>JAUESR010000202.1:7952500-9406666 GCA_030914345.1 Drosophila koepferae
GAGTCTTTTGTTATTGTTGTTGTTGTTGGATTCGATTTCCCATTGCGTTAATTACGGTTATTATTTTTGTTTGTTTAAAGTGTTCGAAAAGCAATTAACAATTAACTGGGCATATTACAATACGATTGCCAACGTCACAATTAACTATTAAACCAGCCCTCGCTGGCGCCTCGCTGACCCCGCACAGCAGCTGATGTTCCTGTTAATGCGGAGATTGTTCATGAAAATCGTCGTTAACAAGCGTTTCATTTTTGTTTACTGTTTACTGTTTTATTGATTATAAATAAAATGCTATTGTTACACTTGATCATTGTGCATTGGTAAGAATCAGGTGGAAAATTAATTAAATTTAAGAAATTTTGAATTTATTATTTTAAGAAGTTCAATGCATTTAATACTAAGAGCAGCAATAAGAAACATGTTTAATGCAGTTTATAGTTATTATACTAGATATAATTATTAATAATAATTGTAATTATAATTTTAGTCTGCTGCACTCTCTTCCCCAATCAACTGCAATTACCTTAATTAAAATTAAAATTACCTTATTTATTTTCTTTACATAATTTGCTTACATTATATACAATTTATAATACATTTTATTGTCATTTGCACTTATAGTAATATATATATATTTTTTTTTCTCTCTTTCTGAATTTGTTTACATTATTTGGCTGCTCATTGCCCTTAGCTGCAGGATATTTGCATTAAGCCCATAATTTAAATGCATATATTATTATTATTTCGCATGTTTCTCTGGAAGCTGATTGCACACATTTTCATACAACAAATTTTCGGTTAGTAATTTTGCATAAAAATTGCGTCAGCCTAACAACAATATATTTGTTGTTTTTGTTTGTTTTGTTTTGTTTTTGTCAATATAATAACAATAATAATAATAATAAAATATATATTGAAATGAATTTAATGTAGAATAAAACAACAAAATTGTTGGCTAAGTGCGCATAATTGAAAGCCAGTTATACAGTATATAAGTAAAATATAAATATATGTCTATATATTTATATATAAATGTGTATATATGAGATATATGTATATACAGCAGCACAATTGCAATAATTTCAATTTATGCATCGGCTTTCATGTTTTATCAACAAATATATAATTCTCGCAAAATTGTTATCGTTATTAAAATATAATTCTTGTCATTTGATGCGAGGCGAAGCTTTGTGAACCTGATTCGTGTTATACTATATGCACATTAAATTCATGTATTTATATTTTATATATAGGTATTCGTACAGCGCCCACGCTTTTGCACTTGAGTTTCTATATTTTATGAATAGCTGTCTTAATTACAAATTAAAAAGTAGAAAAACAAATGATATCAGAAAAAGTAACATGGCTGCCTACAGTGCCTAACCATATATCTATTGCCACCTGCCATTTTTGGGGTTGATATGCGCACACACACACACACACACACAGTCGTCTGCAGACACGTATCAAACACACCCACATAGATAAAAACCTGCCCCTAGGCTGAATAACTAAAGCATTTAATAATATAACGAATTTTGCATGCTCTTGCTCGAGGCAAACTTGACTATATAGTAAATATGATTGAATTAGTTTAAATAAGAGTAAGAATAAGATATTGCACATATATTTAGCATAGCTAATAATTATATTTTATTCATAAGATATTTTTCTATAACTACAATTGAATTATGAATTATCTTAAGGTATCTCTAAATCAAAGTTTTCTCTGCCACTAGACTTACTCTCCAAAACCCTCTTCAACTGTAGCTCAATTGCAAGTATTCTACTTTTTCTTATAGTGTATATACAGTGTATATCTACAGTTTAATCTTCGTGTCAAAGAGTCTGACATAGTTCTAATACCTCGCTGCCGCGGCCGTCGCACTTGGGTGCTATAAATGCTTATTCACATTAGGGCTATACTCGTATATAGAGTCGTATGATAAAACTATAGTAATATAAGATGGCAAATTGTAGTTTTCATTGGTTTTTTAATGTAGCCGTGCGTGTTAAGTGCGACCGACATCGACGAGCGAGCCGGCGTGCACACCCGCTCGCACCACTTGCACCACTCGGCACCGCCTAAACAACGGGTCACCCTCAGCTCCCTCTAACCGCTAAGTATTGCCGACATTTTCATTATTATTTCGAGTTGGCTTCTTCTTCTTCTTCTTTTTTTTTCTTTATTATTTCGCGTGGCATGCTAGCTGCTCAGTTTCTCTCTGTGTACGTGTGCGTGTATGGGTGTGTGTGTGAGTGTGTTTTTGGGCTGCGTGCATACAACCGTGTCAATAATTACCCGTGGGACTGACACGACCAACGAGAATCATTCAAATGTTGCAAAAGCAACAACAGCAACAGCAGCAGCAGCAACAGCAGCAGCCACACATAGCTCCCTCCACTAACAATGGCTAAAAACAAAAGCAAAGCAGAGACAGGCAATGACGACGTCGACGTCGACGTCGACTGCGACCCAGTCGAGAGAGTCGACTCGAGACGAGCTGCGAGACAAGTGGAGAGCAGGCACAATGGCAATATGCTAGCTGCTGCTGCTGCTGCTGCTGCTGCTGTTGCCATTGTACTCGGCCGTGGCAAAATGGCTGACACCATGGGCCAGAAGTCGACCCAGCCGCCGTCTGACAAGCTGGCCAAACAGTCCAACTGGACGGCCTGACTGGCTGGTCACACTGGCCGTTGCCACTGGGGTGGCATTGTGCTCATTATCTATGCTTCCTTTGGGAATTTTCATTTTCTTTTAAAGTTTAGGTTTTTTTTTTTTTTCGTTTTTCACTCTTCTTTCGCCGCTGTGCATTCGTGTGCGACAGTTCCCAAAAAGAAAAGATAACAACACTCCGTCCACAAACGAAATGAATAGAAACTTTTGTATACTATATATAGATAGAGTAGAGCTTATAGATAGTTAGATAGTCTGGTCTGGTCGGCCATCACTTATGTAAGTCACATCCCGAGAGCGAGAGGAGTGCACTAATTACAAAAAAATTGATGAGCTCTTAAAGCAGTTCGCCTCGATTTGCTGTGACGAACATAGTTTTGAACACCCACAAGCATATTAAGCTCTGACTTTTGAAATCCAAGCGAGACGCTTAAGGTGGGGGAAATAGTGTGAGAGAGAGCAGGCGAAGGGGGAGAGCTGCTGAGAGAGAGAGGAGAGCGACGCCTACCCCATATGCGACGACATGGCACTTACTTAGCTGATCAGCAGACACCTAGGCAAATAATGCGAGGCATGCTATATAAGGCAGAGATAGCTATAATATAGCCAAGCTATAATAGTGCCTAAGAGTTGCTACAAAAATTAGTGATAGGTTTTAGATGAGCCAGAGATAGAGAGAGAGAGGGAGAGTGATAGTAAGAGAAGTAAGGAAAATCATTTGTTCTTATAGAGAGAGAATTCGGCTGCCTTCTTTAATGCAAAATTTCTGATTACACATTTCTCTATACATTTGCTGCTCCAAAGCTGACTGTTTGGCAACTGATTTAACTGCCCTCGCAGCCAATTAACAGCACATATACTTTGATTCTCTATCTCTCTCTCTCTCCCTCCGAGACACACAGACAAGTGTCAAGTGTTTTGGCTCTGTGCAAATACGCCAACATCTTTCTCTCTCTCTCTCTCTCTCTGTCTATTCCTGTCTCTGCTCTTCTCTTCGTCTAATAAGTAAACTCAATTGATGTATGAACCATGACATTGTCTCGTGTTCAGTTTTGAGTAAACTGTTGAAAATGCGCGGGTTATTAATGGCTTTATAAGCTGCTGCCGCACACACACACACACACACACACACATATCAGATTCGCACACACACATATTTGCTAATATAATGTAGACTTTGGCAAGCAAATTGAACGGGGGCCACTTGGACAGGCCAACAGCTGCAGCCAGCTAAAGAGCCAAGTGATCGGTGATCGGTGATCGGTGATCGGTGTTGGGTGATCAGTGATCAGCGTCGCCGATCAGCAGCAGCAGCAGCAGCGGCGCAGTGTCAAAGCCAACCACTTTGCGCGTTTTCATAACAATTTGGATTTACTTTTTTTTTTTTTTTTTTGCGCGCTGCTGTTTGCGCACATTTTTAGCGTATAAATAAAAGCGCAACGAATGGCCAAGCGAAGGCAACTGTTGTCTGCTGTCTGCTGTCTGCTGGTGTGTGTGGGCCAAGCTGTGTCCAGGTCGCGCAGCCAAGAAATATTTTCTCACAGCAGACGCGACGGGCGGCGCTTGACATTTTGGCAAGCAAATTGAGAGAAAAAAAAAAATATATATATATAAGGTAGGCAACAAGGTCGCCCAGAGCTGCGATGGCAATCGATACGCAAATACGCAGACAGCGAAATCCAGTTGAAGTCGCAGCAAGTGCAGCATAGAATTTGAAAATGTTAATCTTTATTGCACAGGCCGTGAACGGATGCCAGCGGCATTCAGTGGTCAAGTGCAGGCATCAGCTGCAATGGCAGTGGCAGTGGCAGTTGCTGTTGCTGTTGCTGCTGCCATAAATCTCTTAATGAAAACCGGCAATAAACTTGGCCAAAATGCCGGCGGCAAACCGACAAAAATCCCGCGCCAAGCGCGAAAAAATGCGAACAAGAATTAATAAACAAAGTAGCTGAGCATGTTGGCATGCCCACACTCTCTGCCTCTCACTCTCTCCCTCTCTCTCTCTCTCTCTCTGTCTCTCTTGGGATGCACTTGGTCCATTCTCCATGCTCCCCACTCTAAACTTACAAGTTATGTGCTGCGCATGCGCGCACGTGCTCGCTGCTTAATGTGCGCAGCGACGCCAGCGTCGACGTCGCCGTTGACGTCGACATCGCACGTTTCAGCGCTCGAGCTGCGCTTGCGCATCATCAAAAGACGTCGTCGACGTTCTTGTCTGCGTTGTCTAGTCGCATTTGCATTTCTAATTTTTGCATACTCGCATTGCCATGCAACTCGGGGGCGTTGCATGCAACAAGAGCCCGTGTGGCAACAAATGCTCAACTCAATCGCGGAGGTGTCTCTTAAATAGTTTCTGTTTACTTTGATTGTCACACAGCTGAGCAGCTGTGTCGTAGCTCACTAGCTAAACACTGAACTGAAGTGAACTGAACTGAACTGAACTGAATAGTTGTAGATTTATGCGAATATAGCGTAGGAAATATGTGCATATTTGTAATAAATGCATATATATTTATATATATAATATATATAACATATATTCACGAATAACAATTATAATAAAAAAAAGAATTAAAATAAAATATTCAAATAAATATAAATAAAAATATATAAAATTTATCAAACTTTATTTTTCAATTTAAATTAAAATTTTATAATTTACAAATATCTTCGCTCAGCATTAATTTAATTATAATATTATATTTGCCTTCATTGTTCTGATCAGCTTTATGCTTCTTCTTCACGCGATTTCTATGTCGACAGCATGTCTGGACTTTCCAAAATCATAATAGTAGTTATGTGAGTAGGGCTAAGCTAAGCTCAGCATGTCACTATGTAAAAATATCAACTGATTCATCTAAAGTCAACAGTTTCAGTAGCAGCAACAACAACAACAAACACAACAACAACAACAGCAAATAATAACAAAAATATGTATTGTAAACGCATTTGAGTGTGGCTGATCAGCTGTGTGTTGTTGTTGTTATTGTTGTTGTTGCTGTTGTGTGGTTTGAGGCAATTGACTACCGAAATGTATTAAACAAAAAGCTCTCCAAGCGCGCCCAGCGAACTGCGTCGAAAACCAATGCAAACAACGCAGCGTAGCTGGCAAAAAATACAGAAAAAAATACAGAAAAATAAAAAATAAATGTTTAAATATTTGCAAAAGAAATCGTTGGAAAAAAAAAACCTTTGGCAACGCGGTAGCCATAAATCAAAGTCGCGTTAATGAAAGCGCAATTAAAGCGGCTGGCCAGCGAGTGGGCGGGCGGGCGGTCGGTCGGTCGGTCGAGTTCGCTGAGGGGAGGCGTGGCAGGGCAAAGCAGGGCAGTGCAAGGCAAGGGGTAGACATACTTGAAGTTGCAGCGTATTTGGGCCAGCTTTAAGCGCAGGAAATTAAATTTTATGAAGCCGTGGCAGCCAGTTGGCCATTTAGCCATTTGGCCATTTGGCCAGCCCAAGCCAATGCCAATGCAATTGTCGCGCCGTCGACTGCAGTTAAATGTGCAGCAAATGTAGCTGTTGCTGCTGTCGCTGTTGTTGCTGTTGTTGCTGTTGCAGTTTCTTTTGCTGTCTGAAAAGTTGCACAAGGTTGGCCAAAACAACAACAGCAACGACGACGTCGGCTGCTAAAAGTTTATGCTGCGGCGCGACGGCGGCGACACCTACACCCACACACACACACACACACACACACACAGACACACAGACAGAGCAAGAAGTAAAATAACAGTTGAGCGAGCGAACGAGCAAACGAACGCCCGCCCGGACCAGACTTGACCTACAAAAGTCGGGGCCGGGACCATGACGCCCCTGGGTGTACGCTGTGTCGTAGTTGCAGACTTCGTCTACCTATTGACAGCTCAAGCTGCGCCATTTGTGTCGCCTGTCCGCGCCATGACGTCATGAACGCATTTTGATGGTCTCTTAGCAATAATAACAATAACAATGCCATGCCTACTTTAATAACTAAGTGAACCAAATGACTAAGAGACGTTGTGAGGTAGCGAAAAATACTTAACAGTTGATTTTTATTTGGCTTGAAAGTAAAGTAGCTAAAAGGTATTAGTAATTAGATATTGGTAGCAGAAGAGCCTGATTACATTGGAATATGATTAAGCAGAGATTGAGTATTTTATCTCTTACTTGCGGAATTTATTGATATATATTTATTTATATATTTAATTGAGTCGATCATGATTTTCCTTTATAAAGCAATTCAATCTTAACGTAGGCAAAGTAACTTTACTCTATATATTATATATATTATATATAATCATTTCAGCTTTCAGTCTTACCTTTATCAAACTCAGTTTTACTTTCGCAATTACATTCTGTGTAACTTTTCGAAATGATATTCAATTCACAAATGCTTGTAGCTCATTTCCGTTTGCACAGGCTGGTTACAATTTGCACGAGTGAATCGCGCAGTCGATGTGAGTTTCCCATAAAGTTAAATAAATTCGCAAAAAAAAAAAAAAGGCAGCGGCTTAATTGAAATAAAAAGTAAAATCGCATGCGAAGGGAGCTAGCCATCAACTCGTTTGCCCATTTGGCCATTTGCCTGTTTGGCTTACTGACCATCAGCTTCATTACCATTAAGCGACTGTGGCCACAAATCATGCATTTAACGCCTTCTGAACAGCGCTGGAACTTTAACTGGAGATGAAGCTGGGGCTGAGCTGAGGTTGCGGCTGGCTGTGAGATTGGGCCTGAGTTGGGGTTTGGGCGTCTAGCGCCGCAATCCAAACGTGCAATAAGCATGCAAAAAGGAAAAAAACCAAAACGAAACGAAACGAAATGAAATGAAATGAAATCAAACTGGCTCCTGATGAGCAATGCTGCAGACGTGGCCCTGCTCTTCAGGTGTAAACAGGTGCGACTGTGTGTGTGTATGTGTGTGTGTGTTTATTGAGTTGTCAGGCAACAGCAGAGTGCAGCTTAAGCGCAAGTCCAAGTCCGAGCTGCAGCCAGAGGGCAGCCTGATGAGCTGTTGATGTTGCTGATCGTGCCAGTTGACAATTACACAACGAGTCGAGGAAGAGGATGAGAATGAGGCTGAGGCTGAGGCTGACGCTGAGGCTGAGGCTGAGACTGAGGCTGAGACTGAGGCTGAGACTGTGGCTGACGATGGGACTGAGGATCAGAGGTAAGGAGCAGCTAATGGAGCGATCGTTGGCCCATTTTATGGCTGCAGTCGACAATTGGCTACCAGTTTGCATGAATGGAGGCTGAGTATCAGTCGGCCAGACACTGAACTGAATGCTTTGGAGCCATAAAGATAAAAAGTGATCAGCACTGTTAAAGATTTGCTAAGTGCCAGTGTTGTGTCAGCTTGTAAATCAGGATTGGTCAAGCTGGCAGTGCTGGGAAATCGGAAAACATTTAAAATGTAGATAAATAAAAATAATAAAAATAAGAGGATAAAAATTTATTAAAATAAATAAAATATTAAATAAGATAAATACAGTAAGTATGAAATGTTCTTTGACGAAATCAATATAGATAAATAAATAGAATATAGATGATGTAAGCTCAAGGCCTTGAAAGTTGGCAAATTATCGTTGAGGCTGATTGAAACCACAAACTTCTTTTCGAATTCTAAATCTTTTGTAAGATAAGACAACAAAAGGCAGAGGCTCACTAAGTATGTCAACCTGTCAATTGTGTTGAAACGTTGACTTTAGCTTTAAATTCAACGACAAAGAATCAGAGACAGATGTGTAAGCGACATTCTTGTCTATTTGACTAGCCCTAAAAGTTCGCATAAGCTTGAGCAGAGCTTGAAGATGCGACATTCTTGTGAATGGAAGCAACAACTTAATCAGAGAGTCAGTAAATCAATCCATCAGTTATTTTAAGGCATTTACATTTTAGACTTTTATTGACTTGCCCAGCTATGTCGCATAAGCATATATATAATATATATATATATAGGGAGAGGGAAGACAGCTAGGCACTTGGCAGATTGCGAACAGATTCGAAATGCTAACCAACCACAACACAAAAATTAGCCGATCGTTAAAAACCTGACACAGGCGCACGTGCCATTTTTTGAAATGTTTAGAGACCGAAACGCCTCACTGCACACACACACACACACACACACACACACACACACACACAGTGAGGGAGAAGAGTTTGACTACAAAAAAAGGCTAAAAAACTCACAGCAGAGACAACGATAATTTCACAACAACAACGTAAATAGCCTGCCATCTTGTGGCGTTGACAATTTTGCTTTGAAATTTATTAACCAGAAATTGATTGGGCCAAAACAACGTCTAACAGGCAATGGCTATAAGGCGGACTCGAGCTCTGGCTCTGGTTCGGGCTCTCTAACATCGCTTCATAATTTACCATTAGCTCTGACCAAAAAAAAAAAAATAATATATATATATATATACATATATACAACAACGAAGCGGTATCTATAAAAAAGCGCCCAAAAACTTAGCTCGGCTTCGATAACGAAATTTCGCATAATTATGATGCCTATAAATTTGTTTTCTTTCATTAGCCAAAGTTTTAGTTTTCTTGTTTTCTTTTGTTGTTTTTCATATTAGACGAAGGTCAACGACGATATAAAAACCAAATTTTATATATTCGCTTGCCAGCCAAAAGGCGCTTGACACTGGAGGGGGAAGCACCCCCCCCCCCCTTCCCCTCTGCGCTTTGGAAATATCATTCTGTAATTCAGAGTTTTCGAGTTAATATTTTGTTATTGTTTATGAACGTTTTAAAATCGATTAAATAGCTATATGATTGCCAGCATATTGGGCGCTATCTAGCCAGTTGTGGCATGTATGATTGAATGATTGAAGCTTTAATAACAGCACTTAAGTGGAAATATGACAGTTAATAAGGTAAAAGTAAAATGAAGAGGAGCTATTTTAATGGATGAATAGGTCAAAGTATATGTGGCTAGAAGAACTAGTTGATAACTGATAAGTAAAAGGTCTACAAATATGCATAATACTAAAGGTGAGAACAGCAAAGTAACTAAGTAAAAAGATTTGAATCTGCAGCTCGAACTACAAGTTTATAAATATTATATTATATTAATTATCTACTGCTCAGAGGCTCAAAAAGAACTTTTTGTAGTTTAAACATTCCATTTAAAATTTTTTAATTTTTCATATTCCCAAATTTAATATAACTTTGCCAAGTCTATCTGTATGACAATTATGAAATGTATGGAATAGATATTCTAGTCTTCAGTTCGAGTTTCAATGTTATTTTTATACACACAAAATTTATGATAAATAGGCAATAAAATTAAACATAATTTGATTAAAATATCTACAATAACTTGGCATGGTAATTCAATGTAAGTAAATCTGTCTCGCAGATCTAATCCCACGCAACAACTCGAGCAAGTTGAGCCATTCAGAAAAATATTCAAATAACTAGCGCAAAGAGATTTTATGGACTTTTGTCTCGAATTAACATACATAAATGAAATCTGCATATGCTTAGCTGTTGTACACTTGGAACTTATTAAAGTAGCAATGCAAACTTTGATCTCAGTTCGTAAGCCAATAAAAAACTACATTTATGTATTGAGCTAATCACTTAATTTCGAAAAATATTTGCTAAATAAAGTCCAATTTAATACTCGATCGATTGCCAACTATTTCTAACTACTAATTCTTAAAGATCCAAATCTTAGATAAGCAAATAAACAAGTGCAAATTAACTCTTTTATTTTATTATTAATTCGTGCTTAAGTGCCTCTAATCTTTATGGCCTTTATTATGTGCTCTGCGGCATTAATGAAATGCTCAAAACTGAGCCCAAGTTCTGGGCCAACAATTGCAGCACAATTATGTTCCGAGTAGTACGAAGTAGTTTCTTGACTCGCTCAGCTCAGCTCATTTGCATTAATTCTTCCACTTCGTCATTTTATTGGCAATAAAAACAGTTTATTTGTTCGACATTTGTGCAATTGCACGCAAAGCTGGTTTTTGGCTTTACTTTTTGGTTTTTGTGCTCACGCTTGGGTGAGGCGCCTTGTTCTATGCCCACTCGAAAAGTCGAAAACTGATAAGAAACTGCGGCCAAGAGAGTTACAAATTTGAAATCGATGACATTTTTGGGTGAAAGTTTTGGTTGGGTTTTCTTGATGCGTTCCAAAATGCCGTTTAGAAATAGAAAGTAGGGCGTGGCCACACCAGTGAACGCCCCTCGTTTGCCACGGCTCAAATTTAGGGCAATTTATATGCCAGTCCAGTGGCCAGTCGAGCGCATGGACAGAGGTTGCCCACGCTCTGCTACAGCTCTGCTGCTCTGCTCTGGCATCTTTTGGTCATGTTGCTGAGGTGTTTGGCCGTCTACATCAAATGTGCAAACAAGCCACATAAATCTCATAAGGCGAAATTATTTTTTACTACTCAATTGCAGCAGCATCGGCAGCATCGGCAGCATCGGCAGCAGCCAACAAAAGGGTCCTGCCACAGTGCATAAATCTCCGCGCTTGGAGGCTTGTACTCCAAGTGCAGCCCCCAATAGTTGCTCCATCTTCAACTTCAACTCCGACTCCGACTTCGAGTTGGTGTCCGTGTCCGGTTCCGATAAATAATTGCGTACATTTGAGCAAATCGTGTTTGATGTTTGCTGTTTGCTCGTCTTGTTGCTTCGCTCCTCTCGCAGTTGTTGTTGTTGTTGTTGCTTTTGTTGCTGTTATTGTTTTTATTGGTCCAACTGTCTTTTTTTTTTGTTATTTGGTCAGCTCTTTTATTGCTACACATGTAGTTTGTTTTATGCGCACCAAATACAACAACAGCTTCAACTAACAAATACGAGTCAAATGCAGAGCAAAGCATGCCCGACTAGACAGCAGCGCTGTAGGCGATGTATGTCAACGGGGTTGGTTAAACTGCTAAAAAACATTTGTTAATAATGTATTATAAATTAAACATATGTATATATAAATTTAGTATTATTAATAATTTTTTATAAATTCAATATGAAATAGATTAAGAAATCTGAATAAATATTGTGCACTTGATTTTTATAAATATTGTTTTATTTTATTTTATTTCTTTAGCAATAATTATACAATAATTATATTATTTTATAAAATATATTTTAAAATTTGCAATAAATTTTATTTTTATATAATATTACTTTTAGTTTTTCCTGGCGACAAGTGCGTTTTCGCACTATGACAACTCGACTCGCACTCCTTTTACAGGGTATGTTGAAATGTTAAGCAAATGTGCGTACATGGCGATCTCTTTTTTTTGTTTCTGTATGTTTTTTTTTTTTTTTTTTTTTGCTCACTTTAGCCCCATAGATATTTTTTGTAGCACATTTTCGTTAAAATTTATTGCATTTAACAAAATTAGCTAACAAATTTATTAAGCACTTTGCTTAGTTGTTTCGTGTTGCTGTCGTTGTTGTCGTTGTTGTTGTTGTTGTTGCTGCTTTGGGTGGTCATTGATGAATTTGTTGGGCTCGCCTTGAAGCTGCGGCCACGTGTAAATTGGGCAAAAAATGTTCCAATCGTGGCAATCAATGAACCCATTAAATTTTAATCCCAATCACGCAAATAAAAGTAGAACTTGTCGCATAAATTATGTATATGACAAATACAACAACAACAGCAACAACAACGACAATACGGACAACACATTCGTATACATCCATCCATCTATACATATATAGTAGTTATATATGTTGGTCGAAATTAAGCACAGCATCTGCTAATGAATTGCAAATTTATGCGTCGATTCGGGGCGCGCCAAAAAGAACTTGACTTCTAGTTTATTTAGAGTTGGCTTAAATATATATACTAAATACCTGTATGTCTTTTGGCCTGGCTCGTAAAAAGCGCAAATCTATTAAATTAAAAAGCCAACAGCAACAGCAACAACAGCAGCAGTAGAAGACAAAAGTTTAATGAGAAAGAAACCTGATGGCTTTTGGTCTTTTGGATCGCCTCGACTTTAACCAATTTCCAAAAATGTAACTTTCCAACTTAGCGGTACGCCTTTTTATTGAAATCATAGTTGTTGTTGTTGCTGTTGTTGTTGTTGTTGTTGTTGTTACTGTTTGGGGTAGCCATTCTTTAGCTTGTCAACTCGATGAAATATAAATTTACAGAAAGGCCAAAACGAAATAGCTGAAAAAAAAAAAACGGAAAAAAAACAACTGACAACCAAATGGCGGCAAATGTCTCCACACACAAAGGCCACGCAACTGCGCCATGCTGTGACACTTGTGCTCTGCGACCCAAGCGAACTGGCCCGGCCTGGCCTAATCAACACCATGACCATGAGTCGCAGGCGGACCCAAACGCTGCTATTGGGGCTATCATAAATTTCAGTTTAAAGCCACATGTAAGAGCCGATCTTCGCTTCGTTAGCCATGGATTTGCCGGCTTAATTACAAAACTTGATAACGCGTCGATAGCTTAAAACGCATTTGTCTCTCTGGTAACAAGTGTCGTGCAGCAGCTCCTCGTTCTTGATTGGACTTATCGATAGATTAGACTCATATATGAAGTTTGTTCCAATTTGCAGGATTGTCTTGAATAATGTTACTAGAAGTGAGTATGTTAAGTTCAGGACGTTTGTATTGTACAGAAGAACAAAGACTTTATTATTTATATACAAAAATAAAAGGAATAATAATTAAATAAATTTAAATAGATTTCATAAAAAAGTATTATCTTTTCGCAACTTTTGATCTCCTTAACAATTCACATAATTCTGAATTTGAATATCATTTGTCAGCCTTAGACAAATCCATCTCTAAGTTAAACTTACTTCTGTTAGGGTTTTACAATCAAAATTAGTTTTTGATTGGCTTTGAATTGCTTTGGAATAGTTAGTAGAACAGAGCTAAGATTGCCAGTGCTTGAGCGGTGACTCAGTTGGCAGGCACACGCCCTGTTAGCCCTGTGGTTTAGC
This sequence comes from Drosophila koepferae, assembly GCA_030914345.1. Lineage (NCBI taxonomy): Eukaryota > Metazoa > Arthropoda > Insecta > Diptera > Drosophilidae > Drosophila > Drosophila koepferae. The sequence goes on from JAUESR010000202.1 coordinate 7,966,094, forward strand.
AGCACTACAAACAATGATAGCCGCAGCTATCTCTGTCCCAGTCCCAGTCGCAGTCGCAGTCGCGGTCTGAGATTCAGATTCAGATGCAGAGTGAGCTAGCTGAGCTGGGCTCAGTTTGAGCCGTGTGCATTACTCAGCGGTGGCTGAGCAGCATTTTTAATTGAAATAATTGCGGGTTGAGTTAATTAAACGATAAATAATGTAATTGTGTATAAAAGGCGATTCACAGACGCTGCGGCGAGTCACGGCAAACAATGGACGACGATACGACGACAACAGCGGCAGCCGCAGCAGCAGCAGCAGCAGCAGCAGAGATAAATAAAAATATTGCACATACATAGGTTGGGTTGCATAATGCACATAATGCCACGTCTTGGCATTCTTAACCGCAAGCCGCGAATCTGAGAGTCGAGCGCTGAGCGCCAAGAGCGCGACTCTCAATCGAAGACTCTCAGACTGTAATTAGTGGCATATTTGTTTCAGCTGCAATGCCCAAGTCAAAACAAACAGAAAAACTTGGCCGAGTGTGTCTGTTGATTGATTATGGCACATTAATGATATTGAAGAAGGGGATGCCATGCGAGATGGCAACTGCGATCGACAGCTGCCAACTGGGACTTGGTTAAGGCTGCGTGGGCAACGAATTGAAAATTACGAACGTATTTCAAATTGAAAATCAATTGCTGTGTAATCAGAGGCGCGTGCGCGTGCGCACCCGTTTTTGGGATGTTGCCTGCTGCAGGCAACTCTCTCACTCACACTCACTCCATCTCTCTCTCTCTCTCTCTTTCTGTCTCTTTTACGCTCTCTCAATCATCGGCTTGAGCTGCACGCGTAATCGATTTTAAACGCCTAAATTATGCAAAATCGTTTTACTCACGGGCTATAATAACAGCAGAGCTGTTAAGTGTCTAGCTTTATGATATGTGGGCATCGCACTGGCAAAGCACATGGCAAACATTTATATTGTAATTATCTGAAATGTGCCCAGTTAATGTTGTTGTGGCACATGGCGTATGCGTAATATGCAATATGCATTTTGCACACTCTGTTTTATTTACTTGTTCTCGCTTGTCTCTCTAATTGGCACGCTCGGCGTATACGCAATGTGACTGTGGTTTCAGTGGTTTACCAGCCCATTGTAGTTGGGCTTAAAAATAGATAGGCTGCCGCTGGGAATTGGTCGATCGAGTGATCGTGATTCCCATCTGGGCTTCGAACTATGCTAAATGTTGCGATTAAATGAATGGAAAACCCAATACCCAGCCTCACTCCCTCCCACCTGTGTGATATAATATGATAATATTCTTTTAGACAAGTCTCGGTGCAATACCCGGTATTGAATTATCGCTTTAAATGATCTAAAAAAAAAAAGTAAGTAAAAAAACACCCAGCCTCAGCAAATGGGAATTACAATGTTACGAGGCGGCATCTAAAATCATCTATATATACAAATATCAACTCGATGTTCAGGTTTGAGGGTGTGCTAGTTTTTAATGTGATTGATTTAAGACTTAATATATTTAATAGGGTGACTAGTATTGATAGGCTATACATATATAACCCATAGATCAGAATATAGATTAGAATATTTCATTATATAACTCTATTCATATTTTTTTATATAGATAATTATCTTATAATAGCTGCTACATTGATATAAATTGATGACCTATTCTATATTTATTTAAATTGAACTGTTGCAATCAAAATTTTTTCTGCTCTTCATTTCGCCTCTCTCTCTGCAATTTCCATTAAAGCTGTTTTGCTGCTTCAATCTCTACAATAGCTCTGCTCTGCTCTGTCATATCAAATCATATTATTTAGTGTTATATCTCAACACACCATCTACTTAGACACCCACACACACACACTGACACCCACACACACACACATACAATAGCTGAGCCAAGCCCTTGGATGCGCTCGTTGCTAACAGCGTAAAAAAAGAGACAGAAGAAACAGATGAGCAAAAAACAAATATGGCAAACAGAAATAATTATTTCTGCGGCATTTTCAGTGCTTCTGCTTGTCGGGTTTTCAGTCTCTAGGGGAAAGCAGCACAACCAGAGTTGGGGCCAAGTGCGCTGCTGTCCAGTTTGGCCTTTCAGCGAAGCAAAGTCAAAGTGCAACAGGAAAAAAAAATGATGGAAACAGAGAGGGCAATACGCATGGAGCTGTGGTCTTGTGGTCGACCAGGGCACTTACGCAGCTGGGACCAGGAGCAGCGGCATCAGGATCGGGGCTTTAGTTGGCCTGCAGCGCGACAAACGTTGTCGCTGACGAGCAGGACCGTGAAGCTGATGACGCTGACGAGCTCTGCTGCTCTGTTGTTGTTGGCCAACTGATTTCGATTTCAATTTGCAATGGCCTCGTCTCGTCTGTGGAATGCAAAAAGGGCAAACAAACAAACGAACAAACGTCTTTTAATGGCCACATAGAAGTTGTTGTGGGCGCAACAAGGCTCGCAACGCTTCCTGTCAAGTGATTTATGCCAATGCTGCTGGCAGGCACACAGCCACACAGTCAGAGCCAGACTCTCTGCAGTTGCAGTTGAAATCGCAAACCCAATCCCAAACCCAAACCCAAACTCAATCCCAGCGCCCAGCCAACTAATTTTCTTGTGTTTGCTGCAGAAAAATTGGCTGCCTTTTGTCGTCGTCGTTGAGTTTTGCTGTCTTCTGTGCCAGTTTCTGCTGCTCGGCTGATCTGTGATGAATGTCTGCGTCTGCCTGCATTGTCTGCCAAGTACCACGCACTTTGTTGTGCGTCTGCGTATGAGTGTGTGTGTGTATTGTGTGTAGGTGCAATTTGCGCAATCATCGACATGCTGCCCGCCCGCAGCTCTGTCTTAGTCTCTAAGGTCTCTTCAGGTCTGGCTTAGGCTGGCTGGGCGCGTGCGCAGACGCCGCTTAATGACTGCACAGGAATGCCCCCAACGAGTTGGCTTTTTGAGCCTAAAAGGAAAAAGAAAAGAAAAGCAAAAGAAAAAAAAACAATTCAATTTAGCATTTGGCAGCATTGGATTTATGAATGAAAGCCAAGCCTTGCGCACAAAATTAATTAATTACAATCACTCAAAAGAGGCACGAAAAAAAAAAAAAATACGCAAACGAAATAATTAAACGGGCCAAAAATCAAACAGGTATTCCATTTTCATACCAAACCAAAACCCATTCTACACAACACACACACACACACACACTCGCACACTCGCACACATTAGTCAGTCAGTCATCAGCGTGGCTTCAGTCCCGATTGCTATCGATACAAGCGACTTGACTTGGCTCCACTTAATTCTCTGTTTGTTTTGGTAATGAAGCTCATTTCCGTTTTTGCTTTTTTTTTTTCTTATTTTTGTTTTTAAATAAAAATATGCATACGCGTAGTTAGAAGAAGGGCGCCATATATAACAATGATCAATGGCCACATACATGTATGTGTGTATCTAAGTTGCTCAAAAATTTGTATCTGAATTCAGCTTTTTGGCATATCAATCATATGGATCGATCGCGCCTCAGCCTAATCCAATTCAAAGCAATTATGCCTTATATGTGCTAATTTATTATAATAAATGTAAAATACGCCACACACATTTGTTGCTAACTGTTTTAATTTCTGTTGTTGTTGTTGTTGCTTATTTGTTTGCCACAGCTGTTGTTGTTGTTGTTGTGATAAATTAAAATGTTGCTGTTGTTGTTTACCAAGTGTTAAATATTAATTATTTAAGCAATACACGCAGCTGCGGCACGCGTCTCTTGTATATTTTATTTTCTTAATTTTTGTATAAATACAAACACAAACAGAATACAGCAACAACAACAACAACAACAACAACAACAACAACAACAACAACATTAACACAGAGCCAACACATGTTTGACGCTTGTTTGTTTGTTTTAATTTTTTTAATGAATGATTTCTCAGTCAGTCAGCATTTTGGCCAGTTAAATCGGACTGTCAGGTGAATAATTATCAACACTCGCATAGTCTAACTATCTCACTCTCACACACACACACTGTCTCTCTCTCTCTCTCTCTCTCTCTTACTCTAATAGATTTTCATATGAACTGTCATGCATTTTTGTTTTTTTTCTTTCGTTTTCCATTTTATTATTCAATTATTAATTATTTAAATAATGGCTAATTGAAAGGCGCAAAACTATGAATTTTATTTGCCCGTCTGAATCGATATTGTGATTATAATTTGACAAGTGTTTGTACTTGAATAATTTTAATTGCATTTTATGTGAATTTACCTTACATTTACACTTGCCTACAAGGAAGTGCTAGAACTATGTGCAGCATAAGCAATGCATAGGATTTTATTTTTTATTTTGTTGCTTGAGTTTTAATGCTTACTTATAGTAAGCTGACAGCCTCGAGCTAATGCATTTGTGTATTATTATTACTTTTTAACCATAAAACAAGGCATTAGCCAACCTAAGCAATCGAGCTGACTGTGAACAGCAAGAATTTCAAGAGTCTCATGATTCTAGCATCAGTAACGTTGCCTAATGCGACTACTCCTAGAAAACATGAATGAAGAGATTTATATTATATTTAGTAACCAATATTAGCAATAACTACTTGAGGCAGATCACCTAATCTTTGATTAAATGAATACCTTTATCTTTAGCTATTACTCAATTTTATTTGTATTCATTACATTTGCAGCTTATCCGGCGTTTGCTATCGAAAATTTCAACGATCAGTGCAAATTGGCTAATGCCTTGCAGTGTGCAGCCTCTCTAATAGATCCAATTACAGTTTCTGTCACGTACTTAATGCCATTTAGTCGTTTCTAAACGTTTCACATTATTATTATTATTGTTGTTGTTGTTGTTGTTGCAGTTGTCTAATGTTGTTTTCTTTGCAGCCGGCACCTGCAATTAGCTGGTCCAGCCTTATAACAACTCATTTTTTATGAGCTTGCCAAGCGTTTGATCTTTGTATTGTCTACGCTTGTTGCTGTTGTTGTCATTTGTAACGACACATTGCAAGTTAAATGCTTTTTTTCTTTAATTGCATATAATCACAGACATTTGCACGATCCATCGACATCGAGCCATAGCCATAGCCATTCAATGCAAACGCATAGTTCAGCTCTGAAGTCAGAGCCCAATTTGAAATTTGTCACACGATCCAATTCGATTTTCGTTGCATATCGCCCCCAAAAAAAACAAAACACACACACACACACACACCATGATTGGGAAACCTGTATCCATGCTATATATCAGTCTGGTGATATCGTCTTAAAGTGCCTCTTGCAGCTTTCACTAACAAAACTAAGCAAAGAGGTGGCCCGAATCAAACAAAAACCAAGAAAAAAAAAACACACTCTGATATCTATGGCTAAGATATACCTCTACATACTGCTCAGCCAGCAATCCAATAACTTAAAACAAGTTTTTTTTTTCGTTCCTTTGCCTAACCAGAGAGTGAGAGAGAGAGAGCGCGAGAGAATTAAATGAAGAAGAAAACAAAATAATAATAATAAATAAACACAAGCCGAATCTAAGCGCGCTTGTGTCCCACAAATAAATTATTACCCAAAGGGCATTCAATGCCTTTTAACAACAGGTCAACCTTATCATTATTTTTATTATTATTATTATTATTTCTACTCGGCCACGCAAAGGGCCACAAACTGAACAAGACCACGAAGAAGAAGAAGCAGCAGCAGAGTTTAAATCGATACCAAAAGCGAAAACCAAAAACCAAAAACCAAAAACTGAAAAAAAAAATCCCAATGATCGTCGCTTAGTTATTTTCCCCCTCTGCTCCCCTTCGTAGTTTAGATTTTGTGCGTGCGTTTTAAATTTGATTTCCTCCTCTCTTTGACCCGCCTCTGCCTTGGCTATTACAGCACCTCGCTCAGTGAAAATCAGGCAAATGTTGCCCCAACTCTACGACTTTGACTTGGAGTTGGACAAGTTTGAATTTTTTTCTATTTATTTTTTTTCTTTCCAAATTTAATACAAGCGCGACACAAAAGACGCACAAAAATGTCATAAATTATGCGACCATGATACCCAAGGGAGGGGCAGCCAAAAAGAGCTCTATTGAGCGCATATCATATGCTCTTAGCGCTCAACTCTTAAGTCCAAACGGGCAACATTTGATCCAAGTCGTTTGCTCCACACCAGCAATGGGGCCAGGGGCGTGGAGTGTGCCGTGTGTTGTGTGTGGAGAGCGAAGCGTGTGTTGCAAGTGTTTCATGTTACTATGATTAAAGTGTTTTAGCTATTGGCATCAGTTAAGTAAGGCTCCAATGCCTGCCTGAAGTGCTTGCCTGCAAAGCCGCAAAGGGTTTAGAAGGAAGCTCATGCAATGGCTTGCTTAAGCAAGAAACAGTCTATGGGTAAAGGAGGAGCTTATATAGTTATTATGCGGAACTTAAGATGATTAGCAACATAAATCATAAATAAACAAAAATGTTTATAAAGTCAATTTATATATAAGAAGTTCTTTTAAGGTGTGTCTCCTATATGGTTCTATGGTCTGTTGCTACATAAAATACGTTTTTAAGATGTAGAAGACTTTAGTTATATATTCTATACTTATATACATTTCCCAATTATCTGAATTTTCGTAAATGTCCTCCATTCACCCACTATTTCCCACAGTCCTCATGTAGTCTTGGGATCCTCTCAGTTCCCAGCTTTTCATCGTTTTCCTATGCAACAGTTACTTGATGAGTCTCAGCGCCGTTTCGCATGCATATCATTGCACAATTCCCAGGACATTTCTAACTGTTTCCATTTGTTGTGAATCCTTTAACGGTGCATTTTCATTGCAATTATTGCAACGGTTTGTAGTTTGCCTCGTTGACTGCGTGAGAAAAGGATTGACAACTGGGATAATGACACCAAATAGCAGCATTTGTTGTTCTGTACCTGTAACTGCGCGCCCTCATGGCTGTACCTGTACCTGTGGCCTGTGACCTGAGGCCTGAGATGCCTGTGCCTTGATGCTTATCGCATAACTCGTCTGGCAGCAACAGCAGAAATCTCAGGTGGCAGGTGTCTTTCTCACACAGGCAAAGGGTTGTCGTCTCTAGGTGTCGTTAACCCTTTGGTTGCGCCGAGGCGGCAGCGCGGCTATACGCATACCAAAATGTAGTTTAATCATGTGCTCAAATGCGCAAACACGCAACACCTACAACGGCGTTGGATAATAGGACGAGCTATGCCAATGCATCGAACAACGAAAACAAAAACAAGCAGACAAAAAAAAAGAGAAGGAAAAAATTAAATTCTAAATGCAGCCAAAGTGGGGCGTGCAAAAGGACTTTCCTTACTCACACTCTACAGCTGACGCGCTCTCTCCCTCTCTCACTCTCTCTCTCTCTCTCTCTCTCTCTCTCTCTGAGCTCCAGTTTCGTAACGAGGTCGTTGCCTGCTGTCTGACAGCGTCTGTGTGTGCGGAACGCATCCTGCATACCAAATAGCTGCCCGATGAGCTGCCGGAAGTTTGTTTTCTGCTGTCGCTTGGCTCGTCTATCGATAACTTTCAGCAAGGACCTCGCACAACTATTCGAGCTGCACTTTTTAATTGTTCACAATGCGTCTCAATTTGACAACAAGCAACATGTGTAAGCACACGCACACGCACACACCTACACCAACACACACACACACAGACACACACACGTGCTTTACCTCTTTTCAGCTTGTTTCGCATTCAGATTGCATCGCATCGCATCGCGTGTGTGTTTTGAATGTCCTGTAACGATATGAATTATTCAAAAAAGGAACAATTTTTCGTCGCCGCCAAGGACGAATGTTTGAAGCGCTGCGCGGCATACAAAAAAGGCAAAAAAGCTGGCGACGACGACGGCGACGACGGCAACGTAGCTACCAGTTGATGTTAGCCAGTTAGACGAAGCCCAGTTACATGTGAATGGGACTCTCTTTGTATGCGTGTGTGTGTGTGCGGCGCAGTCGTTTCAGCTGCGAGTCGTACATACAAATGTCCTGGTCTCTGCTAGACTCTGACTGGCTGGCTGGCAACATTTGTATTGCTGCTGCTGCTGCTGCTGCTGCTGTCGCGCCAGTCAAAGTTATATCCTTTGACAGGACGCAGTGCAGCTGGCTGCGCTGTCGACGCTGTCGACGCTCTCGACGACGACGACGACGAAAGTGAAAGTCAAGGTTAATCCGTCTGCAAAAATTCAATATTTTATGCATTAAAGTTGATGGCGCTCTGTTTGAGGGCTGCTGTCGGTGGGCGTGGCTGGCATTTTGGGGGGCGTCTGCATAAAATTTGTGCTGTGTGCTTTTGGGCGCCATTTTGTGCGATTGTCGCCGCATGTTGCATGCAACGTCAAGCGTTTGCGTGCTCTGTCCAAAGAGCTCCAACTGATTAATGTGGCTTGTATAATTCATTAATTAAGAATATATTAGCCAAATTTTAAGAGTAATCGTTAAGGAATAAGAAATTATTTATTATTTAAAAGAAAATTCAAATTAATTAAAGTTTTGGTTTTCATGAACGGAAATTCTATTTTGATATTGTATTTAATCTCTTAATATTATTACTGCTCTTTGTTTTCTTTTCCTTGGTAATTGATTTGCCTCTGTAGCCATCTCTTCTCTGCAGCAACTTCTCTTCTGCTGCCTCGCTTATCTCAGGTTCCTCTCTTCTGTAATCTCCTCCCATCTACAGCATCTTATGACTACCTCCTGCGTCTGCAACCAACTCATCTCTTCAGCTCCACTTCATATTCTATGCTCACTTCGCTCAGCGTTGGGGTTATTGCATATGACGTCATTCTTCTGTAAGAGTCATCAGATTGATTGTGTTCGTTATTTGCCTGTGATTTAACAGTTACTTTCACCGTATGTCGCCGAATTGTCGGGCAAATACGAATCTCAATGTAGTTGGGAAATGTGATCTTCAGCAAAAGAGCGAGAGCGCGCCAGCAGCTGAGCTCATTGACCCACACGTTTTGAGCTGCGTTGCCGCAGAAACTGTCACATTGTCAATTTGAGTGCCGAGCGACGAGGGCCAATGAAATTGAACTTTAAATTGAGACAAACAAAGCAGTAGCAGTAGCAGCAGTAGCAGTAGCAGCCACACAAAGAAACTGGGTTAATGGGTCTGTTTTAGCTGAGGACAGGTTGCACGCAGCTGGCGACATACGCGTCGTATGCGCAATGGCCTTTCACTGCAGTTGACTCGATTGACAACTGGATGGATATATATAAACACACACACATATATATATGTGGTATATATATCCAACAATTTAATTGAATAATAGGCTATGAGCCGCTGCACAAATCTGCGCGCGACAAAATGCAGGTCAGCTGTGCCCCGATCTGCTCTGCCTGCCGTCTCTCTGCTCGTCGTGTGGCATGCCGCTGACGATGCTGCACGTGCAGGCGGCGATCAAATTGCGCAAATTGTTCGCTAAATTTTGATAGCTTTACGCTGACGCTGCTGCAGCAGTCGACGTCACTGCCAAAGCGAACGTCAGCGCCAGCGCCAGCGCCAGTTGGACTGATCTGTTACAATATTTTGTAGCCTCTGGGAGCAGCGAGGTCAATTGATTGAAACAACTTTGAACTTGTTGATCTTGTCACAAATTAAAAGAAGATTTATACACACACAAACGCACACACATGAGCACACAATAGATACACGAGTGGAGAGTACAGTGGGCATTCGAGTTGTTGACTGCAGAGTAAAGCTAATCAAAATGTGTAGCTAAGGCAAGCTTAAGATATTTTTTGTTATTCTATTACCTATTAGATATAGCAAGTTAATTAATTATATATATTGATATTTGACATATCAAATAAATTTGTTAGCCATATCGAATGCTCACTGTATTGCCGTGTATCTATGACTGCGTGTGAGTTTTAGCAGATGCGCTTGGGGCGCTGTTGAAGCTGTTTCTTCTCCTTCTTCTTCTTCTTCTTCTTCTACTTCGTCTGCTTCTTCTTTCTCGCATTTGGTTTTGTGAAATCTTCAGGCAGCACACTTTGATTTAGTTTTTTGTTGAAGCTGGGCATGATTTATAGTGTTTGGCTTTTAGCTAGGGAGAGCTTTTTTTTTTTTTTACTATCTACATGGATAAGAGCTGGCGCTAGTTACTCAGTGGGCCAACGAGACAGCCAGCCAGCCAGCTAGTCTCGTCTAGTCGACGCTGGGTCAAGTGGCTTTCGGGCACAGAACGTGCTAACACTTGGCATGGGCCCCAAAATACAAAATACGAAATAAATAAAAAAAAAAAAAGCTGTATACCCCGAGACGTATTTACGACCGCAACCGATCACGCACAAGTGTGCCTTGGATCGCTGGATTGCTGCGAGCCAATTTTTATGTTTTTATACCAATTTTATTTGGCATTTAATGAGCGACCTTCACGTTGTAATCGTCAAACGTCCATAAACCTAAAGCAGCGTCTAAAACGGAGAGGCGAACGTCTCGCCTATGGTGGAATGTCTTTGGCCAGGTTTTAATGAGCCGGAGCTGATGTTTGTTTTGGAAACTTTGATTTTTGTTCGCTTGTTGGGAGTAGCTAAAAAACGTATTTCGCTTGCAAGGGTCAAGCGTTTGACGAACGTCGCGACAATTCTACCAAAAACTGAAACAATAGAAATCCTTTGGGCATCGAAATGCTTTTTGAGGAATTTCTCTTTCATTTTAGAAACAATACGAGACGAAACAAACGTCGACGACGTCTTTTCGCCACGCCACATAAATGCAGCCAAAGGGCTCTGTCTCTGGCTCTGTCTCTGTCCCTGGCTCTGGCAGCGGGTCCTCAGCTCGCAAAGCGGTTCGTGGAAGTCTCGTGTTTAGCACACGCGTAAATTTCCTGCCTCCGTCTGGCTGAGGGAGCATCATGGATGCCTGGTGGCGGCATTCGCTTTGAGACGCAGCCGCCATTCGCAACGCATGCGCACTAAACGGTACCGCTAGCGGCTCTGGCCATATACTACTAGGTCCCACTGTAGTCGCCGGACGGGACGAAGGGGACTCTCTGGCTTTTTGTCGCCGCATTTCATTGTTGCTGTGGAAATATCCGTTCCAAATGATAAAAATGTTCGCGATGCTGAACAGCTTCAAGGTCAGAGCGTCTTCTGTGCATCTCTTATAGCTCTTTTTTGTTCGTCTGCCCAGTCCAATTGGACTTTATAAACACGTCAGTGTGTCAAATGCGACTGAGCTACGTTTAACAGGCTTAACTCACAAAACAAGAAAGCAGCAGGCTAATGCAATGAAACAACGAGAAGCACGGCTCAATGAATTAAAAGAAAGATTTTGTTCTTAATTTTATGAATATTTATTTATTTTTTTTTTTTTTATATAATTTAATTTTTTTTTGTGTTGACTATAAATATAATAATTTAATATATATAATTTTTTATTAGTATTTTTTTTTAACTTTCCAGCCAATTATATACAACATATGCTTTTCATTTATTTATTTTAAGTAAATAATTTTCTTTGAGTGAACTTTTTTATTTTTATATAATAATTTATTTTACATTAATATTAAAATATCTCTTTTTGTGGTATTTTCTTATGCTTTTCCCTTAATTTTCCGCACGCGTAAGTTTTCTTTTGAACAAATTTTCTTTTCATTTATTTTTTACATATTTATTTATTTTTTAGGTATTTTTTCCTCTCATTTCTTTTTTGGGTAGTTCCAATCAAAGTGCCAAAGTTGTTGGTTCTTTGCGTTCCTCTGTTTCCCCTACTCCTTCTCTCTCTCTCTCTTTCTCCTTTGCCCTCTCTGCCTGTTGTCGTTTGCCCCTTTTATGCACTCGTCGTGGGCTGTGGCCGTTTCCATTGTTTGCCTTTTGGCCCTGGTTTTTCAGTTTGGGTTTGTTTGGTTTTGTTGTATTTGCTTATGAAGTGCGCAACTTGACTAAAAGGGGCAAACAATTGCATTGATCGGGGTCTGCTCTTCCTCTGCTCGCTCCTCCAGCCACATTTTGGGCCTAAAGTATGAGTAAAGTATTTTGTTGTTGTTGTTGTTCTTTTTGGTTCTGCTCAGTGCATTGTTTTGGGTCATGTTGATCGTCGGCGTCGTCGTCGTAGTCGTTGGCGTTGGTAGCAACGGTAGCATCCTCCACACATACAGGCAGACAGACGGACAGACAGACGGACAGACAGAGCCACTGTCCAGGTTCTGGCCCCTGGCTGAGGTCCAGGCTCAGGCCTGGGCTGAGGGCCATAGTTTTGGGCCTGGGTTTTTGGCTTTCGGTTTTGTTCTTGATCGTGTCGAACGGCGAGCGCCCCCTTTTAACAGCGCATAACAGCAAAATCATGACTTGCCATTTACATTGTTCGCTCGTTTTGGACTTTATTGTTTTTGACGGTTACGTCGCAGCAGCCGACCAGGCAGCAACCAGTGGCTGGAGAGGCTGCTGGTCTGCTCTGGTCTGGCCCGGTCTGGTCTGGTCTCGAGATGCCAGCCGAGCCGGCCTCTCAATTCAAACGAAAAATAATGAAAAATTATTCAATAAAAATTATTTCGCGTGGACGACGCGCCAAAAGATCCTCAGCAACAGCTTGTTCGTGCGTTCAGCTCGGTTACTACACGACGACGGCGACGGCGACGGCGATGACGACTGATCAGGCGGCGATCGTAGCTGGCATCGGCGTTTGAGCTGGAGTAGGAGTTGAAGTTGGAGTTAGCCATGGGGCCATGAAGCAGCTACCAAATGGAGCTTCCGTTGGCAGTAGCCGGTAATCTAAATGCCCCCAACTGATCGCGATCGTGAGTTAAGTGATCGCGCTATAATTTTACGCTGGCTCTGTGAACATTTTGAGACGAGCACAGGCACTGAGAGCCCTGTTGCTGTTATGAAATTATTGTTAAACGATTTTGTGATTTGTTGTGGGCTACTGTGCGCTCAGTGTCGAACTGGGCACTATTATTAGGCCGGCTCCTTAACCTAGGCGGAGTAGCAACAGCAACAGAAACAATGCTGAATGTGGAAAAAAAAAACAAGCGCTCAAGTGGCAGCCAATGCCAAAAGATGGACGCACGATTCGCTTAAGTGCCGGCTGACCCAGTTAGAAGTAGGCGGGCGAGCGCCTGATCTTTTCTTCTTGCTATGCTGTGCTTTGCTTTGCCTATGAGTTGATAAAGTGCAATGTCTGAGATTTGCGCTTTTGCACGGCAAATGACAAATAACAGCAAGCAACAGCAACAGCAACAACTGCGGAGCCACAGCCACGACAATTGACACAACAATGAGCACTGATAGTCCAAGTCCAAGACGGAGCAGTCGCAGCTGAGCAGGCAGCCGACGAAGCTACCTACCAGCCGGTCGACCGGCAACGGATGCGCCCAATGAGCAAACAAAGCGCAGCGGGAAATTGCAGCCAAAGTCAACGGGTTAGGGAATGGGATTGGCAAGGGAAGGGGCCGGGCTGTGGAGCTATTCGTATTTATGCGATTGCCGCGCCGCAAGTGGCATAGTGGCTGCCACTTGAGGAAACACGCGAGCAAAATTAGCGTGCCGCCTTGCAATATTTTATGTATCTCACAGATACGCGCTGATTTCTCTATGTATATATGCATGTGTGTGTGTGTGTCTGACAATATTTTGGTGTAGAACTGATTAAATGCAACTTCCTTGGCATAATAGAAATGAAAAGTGCTTTAGCACGGGCTGCAATTGAGGCAGCTTCCTCATCTAAATGGAGCTGTCGAACTTCTCCCTATCTCTCTCCCTCTCCCTCTCCCTCTCTCTCCGTCTCTCTCGCTCTCGCTCAACACTCGACAATCAATTTCAATTAAATTCTATGTTCAACTCTCGTTTTCTGAGCTCTGTCTCTATATATATACGAAAGTGAATCATGAGAAAATTAATTTCGTGGAAATCGAGCATGATTTTTGGGAACTTTTGGTCAAACCAGTTATTGTTGACCGTTCTCAACTTAATGACTATGGAAATGTGAGCGTTAGATTAAGAGTTTGATAAGCCGAAGATCGTTTTGTTGTTCGTCCAGCCCAGCCACAGTGATAGAGATATATGTGGAGGAACATTTGAATTAGTGTTGTCTCTGCCACGAACTTTGCCCAGACATTATTTAGTTTGACTTGATTTTATTTTGTTTTTTTTTGTTTTTGTTTTTTTTTTTTTTTTTTTTTTTTCTGCTGAAATATATTTTCCCATATTATCGGCTCATTTGTCTCTCTGTGTGACGGAAGGCCACATAATTGACACATTAGCCCATTGGCTCGTCCTGCTGCCTAATTGGCATTGCAACCGCATCGTCGTCTTGCGGTCTTGCGCTCTCGTAATGCGTTTAAGAGGCGTGATCGTGTCTTTTGCACGCCCTCCTGCGGTGCCTGAATGGCTGACGGCTTGACGGCCAGACGGCCAGACAGACAGACGGACAGACGACCTAACTGCCTGTCGTCCGACATGCGGCTGATTGATCATTGAGAATAGGCCAAGGGTCCACAAATAGGCCAGCATGGCCCTATGTTTTGGTAGCAAAATGTGCCAGGATTATGGTTGGCCGACAAGACAAGAAAAAAAGTGTTAATGCTGTGAATTTACAGACTGAAACCGGACACATGCTGAGAGCGCAAATGGCAACAGCTACTGAGCTGCAGCCAATGGCGGATGCTGTGCCTGCCAAGAGATTTGCTAATTGCTAATCTTAAGAGCGGCTCTGCGACTGGACCTCACAGGCAACTGAACGAGAATTGAAGCTGTCAAGATGCTTGCCAGGCAGCAGACAGGAGTTGGCTACATAGGAAACGAGCGAAGAGCTTGGTAACTAGCGAGACGGGCTCATAAAATAAATCAGTTTATAGACGATGCGGATAAAAGGGCGATAAGGGAGCGATAAAGAGCTCACAGCTAAGCTTTTATATAGTTAAAAATTAATATTTAAGAATTTAAGATCTATTAAACATTGTTTGGCTATCAGCAACTGCCATTATATTGGGCCTGCCGGAAAGTCCTCCATGGCAACTCTATCAGGGAGTCAAACAGTAGCCGAAACAACTGCAATCTGAGCCTGTTATTTACTCCCAGTTCGCTTTATCTTTCGCCATGCGACACATTTCTTATTTTTATTATTATTATTTTTTTGGTGATATTTCCCTGACTTTTTTTGGTCTCTTTTAGAATATTCAGGTAGGCTGCTGCTACCTGTCTCTGTCTCCATCTCCAACTCCAACTCCATCGCCGTCTTCGTCTCTGGTGCCTGGGCGAGTGTCGTTCGGTTGTCTGTTGATTCTGCAACTGTTGATTTTATTTCATACCGTTTATGCAAATGAAGTTCAAGAGGATAAGGCCAAAACGGCAGCAGCAACTGCAGCAACAGCAGCAGCAGCAGCAGCAGCAGCCCGCATCAACTCACAACATTTGGACATAAAAAATTATTTCTGAATGAAATTCGTATGCCGAAATTCGTATCGATGTCCGACTGTCTGTCCAAATGCAAATGGCCTGCCAGGCAGCCAGGCAGGCAGGCAGGCAGTCGCGTTGCCCGGCTGGCAAAAGGGTAGCTCAAGTAAAGACCGGTAGCCGAAAAAAACTGCTGCTGTGATATCGAATTAATTAAAAACAAAAAGCACAAATCGAAAAAAGGCATTGGACACACTGGCCACCGGCCACTGGCCACTGGCCACTGGCGCCAAATGTAAATGAGGCAGCGCAGGCAACGCTTTGCGAAATTAGTTGCCAGGATTGCCATGCAGCAGCTCCGGATGCCAGCGAATGCCAGCGAATGGCACCTTGTGCGGCCGACTTCAATTTGGCGCTGATTTGGCGGCCGTGTTATGTTCGCTTTGGCTCAATTTGAGACCGAAATGAACTCCCTGGCCCTGGGAGCCAACAGCCAACAGCCAGCAGATAGCAACGAGGAGCCTGCGCATGCGTGTCGCTGTTGTCGTCGCGAACTGAGGCGACGTGCAACAAGTTAATTAAGCCGCATTTGCATGTCGCGTCTTTTGGGCCACAATAGCCGAGAGAACAACCCACACTTCCTGTGCCGCCAGCGTTGAGGCAGCCTCTGCTTCTCTCTTCTCTCTTCTCTCTTCTGTCTTCTGTCTTCTGTCTTTTGGCTTAAGCAGCAAAACGTGTCACAGGCGGCCTCTATGACTGTCCCCTGCTCCTGCTGCTACTCCTGCTCCTGCTGCTGTTCCTGGTCAGGCGATCGATCACATGCTGCGTACTGCGGTAATCCGCACTTCCACGCCTTAGCCGCATTTTCACGCGCGCCCCTTTTGTTCCAGTTGGGTTTCTCGGTCTGCTCCAAAGACAACCCGGATAGCCAGACAGCTAGACAGGCAGTTTATTTTATGATTGATTGCAAATAAAAATCGCAAATTGTGTGTGTTTACTTTTGGGTTTTTTTCACCATAAGCCATCAACACACACACACACACACACACGGACAGGCAGACACTCAGCCACACACATGTGTGTTGCTTCGGTGGTGGTTTTATATTGGACATATGTCGTTGACGTGGCTGTGCTACTGTGACATAGGCCATCTATGTGGCTAAGTAGCCGGGGTGTTGAGTTTTTCTTCTCTCCTTTTTTTCCGTTTTTCTATTCATCTTTTTATTTTTGCTATGGCTAATTATTGTCAGCGTGTAAATCGCATATGTTCAAATATGAGAAGTGGTTGAGCATTGAACTATTTGCAATTGGGTGTGACAGAAAATGGGGTTTAAGTAGTCCGAGTATTGTTTGGGAGCAGAGGAGGTTGACTATCCATTCATATATTGAGTAGATACATCATCAAGTCGATTTGTCAATTATAGATGAATATTTATTTGATCATCATTTCTATTCAAGATTTGCTCTTCAGTATTGAGGATTTATAATTGTAAACTTATCTACATAGGCTCAAATGTCAAGGCAGGAAATTGACTTAAATCTTCTACTGAACATCAAGAATCTGCTTTCTAATCGCTGCAGCTGTAGCACAGAAACATTGGCAGCTAAGCCAAGTCTAGCTAAAAGTTCAGAGACTTCCTTGAAGTCGCTTCAGCTTGCTTTAACAAAATTCATTTTGTTTTATGCTCGCTTTTCATTAGAACTGTGATTTTTCAAGAAAACTCATTTCCTAGATAATTACAGAGCTGCTCATCGGGCTTATCACATAATAGTGTGTGTGTTATGGAGCGAGAGAGGGAGTCAGATGTGTGGTTGTCCTTGGCTACGGTCAGTCACAAATAGTTATGCAATAACTGGAATCTATCGGCCATCACGGAAGCCATTTGAAATTCGCTTTAATCAACGACTATTGAAAGTAAATAATGAAAACTGCAAGCGGCTTAAAATGTTGCTGTTTGTGATGAACAACGCGCGCGCCTGCCAGTCTCTCCAGCGTCAGCAGCGTTAGAGCCACTCGCCGCCCAGTCGCGGCGCTTGTCAAAAAGTTGCCATCAAGAATTTATTTCAGTTATAGCATTGAAATTGTTTAAACAACAAATAGCAGCAACAACAACAACAACAACAACTTTTATATTATATCAAAGTTTGAATGCGTTGCACATGCGCAGCTAAACGCGACGTTGACTGCGACTGCGACTGCGACGCCAACTTCGGCAGCGGCAACGACTGCTGGCTTGAGACGCGACGCTCGTTTTATGCCGCTCCATAGATAAAAAATACACCTGTCGCATTACAGCTAAATTTATGTCCACCGGTAGACCTTTACTTTGGCGCGGCTAGAAACGCGCCTGTATTCGACTCTGTGTGAGAGTGTGTGTGAGTGTGTGTGTGTGTGTGTGTGTGTGTGTGTGTGTGTGTAAGACGATTGCACGCTTCGATCGAGGCGATCAGTTGCCGCTGCTGCTGCTGCTGCTGCTGCGGCTGCTCCGACTGCTGGCTGGTGTTCGGTGGGGGTCCAAGTGTTGAGACATTTCAGGTTTCCAGTCAACTTGTTGTTGTCCGTATTGTTGTTGTTGTTGATGCGTTGCCGCTGGCCGTTGTCTGGCTTGGCCTGGCTTTGTTTTTGCGTCGTTTATTTATTTTTGTTTATTTTCTGTGTGTGTGTGTATGTTTTTTTTTTTTTTTTTGAAATAAATACATAAAATTCGATCGAAAGTTTTGTGCTTGACGACGGACTAAAACAACGACGACGACGACGACGACGACGACGTGGACGATGGCATTTGATTTCGCGCTGATAGCAGCTCTTTTAGCTGGCAGATGACGTCAGAGCTGACAGAGAAAGACATAGCGAGTGGCGAACGAGCCGAAGCCCAAAAACTGGCGAAGATCGCAAATATCTTGTAGTTGAAACTTGGACAAATAGTTTACGGTACTCAAGCGCCAAAAGCAAAAGCAACTGCTAACTGTTTTCAAGAAGCTGCGATCTTTGATTAGCAAACAAGCATCTGCTTGGCTATCATTAACTACAAGCCGGGCTCTGGCCAAAATCTGGACAGCGCACTGTGATTTGGCCATCTGAGACGAGTGGTGCCAAAAACAAAGCTTTCCAGCTGCCAGTTGCAGAAGGAGTCTATAGACTATGCAAGTGACTTGGTAACATTTGAAAAGAGTAGTGAGAGAGAGAGAGAGAGAGGGGAGCTCAAAGAGAGCGTATGCTTATTAACTAGACTTGGCATATTAATTGTTATTTTATATATCTATATCCAACTCGAGTTATTTATTAGTCAAGAGCATTACAGCTTCGATATAACCTGACTAATCTAAAAGTTTTGTATTTGCTTGGCCCATAGCTGACGGGCAATTTGATTGTGGAATCTTCGGATGCTTTCGACTCGTCTTTAGCCTGTTTCTTGGCCAACAGAGAAACAGAGAGGGGAAAACACAACATCACATCTTAGCTCATTTATCAAAACGTCGTCTATTGATAGCTGGAAGTAAACGCTTAATTTTTGCACACATGGAATGATTCACACGACTCGTTTCAAGTCGCTGAGTCAGAGCCTAGTACAACGCGCGGCTAGCCGCAGCTTGCTAATTGATAGGTCGACGCAGAGGTGGTTACAGCGCAGACACACCTGCTGCTGCTGCTGCTGCTGGGGCCGCTGCAGTCAGCTAGGACCGAGCGCCGAACCAAATACATAATTAACTGAAGAGCCGCTGGGATCTTTTGGATTCCAATCGGGCTGCGCTGGGATCAGTTGCCGTTTGCTGCGTTTGTCGCAACCCTTAGATGTTGCTTGCCAGCACGCTGCGCAGCAGAGAGCTCCCAAAAAAAGTAAGAATAAAAGGTCTTCTGGGCTATCTGGTACAGGCTCAGCCTAAACGCTATTATTAGAGGTCACAAATCAATGAAGACTTTATCGACGGTCGTCGGCCCCGGCCAAGCGACTCATTACAACAAATCTGAGACGTAGGGCTGTGATTACAATAAAACGCCGCGGCGAGACTAAAATTTATTGACAATTCGGCCAGAGACTGGAGAAAACATAATGGATAAAAGTGTCCAACCGGGAGAAAGGTGCGCAGTTAGAAAGCCAGTGCAAGTGGCTGGCCTCTCACCTCTCCCCATTCTCTCGCACTCTCGCACTCTCTCACTCTCCGCTCCCTGCCTCTACATTCTCTATCTATCTACACTGAGCATACCAAATTCGTTAGCTGTTGCACGCATGTCAGCTTGGCCCATAAATTTCTTAGCCCTGTGCAGGTATTTTGTTGCTGTTGCTGTAGTGGTTGGGCATCAAGTCCTGAGACTGCTCTGAGGCTGGTCTGATCAAACGGATCGTTAGACGCCGACGTTGCCGACGGGTACCAGACAGGGGGTTAGACCAGATCGAACGAAGCTTCTCTCTCTCGGTCGCTATTTGACCAATAATTATGCAAATGAGCCCAGACGCTGGATTATCCCGTCGATTTTGTGCATAGAAGCTGGGCCGGAACTAAGTCGATTTGCATTTTTTGTTTCTTATTTTTTTGTTTTTTTTTTTTTTTTTTCGGTTGGACTGCCACTCGAGGAACACGCGTCGTTGTCCTCGTCCCTTGAAGCGGCGTCCTTCATAATTTAAATAATTATGCCACTTGCTGGCTTCCTTTTTGGTCTCGAGCTTAGAGATTTTATGGCACGGCATTTGGCATAATTATGTAGGTCAAAAATTGTTTATTGACACGCAAAGCAACAAAGAAATTTGCATAATTTTACGCTGCAGTCGCTTGTCGAATGGCAAGAAGAAGACCAAGAATACCAGAAATCCACTCGAAAATATATACAATATATATATATATGTATATATGTAGACGCCTCCCCCATCCCTTTGAGCCCGTGGGCCATGGGCCAACAGCTGTTAATTATAGTGCCAGGGGGGTCAGAGAATTGGCAGCGTGGCAAATTGTAGTACCCGAAAAAAGGGTTATGGTTAGGGTTAGGTTTGGCTCTTTTTTGGGCTTAGGCTAAGGTTAAGTCTGGGCGCGTACATTTTTGCACCTGCTGTTCGAAAAATTGAGACATAAAAGCAATAGAAAAAAAAAAAAAAAAAACAGCAGCAAGTGAAAAAAAAAGAAAAACTGCTGGAAAATGTGGAAAAAACGTTATGAACTGCAAAGGCAAGAGGAACGTGGAAAAATGTCAGCCTAATATGTTGAGCACTGTAATTTATGCTTTTTAATTAAGCCGCTAAAATATTTGTGATTTTTCCAGCTAGCAAATTCCCCTGGCATGCATATAGCTTTTCATGTTTTCCATTATAAATCACCTTAGTTAAAGCGCGTTCAGGTTTTTTGTTTTGTACGCAAGCCCCTTTGGCCCCTACCCCCTGCCACTCAACCACCTAGCCACCTACCCCCTAGTCGAGCTGGCCCACACGACCAGAGCGGGGCGAGAGAACAGCTGAGAAACGGGTAAAACTTGTTTTCAAAAAGAATTTTCCATGCGATTGTCCGCCTGTAACTGAAGATAAGGTTAAAAATTATTTGCTACCAGTTGGTTATATAGCGCTATATACATATCTATTTGTATATGGATATGGAATGCCCCAACAACTCGCTTATAAACGATATATATTGAATTACTATGTAATTGCGAAATACCTTCAAGATACACCTGCCTAACCTTGCCAGAGTCGCCTCATAAAGTCATGGCAGGGATCGAGTTAAAGAGTCAACTCCTGAAACATGGCTAAGCCGTTTGGCCATAGACTTCCGCTCCGCATTGTACCTGCTCTTATCCTGTGTCCCCCTAAGTCGCGACATTCACTCGCATATCCTTCTCGACTCACACACGACAGCAGCAGCAGCAGCAGCAGTAGCAGCAGCAGAGTGTGGTGGAAATGTCAAAGCCGAAACGGAACCCAACGACAGGCACAATGTCAAACTGACAACGACAGCAGCAGCAGCCGTCTGTCAGGCTGTCGTTGTTGTTGCTTTTGCTGTTGCTGTTGCTGCTTTGTCTGTTGCTGTTGGTGTCATAAATCGTTATCGACCACGAACATCAGGTGGCACTCAGGCGCACTCGGCCACAGTTCACAAAGGCCACAGAGCCTAGAATGCAGCACTGCACTGCAGTTGGCCAGCCTTGCATTTCCGACCATAATCCGAGGCCGAGAAGTGTGGGCAACGCAGGACACAGAGTGCAGAGCCCATGACCAAAGGACTTGTGTCGTAAATTAACGCTAGATGCCCAGCCAAACTGTGGCTGGCCAATAACTGCAACCAATTGTTGGCAGCAGGAGGAGTCGCCACATTAGCGCGCAGCCACTTCAAAAGGCAACGCATAACATGCAAAACAGAGCACAAAGCACAAAGGATCTGCGGTTTATGGCAGGACCTTTAGCAGAGAACAGAGCTGAGCTGAGTAGAGTAGAGCAGCTAAACAAATTGCAACAGAGTTAACTATAATTCAAGAGCACATTCTCTTTTATTCCATACAAGCTCTGCGCCTCTCTATGCAGTTCTCATTTTATGCTCGCTGCTTTAATAAGCCACAACAAGTTGTGTGGCAATGGCAAAACAACATCCATCACCACATCCAGCAGCAGCTCATGTCAGAAATTTTGAAACCATGGAGAAACAGCTGTAAATGACATTCGGACAAAATCAAACATTTTAACACGCTTCAAACTTGTTCGGACGGGGAATAGGCAAAAAAAAAAAAAAAAAAAGGAGCAACGAAAACACCCGGAGAAGAGAAATGTCAAAAACGCGTCGTGAAAAGCTGGCAGGCAAACTCAAACTCAATCAAAGGCTACATGCCACACAACGAACGTCGCATAATGTGGAAAACTCTACAACAGCAACAGCAGCAGCAGCAACAACAACAACAGGCGTGTAGCAACGCGTGTGTCCTGCGCCATTTGGGGGTCAGGCAGGAGTAGTTGGCCCGTCAGCCTGTCTGTCTGTCTGTCTGTCTGCCAATCTGTCCGGGAACATTGAATACGCATTACAAGACCGCGCTGAAACCAAAACCAAAACCGCGTTACCACATGTCAGCGGCAACGGCAACAGCAACAGCAACAGCAACAACAGCGACTAAGGCCCAGGGGCATATGGGAATACGAGCGCGCAGAATGTGCAACACATGTTGTTGTTGTCGTTCGCTGTTGTTCGCTGTTGTTCGCGCTGTTGCCTGGCCTGGCCTGGCCTGGCCTGGCCTGGCCTGGCCAGCTCTGCAACGTGGCCTGATGTGTCTGCTGTTGGCCCCGCTTGATTGGTTGAAAATGTTGGCGAAACGAACACAGTGCTCTGCCCAGCCCCCTCACGCGCCGCCTCATAGCAGGAGTCAGAAGTTTTGTTATAATTTTTGCGGCTGTCATTTTGTGCTTTGATTCTGGGGCATGTTGCGGGCAGAAGGTAAAGCCACGTCAGACCAGACCATGCGCTTTGTGCTTGCAACAAAAGGGCGTTGCGATTATTGAACAGTAATAGCCATGGATGGCATTATGTCTAGTCTAAAATGAGAGATGGATTCCACTTGCCATGATAAATGTGTCACAGTTAGTGAAAAGGCGTGAAGCTTTCCATAGAGCACTGATTGAGTGCACCATTTGCTATGGCCTGAAAAGGGGTTGGCCAGCCAACGAATGAATCAGCTGCAGCTAATCTGAAATATTTCCAATTTAGCAGGGTCTGCCTGTCATATGCTAACATTGATATTGTTTTGGAATAATTAAGAGACGGCTTTCCAATTAGATTTAGTCCTGGATTACAACTCTGCTACTTTCCATTCATAACTCTCTGGTCTTTAGCTTAATGCTTTGCGGGAATGCATCTTACTTCAGTATAAACAAATGGCTCTACTTTAAGGAAAATGCTTCTGTTTATCGAGAAGGGCGCTTGCTTGGCATCTGCCAAGTTAGCTCATTCCCTGCTAGCTTGCGCCCTTCATCTTTACCTTCAAGTGAAGGCACAGTGCTATCGCCACTCAGTCTGCAAATACCAACGACATTTCACAGTTTCTTTTTCTCTCGTTCTTAACTCTTTGCTCAAACTAAGGCCCAAAGAATTCCTGGAATTCTCGCAAATGCACTTGCGTATGTGTATCAAAGCCAGGCCCAGTGACTATTTGTGGCAGCAAACAGTCTATAAGTTTCGGGGCGCACTAATCTTCACACCTTGACACAGAGAATCATCGACCCATAAAATGGGCCAGAAACTTCCGTTGAATTGTCGGGCAAACGTGAGCTATGCAGCTTCCGAAGAAAAGCAACAAAAGCAATAGCTACAGCAGCAGCAGCAGGAGGAGGGAGAGGATGGCGCTGTCCTGCCAGAACAAAGATGGGGCAGCTGTTGGCGCAAGCAATTAGTAAGCCTCCAATTGCCAGTTGCCAGTTGCCAGTTGCCAGAAATTGCTGGAGAACAGAGAGAGAGAGAGAGAGAGAGGGAGAGAGAGAGAATGGAGAATGGTCGGGCAATGGCAATGGCCAAGTGCAATGTGTGCCAAGCGGTTAATGAACAATTTCATGGAAATATTGTCACACTTTTGTTGACGGCGATTGGCGCTGAATTCCTCAGCTTCGGAGCCAGCAGCTCCTCTGCAGCTCAGAGCATTCACTTGCTTGCATTGCCAATGCTTGCCTAATTGATTTATTGATGTTTACATGTGCGTGCCTGGCAACTGCTAACTGCCAACTGGCAACTGGCAACTGGCAACTGGCTGGGGCTTGGGACTTACAGAGTTACAACATGGCCCACAATTTGCTCTAAACGCTCGTTGAGAGCGTTGACAATTGTTTGGGCCTTGTTTGTCGACGTTCAACGTCTGTCGATGTCTTCGCTGTGGTCGAGCTAGACTCTTTGGTAGCCAAAGTTTAGACAGGCCAAACAATTCGTCAGTCTGACAGACAAACAGACAAACAGACATACAGACAGCCAAGTAATTGTTGACCTTTTACGTCGCAGCCAGGTTTGGTTTTGGTCTATGCTCGGGCTTCTCGGGCCTCTTTCAATTGCCGTGTGTTGCTGTTGTTGTCATCATGTTTTTATTGCTGTTTGCACGGCCTGTACTCAGTGCTCTCTGTTTGCTCTTCATAAATAGCATGAAGTCTTCGGTGCTGAGCAACGAAATGCCTGAAAGTCTAACACGGCGAATTCCCCCCGTCTCGCAATCGACAATGTTGACAACGATATTCGATTTTCGAGTTTCGGTTTTCGATTTTCGTTGGAATTTAAGCACCATATTCAAGAGGCTAAAGAGCAACTGATCTGGCAATTCCTTAAACTCTTATTCTGCTAATGAAAATATAGTTTTGTGTTGTCTTGGTCGGGACTAGCTTAGCCTTGAACCTGCTACCAATTGCAGTTGGCAGCTGCTCGTTGCACCCTTGATAGCGGCGCAGAGATGGATAAATAGTCGCATACTTTCTCGTCGTGTCAGCGACCCAACGAAGCGTTAATGAATTACAGCCACGATCGCAGCCATGACTGGCCCCCGGGGCTAACTAAAAAACACCTTGCCTTGGCATCGACGGCGGCTGCTGCTGCTGCGGCTGCGGCTGCGGATCGCCAACGTCATCGGCAGGACAACAACTAATTACCGTGGCTGGAACAATTTTTATGGCATTTACGCGCTCAGTTGATCGCTGACAAAGGTAAACTGTTGCCACTGAGCTGGAGCGTCGCAGCACGGGGTTGCGCACACCTTGTATTGGCCAGGACTCACACACACTTAAACACTTTCGATAATACAGGTACACAAATTATATTGTTACGCTACCGGGCAGAGGTGGACTGAGTTTTTGTTTTTGGTCAAGCTGCGTCTGCTTTTGGTCTCTTTTTTTTTGTCGTTTTTTTCGGCTGCTTCTTCTCAACGATAATGATCTGGCCATTGTCTGCTGTTTAGTGACCATATTGGCATCCAATTATTAGCACTTGGAAGCTGCAAAATTCACACGCAACTGACACAGAGACTGCCGAATGGGCAGACACATTGTCCTCGATCCAATTAATAACATTTTGTCAAGGCAGAGAAATTGCAGTTAGAGTCGCAATTGGCCGAAAATAAAAAAATGAACTGGTCTGCTGTGCAGAAGCAGAACCAGGTGTTGCTGCGCTTTAATTCAGTTGGTCTATGATTCAATCTCAAGGCCCACAAATTGCAAGAGTTATCGCAAATTAGCTGGCGATCTTGACGACGTTTTACGCACACGCATTTCGGGTCGATTTATCAATTTCAGGTCGCATACCGCTCGGTGACATTTAACAAGGTTCCAAAAGCATTTTTTGCGCTTTCGGCTCTAATCGTAGACAACACCAGCAATAGCCGCTGTAACAACAGCAACAGCAGCAACAGAAACTAGCAACTAGCAAAGCGCCAGCAACAAGGAGAACCAGAACAACTTCAATGCGCACCTGGCGATCAAAGTGGTTTTCGAAATGCAGCCAGAACAACCACCACCAGGCAACGAGCACCACAAAGAACAGCAAATCAATTGAGTATTTAAAAAAAAAAAAAAACAGAACAACATATTAATAAAAAATAATCATATTGCATTAAATATGTGAGAAAAAAAATTGCATCTGAAAACTTTTGCTAATTTGACAACATTAAAATGCTAATGGATTTCTAAGCACATAACATTTATTTACTTAACCTAGCTGAGCTGTAATAAAGCAGGGATGCAATGTATATTAGTTATATATATGAATTATGATTAAAATGATCGCTCAATTATTCATGAATAATATGTATTACGTCAAAGCTTGATTGGACTCAGTTTCTTTATATGCTTCTCAAAAACAATTTAAGCCCAAATTTCTCCTCTCTCTCTCTCTTTTTTTACTAACTTAATATCGTATATCTCTCTCTCTCTCTCTTGCTCTCATTGGTGCTTAGCCAACCTGTGCTGTATCCTTCGAAAACTGTTGAATCACTTGGACCAGCCCCCAGGGATCTAGCAGCTGGCAGAGGCAGGTGCGGCACAGGGTGCAGTCGTGACACCTTCCTTGGCCATGCTCAACACGGCAGCGGAAAATCATTGCGAATCAACAAACTGAACATAACATTTGCTTAATATGCCAACTATGCGCAAACTGTGGCAACAACTTTTACTGTGGCCATTCAGCCAACCAGCCAGCCAGTCAGCCAGCTACCGAGTTGAGTTGGTTGCACAAACCGTCAACTCGCAGCGCGCTGCGTGCAGCGGGCGCCTTGCAGCGTCGACAACATGCTAATGTATGCAACACCCGCCGTCGACTGACGACCTTGAAAAATTATGCAAAATCGATGTAAAAAAAAAAAAAAAAAACAAACATTCACACACACACACACAGAGGGAGAGTAACCAACAAAATGCGAAAATAAGTTCAACAGCAGTAAAAAATGTAAATGTGGCACGAACGAAGAGAGAGAGAGAGAGCCAGAGGTAGAGGGAGAGTGAGAGCGAGTCGCACTCAGGGGGCGGCTGGGCGGCGTTTTTGGCTTTGGCTGAGGCGTAAAGTTATTTTTTTTTTTATTTTGCACTCCGATTTTTATGTAAAAAATTGGTGCAAATGAGGCAGACAATGTCGGCGCTCATGCGCGCTGCTCTCGATTTAGGGAAGCGCGCCGCCAAGGGAGCCACTCGCCAGCGTGTAGGTGGTGCTGGCGGTGGCGGTGGCAGTGGTGCGGGGCTATGTTGGCTGAAAGTTAAGCGTACGCTGAACTTTTGCTTGCCACTGCGGCGACTGATTTGCATACGATTTTGTCTGCTCACCAGGCCAGCAGCAGCAGCAGTGGCAGCGGCAGCGGCAGCAGCAGAGAACTTCATTTTGGCACAAATGATGTTGACGTTGAAGCCAGCGTCGACAGCGGAAGTTGTTGCTTATGCGCTGGCGTCAACGCCGGCAGCGACGTCGTCGTCACATTATGGTTTGTTTGCCATTTCCGTTTGGCATTTGCATGCAGAGCAGCGCCAGCCCAGAGAGCAAGGGAGAGGAAGAGTGAGAGTGAGAGAGAGAGAGAGTATGTGTGTTAGAGCAAGGCTCTCGCTTTCTGCTCCTGTTGATTTTTTGGCTACGTTCTTGTGCAATTTAAATAATTTTGCATAATTTTTGAAAATTGACTTATGGATTTCTCATCGTCTGCGATTCATTTTTATGACTATGTGTATGTGTGCGGGTGTGTGGGTGTGCGGGTGTGTGTGCCACTTGTTGATCGGCTTGCTGTAGGTCATGTCTTGGCACTGTTTAAGTACTCATCATTTAGTCGGGCCCCCACGACGGCTCAAACAGCCTTCGGAAATTATGCAAAAATTATTTTCGCCAAAGTATTTTCATCTTTTTATGTTGTTTTTCTGCATAAATTGTTCAGTTTTGTCATCTTTGTGAATTCTTTAAACTTTTCACTCACACACACAGACAGACACACACATAGACAGCGGCACATGATAAATGAGACTTTAAGTTGTTTGACAGTCCTCCCCCGCAGCTCGCTTTGCGAATGTTTTGTGCAACTTGTTAAATGTTTTTTTTATTTTTGCTTCTTGTTCGCTGTGTTGGCTGTCGTTTTGTTTGCATTTGTATTTGTGCCCGTCTTATCAGGCCTTAAAGTCGTCAGAGAGTTGTCTGATTTGCATATTTGCAGCGCCCGTTTATCAGTTGCGAGTCGCGACTCGAGAGTGTGGCCAGCAGCAGATACATTTGTATCTGTATCTCCAGTTCATAGACAACTCGTGTCGTGTGTCGTTAAGAGAACACATAATAACAATAAGAATCAGAACAAAGGCCAACGTTTACGAGCTGCCCAATTGTGACCCCCGGTTTGATAAGCAGGCGTGCAGCTGCAATTACCCCAAAAAGCGAAGAGCAACAGCTCATAAAAGGGCAGAGAGAAGAAGCAGAAGAAGAAGCAGAAAAAAGAAGCTGAGCTGCCCAGCTGAGCTGCGTTGAGGATTGAGCTTGTGTGGATTGTTACATAATTTATGACTTCCCCCCGTGTGCGCGTTGTCGAAGCTAGCTAGAAAAATACAATAAATAAATTGAGGATCGTCTTTGTCGACATTGGTTGCCAGTTGCTAGTTGCTCATTGCCCGTTGCCCGTTGCCCGTTGCCGGTTGCCGGTTGCCAAACACGTAGCAGGCCAAACAAAGTCCAAGTTGGGAACGTTTTAATTTCTTACACTTGGCAATGGAGACGCGCGTGCGTTGCGATCCGTCAACGTGCGCGGGCGTCTATCTGTCCCACTGTCCCTCTGTCCCCAGTACCCGGGTACTCAGTCATCAGTCGACAGTCGTCAGTCGTCAGTCGTCATTTGTTGTATGACCAAAGGCAGGCAGTGATAACGACTCGTATAGCTCGCTGCGCGCAGCTCGCAGCTCGCAGAGCTCCTATGACTTGGCCCGTCTCGCATTAACCGGAAGCCTGCGCCAAACGTGATCAACGGTTTGGTTTGCGGCTGTGCGACAGCGACGAGCGTTCGCCCTCGCCTTTAGCTACTGCTCCAAGTCCATGGGATTGGGACTCGGTTTTGGGCATGGGCATGGGCATGGGCATGGGCCATTCATTCGTGCTGCTCTTGCCGTTGCCGTTGTCAACGATGAGCGCTGATACGTTAAATGAAAAAAGCGAACCGGCAGCGTCCCTCCATGTCATACGTTTGAATGAAAAAAAAAAAAAAACGTGCGTGCTGCCACAGAAGGAACGTTGACTTTGGACGCGACCAACAACAGAACGTCTTATATATACATACATATGTATATATAGATATGTATATATATGTGTATTCTTTATATATGTCGTGGCATTGGCACTCGCACATTTCTCAACATTTTTAGTGGCACTCAATACAATTCGTTGCGTTCCGCTCCCCCAACTGCCCACCCGAAAAAAAAGAGAGAAGAGAAAAGAGAAGAGATTATACGCAAAATGCAATGTACATTGTTGGATTGCTGGATTGTTGACTGCTCGAATGGATGGCTGCCTGACTGGCTGTATAAGATTCATAAAAAAAAATAATAATGTGCGTTGGAGTTTTAATTCTTACGTGTTACTAAAGGTCTACTCACTCACTCACTCACTCTCTCTCTCTCTCTCTCTCTCTCTGTCTCGCGCTGTCTCTGTCGACTGACGTCAACGTCCATGTGCCTTCCTGTCTCGGCGGCAAGGTCCAAAAAAACAGAGACAAGCAGAAGAAGAAGAAGAAGCAGAAGAGCTCTGTATAGATGTAAAAAAGAAGATGAGTGAGCTGCGTACGTGCGTAAGGCAATTGCGTTGGACTCACTTGAACTTGCTTGGACTTGTGGACTCTCGGCTCGGGTGTTAAAATGGCATCCTTTGCGGCGCGGCAGAGCACTTTGAAGTGGGGCCTGGACAGTGGGCATGGCAGCAGGGCAGCAGGGCAGCAGGCAGTGGGGCAGCCGTGGGGCGGGAGTCTGAATGTGAATGCTTCATTACATGTTTGCTGCGTGCTGATGAAGTGTCGCAAATCAAATTTTTGCTCAAGATGATTGACTATTATCAAATTTGCAAGAAAACTAATCAAGAGAGAATCGATATTTAAGCTGGAGTCTGTGCGCCTATCGATATTTGATTATCGATGCTGGCAATTTATAAATGCATTTTTTATTGAGACTGTCATTTGGGCACATTTGAATAGTTGTGGATAAGGATTTATTGGGGTTGCTATCGATATTTGAATCGTAATTTGCTTCTGATAATATTTATTATATTTATACAAGTTTTCCTTTTGTTTTTTGTGAATCATTGTTTGTAAACTATATAGAGCTCGAATGTAAATGTTATCGATATGAAATCAATAATTTATAGATTCGTTTCTAATGTCTAATCAATGTATAAGCTTTTATCTACATAAATTCAGCTCAGTTTCGACGTGTTATCAAATGGTTAAATACGATTTCCTTACTGTCATTGTTATCGATACGTTATCGTTGTACTAAAAGTCCTTAATAGGCCATATTTGTAACTCACTCACACATTGACATGACTATGACCCTATTATGCCCGCTAAGCCCCCCTTTTGGGTATATTGGCGCCTGTGGATATGCAATGATATTTTTAGCAACTGCTCTGGAGTCATTCACACAACGCCCAACACGCAATTCGGCCGACCGGTGGTTCAGTTCACTCATTCACTCTCGCATTATACATAATAATATTGTTAAATGTTTTATGCGCTGTTGATGGCTGTCGAGTATTTAAACTTAACCACACAGAAACCTCAAGAATCACAGTGCCGAACCCAGCGCCCACACTGCAGACCCCCTGCACCGCGCTACGCCCATAAACCCACCACAGCCAACATGTCCACAGTCAATTAAATATATGGAAAGTATGTGTGTATGTGTGTGTGTGTGTGTGTGTGTGTGTGGGCGCCATATAATCAGTGCGTGTGTGTGAGTGTGTGTACATGCAAAAATGGCAAACGGTCTGTTAGGCACACATGCGACTGCCACGCCCCCGCCTCTACCCCTGCCATACAGCTGGCCATCAACAATCAGCAGCCAGCAACTGGCAACAATTTGAAAGATACGAAGCGTAACCGTAAAGCAAGAGCAGGAGCAGGAGCAGGAGCAGGAGCAGGAGCCGGAGCAGGAGGTGGAGCCAGAGCTGGTTACCGTTAGCGCTACGAGGACCTGCCCATGTTTGAGTTGCGTCTGCAGTTTTATCAACGCAACGACATCAGCTTAAAAGCACTCAAGGGGCTACCCATGCCAAGGGGGCCAAGGAAGCAGGGCAGCAAGGGGGCAAGGGTTAAAGGGGCTGAACGGGTACAGACCAGACGACAATCAACGCAGTTTATTTATGGAAAAATAAAATGAAATAAAATGATGATGATGAGCAACAACAACAGCAAGAATAGCAGCAACAACAATTGAAGCTATCTGCGAACGCCCGCCCACAAGGGTTGAGGGTTGCGGTTTAGTTGTTCTGTGCGTTGAAATTAATTTCTGAGAGAGCACTTGAAATTAAAATTACCGAAAATACCGGGGGTAGCTGACGCGAAGTTCTCGCCTGATGCTCATTAAGCGCACGCAGTTCAGAAGTTGATCAAAATTCTTGATTATCATTCGTTGCGCTCTGACAAATTATTAATTTAAATGGCTCATAGAACTTGTGAGTGGTAAATCAGATAATCTGAGAGTTGAGAGAGAGAGAGAGAGAGAGAGAGAAAGAGAGAGTGTGTGAATGATTGCTAGAGAGGAAGTCACATTAAGCAATTAGAGCAGCTTTGTCTGGCGTCGCTTGGGCCTAACTAATGTCGAGAACTGTTACTCCTTGGCCACATTTAGAGCCGGGCCAACACGCAGCTGTGCAGCCAAAACTACATATAATAACCATAAAGGCGGCTACATAAATTTTCAAGTCAAGTGCTGGCTCTCTTTGCCTGTCTACTGCTGTCTCTTGGCCGTGTTGTCAGGAGTTAGCCAAGCGCAACCCGCTGCTGGTGGGCACCTTATCATCTGAACCAAATGCCTTACTATATATATATATATATAGGTATGTATACGTATAGCCATGACTTTTTCGTGTTGCCGTTGCCGTTGGCTTTGCCGCTGGTGTTGCGGTTCAATAAACCATAAAAGGCTCATTAATTATGCGCATATCGCGCCTACAGGCCCGGAAAATGTGTCACTCTGCAACGCTGTAGCTAAGTCTCTTTCGAGGGCATCGCAGTGGCTCCGGCTTGTTAGGCTCTGTTCCTGGTCAGGGTATAAGCACTTTGTCGGCAACTCTGCATCAACTTGGCTGCAAGTACTTAAATGATAATGTCGACCAACTGACTAGCAGGCAGACATTGTTTTTGAATGGACGGAGTTTGTTTCAGGCATTTAAAGTAATATTTGCGTGGAAAACAAGCTAAAGCATGGCTTGCTATGAAAACTGTAGTGTAAATATATATCACAGTTCAGATTTACATTAATCTAACATTCTTGTCTTGTCTTCTACGTCATCTTACTTAAATTTCCATATCTTATATCTTTTATTTACTCAAGTCTTATACCCCTTCAATAAAGTTGAGAGTGTATTAAATATTCGTTTGACTACATAGCTTAGCGACTTGTTATCAACCCTGATGAATTCGGCAGTGGCTTGCTCTACTGGAACCAGCCACATGTCAACGGTTGGCGATTAATTAAACAAAAGAATTACGCGGGTATAAAATGCTTGACATACTTTTGTGGTTTGCCCAAAAAATAAATTTCAACAAAAAGAAACACAAGTATTTAAAAAAAAAATAACTGGCTCAAAAGCATACGAGTCTTAGGTGTTGGCTTAGCTACAGCGACCTTTGTGGCATGCAACAGTTTTGCATTGCATTAAACGAGGCAAAAAACAAAACACAAAAAACTTAACATTGTATAAGAAGTAAAACAATGAAATTCAAAAGCAATAATTAATTTAATTGACATCTTTTGAGGCACGGTCTCTTGGCTGTGATTGAGAATGAGAATGAGACTGAGTCTGCCGACTGGGGCAGAGACTGAGACGCAGACTTCGACAGACTTTTGACTGACTGCCACGCAGGAAAAGCGACGATGTCGGCAACGAAGACAAGATCTTGGCAAAGTCGGCACAGAGAGAAAAAAAAAAAAAAACACAACACACACACCTCGAAAACTGTCAAAAAAGCAAACTTCAAAGCAGCCACACACACAACAGCAACAGCAACAACAACAATAGCAACAAAATGCCAATAAACAAGAACCCGACCAGAGTTGCCAACAATTTTATTGCGTGGACTGATTACAGCCACACAAAATATCAAAACACAAAAACGAAACCAACTCTGGGGCGAGCTCTTCATGAATGAGTCGCAGTCCAAAGCTCGTCCCTGGGCATGGGCATGGGCATGCCCATGAGCAGCAGCAGCAGCAGCAGCAGCAGCAGCAGCAAGAGCATCATTACAAGCCGTATCGCATAGCCGTCTGTCTTTCATTCAGTAAGCTACGCCCGTGCCTGGACTGTCTGCCAGAAAAGAGACTTCACTCTACAGTCTTCACTTTGCTGACTTCATTCTTCAGTCTGCGGCCCACGGCAAAGACGAGCCTTGGCAACGGATATCATTAAGCCAGGCTTTATTTAAACTGTTGCGTCTGCGACGGCGTCTTTAAGTAGGCGCGACAATTGCAACAGTTTTTCATGTTGCAGCTGTTTGTTGTTGCTGTTGCTGTTGCTGTTGCTGTTGCTGTTGCTCTCGTGCCCCTTTTAATGAATGAAAAGTGAATTTGGAGTCGAGGTGTGCGCCAAAAGGTTGGGTCGCTGCCCCGTTG
The DNA here is from genome assembly GCA_030914345.1 of Drosophila koepferae. NCBI lineage: Eukaryota > Metazoa > Arthropoda > Insecta > Diptera > Drosophilidae > Drosophila > Drosophila koepferae. Next base: position 7,999,689 of record JAUESR010000202.1, read on the forward strand.
ATTGACATGATCATGATTTACACCTTTCTGGGTGCGTAAGACACCCACCTGAAAGGAGCTGCAAAAGGATAGACAGAGAGAAGAGATAGGGAGAGAGAGAGCGAAGTTCTGTAATTGATTGCAAATTGAAATGCACTGTGCAACATGATTCAGAGCAAGATCCAATAATTAAGAGATGCTCAAAAGTAGGAAACATTTTCAAATTCAATGAGAAGTTGGAGATTGTTATAGAAATATAATATATTTGAGAGTAATTTTAATAGAGAACAAGAGATTAGCTAAATGCAGTCAGTAAACTTTTACTTGGCCAACTTACAAGAGAATTTATGTTAGATGTGAGCCCATGAAACAAAAATTAATCACTTCATTCATCCACAAATTGCTTATAAATAAAATATGTATCTCAAAAACTAATTAAAACTATTTATATAGCTGCATTCTGTAAGATAATCTATAACTGTATCTGTATCTATATGTCTGTTATAGCTTGATCTAATTACAGCACGCTTGAAATGTAAATTCGAGAAAAATTCCAATCGAATGTTAATGACTTATGCAATTGGCAGACGTGAAGTAGTTTCATTCAGTCTAGTGCCAGTCGATCAGCTGTTGAAGAGCTGCTAATTGTTTGAGCCAGCAGCAGAGCAACACCCGCACATCGATCGGGCCTGTGCGTAGGTACTCGCAGCTGTATCTGACAGATACGAATCTGGCAGCAACACGTCGACGTCGTTAAACTATACGATGCGGCTAAAGAAACTCAGGCGGGGAGGCCCTCGGCGCGGGGCTGGTCAGTGGGGCTGAGTCACGGAGTAGAGTGGAGTTCATGACCCGAGCGGAAATACGCGGCGCGTTAAGCACTTTGCGTTTGTTTGCGCTAATAAATCAAATAAAAAGTTAATCAACAAATGCGCAACTTGGCTTCACTCGCTCGCTGACAGGCGGACAAAGTTTGTGCTTAATTTTAATCCTTTCCGTATCAAATCATTATTCGAGTCTAAAAGCGCCACAAATTTTACCGCAAATAATCATAATGAAGCGCTAGAGTCGGAACAGGGAACAGGAGCAATGCCAATGCTGTATGTCGATGCCATCTCTCTGGCAGCTCAGAGCTGTGAGCATTGTTTGCTCTGGTGGTTGGCGGTGGTTGCGGGTGGTTGCCAGAGCCGCAACCTCAGCCACTTGCAGTTCGAGTTGTTATTTGATTTCTGTTTCTGTTGTGCTGTGCTGTGCTGTGTCTCTCAGTGTTTGGTTCGCGCGCGCGGCAAAGTCAACAACACAGTTCGAAACGTCAACAAAACCTTTTAAATTATTATTTGCCTTTGTTGCCTTATTTGACTTTTGTGCACAGGCAGCGGGGGCGCGATGCCAAGTTTGTCAGCCAGCGGCTGGCAACCCTTTGCCCAAAACTTTGCCCTCGGCTGGAAGCGTGAGAAACCAACACAAGAAAGTACGTTACAAAATTCTAGATAATTTTGCGTTGATCATTATGAAGTGTTGCGAAAATGCTGCACAGATCAATGATCATCTGCCTTTGAAGACGTTAAGGACGACCCTCTCTATCTATGCTGAATCGAACTGTCATTCGCGTACCTCGATCAACGCTTTTTGCACATTCAAATTTCCAATTTCGAATCTCACATTAATTTGAATTTCGCATGCAAAAGAGAAGAAGAGAAGCCCGAAGGATGCGAAAGGGGTTCAATGCATTTAACATAGTTGATTGCATCTTCAATACGCGATCAATATTGTCTTTTGTGCTTAGCGCATTTCCATGGGAAAGAAAAATCTTCTTCTCTCAGCTTAACCCTTCCTGCGCAGGCTTGGGAAAATTAAATAATATGCAAAACCCTTGCGCACAGATGTCATCCCATTAGGTGCCTAGCCCGATCGCCCTATCTGCCACGTAGGCAAATTACCTCAGCAACCCCCTTGGAGGAAGATGCCTCAACCCATTTGAATACTCATCTTCATCGGCTTCTTCAGTGTGCGCAGAAAAAGGTTGCTCGATCTTGCTTCATCTGCATAATTTTCACAATGTGTGGCAGAATCAACCCTTGCCTGCCGTCTGCACCCTTGCCGCAACACGTGTGCCCGAGCTCGAGGAGGAAAGAAGACGCCGCAGCGCAGACAACTCAGCAGACCAAATATCAATTTTCTCCATTCTCATGCAAATCAAAATGCTGCCCCGAAATAAATAACAAAATGTGACATCAAAGGCGACTGCCAGATCGAGCTGCGATCGAGGTTGGGTTAAGGGTCGTCGCCTAATCTGCGCTGCCCGTCTTAAGGGTGGTTTCTTCTCCTGCTCCTGCTCCTGCTTCTGCTCCTTCTCTTTCTATTTCTCTTCGTCTTCATCTGTGGCTGCTGTGTTTTGCCGGTAGACGTCAACAGCCAGCGAAAATCGGCAACAACAGCCCCTAATAGATGACCTATTATTATCGGCTGGAACGGAGCTCGCGTCTTTTTTGGCAAGCCTTTGGCAACGTTTGCCATTGTAATGCAAATCAGAGGGCTGGCTAGAGCTCGCGGTATTGATCCTTAATTTATGCATAAATGCGTCACCTTTCCTTCAATGGGCTGTCATGGGTGTCAGGCAGGGCCAGGCTATGCCAAGAGCGAGGGTTATGCGTCCGCCTCGCTAATTTATAATTTATGCAAAACACAATTTCGCTTGCAACTCCTTTTCGTCAGCCTCTTCCTCAACGCTCCTTATCGCTATTATTGCGTAATTCGAGACCTTCGCAAAAAGTGAAAAGCAGGAAATCTTTTGCATTTCCTCAGCACTTGAGGTGGTCCGTCACATTTTCGCGTATGCAAATCCCATTGTGAACCTGCGAGGGCCAGAGTTCTTGCGATTCGGATGTGGATGTGGATTCGGGTGCTCTCGCTCCGCGGCTGCTGCCTTAGGTGCTTTGTGGGCCCTCGTCGCACAATCGTTTAGAAAATTTAATTTATTTCGATGCGGCGGCTGCTGTAGCAGCCAGCATTCATTGTAGCCAGTTTTCTATTTTCCAATTCTATTTTCAGTTTTACTTTTCAATTTCTATTTTCTTATTCATTTCTCTCCTTTTTTTTTTTTTTTTAGCTGCTGTGTGTTACCGGGGGGCAGTTACAAATTTTTTGCCATTTGCTACTCTTGTTGCCGTGTTTTGTGCTTGTATGCAAAAAGGGTTTAACTCATGTGCCCTGCACATATTTTGGCAAGCTCTACAGAATTACGAAATTATAATATTTTTGCAAGCAAACTGTACAAAAGACTTTTATAGAGAGAGAAAGTCGGACGGAGAGAGAGAGACAGAGCAGAGAACAACTTGTTAGGCAAGTTAACTCTGTTAGCTATATCAACCAATATCTAAACTAAAATTTCTTTATATTATATTAAATCTGTTTCATTTCATTTTCCACTATATAGTGTAGCGCATTTCACAATTCCATCTCGTTGACAATTTGTGTTTTCTATTCTTATCAAATTCAATTTCATTCATTTTTGTGCCGTACGCTTTTGTTCAATAATTTCTCACTCTATCGCTGCTCCAACTCTTTGCCTCTCCCTCTCTCTCTCTCTCTCTCTCTTTGTCTCTCTCTCTGGCTCACTCTCTTTTCACTGTTTTATCAATTTGTGTGTGGCGCTCGTTACTTATTTTTATTTATGCTCCACTTGCAGCCCTCTCCAGCCTCGACGCCTTTTGCAAATTTTTGCATAACCCGCGAGCAAAGTTCCTAAACGAAATAAATTCGTTTTTCTTTCTTTTTTTTTTTTTTGTGTTTTATATTTTGCATTTGATAAGCGAGGGCCAGACTTGGGCGCGATACATCTGTATGTGGCCAAAACAAATGCTCTATGCTCTACCTGTCCCTCTCCCTCGCCCTCACTCTCTTTGTCTCTCATAGCTCATGCATTTTGGGGCTGCTGTCATACATCGCATCTCGATAGCAACAGCAATATATTCGCCATTCGCTCTCTCCGTGTGTGTGTGTGTGTGTGTATGCTTTAAGTGTTATGTTGTCTCGTTATTTATGACTTTACACATGCAAATGCCGCCATGCGACAAGCGCTCTAGCTTAGCTCCAGTTGGAAAACATTTGCCGGCTACCCTTTTACCTCGCGGCATTGTTTATGGATGACATTTTCCTTACTTTCAATGAAAATTGCATGGAAATCGAATCAGTGGCGGCATTCGAAGCGACAGCAGCAGCATTAGGTTTGATTTGCCTGTCAGGGGGCGTGGCATTCAACTCTGCCAACTGTCTGCTGGCAGCTCAACTTGCGGCTAATTGTTATGGCTTAATCAAGAGGCGCGCGCCTCGACCAACAGCCGAAGTCATAACATTTCCTATGTGAAATTATGCACATAATCAGAAACTGGAAAGAAAAAAACGACTGAACAGAAAAAGTCAACACGCCAAAAAGGCATCGCGCGCACTGACATTTGAATAATTCAAAAGCTGACGGCGCGTTGTCCTTTTGCGCAGGCGCTTCCTGCTGCCTGAGCATTCTCTCGCCACTCTCCGCTCGCCTCTCGCCTCCCTCTGGCTGCATTTTAATTAAGCGACGCATGCCAGACAGCTAGTCCTGCGCCGCAGCCTGTTGCGCCGCCGCAATTACAAATTCTAATTTTATGCTAATGCCAATGTTTTTGGTCCTTAACCAACAGCAGCAGCAGCAGCAGTAGCAGAGGCAGCAGCAGAGCAGCAGAGGTAGAGACAGCATTAGCGCCAGCTTGTTGGCTAATTATTATGCACCATAAACGCAGAGAGACGTCATTTGTATGTATTAATTTAAATGTTAATAAACTGGATTTCTTGACCCACTAAACTAGAGAGCCGAGCCGAGCCGCGCCGCATCGAGCAGCAGGAGCAGCCGCAGGAGCAGGGGGCGACAATGGTCAAAACGTCTTTTTTTTATGCGCAAATCTGGTGCATAATAATGAATAATTATCTGTTGCTCATGGGCTCTGCTGTTGTTGCTGTGAATCTATTATAATTTATTTTGGTTTTTATTTTGTGTTCGGCGTATGAATAATTCAAGTCGCTTGCGGGCCGCTTGCTGTCTTTGTTTACTATCGTCGGTAGATATGGATATAGTGATATGATATAGTGTGCTGTAAATTCCATATTGATATACATACATATATATTTAGTGGCATAAAAAAGCTAGAAAAAAAGCATTGCATGCGGCGTGAAAATCAGCTGTTGACATGGGAGCCAGCTGTAGCAGCAGTGATTTATTGTTTGATTGTTTAGCTAATTAGCAAATAGAGAGCGAGTCACTCTGACAAATTATCAAGTGTTTCATGAGACATACTTGTATATATATATTATATAGTACATGCGCATCATCTGTCAAGCTGTGGCTATGGATGAGCAGTTGAATAAAGTGAAAATGCGAATTGATGTTTATATAAGTCTGATTTACTATATTTATATAAATTTATGTGGGCATGTGCAATATAACAATCTATCTAGCCAAGCTATATATGTTATATAGTAACTTATTATTCTATACACAAGATCGTGTCACATGCTAGCAGTGGAAAGTCTGACAGCTCATCTGGAAAGCATTGCAAGTAAGGTGGGAAATGTTAACTGAGTTGATTTATAAATTATAATAAATATAATACAAACTCTGCTGCCTAACCATAAACTATTTCAGAGAATTGTTAATTCTCAGTTTTACAATAATTTGTAATTTGATACATTCTGATCTTCATGTTTTATATATATTTATAGCTAGAAACCCAACACGACAGCAGCACTCTTAGCACTTAGTATATATTTAACTTAATTTCTGGTTATTTCAATCCATTCTAATCAATTTCAATTTTACCTTTCTCATCTCAAAAAAACATCGGACTACTCAAATCTCTTACAATCACGTGCTGATTCTTTAACTCTTCAACTCTTCTTTAAGCTTGCCTTTATCTCTGTGAACAGTCACTTGATTTTTTTCTAATCAGCATCGTGTTTTCTTTCTTTTATCACACATACAGCTCCATCTACTCCACTGGCACTGACAATCAACCCATTTAGTTTTTGGGTGCTGGCACAACTTCGCTGGAGCAAAGGCAAAGGCCGCCCGACGCAATCAGCATAGACAACATAGAGTGGAAGAACAAGCACAAGGACGATATTGCTGGGCACATAAAAAAAAATCGTTGAGCATAGCAAAAACCATAAAAATCACACCTACGAGTACGTTGTAATAAAATGTTATCAAAAGTGTGGCTGCCAGTCCGCTGCTGGCAGTCCTTGTCTAGCCCTCTCGCAACTCCTGCTCGCTTCGGCGTTTTGCATATGACAGCGGCAATTGGGGCGAGGCGTGTGGCAAGGAAGCTGGACGTAGCGAGCGCCATTGTTAACCCTTCCTCGAGTGGAGCGCTGAGGTTCCCGCCATAAAAAATCCACAGATCCGCTGGTAATGTGGGCGCGCCCTGTGACTCCTGCTTGTGTTTTTTATGCCCGCCAATGTTCCATCGCCCTGTCTCTTTCTGTCTCACTATATTGACAATTTCATGGCGTGCTCGGCAGCGCCTTTTGCCTCGTCAGCGAAATAAACAAAAATCGAGCATTGTAAAAGCAAAGCAAAGCAAAAAAAAAAAAAGAAGGAAGCCAAAGACAAATACAGTGGAGCATACAACAAAACAAACATTATGAGCGCAGGTTCTCGCTGACAAGACGCTGGGGTGCTGTAAAAAATAAGCAGAGCCCGCTCGAAAGGATAAACCAGTAGACTACGTGTGTGTGTGTGTGTGTGTGTGAGCGTTCAAAGTGAAGAGGTAAAAATTTTCTGCTGACGACAAGTATCTGCTTTAAAAATGACTTGGACGTAGATTTTTATTGGTTCAGCGCCGTTCCAGACCAGAGCTGAGAGTCAGGAGAACGACAAGCGATATGGGGTTGCTTGCACTTAAAGACGGAGACGCGCACAGTTGCTTAAGTGCAGCCGAGGCGCAACAACTAAAGGAGTGCACAAGTATTTGTAAATCTTTTGAATTCCAGCAAAAATCAGACACAAACACACACACACACACACACACATGGAGAGCAAGAGTGTAAACAGACAGGCAGACGGACGTAAGACACACACTAGGGTGCATTTTGCAACCCTTTTCGTCTGGGGGCAATCACAGCCAGCGACATCTATTGTTGTACAAGCGAACTACAAGCGCATGCATAGATATTTATGTTGGGATTTTCTAATTTGAATTTGTTCGACTTTGCTGCACCCGAAGCGGAAATTGTTGCAGAAAAAACGAACATTTGATGCAACCGGGGTGGCATCCGTTGCCCTTGCCCAATTGTAGTTGCTGCTGGCGGAAGTGCTCAGATTTTATAGGAAATGCAGTCAAGGGTTAGGCAATGGTTAGGGTCTCGAGTAGAAGTGAGGTGAATACCAGCTGCATATCTAGTATGGTAGGGTGTGGAATGCAGTTTTCTAGAGCTAATATGAGAAGGTTTATAGCAATTACATGTCTTATTCAGTTGGAATATGGCAATTCCTATGATTGAAGAATAGAAGGAATTAATCAAATTTATGATATTATAAAGAGAGCAGATACTAAGAATAATATTTATAAAATATAATGTAGAGAGATAGAAAGAACTACTAGGGATATTCGCTCTAAAAAAATGAAGCATAAAATCGTTTTCCATTCGTTAGTTTTCATTCTAAGTAGTTTTCAGACTCTCACTGCCAACGTCCCCAAGCGCCACTGGGACGAAGTCAAAGAGAGGCGAACGAATTGGTTAAAAACGAAAAAAAAAAATCGAGCTACAAAGGAATTCACTTAACAAATTGCGCAAATTTATTCATTACCCGCAAAAACAACAGCAGCAGCAGCAGCAGCAGCTGGTGTTGCTGTTGGTGCTGCATGCGGCCAGAGGTGTGGCAGACGGCAACAAAACGCTGCAAAATGAAATAATCCACACTTTTGGAGGCTTTATCATGCCGAGAAGCCGCAAGCCACATAGCCAAAGTTAGCCACAGCACAGTGACTGGAACTTGGGCTGCGGCAACTCCGAATCGGACGCAAACTCGGACTTTGACTCGCATTCGCATTCGCATTTGCACTCGCGCTCGGCTCGGACCAATGTCAGAGCAGAAGTCGTAGTTGGAGTCTGAGTCGCGGAGTTGCCGCCACTTGCCACCGCTTGGCCCGACCCGCTTATCAGTGCGCGCATCAACAAACTTGTGCGCAGGCCAGGCCCAGGCACAGGCACAGGCCTATGTCGAGCCCCAGTAACTTCATCACCTTACCTCATGCCACGGTGGCGATGACTGTGCGCAGAAGCAGCGACCAGCAGCAGCAGTTGCAGCAGTGGCAGCAGCAGCGGCGTACAAATTAAAACCTCAGCACAAGAGTTTTTTTCGGATGCAGATTTACGCTGCCCGATAGCCAAGGAGCGCGCCTCCACCTCCGCCTCCGCCTCCTTCCCCTTGCTCGTTCCACACTTCCCATTCAGAGTCGCCTTTGATTCTGTGCCCAGTAGCTGTTGCGTTGTCGATACACCTCGCCAAATCGACAATAAATTCTCAGTGGCCGTGCATGAAATGATGCCCCCGTTGCAGCCACACTGCGCTGAGCCATCCCCTGCCCACCTCTCCTGCAGCTTCAGCATTGTCGTCATCGCTGGCGTCGTGTCTTTTGGTCGCAGACCTGAAAACTCCTCGTATATCGCAGCGTGGTTATCACATTTGTCTCAGTTTCGTTGCCTTCCAGTCGCAAGAGCATGCCTAATAAAGGATATTATGCATTTAGCATGCGGTTTGTAACGTTTGAGGTAAATATTTAAAAGACATTTTCTATGAATATGAATGGATATTATGTCTAGTAAAATGATTGGTAAAGCAGTATTTAATCAATTAATAAAATATATTTTCATATGGGCGAAAAAAATAGAACTGTAAAAAATCAAAGTAGAAGCAATGGATCTGATTTCATATTGAATTGTTTATTAAATTTATTTTTATTCTGCAATTTTCTCTACTCAATAAACTTGAGCTTTCTTTACTCACATTCATTTAAGCTTTGATCCAAATAAAGGGTTAGAGTATTTAAATGCTCATAGATATGGGGACACTCTTAGCTGCCTGCTGCATGTGGCGGCTGTTGGCTGTGGCGCATCCAATTGCTTGGCATGGTCGGTTGAGTCGGCTGAGCCCGGTACGCCCTCTGAAGGCACCTCGGGTTGTTGATCGTCGCTTCGATTTGCTACATTTTTATCTCCTACCGTGAATTTCGTTACCGCTCGTAGCTACTGCAGCAGCAGCAGCAGCAGCAGCAGCAGCAGCTAAAGGGCAGCGCTCAACATTTCTGTTTATTTTTTGTTGTACAAAATAGATATTCCACCATATACATATATATATATATATATATATATATATATATATATATATATATATATATATATATCTGTATCTGTAACTGCATGCATATAGATATATTCAATTTGGGGGGGCGCCCAGGCTGGCCCAGCCATTGGAACGTTGGCTCAGTTGCGCAATGACATCATAAAAATCATTTAAATTAATTTGCAGTTGTTGTTGGTCCAGAGCTGAGCGCGTCTCCATATGCTTTTATTTGTTTTTTATTTGTATTTTTATTTTTATGGGGATTTCGCTGGCTTTCTTTCGCTTTCGATTCTTTGCGCCCAATGACAAACGCGGCTGTTAATTTAACAAACGTAGCGCAAGGACTCGGCCATTACAAGGACTAAGTCCGCATCATTAAATTCAAATTGTCGCGCTCTGAATCTCTACAACTGTTTGGGGAGGTTTTCCACTGTTTTCCATTACCATTTGCTGTATTTTTCATCTTCCTCTCTATTTTTTTTATATATATTTTTTTTGCTATGCAAAGTTTTAGCTTTTCTTTTTTATTTTACGCTTTATTAACAATGCGCTTCGGTTTAATGGCCGCGATTGTACAAATCGCCTTATGACAATTTAGCCAAAGCCCGGCTACAATTTTTATGGCCGCTTAATGGCTTTTACTGTTACTGTTACTGTTACTGTTACCATTGGCAGCAGCAGCGCCGGGGTCGGCAGGAGTGGGGAGTGGTTGGTCTCTTGACTGGACTCTGGACTGTGTCCACATGCAAATCTCGGCCGGCGCATCAGCCAGCTGCAGATCCTGCTTGGGTGTTCCACTCGATCGCTGCCAGCCAGCTCCTCGATGGTCGATTTCCGACTGAGTAATTAAGCCTTGTTGTGCAGCTTGTTGTTGCTGTTGTTGTCTAGTGTCACGCCATTAAAACGAAATCACAGTTAAGGCTCAAACGTCTCGTGGCTCGTTTGGTCAGTTAGTTGGCCAAGAGCTGGCATTTTGATTTCCACGTAAGACTTCGCCAGCAGCTCGGACTCGGACTTGGCTTGCTCTTTTTCCTCAATCTTATTTTTATTTAGCTTCTGGTCTTTTTTTTACTGTCGTTTTTCGCTTTTTGGCTTATCAGCGATGTTGGGCCAAGTTTGTTTAACGCCCAGGCGAACAAAACTCATTCGTAGAATTTGACTGAAACGCTTCACTGAAATCGATTTGGTGGCTGTTTGCCTCTTGGCTGCGCTCGGTCTCTCTGGTCTCTGGAGTGCCATTGCCATAACCATCCAAATTGTGCCTAAGTAGTGACTCCCAGACTCCCAGACTCTCTGACTCTCTCGTCGTGTGGGCAACGCACACACACGATATCGATTAGGCATACTCGCACACACACACGCACACTCAGATATATAGAAATATATTGTTTTTTTTTTGAGTTTTCGTTTTTTTTTTTTTTTGTGTTACGCTTTAAAATGCTTCCGCTGCCGTTGTTGTTGTTGTATTTTGCTTTCTTTCTTTTGCATTTCTTTTGCAATTTCGCTTCAGTAAAAGTCCATTTGCCGCCCAACTCAATACCAATCCGAGTCCCAACCAGGCCAACCCCGAGCGATGCCAATGCCTGTGCCTGTGCCGCTGTCTGTGCACCCCTGGTGCGGTTGGTCACGTACAAGATTTTCTCGTTTATTACATTTCCCTTTAGGTTTATTGCTTCTTAGTGTCGAGCCAGCAGCAACCGCCGCTGAAGAAGCTCTACAATGCCCTAGCTAGAGCTGGGCCTGGGCCTGGGCCTGGGCTCAGCCGTGCCAGCAAGCAGAAAACCAAAAAAAAATGACTTGGAAGTTGACTTGCCACTGACAGCCATCGACCTGGGTTCGTCATGCCCCCTGCTCCATAGCTGAAGAACTGCCCTGCCCCAGCCGCAGCCTCAGCCTCTGGCCTTACTGACATGTGCAGTTTTCCTTTTCAATTTCTATTCCGTTTTTCTTTTTTCACAAATTTTTCACGCTCTTCAAACGCAAAACACGCCGCAATTCATTTGCCTATGTCCCACGCAGCGGCCGGCTTTAACTTGATGTCCAGCCAAGTGGCTGAGCAAGTGCCACACCCACTGCTGCCGCTGCCGCCGCCGCCTCACGCATGATATATGCACTATCTGTGCGGCTCAGCAAAGCTTGACTTGACATCTCCGAGAGCGGAGTCATAAAATTGAAATTACCGGAAGTTATTATATCTTCATATATTAACTGGCATTGTCTTGCATTGTCCACAGCCATTGTCCTTTGTACTGCTGGACTTGCCTTCTCCTCTCTCTCTCTCTCTCTCTCGCTCTCTGTGTGTCTCTGTCTTGTTTGGTCTGCCTATGTCTCTATGTCGGCCTCCAGCCGTGCATCCTGTAGCGTTTAAGTTTAATTTTGTGCTTTTTCCGCTTGGTCTCATTCTTATTGTGTGTGTGCTCTGGCCATGTCCTGTGCTCGTTGTCCTGTGTCCAGTGTGCTGTCCTGTGGCAGCATTTCCATATTTTCAAATCAAAATTTAACAACCACAACAATGACAGCAACAAATTGAGCAGCTTAATCTCGGCGCCACTGCGTTGGCCAGAGCTTAAAGAATGTGCTGTAAAATGCGCATAGCTCGTTTCTCAAGGCATTTTACGAGCGCCAGGACATTCGAGCCTGGCCTGGCCATGCAAAGTGGGCTAAACAGCGCCAGCTATGTGCACATGGCCTGTCATCTATATTCATGGTCATTGCCAGCAGAATCAAGGTGACGCCTAACCTAAAAAAAAAAGAAGCAGCAAGAGTAGCAGAAAAAAACGTATGTATGTAGTATAAAACAGCAACACGACAGGCAAAATATAAAAAAAAATAAAAAAGGATGCAGCAGGACAGCAGCAGCAGCAGCAGCCAACAGGCAGCATCAGCCAGCAGGCAGCTTCAGCTTGTTGCTAGTCGGGCAGCGACCTTTCCACACATGCAGAATATTAAAATCCATCTTTGGAATGCAAGCGGCGTTCGCTGCCCCGTCGACGTCATCACAGCTGCCGTCTCGCTCGTTGGCGGCGGCGCCATTTGGAATTTCGGTCAGGTTGGCAGCGCCAGCAAAGAGTTGAATCGAGGACAATGTGTCGTCGCTGCTACTGCTGCTGCTGCTGGTGCTGCTGCTGCTGCTGCTGCTTCCGTATGCAAAGGATGTTGCGCAGCGCCAACAAAGTTTCGCCTGCTCTAGCCAAACTGACGGGCCAAGTGAAAGTGAAATTCCAGCCGAAAGCACCACATGCTCCACCCACCGCAGCGACAAGTGGGTGACCAGAAGACAAACAAATGCTTTTTGGACTTGAACCCAGTTCGGGCAGTCGCCAATGGCAAAGCCAATGAGCAGCCAGCAGCGCGCTGCGCCCGTGGCAAATTTGTTATGCAAATGGCAAATGGCCGAGCGATTTAATTATCGCGCTAGACAACTGAAATATCGCCACATGAAACATAAACTGAAGCGCATTTAATTAGCGTTAATTGCTGCAATCTCTGCTCGTCGGCGACAACATCGGTCGACCAATCTGGCCGAGCTGTGAGCTGTTGGCTGCGATCGTCGCCAGATATCCGCGTGCTATGTAAACTCATAGTTGGGAACGTTGCGCGAGCAGCGACAAAATTGTTGCCCGCCGGCTAAAACTTGTTTGCCATAATTTACTTGGGCCTCTTCTAGGCCAGCCACCGGTTGCCACCGGCCGCGTCCTTGTCCTCTCAGCGTATTCCTTTGCTGAATTTCGATCAATTTCGTTTGCGTTTGGCCATTTGTTAATCAAATGGCCTACAACGTTGCTACACTGTTGTTGTTGCCGGTGTCGTTGTCGCTGTTGCAGTTGCAGTTGCAGTTGCAGTTGTTGTCGTCGTCATTTCGCTTTTCAAATTGCCTGGCAAATGCCTGCGGGAATTGTGCAGTTGCAGTTGCTGCTGCTGCTGTCTTGGCAGGTTGCAAGTTGTTCAAGTCCGGTGTTCGATGAGCCTGAGAGCAGCAACAGGAAGTGAAACATTTAACTTAACAGCTAACGAAAAGCTAATTTCAATGTCTGATAGCCAGTGTAAAAGATGTTGCGAAGGAATTCTAGACTAAACTAATGCTAAGGATACTCTATATACACTCATAAAGTTGTCATAGCTAAACACAATTATTCAAATATATTTCAGCAAGTCTCTGGCCTAACACAACAGCTAGTGAGAATCGCCTAGAGAGGCATTGCCAATCAAGCAATTGGCAGGCACTGAAAGCAGCTCATAAATCACACAACAGCTAACTAATGCAATAAGACGAAGCTTCCACAACAGCAACAGCAACAGCAACAGCAACAGGAGCAACAGCTGCAACAACAACAAATAAACAACATTTACTCACAAACAATAACAAACAATTTGCAGAGCCGTCAACGGCGCTGGGAACTTGGCTAAGCAACTGGCAACAGCCAACTGGCAACTGGCTGTCTCTTGGCTCAGTCGCCAGCCGCCGCCAGCAGGCGAAGGCAAAGCGCAAACGAAAAGCCTAAAAATCTGCATAAAAATCAAACGAAAAGGAATAATAATTTATTATAATTTTTTTATTTATTCTCCTCACCAGCGCAACAAATGCAACAGTTTGTTGTGTATGCTGATGTCTGAGTATGTGTGTGTGTGTGTGTGTGTGTGTGTGTGCGCGGCATTATTATGTTACGTTGAACTTGAACTTGAACAATTAACTTAAAGTGAAATTTCGTACGCGAGCAGAAATTGTAAAGGAAGCAGCGAGAGAGGGGCGCGGCGGGGCGTGGCGGGAGGGGCAAGAGAGATGCCGGCGACTGCGCTTTACAGGCGCGTACGTAATACGCATAATTGAATTAATTTGTATAAATGAATAGTTTAAGTGGCCGGTCGAGTGCGAGCGAGATAGCAACAAACAGCAGGCAGCAAGCAACAAGCGACGCCAGCAGCGACGCCAGCAGCGACGACTGTGATAGCGACTGCAGAATACGTATGTGTGCATGTGTGTGTGTGTGTGTGTGTGTGGCGCGCATTTAAATTTTCATTTTCCACACGCTTTTTGCGCAGCTTTGGCAGCCACTGAAATTTGAATTTCAATTTCCTTCGTCTCTGTCGCTGCCGACGTGCATCAAAATTAAATTATGCTCAGTCTCAGTCGGCAGTCGGCAGTCGGCAGTCCGGAGTCCGCAGTCGACTGAGCTGCTGACCCAGACAGCGTGCAGACAAAAATTAATAATTTCAATGAGCGAGATGGCAACACTTAATGGCGAGCGTACTACATGGCGTATAATTAACGTGTGTGCATGTGCCTTGGTTATTATGCTGGTGACGTCACAATCACAATCACAGTCACAGTCACAGTCACAGTCGCTCGACATCGACGCCGTCGTCGCTCTGGCTGCGCTCGAATATGCAAAACCAACTAACACACACACAGACACACATATGAAATTCATTTAAAATTCTAATTTCAAGACAAATTAAATACAAAGCAAAGCTCGAAGCGTTGATTAAATGGCGCCTCCATCTGATCCGCTGTTTGGTCAATTTCAATGCTGCGTGGGTGTTATTAAAGCGCTATTTGTTGCCCATTTGAGTTGAGGTTTAACATTTGTGGGTCGTTGACCCAGCTACACTTTTTGACATGACTAATGTCTAACTTCTGTTGGGGTCAACCAACTAACCACTCTGTAGGCGTAGTCTATAAATATAAACTGAAATAATGGCATGATTAAAGAGCCGAAAGTGAAGTAGGTGAAAGGAAACGATAAATGGAGCTAGAGATCAATTGAAAAAGAATGTCTCTTAGCCAAGTTGCTCAAGCTTGAGAATTGCAGAGGATCGTCCCTCTTACAATCTAGTTTAGCTCATTACATTAGGTTTTCATTTTCAGTCAGACACTTGACAATTGCTGTGCATATCTGAGAATTGCAGAGAAGGGCTTTTGTGAGCACTCTAAAAGTTCTGCATTGCTTTGAGTGCATTCTGTTGCTTGCTCCTCATTACATTTCATTATGCTCGCCTACTTATACTGCTGTTAGTTAAACTGTCGCTAGCTTAAGTAAATTTATTAGCGCCAGCTTCGCTCCATTTCATTTCCTTTCAATTTCTGCAGCCAGCGACGGAGTAAGCAGCACTTTTTTTTTTTTTTTTTTGACTTGTGGCACTCGCCCGAATGCTAAAAGGGAATTTATTACTAAAAATATTTTGACAGCGCTAAGCTTAAAAAGCAGCTCGGCCCAGACGTGAGGGCTACTAATCAAGTGTGCTGCAGAGTCAGAGAGACAGAGAGAGAGAGACAGAGAGAGAGGGGGAGAGGGAGCAAGAGACGGAGCTGTAGTTCGGGCAAGCAGCCGTTCATCAAATCCAGCGGCCACACGTCGCCGCAGGACTTTTGTCAGTGCGCTAAGCTAATCAAATAAAAAATAGCTATAGCTATAGCTTTAGCCTGCGCAGCCTCCAAATGTCGAAGGCAATCTCCCGCCTGGCAGACACAATGCGGCAATTTAATGCTGCATCATGCGCCCGCCGGGCACAGCCGAACAGAGCGTCTCCTGGCCAACACCTAACCGAACTCCGGGCATTAGCGAATAACGTTCGCTGCAAATCAAAACACACGTGGCCGCAATTGTGGCACGTTGCACGTGCAACAGTGGCCCGACTGTGCCAGTCAAAAGCGCACTTCAAAGCGCGCGAGTCAACTTTAAAAAGCAAAGTCGACCCAATAAGCACATGGAGTGCTCTCCCATGTATAGTAGAATATAAATTGCTGCCAGAGCATACACACACATATATATCTAATATATATATACGGATATATATATTTATTGATGTGCGTGCGGAGTTTCCTTGTGCCTCAATAAGGGGTGTCGCGTAAATTGAATGAATGAATTGCTCGAAACGAGACCCTGGCCCACTCTGAGCCAAAGTTGAAGGCGTCGTTCTCGTTGCCGTCGTCGTCGTCGTCGTCGTCGTTGTTGTTGGTGGTGTTGGTGGTGGTGGCACGACTGCGGTCGTTTATTTACACAAAAGCTTAAGCTAAACCTTAAAAAAATAACTGTAACTGTTATTCTTAAAAAAGACGAGCGTCCAAAGCGGGCAGACGATTCGTTTTCCTAACAGACCCGGACCAAACCGGGCTGGGGTTGCTTGAGGGTGAAACGAACTACAACTGGAACTTAAGTCAAGTTGTGGCAGTAAATTGCGTCACGTTTCGGCACGCTCTCTCCCTCTCTCTCTCTCGCTCTCACCTACTCTCTCTCTCTCTCTCTCTTTCTTTCTCTGCATCTTTCGCTCTCTGTCTATGTGTGTGCTTAGCTGCCGCGTCCTTCGCCAAGAGTCTTCTTAACGTACGTGTGCGTTTTGCACGCATTGATTTATCATGATCAACTGGCAACCCCTTGGCTCGTCCCACTCCTCCCTCAGCATCCCCCCTCACCCATCACACAGTTGGCAGTTGTTTTTTTTCTT
This sequence comes from Drosophila koepferae, assembly GCA_030914345.1. Taxonomy (NCBI): domain Eukaryota; kingdom Metazoa; phylum Arthropoda; class Insecta; order Diptera; family Drosophilidae; genus Drosophila; species Drosophila koepferae. The sequence goes on from JAUESR010000202.1 coordinate 8,016,487, forward strand.
TCTGTTTTTCACTTTTTGCATCAGTTGCACATTTGGCTTAAAGTTTAAACTGCTTTTCGTTTCGCATTCCCTAGCGAATTGGCTTATAGGAAATCAATACAACTGCAGTGCGTTTACTTGTACTACTACTCCTCCCTCTCTCTCTCTCTATCTTTATCTCTGCTCCACTCTTCTCCTGCTGCTCATCAGCTAACGCAATAGCCCGCGGTCAAAATTGACTTATTCCCTGGCTGAAGCTGTGACTGTAGCTGGCCTGGCACTGTCTCTGGCTCTGGCTCTGGCTTTGACTCTGGCTGGCTCGTTACTTCGACTGCCATGGCAGCCGATTCGCTGGCCCTGTCCCTGTCTGCCCAATAAGGCAGCATCAGTAGCCGCGGGCCAGACCCACACACACATGCACACTGGCCCTGTCCCTGTTCATGTCCCATTCTCTGTTCCCTTCTCAATCTCTATATGCTTCACTTGCGCCATTCTCTGCGCCTACGCTGCTGGGTTTGGGCATGGGCTTGGGCTTGGGTCTGCGTCCTGGGCGGCAGCTACGTGATCTTATTTTGTGCTATGTTTTTCCCTCAGTCGCATTTCATGCCCAATTTTTCCTTTTTCATTTTCTCGATATCAATTCGTGCGTTTGTTCGCCAGCTATTTTTTCCTTTTCCTGCGTTTATCCTTACGCCTGTCGTGAATTAAAAGGATTTAAAGTCGTTGCGCTCTGGCTAAAAAGATAGCTGAATGTTTTTGCAACTTGCGGTTGCCCGGCACCCTCGTCATTTCTATCAGGCCGTCTCGCTGTTTGCCTGGGTGTGTGTTGTTTTTGTGGGTTATTACTTTTCAATATTGTCCTTGCGGATTAGTGCGACATGTGCCCGAAGGCCAACGGGGTTAGCATTTAGGCATGCGACAAGGCAGACCTATTCTTGTGTGTCTACTTACAATTCGCTCCATTTGCGACCCACGCGGCAAAGAAAGCTAACCTAGGCTACATATGCTCCAGACGGCCTTTCACTTCCCCAAGTCTTGGAGAACATTTAGTTGGCACACAATAAAATCAATGAACTTAAAATTAAACGAACTCTACTCTTTACTCATGTGGGTATTGATCTTCTGAGCAGATGCTTCGATTTATATGAATCGATTGCAGCTTAATCTCAGGCACCCTCTCTAGTTAATCTCTAATCAAACAGTCATCCACTTCACATACAGCTTCTCAGGCAGTCGCCTTTACCCACAACACTATCGGCACCCTTTCAAGTGCGCCTCTCTGCGCGATTCTCACCCACTTAGGCAGGCTGTAGTTCGTGTGTAGCCCTTTTTCACTCATTTGCAAGTGTGAATATGAATAAATTCGTAAATAAATTGCAGCTTTAAGCCGTTTGCAGCCAGGCCAATCAGGCCCAGACGCAGCTCCAGATACAAGCAAAGATATAACAAACAGGAAAGGGCAGGCCATAGAGTCAGAGCGAGAAAGAGAAAGAGAGAGAGAGACGAGGCAAGCAACAGCCACAACAAGGCGGCAAATATTATCCTTTCAAGTTGATTTGATCACGTACGCAAAAGGGAATTCCGGGACGCATAGCCGTACAAAATATGAGCTCGCTGGCGTAGGCCGATGTCGAGTTCTGCGTGGCGCGAAGGCTTTCAGGCAAATCAAAAACAGCAACAAAAGGCAGCTGTGCGAATAGTGTGTGTGTGTGTGGGAGTGTGTGATAGAAGGCACTGTCAGCCTAAGGGACGCAGTGCCACTTAAACATTAATAGAGCAGCGGGCGCAAGAGGCAAACGATATGCGTAATAAATGTCGAGCACAGCGAGCAGGAGGACTCCTTTCTGGTCCGCTCTCGGCGGATGTGTCGAAAAAACTGCTTTGGCAAATCCTAAAATATTAAAGCCAGTCGAGCACAATAAGCGAAATTAAAACAATTGTGTGCCACAACTGAAGCTTTGGAGCAGTCAAGGATTCGCGCTTTACCCAATTGCCTTAAGAAATATGGCACTTGAATGCCAGCCCTCAACCAAATGAGCCTTAGCTTTCGTTTCTGCTATTGCCTTTGCCTGATCCTGCGTCTAAGTCCTGACAATTTATGCCTCGTCGTCGAAGATGTGACTAAGCCCAAAACAAACGCGAGCCCAATTCATTTCGCGTGCCAGTTCGACTTCATTTAACCCAAACGGAAAGCCCAACCACTCTCCCCCCACGCCGGAACATTCAAAAGTCCTAACCCTTTTGCCGGCGCAATGTCTTCATTAGCGAGTCCTTTGGTCACGCAACTGTAGCCTCTGAAATTAACGCGCCCAGGCAGTCATAAAATTTGCGTTTATTGATGCTCTACCAACTGCTGCCAAGTGCTACAAACTGCGTTGCAAGTGAAAATCCTTTTGTCTTAGCAGCTGGCCTGGAGGCTTACCTCCATTTACCATTTACGTTTCTTTAATTTTAAGGAACTTGAGCTTTACACTGGCGCAATTCATTCAATAGATATGGCAGCAGAATTCTTCACTTCAATTAGAAAAGGCGAATCTTTCAAATTCCTAAACTTCTCTCCAATTGTCAACAGATTTTGCAGCTGTTGCTTTCTTGTGGCTCCTCATGGCGAAAGTCCGATCCATTCTCTAGCGATTTCAGCAAATATCTGAGTGGACAAAAATTCTGCAATTTTTAATTGCGAATGCGCACGTGTTGCGCTCCGCTCTCCAGCCGCCTAGCCAGCTCCTCTAATGGTATGCGCTTGACCAATGGGCAATTCGAGAGTTTCAATTGTCAGCGAACAGTCGCCGATTATTGCCTGTTGACAGTAGCTGTCAAAAAATGCCTCGACAGGCAGTCGCCGCTCTCGTCGGGTATCGATTGCGGGTTTTGTTGGCTGGCTGTAGCTCATGCTCGTTCTCGAGCTCACATCTAACGTATAATTAGGCGCTTTGTATCAGTGGAAATTGGCTTTGACAAGTAAATGACAAACGCTTTTGATTGCTCGATTAAATCGCACGACGCAATTGTTAATTGTCTGACAGGGGGTATGAATGGGCGCTCTATGGGGGTCTTGGGGTTACGGTTACGATTTCGGTTTCGTTCTCTGGTTTCATCAATGCGGCACGTCTGTGGCTCATGATATGTGGCCATAATGCGTGTTGCGGCTGAAATAAGTACATTCTAAAGTTTGGACTCCCCCGACACAGCGCCCCGCTCATGCTTCTGTGTGGCAGGCGCCCCGTCAGGTGGCACCTTGGCTTTATTGATTTCTGCGGCTGGCTTTTATGAGTTCAGCTGAGTTGCGTTTGGGTATTCGTTTCTTTGGCATGCCAACCCCAAGGCACATGCAATTAAGCGCACATGTGTGTAGTGAACTGGCAGGGGCAGTGGCAGTGGGTCTTTATCCACCTAACCCCCCTACCCCCTGCGCTCTGACCCACTCTTTCCCTCTGGGGCACCTGTGCGACAGGCGCTGTTGAAATTTTACAACTTTTGGGCGAGCTCGCGTAGCAACTTTGACGCCTCATTGAGTCGAGTGGATTCGCGTTGCCCCTCAGCCCCCTCAGCCACGCTCCTGATGCCTCACGCCTGACGCCTCATGCTTGACGCCTGACACTCGGCCTGCTTCTAGCCCCATCTCCCTCTCTCTGCTGCTGCTGCTCTGCTCCGCTCTGCTGTGCTGGCGTGTCACATGCATTTGGATCGCCTTACGAGCGCTACTTTATGTGGCGTCTCGTGTGGTTGTCCTTATGGAAATGGCGTCCTATATGCGCATATTGTACACGCTTTTCACTGGCTTCGCCATTGTTTTGGCTTTTCCCTTTCCCCTTTTGTTTGTTTTTGCTTGATTTTCTTGTTGTTTCATCTAGTACACTTATTTCATTTTTTTTTTTTGTTTTTTCTTTTTTTGGTGGCCCGTGTGTTTTTATTTTGGCAATTAAATGCATGCGGCGAATGCCGACGATGGCGTTGATGGCCGCCCTGGGCTCGTGACTGAGCTGCTGCCACGTTGCATGCCGCATACTAAGTGTCATTATGAGCGACGCTTTTTCAACTGCGCTGCCTAAAACCCTAGACGAGCTCTGTCATTATGTGGCACACACACAGTCTCTCTCACAGAGAGAGAGAGAGAGAGAGAGAGAGAGAGAGAGAGAAAGAGGCAGAGACTCCCACACAATGTTGCAATTACGTTGCTTTGGTCAAAGAAATTTGCCTACAGCATAATCCAATTTAAAGTGTTTAAATCAAATTTGAAACATCAGAACGAAGTGCCATTGTATAGTCCTGCTGTCAATATCCCCCCACCCCTTGCTCTTTGTCTGTGGATGTGGGTGGAAATTTTGAATTATGTTCTAATAACTGTGGCAGGGTGGTTGCTTTGCCTACTTGCGCCTGCTGGCCTTGGTTTGTTGTACCTACGCGCCGCTAAACCATGAAATGCAATCAAATTTGCGGTCGTCAAATGGCAAATATTGCGTACGCAACACCCACACTCCCCTCTCTCTCTCTCTCTCTCTACACTCCACCACTCAAACACTTTAAAGGATAGGCCGGGGGCAGCTGTCAGTGCGCGTCAGTTTGCCAGCTCGAGCTGACAGCCTCTGTCCCCCTCCGCCCCCTTCGGCAACTTTCATCGTGTACAACTCAATTTTGAGTTTTCGGTTTTGGATTTTTGAAATTGCATGGACATGAAACAGCAGCACCACAGCAGCAGAGCAGCAAAGCACCACAGCAGCAGCAGCAGCAGCAGCAGCACAGAGCGTCGCGAGTTAATGAAAAGGATACACATGTCAACTTCAATTTTGGTTTTGGGCTTTTCATTTTCTCTCGCTTCTATTTATTTTTTGTTCTTGTGAGGTGTTCGCCACAAGGGTTGCTCAAATTAGTTGCTTCCTGGCCCTGAGGGTTGACTTGTGTAGGTGTTGCTGAGCGCAATCTGTTACATTTTTGGTCTCGGCGCTTCTTTGCTACTTTTATTTGGCTTTCAATGCCCAATTGTCGTTATTGTTGGCTCTCAAATATTTGCACTTGTGCCTAGGCGGCAGGCAGGCGGAGCGCTAATTCCCCCACAATTCACCCACAATTCACCCACAATTTGCCCACAATTGTTGTTTGGGCTCACGCCTATTCACGTATGTATATTTGTTTGTTTGGCCTGCAGTTTAATGCACAATCAATGTTTAAGTAGAGGAGCTTTCGTTTAATTAGCCAACTGCGCTTTGTTTGCCAAGTGGATCGCATTATTCTGTATTAGATGAGGCTGGTCATTCCCATGCCCAACTTCCACTCCCACTCCCACTTCCATTGTCAGGGTCATTCTAGCAATTGAATTGTGCTTCTCAATGCACTCAGAGCAACGAAAAGTAATAAAAAATAAAATGTGTAGACGCAATCAATTAATTATAGCATCGACATCCACAACATTACACTACTCAGCTAGGCACTAAAGTTGTCTATGTTGACTACATAGTACAATGCGCGACGAGAGAAATACTGAAATTAAATACTAAAAAAATACTGGTAATATAGCAAAAGTTTAAAAATGCAAATTTGCCCAAATATTAATATGATGCTGAATAGTATTCATAAGATTGATCATATTTGCATTGATAAGAAAAGATTTCAAGCTATCTAGTAGGTTTGAGAAGCGCATAGAAGCGCGCACAATGCACTCTAACGTTTTACATTGAATGTGGAACTTGTTTTCACAGCGCAAATAGACAATAAAAACCAACAATAATACAAAAGATGATTTATCGTGTGATTAAACAGGAAGATATTTGTGATATTTTTTTTGCGGCGTGACTGCAACAGAGACTGTTGTTGTTGTTGCTGTTGCTGTTCGTAATGGTTTGTTAGTTTTAGTTTAGAATGCAATACACTATATACAATATATATTATATATATTCTAAATTATAGAATTGCATTTATAAGTAATATTAATTAGCTATAAATAACATGAGAAACAACTGCAGCGACTTGTAACAGGTTTTTGCGCCGTTGACTAAGCCGCCCCCGGGGCGCGAACAACCAGCCGCTGCCGCACAGTGGCTGCGATATGTAAGCGCCCGGGCGATTACAAGGCCCACGTTAGATATAAATAACATATAGCGCACTATAAATCAATGAGGCCACAAAGGAGCGCCAGGTGGGGTAGTGGGGGGTGGCAAGGCAACTCGAATAGTGATAAGCTTTATCGCACGGGCGCGTACGTTAATTAAGAGGCCAAAACTAACATTAATCTATAGAGAAATATGCACACTGGCATTCTCAGTGGCACAGTGGGTCATGCTCAATATTAGTCGTATCTTATGCTCATTAGGCACAGCCTGTGCGCCTTGACCTCCGCAGCAAAGTTCAAAATAATTAATGACCTTTGGCCAAACTAAATGAAAGACGTAATTTTTGCTACAACGCGCAGGCCACACACTCGATATAGACCAGCCTGATGAGTGGGGAGTTTCCTGTTTGGCGCTGGCTTTGATTTATTTATGGCCAGCTGCCTGATTAGCCCGGAACTTGACCTCCTCTCAATGAGCCAGTGATTGAGTGCCATTTGGTCAAAGTCTTGTCTAATTTGCCAAGAGCTTTCTGAGAGAGCGCCAGAGATTAGAGTGCGAAGCAGACTTGCTCTGCTTAAGGAAATATATATTTAATTATTTATTATTTTGTTTTATTTACATTCTGATTGCCACATGAACTTGGATTGAATGAGATTTTAAGATTCTTAAGCTAATAGCCAAACTACAAACTATACTCTAGCTGTTTCTTTCTCTCTCTTTCTCTCTCTCTTAACTATTCTGTGGTTCACTTCATGTCCTGCCCCTGTCCCTGCCCCGCCTTGAGCACTTTGTGGTCCTCGTTTTGTTGAGCAATCTTTGAGCTTTGAGTCTGCTGGCTAATGGAATGCAGCTTTGTAGCTACATAAAACTATATAAATCGCGTAATCGCTGCAGCTGGGCGCCAGCAGCAACAACAACAACAACAATGTCACGTTCAATGTCAAGTGCTTAGCAAAAATTTGCAAAGGAAGCGTGTAAAGCGTTTAAAATATTTTCTCATTAGATAGACCAGCCACAGCAGACGTCGACAGTTGGTTGACTGTTTGGCTGCTTTTTGTACAAGTTTATATGAAATGTCAAACGGCAACGGCAACAACAACAACAACCACAACTTGACCTTCATTTCTCACAAGCACAACTGCAACTGTAGCTCACAGCCAACAACAACAACAACTACGGCAACAATCAACCCACGGCTGCTGCGTTTATCTCTATGAATGTCTCGACTAGCATCGACTGGGCCTGGCTTGGACTTGGTCTACGACTCGGTCTCTGTCTACAAGCTCTGGCGTCTGGCGGGCAACGGGGCTGCCTGCCTGACAGCAACATTGAATTGCTGCTGCTGTTGCTGCTGCTGCTGCTGCTGCTCGTGTTGTTGTTGCTTACGTAAGTGGCTGGCAGCAGGGCGCTACGCCTGTTGAGCAACATTGATACAAACATGCGCCAACTATCGACAGTTATCGCCATAAATTTTGACACTCGCCGCTTGGCAAATGCAAAAGTGTCGTCAGCGACGACACAAATGGACAAATTGCTGCGCTGCCCCAGCAAATGCCAAGTGAAATGTGGACCCCACTCCTCAACCCCTCTCTCGCCCCAGCGTGCTATCTCCCTTGCTCTTTCTCTATCTCTTTCATTGCCATTTTCTTGTTTTTTTTTTTGCAAATCCTTTCAATGTTTGCGCCAGCACGCAGCAAATATTTCACATGAAAAACAAAACACACACGCACACACACATACATGTAGACAATGCCGCTGCCACGCCCAGTGTCCGTCCAGCCGCGATATTGCCCTCATGTTTGCATGCATTACGCCAACTAAGACTAAGTCAATATTTAGCAGCAAATTAAAAAACAATCACAAAATATTTAAACAATAGACAATTGTTTGCAAGCAACCCCAACCCATCCCTACCCGCCGCCCGGCAGTGTTGTCGCTGTTGCGTCACATGTCGGGCTGGCAACCCTGGCCGCGTGTCGTGTGTACGCTATGCAAACAAGCGACTGTCAACTTTTGACGTGCGCTCGCATTGGAAGAGAGAGCAACAATTATTCCACGGCAAAAGTTCATCAGCTCAAGCAGAGCTCAAACTGAAACTATGACTAAAACATATTCGTGTCTTGTTTTAGCTTATCTCCTCCCGCTGCGCCCGCACCGACCATCCGCCAAATCAGCCCGAGCTAAAGCCAGCCAACTGCGTTTTGGGGTTGGCTGCCAGTGCCCGCGAGCAGCGTCCCCAACTCATCAGGCAGCGCTAACGCAATCATCGGGCTGGCAAAGCCACCACCGCCGAACCGAGGCCTCATCAACTCGACGCCATCTCTGTGCGCGCTGCCTCCCGACTCGACTCGTCTCGTCTACATCAGACCCAAAAGTGTCAATCCAATTACCTGTTCGAGCGCTGGAATCTTTTGCGACATGTTTCATAACGCGCAATGGCAATGGCAATGGCAACGGCGAGTTTCGTTCGCCCAAAACTCCTGACGCCTGACACCTCCCAATCGCTCTTTGTTAACAATGCATGCTTCGTTGGCTACACACACACACACACAGGCAGACGATAGAGAGAGAGTGAGAGCTCTGTAAAGGGCGGGTTAGTGTGTTGCCAATGGCGTTTATCAATTGCAGACAACAAACTTCCGCTGCGGCCCACCCACAGTCAAGTCGAGTCGCCATTGGCACTCATTAACACGTGTTTACTTAGCCAGATCCTTAAACGTTCGATCGACGCCAATAACAAACTGCAAGCTCATGCTTAAGAATCTGGCATCGAGAGCCGACTGCTGAGTGCTGAGATGTTGAGATGCTGCGCTGCTCTGCTCGTTGTTGGGCAAAGGTAACCCCAATTGAGAATCCTCCAAATGCAATCTCCCCAGTTCATTCACCAAAGTCTGTAGTGTTATTATTTTCATTGTTAATATTTGTTACACGCCTTTTGTCTGGCTCCTCGGCACTCGTCATTTTGAGTGGATTTGATTGCAGGCCGTCCCTGGTTGATGACTCAATGTTGTATTGCTGGTACTGCTGGCACTGCAGGCACTGCTGGCTCCCGGCTGAGACATAAAGTGCTTATTTAGTGACTCGCCAGAGAGACGAAAGACACTTCTCCTGTAAAGATCGCCGTTCGGTTGTTGTAGCTGGCTGCCGTTTGCTCGTTCTACTTGCTTGTTTCCTCTGTGTTTGCCCAGCCACTACAGAAACGAAGACAAACGCCAAGCGACGCCGTCGTCGTCGTCGTCGCCGTCGTCTCCAACTGCACTCCCAACATTTGATTTCGACTCAAGTGCAGCAAGATGACCAAGTTAATTTCGAGTTTTTTTCTTTTTTGTTTTTTGTTTTTTGGGTTATCAATGGCCCTGGCTCTGTGGCCTCTGCGCAGACAACAGCAACAACAATGTCGCCCCTAATTGATATGGCTAAATGGCCATCTATGTAGCCAATGGGCCAGACAAAAGACTCTCAGCGACTGTGCAACTAAGGAACTGAGCTCCAGCTGCTGAAGGTACCTAGACATGTTTCATGTCAATGTCGCCAGCGTGTACGTGGCAATGCGTAGAATTCCATATAAAATAATTAATGAATGTCACAGCAAATGTTTCGCTGCTATTCTGGTCGCCAGCTCCAGCTTCAGCTACAGCTTCAGTTTCAGCTTCAGCTCCAACTCCAGCTACAGCAGGATGCCCAACCGGGTCCAGCGATCCAATGTTCTCGTCCTCGTATCGTTCGTCAGCATTGCGCGCATATTTGGCGTCAATATTAAGTGAAACTGATGGATGCCTCTGTGGATGGATGGCTGACTGGCTGGTTGCTGGGATGCTGAGATGTTGAGACACTGGGTTGGCCAGCAGCAGCAGCAGCAGCAGCAGGTTGCTTGCTTCTCAAGCAAAAAATAATTTTGAAGCGCACTGTGGCATGCAGCAAATGACAGAGAATGAAATCGTGAAAATATTTGCGTGTGTGTCGTATGGTTACTGTCACACTTAACGGACAACGGACACATAGATACAGCTGCACAGATACAAGGAGAAACAGAGCAAGAGAAAGAGCTAGAGAGAGAAAGAGAGAAAGAGAGATACACAGGTAAGGAAACAGCATCCAAGTTACCTTAAATGGATGCAAAAGGATGCACAAGGCACAAAAATGCTTTACAGTGTTGTCTGCGTAGCAAATTTGTAAAATTAAACAGTCAACAACAAGCAGAGGCAAAGACAGCACTCTGAATTGCTGTCAGAGTGGAACGGGCAGGATTGATAGAGAGAGAGCGAGCGAGAGAGCGAGAGAGAGAGGGAGAGCAGCAACCATACTTCAATTAAACCAACTTCATTAAATTTCAGCTAACAAAGGCGTCAACGTGGGCGTGGGAGGCTGCTGGCATGTAGCACGAGGTAGTTTGACTGAGCAAATGTCTGCGGCTCTGTGCGCTCGTCATCATCTTCATGGCCGTTACACGTACATATCCATCTATACATATATATATATATAGCATGTATATATAGCCAAGTCTAGATTGGCCAGAGTGCCTGGAAATTGTCAGTAAATTGGCTCAACAACAACGCAGAGATGCCATCGACAACAGCAGCAACAACAACAGCAACAGCAACAGCAAAATTGCCAGCAACATTTTACTTCGATTTCCCGTGCTTTTCTGTTCTGTCAGCAAAAATTTGCTTATGTGCATGTGCCCGGGGATAAGGTGAGCAGGCACAGTGAACAATGGACAAAAATGTAGCCGAATGAACCGAATGACCAGCATGCTGAAAGCAAGGAACAATGTACAGCTCCTGAAAGCAGACTATGAATGAACTGGGAAGGATTCTCAGATTCAAACTAGATTTATATAATTTTTATAATAAAGAATATAAATATATAAAATTCAAATCAATTCTAATAACATATTAAGATAGTTTCAGATACTTTTAATTAAATTAACTGATATATAACAGATATCATTCATGAGCCAACTACTTTGTTCAGTTCTTATTCGAAAAGTACTCACAAATTCTAACTAACATTCGTCTTAGCTGTTTTACTACTAAGCTTAGTTTACTCTTGTTTTCTCTCTTGCACTCACACTCTGCCCCAGGCCATCTACTAGATCTCTGCTAGCCATTTATGACTATTTCAATTGTCTCATTTGCTAGCATTGTCCGCGCTCGCATTACACAATAAGCCCCTACTCAGTGCCGCATACTCACACTTATCTGCTGTTCCATTTAACACCTAACAGATTTTCGCTATCAGCCATCGACTTGGCCTGGGAGACAAATCACAAGATGGTCACATAAAACTAGCGCCCACTGCCCAAGAAAAAAGGAAAACCAATTCGCCATCAATTTCCAATACGCGCCCTGAACTTTGATTTTATTTTACTTTTGGCTGTCGCCGTCGCCGTCGCCATAGCCGGACACCCTCCGAATGGGAACTTGGCAAATTATGCTGTTATCTTCATTAGGTTGACATAAGTGCAGCCCAAATGCGCTACCCAGAGGAATTGTGTGACTAGTGTGGAGCACAGAGCGTGGGCGATAGGCAGTGGGCGGTGCAGGTCAAGCTGAAAAAAAAAAGTGAAAATTGTTTAGAGAGCGTGGGTCGAACAAAAGCTGGAGTTGCCAACTGGCCTGGGGTCAGTTTTTTCTTTCGTGCTTAACGCCTAAAATATCAAGAGCAATGTCTCTGATATGGGGGGCGTTTACCCCAAGGGCTGATTGGAGGGAGATACAAATACACACACTGACATACACACACACACACACACACACACACATATGTGCAGCGTCAGCTATTTGTGAGTGTTGACTCAAAGGACCCGCGTGTGGATGTGTGTTTATTTTGTTGGTTTGCCTAACAGTTCTCAGTTGTGTTCAAGGTTTTATTGTTGTTTGGGTATTGTTGTTGTTGTTGTTGGCTGCGTGTAATGCGTATTTGACAAATAAACAGTTGATTTGCCCGCTCGGCGATAGCAATCAAAGTTGGACGACGCCAAGTAGTTAAGTTGTTTGGCGCTGGTAAACAAGTAATCGACAGCAAGCAGGAGCGAGAGAGAGATGAGAGAGAGAGAGAGAGCGAGAGGCTGGAGAGATCTTCAGCATTAACAGCAGTCATGATAGCCGTTTAGTTCTTAAGCAGGTCAAAGCCCACACACGCGCAGTTGGGGCGAGGTGTGTGTGTGTGTGTGTGTGGGGTGTGGGGCAGCTGGTATTTGAAGCATTTTAAATTTACAAATTCCAAGCGTGCACATAAAACCAACAGACAAGCCAGCCAACCAGCCAACCAGCCAACCAGCCAGCCAGCTAGCCAGTCAGGCTGTCAGCCAGCAGGACACATGAGTAAACTAGCGTAAATGCCATAGTCTCTAACCCGAAACATATCAGCGAGTACCTAAGCGCGTGACAATGTCCAAAGAGATGTCCAAGCATCTCTCGCACAGCTCAATATCGATTCGCTTGACTCCACTCCAGATTCAGCTGGTTCCATTAACATGCAGGACGCATAGCAGCCCAGCCATTGCCAGCAGCAGGAGCAAACTCTATTGATTGACACAACTTCCACTGCGTTTGCCTTTTTTTTTCAGTATTTCTTATTTTTGGGTTGCACTTTTGATGTATTTTTGTAGTTTTCTTTTCTTTTCTTTTTTTTGGGCGCGCATTTTTCGCAAAACGCCGGAAGCGCTTGTTTTTTGCTTTTTTTTTTTTTTTTTGTTCTCTGGGTGCTTGCGGGTCTTTTAGAGTAGCTTTGATTGCGGGACTGCAAACAATGGGGCAGCGGCTTGGCTGTTGCAGCTTTAATGAGCATAACGGTGAAGTTTTTGATGAAACAATACGAAAATACGTATCAAAGACAGGCAACAGAGCTGAGCGCACTTAACAAGCGCTCGTAGATCTTATCGCCTTTTGTCATATTCTGGGAGACAGGCAGTCGCATCTGCGAGACAGGCTCAGGTCCTCATCCGGCTCGTCAAAGAGTTGGATGGCTGGCTGGAAAAAGGTGCAGACGGGTTGTCGAGGCTCCCTGCTGCCACATAAATCGTCAGCTGTCAAATGGCCAAGAATTTCTGTTCAGCCCGGCCCGCCCCGACTCCGGCCTCTGCCTGCTTCAGTCTCTCGCTCGGCCTGGCCATGGCGTGTTGGCCAAGATCGGAAGTGCGTAGCAGCAGCATTGCAAGTTGCAGTTTGCCATTTGCCGTTTGCTGCTTGCTGCTTGCTGCATGCTGTTTGCAGTTAACAGGCAAGGCTACAGCCAGGTCTCGACCTTATCGCCGGTCATATAATGCTTAAACTTGGTCTGGGCCAAGGGGCCGGGGACAGCGGCCAAGGGGTGTCAAGACATGCGCCGGCGTTGGTGCGCGTGATTTAGTCGAATTCACGAACTTAATGAAGCCCTTTAAATCACGCATGCTTTTGCGCCACTTAGAATGCAGTCAGAGCCCAGTGCTGCAGTTGCCCAGCTTGCTCAGTTTACCAGTTTACAGCTCCGCGATTGAGCCGCAACAACTAGTCACTGCGACTGCCGGGGACAGCCGAGCGACGGCAACTCCTAAAGATCTCATTAACACCACGCGGGCATAATTAAAGCCGACGACTTACAAAGTCAAATCGCGATTGCAGCCGGCCCCAAAAAGCGTGCACAACAGCCAGCAGCCTGCAGTCCAAACACCAGATGCAATCGAAGCAACGACCGACCAATGCCCAAAGCCCAAGGCAGTGGCCAAGTCTTCCCTGGCGCTAAGTGTTGCCGACCTTATAATGAGCTCTGGCTCTGCTCTGCAACGTGGCTCCCCATTCGCTTACCAATTGCTGTTTATAATCTTTACAGCTGATGCTGACTGCACATATCTAAATTGTGGTTGTTCCACTCGTTTAAGCTCGGCTTAAGATACAGGCATAGCATTTATATGTATATATGTATAATGTAAGCTAGTTAGTTCTCACTAGATAGGCTTAGTTTCTCTGAGAAGACAGTTGAACACATAGTTAAATATTCACATATTTATATGAAGATATCAAAGTTATAGAAAGCCACAGCTTGTATATATACATTTATGATAGTTATGATCTAAGTGATCAAAGAAAACGAAACAGATAATTGATCTTCTCTATAAGATTTTCAATAGAATATATATTCCTTTCACTGGTAGTTCTTCTGGTAAAGTTCTTGTAATTAAGATAAATCTAGGCAATTATTTTCAATTGCTTATTTGGCATAGCTAGTGTCTAGCTTCTGCTGACAGCGAGTCTTCAACGAAGCATTTGAAAAATCGCATCGATAACACCGGCCCATACATAAGCCAGACAAATCTCGTCCACTACACGTAACCAAGCAACTCCCACGACTCTCTCACTCACTGATAGAGCCAACTAGTAGCTGGCAGCAGTGGCCATTAATTATGATTACCACGTGGCAAGACACACGACCTGGCGGAAGTGCTGAAGCAGCAGCAGCAGCAGCAGGAGCAGGAGCAGGAGCAGCAACAGCCAAGTGACCAGCGACCACCGATACCGCCACCGACACCAACACCAACTAATAAACGGGCATTTGTATCGCAATCAATTGTTTCGAAATTGTTGTACACCATTATGATCATTGTGCCCGGGCGTGGGCAGCCCTCGGTTAAATGGTTATGGCCTGTCATAAGTTGCCAGCGGGGTAGCAGAGCTGCCTGGCTGACTGGCTAGATAACTGGGATGAGCGAGGTTGGCTAACACCCTGCATAGTGCTCGTATTCCCAAATGAATATGCAAAAGTACACAGGAGTGGGAAAAGAAGGAGGGAGGGCGGGAGGGTGGAGGAATCCAGGATATCTCATGGCCATTTCCGTTTGTACAATTATGTTTATTAAGAGAGGCAACCGAGGCAATTGAGACAGCAGAGACGAAGGCGGGCGCAATCGTCAAAGATGATTTAGTTACTTCCGCTTCGGCCAGGGAGCGTGCCCGGCTTCCAGTCTGAGCCAGGCTGGAGCTGGGGCAAGTGTGAGGCGCGGCTGGGAGCTGAACAGCAATAAAAATATATTAGTGCAATTACAGCAGCCAACTGAGCCAGCAGACGACGGTCTAATTTAGGCGCCCGACTTGAATCCAGCGTGATGCCATTCCTGTTTGGCATTTCATTTGTTTTTGAAGCGTTTCAATTTCTCTGGGGGATTTTTGGCCTCCGCCTATTTATGTGTCCGCTTTGGCAGCGCTGATTAAACCAAATTTGCCCTCGATTTACAGTCCTTGGCTCGCTCCACTCACAACTACTTTTTACTACGCATACAATTTTGACAGCGATGCTCCTTAAGATAGAGGCGCGATAGCTGCTGCTGCTACTCCTGCTGCTACTCCTGTTGCTGATGCTGCTGCTATAGTTGCGCCATTCAATTTGCCAGAATTGGCGCATGTTAATCAGCAGACACAGCAACGCCAACGCAGACGCAGACGCAGATGCTCCAATGAAAGGCAATCTTAAAGCTCCGGCGAAGGCGCTTTCAACTAAAGGAGTGCGCTGGGTGGCTGGCTGGATATGCTTGTGCAGTTATCCGAGGCACGCAATAACCTCAGCGAACTGCAGACAATCAATCTTACTTTGCGCTTTAATTCAATTTCGATTGTGACATCTGCCTTCGGTCGCAGTCGCAGTCGCAGTCGCAGTCCTGTGCACTTTTGGCAATGCGCTCAGGCGTGCCACTTGGTGGCGCAGGATTAACGACAGCCCCGGCTGCCCCGGCTGCGGCTGCAATCCGTTTGGCCATGTCCTGGCGACATTGCGTTCGCTTTTTCTTCAACTCATGCAGCGCATGTGACTCCGACTGCGTGTGGCTGTGTCATGCGTGAGGGCAGGCCACGCTACTCAATTTCGCGCGCACAAAAAATTGACAGTCGCCCAAAGGATATTGTGACAGGCGTTCGGTAAAAGGATTCGCTGCCAAACATGCTGCAAAGGGTGACTGCGCTTCAGCTTCTCTAGCTCCCTCGCACGAGCTGACTGTTATTTAGAAAGTCCGTCAGAGACAGAATCAGAGCCGGAGATGCCGCCAAACCATTTTGCCAATCGAATTTGCCAATTTCACAAGCTGCCAATGCTGCCGAGAGCCCGAAGGGTGGGCGAGGTTGGCCAGAAAGGGGTTACTTGACCGGCCAAAGTTAATCGGAAGTTAATACGCTGAGTTGCCAGATTTGTTGCTGCTGTGTCACGGCCTCAACTATTCCAGATGGAATTTTCATTAAAATCAGCTCATGCACGCGACAGTTTTGGGCTGCGACGAGGGACGTGCGAGTCGCGTAGGTGGCTCTCTGACTGGCAACGCCAACTAATGAGAAATTCATAAGCTGCCCAGCCAAATACCCAGCCAACAACATATGCGCTTGCCCAACAACCACCCTCAGCCACGTTCGAGACATCCGAGCCTGCCCCGCCCCGCCCCTCAGCCGCTGCTCTGTGATCGATCACAATTTGTGTGTACTTAATAAATAATTGCAATATAATTATGCACGCAGCAGCAAATAGCCAAAATATTGTAGGCCAACTCAGGCAAATAGTAGCTAGCATTATAGACAAACATCTGTCGCAAAAAAAAAGATATTAAATTCAGAAAAAAACCACAAATGGTTCCTATACGACGAAGCGCAAATACACTAATAAATGGAAGATAAATAATTAATAAATGAATAAAAATATTAATTTAAAATATTATTATATATATTATATATATATATATATTAATTTAAAATATTATGAATTTAAATATATAATATTGCAAATTAAATAATATATTACTGAAAGACATGGCATGAATGAAATTAATATAGGTATATTTTGAATCAAAATGTTTACTCCATTCTTAGCATTATTTTAAGGATTGTTAAACAAATTGTCATCAAAATTACATTTAATTCAGCTTAAACTATTTAAAACTAATCTCAGCTCTAGAGCTGGCGCAGCTGTTATGCCCGTGTTCCAATATAAAGGGTATAATGAAGCATAATGCTCATGAATTGAGCTGGGAAACTGGCATAGAACTCATGTCTGTGCCGCAGGCAATCTGGGCCAATCCGGGCCACTCCTTGTAATTGCCACACTGTGCGGCAAGAGGCAGCGGCTGAGATATTCAATTGTATTGTCAATTGCCAATGCAAGGCGGCTGGAGCAGGAGGTAGACACTAGCACTCGGTACCAGCTCAGAGTAGTTGCCAAATTACCGCCACTTTCGGTTTGCCATCGTCAGCATCTGTGCTCGATTCTTGGCCCGCGGCTAAAGGCAGCCAATGAGCCGTGTGGCGCTCCTGTTGACAAAGTCCTCCACTCGTATTAGTATTCGCATTTGTACTCGAGCTCGAGCCCGAGTCGCAATCGTCGTGCCTGTCGGCTATATAACATCGTATAGGACACTCGTAATTATATGGGCACAGAAGTTTGAGTAGGCTGTGCTCGATACGCTGGATTGAATATTTATGAATGGGGGGAGCAGAGCAGGACATACGACTAGGCTGCTGCTGCTGCTGCTGCGGCTGTGGCTATGGCTGCTGATCAAACGGCAAGCGTAATCAGTTTGCAGCGGGGACAGCCAAACAGGTCAGACCAATGACGAGGACACTCGTTACGTTCTCGCACATTTTATTGCTGCAAATTCGATTGTCGCTGATCAAAGGCGAACGCACTTAAAAATGCTAAATTGAATTTGACGCTACAGCGCCCCTATTCGTTGCCCCGCCCCGGACACGTTGACGTGGTCCGGCTTTGATATGGAATTTACTAAAAGTTCGGCATGGCATGGCAACGGCAGACTCCACCAGCTGGTTTTTTAGCTTTCACCTCGACTTTTTTTTTTTGTTTGTCAGCTGACAGACTGCGTGAAAAACACATTAAGTCTCATTTACGCGCGTCAAATATGCTAGAATGTGGCAGGCTCTCCGAGTCCCGTAGGACATTCAATTTGAGAGCAGAGCTACGAAAAAGAAATGTCCAAAAATAAAACTGTTCAGGAATGACAGCCTCTCACTCTCTCTCTCTCTCTCTCTCTCTCTCTGGCTGACTGCCTTTCACTCTTGTTGAATGATTGCTGACAATCGCCATTCTCACACAATCTAAACTTCCTGCATAGGTGGCGCTGTTGTGCAATTTGCGCTTTTTGAAGTGCACACAATTGCGTAACTCATAGCCCCGGGTCAAATTACACAGTCACAGTCACAGTCACAGTCACAGTCACAGTGAGAGGCGATAGAGAGCGAGTCTGCCTGCCGAGCCACTTGCCGAGTGCCCATTAACAGGTACTTCAACTAGAGCAACCCCTTGATGGGCGTAGTTGGTCCATGAATGTGAAATACGAAATACCAGCATTTGGCATGGCACATCGACAAGATTTAACGCCGTCGTTTTCATTATTAATGATTAATGATAAGCATCCCGGCCAGGCTGGGTGGATGTCGATGTTGTTGCCAGCAACCCTTCTCTGTGGCTGGTTCCCGTTCGTGTTCCTTGCATCCTTAGCTTCAGCACTCGCACGCGCTGAAGCTTTTGGCAAACACTAAGCGCTGCTTTTCGCGCCTTTCCACGTGATTAAAGGCCAACGAGGACGAGAGATGGCGACATCAACCACGTCACAGTCACCCAAATATCGGCACTTTCACACGCAAATGTACACACAACGGGTACTTTACCCTTAAGGAAGGGTTAGCCCCGCTCTCCTCGAACTCTACGCAAGGCGTTACCCAAAATATTATGTCTCAACTCGTGGGCTGCTACGCGACTGCGGGTGTGTGGCAGAAGCATGGTGCGTGCGCTGGCCAAGTTTTGGTTCATTAGAGCACAATGATTGCCCTCATTTGGATTAATCGAGTGTTTTCATTGAGTCGCAGGCAATTACGAGCGCTACGTCAAACCAAAACTTACAATCTGTCGCTGTCGAGTGGCTACTAAGATGTGATTCAAAACAGTTTTGAAGTAATGTAAGTTATCTAATTTAAAATTTTTAGAATTTTGAAAGGGAAAGCAGGAGTCGTCTCCTGCAAGTTAATAGGTTTGTATATTTAAAACATCTCTTTTCTTTCTCTCCCGATTAAGAATGATCCTAAGTAGCAGCCTAGGTTGATTGAATTGCAATGAAGTATTATTAGAGTAATGTCTATGTCTATGTCTGATCAGAGAAGCAAGTAAACCTAACGAAAATCGATTAGCTCTTGTAATGGACTGTATTACATAGTAATTGTGACTTGCCAGCTGCTCAAGTTCCGGATTCCTCTTTCACAGGTTTGTCCATTAGTTATGCGCGTTTGCTTGATTGCAATATTTAAATGAGCTTCAGTTGGCATTGTTAAGTATAATAATAGGCGTATTTGGCAGCAAGTGGCTTATGGCTCAATCCGAAATCTATCATCCTCTTAGCCGCATCGGCCTATGTGCACTTTCCTCTGGCATAAAGCTGGCAATGTTGACGTTGCCGCCGCCATTTGTCCTCTTTTTGCCACTTACGCAGTCGCTTTGCCATTAACTGCTTCTACCCCTGCGCTTGGCCTTCCCATTTGCCTGCGCCGGCCCACTTACGCCTGGTGATGCCAACTGATAAAAATTGATGCAAAATACGCAAAAAGTCGCGAAAATCCTCGTGGAAAATTTTCAAAATTTTCACAGCTGATTGTGCAAGTGGCGCACATATACACACGCACGCACAGCCTTTTACACAAGGCTCGTGGGACGTGGTACGACCGGTCGCTTCTTTTTGCATATGCCTTACACCCGTCTCTATATTTCTCTCCCTCACTCTCGCTGCTTCTGTCTCTGTTGTGCTCACAATGTGCAGGGCATTATTTCTGGCAATGCCTTCGCATTGCCCTCCCCACGGACCCATCCCCAGACAGTTCCTTCGCTGAACTCTGTTTGTTTGCATTTGCGTATCATCGACGCATGTCGCGAAGCATCGCTGGCTCGCTCCTGGCTGTCTGGCGCTGGC
The DNA here is from genome assembly GCA_030914345.1 of Drosophila koepferae. Classification (NCBI taxonomy): domain Eukaryota; kingdom Metazoa; phylum Arthropoda; class Insecta; order Diptera; family Drosophilidae; genus Drosophila; species Drosophila koepferae. The sequence goes on from JAUESR010000202.1 coordinate 8,036,437, forward strand.
TCTGGTCCTGGTCCTGGTCCTGCTTCTGGTTCGTCCTGACTGGTTGCCGACAACAATAATTCAGGCGAATTGCGTGCTGGATGGGAAATGCCTTTAATCTGTTCGAGTTGCCAACTGTCACGAAGCGAAATGAAATGGAAATCACACGCACTAATGGCAGACAGAGCTGGACCTAAAGCCCGGCCCAAGGACTCGCACTCCCTGCCAACAACTTTCGATCCGGCTGCTTTTTGTGTTGCGTTAGTGTTTTGCTGTTGCCATGGCATCAACTTTACGCAATGTCTAATTCGATTTGTTCTACGCCAACACTTTCATAATTTTCCATATCCTTGACGCGCTGTCTATTACAGACGCAGGACTGGCTGCCTTATCTGCCATCTCGCTGTGCTATGCCTAACCTCAAGAGTAACCCCGTGTCCCTGTTGCCGCGTTGTCTCTAGTTTTTTATACACTTGCCCTAGACAGGGGCCCACGCTATCGCTGGCAATCAATCTGCCCGGCGCACATATCTCAACTTTTGCGTTTTTCAATCTGAGCATTTTGAGGGCTAAGTAAGTCCGCGATGGCCCCGTGCCGATGCCGATGGCGACGTCGACGTCGACGTCGATGTCACTTTCGCTGGCACAAGTCTTTAAAGCTACAAGCTATAAGGCAGCCCAGCGGGAGGCCTTTTTTGATGTCACAAAAGGATTCACTTGATATTCATCAACATCAGTGCCTGTCAAACAGTCAGTCAGTGAGGCAGGCAGGCAGGCAGGCAATGCCCCAGACCAAGCAACAGTCCCAGTCCCAATTTCAATACCAATCCCAAACCCAATCCCAATTCCATACCCAACTTCAACGTCCATTCCATGCTGCCTGTCATGTTGGTCTGCTTGCCAGTGGTCTGCTCCCTCTCTCTCTTCCTCTCTCTCTCTCTCTCTCTCTCTCTCGCTTTGCCTGTCGCTCACTGGGTGTGGGTGGCTCGATAGACCTCCGTTGCAATTTGATGCGTCTGGCTCGCATGTGCAACGAGAGAATTATATGCCATCGCGTTGGCGATACTAATCTGATTAGTGTCAAAAAAAAAAAAAAGAGGAGAAAAAATCGCTTCAATTGCAGACAGACAGCTTTGACAGGGAGTTGGCGATTGAGCACTTTATGAGCGATGTTCCATCGGATTATTGTTGGGTTTCATAACTAGATCAACTGGTTAGCGGTTTCACGTGTCTCTATTGAAAAGGCTTAAATATATCATATTAAAGTCACATCTAATTTTGCTGCTCAGTATTTATATTTAATATAATTATAAACTATATACAAACTACACACAGCTAATCTCATGTCTCTGTATATGATAAAATTCTAAAATTTTCATTTTCAATTGCTTCGCAATTTTAGTTCTTACCAAATCGCCTTAGACAGCGGCAATCTGTAAGCCGGCAGCATCACGCTGCGTTCAATTAAAACACATTTAAAAGCGCTGAATGTGGATGGGTGGGAGGATGGCTGAGGCAAACAGAGAGGCAGAGGCAGAGGCAAAGACTGAACCCCAAAACTTGACAAAACTGCCGCAACTTATTTCGCTTGAGCATCGTTTTAATTTAAAGGTATTTAAGGCGATCCATCATATCGTATCAGTGGGCCAGAGACAAGACCAAGTCCGACTACGGGCTCGACGCCTGCAACTTGATATGAGCGCAGCAATCTGTTATGCAATCGCCCAAGCAAGCGCCCGTCCATCCATCCATCCGCTCGTCGCCCCGTGGCGCATTATATTGCCCTGTCACAAGGGAGCAATTCGATGTCTCTGGTGCTGCTGCTGCTGCTACTGCTGCTACTGCTGCATCTCATCGAGACTCGAGCGGACGCATTAGTGGCGGGTCGGTGGGTGACAGCACTTGCGTTTGACTTCCAACACTTTGGGCAATTGTTTAGCCTCGCGTACAGGAACAGAAGGCGGAACAAACGCCGGAACATAAAAATGCCAAAAAGGAAGCAGAAAAAAAAGGGATGTTCAAAGCGAACTGAGGAACGGGACGAGGCGAGGGGCAGGATATATGCTGAGCCGCTGAGCCGTTGAGCGTTGACAAAAGGCCTTGCCGTTTCATTTAGCAGCCATGCAGCTCGCCCAACCTCACCCACAGCCAGCAGTGCACCCCTCTGCTGCTCACTCACTGTCTCTCTCCCTCTCACCCAGTGACTTGCTCGCTCTGTCTCTTTCGTTCGCTAACTGACTCTGCTTGTCGCCTTTCTCGCGGTCTTAAAACGATGATTAGGTTGTTATTTTAATTTGCCCATTGATATATCCTCGTTGTTGTTTTGCCCTGACTTTGCCTTTGTGTCAGGGTGGCTGGTAGGCATTTCAGATTGTTTGTTGTTGTTGTTGCTGCTGTTGTTGCTTTGTTCTGTTGAAGCGGTGGTAGCATTGTCAGCGTATTTAGCAGTCACGCCGTAGCCAACAACGAGACGCAGCTCAACTCGTCTTCGAGTCAACTACGCGTAACGTGTCCGCAATTTGTCATCGATTTTGTATTGCAGCATTTTAGGCGTAACGAGGGGTTGAACTGGGTCTTTGCAGCAAATACTGCTGCAAGGGTGAGTAAGGCTGGGCTTCTATTGCTGCTCTGCAATGATGCGCAAATGTTTAAATTATACTAATTAATAAATTGACTTCTAATGCAAACATTTCGTACAAATGTTGAAATAATTTGGCCGACTTCCTGCCGACCCGAGTTAAGCTGACTGTTGCGACCTTGAAGCGACTCATTGAGGCAAAGTTTCAAGTTTTTGCCGCTTAAGCAAAACTTTGCCACTTTATATTATTTCCATAATAAGGACAACAAGAACAGCAAGCTACGTAGTTTATTTAAATTTATATTAATGAAGCAACAAGAAAACTGGCAACATTTTCTCTATGAAGAGAAAGAGAGAGGGAGAGAGAGGGAGAGAGAGTGCGAGTGGGAGGCCACGCACGCGGAAATTTCATGCCCGAACGAATTAAGTTTCAAAAGACACGAAAGGGTTGCGACGACACGTGAAAAGGATTGTCTGGCAGTCGGGCCAGCCTGGCAGGACGACGGTGTTAATGCGCTCACCGACAAGTGCCTGGAGCTTCCTTGTGCCGGAGGCTTTCGCCGTGAAAGGAGTAAATTAAATGATTAATACGCATCGACTGACTGCGGCTCACGTTTAATTATCCTTTGGCCGGCCATGCCGTGTTCTGGTTAGGCATTGGCATTCGTTACGGTTTTACGCTTATCAGCCAACTGTCAACGCTCCGCACTCGGCTCATTAGGCTCGATAACAAAGAGACGGGATGGACAGGCGGACGCTGCCCAGCAGCAAAAAGCTAGACAATAACATAAGCAAACTCTATTCCAATACATGTATCAGCAGATATCGTTCCATTTCTCTCTCTCTCTCTCTCTCTCTCTCTCTCTCTCTCTCAGTCACTCTCTCTCTCTCTCTCTCTCTCTCTCCCTGTCTTCCTTTCTGTGCAGCACAAAACAAACAGCAACATTTTTTGCTTGTCAAACAGTGCAAATCAAGAGACAAACTATTCACAGGATACTCCCGCTATGTGTGTGTGTGTGTGAGTGTCTCTCTCTCTCTCTTCTCTCTCTATGTGTGTGTGTGTGTGTGAGTGGCCAGCAATTGACCATGGACATGACCATCAATTTGTCTGTGTGTGTGTGTGTGTGTGACTAGAGCAAACTTCCTAGATAAACACTTCAAGCAATACAAATATATGGCTGGAACCAAATATGTTAGAATAGAATAAAATAGATTGAGTATAGTCATATACACGTATAATTTAAATATATGTATATAAATATGTGCTCTAGTTAGTCTGGGAGTACTTTGCTGGATTAGAATTTAGTTGGACTAAAACTGTTAGCGTGAAATCTAAAATGATAAAATTTCGTAAAAGCTTCAATTGAGTTTTCAAATATTCTACAGAAATTGAAGCTAACAAAAACTGAGAAAAAGAACTAGTTCCATGTCAGACGTGCCGCGCAATGCCGGCCACAAGAAATAAAAAAAAAAAATAAATAAAAAAAAAGCTCAACAAACTAAATGACGAAAAACACAGAAAATGCGAGCGAAACCAAGCAAAACAAATACACAAAAACGAGACTCTCTCTCTCTCTCTCACACACACACTCTCTACATGAGTGTGTGTGTGTGTATCAGGGCTGTCAATGCCGGATGCTGCCACTGCCCTTGCCACAATGACAACAACAACAACAACAACAACAAGGACAGCGCCAAACGAAAGCGATCCTCATTTGTATTCCAGACGCGCGCTACGATGTGAGCGCTGCAACGAATGCTAACGAGAATCCTCGACACAGGCTCAGCCAGCGCTGCTGATGAAAGTGTGTGCTGCATGTGTGTGTGTGTGTGAGCTGCTGCTTTTTTTTTTCCTTTTGTATGGGTCGATATAGAGGAAGCGCCAAATATTAAAGAGCCAAGTCTTTAAGCCCGAAAAGGAAGTAAACGCAAGTCCTTAGCTAATTGAAAAGAGCACAAAGGACATTCACATTTATATAAGATGCAGCTCTGTTGCTGACAGCAATTGGCGATTGTTAGCTATGGCTACGGCCATTTTGTCTAGAATTTGCTTAGACTTGGATAGCGTCTGCGCATTGCTCGCATATGGAGAATCTGTGCGAAAGCGTTAAGATCTTAAGTGGCCCAGATGCTGGGCGGGCGACAAGCATAACAGTAATCAGCTGATTCACATACAAACAACACTCGCACTCACACACACACACACACACACACACAAGGACATGGCTTGCATGCATGGGTAAGGACCTTGGTCTAGAGGAACTCGTTGCTCGTAATTCAAATGCAAAACTCGTGCGAAATTTTGTTGCTGCTGCTGTTGCTGCTGTTGCTGCTGTCTCGCTTGCCCTCCTTGCTGCATCCTTGCGATGACGTCATCACACAGACAGTCGCCAGAGTCATTTTTGTCGATTTGTAATTCAAAATTTGTTTTCAAATACATTTTCCACTTCGACATTCACACGGGCGCGCATACAGAATTTCAAATTTGTTTATTTTTTGCCGGCTCTATTGCCATCTCTCTCTCTCTCTCATTCTTACACAATGTTGTTGTGCTTTGCGCTTTTCATTTTTATGCATGCAGCAGCCGTTAAAATTCAACAGTTTGCACAAATAAAAGATTCGCAAAAAAAAAAGTCAACAAACATATCAAATATATATGTGTGTGTGTGTGTGTGTGTGTTTTGTTGCATCTGAGTGTCCATATATGTGTGTGCGTAGAAGGGCAAGGTTACGCGCACGCGACGACTGAGACTCATAAACTAATTTATGATTATTACACGAGAGCTGATTTTTTATGCCTTCAGCGTATCGTACAGTAACCCCCAACGCACACACACACAGCCACATATATACATATATTTTGAAAGAGAGAGAGACAGAGAGAGAGAGAGAGAGTATGTCATCCCGTGGCGCTCCACTTTCCATTTCACTCACAGACTCAGCTCACATCTTCTCCAGACGCCTGCTGCCTCCGTCGTTGAGGTAGATCACGAAAAAGTTTTTATTACAGAAATTTTACTTTTCTTTCCTCTTTTTTTTTTTTTTTTTGACTCATTTGTTACTTTTTTTTTCTTTGCCAAGCAAACACACTCACACACACACATACATACTCGCAGCATTTGTGCTTATTGTGTGATTTTATGAGCGGGCCATAATTTGTTGTTAATATCGAAGGAGTAAGACGCAGTCGCCGGCTATGGAGGAGGCTCGTCTCTAGCTCATCAGTGATGCAGACGAGCATGTGACCCACTGATATTGAAAGTTTTTATGCACTTGCCAACAAAGCAACAGCAAGACCAAAGGACAGCTTAGAGCAGAGCTGAGCAGTTGCAGTCTTTTGCTCTTGACCTTTGGCAATTTGCATGAAATGGTCACAGCAAAGGCAGAGCAAGTGGAAACTCGAGCATCACATTGGCATGATGATGAGTTGGCTTATATTGTCTTTGCTTACTCAAAGCTAATAGATGTTGAACACAAAAATAGTGAATGGGCGAGAGAAGCAGAGTGAGAGAGAGAGAGCGATATTATATTTAAGCATTTATACAGCCACAAATAAAATATCAATACAAATTGGATATTTGCGAAAGCTTCTCAACCTCAAATTCAAATTCATAATAATAATAATAGAGCAAACTTGATTGGCATTAAAATATATTATGTATTATTTGTTAGCTCATAGAATTGGCATTTCCATTCTCTATGTTGGTTAGTCTCAATAAAAACACTTGCTGTGAAACGTTTTTAAATTGTATAAGTATTTTTCGTCTTTTCATTCCTCATTTTAGTTCGCTGCCAGATAGAGACGTGAGAAGATCAACGAAAGCATGCTATTAACAGCGCATAATACTGTTAATAGCATAGCATGATGATGTGAGGGAGGAGCACTTCTGTTAATCGAATCTGACATTAATAACTTACACCAATTCATGTCTATGGAGAGGTTTACTTATTAAGATAAGCAAAAAGCTTAAAGTGCTATATATAGCTGTACTGATATATGTGACTAACTGATTCGCTTCTATTCGAAACGGTGAATTCTATGAGGAGTATGTGAAACCAACAGATAAGCCTGAACAATTTATGGTGAGATGCCCGCGATTAATGTTTGGCTTTTAAATTTTTATCACTTTATTTTTGCGTAAATAGATTTTTATCTGCACACTTGATTAGAATATCAAATTAGGTATGTGTATATATTTAGAGATGCCAATGTTATACAACAGCTATATATTTAATTTTAGTTTAATGATTGACAATAGCTGGTTACACTGACAGTGCTTAGTGCTAAGTCACCTGCATGAGCTGGAAAATCAAAGAAAATCGTAGCTAAAACTTAACAAATTTCCTGACAAACCGCTGAACAAGTTTGTGCCTGCTGCCACATCGATCATAATTTTCAGCTGGCTGGTTGCGATTTGTACCAAGTCCTTGAATAATGAAATGCTACAACTTGAGGCTGAGAACGTGTGTGAGGAGAGAAAGGAAAAGAGAAAGAAAGCGAGAGAGTCTCTTGGCAGCGCAGCAGAAAAGCGGAAAATGTTAAAATAACGCGCTAACTTGGTTACCAAGTTTGCGCATTTTTCACTCGACTCGCTGCCAGCACCAGAGTGGCTGCCCTAGCCTAGTCGAGCCTGCTTTCGTCTGGCCTGGTCTGGAGTCTGGGCTGTGCTGCTCTGGTCTGGTCTCTGGCGGCAGTTTTTCTTTGCCGCCTTCTTTTGTGCAATGTGGGCAAAAGTTTGGTGCTGCCGCTGCCAGAGCATTTATGCAAATTAGGTGCAAACGCATGCACACAGAAATAGCAACAGCGACAGCAACAGGAACAGGAACTGAGCGAGTGGGAGATAATGGGGAACTGTAGATGCGAGTTGTAGCTGGAAGCTGAGAAGCAACCAGACAAACATGGCGGGAGACGCCTTTAGGGCAGGGACAGTTAGACAAGCAGGCAGACATTATCCTGCATAACTTTCACTGACGTAAACGGAAGCGAGCTCAGCGACGTCGCTGGCAATGCCACTGCGGACTGTAACTGTTTTCGATGAGCGGGACAATGTGTGTGATTTGTGCGCCCATTTCGAAGTGCTGCGAGCAGAAAGAAGCAAAAAGTAGACGCAGATAAAGAAGTAGTCAAAACAATCAACCAAACGTGATGAATACGCCAACAGCTTGGCTAGAAGCAGCTGAGGCCTTAAAGCGGTCCAGGAAAATATTGCTGAAAATATGTACAGTTACATACTAAATAAATAATATTGTAAAATATTAAAATATTAGCAAAAATACGATAATGTATACCAAATTTATTTCCTATTTATGAAATCTTTCTAGCTGTTGCATTTAATAGCTTTAGTAAAAGATTGTCGCTTAGTTCAACTTAATATTAGTATGCCTATTGCCCAATTTACAAACTATTTAGTTATAATAAAAAAAAAAAGACATTCAAATGTTTTTATAGCTCTAATAAAAGCTTTTATTTGCTTTTCAGCTCACTTTCTCTTTCTTGCACTCTGTCTCTCCCCCTCTCTCGTTCTGCCTTTCTGTGGTGGCTGCTTCTTTAATAAAATCTGTGAAACTTTGTAATTATATATAGCAGCATTTCAATCTGCCCACACATAAGCCGACTCGCTTTACCTCTCCCTCTAGGCTGCGCTCTGTGTATCCAATTTGTGTCTGGCTGCACTTAGTTTTCTCTCTCTCTCTCTCTCTCTCTCTGTCTCTCTCTCTCTCTCTTTGTGTCTAATATCAATTCATCATAAAATGAGATTTATGACAAAAACAAAAGCCTTATCGCAGACAGTATTTATGTAGACAGGTTGCAACTAGCACTGCACCACCCATCCACCCATCCACCCATCGAACCACCCATCGCCCATTCAACTGATAGACAGACACGCCATTTGAAATGACAACACATACGAAAGCCACAGGCAAAGTCAGAGCCAAAGCGAAAAGCGAGAGCTGTGGACGATTGGGTGTTGAGCGAGGGCTTTAAAGCGGCTGCGAATCGATAAGCTTCAATTTGAATTTCATTTTAAAGTCAACCCAGAGGGGTATATCGAGTATACGCCGTGTTTCGTTTGTTTTTCAATCAACGCGTGCATGAAGCCGCAAACATTGGCCAAATAAGCTTTAATTAAGAAAATGGCTCAAAAATAAAGAACAAAAAAAAATTGTATATATGTGGTAAGGGTGGCTCGAATGTGTTTTAAGGGTACATTAGGGGATCGCATTTTGTTGCTGTTGTTGTTGTTGTTGCTACACCTCAATGCCAACTAGCAATTATATATTATTTGGCGTTGCTTTGTTTCGCTAACCAAACGTGCCAAGCTCCCCAACGGGCTGCCCACACACACACACACGCACACACCGGAAGAAAAAAAAGAAACAACAACAACAACAACAATGGCAATGCAAGCAATACGCATGCGTCTATTTCCTGTTGCTGTGGCAACCCCCCACGCACACACACACACACACACACACGCACAGGAGCACAGCATTTGAATATTCACGCATACAATAAACTCAAATACTATAAAAGAAGGTGGGCGGGGTTGGACACCTTGCCATGCAAATACGCGACATTCCCCCGATGGGAGCTCTGCCTCTGTCGACTCCTCTCTCTCTCTGCCTGCTGCGGCACTGCTTTCAGTTTGTGTGTTGTTTGTTATTTGTCGCTGCCAATGTGCGTTGGTATGCGTGCATGCGTGTGTGTGTGTGTGTGTGTGTGTGTGTGTGTGAGTGTGCGTCCTTTCAACCCCCAACAAATGCTCAGCACGTTCCTCAGCTTGTCATATACTCCCCCTGTAGGTATTTCCAGTTGGGCAACGAAAATTGGGAGCAAACTTCTGCTTCAGTCCATGTTGCCATTTTGTGTGCATGTGCGTGTGTGTGTGTGTGTGTGTGTGTGTGTGTGTTTGTTATGGACACTGTCGCCAAATAGAAAAACCGTTCACATATCCATAGCTGTACTATGTTTATATTATATGTACATAATATCTTGTAGATGGCTATCAACGTAGCTGCCATGCAGTCTTTTGGTCAATCATTGATAAGATTTTGGCAGTGATTCGTTTCATTAACGCACTGAGCGCAACTCTTCGACAGGGCTGTCAAATCAGCGCACTTTATCGATTTGCTGAAAAATGATAGAGTGAACAACGCATTGAAATGGCACAACATGCAAATAAATTTGACAGATAGGCAGCGACCCAAAGGGATGGCTGGGGCACAGCTCAACACGCACGACTGCAGAAGGGTTAAGATTGGCGGCATTCCACAAATGCACACACACACACACGGATTTCGAATTGAATACGTGTGTGTGTGTGTGTGTGTGCGTATTCATAAACATACATGTGCATACATTAGTGTATATAGATGTGTGTGTGTGTGTTTGCTAATGTGCATTAACGTAGCTAAACAAATTTGAGAGGGGATTTGAATAGAGCATATAAAAGTAAAGTAAAACATATTAAAATCGTATTTATAGTTTAAAACAAAATTAGTTCTTAAATATAATAATATTTCAATATATATAAAATATAAAAATATTTCTTTTAATAATAATTTTCAAAAAATAAAAATTAATAACAATATTTCATTTATTTTAAATATTTAAAAATTCATTATACATAGACAGAAGCTCTTCAATTTCATTCTCCTTCAGCTAACTCGCTCAATTTATATTCTTGTAATTATATATGAAATAAAAATACAAGGAATACATCTATATATAATCAAGACTATATTCTGTATTTTAAACTTTATCAAACTGAGAGCTCCCTTGTAATTATATATTAAACCAAGTAATTATATATTAAAGTACAACGAATACATCTATATAATCTGGACTATATAATATATTTTAAACTTGTGCTAAACTGAGAACTCCCTCTACTTACCCCCTGCACTGCGCACGCCTCTGCTTTGTGTCCCATACATCATACATACTCTACTCGACTCTACTATGTTCGAGTTGTATTAGTCGTTGTGCATAACCGCATCACAACTCTCACAAACACACACACAGAGGCCCAAAACCTCACCTGCCTCTAACCATGCCGTCTGCTCTAGCCAACCAACATTTACCTTGTGTTTCGTTATCAATAAAGCGAAATTTAGTTTTGATTTCGTGTTTGTTGTTGTTATTGAAATTCATTGAACCAATTTTAATATTTTATTTGCTGCAGCACGCACAGGACATGAAACATGCCAGAGACAACTAACGGTACGTAAAACCCTTTCACATAAATGTGTGAGCGTATGGCTGTATGTATGTGTGTGTGTGTGTGTGAATTGCGTACTCAATACGTATGTGTGTGTGTGTGTGTGTGTGACTATTTCCTGTGGCCGCCATTGTCGTTGCTTTTTTTGTTGTTGTCATAATAGCGCGCCTCTGTTTCTGTTGTTTCTTTTAGGCTTTGTTTTTTTGCTGTTCATTGTTGTTGTTGTTGTTGTTGCTTTTGTTGTTGTTTTTGCGCATCGTAACAAAATTTGAATATTTTTTCTCGCCGCCCAGCAAATGGATTTTTTTCACAGATTTTCGTTGCCCTTTTTTTGCGTGCTGTTGTTATTGCTCGCTGTGTGTGTGTGTGCGCGTGTCTGTGTGTGTGTGTGTGTGTGTGTATCGCCTTTCGCTTTGTTCGCCCGCTTATGATACCGTTATGATGTATTTTATTGCCATAACAAAACCAAAGCAACGCAACGCAACGCAACGGCACGCCCCCAATGCGAGTGCTGCCCAACCCCCACGCCAATGCCACTCGAGGCCTCAGCCCCCATCTCAACCCCATCCAATGTTGGAACAGGAAACTGGCGACATTGTAAATTTTGTGTTGCCTCGTTGTGTGCTTCTTTTTTTTTTTTCTCTGCAGCCCGCACTTTTTGGCCATTATAGATATGTTTTTCGATTCATTCAGCTTTTAGCTATTTTTTTTTTTTTTTTTTTTTGGTTTTGTTATACAAAAGCCAAAGCCTTTTGTAATTGTTGTTGTCGTTGTGCTTTGATTTAATGTTGATAACAATAACAAGAGAGTCCACAAAAAATATATAACCCAAAACTTTGACAGAACGTTAAGGCAAGTAAAAAAAAAAAATAATAATAATAAAATAAAGGAGAGAGAAGAAAGGAAACAAACTTTGACGCATTTTTTCATGAGGGAGGTCCAATACCAATTGAAGGGGTTGACTTTTATAGTTTGTCCTGATTCATTTTAATAGCCTCAATAAGCATGTCTAATGAGCAACATAAGTAGGTTGCGACAGCCACTAACAACGATGTGACTACACTGAAACAAAAACAAGAAACAACTTTTTTTTGTTAGCTATTTCTGTACGAATTGTTTTCTGCCAAAAACAAATAGATTTCGAGTGCAACAATTTGAAATCAGATTTAATATTTTCATTTAATTAGCTTAGCTTAGCTTAGCTTAGCGTGTGATGCGTGTTTTCCCATAAAGTCACATTAGCTGCGTTTGTAGCTATATAATAATTCCTTATTTATTATTACTTTGGGATTTTGTTAGTTTTCTAGTCTTTGTTTTTATGCTTTCGGCACGCAAATTTCTAGCAGCTTCAACTAAGCTTAATCGGTAGCTACCGCCCGCCCCCAGCCACGCCTCAACGACTAGCTGCACTTAAAGCTGAATTTAAAGCTGAGGCAGCGCTTGCTGCAATTTTGTTTCGCCTCGCCGCGAGACTCATTTGTTTTTGTTGTGTGTGCAGCAATCGGTAGACAATGCGTAAGGATATGCCAGCAAGGATATGCGAGACAGTCGAGACACACACAGACACACACACACACACACACACTCATATATACATAAACGCCCACACACACACACATTTAAAATTATGCAAATTTTATTGCGCAAACTGCTGCGTGGCGTCGTCGTTGGCAGAGAGCGCACAGGAAGCATGTTTTACAGAGTCTCGGACATACAGCAAGGACCTGCAGGACGTGGCTGCCTTTAAATGAAGAGCAAAGCTTTCATTATGGCAACAATGTTAAAATTATTGAGCAGACGACCCTCGAACCCACAAGAAGAACAAGTAGACACAACTGCAGCTGCAGGAGCTGCAGCAGCAGCAGCGGTCGAAGAAGAAGAAGAAGAATAAGAAGAATAAGCAGAACAAGAATGAACATCCTGTGATCCAAGACTAACAAAAATGCACTTTAGTCGTCGACGTAGCGTAGCGTGAAAATCGACTAGGCGGCATTCTGTGCTCGAGTGAAAAATTGCTCAAGTTGTCGGTTGGCCGGCACGGAAATGCGCGCCTACAAGGCCGGGGGGTCAGCAAGCCGAGCAGTTCCGTAGTCCACGTCGACGGCACTCCTAACCCAAATCGCTTAGCGAGCGCGCCAAACAGTTTACAGTTTGCGAATGGGCCAAAACACAAGCACAAGCACAAGCGCAAGCACAAGCAACTGCAGCAGCAACAGCAACAGAAACACCACAAAGAGCAGCAACAAACAGCAGCAGCAGCTGGGTGCAAATGCCGGCACTGGCGCCATCTACCGGCTGTTGGCTAATGATAGCAGCCATTTTGTTTATGCTTGTCTCGCTCGCTAGCATGCAGCACACATAGCGCCGTCTCGCTCGTTCCAGTCACCTGCTCAGTGCGACTGCGTCGCTCTGGCAACGCCCACTCTCAGAGCGCAGCGTCTGCGCATTGCCATACGCCGACGCTCAGCCACAAACCACGCCCCTTCGACAGCCAGACAGAGATACAGGCACACAGCCAAACGCACACACACAGGTACATCTCTCTGTGTGCGTTGGCTTCCAGTGCGAGAAGAGCGCAGGCCAGCTGGCTCGCTCTTCAAGACGATTTTCAACTCTGGGCGAAGCTTTTATGCACGCGTCAAAAATGTTTAAATTTGAATTTGTGCGCCAAAAAGCGGCAAAAGCAAATGGTAAATGTTGAACATGATTTAGAGAAATTAAAAATTTGAATTGAATATCGCATGCTAAACAAGTGACGGCGCCTAATTACATAAACAAACACTCGGCTCATTACGCCAATAATTAGCCGCATAAAAAGTGTAACGAGCGAGATAACTGGAATTGGCCGACCATGTGACGTAGTAGTTGCCATGTTTAATAAACACTTTGCATGCTCATTAAAATTATCTTCAAGCATAAGCTTGAGGTGAAGAAAAAAAAAAAAAAACACAGAGCTGATCAGCTGTTTTGTCTCTCTCGCATGCTCTCGCTGTTGCTCTCGCTCTCGATCTCGTTCTCTCTCACGCGCTGGCTGCTGTTGATCGTACGTTAGTGTGTATGCAAATTGTTGGTTTCCTCTCTTGCTCTCCTTCTCAGTTGCTCGCTCTCCTTCCCACTCTCTGGCTGTATGTTAGCTTATTATTCATTTATTTGTTTGTTTTAATTTAATGTTTTTTTGCGCGCAAAGCAGTTTTTCTTGCTCGTTTTTACTCGCTCAACGATTAACATAAAAATGCATTGAGGTGACTTTTACTTTCAAGGTGATCGAGAATAACAACAGCAACAGCAACAACAACAACAACGCTGACGACGGCGAAGTCAACGATGTGCCAGTCATGGGAGCTGCCTTTTAATTATGTTTTCGGCAGGTGCTCAGCTGGCGGCGAGTCCTGCGCGTCCTTTGGCTTGGTGGCATATCAATAAACTATTTAGGGTTCTCTTTTCTTGTTCCTTAGATCGCTTATCGCGCGCCACCGTAACCGACTTTATGATCTCCCATGTTGCCAAGGGATCCGTTACATTTTCAATTTGGTCGCGTTACATGCTAATGACACACTGCCAGCTGCGCAGTCGACGTCGCTGCCGCCGTCGTGAACTTGACCGTGGCTATCAGCGTTAAAAGATCTTTCTCTCTCTCTTTCAGATCAGCTTTTGCACTGGCCACGCAGACGGGCAATTTTCGGAGCGGCCTAAGCGTGGACCCGTCCATTAATAATGCCAGGGCCGAGGCCTGAGCGCTACGCTCCAGTGCGCCCCAGTGGAACTCCAGTGGAACTGCATTTTGGGTTTTAGTTCACGCTCCGATCCGGTTATGATACGCTCCATGTATCTCTGGTCGCTAGACTCTTGATCGCTGCTCAGCGCAGCGTGCCGTGCATTCCATTGCAATGGCCAGCTAATGGATAGAGCTGTTTCAGCTTTTAGAACTGGGAAATGGAATGGGACTGGGAATGCGAGTGCGAGTGCGAGTGCGAGTGCGATAAGCCAAGTTGTTCAATTAGAAATGCGATTTACGCTAATCCCAAGACATGCGAACAACTTCCCAAACAGCTGGCGAAAGTCACCCAGATAAACGGGCAGCTGTGTGCTAATTATACAGCTCCATAGACAGACTCAATGCCAAATTCTAGACAGCTGACGAGCTGTGGAGCTATGGCGCTCTCTAGCTTCTCGCAAAACAGCAAAACTCGGATCATCACTCAAGACTCAAACGTGACTTTGGCTGTCAAAAAAAACAAACACACACACAAAAATGCTGCAAACCACATCAAACGCACCCACATCAGCAATGGGGGGAGAGGAAAAGGGAGTATGCTCAAAACCCAACCGAGTTCCATAAAAATTATACCAGTTCGCAGCATAATCTGGCAGACATGTGTGAATTTGCGGCATTATCTGCCATCCAAGATCTATTTCAGAGCCACAACAAAAGCGAGACGAGCAGCAACAACAAACCTTTGCTCAGATTTCACGCCACTTTTCCCACAGTCGATCAACATAAAATGCGATATAGTCGAGATATTTGACAGTTACGTGATTTCTTTCTTTCTTTCGGTTTACCTTTGCGTTTCATTTCATGTTTATAATTTTTATCGTGCAAATTGCACCAACATCAGCAGCAGCAACAACAAAATATAATATATTTAAATCTCAAGCATTTCGTGCCGCCAGATGGCGCTGCCTTAGTGAAGCCACAAACCCAACAAGCCCCCCCAAATAAACACAAAATAATATTCAATAGCCTTGTGCAAGGACATGCGTGTTGGCACTCAAAGCAACAACAACAACAACAACCCAATCGAGTTGGAGTTCGCTGTGAAGTTCCTATGTGGATTTAGTCTGCAACAGCAGCGACTCAAGGGCGGACGTTGCTGTGCGGAACGCACAGCAAGGGATGGCTCTATGATATTTTATTTTAATCGTAGGAGATCTGTTACTGACAGCGAAATGAATATGATGACTTGAAACTTTATTTGCTTTAGATAAACTGTTTCTTTAGCGAATTGTTGAATTAGATAGATAGAAAGAAATTATAGCTAAAAACTATAGAAACATTCAGAAGTTGTCTAAATAAGTAACTTACCTCCAAAGTTGATCTTAGATAAAATTATGTATAGATACAAATATGTTTATATATATATTCGACTTTTTATTCCACTCTATATATATGCTTTTACAGAAAGCCTCAACTCCATCATACTTGCGATATTTTGTACCTTGTTAAGTCAACGTGTCACTGCTCATTAGCAATTCCAAACACCTGATATCAAATCAAGTTTGAGTATAGTCTGGTCAAGTTAAGTACCCAATAATATGTCACACTAAATAGATAATAACTACAGATACATATACGTATATATAATTACTGAATTACTGTAAACAATCATTAAATTCTTTGATCTCTGAGAGAACTTGCGCAGCAGCACAGCTAACTGAAACTGAGGGAAGTTTGACTTGATTTAAAGTCATAATATGAGCCTTAAAGTTATTGCCAATCAGGTTTTTTCTCAGATCAAAATGTTTATACTAATGCCTCCATAACTTTAGTACCCCAACTGTGTTCCATTCTCTTCACTTTCCACTTAATGCTCATTTGTTTTTGGCCGTTTCGAACAGCTTGAAGCAACTGTAAATGCCCTCACCCACGCTTCTGCTTGGAGCTGCCATTTATAGTGTCCAACTGGCATAACATTCCCATGTTCCTCAATGCCTCATAATTTACCTGCGCCAGACACCGAAAAATAATAATAACAACAACGAGAAAATATCATGAAAAATTAGCATAATGTTTTTCAATGGAAAACTGGCTGAACTAAAAGCGTGTAGCAGCGCTGTAGACGCAGCGTTTCCACAACTTTGCGTTAATTTTCTAAATATTTTCTAAAAGTGTTCAAATTGCATTTGCGACTGGTGCCGCAGGCCATAGAAAATTGAGAAAATTCACTAAAGTTTGCCATGTTTGCAGCTTTTCCACCAGCTACAGTAGAGTTTTTTTTTTATATATATATATATATATTTTTTTTTTCTTTTTTTTATTTTATAATTCAAAATTATGAACTAAAATAATTTAATTTCAAAGCTTGGCACGCAGAGGCGCTGACGATGACGACGACGAGGATGACGTTTGATGCCCCAGGCAGCAGCAGATGGGCGTGTTTAAGGGAGGGGCAGAGAGGAGTCACATCATGGAGTGGGCAGTTAGGAAATTGTGTGCATTATATATATATCTAGTATTTTTTATATATATTTCAACTTTATGAAGTTAGTTGCTGTGCACAATAAATACAAAAGCGCGTCGACTCTATAAATATGCATGAACATTGTGTGCACAAAAGAATGCAACGCCCTCGCTACCTGCCCCAGTCCCTCCTACAACTGCACCTTGCACACCTTGAAGCTGGAGGGCTGCATCGCATTTGACATCGCGTGCCGTCGAGTGATTTTGCCGCCGCATTGGCCAATTCTAGAGGCGAACAACAACAGCAAAAAGATAATAATAATAATTAAAGCGCGCAGCGTGCAAAAGCAAATCTCAGATGCGAGTGGCATGCAACAACAATCAGAGAATTGCTTCTACTGGCGCTGCCCCGTTTCGCCATTTTGGGGGCGCCTCACTTCCGGCGACCATTAACACATGTGTGACAAAGCGTGATGACTACGAGCTGCAACGGCTGCTGGGGGGCAGCTGTTGTAGGCAGGCAGGAGGCAGGTAGAGTAGAGCAACTGCTGAGCTGTAGCTATGGCTGGAACTGGAGCTGGAGCTGCAACTGCAGCTGGAGCTCTGGCCAGGCAGTCATTGGGCATTGGCTGACATTTGATTGTTATTTTCCAGGTAGACAAACTGCATCTGCTGTGCTTCCCATTGCGTGTAATTCATTATTTTGTTGTTAATGCTGCACTGAGAGAAATTGCGAGTGCGGAAAATGAGCTCATGAACGAAAAATCTAAAAAAATTGAACGTATATAGAAGAAGATTATAGATGAAACATATTTTGTGTATAGATTAATTTCCATAATTTCCATACATTTAATAAATTTTAGTTGGTCTTAATATTAGAACTGAATTCTCTCGATAAATGCGATAGCTATAAGAACAAATTCTATGCTACATCACATTTTCCATGAAAAACTTTTGTATATAATAGAATACAAATATATTATAGTATTACGTCAATCAAGAGCATTTATATTTACATAAAAAATTTGTTAGAAAAGTAAAAGATTTCATACGCACGCTAAGCCAATGTGTGGCCAAACGCTGTGACACCAATGACCACCAATGTTAAAGATCAAAGAGTTTCTGCGACGCTATGGACTGTTCGAAATGAACGAACCACTACCGAGGAGCTCGAACTGCACCATCTGCTTTGACTTGGCCAACGATGAGGACGAGGTGCTGATCGTGCATCGCCTGCCCTGCGGCCACCTGTTCCACAAGAACTGCATTCTGCGCTGGCTGAGCTGCAACAACATCTGCCCCAATTGCCGGCGCCAGGTTGACACTGCTCCATGTCGAAACTATCCACAAATGGGCGTCGATCATCCCATTGGCGGCGCAGTGCTGCTCTGGCCACGCGGTCGTCCGCCTGTCTCCACCTATGTGCATCGCGTGCAACCTTTGAGCAATGTGATAACCGATCGCAGCATGACGAACAGCAATGAATTGATATAATTTGATATCTGAGAGGTTATAGAGTCGCTTAACTATTTCTTTATATTTTATTTCTTTTTGATTACTGTTTGTTTTTTATTTTGTTTGAAAATGCAGTAAATGTTTGTGCGTTTCTCTCAGTGTACGCTTATTGTTCATCAACAGCAGCAGCAATGGCAGTAGCCGCAACAACAACAACAACAATCGAGCAATACGTACAAACATTCAACATCCGCAATCTCAGTCGCCGTCGCAGTCGACGTCGCTGCCGCCGTCGCAGTTGTCTGGGCAACATTGCAAATTTCTACATGGCCGCTCAACTGAAAATTGTTTGTGCACTTTTTAATTTTTCTCTTTTTTACATGGTTTTTTTTTTTATTTTTTTTTTTTCGCAGTTTCCCGTTGGTTAGGTTTTTTGATTTGATTTTATTTTAATTTTTTTTTTATTGTTTGCTTTTGTTTCTGTTTCATTTTTTGCGAGCTGTAATCAATGCAAAGCGCCTCAAGGCTTTGTAAATTATATGGATGATGTGCTTAATGTGCACTGTGCTCATTAAAATGACAACTTATTAAAAGCGCAACACTAAAACTAAGCTTACAAAAAATAGCAATCAAATGTGAATAAAATTCATATATTAATTTCATTTAATTGTTAAGCAAATTAATGCAAGCGTATTACATTACATTTATTTATGCAAATTTCACTTTGATTTATATCTGATATCAGTTGAAAGCAAAACTACATAAATCACTTTGTCTAATAACCAAAAATATATATATATAAATTTATAAATAAATTAATATATAAAGACAACGTTCTATGGATTACTTTTGTAAGCTTAGAATGAGCTATAAATTTGTTTTTATTTTCAACTTTTCCTTAAGCATACCTTTTCAATCTACAGCTCGAACCGCATTTGGCTGGTCAAGGGAAGTCTTTAAATCAAATTGAACGCAAACAGGCAAATGTCTTGTATTTGGCTGTAGGGTCAGGAATGCAAATTCCTTGGCCCAGGCATGCTGGCAGGGAGCAGCATTTGTTTATTGGTGTTGCATGGGGCATGTTGGGCATTTTTCGGACACACAAGGATCGCATGAATATCTTGAGCTAAAGACGGAAGTTTGATTTGCTAATGAACCGAAAGGATGTCCTGACTGTAAACTTTCGTAGTTGCTGGTCGAAATATATTGGCCAGAAAATCACATTTGATTTGTTGTTTGTAACTTGGCTTTGGCATGCCAGGCACGTTTGCGTGTTGCCACACTCGGAGCAGAACAGAACATGGTTGGGTCATGTAAGGTGTGCTTTGTTTGTCTATTGGTCCGTTGACTTGTTGCATGCGTGTCAAGTGTCAGGCGGTCGTCAGGACATGACGCTGACAGGGCCCCTTAGGGCTGTGCGATATTTAAATTAAATTTTAGCGACAATTCAGCTTCAAGTGCTTGAATGAACCAGCTAATGGCTGTGCTTATGTGCTCGAGGCTTCATTATAATCAACAACATGATGCCGACAGCTTTTCTTGCCATTTCATTTGCATGCCATTGCCATAATTTTCCACCTGCCGCACTCACTCACACACACACGCACACAGTCTAGAAATATTTACTCAGTTATTTGACTCAATAATAGGCATGATTGTTTATATGCTGCCCCCATTCGCTCGCCGTTTGAATGCTTTTTATTAAATTGCAGAACCAACTGGCAAATTTATTGCAATTTCTTCTTCTTCTAGCGCTTGTCTTTGGCGCTAACCTTCAGCGGCTGTCGTTACCATTAGCCAGAAAGCCACCAGCCTGCCCTCGGTGTCTGCGCCTTTGTTTGTGAAGTAGGCAACATTGTGAAAGTGCAAGAAGGTAGAGGAACCAAGAAAAAAATAAACCCGAAGAAACAACATGGAGAACTTAAGTAAACATTAATTTACATAACTTCTGTGCAAATGACGACAACGGGCAGCGGGCCACAGAGTGGATGTGGATGTGGGTGAAGATGTGGATGTGGGTCTATATCTGGGTAAGGGTGACCCACACACACAGCCGAAACAGAAGCCGGATCTGGCTCCGGACGCAGGCGTCAGCGCTCTTGTAGCCCGGCGTTATTAAAAAATTTAAAGCATGTTTCGTGGCGCAGGACGAGAGGAAAAGGTGTTCCAAGCGCTTGAAACACTGGCAATATGGCTCTGCTTAGTTGTCAACGCCCCAACATTGTGTGCGCGAATGTATGTGTGTGTGTGGATGTTTGTGTTTGTGATCGACTGCGCACATAAGCAAGCAGCGCTGCTCTGCGTTTTTTCTTTTTCCCGTTTTATATCCTTGTAGCGGCAACCGGCGATTGTGTCAGAGAAGTGCCAACGTCTGTTTTCAATGTTGCCAGAGTCATTTCCTTTTGTAGCCACTTGTGTGTGTGTGTGTGTGTAGGTGTGTGTGTGAGTGTGTGGCAAGCACTAAACAGGCAGCTATAACAACTGAGAGAGTGCGCTGCAATGAGCTATAAAAACCAAACTTGAGGAAATTGTCAAAATAAAACTAAATACAAATGATGCAGCTAGAATATATGTATATATATTGTAAAGTATATCAAGAATATATATACATAAGTATAAATTTTTTTTAATTTTAATTTTATTTATTTAAGTGTTGAACCCATACATTGCAATTGTAGTAACTTAACGACACATTTATATACTAAAATAATGACCTAACCTTTTGTTGTATACAGAAGGACTTATAACTAATAAGTATAAATGATCACATAATTTAACTACTTCTAGCTCGTATTCGTAGTCTCATCCATTTCTAATAAAGCAATTCTAATAAACCATCTTCATTATATAAACCTATAAATTCCATCACATCAGTCTGTTCAATCATTTTTTGCGCGAATCAAACATAGCTGAGTCCTTAAATACCCTACACAAGAATTAATCAAGCGAGCTACAATGACAGCGCATATTATTTTCTTCTTTGTGTCATTACCAGAGCGCCAAGCAGTACAGAGCCCAACCGTTCGCCTTCGCCTCGTCTGCGCCCCGTTCTACAATGCTAAAAGGCCCCCATGCTCGACACAGCGCAGCTTAGCGAAATTGTTTGCGAAAATACAACACAATATTCAAGAATAATGATGACATTGTTGACTTCAGTGCCCCGCGCGTCATATACAAAAAAAAAAAAAAAAAAAGAATAAGAGAGAGAGAGGCAAGAAACCCCGTATATAACCGCAAGGACATCTTCCGCAGGATTAAACGCCCTAAACGCTCCGCTTTAGACACTGCAACGCCCTCCATGTGACTAAGCGAGAGAGAGAGAGAGAGAGAGCTATATATAGATGAAGAAAAGTTGAAAAAAAAATGCGATTACCATATTGTATGATATGCGGCTATAACCGGAAGAGGAACGGCACGTTGCCCGCTTGGCAAACAAACTTTCGAAATATAAATTGAAATGAATTGAAGTTATGGCATTAGACAGTTTTTGAAATTATCATGTGACATGCAGGCAGAGCAGCAGCAGCTACCAAATCCCCAATGGCTCACACTCTCTATGCAAATTTGCATTTAGAATATGTTGCATACTTTTAAGCGCAGCAGCTCGACACGTCTAGAGGCTATTTGGGGAGGAGATGTCGGAATCTATATAAAACATCTGAACAATTATTATTGTCTACTTCAGAGAATCTTGATATCAAGAATATCTTTAATAGAAACCAAAATGCCTTATATCTGCTCTATACTCTACGAGGAAAATTTATATAAACCAACATTAAATTCATGAACAACTAAAATTTATTTGAAACATTTATAGATAATGAGATAATTTAAATTTGTTGCAAGTGACACATAAGAAAGCATTAATGAATTATCTTAAGTATAAGAAATTGTAGATTAGCTTTGAATGGAGCTCCTGGAGCTGCCTTTATGATGAGTTGATGATGAGCTAGACCCTAAGCTAAAGCTAAATGACTATGCCATGTCCAAGTGCCTCTCTACCAGCTAAGCTCTTCGGGCAGGCCGCCAGGATACTCGCCAGTAAGGCAGGCTGTGCAGTAGCCCGACTTGATGGGATTCACGTGCGTCTTGTTCATCTGCACCGCCTTGACCAGACCCTCGACGCTGAGGTAGGCCAGGCTGTCGGCGCCCACATGGTTCGCCAGCTGCGTGGCATTCAGCTTGTTGGCAATGAGCTCCTCGCGCGTGGGTATGTTGATGCCCATGTAGCAAGGATATTGCAGTGGGGGGCTGGCAATGCGTATGTGCACCTCAATGGCGCCGGCGTCGCGCAGCAGCTTTATGATGGGGCCAATCGTGTTGCCACGCACAATGGAGTCATCGATCAGCACAATGCGCTTGCCCTCCACGTTTTGGGCGAGGGCGCCGAATTTCTTGGCCACGCCCAGTTGGCGCAAACGATTCGAGGGCTGAATGAAGGTGCGTCCCACATATCGATTCTTGCACAGCACCTCACCAAAGGGCAGACCCGACTCACGGGCGTATCCGTGCGCCGCCGCCGTTCCCGACTCTGGCACAGAGCTAACCAGATCCGCATCCAATGGAGATTCGCGTGCCAGCTGACGGCCACACTGCAAACGCGCCGAGTAGACCATCTGACCCTCAAACATGGAGTCGCTGCGTGCAAAGTAAACGTACTCGAAAATGCAGAAGGCCATGCGCTTGTAGTCCGGCCGCTCCACTATGTCCACGGTTCGATAGCCATTGCGCGACAGCTCGATGATTTCGCCCGGCTCCACCTCACGCACGTAGCGAGCCCCAATGGAGAGAAATCCGCAGCTCTCACTGCTCACCACCCAGCCCTCGGCCAGCTGATCGTCAATGTTCGCATGGCCAGCATCGAAGGCCACAATCTTGCCCAGGCAGAGCGGTCGATTGCCATACGAATCTCGCACAGCGTATATCTTGTCCTTGTGCATGACCACGAGGGAGTAGGAGAGTGGAGCTAGCGTCATGAAGTGGCGTATGCGAGCCGGCCAATTCGGTCCGTCGTGCTCCGAGACATCCTCGGGCGCACAGCACAGCGACTGGGCGATCAGCTCGCTGTCGCTGTGCGTGGAGAGACCAACGCCTCGCTCGAGTACCTCACGACGCAGAGACTCGCAGTTGACCAGCTCTCCATTGTGGGCTATGGCCAGTGTGCCGTGTGCCGTGTGAACCACGAATGGCTGGCAGTTGACCACCTCGGAGGCAGCTGCAGTGGAGTAGCGAGTATGCCCAATGCCCAAGTTACCCTTCAGCTTGCGTATGGCCTCGTCGTTGAAGATGTTGTTAATCATGCCCATGCCTTTGTGCACGCTGAAGTTCTTGGAGCTCTTGCCCAGGCTGGTAACAATGCCCGCCGACTCCTGGCCACGATGCTGCAGCGCCACCAGGCCCAGGCAGATCATCTGTGCAATGTCCAGCTGCAAGCAAATTCAGATTCACATATAATATTCGTGCGATTCCCAATGCCATGGCAACAGCTGACAAGCCGACAAGCTGACAAGCTGACGACCGATAACGCACTCTCTGATTCTCTGATAGTGCACACATATTTCCCTGTTATTTTCCATTTCATTACAAGCAACAACAACCAAAACAACAACAACAACAACAATGAAGACGACATCGATACCGCAAGCAATTACAACCGCAATGAGCGGCGCTCAGCTTTGAGCTGCGTTGCCATTGACGTCATCGTCGCTGGCACTGGCCCCCTCAGATGAGAAACGAGGGACTCAACGGACTGTTTATGACCTACTTGCGATCGGTTTACACCAGCGCAGCTCTGATCCAATGCCAGCCAGCTGACAAAACTGATTGACGCAATCACGTGATCAATGAGTTTGGGAATCTAACTCGAAGATTTGCCAATGATTTTTCTATAATGAAATGATCAAGGGAGCAGTGCCAAAAAGCTATATCTACTATTGTATATATATAAGGCTGTTTAGATCACTTGGTAAGTTTAATATTATTCTGACTAACTGTTTTGCATTATTTCTGCTAGTGGAACTAACTTAATTATCTACGAATGGGGTTTGATTTGAATTTAACCCTATATATTTTATTTATATTATTTATGCATTTAATGCACTTTATGCATTAAATGAATTTCACATTTACTAAAATATCCTTACAGAATCCTTTTATATTTATATACATATATAAAAGATTATCTAACTCTCATTCCCATCATAATTTCATTTAATTACCTGTGTTGGATAGTCGCCACAGGCAATGGCACCAAACACTCCACACTCACAGGTCATGCCCGTCACATCCTCTCCCTTGGCCTGCACCGATTTGTAGATCTTATCGGGAAATACTTTTAATGCTGTGCTGCTGGCAACGATTCCACGCTCTCGGCTACAACAGGACTCCGCATCTGCTGAACAAAGATTTGCATGTTACTGCAGCTGAACCGCAATTCTGCGCACATTTTTGCTTACCACAAACATTTCCACATTCACTTTCTGCCATATTCAGTTATTAATATTATTCTTTGTGTGTGTGTGTGTGTGTGTGTGTGTGTGTGATCGTTCAGTGCACTCCAAATTGCTGATTGATTGCTGCGCTGCTTACTATATACAAATTGAGACACTTAACACTTGTCACGAGATCTGTTTCTTCGAGTACTACGATTCACGTCTGCATTGAATGAATGCCAGTGGAATTATGAGTGTTCAAGTTACAAGCGCGGTATATTAAAGCTTCAAAAATCAGAAGCACTGATCAGCTACATGCATATACATGTGCATACACATATATGCATAAGTGTATACATACATACATGCTCGTAAGTGTTTATAGTATGTGTACATCATGTAGCTGATGCTGATAACTGCGTCGCTTGCATTTTCGCAAAATGTTCCCAACCGCAGCAGATCACTTGATATTGCTTTCAATAGCAATGCGAATGTACAACAAAAATAAACAAATCATCGATCTAACAAACAGCATTCGCATTCCATGCCACAAAGATATGTTGAAGGGCTAACTCGTCCGATTTCTCATTGATCCGAAGGCCACAGCGACGAGCACACTTCTGGGAAGCGTGGATCAATGGGTAATTAAATCTATAATCAAATTCCGCTTATATAGTTACTACAACATTCAATTACCTTGACTTCCACTGCCAGATAATTTTCCGTAACGATGTTGCCTCATGCTGCGCTGCTTATCGCAACTTTGTTGCGATCTCTTATCAGCAGCCGGCGCATTGGAAAATTCATGCAATGACGCATTTTCGTTGACTTAGAAGCGTAAACAATAACAATAACAGGTTCAGACTTGTTATTTTTCTTTTGCAATAAATGGGCTGCATTATCAGAAGAGTTAATAATACATAGGCCCCCCAAGCAGCCTGATCGATAAGTGGCCAAGCGGATTCGATCGCACGATTGCCATGCTGTAAACAAAACAAAAAATCGATGCAAATTTCTGCGTGAAATCAGAGTTTCCATATACATAAATAAATAAAATGTTTATATAAATATATATAAATATATAAAATAATAAAATATTAATAATTTTAATATATATTATTAATAAATAGAAATAAATAATGATCGCTTTCTATTCATGAGCTCTAATCAATAAGAATATCAGATTTGTTCTTCGATCAGTTGCTGTGTCGTCCATAAAGCTCTACAAAATTGTATATTTAGCCTAAGAAACACGTTGTCTTTCAATACATATTTATATATATATACTGTTCAATGTATTCCGCTAAAACCTATAATAACTGTAACTGTAACTGTAGCTATAACTGTAGTAAAGGCGATTTATCGCTATTTAGAGTTCATCTATAATTAGCACGCGTACTCACATACATACTTACATATATTATAAATAATATTATTTATAAACAAGTTGTTTATGTGTGTTGGCTGGCAAACTTGTCAGACTGATCGATCGATCGATCAGTTTAACTGATTTCTGAACTAACCTAAGTGAGCTGTTGAGGTTGCCGATCTGATTAGCTCTCACATATGTGTATATAGATTACTGTGTGCAGGCATAGAGGAGGCATCAGCATGCTTATATATAGAGCCCAGACCAGACAAAATGTGATGATATTTACGAGCAGTATTGCGTAAGATCAATGCAGCGAGGTCTAGACAGAGCATTTCGTGTGCTATGCATGCTATTAGTGAGAGTTATTTGAGGCACGCATTACCTTCTTTTCTCTTATTACCAAAACCACACACAGACTTGGCCATAAAGAGACAAACAAAGCGCTAAGCAAGCAAACATACTTAGTTAATAAGATGCCGCATAATGTGCAAATGAAAATGACCAAAATGACGAGGAAAACGAAGCCCAGTGACCAGTGTCCAGTGACCAGTGAAGAAAAATGGGCATCCGAAAATGGTGACTGGGTTGGGTGGTGTTTGGCATCGAATGTGTAACCACTTGAATTTCATTTGGCGAAAAGCTTTATCGAAAATTATGCGAATGCTGCTGACTTCTGGCAAGTGGCTGTGGCTGTGGCTGTGGCTGTGGCAGCGGGTGACGGGGAATCCCACCATAGCTCAACTAACTGCTTAGAAGCCTGATAAAAATCCAGCACACAAAACTAAACAAACAGATAATAAAGAGGGAAAATGATGCTGCCAAACCCAAACCCAAACCCAAAGACAAACCGAACCGAAATGAACCGCATCGCAGGCGGTGGATAAAAGGGGCAGGAGGTCGTGTGGATTGTGTGGATGCTTCGCATATGTGAACCCCCCGCGTTGTGAACGCGGCGTCCAGTTGCTGCCCCCTGCCCGGCTCCCCCGCTCCGCGCTGCCCTCGAGCAGGCTCTGCCACAGCCTTGGCTCATGCATAATTCAGCAGAATTCTGAATGATTATTCTTTATGGGACTGTTTATTTCTTTTGACCATTTATTTCAAGTTGGTGCGTTGCGTTTTTTTTTTTTTTGCGCTCTCTGCGTACAGCTATCTTTTTTTTTTTTTTTGTGCTTTTCATTATTTTTATACAGTTTCCAGTTGCTTGCGCTCGGAATGATTTCGAGCAACGGTGACGCAAAAATCATCAAATGGACAAACAGCGACTGCTCGGAAATAACCACATGAAGGCACTTGCCTTGTCCTGGACACTGGATACTTGCTGCTGGCTGCTGGCTGCTAGCTGCTAGTTGGCATCTGCGTTGTCTATTCAACCAAAAAGTGCCACACCCCCTTTGGCCACTCAGCCAACCACACATGACTCTGACATCCCTCGGCCTTCCACTCGAATCCCGCCGAGTAGCTGCCGGACTGCGCCGCTTTCAACGCATCATTTGATTTTATTTTATGTGCCCAAAGTGGCCAAAAAAAAAATAAAATAAAATAAAATAAAACTGAAAAGACAGAGCAAAAAAAAAAAGTTTTTATTTGTTTTTGTGTGGTCGCAATTGAATAAAATGTTACTCTAATGCAAGCCGAAAGGGCACTTGCGCCGTTATTGTTTCTCCACTTGCCAATAGATATTGGCAATAGCTCTGCCAGATAGTCGGTATCGCAGTGCGGTCACTGCATGAGAATAACTTCATTAGGAAATGGTACACCCGTTCGCCGACAGCTAAAGGTAGACCCAAGCATGGGAAGCATGGGACCCACAGAGATCATGTGAACTCTCACGCGTTATCAGAGCAGCGGGCGATAAAGCCGACGCCAAGTCGAACAGAGAGCAAAAAAAAAAAAAAAAAAAAAAAAAAAAATTGAATAATCGAATATTGAATGACTTAGTGCCAAGAAATACCCTGCATATATCAGTTCCATGTTTGCCTTAAAGATTGAGTTTATGCAAAGATAAATCTGACTGCAAACATAGATAATGATGTGACTGCCATTTTATGCTACTTAGTCTATGCTATTTTAAACATTTTTTTATTGCATGCTCAGCTCATGAGATCAGCCGAAAATAATCAAATTCACTCGCTTGCATTCTGAACAAAAGACTTCGGTTCTTTTCGTTTTGTTTTTCGGGAGAGCGCTTTGCACTGAACTCTATTCGTGTGTGATGCTCTCTTCCCGAACATCGTTTAACGCAAAGAGTCTACGTCATCGTGTGCTGTCGATGTGTTTAGAGAAACGAACCATGGCATACTAACCAATACACACACAAATCTTCGGACCGATCGAAGAACCGAAGCAAGCTGTTGCTCTCTGGGTATTTATTAAAGTGAGTATTATTTGCAAATAGCGAACTCTGTTTTAAGAGAGAAAAGAACAGACTAGACAAAGGGAGCACATATTAATTAATTAAGTTTAATTTTGTATTTTTTATGAATAAAACAATATGCTGGAATATATTCGATGCGGTAAACCCTATTCTGTCATATTTGAATTCAGAGAGGCAACAGACCTTATTGATGAAGATGGAGAGTCTAAACGAACTATCCCTCTTCAACATCAACATCTTCAACAGTCAACATAAGCTATAAAATTCGAAATTTCTATATAAATATGAATTGCAACAAATTTTCTTTAGTATATAAAGCATTTTCTAGTCGACTACTCTCAAGTATTGCACAATTGTTTTTCTATCAGTGCAGTGCAGCAACAAATTCTGAGCGCTTTGCGTAGAGCAGCATATAGAATTTATAAATAGAAACTCAGACTTAAATGTAAGCTAAAATATATATATATGATACGTGCTCATAAGACATATTAGCTAAAAGATTGTCATAATATAAATATATTTAAAATATCCTAAAATTCAATTGACAATCCATATTCTTTGTCAAATCATCTACCAGAGTCGCAATTACAATTGCAGCGAATAAAAGTTTTAATTATGGCAAAAAATCAAAATTTACTTTTTACTTTTGCTTGCGAGTCTGAGCCTTGGCCTGTGTCTCAGGCTCAATCAATGGGAATTTCAATTAAAACTAATTGAAAATCGCATAAACTTTGTCTTTGGCCAAGTAAACAAAACCAGTTCGCCAACTCGAAGAACTTTGATGGCCATGGTTCAATATTGAAAGGGCAGTTCCTTGCAGCCACGCCCCCTTCCCCATCCCACTTCTCTTGGCGCAGCCCCCTCTCCTCGTCAATTCAAGGACAGTTCGTTTGGCAACGTTTTTAATTCGTTTACGTTTATTATTTATTCCGTGGCAAGAAGACAAAAAAGAATAAAAATAAAACAAAAACGCTTTTGATTTGGCTGGCTTTTCCTTTGTCCTGCCATCATTTTCCTAAATTGTTGTTCACTGTTTGCTCGCGTTGTTGTTTGTGTTTGTCTTTGGGCCATTCTTTATATACAATTTGCATATACACACTATGTAGTGTTTTATATATAGACGTCGTTCAGCAATTTCATTTAAGCTCGCGTTTCTTATATTTTTGTTTTATTTTTTGACAAAATTTGCATAACGAAGCAACAACAACAACAATCAGCAGCTGGGCTGATGTCCTGCTGCTACGCTCAACTTCGAAGAACGTATTTAGCTGCCATTTGCTTTGCCTTCAATTTGTCCAGCGATGCGTGGGCCGGCACGCCCACACGCCCAGATGCCCATGCGCCCACCAAACGTCGAGCTCTAATTAATTTCCCCAATAACTGTAAAGGTAGCAGCTGTCCACGGAGCAGAGATGTATCTACATCTGGATCTTTAAGAACTAGCACAGCAATTGTTGTTGAAGCGCCAAGTCGCATAGCTAATGAGAGGGCCCCTAGACAGCCTAGACAGACAACAGATCGTAGCCCAAAACTGATTGATGTGTGTTAGTCTAAAGACCAACACTGAGGGGAAGAGCGAGGTAGAGAGCGAGATAGAGAGAACGTGCCCGAAAACCTTTCGAAACATATAATCTTAATGGCTTTCAAATTGTGGCACATTAAGCAGCTGGTAATTGATATACAAACAAAGTGTGCGACAGACAGAGAGAGAAGCTGAGGCAGAGGCTGAGGCTGAGGCTGTAAAGGGGAGCTGTGGCAATGTCTACATGTGTAAGCGACAAGCTACAAGCGCGACCGAGAACGAGACCGAGAGACAAGACAAGAGAGACACCCAGTGAAACTCGTTCGCAAGTTAATTAAAATTTCAGAAACGTAAATTGAATTACGAACACAAATTGTAAACGACTCGTCTCCACGCTCAGCCACCAACTGCTCCAGTTACGCGTGAGAATTTCTGCCCACTCTCTGCATAAAATTTCAATTCCATTCCGAAAATCGAAGGCGACATACCCAGGAAGGCAGAAAGGCTGCTCAATTGCAGTCAATAATCATAAAATTTAATAAAGGTATTTCGCTTGACCATTAACGCGCTGCGAGCCACCTCTGCACCCCTCTCTCTCTCTCTCTCTCTCTCGCTCACTCTTTGCGGCTAGGGCAAGGACTGTCGGCAACAGTGGGTTAATGTATGCAAAACGCATTCAAATTTTATGTATCGCCCGCAACGATCTGCTCTATCCACTTACTACTACCTCCCAACAGCAACAACAACATGATTCGCTCAACATTTGGTTGCCTACCTTTCATGTGAGCTCTGCGGCTCTCCCCTTTCTCAGTTCACACATATGTATGTACATATGTA
This sequence comes from Drosophila koepferae, assembly GCA_030914345.1. Lineage (NCBI taxonomy): Eukaryota > Metazoa > Arthropoda > Insecta > Diptera > Drosophilidae > Drosophila > Drosophila koepferae. Next base: position 8,067,384 of record JAUESR010000202.1, read on the forward strand.
TGTATATGTATATATTGCATGCTCTATTGGGTTTTGGGCAATGCTCGTATCTATGGCACTTAACGGACGCGGCCTTCTGTGCATGTAAATTGCATAGTTTGAGACACTTTGGGTCAGCTAATGAGGGCGATTTACAGGCGCTCGTCTGGCATGGGAATGAGCTGAGAAAAAGTCTGTTTTCTTCTACAGTTGTCTATATTTAGACCAGAACAAGGTCAATGATAGAGTTAACTGAATCAAAACATAAATCAAGCAATTAAATGGCCTGAGCTCAGTTTAAATACAAATGTTAACAATTTCGTTTCATTTGTATACATCGAATAATTTTGTCTATAACAAAATTGGGTAAACTAGCAGAGATATGAATACTTGAGCATATATAACATATATATTATTTTTAAAATAAAACTGTTTTAAATAGAGAAAAAGTGCATATATAGGCCATAATATAAACTATTTTGTAATTATATATTTTATTTTGTTTCCTTTCCTAGTTTCAGCTCAAGTACTCATCAGATAAAGTACATCAATATCGATGTGGAAGGTAGATGCAGTTTGTTTCAAAATCTATTCTCTTAATAGAATATTTTCTCTTTAATCATTTAACTTGAAGACACATGCTATTCAAAGTTAGCTAGTCGTTTATCTTTATGCGAAATCTAAAGAGAAACTAAAAACTGTTACCACTAAAAAATCTCGCATATGCTTAAGCCATTACGATGGCTGCTCGGCTCGGGGGTTTACAGACAATTGCACTTTATGAACCGCAAATCACATCAATTATAAGATGAACTCGCAGCGCTGTGCAAAGTTTTACAACTTGGCAAACAAGTCGACGCTTAAGTTTTGGCAATAAATCAAATTTGCTTCAAGCCATAAAAACGCCACACATTAGCACAACAAAAAGGACGCAGGACAAAGCGGACGTATAGTCGTAAATCTGAAAATCACTTGTCGCGATTTGAGCTGCCGTGCCGTAAGGACTCGACTCAAGGACTCGCAGAGGCGCATTAAATTTTACGCATTATTAGAAGATGCGAACACAAAGGATAACAACGAAAAATTAGGCACATTTGCGGCTAAACGCAGGGATGTCAGCCTGTCAAATGTCCTCGACTTGGCCAAGGGGTAGGGCTACCACAGTAGGGGTAGAGACACGGGCAGTGGCAGTGGCAGTGGCAGGGGGTGGTTTAGAGTTTAGCGCTCGTCGCATCATTCCACTTCATTGGCGGCTTTTGTAACATTTGTTTGTGACGTTAATTTATACAATAATTGTGACAAGGACCAAGGACCAAGCAGCATTTAGCCATGGACAACGCCGCATGCGCTGCCCCCAAAAGAAAACTTTCCATTCAGAGTCCATCTCCATCCGCTGCCTCAGTTAGTTAAAATATAAACGCGAGACGACATTTGACTAAGGTTTTTAATACGCATTTCTTCTTCCGGACATTGGCCATTAGGCAACGCTGTCTGATGTCATTTTTTTAATGGAATTTTAATGTATTTGTTGTGCACAGGTTTTACATGCGAATCAAGCTTGGAATTTTACAAAATTTATTCTAAATTATATTCATATAAATGTTGAAAAAGTTGCAAGGCCTACATTTACATGGCGCACATGCATGTGTGTAACACATGAATATTGAAAATGTATGTGTTACTGTATGGGTGTGTGTGTGTGTGTGTGTGTGTGTGAGTATTTTCCTTCTACACTCCACCTCCAGTCTGTGCTTTGTCAGGCTCCAACTTTCATTACGAAACGCATCTCATATGAAAAAGTTTTGCGGCCCAGTGACAAGCGGCCAGCCCCTCAGACCCGGCCCATTTCTGCAGCTGCCACATCCACCTGAGACAGACAGGTGTTAAAAGCCAGGGGTCTGCATATATTAATATCCCAAATGCGAATGTAGCTTAGCAAAAAGGAACAGAGAAAAAAAAAAAAAAAACATTAAAATTTTCATGAAAAATGTCATCAACAAAAGTTTGAAATGCAAATAATTTTGTTGCTGTAGTTGTAGTTGTTGCTGCTGCTGCTGCTGTTGCTGTTGAGTGCTCTTCGGGCGGACAAAGAATGCCTCTGCGGCAGACACACATCAACACATCAAGACACACACACACAGACAGCCGTGTGATATAACCATTTGATATGCTTAGCAACTGCGTGAGAATGGAATACATAAAAAAGAAGCGTAGCTCGCATTTTGGGGCTGTATTTTTGGCACACACATCACGAACGTGGCGATGAAGCCAACAGCCATCAGGCATCGGACCCATCGGCATTAGAATGCATTTAGAAACGCATTTATCATCACGTCGGGATTTGTATTTGGCTCAAAGCGCAAAACCACATTGCAAACTCCAGGCACAATCAGCGAACAAATCCGCCACAGCCACAGCCGCTGATCGATTATGATTGATGTGTGCTATAAAAAGTGAAAGATAAAAGATATGAAAAGTTCTATATATATGATAAACCAATTGCAATTAAAATTTAAATAAATATATATATATGCCAGGAATGAGCGCGGGCGTGGCACTACGTGATTTCATTAGCAAATAACAGAGAAATGAAATCAAAGCCTGGCCAGGCTTCAGCTCTGGAGCTGGTGCTCCAATGCAGCATTGCGTCGAGGGTGTCTGCCTCGCTGCTGGCTTGCTGCCTTGCTGCCTGCCTGCTTGTTTTGTCCTTATGGTCGCACTCAACGCTCACCACTTGGCTGCACTCAAGTGTCGCGACGTCGCCATTAAGGCATTCGCCACGCTCACTTCGCAACATGGACACAGAGAGATTCCGCATCAGCAACAGACCCAACTCATACGAGTAGCATAGCTGGAGACAACAACAGTTATAATAAAAATGGCGTCTTAAGTCAGTTTGCTGACGCCCCCAACTGCGCGAGCAAGTCATTAACTTGGCTCAAGAGCTTTTATCTCGCCACTTGAACGCATCTTAGCCTTCCCCCAGCTGCCACATCTCCCTTTCTATCCAATTGCTGCTCTTCGACTAACTGTCATTGGCAGTCGCCATTTTCTTCCTTCTCTTTGTCTCTCTCGCTCTCTCTCTCTCTGTATCGCTTTCTCTATCGTTTCTGTTAATTTCCATGGCGCAATTACACGCAACTGATAAGCACACAAATTGCACCAAGATTAAAAAGCAAGCGGGAACAAGTTTTATGGCTCGCCCGTGGCGCTGAACCGACTCGACCGACTGACTGGAGCCGACATAAAAATTAAATAATTTCACTCCAATTGTCTAGCTGCAAAATAACAATAGAATTATCTAAATGAAAGATTCTTAAGATTATCAATTGTGTTCGTTTTGTAAATGCTGCGAGTCTAGCAATGGATATAAATAGAACTGCAATAGATGAAAACTAGTATATTTTCAATCTTTTATCTTCTATCTAGTATTTTTTCAGTTTGCATATCTATAGCTAAAATGTAATATATAAGTTGTCGATCTTAAGAAATGCTATGTAGGCTTTCCCTGAAACAAATATTCGCTAAATGGGAATCTTTTGTTGCTCTATTCACATGGAATCAGGGAAAGGTTTGCTAAAATGAGATTTTGAACAAGATTTCCAAAGATACATAGAACAAATAAACGTATATTATTTCCACGCACATTTCTCTTAGATATTTCAAAGCTTCTTTATGCACTCATTTTTATAGAGCACTCAGATTTCGACTCTGATTCGCTTTCAATAGATTGCTCATTCGCATAAGTCCCAATTGATTGCTGAGTTGTCAAGAATTATGCGCGCATTTTACGAGCGCTATAAAAGTGGCAAAGCGACATATGTAAGTCTCATGTCAAATTGTATAAATGGAAAATCGTGGATAAATCTATTAACTAATTAAAATAGTTGCATAAAATCAAACGGCGCACAGGCGGCAATCAATTAATTTGCTGCGTGGGCGTCGCTGGACAAGCGTGTATCAATTATTTTAATGATGCCAAAGGCAAAGGGGCGACAGACCTGATGGTCACTGTCCGTTGGTCACATTAGGATGCACCCCTGTGCAGTGGTCAGAGAATTGACAGTTTATCAGCAATGAGTGAGTGGGGGAGAGAGCGGGGTCTGTTCAATGAGGCGTTGAGGTGCGGATTTGTATATCGAACTGAAAGTCAACCCTCGAATGCGATTTTAAACAATTTGAACAATTTGTTAAACAATTTGCGGTTGACGCCTCGCACACGAAGAAACAACAATAACAACAATAAATTAGTTCGATTTGTTGCCTAGGGTGCCACACCCATGCGAGGGCAGTTTGTACAATGAAAATGCCTTGGACATCATGTGTTAAACACTAATGAGCCACGTTCTCAGTGCGCATATGTGCGCGCTTTATTGGCAATTAAATTGGAAAATTCATCAAGTTTTAATTGCTCATTAGGAAGTGTCGACTTGACTTGACTTTTGCATATAAATTGAATATGTTGCCAAATGCCGCAAGACAATGCAAATTTGCGCAATGCAAAAGCTTAAAGTTTCAGCCGCAGCCGCAGCCTCAACTCAACTCAACTCAACTCAAGATACAAGACCACAGGCTGTTCCCCTGCCACTTTTATCTCGGTGACGAGCGACATGGCCACAGGAATTAATGCAGTTCTTCGTCCGATTTGCATAATCGCTGTCAACTCAACCCAAATTCACAAATGCAAAGCCCAAAAAAGTCGCACGGCCCCAGCCCAAGCCATGGCCAGGGTAGGGGCACTCATGCAATTGACACACATCATTTCACGCACTGACGCCTTTCAATAAACCAAATTTATCACAAACGCACAATCTAACTAGTAGCGGAGAGTCGTCAACAATTTAAAATACTTGGAACATATTTGGGAAACGACAACGGCAAATGGGACACGGGACACACGCGCCCGCTACCAAAACAGATACAAGTGTAATCAGTCAAGCGTTTTGTCAGCCATACACAGTGACATCATCATCATCATCATCAGAGTCAGAGTCAGATTCAGCGTCAGCATCAGCGTCAGCCTCTGCCAAGGACCTTGTCAGGAATCTGCATATCAAAAAACCCAAACAGAAAGAAAAAAAAAATCGTGAGCCCTAACCCTAAATTGCTGCGATGAGTTCGCTTCGTGTCGCTCTCTGAAAAGGGTTGCTGATTAGAGACCGTTCAGGGTTCGTGAACCATGAATGAATGGATGATGACTCGGTTTGCGGTTCGACTGTCAGGCCAGCCATGCCAAGGTGCGACACCCACCATACCAGAAACCAAACCCAACTGCAATCCGTTCTGAAATTATCTACACTAATTCCAGAAGCCTCAACGCATTTATTTGGTAAATCTCGACGCATTCTGTTGATGTTTTTAATTAATTTTCAACGCCAACGCTGACAGCTCTTTCGGTTTGGGTTTGGGTTTGGGTTACAGGATTCACCATTTCGCTTGTATTTTTTGATATGATAAACATGTTGAGGTGTTGATTTCTGATACGCATTAATTTGTCAATCGCAAGTCGTGCGTTTTGCCCTGGAGTGAGCTAATCCGAATCCTATTTGATGGGCTCTTCGTGGTCGGAGACGACATCAATAATTTAAAGCATATTGCAGGAAATTCCTGATTAGATTTGAGAAAATGAAGAAATACAAGAATTCTTTAAACATATTTATGAATTTATTTTTTGTAAATCTCACAAAATTTCGAACTTTAAATGAATGTAACTCGATCATTTCATAGTTACTATAATGAACATTGGCAAAGCTGATACGATTTATTAATAAGGCATGTGGACGACTCCCGCTGCTTGGCGGAGCTCAATCAACATTGCATTGATTCATAAGCCTCATTACGACACCCAGCACAGGCAGTTGATATGCTGGCCAGGGCGTCTGTTCCTGCACCCGCTGCTGGCCGTGCTCGAGATGTTTTCATCATGAGCTGCTAGTTGCAAACAGCAAACAGACGATTGGGATTGCGATTGCAACTACATAACTTGTTTGTTGTTGTTGTTGTTTTTTTTTTTTTTTTTTTTGCTGCCTGCCGGCCATTCTGCACATTCACAAAATTGATTTCATTCACAACATGCCACGTTTGCCTCATTAAATCATCACTCAGAAGCTATCAATGTTCGATTTGCCATTGGCCAACATATGCTTCCAGCTGCCTGGTTGATATTCATGTAAAAATCGCACAAAAATGCAAGTTGAGTAGAGAGAGAGAGAGAGAGAGAGAGAGAGAGAGAGAGAGAGAGAGGGAGAGAGAAGGGCTCCAGTTGTGCCGAAGCGAAGCAAATTAATTATGAATCAGAGAACAATGTAATTACATGAAATCCGATCGATGAACATGGGGCCACTGGCACAAAAGGCACTGAAAAACTCTCGGCCAGAAAATGCAATTGACATTTTTACAACGTTGTTGTTACAAAGGAACGCTAACCATGTCGCCTGGCAGCCAAGAACAGCAGGGAAAGTTGCTTGAGAAACATGACAAATATCTGTGACAATCGACTGATTGTTGGGTGCCAGCCAGCATCAGCTGCAGCCTCAGTTTCAGCATCAGCATCGAACAGCAGCTTCAAGCTGCAGCCATGTGGATCCATGGAACCCGTTTGCGCACGCGTGAATGCCGCTGAGCCAGCGGGAATTGTTTAATGGCGCTAAACGGCCTGTTGTGCCAGCGGATGCAGTTCGCTCCAAAAAGTGCTCCCCAGTCTGCTGACTGCTAACTGCTAACTGCTGACTGCTGTACTAATAGTTAAAGATAAATATCGCAGCGGGTTGGCAGTGTAGCTTTAAGGCCAAAACCAGCCGACGGACAACGCCTACATTCTGTCTAAAAGCCAAACAAAACAGAATTGACTACAAAGCAGCTCCGCCTTTTTCGCATTAGTTGAAGCAAATAAAAAAGAAAACAGAAAACCCTAAAAAAAAAAAAAAAAAAAAAAAAAAAAAAAACAAAAAAGGGTTGTGTGCGGAAAATGTTGAGCTAAAGTCTGCTAAATGTTGCCGAAATTTTTAAAGTTATTTTCAAAGTTATTTTTTACAAAATAAATTTTAATATATTTTATACAAGATAATTACATATTGTGCAACTTTTAAAGTATATTATTTTTTATAAATATATACTTGTATTAATTCTTTTCCAAACTTTTAAATAAAGTGTCCTTAAAGCTTATATTTCTATATATATATATATTTTTCTTTTTTTCTTATTTATTTTTCTTTGCATTGGCAACTGCGCATTGAAAGTTTTTTGCATTAGAGCTCCTCCTATTTTGAACGCGCGAATGGCAAAGCGCACACTACTCACACACACACACACACACACACAGAGAGACAGTTGCCCTTACACACACACACACACACACACACACACACACACACACACACACACACATAGACACAAACAGAGAGTAGGAGCTCTCTCACATACGGCAGCTGGCGCAGCTTCGACTATTTTCGTAGCATACTTTTAGGTGGTGGCTGCATCTTCGTACCCAGCCAGCCATGTACGAGCGGGAGTGTCGCTCTTTATATACCCGTCACTTATACATACAAACTATATATATTTATTTACCCTGACTGTCACTGCAGCGGCACGCCCACCACCCACCGCCCAACGCCCACCGCCTATCGGCCACCTGCCTTCACGTATATTTCAATTTGTCTGCAGCTTGGAAATTGCTTTTTTGTGCATTTTGTCAAATGAATTTTCCACGTCTCTCACAGGACTTATTTGGAATTTGTTTGCAGCATCTCTTTGCTTGATTTATACGCATTATGTTTACTTTTTTTTTAATTTTTTTTTTTTTTTTTTTGCCATCGTCTTTTACGGCGCTGCTGAAATTCTTATCTCGTCGTCAACTAATTTTGTGATTGCACGCTGCGAGCGCAGCGAGCTAAAAGACAGAAACGCTCTGAATTTAAATTGGATTTTTGCGCACATTAAAATGCATTTTACATGGTGTTAGTTATGAATGCGAATATGGGAAAATAACGAAGCCCCAACGACAGCCAACCAAGTTTGGGCTTGCCTTCAAGTGGGCCACCAAATAGCCAGACCTGGCCCGAACTACACTAAATGTTTACGTTTCCTGAGCGTTAGCAAACATTTAGCAATGTTTCCACAATTCGCAAATAATTGCCGGCATACCAAGAGTGAATGGAGCCATAAAAAGAGGCCCTGTCCGGGGTCAGCTGACGTGACGACTGGCCACAAAATGCACAAATAACAAAATAAAAGGAAAATAACATTAAAGAAAACAGCAACAACAACAACAAAAAAAAACAATGTAACGAAATACTCGTTACGTGGCCATAACACAGAACATGGCTAATTCTTGCATGACAATTTCACATTCATAACCCTTTTGTCCACGCTGTCCGCTTTTGGCTGGCTGCCAGTCTTCCGACCCATAATTATGCTCTCTATATAGACTTGCACGGCGATAGGGCATTGCAAGCTGATCAAAGTGTTTGCCACGGCTATATTTCTGATCTATCTGCTTTTCTATCTCTCTCTCTCTCTCTCTCTCTCTTTCTCTTCCTCATCTCTCTCATTCTCACTCTTTTAATCAGCAATTCCATTAAACTTTACTTTGAAAACTAATTTACATAGCATCTTCTAGTCGAGCATTTCCCTCTAAAATATATCTAGCTTTTTTTTATATATTTGCTGAACAGCTTTTTTGTTAGCCGCGATTTGCGATTGTACATTTCAAGCGTTCTGTTAATTGTTAATTTTTATGGTCTGGCAATTGCCGCAGCAGCAACAACAATCAGATGAGACAGACAATGAGAACCAGTAAAAATGAAGAAATTAAAGTAACGTAAAAAGGGAAAAGGCAAAGGCAAAGCCATGGCCAGCAACTAGAGGCAACTAGAAGTGGCAGCGCCTATAAAAACAATTTAGCCAGGCAATAAAATACCGAACATAGCTTCAAAATTGAATTTCCAAGATGCGTGCAGCGTTTTATTGATAGCCAGATAGAGATACTTAGGCACATATATAGCATCTATCTCTGTGTGTGTGTGTGTGTGTGTGTGAGGGAATTGGGTTCTTTAGTGATTGCCTGCCAACACCCACAGCAGCACGAAACATCAAAGCCCAAACCAGTCTCGAGACCATTAAAGGCGATTCGCTTCTTTTTTTTTTTTTAAATATATTTATTTTGATACTCTGCAACCCTTTCACGCACTTACGCAGCCAAAGCAAATATTGAGTGTGGGGCGGTGAGCATTTCAATTTTAAAGTAAATATTTGCCTCCAGGGTGCTTTTGATATTTATTACCTTTTGGAAAGCAGTGCTCGCCGGGAATCGATAGCACTGGTCAGTCAGTAGTGGACATTAGCCAAAAGCAATTTAGGACCATAAATTTGCGACTTTCGAGTGGTGGTGGCAAATGGCGCAAATGTGCTGGTTTCAGCGACTGTCAATTGGCTGCTTTACTGGCAAATGCAAACAAATTACAATTATGCTAGTAGAGTAGTACCCGAGAAGCACATAATAGTCGACAATCCCCATGAATAGACAGCTGACAAATGATGCCAGAGCTGGGCGACATTAAGCGATTAACTCGTTGAGGCTGCCTGCCTCTTCCTTGAAAGCCATAGCAGGCGAAGAGGCAGGTGGAACTTAACATATTGTTAACGTGGGCAAGCGAATGTCTTAAGGGGATTTCAATGTCCTTGCCTGATGATGCGTTCGCTGTCGGCCGGCCAATGACATGCAAATATATGCAGATCTGCGCTTTTGTCATGTCAACGCAGGCAAATCGAGAGAGGTAACCCAAAAAAAAAAATGAAAAAATTTTCTAACCAACTTAACTTGTCGATTTTTTCTCTCAGCATTCTTTCTGTATAAATTGTACTCCTTTTTGGATATTTGCTTAAATCTGCGCGCATGTTTTCTGTGGTAAATAAAAAATGCAAAATAAATGCGTAAATCTCTAACTGGAAGTAAGGTCGGGTCGGGGCCCACTGAGCACTGAGCACAGCAGCATGGTAAATGTGTCTGCAAACTTTTTGCAGGTGCCGTATCTTTTGTGTGTCTGGCCGATTTCAGATTTCAGTTTCAATGCAGACGAGCACAACAACAACAACGACGACAACGACAATGTTGGCTACAACAAGCAGAGACAGTTCATCAACTTGACTTGTGATTTCCGGTTTTTTTTTTTTTTTTTTATTCATTCTTTCTTTCTTTCTTTTTTTGTTCCACGTTACTTACTTTAAAAGCGGATTAGGCGAAGACAACGCCCACGGTGGCATGGGGCTGGCAAAGGCTTAACGTGCATGTCTGATAGTTGACTTGGATATATATGCAAAGCCTATAAAGCAAAGAACAGACTGGAAATGCCAAGGCGGTGGCAAGCAACACAAGTGAGAAGTGCATAGAGAGGCGAATATATATAAATAAGAAATAAGCAGGCAATAATTAATGACAGCTACGGTTTGTTGAGCATGAAAACTAAGAAGTCGGTACTATAAATGCAAAATAACATGAATATTATTATATTTCAGTTATATTAAAATAAAATCAAAGATTAGGGAGCTAGTCTGAACACGCAAATAAATTGAGCTGCATATGCTTGAGTTATTATGTAAATAAGTTTACGAAATCATTAAGAAACTAAATACTTCAGTCAAAATAAAATAAATATTTTATCAAATATTTTATTCTTATAAAAAAAGTTCATTAAATAATATGAATACATAAAATAGGTGAATAAAATGTTTAACAAAATTTCAAAAACATATTTAAGTATTTTACGAGCTTCACAAATAACTCATCATGGCGAGCTGCTGGAAACAATGTTAATGCATCCTTTGATCCATATATTAGGTAACTCAGTCGCTCGATTTTTACAATTGAAAAATTCTTGCAAATGAAAAAAAAAAAAAGAGTAGAGCTCTTTATATGCCAAGCTCAACAGCTGGCGCAGCTTGTTTGGAATTCTCACATCGAGAACCATGTTCAGAAGAGCCCATCAACGCCCACACCCAGTGCCGAGAGGCAAGGTGTGTGCCACACGGCCCACCACTCTGGGCGCTGCTGTATGGATGGAGTTGGCATATGCGTGGCACGGCGATGCAGCAAAAACAAATTTCGAGCGTAGAAAAAATAAAGCGAAAATGTTTTAACGCTTCGCCGCGTAATGACAACAAACAAATCGCTTCATTTAACAAATAATAGCTGCCAGCAGCGACGCCAAAGAACAAACAGCAGCAACAACAACAACAACAACAGACAGTAAAAACAATTTACGGCACAAAGAATTCTCAACTGAAAAAATAATCGCTTATTGAACACGTCGCCGACGCTGAAATCAACAAAAGAAGCTCACGGCTCAGGTGCCACGCCCCCCACAATAACGAGTGCCACTTGTGGCAGACGTCGTCTGAGCTTCAGATCACACGAGCGTGCATATTTGGCAATTAGATGCGAATGCCAACGATGGGGGCAAACAACAGGTGAACATTAATTATGCCACGCCCATAGCACCCGTCGCTGTGTAGGTGTGGGCGTGGACAAAGCATGAGCATTTTGCTGCAACTAGAAGGAGAATACATGTTGCTGCCACAGCCATAACATGGTCCTAATTAACAACAAGGCGGCATACAATGGCCAAGCTGTAATTATCAAGATAATAACCACAATCCGTTTATGAGAAATGGCCACAAAGCACGAAGAGCACACACACACACACACACATTGGCCAGAATGCAGCTATTATGTATACCTGTGCCAACAGGTGAGACAGAAGCTTAAGCAATTATCCAATTGTTATGCAAGAGATAAAATTAAACGAATATTTCTTAAATACACCAAATCATTAAATACACTTTTTATACTTACACTTCAAAAAGCAACGATAAGGCAAACTAATCAGCAAGGCATAGGCTATATAGCTAAAGCCTAGACAGTCGACGACTGATCGTTCGCTAGTAAGGTATGCATCTGAAAGTTGTGCTGCTATTGGCCTGGCTTAGCCTGGCAAAAGCAGGTGAACAGGTGCGCTATGACAACTACAAGCTCTACCAAGTTCAAATCAATGATGTGAAAGACTCTCAACTGCTCAATGACCATGAGAAGAGTCTCAAGGTAAGTTCAGCTATATCAACTCGTATGTGCCTAAAGCCTTTGCTTTGAACAGCTCGATATGTGGCATGAGGCGCGTAATCTGGGCGAGTTCTCGGACATAATGTTGCCACCTCAGTACCAGGAGGAGTTCGAGTCTCTGCTCAGCAGACACCAAATGAATTACAGCCTGAAAATCGACAATGTGCAGCGTCTGTTCGATGAGCAGCGTCCGAAACAACGTTTGAGTGCGATGGAGTGGACACAGTATCACACTCTGGACACCATCTACGCCTGGCTAGATCAAATCGAGAAGCTTTATCCGCACATTGTGACGCCCTTTACGATTGGCAAGTCCTACGAGGGTCGCACGATACGTGGCATTAAGATCTCCTACAAGCCGGGCAACAGCGCCGTCTTCATCGAGTCGAATATTCACGCACGCGAATGGATCACCTCGGCTACCATCACATACTTCATTGATGAGCTGCTCGTGCCGCGCAATCCGGCTGTCAGAGATATAGCACAGAGTGTGGACTGGTACATTATACCAGTGCTAAATGTGGACGGCTTTGTGTACTCTCATGATGTGGTAAGCCCTCATAAATAGCTTGGTAGCCCCACAATATATTTCAGATTAGATTGTATCAAAACAACATAGGTGCCGACAAGATTACGCGGCGCTTTGCTGCCTTATCAATCGTATCGGCAGCTATTCAATTTTAAATTCTCATTAGGAAACATATTAATATTTGATTATATTAATTACTTTTTTATTAGGAGCGCCTTTGGCGAAAATCGCGTTTACCCTCCGACCCTACAGGAAAATGCATTGGAACCGATTTGAATCGCAACTTTAACTATCGCTGGATGCGTAAGTAAACCTTCCAATTTCAGTGAACATTTGTTTAAATATTCACCTTCAGAGATTGGCGCTTCCTCTGATCCTTGCGAGCAAATATATGCTGGTCCCTCTCCCGAGTCTGATCCGGAAATTAGTCAGCTGACGAGTTACATCAATAACTCCATACCCGAAGGCATCATTAAGATTTATATTTCGCTGCATTCATATGGCCAATATGTGCTCTCACCTTGGGGTCATACCGCTGAGGAGTTTCCCGAACACTATCCACAGATGATGGCTGTGGCCAAGGGATTCGCTGATGCTCTAGTCAGACGTAATGGCACCGTGTTTACTTATGGATCCAGTGCTACGACTCTATGTAAGACTCAACTATTTCTATATATTCACATGCTCGTTGTATCCAATTAATTCATGAACAATTTAGATGAAGTTTCTGGTTCGGGCAAGGAATGGGCCTATGCTGTGAAGAACATTATCATACCATACACCATAGAGCTGCCTGACAAGGGTGAATACGGTTTTGCTTTGCCCCCAGAGCATATCATACCTGTAGCACGTGAGCTCACTGAGGCATTTGTGGGCATGATACAGGCTGCTCGACAAATTGATGTGCTGTAATAAATCATGAATTTATAACTGGCCAAACTCTTTTATATCCTAAGCATCTGTTTAAATATCGCCTTTTTGTACAAAAAAAAAAGTAAGCAAGAGAGTTTGTCTTACAGCTAAAAAACTATAAAATACCTGGGTCATATTTCAAACTCGTGGCCAAAAACCTTGACATGCTGCTTCCTTCACATTTCATAACTGCGGCTCACCTCATACGTGAAAAACTGTCCGAAAAATATTTCAACAAGCAAATTGAACTTGAGGCAAACATGCAACTTCCTTCCTAGCGGGACTTGCTTGGCTTATCCTTGTTCCATGGACACTTTTCGCATGGCATGCAAAGTTGCCATTTGTGCAGCTGGGACATTTTAAGGCTAATTAAATCCACAACATGTGACTATGGAAAAAAAAGGTGGAGAAAAGCAAACGGAGGCGAATGCTAAACACTTTCCGGCATTGACATTTCTTTCAGTTTGCTGCAAATATTGCGCATACGCCACGTCGTCTACATCGGAGTCCCGATTTATGTAATGTCAATGTTTCTTGCCACAATTAAAGAGAGCAACAAAAAAAAATGTACGCCAGGAAGCGGCTGTCTGTGATATTTATGACATTTTAAGGACTGGCATCCGGCTAACCGCGCGATTCGTTGTCTTAAAGCTGCCCTCAAAGTATTCTAGCCCAACTCGCTGCAATTAAATATGCGGCGCTGGCTTATCGCACGCGCAACCACGAGTTTTTCTTTGGTTAAAAGTTTTACAAAATTTCCACGCCCCACGCGCCAAGGTGTTGAAAGTTGTTGAACGCAACTTTTCGCCACAGGCCCCTGCCCGCCCCCATCATGGCACGGACGATTTTAATCCGGCTTGCTAGCTTTATTGCGCGCTGATAAGAAATTAATGTGCATGAATTTATTGGTGCGAGTCGCTGCCTGCTGGCAATTAGCACGCTAATCAAATAAGCCACAGCTAATTGTTGTTAGCTCCATAGATTGTCGCCCCAGCCCATTACCATTGCCGTCTCTAGTAAGAGGGATAACTGCATGCTGTAAACTAGAATTATCTTGGCCAATATTCAGCCAAAAAGCTGAGCAGTATCTACTTCTGCTGCTATCACCTGGCGATGCATGTTATCTGCCCAACTCCAAAAGGCGTAGGCGCCTTGTAAGAATTTGTAGCAGTGGCAGGCAGCAGCAGGCATGGGAATTGCTGTCATCTCTTACAGGCAACTTGATAGTCTTATTGCTTGGCATTCACTTTATTGACTGATAAAGAGCGATCAATTATGACTTTTGAAGAAATCGATAAGATATCGATTGGCTGGGATATTATGCTCCGCTTAGCTGTGGGATATTATTTACTATGATTATCAAAGAACTTTACTTTACTTTATAAAAGCCCACAAAAGAATATATATATATATTTATAAGTAATACATATACAATTTAACATCGGTCAACGAAAGCTCAAAAGTAAGATTTGAAAATTTTTGTATGTGAATTTATAAATAATTAAACAGCTTATCGAAAATACATATAAATCTGATAACGACTTATCGAATGTGATAATAGGCACAAAGAGCTAATCAAAATCAATATTAACTAATAATAATAATAATGTTTGCAGCCAAATCGTAGATAAATCATAAATATGAGATAAATGATCGATAACAGCACAAAAAAGATATCGTTTAATCGATAAGCTATCGCTATCATATCGTTGATATTAGCTATTAAGTTGTTTATCAGCTATTAACGCAAACACATACAAATTTAAGTTAAATCAATGTTGGCCGATAAAGCTTTACGTTTTTATGAATAAACAATAAAACTGTTTGCAAAAAAAGCTTTCGTTCTAATTAACACTAGATTAGGTTTTAACAACTACTAAAATCTAGTTTCTATCGCAACTTTTGTTGTTTCTTTAGGCAATATATGAAGGAGCTGCTACTCCTCCTGCCATTCCCTTAGTTAGGTAGCATCCGGAAGCTCAGCTCTTCTGGCCAAGTGGCACCATCTAAAAACCTCACACTCCATGCAGAGTCGTTAATAAAACACACGTTGGCACACCTCATGCGGTGACAACGACAAGAGAAACTACAACCCCCAGCTGGCGCTGTGTTGCTCTAAGACCCGCGCAAAATATGACCAAGAGCCGAAAGTCCTTTAAGCACTCGCCACAGGACAGCCACGAGGCATAAAAAGGCCTAAACAGAATTTCGCACTAATGCCAGCGACAAGTCAAACTGAAGGCTGAAATCTCCACCAGCGAGCACAGAAATTTATGTGCTCCGGGGCGGTGCCTTCATTATGCAGTGACCTACAATGAAATGGGCTGCCGTTGCACAAAATTTATGTGCAAAGTTGAGAGACAGCCTAAGTACCACGGGGCTCGGCCAGACAACTTCAAGTTCTCAGCTCTATGCTGACAAGGCAGCCAGCTAAAAAGAATCAAAGTGTCCAATAGCTTCAATTCTGATAAAAATAAAATAAAAACTAAATTGCTTTGGATTCAATGAAGCATATAATAAAACCAGCGATAAAATCGTCGAATCAACAAGCACAGCCCCTGGCTAAGGCATTGCCAGTATATCGAAAGTGGTTCGATCAAGAGGTATGTATCTAAAACTTGTGCTGATATTGGCCTGCCTTAGCAGGGCTAAAGCTGCTGAACAGACGCGCTATGACAACTACAAGCTATACAAAGTGCATATCAAGGATGCTGACGATCTCCAATTGCTCAGAGACAATGAGAAAGTTCTGAAGGTAAGCTAACCAATCGCAGTGCGTATTTCTCTACAGCATTTTCTCGGAAACAGCTCAATAAATGGCGGGCTGCGAGTCGTCCGGGTGACTCTTCGGATATTATGTTATCTCCTCAGTACCAGGACGAGTTCGAATCTCTGCTCAACACCCACAACTTGAACTATAGCATTAAGATCGACAATGTTCAGCGCCTCATCGATGAGCAGCGTCCAAAGCAACGAATGAGCGCGATGGAATGGACTCAGTATCACAATCTTGACGAGATCTACGCCTGGCTAGATCAAATCGAGGCGCGTTATCCTCACATAGTCACACCCTTTACGATTGGTAAATCACATGAGGGTCGTCCCATACGTGGCATCAAGATCTCTTACAAACCGGGCAACAGCGCCGTCTTCATCGAATCAAATATCCATGGAAATGAATGGATCACATCAGCTACGATCACATATTTCATTGATGAGCTGCTTGTACCTAGTAAACCAGCTATTAGGGATATAGCCCAAAACGTGGACTGGTACATTATACCAGTGCTAAATGTGGATGGGTTTTCCTACTCACACAATGTGGTAAGTGTAAAAAGAAATCCCCAACTAAGGGCGCTTGCTATAAATATAAAGATAAAATCATATCGATTAGACCAAATAAATAATAGCCTTCATTAAAATTTGATAAATTTCTTAAGAATTTTAATAGCAGTAAATTAAAATGAAGCTATGACTAATAACTTATTTAGGAACGTTTGTGGCGTAAATCCCGTTTGAACTCGGATCCAACTGGAGAATGCGTAGGAACCGATTTGAATCGCAATTTTAACTATCGCTGGATGGGTAAGCAAACAAATATGAAATATCTTTCCGTCGTCAAGGAAATCAATGAAATCTCCCTTTTCAGAGGCTGGCGCTTCTGCTGACCCTTGCGATCAACATTACGCTGGTCCCTATCCCGAGTCCGATCCGGAAATTAGTCAGCTGACGAGTTACATCAACAACTCCATACCCGAAGGTATTATTAAGATCTACATCTCCATGCACTCGTATAGCCAACTTGTGCTCTCGCCTTGGGGTCATACCGCTGAGGAGTTTCCAGCCCACTATCCGCAGATGATGGGCGTAGCCAAAGGATTTGCCGATGCAGTGTTCAGGCGATATGGCACTGAATATAAGTATGGATCGAGTGCTTCAACTCTATGTAAGATCTGTCTATTTCTCTATCTATCGATGTTAACAGCATTTAAACACTTCAGATGAAGTTTCTGGTTCGGGCAAGGACTGGGCCTATGCTGTTAAGAACATAACTATACCATTTACCATAGAGCTACGCGATAGGGGCGAATACGGATTCCTGTTGCCGCCAGAGTATATATTACCTGTGGGCCGTGAGACCACCGAGGGATTCGTCGGCCTTATACAGGCTGCCCGTGGAATTAATGTCTTGTGAGCAGCTTAGCACTCAATAAAGAAACCCCCGCCAAAAAACAAAGGCAAACAGCCCCCATTGTTGGCGCCCCAACACAAACGGCGCCACTGCGCTCAGAGCTTTTGCTCCGCCCCAAAAACGAACAGCGCGCCGAAGCTTCCAATCAGCGACGACGATGCGACCAAACAGAAACGAATCGTGCCGAGCCCTGGCATTGTGATAAGGCAAAAGAAGAAGAAGCAGCGAACAGCTAACGGTTGTCGCTTGCAGTTTCTTTGCTTTTTTTTTGCGCTTTCCACACAGGCTGCTGCTGGTTTTCTTTTTTTTTTCGATTTGCTTTTCAAGTGTGAAAGGCGCCGTTGGCCGCCAAGTCTCCGCCTATTTTCAACGCGCGCGCAGCATCCTGCTGGGCTGGATGCCAACTCATCATGCATGCGACGAGCATACACATAACTGTAATATATATGTGTATGTGTATGTGTGTGGGACTCCTACTCGTATGCGCGTTAGCAAACAAAAATAAACGCAGCGAATGAGAAGCGACCAACGAAATTCTTTAGTTCAGTTCAACATGGCGTCTATCCAGGCTTATATGTTAGCAGATATATATTTATACATATATAATACATACATATGTATGTATATAAGGAGTGAGTGAGCTGTATATAAGTTGTTCATATAACGGGCAACGCCATGTCTATTATTATTATTGTTGCCTTGCACTTATTTTTTTCAATTTGTCTAATGAAATTGCTTTTTTCCACTTGCAAGCGAAAAACGAAAAAGAAGAAGAAGAAAAAAGATAATAGTAAAAGAAATCTTTGGGAAATTCGAGAAAATATCACGTTGACACTTTTCGCACTGCTCCTTGGCTGCATGTATATGTATTTATAAGATGTGGATGTGTGTGTGTGTGTGTGTCTTTTTTACTCACTGCTCATTCTGCATATAAATTGAAATTTACGAGCTTCGCTTTTCTTGTTGCTGGTGCTGCTGCTGCTGCTGCTGGCGTTGTCAGTTGCACCTTTATGACAATTTTCCTAGCTGCCACTTTTCTATTTTACTGTTTTCTTTTTGCTAGCTTTTTTTCTACGCTTGTCTGTGCTGCGCATATTGCGGTGATGAATTTTTCTCTTTGAGTTATGCAAGCGATGCTGCACACCCAAAAGCCAGCAATAAAAACTTACTTAGCCAAATTGCTGTAAAGCAAATGAAGGATAAGAAATTTGCCTAATAAAAGTGTCTCGCGCAATCAGTTATGGCAATTGAAATAACTCGAAACGGATCCGAGCATGAAAATAATGCAAAAACATTTTCATAATACGCAAAACTAATACCAGGAGTAGGGGAAACACATCTCATGAATGAATACAGAATACAAATTGGAATAAAATATAGCTTAAATTGTTTTATAATGAAAGTTACTTAACTTGTAAATAATTCCATTACTTTAGAGAAAGATTTAGCTACACGTCTTGAAGCTGCAATCATATTTTTATAAAAAAACATTTACTAATATAGAAATAGTATATTACAAGGCTTCAATTACAATATTTAAAGTAGAGCAGCCTGTATTATCGAAATATCGTCATATTTCCTAACTACTGTTATAATATTTATAAATCTACCTTATATATCACTCTGTTTTATATATTCTTCTTACACATTTAAGCCCTATTAGCTGCTTTGCTACTTACATAGATACCTACAATACCATACTTCAATATACTTTTTTTACACATTAAACAATTGCAATTTATGTGTATAGAAAGCATGTGACATTGCTTGACAGTCAGTCTGAGTCATTTCATTAGAAGTTCGATGCAGTTGGCTGCCAATTATGAGCGGAGTCTAGAGTCCGAGTCCGTTGTTCGTTCACTCTAATTTGATAATTCAATTCTGCAATCAATTGCCGATGACAGCCAATCAAAAATCAAATCAAATGCGTTGCCTTTACGCATGGCCAAGCCCCAAAACGAAATCGCTTTAATTGCTGCCAAGGCAATAAACTTCAACGCCAATTGACGCTTGACACTTGAGCTGAGCTGAGCTGAGCTGAGCAGAGTTGAGTTGAGCAGAGTCGAGTTGAGTTGAGTTGAGCTAAGAGCAGTGAGAACAAATCGAAGCGAAACGAAGCGACCGACAGCTGATTAAGGCAGCTCTTGCAGCTTAGAATTGGAGCTGCAGCGAAAGTATGACGAGGAGACGAGCTGCTGGGCTCTTGATATTCCCAGGTGCGGCGTCTGCGCCATTTTAGGATGCGATGGCAACGAGAATGTCCATAGGAGAAAGAGCCAGAGCCAGGCAGACGCATAGTGCACAATTTCGTGGCGAGCTGAGTAACTGAGATCGGGGCTCATGGTACGCCTACCAAGAGTTATGACAGGCCACAGAGCCTGCATCCCAATAAGGCAAAAGGTGCGTCCGTTTATGGACTGACGGCGACGATGGCGTGTTGACAATGATGTGGATGATTGGTGTTTTCTGTGTTGTTTCGCAAGAAGCAAGGGTAAACGTTCCCCTGACCCCCACCATGTCGGCCTGTCCCGTTTACGTTTCCTGTGAATTGGCCAAAGCACAGCAGATCAGCAGGCCTCTAGAGTAGCGAGAGAGAAAGAGAGTCGCAAGTCGAGTCGCGTCGCCGTTGCCTTATATGAACCGGGGAGACATTCGTCTAGACGGACTGGAAAAAATCACAGCAGAATCATTCAGCAATGCCAAGTTTGGAGGCAGCTACTCAATGATTGCCATGAATGAAACCCACGTTGCAGCCGAGTGAGCAATTAGTATGCGCCGATTGTGATCAGTCGGAAGTAATGCTAATTTTATCTTCTTTTTCTTCATTCTTATTGTATACTTGGCCAGGCAGCCCTAACTCCCAGCCTCCCATTTCAACCAAGCCTTTCACTGGCTCACCAAGCTACTGAGCTACTTTTTCCAAGCAACCCAAAAATGGTCTGATGCATCGGCCCAGGAGATGTCATTAACATTAGAGAACAGGTGAATGAATGCACCTGACAGCCGACAGGCGACAGCAACTCCTGGCAACTCCATTATGCAGTCTATGCCATTAAGAGTGTTAACGGGGAGCATTAGTATCCTGGCAGCAACACCTGACGCACCAACAACGGCAACGAGGTCAACTTCAGACAAAGGCATGCAAATGCGATTTTCCCGGGACCCAAAGCCTTGTTGCTGAAATAAGTAAGAAAACAACTTTTACGCTAAGCAGATGAACAACATTTGCATACAAGCCGAGGCCAGGAGAGGCCACGTTGCGCCTCTGTCCTTGCAGGACGCTTCTTTTTTTTTTTTTTTGTTGAATGTGGAGGATGCGAAATCAAAAGCTTTTTAAAGGATATTTCATATAATTTCACGCTTAAGCGACAGCAAGGTCCGGGCAAGTTGTTTGCTTAGCGGCCAAGGAAATTGGAAAAAAGCCGGAAAAGCGGGCAACAAAAAAAAAAAAAAAAAACACTCAGACTGACGACTCCCCCGCAAGAGTCAAGAGCAGCCGTTGCTTTACCCACGTGCCTGGCCAAGACGAGCTAAGACAGACAGCGTGCTCGTCTTTCAGTCTTACTTTTGATTGGCGCCCCTTCCTGAGTCTCCTGCTCCTGCTGCTGCTGGCAAAAATTTGCATGCGCCTTTTAAATCAATTATTGTTAAATATTTATTTCTTGACAGTCCATTTTAGAGGGGTTGTTCTGTGGCTGGGGCATATTATCCTAACATAAATTACATGATTGATTTCATTCGAGCGCAACAATAGAACGCTGCCACATAAGAGGACGAAACAGGACGTGGAGCACACAGCGCGTAAGCACAAGAGAAAACAATGCCAAAAAAAAGTAAACAAAATGCAAATACACTTCATTCTTTGGCTTTGGCTTTGCCTTTGGCTTTGGCTCTGGCCATAGCTTTCTCTTTGGCCATGGCTTTGGCTTAGGGCCTTGATTAAAAAGCTTCTGAATTAGCATATCATTTGCTGCACTACAGTCTCTATAAATACATAATGGAATGGCAGAGCCATGTGTATATATGATATAGCTCTGTGCTATGCATAGCAATAAGTGAAAATTCAATTGATCTGTCAAGCATTGGAAATATGTTTGAGAGTTCTGCTCAAATATGTTTTCATGTTGAAATACAAAATATTCTCAGCTGGATTTCATGAAATAAAAAGTAAAAATATGATTATTATAAATATATACCATATATATATCTAAATTTTAGGCTATAAATAAATATATTAAATAGTTATATAAATATATTAAATTCTAAGCTAAATATTAATATTAATAATATTAATTAATATAAATATAAATAATAATATTAAATATTAAATTCTAAGGCTCCTTTTAGCTTGGCTAAAGCATAGTCCACCTTGTATCTACCGCAGTTTCTTTTATTTTTCTCACTTACTACCTGTATCGGTATATTTATTTAGGTTTATATTTCTTTGCTTATTTCCTTTCAGTTTATATTTCGTATGGCCTGTGTGTAGAGAGGAGCTGCGTGTGTTTTGCTCGCTGGC
The DNA here is from genome assembly GCA_030914345.1 of Drosophila koepferae. Lineage (NCBI taxonomy): Eukaryota > Metazoa > Arthropoda > Insecta > Diptera > Drosophilidae > Drosophila > Drosophila koepferae. The sequence continues at coordinate 8,089,627 of JAUESR010000202.1, forward strand.
GCGTTGACATTGCCATCAAAATGCTTTGACGTGGTTTTTGATTGACAGGAAACTTATAAATAATTCATGTCATTAAATCATGTTACATTTTTTTTCTTTCAGCTTTCCAGCTTCATCTTCTGCAGCCACAGCAGCAGCAGCAGTCGTAACAGCAACATCTTCAGCTCCTGCCACTGCGTGGCTGTGGCAAGCGGGCTGCGGGCTGCGGGCTGCGGACTGCGGGCTGCGGTCCGCTGCGAGTCCATTGAAACTGGTTTTCCTTGAGCAAAGTGGACGGCGAATTGCTGGAGTGCTGGACATTTAGTCAGCCGTTGGCCAAGCTCTATGCGCAAGACCTAGCAATTAAATGTCAAAACTGTTTCCCTAGTCTTGGCCCTCTCTACCACGCGTCCTCGCGCCTCTTGATGTAACTGTAACTCAATTCAGTGGGCACTCGAATTTTTTAATATTTCTTGCTGAAAAACTTGAAGGAAATAAGTTTTCAATGAATATAATTATGCAAAGCAGTTGTTGGCTCCATTCCCCGACAGCTGCCCCCGCCGCACTCAGTGGGTGGGCTCGGACCTCGTAAGGCGCTAAAAAACGCATTAAAATCACCAGAAATGACGAAGATGACAAAAAAACAAAAAAAAAATGTTGAAAATGTTGATATGAAAGCAGCTTGGGCATATTTAAATAATTCCAGTGCCCAAACCCCACCCCTCAAGATCTCAGACTCCCTGTGACTCCCACGCTAGCTGTCATAATATTTTCATATTATTTTTCGCTTGTTTTAATTTCTTGTAGCAAGATTGCATATATATTTTTTTTCCTTGGTTACTTTGCCTTAGATTTGCTGTCAATTGTCCTTCAGCGCGTCTGAAGGCAAAAGTTTTTAATTTTTATCAAAGATTTTTCGGCGCAGTTTTTAATGAAATTTCTGTTGCTGTTGCTGGTCTGCCAAAAAGGATTCTCCTGCTTGCTCCGCGCATAATTTGCATAAATTTCTTCACATTTTTTTTTATATTTTGCTGCTGCTCTCCATTGGCAGTGGCAGCCATTTTTAATTTGTGAGTGTCCTTAAAGGAAACTTCTTCGGCAAGTTTTAATTAAAGTAATTTATGAGCTTGTTCTGATCGCTGCTGCTGCGGCTGCTGTTTACTTTAAGCTGGCAAATCAGTTTAATTGCTTTGCGATTTCTCTTCTCACTTGCCAGCTTTTTTTTTTTTTGTTTTCTTTAGCAGCATCGATGCCACGCCCTCTCGACAGTGTCGGCCTTTGTTGTTGTGTGGCGATAATAATTACACGTCACGCTGCCACGCAATCAAAACATTATTTGTGCAAAATCACGCAGCTGAACTGAAGCGGAAGTGATGAAGGACTTCAGGACCTATGTACAAGACTTATTGGCTGCACGCGTCGTCGACGAGGAACAAAAAACCAAAAATCAAAAAAAAAGTTTAAACAATTTTTGTTGCCTTCCCATAAGCCACACCCCATTTGCATTGCAGTGCCCAGTCCAACTCCCAACTCTCAACTCCCAACTCCCAAAACTCAATCTCTGTCCCTGGGGCCAGCACCTCACGCGTGTTAAATTCAACGCAACGCGTGCGGTCACGTGGCCGATGGGCGGCCAGGCGGGTAGCCACGCCCACATCCATGATAGTCGCAATCGCTGTGCTGAGATTTTTCATCAGTCAGCCACTCGCTGATTTCTCATCAAGCGCCAATCAACAAATGGCAGCGGGGGGAAATCGCAGCGCAAAATCGACGAAAATTATGTAAATTGTTTCCCATTTTTGTGGTCGCCAGGCGAAAAAGGATAAAGGAGTGCGAAAATTTGCCTAAATGCTTGACAGCCAGCTGTGCCAGCACTGACAGGACATGCCAGCCAGTCAGCCAGCCACTGCAGCAGCGGCAGTAACAACTCCAAACTGTTGCACGCAAAACAATGTGACAGAAACATATGTCGCCGCAATCAACAGCAGCTAAAACTCTGTGAAAACTCTCGAGCCATGTGCAACCCTTTGACAGATTGACAACAGCTACAATTTACAATTGACTGTCGATATTAGGCATTTAAGAGAGTTGGAGCGTGCGAGGGAGAGAGGATGGGTGGTAGATACAGAGATATGGAAAAGTTCAGCTTGTTCTTTTTAGCTATAAATGCAGACTGAAGTGGAGTATGCTAAATTAATAATACTTTATAATATAAAAATTATATAAAGTTTAAGAAAAAGTAATTAAATAACTATACAGATTAAACTTAAGCTGTTACATATAATTTTTATAATTAATTTAATTAGATTTTTTCAAAAAGTTCCATTTCTACATCTCTTTCCCAAATTAAACTTTAATTAGTTTCATTTCCCATAAATATTTCATATATTTGCAAGACTCTTAGCTGAATCAAGTTCTTATGTAGCACATGCCACTACTCTGGGCATTTACATAAAATGTTATTCAGTTTGTTGCCTTTTGTAATGCGAATGCTAGATCAATATTATGATATTGTTTCGCATTTGTTGTTTATTACTTCCGGCTCGTGCTCGACACACTATCCATTTCATATTTCCACTTCGTTTTTTTTTTCCCATCGGAAAGGACATCCCCTGCTGCTAGTTATCCTGTCCACCCCCTGCCGGGCTAACCGACACACGTCCGCGACAATAAAAGCGCAAACGTTTCAATTCCGTTGCGGCTGACAAATGCACAAGAATTGCCAACGATTCAGCCCCAAAACACCAAAAATATTATAATAATAAAAAAAAATGCGCCAAGTAGGGCAGGACATCTGAACTTTATCTGAATGCCGTCGAGTGTTTTGATTTGTAACGTTTCTCACTTCATTATTATGCAATAAATTCACATGGCAAACTCGCATAATGGGCTTCCACTAGCGGCATATCTCATGTGGACCTAGGGGCGAGTTATTAGGGGGTTGTTCACCCTGTTGTTTTTGCCAGCGGAAATAGAGCATCATACTGGACGCTCAGATTGCTAAAAATAATGATGCTGAACATGACAAAGCGACGATTTCTTTAATATAAATTACACAAGCGTTTCCCAGACATCACCCAATATGACAATGTCTCATGCCATGAGCTTTATGTTTGGGGTTGCAAAATCAGCTGTAGGGCAATGTTGCCAACTACATGTAGAAAGTTTTTGAAAGCTTTGACAAGCTTTTGTCAATCACGAATGCGCATTACTAAAAAGTTTGCTTAGCATGAGCTTTAAGTTTTGTGCAAATCAAAATTTGACTTCAGCTTTCATGCAAGCATCAAAAAGCATGCCCTGCAGCGCTGAAAGCTTCCCAGAGCAGAAACCCCCACCTAACAACAACAACAAAAAGTGCTCAATCACTCGAGAAACAAAAACCCACCCCTTGTGCTGCGGCACAGACGTGAGAGATGTCTTGAGCATAAAAGCTCTCTGGCCATGCTTTAGCATGTGTTGGCATGTAAGCTGCGCTCCGCTCAGTAGTCGTTGCTCTCCCTCTCTCTCTCTCTCTCTCTCTCTCTCTTGTTCTCTCTCCCTCACACTCTTGTTGTCGCTCTCGCTATTGCCGATTGAGAAAAGCACAAAAAGTGCTGTGTGACACAAAGAGGAGTGTCAAGCAGCATAAATTTCAGCATACAAAATTCCACACACAAGCGACGCGTCGCAGTCCGAAAACTTTTTCGGCGAGTTTTCCGCAGAAAATCCATAAAAATGAAAGAACCGAGTGTAAATATACAATGAAAATTGATGCGCAAAAGTTCCTTTTAGTCTTAAAGTAAATTGTGTAAATAAAAGTAAGCGGTAAATGCTGCACGACACAAAAATGTGCCGCTAAACAAATTGTTGTTTGTGATTCCGGAATCGAAATTGGAAAACGCTGCTCGCTGGGGCCGAGTGATGGCTGTGCCCAAGTGGCGCTCCGTATAAATCAAACAAGTTTCTTTGAAAACGCGCACACGTTAAATCGAATATGAAAATGAAACGTCGAAACGCTTAAATACAAAATGCCAAGTGGGAAATGAAAATAATAAATAAAACATAAATTATGTTTTTGGCAGCAGCAACAAAAATTACAATCCATACAAAAAATATATGTGTATATATGAATATACATATATGAACGCCGCGCAACAAACGAAAATATAGATATATTTTGATTTTTTTTTTATAAATAGAAAAATCAATTTCGCACGCAGCGCGCACTCAAACACACAGACACACACAAACAAAATTCCACGCACGCATACAGGAGCAAGAAGCAGCAGCAGCAGCAGCAGCGGGAAGAGAGAGGCAATGCTGGAGCTTGCTTGCGCTCTCGCTGTGGCTCTCTCTTGCTCTCGCTCTCACTTTCTCTCTCTCTCGTTCTCTCTTTGAACGAGTGTGTTGGCTTCGGCTGTTTGGCGCCTCGCTGCCTGCCTCATTCGCCTGCCCAAGTGGGTGTGTGTATGCGCGGGTGTGTGTGTGTGTGTGTGTGTGTGTGTGTGTGTCTGTGTGTGTCTATTATAAGCTTTACTGTGAGCAAGCAAGAGGCAGACGCTTTGCTCTGCTATGGTCAACGCGCTGCTGTTCAGCTATGTGAGAATAATTGAATATAATTCAAGTGTTTTTGTTGCATTATTTGTTGTGCTTATTATTGTTATTTGTTTAAATTAGCAACAACAACACAAGCAACAACAACGCACGCGAGTGTTGAAAGCTGTAAAACGCGCGCGTCTTAGCAGAAGTTGAAATTCAATCAGAAACCGAAACAGAAACATAAATCGAAACGGCAGCAACAACAGCAACAGTAACGACAACAACAATTACGGTAGTGAGACAAATAGTATGACAACCCTGGAGCCAAACCCTTTTATGGGTCCTGTCCTGTGCCGCGGTGCCGTGTGCATGTTTACAAATTGACGCTGCAAATTGAATTTATCGCTCGCACAGAGCGAAACAAGTGGTTGGGGCCACACACACATACACACACACACACACATATATACAGACACACGCATAGTTGGAGAAAAAACAACAGTGGGTCGGCCGGGTGGTTCAGTGTGGCCAAGCAACGGTATTTGCAACGGTATCTGTCTCTAGGTACGGTCCAAGGCAAAAAGTTAATTTCCGCTACTTTTAAAAGTTTTTATGCGTTCAGTGTGTGCGTGTGTTTGTACCTGTGTGTGTGTGTGTTTGGTTTGATCTGGAAATGGGTTGGGTGGGCGTTTTACGCACGACGTCGACTGAGCAGGCAAGAGCGATGTCGTAGATGTCGACAAACGAGACTCTCGAACAAGTGGCCAATGTGGAATGTTCCATTCTCGCAAATGTGTTTTCATTTTGTTGTTATGAAATGTTTGTTGTATGATTGTTGTTGTTGTTGTTGCTGCTGCTATTGATGCTGATGTTGATGTTGATGTCGCATTAAAAAACGATCTCGAAACACAGAGCAACAACAACAAGCAGAAATCAAATAAATTAAATTTACACACATAGTTAAATTAGTGAAAATTGAATAAAATCGAAAGAAAAAAAAAGAAGAAACACAGCAGAGTCGTGTGACAAAAACGTAAATAAAATAGAGGTATACAAAGAGAGCGGGAAAGAGAGAGAGACCGACAGAGAGAGAGAGAGAGAGAGAGAGAGAAAGAGAGAGACCTACAAAGAGCGTGCGAGCAAGCGAGCGAGCTAGCGAGGGCAGCAGATACAGGTCGTCAGCAGACTACATTGAACGTGTCGAGCAACAAATTAATAAATAAAATATAAGTTCAAAACATACAAATACAACAACTAGAAGAAGAAGAAGAACAGCAACAACAGCAGCACACAACGTCAGCGTCAACATCAGCGACGCCGTCAGCAGCCGCAGTCGCAGCAGCAGTCGCAGCAGCAGTCGCAGCAGCAGCAGCACAGTCAGAAAATGGGCTGTGGACAGAGCAAAATACATTTATATCCCAGGAAATCGAAGAGTAAAGCAAACGGCAAGAAAGGAGGACACGGTAAGCAGCAAATCAAAGGAGTTGCGCCTATGTATGTATAAATGTATGTGTATGTTTGGATGTATGTATGTATGTCTGTGTGAGTGCGTCTGCATGTGTGCGATTGTTCCTATTTGCCTTGACTACACACAAACGCTCACACACATGACAAAAGCTTACACGCATGACGACATCAATTTGCCTTGCAGCTGTGTATAGGTGCGTCTGAGTGAGCTTGTAAATATATATATATGTGTGTGTGTGCGTGTAAGCCACCTGTTTTCACAATGAGGACATCATTGATTAATATGCCAGCAGCAGGGCTTAGGCCGTGCAGTTGCCAACTAAAAGGCTAGGCTTATAAGCTGCACACACACACACACACACATGCAGGGCCTAAATATACACACATGCATGTGTGTATGTATGCATGCACGCGTGTGTGTGTGCGTGTCTGTGTGCCTGTATGTGTTTATCATAAAACACTGTAAAATAAAATTGTTGCCCTAGCCTACATTCAAAAGTTTTCGGCATAGCCCCGAGAGCCTTTTGTCATCCTGTTGTTGCTCTTGTTGTTGTTGCTGTTTTTACAGCCTTTCTCTCACATTTGCGTGTGTATGAATGCGTGTCTGTGTGTGTGAGTGTGCGTGTATGTGTAATTAACTACTAAAAGGCAACTTGTTGTTGCAATGGGCGCACCAGTTGAGTGGGTGTGGTCCCCTTGGGGCCCTTGTCTCTATTTATGTATGTGCATGAATGTCTCATTGTGTATATATACACACACATATGTGTATGATTGTATGTATGTGCGTGTGTTTGGGCTGCGCTCAAAGCGGGTTAACAAAAGTGTAGCATACACAATGGCGCCTTTGTGCCATAAAAGACCCAAATTCTGATGGCCTTAGGTTCCTCAGGCTCTCGCCTTTTTCGACTATGGCTAGATTAATTATAAAGTTTTTCATTCATATCGTATTTTTGTGCTGCGGCTGATGAATTTGCATTAAAATGCATAACTCGTCTTAATTAAATTTGCCAAAGGCAGCGCCGAGTACCTCAAAAGGGATGAAAAACTGCTCAGACTTGAAGAAAATGCAGAGCCCAAAAATTATCAAACGATGAGTCCCTTGACTCGATATCAGCTTAAGGAAATGTTTCTTAGTTTCCTATTTGTTTTAACTTTTAATTCGTAAGCTCCCGCTCCCTGCGATGCAGGCTAATACAATTCGTGGGCATTATTGATATTTCGAGTACTTGAACTGTCTTAAGCTGTTGTCCTACTTTTCTACGACTTCGCCCAAATGTCCTTCAGGCACTCATTGTGAACATTTTATTGCTTTAGTTTTCCACTTAATGAATACTTACATATGTTGCCTCGCCCACTTTCTTTCCTTGCTTAGCCGACTCGGATGCTGAGACGGATGAGGATGAAGGTCACATTGAGGATGCTGAGAAGGCGCAACAACGTGAGCGCGAGAAGCATGACGAGACCGAGGAACAAAGCAATAAGGACCTACAGGACACCGAGGAGGACGTGGCTGTGTCGCTGCTGCGTGCCAAAAACCTGTCGCTGCTCCAAAGCCAGTAAGTAGCCACTAACTAGTGTGCCACGTGCCGTCCCACACGCCCCACCCCCCAAAATCCATCTCAACTAAAACTGCCTGCACCTTACAGAGAAATATCATCAAGCCAACAGAACTTCTTTCGCATGCTGGACAAGAAGATCGACGAGGTGAGCCCAGCACACAATCGCTAAGCCAAGACTCGACTAAAGCCGTTCTCTTTGCAGGGGCCCGACTATGACTCGGCTAGCGAGACGGAAATTGCCTTGGAGGAGGCACGACTGAATGCGCTGGTACAGCATTGGGAGTCCGCTAGCCTGACCGCATCCATATGCTCCTCCGCCAGCCGCTCGCTGCAGACGACGCCCATACGTCAGGTGGCCCAACTGCCGCTCAAGGCGAGAGGCGGTACGAGCGGACCCGCTGGCCATCTACTGCAGCCCTCCTCGGCGTGCAACACGCTGCCCACGACTGAGTATCTACCTCAGCACGTCATGACGGGGCGACAGCAACAACAGCAACAACAACAACAGCAGCAGCAGCAACTGCAGCAACAACAACAACAGCAGCAGCAGCAACTGCAGCAACAACAGCAGCAGCAGCAGCAGCAACTGCAGCAACAACAGCAGCAACAGCAGCAACAACATCAAGCAGCAGCTATCTATCAGCAGCAGCAACTAATCCTCTCGCAGCAGTTGCTGCCACAACTCGATGCCAATCTCGTCAATACGTCCAATGCCAATGCAGCGGCCGCCGCGCAGCTCAATCAGCTGCAACAGCAGCAGCAACAGCAACTGGTGCTCTACCAGCAACATCAACAACAGCAGCAGCAACAACAGCAGCAACAGCTCGCTACGTACGCTGGGCATATGCTGACGCTTCCCGCCGGCGCCAAGCCCCAAAGTGTCAGTCCTAAGCGACTGATCTATGGCGCCATACCCCCGCCGCCCGTTTGCGCTGCTCCCGTTCAGTATATTGCCGCCAGCTCGCCGCTAATGCAGACGGGCGTGACGGGCTTCCTAAATGGCGCCGGCGCTACAGCTGGACGCGCACCCCTGCAGCTATCCTACTACGGAGTACCGAGCACTGCCTCCCAAAATGCCGCCCAACAAGCGGCCCCAGTTCCCATCACCTCCGAATCTTACGAACCACAACAAACCGCTCCACACAGCCAAAGTCAGCAGCAGCAGCAGCAACAGCAGCACTTACAGCAGCAACAGTTGCAACAGCAGCAGCAACAGCAACAACAGTTGCAGCCACAAACGTCGCAGCTGCAACAACCGCCAAATGCTGCCGGCGCCTACTACGGCGAGGTCATGCACACTGTGCAGGTGAGTGGGCGTGGCCAAGACTGGGCAAAATGCAGATTAGGAATTGTATTAGAATTAGTTAACTCTTAATATTAACAATATATTTCAATTATTTACAGCCCGCGCCACCAACGGAATACAAATTTCCGCCAGCAATCAGCGTGCAGAGATTGGCGCCGCAGGTGCAGCGGCAGCTGCGCGAGACGCAGGAACTCATAAAAGACTCGTGCCCGCAGCTGTATGCGGCGGGCTATGGGAGCCCTGGACCACCGATACGCAATCCCAGCAGGAATCCAACTAGAACTAGACCCACCCTGGAGACGCAGTTCTCGCAGGAACTCTCGTGATATCTATATATGTAAAGAGCAAGCAGCATCCCCTAGCAAACAACTAATATACAAAATAAAAAAAATAAAAAACACATAATTAGTCAACTGCGCCAAAGAAACAATTAAGCAAAATTAACACACAAAAATTTAATTATAAAAAAAATACCAAAAAAAAAAAAAAAAAACGAAAAAAAATCGATCAAATTGTAAAACTGCACTCAATGTTTCAGTACTCCTCGACCCGGGTAGTTAAGAGCCCACAAATTGACAAATTAGAACAGCAACTACTACTACTGAAAGCTATGCGAATCAGGAATAAATTGCATTATAGCTATAACTATATATATACATATATATACATAGTTATGCAGACACACGACCCCAAGTAATCAGCCGGCAGCCAAAGAGCGAGGAATAGAATGCCAGACAAATAGTTTAAGGATCGAGTATATAACACTTTACGCTATGTATATGTATGTACGTACATGTATATGTACGACAAGCAAACCCAGACGTTAGCGAGTTACAAAAGCAACAAAGCAACAAAAACACAAAGAAAACACAACAAACACAACAAAAATGACTTCTACATTCTCACAATTTTGTTAGTCATAATCATATTCATCGTGTAACTTTTTAAAAATCAATTCTGTAAAATGTGTGAGGTAAACAAATTGTCAAGACACCCAAAAAAAAGAATTTTTAGAAACTGGATCGATGGATGGATGATAGCCACTGATTAGAGATCATTTCAATTCACGACGATGATGATGATAATGATGACGGTGATGCTGTCTAGTAATATTTGTATACTTTAGTTCTATTTATTATTATGATAATTTTTGATGTATAATAGTTTTTTCTTATATATATATAAAAAAAAAAAAAACAAAAATATATATACAAATATATATTTAAAAATGAAAATAAATGAGAATCAATTATGTTAAGCGAAACAAGCGATCATTAATCAATCGGAGAAAAAACGTAAGTAAAGACCAATTATTGCTGATGTTTAATTAACTCCTTTATTCATAAGTTGTAAATCAATTCATAAGTTTACATTTTAAATGGAATTATACATTTTAGTTGTTTTTTATTTTGTTGTTCTTGTTGTTATTGTTTTGTGAAAGTTGTCGTGAAGTTTCAGCTAAGCAATTAGACTAGTCACATAATATGGTTTAAGACGATGTAATACGCATTTGATTCTAAGAAATTATCATATTTGTTATTTTTGTCTCTGTTTCAGTGTCGTTTGGAGCATTGCAAATTGTAAATTTTGCATTGATTAGATTGATTAGGTTCATTCGAGAATAGTTACAGAAATCAAATACGCTAGGGCCAATTATAATCTAAATGCCAAATAAATGAATTGGCAACCGAATTGCCCAAATGTCTGACTAAAACAAATGCTTAATAACTACATGATTTGTTGCTGTGTTTATGTGTGTGTGTGTGTGTGTGTCAGTGAGAGTATGCTTGTGTGTGTGTGATTACAGTTAAACGAAAGGTGAATTTATCAAACTGCAAGCGTATTTGATTCCAGTTTAAACCATATTATATCGCTAATATGTGTGGGCGGAGGAGATCTACTCGAGTCTGGGATCTTAGATTATGCCTAAGACATTAATATACTCGAAGTTTCATACGCTGATGTGCACGTTTTCTTTTGTCTGTATGTGATAGTGTGAGAGAGTGAATGTGTGCGTGTGTGAGTGTTGGTGTGTGTTTTTTAGATTTTAGTGTTGGAAAGGAAATTATATTCGAGCAGAAATAAATCTAGACCCTTAAGGGATCTAGCCCTTTCAGCTCGTACAATTTGGCGTTACTGTTAGGTTTAGTTTTGTACGGGTAATGGTGGTGGCGGCATCACATACGGCATTGCATATGGGGCTCGATAGGCGCTAGCCGCTATGCTGGGTGCACCTCCGTTCAGTGACACTGTCGCCATGCTACTGGACATGCTCGTATACTGTCCGTATGCCTGTGACGGCAAGGCTGGTGCTCCTCCAACCGGCAACTGCTGCGGTTGCGGTTGCTGTGGCTGCTGTTGCGGCTGCTGCTGTGGCTGCTGTTGCTGTTGCTGTTGTTGTTGTTGATGTGAAATGGGTGGCGGCGGCATATTGAAGTTCAATGCAAAGCGAGAGCGTTTCTGTTCAACGCCATAGCCATAACCAGCAGCAGCTGCTGCGGCTGCCTGAGCGGCGGCTACATGTTGTGGCTGCTGATGCTGCTGCACACCCGAGACCTGTGTCTTTGGCTCAAAGCAAGCTGCATTTGGATTAAAACGTGAGAACTGCACTCCATTGGATTGCTGGCCAGCTGGCTGCTGCTGCTGTTGTTGTTGCTGCTGCTGTTGCTGTTGATAGCCACCGGCGGGCGGACGATAGCCCACGCCTGATCCAGGTGGCGAAGAACGCGATGTCTTCTGGTCATAGCGCGGCGGACCAGCCGGGTTGTAGCCATTGTTGCCATTGCCGTTTCTATTCATGTTGTTGTTGCTGTTGATGTTCTGGTTGTTGCGATAGTTGTTGCCACCGCCCATTTGCGAATTGCGACCTTGATAGCCACCAGAATTGCCGCGATAATTCATGCTACCACGTTTCTGATAGCCACCGCTAGAAGCCATGTTCATCAGCTTCGGATTAATAGTCTAGATTGGAGAAAAGAGAGAGGCAAATACATTTATAAAGAGGTTGTAAGAATAGAAATGTTTTGATAGTCAACATTTACCTGATTGGCCTCGCGCAGCACCTGAATCAAATCATTGGCCTTATTGGCATTGGAGTGCGTGAACAAGGTGTACGCAGTGCCCGTATTATTTGAACGTCCGGTACGCCCGATTCGGTGCACATAGTCCTCGGAGTTCGAAGGATAATCATAATTGATTACAAACTTGACATCGTCAACGTCTGTTTCGCATTTCGATTTGAAAATTGAAGAAGTTATCAATATGTTAAACATGTTTTACAAATTAAACATTTTTCTTGGATTTATGTCAATACATACTCAAAAACTATAAACAAATACAGAAACTTATGTGTGTGTGTTTATTCATATTGTTTTTTAAATGTTTTTTTTTTTTTTGCTTTTTTTTTTTTTTTTTTTTGCTAAACTTAATATAAGCGCATGATTTTATTGCTTGTTTTGCAATAATTTGATTTGCTCTACATATTTATATTTTATGGTTTTGATTTGAACAAAAATTTCGCCATCAATACTATTTAGCGTATATTAACAACTATACATCTTTGGCAAACAGATATATGTTTTTTCTATACTGCAGAAATGTGGACCTCGACCTTTGTGTTCTCTTTTATTTTTTTCATTTTGAAATACACAAATCTTTATTTTAATATATATATATTCATTTTTTTTTAAGCTTAATGCATACAAGAGACGGCTTGATTAAACTTAAGATATAGGTTTTATAATAACAATGTGATGAGTGGGTGCTAGGAATCAAAGTTAGCTGGGAATGTTGGGGAGAGGAAGAAGGAAGGAGGTTGCGGCTTTTAATGGTATAGGTGTTAAGACGAAAGAGTGACGAGTGAGTGTGAGAGGAGAGAGAAAGAGTTGGTTCATAATTAGCCTAGTACTTACCCCGTGTGCGATATAGATCTAGATTAGATATTAGATAGGGCTTACGTAATAAATGTTGTTACGGCTCTGTTGTTGTTGTTTTGGTTGTAGCTGTTGTAGATGTAGCCTGGGCGCGGAGCTAAGTGATGAGAGTTCCGCGTTGCTAAAAACTTAAGAATTCAACCCTCAACTTGTATATAAAGCTTAACTTTTTTTATCTGTTTTGTGTATACAACTTTTTTTTTTCATTTTACATTTAACTTTTTCTCTTGTTTTGGTTTTTCATTTTTTTTTTTTTTTTTACTTTTGCCATATAAAAATCGAAGTCCATTTCAAAAAGTGCTGATGATATTTTTGTTCACACACAAATTTAGGTTTTATACATATAGGAGCGACGTAATGTACAATATACATAATTTAATAATACATACAAATAAACTACGAAAATAAGCAATCAGTCAAAAATTTCTTGGCCGCAAAATATATCTCTATTATCTACTTTTCATTTTCAGTTCCGAATTACAACAAACAAAAATTATTTGAAAAAAAAAATAGTATACCACTCTTCAAAGAACTGGCAATTCTTTTCAAGAGCGCAATGAAAACGACTTTAGAGCGATCTTTAAGAATTAATATACCTTTGTAGAAGATTTTTCTTTAAATATGTCAAAAATATATAAATATATATTTATAAGTATATGTCCCTTTTGAGTATCAACAGTCAAGTCAATTCAGTCAAGTCCAACTGTATATTAGCTTCCAGAAGCTATCGGAAAGAAAGCTTTAGTATAAACTTTTAAGCTCTAATCCGTCTACAAGGGTATTTAATAATCGATAAGCCGAAAATACCGATTTAATGAAATATTTATTTCCGATTCATTCAAATTACTCGAATTTTGCTAAGCCATTGAGTCCTTGACTGACAACATATTGCATATGGTATGTTAGGTTACTCAAGTGTAAATTGACGAAGCACAACTAAAGACTAGATAGAAAAAAGTAGAGCAACGAACTAAAAACACAATAGAGTACATATATGTGGAATAAACTTCATATAACCAGCAAAATGCAGGGAGAACACATTCCCCTCATTATTATTTCGACCACACCATTTTAAAGATATTATTAATTATTGATTTTTGGTTTGTTTGGTTGGGAACGACAAAAATATAAATTTAAAGCGAACGAATAAATGTAAATAAAAAGAAAATTAACATTTTCTTTCAATGCTTCGCCGGACGGAAGCAAACGGGAGGAGAGTTAGGAAGGAGAATAGACTTAGACATGCAATTCACAAATTAACCTGCAAATGCACAAAGGTCAATTTATCTCACACAAGAGGTGAGAGCGAAACGGAGAATAAGAGAGTATGAAAGAAAAGTGAAAGCGAGGAATGAGAGAGAAAGAGTAATAGGCTGGTCGGTGTTGGCCGATTCATCGCTGACTGTCGCTGCCAGACGACGACGACGACGAATCAAATAATGAAACAAAACCATGAACCATGGCATTTGGCATTTTGGGCATGTTGTTGATCCACAGCAACACTTGCTCGGTTATTGGTTATGGAGCGCATCAAAAAAGACAACAGCGCGGCTGTTGGCATTAGCCAGCTGCTGGCGCAAAAGCTACGAAACACTCACCCAATCCGCGAGCGGCCACATCGGTGGCCACCAGTATGGAGTGGCGTCCATTGCGGAAACTGGATAGGACAAAGTCGCGTTCCTGCTGCGACTTGTCGCCATGAATGGCACACGCACGCCAACCCTGACGTGATATGTTGCGTGTTATCTCATCCACACGTTTCTTGGTCTCCACAAATATGATGGTCTTGGTCTCATTCTCACCAGAGATCTGGGTTAGCAACTGTATGAGCTTAACAATCTTCTCCGACTCATCACAGACATCAACAATCTGGAGTATGTTGTGATTAGCGCTCAACGATAGAGAGCCAATGTTGACCTGAATGTAGTTATTGAGAAACTCCTCGGCCAGCTGACGAACCTCCTTGGGCCAGGTGGCGGACCACATGAGCACCTGACGATCTGGGCGAATCTGTTGCATAATTTTACGGATCTGCGGCTCAAAGCCCATGTCCAGCATGCGATCGGCCTCGTCCAACACCAGATAGGTGCAGCGCTTTAGCGAGGTGGTTCCGCGCTCCAAGAAATCAATCAGGCGTCCAGGGGTCGCAATTACAATCTCCACGCCTCGCTCCAAATCGCGCGCTTGCTGACCCTTCGGGGCGCCGCCGAAAATGCAAGTATTGCGCACCTGAGTGTTGGACCCAAACTCACTAGCTACCTGCTGGATTTGCTGGGCCAGCTCGCGTGTAGGTGCGAGTACCAAAGCAATTGGTCCATCGCCACGTTCCAAGCGTGGCTGATTGTTAATGTGGACCACAGCGGGCAGCACATAGGCCAATGTCTTGCCCGAACCGGTTTGGGCCACGGCCACCAGATCACGTCCGCTTAAAGCGATGGGCATACCCTGCGCTTGAATAGCCGTAGGCTTGGTAAAGCCCTGCTTGCGTATCTCGTTCATTACATAGTCGGGAAAGCCACCCTCCTCAAACTCAATACTAGGAGTGGGCACCTCATTGCCTTTAATAGTAATCTCATTGCTGCTCAAGAAGTTTTCTGTCTCCCCTTGAGTGCGAGCCAATACAGATTCGCAAGGCTTATAGAAGTTCTTGCGGAATGGAGTGAGAGAAACCTCTGCCCAAATAATTGACGGCAAGTGGGCGCCATGAGTGGACGTGCGATTGTTGTTCTGTCCACCATTGAAGCCACCTCCGTCGCGGGCTCCTGGGCCGCCAACATTCATGCGACCTCCATTGAATCCACTACCACCATTGCCGCCACCGGGTCCACCACGAATGTATGGAGCCGAGCGATTACGTTGGAACATTCCAGCACCGCCACCAGTGCCCATACGATTGTTAGGCATACCACTGGCTGGTGCACTTCCCATATAACCATTTACCTGTCCGTTATACCTGGAACGAGCGTTGTGCGCCATTAAATACAATTTTGAGCACCAAAAGTAGTTCCAAATTTTATTTTCTACTTTTCGATGTGATTTTCACTAGCTACTCTCTCTGCCATTTTGATTTATCGATTTTTAGCAAATGTTCAAGAAAAAAAATTTCCCCCCCTGCAAGAGCCCCCTTGCCACATGTATGGTTTTTTTCCCAAAAAAAACGTGAATTGATATGTCCCCATGCAAATTATTATTACTTACATGTTCATTTTTATCAGCACTTGAATTGCACAATTATTTGCCAAATATTATATCTTTTTTCACTTTTTTTTTGCAATTTTCACTTCACCTTACAATTTTCCAGGTTTTGCACCTACGTCAGTATTAGAGATGAAAGAAACTGCTGGCTTATGTATGCTTGATATCGGACATTTCGATATTTGTAAGCAAAGCAACTCTGTTTTACACAAGTAAAATAGAAATAAAATAGAGTGACACCATTGACTGTAGACTGAAATGGAATGACAGTAATGTTGCTGTATAGTTTTATACATATGTATGTAGGTCTTAGCGCTTTATCATTTTTTAAAATAAGATTGATTTTTTATCGATGTCAAGCACTGCCTATTTACGTTTTAGTAGATATATATTTTAGCGAATTAATCGCAAATATGCCAAGTGTCACTCTACCATTATTGAGAATTGATTTCAGATTTTAGTAAATATGCGCACCAGCTATAAAAAGAATCGTCCATTTGACTTCAAGCTCATCGATCATGTCGAGCCCTATGCCGTGTTGTATAAACGCCAGGCCGGACTTTCGAACTATGATGTTATGAAAGTGAAATCGGAGATCTGGTCCAAAATAGCTGAGATAATGGATTGTGATGGTAAATTTGAGTAATCGTCTCTCAATTAAAATTAATAATTGGTTTCCTTCCAGTGGATTTCTGCCTAATGCGCTGGAACAATTTACACTATCAGTATCGCAAAGAATCGAGGCGGCCCGGCGGCTCAACATGGCCATACTTTAAGCGATTACAATTCTTAAGCGATGCGCAAACGCGGCCTAAAGCCAAACCAAATGCCGAACGGCAGCCAAATGCGAAGCAAAATGAATCCTTTGGGGATCAAAATGCGTGGCAGTCGTATGAAGATTGTGTGGTGATGCATGTCACTGATATGGAACAGCATGGAGATAACACATTTATCATTGAAGAAATCATTGAGCAAAGCGATCCAATACTACAAGAAGAAATCATTTTCGAGGATACTGATGAGGTAGAGGAACAGCATCTGCAAACAGACATAGAATCTAATGCTCAGGAAAAGATAACTCTTGCTGTAGATACATCGACATCATCATCCTCAAGTGATTATCTACAAATGAGCCGAATTCTGGACCAACTAAAGGGCGTACAGAAGGCGCGAGCGGAGCGGAGAATTTTGGCTTTCGTACTCAAGTGTCAGCTGAGAGCTCTAGTGGACGAGCCCATCGACGATCTAGTTATTTAAATATTAGACTTAGCATTGTAAATAGACCTTTAATAAACAAACTAAAAGAAAAAATAAAACATTCTCTATGCATTAACTTTGCACTTGTCCAGATCATGCCAAGCCACGTTTGGCTTTGTTATGAACTGATCGCGACTTAAACTATCCAACATAAGTGCCTGTATCCTCACGTACTTGACCAGACGCTCAATTTGAGTGTAATCCTCGCAATCCATTTCGAAAAAGCGACGCCAAAGAGCACTCGCCAGCACTCGATCGTCGGACATGATGCCCTCGTCGTAGGCGATCAGCGCCGCCTGAAATTGTTCCGAGAGAATCTCTATTTGCCTTCTCGTCTGAGAGGGATTATTTGCCTGCAGAGCAAACGAAAAATATTAGCAACGAACTGCATGAGTGGAGGCTTAACACTTACTCCCAGTTTTTTGGCGCGTGTATTTACATCTCCCCACATAGCCTCCACGATGCAGTTACGCAGAAAGCGTCCATCCTCGCCAGTTTCTGATCCTTCGGCCATGGAGCGCATCATAAGCAGCCAGACATGCAGCTCAGTGACTAGGAACCAGGAGTTAAACGTGTTGGGTAAATTAAAATCGCGAAAGAAGGCTACGTAGTTGATCTTGTCTGCCACACTCTCATAGAGTAGATGACTTGTGACCTTGAGGCGCTGCAATAAGATTATTGTTATATATTTCTGTAATGAATTCGCTATTTGTAGTACTCACGGCTTTTGTATTGGGCGTAAAGCCTACTTTGTTCAGAACACGTTTCAATATGCTGCCATCTTCCGCAGTTGGCTTTGCTGTTTTACCAGGACTGTCCACAACACCAGTGGAGCAGAGTCGGCAATGGTCGATGAATCTAACTGCCGCAGCTGCTGCCACACGATGCGTATATGTTTGTTGCGCTACCTGTGGGATAAAAACAACCGTCAGTGTCGTTTATATAAGAGTGGTGCAGGTGCAATTGCAGACAGCACTACAAAGACTTAAACTCTTTGAATTCGTTTGATTATATACCAGTCCTGAAGTAGTTAAGACACTCCCAAGCCTCGCGGCTGCGCGTGTGCACAACATACTTTAATTAAACCGAATTTTAATTGTTTAAATCGAAACGCAATGCTCTAATAACATGAAGTGCTGCCAACTCGACAAAACCAATTCCGGCATGAAGAGAAAACAGCTGATGTAACAGTCCATAGCCGACTTAACAGTGCCGCTCAACTGCAGCAAACAGCTGACTTATTAGAATTGCTCCACTGTTAACAAAATTGCAGTGTTTTGCCTATAATTTGTAGTTCGCTTGTGACATTGTATAAATTTAATCAAAACTAATTATGCTACGTTTAAGTCCTCAATTATGCAAGCAAAGCATAAGACTGCAGCGCCTGGCTGTCAGCGCGTACACAATGCCCACCATCAGGCTGCAAATGGTCACCAGAACGATGACACAACAGTTCCCAAAAATTAACTTCACAACGAGTATTCCGATCGCCAAGAAAAAGGATAAGATCACAGCACTCGGTTGGTTCCTGCTCGTAAGTAAGCTGTTGAATGGCATGGCTATTACTAAATGTCATATTACAGGTCATACCCGTCACAACATTTGGTCTAGGCGTTTGGCAAGTGAAGCGCAAAATTTGGAAGGAGCAGCTAATTAAGGATTTGGATAAGCAGTTACACATGGAGCCAGTTAATCTGCCCGATGAGTGAGTGCAGATATTGGAATCATTTGCTTATGATTTATGACTGAATCTTTTACTTAGTCTAAGCCAGTTATCAGAAATGGAGTATCGTTTGGTGAAGCTGCGTGGCCGCTTTCTACATGAGAAAGAGATGTTAATGGGACCTCGTTCGCTCATCCGCCCAGATGGAGTGGAAACCCAAGGTGGACTCTTCTCACAACGCGACTCAGGCAATGGCTACCTCGTAATCACACCTTTTCAATTGGCTGACAGGGAGTACGTCTAAATAATACTATTATAATAAAATAGAATAATATCTCATTTAACAGTGACATCATCCTGGTTAACCGTGGCTGGATCTCGCGTAAGCATATGGAGAAGGAGACACGTGCCTTGGGCCAGTACCGAAACGAGGTGGAGCTGACGGCTGTTGTACGCCAAGGCGAGACTCGTCCACAGTTCACGCCAGATCACAAAGATGGTCAAATCTATCTCTATCGCGACTTAAACAGGATGTGCAAGAGCTCTGGCGCTCTGCCCATCTTCCTCGATGCGGTCTATGATCCCAAGGCGCCAGAGAGCAGTCCCATAGGTGGACAGACACGCGTCACACTGCGCAACGATCATCTCTCCTATCTGGTTACTTGGTTCAGTCTGTCAGCAGCTACCTCATACCTGTGGTACCGCCAGATTGTTAGGAGAATACCATTCTAAGTGTTCAATGCTTGAATTAATGTTTGTTTATTTTTTTTTATTATAAAATTTACATAATGTGTGTAAATGCTTGTTCAGTGATCAAATGGTACAGAAATGTAGCTCCTGTATATAGTGAACTCGAACTTGGCTGCCTGTTTTCAACGGCAATCTTCGTATTTTTATATATTGCAACTGGAACGACATTTGGTTGTAGGAATAGATGTGGGAATACTTAGGCGTATCTAGCGGAATACTTGAACTATTTATATATATAAAATAAAAACACAAAAGCATATTTACAGTTAGGTTCGTAAATACTGGAAATTGCTGACAGATTTAAGTCTTGATGCCACGCCCACACTCCTACAGCTGCGGCACTATGCCCCACGAGCGGAGCAGTCCGGCTCGTTGATATTTCTTTCCAATCGTCTGCACATGGAATCCGATCTGCAATAAACGCTCGTGATCCAAAATCTTGCGTCCATCGAATATGTATGCTGGTTTCATCATCGACTGATAGATGCGCTTGTAGTCAAGATCCACAAACTCATCCCATTCTGTGCACAGGACCAGGGCGTGCGTGGCTCGCACTGCGCTATAGGGATCGCTATGTATCTGAACCGCCTTCTTGACATTCTCTGGAGATTCCGTTACGCTGGGATGCGTTAGATCGTCAATGATTTGCTCCGGTTCCACCTTGGGATCATAAATGTCCAGCTTGGCGCCCTCCTCCAGCAACGTCTGGCAAACGGTAATCGCAGCCGTTTCCCGAGTATCGCCCGTGTTCTTCTTGAAGGCGAATCCAAGGATTGCAATGCGCTTGTCCGACACCGTGTTGAACAAACTCTCGATGATCTTCTGCGAGAAGCGGCGCTTTTGATAGTCATTCATATCTATCACCTGCTGCCAGTATGCCGCCACTTCAGGCAGGTTGAGGTTCTCGCATATGTAGATTAGATTAAGTATATCTTTCTGGAAGCAGCTGCCTCCAAAGCCGACCGAGGCTTGCAGAAACTTGGAACCGATGCGTGAGTCCAGACCCACAGCACGCGCCACCTCCGACACATCTGCGCCAGTTGCCTCGCACACAGCGGAAAGCGAGTTGATACTGGAGATGCGCTGCGCTAGGAATGCATTGGCCGCCAACTTGGAGAGCTCACTGCTCCACGTATTTGTGGTCAGTATATTCTTCTTTGGTATCCAATGCTCATAGATCCACGACAGCTTCTCTACCGCCTGATGACCCTCGTCCGTTTCCTCGCCGCCAATCAAAACGCGATCCGCATTCAACAAGTCATTGATGGCAGTGCCCTCGGCCAAGAACTCGGGATTCGAGAGTATATCGTAGTGTATGCCTGGCTTCTGATTCGCCCGCAATATATGCATAATGCTCTCTGCCGCACGCACCGGCACCGTGCTCTTCTCCACAACGATTTTGTTGGATTGCGCTATCTCGGCTATCATGCGCGCCGCACTCTCCACATACTTCAGATCCGCAGCACGACCTGAATGTTGATATAGAGTGTAAGTATAGATCTGAGATTTACCTGGGGGCGAGTACTTACCCTTGCCGCTGCCGCAAGTCTTCGTTGGCGTATTGACCGATATGAAAATCAGATCAGCTTCCTTTATGGCTGTAGTAATGTCCGTGGAGAAGAAAAGATTCACATTGCGGCACTTCTTCACCACCTCGTCGAGGCCGGGCTGTGGAAATTACAAGTATATAAAATATATAGATTAAATTGGCCCCGTTTTAAGCAAAGCTAACAACGCAAACATTCGTTCCATTTAATGGGTTGAAAGAGAGATAAGAATATTGGATTATTATTTCCAGCTAATCTTATCTAGTGATATGTTTTCTTTTTAGATATTTAAAAAAAAAAAACAAAATACAAATAGAACATATCGAATCAGACATACATATTTCGCATTTATTTAATTTGGTATTTTTCCAGAGGCCATCAAGTTCTCTTTTTAATCAGAATTATGGTTTATTGAACCTTTTACATGATAATTTTGGACAAAAAAAGCAGGCGCTAAATAACGTGGAAATAAGAAGAAGGGGAAGAAGTAGAAATCGAATAAAAAGCGAATGCTGAGTCAAGCGCAAAAATCTATTTGTAATCAATTCAATTAGAGGTAAAAGCGATTGCAGAATTATCTTGAACTATTCATGAAATTCTATATCACTTAATTTCTTTTAGAATATCGATAGACATGCAATTGGTAAACAAATTTGACGTTTGTCTTCTATTATTAATGAAGTTCTCTATCTGTCTGTCTCTCACCTGGCTGATAAGCGGCAAACAGAAAAAGCAATTAGCGTATTTGCAAGTTTTAAAGAATTGCAACAATCTAGTATTTGGCACCTGGACAAATACATAGCCCAGGGCAACCTGTGCAAGAAACTAGCAGTGCACTCAATGTCAAGCATTATCTATTATTTATTTTATCTCAGTCTTTCTCGCTCCTCCTCTCCTCTCATTTATGTATTTTTTTCTAAAATGTTGCAAATGCGATTACGATGATGCAATCGTGCTAAGATGACCATCAAAGCTTTTATATGCATATGAAAGATGTTTAAGTTAAAGCCTTGGTCTATTGACAGATATTACGCCATAGAATAAATAAAATTTACTCTATTGTTCGACTCCAATCACTGGCAGTGGAAAACCCGTTTAGAATTGTTGCTAAAATTTATGTTATTTTTGTTTTATTATTATCCAACAGGGGCTGATAACGGAACAGAACTCTTACTGCTTATCTGGCTCACAAGACGTAATGTGGACGGGCTGATAAGGATTTGGGTAATAGTAGGGCGCGGGCGGAAACGACTCTAGAATATCACAAAATAAAAATAAAAGCGAAAACGGAAATGCGGCAACAAATAGGAGTAAAAGAGAAAGAGATATTCTCCGAGCTCAATTAACATGTGAGGATTCTAAAAGCTTTGCTCCAAAGGGCTTCCAACCTAACCAGAGTAGGTCAAATCAATATCGCATTCTTGTAAGCGAGTGTAATTATGTATTTCTCAAATGAGTGCACGCATTCGTATTTGTGCACACACATGTCTGTCTGCGTACGTGTGCGTGTGTGTGCACCTTGTGAATGACTAATGAACGCTCGCCCGTCGTCGTCGGCAAGTGAGGTTCACTCTTCTCTGCTGGGCGGCCGAGGGAGGCGCGAGTGACCATTGACCTTGCCGAGCACCAATTGTGTGTGTTTGCAATGATCAGGTGCCCTCGCTCTCTCCCTCTCCCTGTCACTCTCGCTCTGTCTCTTTTGTTGTTAAATCAGCACGCAGCCACACGCACTGCCGTTGTGTGCGCTTCTTTTGACTTGCTTTTGATAGAGAGGGCTAGAAAGGCGCTGTATACAAATCAGTTTTCAAACAGTCAGGGAACTGGTTTGAGTCTTTAACTGTTTGTCAGACAGCGGCTGAGCTACTTGAAACATGGGCAAGAGAAGTTCATCGACGTCTGGCCACTTGTATCTTTAGCTCTGATTGATGTGTCTGTTGTTTGTTTAGAATTCTTCGCTGAATTTATAATTCATTTCTTGTACAGCACGAGCGTGATAGATCTCTAACTCAGAAACACACATACACACGCACAAACACAATCAGTGCATTTGTTCTAGCACACTCTCGCACACACTCACACAGACGCACGTACACGCATGCAAAGAAATGTGCAAACATTAGTGCATCCGCATACATTTGCACATAAATTTATTGAGGGTGTAACACGATCAACTGTTCGGCATTAACTTAGACTAACCTCGTAAATGGGCAATTTCTCTGAATTCCATTGGGCGATTCTCTCGGCACTTTTATCGACCAGCGTTATGGTTATATCTGGACATTTGAGTGCCATTACCGCACATGTTGGGCCGCCGACATAACCAGCGCCGATGCAGCAGACCTTCATTGTTGTTCCAAATCGATTTTACAACACACACACACAAATAATTTAAAATAACGCCCGGATGTGCAGAGTACTCTCGTCAAATTACGCTCAACAACTATTTGAAACAACAATACATAGGCACCGCAAATATTTAATGCTTCCTCGACGGCGTCTGAATAACATCTGTTAACAAAAAGTCCAATCAGACTGTAAAAAAGCAAAAATGCTCAGAATCGTTGGCGCACTGCCAGACACCCCTTACTGTACTCAAATGGTCTCAAATGCATCGCTTCAATGAATTGTCATAAATTTGCTTTTCTTGTAAAGTTGACATGCTCTTCTGTATTAGAAAATAAATGGGAAAGGTTTCGCATGTTGACCTTTCGCTTCGGTCACGCTTAATCTATTTTAAATGTACACGTGAATCAAAGAACAGTATTTTCCAGCCCTCCAACCTTTAGTATTTGTGATTAGCTATGCATACCCAATATTGCCATATTTCTGTGGTATTAAATAAATCTTAATCTCTACAAATAACAGTTGCTGTTAAATTCCAATTTTGGTGGACCAATGTAAACGTTAACATCATTCTGTTAAGAGTGGTCAGCTAACAGCACAGTTGTTGACAAAAAACAATCGATATCGCAGCGTTAACAGGAACTATTGGCGCACTCATTTGAAAGCTAATTAACGCGATGCTAATTGAGGAGTTGGCTTTGACTTTAGGTTATTATGAATATATACATCTTTACTTCAAAATTTTCTGTACAAAATATCAGTGGATTATTTAAAATTTAGTCTCCGAAATTTTTTGAAGTCTTCTTCTTCCCTAAAAGTCATGCTTCAGTTATTAAACCTTGTAAAATGGACGCATCTGAGATTCCAAAGGATTCCATCAGTAACCAATGCACATTTTCGGTATATGTCTTGTAAATCTAAAACGCCAGATGGTGGTGATAAAAACAAAAAAGAAGGTATGGAAATAATTGAATTTTGAAAATAAACGATGCATAATTCTTAATGTTATAGCTAAATGCGGGTGCAAAGAAGGAGACAGTAAGAAGGAAACGGATAACACTAAGATTAAAGGCGGAGGCAAGTGCTCGAAAAATAAGAAGGGTGGCTCAGATGCAGACAAAAAAAATGCCGATCAGAAGCTTTGCGAAAAATTAATCGAAAAACGTGAGAAGGCAAGCGAAAATGCAAAAGATAAGGGTAAAGACAAAAAGTCGTGCGCACCTGCAGCCCAAAAGTGTCCGTGTAAGCCGTGCCCCACACCACGTAAGATAGTCAACATAGTATTATTTCGTTATTAACTTAGCTAATATTCCTCGTGTTACCTAGCACCATGCGAGGGTCATGCGAAAATGTGGCAGAGGATCACCTTAATGTGTGCGTTGCCCATAATTGCCATACTGTCAGTTATTGTCCTCACCTCACATCATGACCAAGAGCGGCCCGAGTTCCGAAAGTGGGGACACATGTACTTTCGCACAAAGCCATTCTACTTCGGCGATGGACTTAGGAGTCGTTTCCATAATAAGCACTGGAATCCTCTGCCTCCAGATGGCTATGAGGATGAGATCGATGTAGAAGCCATTGGCAAGGCACCCGAGACGGACAAGGAAAGGGAAGAACGATTGAAGGAATTTGAAAAAGTGAATAAGCCGTGGAAAAAGCACAATAAAAATCGTGAGGCCGACGCTAAAAAGCGACAGGCAGCAGCCGACAAAGAAGCCAAAAAGCAGCTAGATCAGGCCTTGAAAGAAGAGAAAAAACAACAAGCCGAGGAGGCCAAGGAGATTAAGCGACTGGAGGCCGAAGCTGCGAAGGAACGCAAACGACTCGAGGCCGAGGCTGAAAAGGACCGAAAGCAACAGATTGCCTTTAGTGAAAAGGAGCGCAAACGACAAGAGGCCGAAGAGAAAGCTGCTGCAAAAGAAGCCAAAGAAATGAGCTACAAGATTAACATGGATGAGCACGAAGATCCTGGTGTCCTAGACTAATACAAACTCAATGCGAGTCAGAAGTCAAGGAAATGCGAAATGGAAATGAATTCAATCTGGATAGTTCTGCAAAAGCTGGTGTCGAAGCCTATTATAATTTTCGTGTGATAAAAATTCGTTTTGGAACATGCTCCTTTTATTGTGTTTGATCTTATGAGAACTCCATTGAAATTTCAAAATACAAAATTTAAAGTATGAATTTGACTGCGGTGGTATTCTGTCCAATATTTGTTTTTATTCTTTTGAGTCCAGGTTTTTCATGCATAGTTGTAACTCTTAAAACTAGAGTATCTATAGCTGCATTTGCATGGCTCGGCATTGGTCTATTGCACTCTTATACTATCGCTGAGAATGTAGGGTCGCCGTTCTTATGCCTACTTTTAGAGTCCACTCATGTGACCCCTATCTACTTAGTGCGATATAAGCATGTTAGTTGTTGAGTGCATAGATGACATTTTTATATTTATTTATATTGTATGTTTATGCCTGAACAACAGGATTAGTCTTATCTTTTCGTAAATGCTCTTTTTATTTTTGGTTTTAAACTAATGGAAACGTAGAAGTTGGAATGTGAAATATCTAACATTTCCTGACATCGGGGACAATTTTGCACTCGGCGAATGCGTCAGCGGCCTTCGCTTCCTTTTTGGCGCACGGTGGACACTCGACACAGCAGATGTCGTCTTTGGGCGTGGCTTTGAGTAGTCCATTAATATTCTCACCCGGAGCTGGTTTCAAGCGAGTGCCCGAGTCGACGCGCGACTGAACAACTGGTTTGCCCTTCGGCTGTGGCAGTTGATAGCTGGGCCCATCCGGAGGATTGGGACTGCCCCAGAAGTCACTGGGTACTTCCCAAATGATCAGTGACCCATCCGTGCTGCCTGTAACGAAAGTCTTGCCACATGGACTGTACGCAGCACTAATTACGGACGAAGCATGCTCTGAGCCAATGCCGACTACATCGCCACTGTTATAATCCCACAACTTCACCTGCAGATCGCTACCAACGCTGACAAAATAGTCGCCAGTGGCATTCATGGAAATACAGTTCACCGACGATTTCTTCGAGGCGGTTAGCTCGCGTATTAGTGCGCCATTGTAGACCATCCAATATATGATTCTGCCATCAGAGCCGCAGGTGAGTATTTGCACTCCGGTGGGAAAATAGAGCACGGACATGAACTGCGTGTTGGCAGTGACCACCTGCTTGCGAGTCATGCGATTTATGTCCCAAATAACACAGGAGCCGTCAGTGCAAGCGGAAATCACTTCAGTGTCCAAATAGTTGATGTCCAGTGAGGTAATGGGTCCCGAATGATCCTTCAGCACGCCCACTAAAGACTGGCGATACGGCTCAATCTTCCAAACGCGCACCTGACCCTCGATGCCGCCTGTGACAATAAAGCGACCCGTTGATGCAATGGCCAAGGCACTGCAACCTACGAAAACATCATATGAATGAATGAAATAAAAGAAATACAATTTACGAATCAAAAGTCACCCTTATTGTGAGCATTGGGTATGGCATAGATGAGACGGCCAGTTATAGGTGTAAAGGCGCGTATAATGCCGTCGTTCCACACGGACACAATGCTCGTTCCATCCTGAGAGAAGCGCACCGCGGCACAGTTGAAATTATAAACCATGATGCGCAGCAGCTCCTGCTTGCGATTTGAGGACCAGATGCGTATGCTCTCGTGACCCGCAGTGGCAAAAACAGCTGCATAGTTTCTGCAATAGTTGGGAATAAGGAGACAGACGTGACCGGGACACTGTGGCTGGACCTACTTGGGAAATGTTATGAAGTAGACTGCCTTGGCATGGCATGTGCGCAACAGCTTCAAAATCCACGAGTTTATGTTCAGCGTGTAAATCTCATTTGTGTCCGTGCATATATAAAATTTCTCTGGCGTGCTGCGCACAAAAGATGAAATGCGCCCCGAGACGCGAGTTCGCTTAACCTAAGCAATTAAAGGAGCACAAATTTAGAAAGCAGAAAAGTCCAGTAGTTTTAAATGTGAAGCTTACTACGCGCAAATAGGGCCAGGTGGGTTCAGGATAGTCTCGGAAGTTGATCAATGGCACATCCGTGCGCTCCTCGACCAGCTGCACCTCGCCATCGCCAGCGCCAATAAGCAGACGCCCTTCCTCCAGCACATAAAGAGCACGCACGCCGTTCACATAGCGATTGCAATCGCGGCCCGTGGGCTTGCGTGGATTGTGTGTGCCGAAGGCACCTAGAATCCCGCTCGATGTACCCGGCCGGGTCACATTGTCCCTGTCGCAGCAGTTAAGTACGATCTTAATGATGTCGCCGGTGCCGGTGCCCAGATACGCGAACTCATCCTTCTTGTCGATGCGGGCACAGAAGAAAGTGCGAGTCTTGCTGGCCAAATGAACGTCCTGGACATATAGCTTCTTCTGCTCACGCACAATGCTCCACAGGCGCAGATGACGATCACCAGCAGTAAGAAAGAAGTACGGATTGTTGTGCATCGGACGGATGGTCAATGCATTGCCTGAAATGGCACGCGAGGCAGGCTGACGACAGATTGGCGAACTGCAAGTGGAGAAGAGAGAAGACAGAGAATTAGTTGAATGGAATGCATTATAGATTGGATTGGAAGCTGTTGCACTATTTACAATGTTTGCACATCGAACACAATGACGGAGCCGTCATCTTTGCCGCCAATGGATATGACGAAGCGTTCCTCGGCCGTGAAGCAAATGGCCTGCACCTTCACCTTGTGCAAATCATGACGTCCAATCTCCTTGCGTGACTCATAGTCCCATACGATTACATAGCCACGGAAGCCCATGTGGTTGATTTGACCGGAGGCGATGTACTTGCCGCTCTTGCTCAAATCCAAGCAGGATATGCTATTTGTGTGGCCCGCAACAAACTCCTGTGTGTTTTTAGCAAAATCGGCTATGGCTATTTTGTTGCCCAATGGAAAGATAATCGCCCGTGTAACGGGATGCTGACGAATTCCATTCTCCACTTTGCCATTGATGCCGAAAATTGCGAGTGGTTTTAACTGCTTACACTCTTTTATTGGGGCTGCCATTATCGTATACAAAATATATATTTAAGTTATTTTCTACGTTCTGGCTTGTTGGACAGGCTACACCGACCGGCTACTGACAATATGCACAGCAACTGCTTATATTTTGTTTGAAAATTAAGCAACCGTTGCCTGGAAGCCGTTTTCAAACAAGGTGGCAGCGTCGCGCCAATCATTTATGTACTTTTCAAATACGTACTTAAAAGGCAAAACTATTATGTTTATATGCGAATTACCCTACGAGCAGCAACTCGATATCAAATGTAAAAATTACATTACACAAAGCTAAAGCACAGAATAAGTAAACAGTAAATGATGTGATTGCAACTCGGTGGCAACGCCAAAGCACTGCCGGCACAATTACAAAAGCATGTGTATGTATGTATGTGTGTCTATATACAACAGACACACACACACGTGTGCAAATAGAACTATATAAATTGCATTCCTGTGCCATTTTTACAGTTAGTCTAGCGAACGGTGGTTGTGCTAATCAAATAGCAGCTCACTTGACCTGAACTACAGAATTATAAGACCAACAACCACAGCAGCAGCAACAGTAAAAACAAAAGCAAAAGTCAAAGACCGGAGCAATTGTGATAAAGCTGAAATATGCTACAACCCAAGGGATTTTGTCTGCCTATTCTGCTGCTCGTCTGTTTAATTACGCAGTCCAGCAGCTTGGGCTTTCGAAATGGGCGCTATGTGAATGGATTTTTGGGGCAACCAAGTGGAATGCCCACCTTGCAGCGGTCGCTGGATGTGGAAGATTTGTGGTTCGAGCAGCGTTTGAATCACTTTAAGCCAGATGATTTGCGCACATGGCAGCAGCGTTACTTTGTCAATGATGCCTTCTACAGGAATGACAGTTATGCTCCGGTTTTCCTTATGATTGGCGGCGAAGGTGAGGCCACCAAGAACTGGATGCGCGAAGGTGCTTGGATTCACTATGCCGAGCATTTTGGTGCGCTCTGCATTCAGCTAGAACATCGTTTCTATGGCAAGAGCCATCCGACTAGCGATCTGTCCAATAGCAACTTGGCTTATCTCAGCTCGGAGCAGGCGCTGGCCGACTTGGCCAACTTTGTATCGGCCATGAAGCGCAAATACAATATGATCGACTCACAAAAATGGATTGCCTTCGGCGGTTCATATCCCGGTTCCCTGGCTGCCTGGGCACGCGAGAAGTATCCACATTTGATTTACGGCGCCATTAGCTCCAGCGGCCCACTGCTAGCCCAAGTGGATTTCACCCAATACTTCGAAGTGGTGAAGGCATCGCTGGCCAGTTACAAGCCGGAATGCGTGGAGGCTGTGTCACGTGGCTTCGCACAGGTGGAGATTCTCCTGAAGCACATGATTGGACAGCGCAACCTCGATGAGAAATTCAAGTATATAACCAATTATTGAATTGTGTGTAGATAAATGAATATTTATTCCATTTTTTATTAGAACTTGCACGCCCATCAAAGACTCAATTGAGAATCAATTGGACATTGCGAATCTATTCGAAAACATTGCTGGAAATTTCGCTGGCGTAGTGCAGTACAACAAAGACAATAGTCCGCATGCCAAGATAACTATCGATGAGGTACATAACTGCCAGTTAGGCAAATCAATTTCAATTGTCAAAACTTTTCCCTCTGCTTTCAGATTTGCGATGTGATGCTGAACACAACCATGGGACCACCAGTTACCCGTTTGGGCGCTGTTAACGAGCTGGTGATGAAGCAGTCAGAGACCAAGTGCCTGGACTACAAGTATGACAAGATGATAGCCGACATGAAGAACGTGTCATGGGACTCCCAGGTGGCCAAAGGCTTACGCCAATGGACCTACCAAACCTGCACAGAGTTTGGTTTCTATCAGACCTCGGAGAATAAGTCGGATACTTTCGGGGATCGCTTTGGGGTCGACTTTTTTATACGCCAGTGCATGGACATCTTCTCGGATCATATGAATGCCAAATTCCTGGAGCAGGTTGTGTCGCAGACGAACAAGTACTATGGCGCACTGAAGCCAGGCACAACGAATGTGCTTTATGTGCACGGCTCTATTGATCCATGGCATGCGCTTGGCTTGTACGTCTCCACCAATACAAACACGCCCACAATCTACATCGAAGGTATAGTCGTAATTGTTCACCAATTGTAATTTAATAATCAATTGAATGTTTTTCGCAGGCACCGCACATTGCGCCAACATGTACGAGCCAGCGAATAACGATCCGCCGCAACTGAAGGAGGCGCGCAATAAGATACTTAAATATTTGGCCAAACTATTGGATCATTATGCAAGCTTTTCGAGCTTCTCATGAATTCAGAGCAAGCCAGAACCAATTGTGCGAACAAAGCAAAAAAAGCTAAAGCAATAAATATATAACTAATAATACACTTACACTTGGCGCATGTGTCATGAAATTTGAGATTTATTAGCTTTGTTTAATGTTTTGCGTATGCTGTACATGACATATATATAGATATATATATTTATAAATATATATATATGCATTATTTCATGCTTCACTTTCATCTGAATTTGAATTTGATTGCTGTGCTTAATCCTTCTTGGCCTCCTCCATTTTCTCGTGAAATTTCTTCCAGTAGAGCCTGACCGTCTTATTCTGTACTACCTTCTCATCGACAAAGCGGATTGTCCAATTGGCAGTCAAGAAGAGAAGATCGTAGAAGAATGCCAACGTTCGAAAGACGAACTTCTCCACCTGTTCCTTGCTGGGTAGATTAGCAGCCGCATCCTGCAAGTTTTTAATGGCATCATCGACCCTTTTATTGCCAGACCCAGGTCCAGATCTTTCGGGGTCGGATGATCCACCTGTGTTGGTGCAGGCCTGACCAACCACTTTGTTCGACTCCTCTCCCGATAATGTCGACGATGCCGACGACGACGGTTTCGATTCATCCCTTCCATGCTTTCCATTCTCTGTAATGATGTGCGTGGCCTGCATTTGAGAAGTGACCGTAGCTCGCTTACTAGTTGCCTTGCCATAGTCGCGTGTGGGGTCACCCCCCAAAGCAGCAGGCTGCGGCTGTGCAAACGAGTCACCGCCACCTACATTGCCCATACTTGCAGACTGATCCATATTACCAATTATGCCAGTTGGGCCGCCGCGCATAGATCCCTTCACCTTCGAATCATCGCTGGCATAGAAGCGAACCAGAGGGCGACAGTATGCGTTGGAAAAGCTTAGCTTGTTCTGGGCTGCGATTGAGAATGCTTTAAAACCAAAATCGTGTCACGTTTATTACGCTATTTATGAATAAAAAACTTACCAATACCCTGGGCTGTTAGCAAGGTTAGTGGCAGCTTTCCACGCTGGCTGATCGAAAAAACTGCGCGCAGCATATTGAATAACTGAAACTCTGCTTCGATTTTTATTATTTATGTCCTACACAATATTAAACAGAGCTACTTCAACTACCTGAATATTTTACAAATGTAAAATTTTGTCGAAAAAGTCAACCCAACCTGCTTTCACGAAAGCTGACAGGAAAAGAAGTAGAGCTGGCAAACTATCGATAGCACTACCGATATATCGAATTTTCACATTTTTGCGCCACCATCGATATTTTTATCCACTATCGATAGGGATCGAAAATAACGCTCGCAGTTTGACACATCACTCGTTTTGGCGATTTGGTTATACGAAATTTATTAAAATATAATCCGGTATAAGCTTTTTGGTTAGTGGTATAGAACAAATTTGGCATGGACAAATTTTTGATCGATAATAACAAGGGTGAGTATTATTTTCCATTTCATTGTTAGAGCCGTAAAACTAATTTTATAAGTATGTATTAACATAGATGGCGACATTTGCAATGTGGATCTTGAAAACACGGTTGCCAAAAAACCGCGCATTGGCAAATCTAAAGTTTGGCAATTCTTTACAAGAACTAATGATGGTAAATTGGCAAAGTGTCGTTCATGTGATAAAACGTACAAGACAAGTGGAAATACATCTAATTTATTCGACCCCCTCAAACGTGTACATCCAACACTGCAAATAAATGAATTGCCAATCGTTAACAAAATCGAGAGCTACGTAAGCGCAACATATGATTCTTCAAACAAGCGTAAAAAGGAGCTTGATATCGCACTTATGGAGTACATCTCATCAGACATGCGACCATTCTCCGTTGTTGAAAATGCGGGTTCGTTAATTTTATTAAGCTCCTAGACCCACGGTATAAGTTACCATCAAGGAATACTTTAAAAAATGTTATGATGGTTGAGCTATACGAAAATAAGAAATCGAAGTTGCAAGACTATTTACGCAAAACTAATGTTTGTGCCATAACGACTGACATGTGGACGTCTGTATCCAATGATGCATATTGGACAGTAACTTGCACATTTGTGACAGATGATTTCAGTTTTGTTTTTTAAGTTAATATAATTTTTGTTATTTTGTTAAGTTTTTTGTTATAATTTGTTATTTTGTTATTTTTCGTTATTTTTAAATTTAAATGAAAATAAAGACGGTTTTAGCGATAGTATCGATAGTATCGAATTTTTTTCTAGAAAATATCGAAAATATCGAATGGCGCCACTATCGATAGTTTGCCAGCTCTAAAAAGAAGGCACTTCTCTGACGCCGACACAAACTCACCACAGTAGTGTTGAGCAGTGTTGCACAACGATCCTTAGTTGCAGTTGGCCCAAAAACGACACTCGCACACTGGCTTACAGAATTTGAGACATGAAAGTTGATTTTTTTTTTTAGCTTTGTCTTTATTTAGGCTATTACTAAAAAATTAGTAAAATTTCTAGTTACATGTAGAGGGCATACAAAAATTAGGCCCACGCACACTCTTCGTTATTTAATTATTAACTTGTTTTTTTTTTTTTTTTTTTTTTTTTGTTAGTGCGCTAAGCTCTTGGCAAATTCATGACAATATTGGAAAACGTGCCGAAAATGCAGTGCGTAAAAGATGAGGTGAACAAGTATTGGAATGCTACCTCACATTTTACGCCATGCAATCTTGTCACATTATTGAATTACTTAAATCTTAACTAAGCGCAAAGTTAGCTGGCCACATTTGAGCTACAGATCTGGACAGCCATCTTTACCAAGCTCCTGGCGTCTGCTTTACACTGTGTTAAATTACATACATACAGTTGATACGTATTTTAATTAGTTCACTTATAGCATTTTTTTACGGTTAACTTAATTAATTGCAGTTGGTTATTTGTTCCACGACTACTGGCAACAAAAATCGGTATTAAATATATATATATGTAAATATAACTCAAGAGCTTGTAAAGCGTTTTCGTACTTATTGCATATACATACGAGTATATACATCAAATACAGATTACAAATATGTGATTTTACGTTTATAGTTAATTAATTATAATATAATGGAAATGTTTGCGCGTTTTCCTTTAATACTAAGACGCACTCTAACCGCATAAACTGCTCTCTCACTCTCTCCCTCTATCTATATCTGTCTCCGATTAGAAAAGACCAATTTGTTTCAGATTGTTCTTGATGATGACATCGGTGACCGCATCAAATACAAATTTCACATTGTTTGTATCTGTGGCGCAGGTTAGATGCGTATAGATTTCTTTTTGGTCTTTTCGTTTGTTGAGATTTTCAAATTTCATGCGTATATAATTGGCGGCCTCCTCGAATGTATTGGAACCTAGCATAGACAGAGAATATAAATATGAATATACATTACAATCAGTCTAATTTATTTTGTTGCCTTACCAGTGTATTCTGGGAAACATATCGTTAAGGGAGATCGTTTAATTTTCTCCTCAAACAAATCCTTTTTGTTTAAGAATAATATAATTGATGTTTCCACAAACCATTTTGAATTGCATATGGAATCGAAGAGCTTCAGTGATTCAATCATACGATTCATTTCCTCATCCTCAGCCAAAACCAAGTCGTAGCCTGTAACAAAATGATGGATATTACTATATTCTATTCATTGCTGAAGACATTCAAGTTCTCACCTGAGAGTGCCACACAAAAGATAATGGCTGTCACGCCCTCAAAGCAATGAATCCACTTCTTGCGCTCCGAACGTTGTCCACCTACATCGAATAATCTGAAAAAAAAAATTTTTTTTATAGAGTTTAATAATGTGTATGAATAATTTAAAAAAACTCTTTCGTCTTACTTAAAATGCAATTGTTTACAAGTGAAATGCGTCTCAATGATTCCTGTCGTCTTCACGCGTGTTCGCAGCACATCCTGCTGTGTGGGTATGTAGTTGGGCTGTGCGATCCGGTCAAGAGAGTTCAGATAGTAGCCAGCCGAGTCGTTGAGCTGATATTCACGCGAGCGTGCAAACGATTGCTGCACACCTGCATCCGACCAGAGTTTCTTCATCAGCATCACGATCTCTGGCAGCAGTATGCCCTCGTCTGCAGCCGAGGCGTGTGTAAAGAACTGACGCGCAATTTCAGTTTTTCCAGGATCCGCAAACTCGATCTTTAGTCGGCCCATCGCCCGTATTATGACCATCAAGCTCTGTACGGTATTGCTGTAGACAACGCGTCGATACTCCTCGCACTCCTCCTGCGAGTAGCCCGTCTCGTGGATGATCTTCATCTGTTTGACTATTGTCGACTTGCCCGATTCGCCGGCGCCTGTAAATAATGCAACCAGAATTACTAATGTGAAATTTGTGGAACGGATGTTGCCTCAACCAATGGGCGTGACCTGCCAATCAGCAAACAATTGGGGCTTCTCTGTGTCTGTGTCTGTGTCATGCGTAAAAAGCGCCAATGAATGAATGAAGCTAACAATAAATACACGCGAGGGGGGCCAGGAAGCGGGCGGCCATTCATGAATGAATGGATGCCACAAATTGTTCAATTGTCTTTGGGTTCAAGAGGCCAAAAAGCCAGCAGCCGAGCGAGCCGTACGAGCGTGCTCAATTGCGTTGGTCATGTTGGTCATGTAATATCGGCAGTAATTGAGCTGCTGAGCTGGCAGAGGCAATATGCCGTAAATAATATCTGGTATACAGCTGGTAAATATGCGAATAATTAGAAGTGTTTGAAGTATGTTTATTTGTTTTCTAGGCCAATATATTCTATATGAATAATATTCTCGTAAACTTTACTAATATATACATTATTTGCTTTGTTTCTTATTTAACATTGTTATTTGCTGATTATTAGCCCAGTGGCCCATCCTTTACGGTTCGTTGAACTTCGATTTGTCAAAATTCAAAAGAAGTTTAAACGCACCTTGTAAACATAAATGAATGCCAAGCTTTTTATTGAGGTACAAAATATACATGAGTTGAGCAAGCAAGGCGCATATAAATGCGCAAAGTAAACAAAAAGAATTCGAGCAGCATAATCAGACAGCTTATTTGAACCAGTCCAATAGATAAGAAAAAAAACTGATGTTACGTGTTTTCTAACTTCCCCTCAACTGCAACTAAAAAGAGTTAAACAAAATTAATGTTTTTATCACAGACATGATTTTTGCTAGCTACCGGTCTTAGTACATATAAATAACGCTAAAAAACGATATACGATGTCCACGATTGCAACAAAGGCGCATTACGCCAACAGTATTATTTTTTGTTTTTCTTCTTCTGTTTATTTTTATTTTTTGCAACATTCGATGGTTTTTTGTTGTTTTTACATAGGGTTTTGTGTGGTTGGGTCCATTCCCAGACAGCCCGAGCTTTGGGGGAGAGGCGGGAAAGTAGTCAACTTGATTAGGTAATTGCGAGAGTTCGGATTTAGTACTTTCACTTTTGCAGCAAAGCTAAAGTACCGCCCGATTGCATATATGTATCTATATAGTACAATATGCGCTTAAGCACGTACATATAATATAATATATATAAGTGTGTACGTACGTATACATGATTGTCAAAATCATAACTAACAATGCGTACTAATTTAGGCAATGGAAATTATGTTGTTATAGCAAGTAATGGCTTAAAAGACGGTCAACTCGGCTTTAATGGCTGATTAACAAATATTCAAACATCGCATCGTGCCACCGAATAATAAAACAAAGCAAATGAGAGAAAGAAAGAGAGAGAGAGAGATAGAGGCAGTTCGCAACAATGGCGAAAAAAGGTCAATTTAATAATAACAACAATAACGTGAAGAAATGCACGCACACTATGATAAATCATGTATCAATGCACCGTTAGGTGTGCCACAATAAGCGCCCAGTGCGACGAAAGAAAACAACAGGAGAGAAGAGCGTAGAACTTTTACGAGGCGGTGTGTACAAAGCGAGCGAGCGAGCGAGCGAGAGCGAGAGCGCCACTAAAAAAAAACTCTATAATGATTAACAGCATCGCTCATCATGATAAACAGCGGTA
Source organism: Drosophila koepferae (assembly GCA_030914345.1). Taxonomy (NCBI): domain Eukaryota; kingdom Metazoa; phylum Arthropoda; class Insecta; order Diptera; family Drosophilidae; genus Drosophila; species Drosophila koepferae. The sequence continues at coordinate 8,126,532 of JAUESR010000202.1, forward strand.
TTCAAATTAACTTCATTAACACACGCACAGAGGTATGTATGTATATTTATGTGCGTATGTTTGTATGTAGAGAAACCCCTATGTACATTACTATGATTGCAGTTCCTGTGCAATTAGATACATGTAAATAAATGTACATAGGCGGTGACTAAAGGTAAGCAAACATACACAAATATACACACTCATATGCATTTGGACAGGAAAAGTTCACAGTAATCATTCCATAGCAATTCGCTCATTTGCGCTCACTGCATGACTAATCGTTATCGAGTTTTATTGGCGCCTCCAAGTGGCTGGCGACTGAACTTTCCGATAAGTACAGTGACAGAAGAAATGTGTTAATCAGACGTGCGAGCGAGCTGAGAAGAGCTGGAAGTAAACAAATGGAAATCTGTCCACACTTAATCGTCGCTAAAATTGGTCATAGGAAGTGCAATACCAAGCCATGATTTATTTCAGGGGAATTTGATCCAATCACATGTGTAACTACTGTTTGGTCAATCATGGAAAGAAATCAACGTTTGTTCAATAATTTAGCTGAAAATAGCCGAAAGGTCATTTATTGATAATTTTGATAAGGCGACGAACGATTTATGGCGATAAGAACAGCACATTAAAAACATTATATATGTGTGTATGATAATACGAATGAATGTGTGAGTGTCTGAGTGAGCGTGTGCTTGTGTGTGTTTATTAAATACTTAAAAATTGTTGATTAAGCTATTTGTGTTGACAGTTTGAGTTGGGTTGCCGAGGGCTCTCCGCTTGCCGTCAGTGCCGAATGTTGTTTATGTGTCGTTCGGCATGCTAATGGATCGTATTAAATGCTTGTTTATTTATATATTTTTGTTACTTGTCTGCATATGTCTGATGTGGGAAATCTGAGAGACTAATCAACCTAAAATAAACTGAGTATTTCAAGTGGAAAACACCAACGAAAGCTCAGAAATTGCACTTTCCAAATTGAATAGCGTTCCAAAGGGTACCAGACTGGGCGAGAGTGAGTGAAAGAGAGTGAAACCAACATTAAATTAAGTGCCATAATTCAACTGGAGAGGCTGTTCGCAGTTACAGATACAAATACAAAGTAGGGTGCAATGGTCAGACAGCGGCTGCAACAATAGCAAAATTTTTTATTAAATCTACACGAATAAAGCGGAGCAAAGCATAAGCCAAACACACGCCTGCACACACAGCTGCATTTGTTAGGGGGGCCATTTATTTGCGCTAATATCGTTCACCCCACTTTAAATGTCAGCAGCAACAGCTGCCCCAGCCAATTAGGCATGTGCGATAGAGCGAGCGTGAGAGAGAGAGAAAGAGGAGAAAGAGAGAGGGAGGCAGCGAATGCTTTGGCATAATAAACGTGCGCAGGCGCAGCAGCCAGTCCATAGACAAAGATAATGCAATACAAATGAAAACATAGGCAAAACAACCACAACAACAACAACAGCAACAAGTACTACAACACATGCATGAACAATAAAACAAATAAGATCGCAAATGTTAACAACTGGTGCAAGGTGTTTTTCTCATTGCCTGCCTCCGTTTGCCATATACTAAACTAGCCTACATAGTTGTTGCGCTCTTCACTCTTACGAACAGCTGCATTTCCCCTCAATTTAATAGAACAGCTGAGTTGTCTGCAAAACAAATAATAAATGCCTCAAATTCATATATTTTGTTTTACGCTAAAATTCTATGAATAATCCACATTATTCTATCAACTTCTAGCAGCAGTCAGAACAGATATTTTGCTGGTCAGTGTTGTGAATTCATCTAGTATATCATTTAACTGGCATGCCGATTCACCCTGCCCATCCCCTCTCTTCCATTAATCGACAGCCCCCTTTGAGTCATCGAGAAATGAATGGACGGGGCGCCGCATCATTAACAAAAGCTATCAAGTGCAACTGAGTTGATTTGTGTTAGTTGTTGTTGTTGGCGTTGTTGTTAGTTGGAAAGCTGGAAAACCCATTCCATTGTTTGCAACATTTTGAGTGAATGAAAATGCGCACTCAAGATAATTTCTCGACTCGCTGTTTGTATAGAAATTTAATTGCAGAAGGCCAAAAACGCTATGCGGCATCCAATTTCACTACGCAAGCGCAACATGCAGAGGTCAAAGTTGAAGCGATGGCGTCGCAACGCCTCAATGCACATTTCTCGCCAGCAACAACAAGTGCCACTCAGCACACACTACATATAAAACATGCTCACATAGACGTTTTACATGCATGCTTCTCTTGTATATGCGCGCGCGCGCGTGTGTGTGTGTTTGTGTGTGTGTGTGTGTGTGTGTGTAAGAAGAACCGCAGCTCAAACATGTTTCCATTGGCAAGACGAAGGCAAAGGCGTCCCACTTGTTGGAACCACAGCCGCCGCCGCAGACATTTGGTTTTAATTTACTTTCAATTTCTTATCGCAATTGAATTATTGACATGTGCATTGCATAATGTCTAACCACAGCCAAAGATGAATCGAACGAGTATCGAGTTGCGCCCAAACAAAATTTGAGAGACAAAAAAAAAGTTCGAGAGAATAAAAAGTCCGCGCATTACAACGGTTTTCGTTTGCTTCCAGTCGTGAGAAAAAACCCACCCCACTGGAATATAGTCCACAAATATTTGTGCATGGCGTCGCAATTTTAGGCGAAAACTTAAGGTATTAATTAGTAAATATGTATATATATGAGTGTGTGTATGTGTATGTATTGGAAACTTGTGAGAGACGCACCCAAGAGCAGCAGCTTAACCTCAGAGGCGGCGCGTTCTCCTTCGGCTCTGAGCGCCCGGTCGATGTTTTTGGAACGTTCGATGGCTTCTTTATCTCGTGCTGTACTCACGGCACAACCCATTTTGTTATTATCGTTTTTTGCTGCTTGTTAACCAACTCGTGATCAGCTTTTCGGCGAAATTTACGCCTGTAATTAATTAATTTTCACTCCCGTTTTTTCGGTACTTTTGATTAGCCACTGCAGATCGTTGCGTCTGCGCGTCGTCTGTACACTTTTTTGTGTGTTGCTTCTCCTCCTCCTTTCACACAAACACATACACACGCATTCACACACGCGCAGTCAATGTTTGAGCCGACGCAGACGTAGCGGGCAGTAGATTTTGCACTTTCCAAAACACTCGCGGCAGCGGCCTTATTAAATTATTTAAATTTTCTAATGGTATGTCTGGCGGCAGTGCGAAATAATTTTCTATTTGTTAAAACAGCTTTTAGCGTTCGGGAGCGTGAATCACTTTTTGACTGCTACTGCGGTTCCCACTCTCATACTAAAAAAAAACACCACTAAGACGTAGCACATGGTCACACTATAAACGATCAGCGTTTGTCAGTGCTGTTAAAATACCAACAAAATACAGCTGATCAACACTTTTAAATTGGGCAAGTGTGACGTCAACGTGAACTATAGCAGTGTTGCCAGACATTGGTGTACGCCTTGCAAATTACTAAATGCTATGAAACTCAAATTTTAAATTCAGACTTTGGCGCGAATATTAATTTTCAATAAAATAACAAAGAAACATTTTTAAAATGATAATATTTATTTTATGGGCAGAATAAGGATAATTATAAAGCAATAATTTACTTTAAAAATATAATTTGGTAAAAATTCTCTCGAATTTGATGCTCAAGAGCACATTATTGAGAATATATCAAGAATTTCAATATCAAAAATTTGCCCTTTGCCTTTCGATATGTTTATTGAAATAACGCTTTAAGTATAAACAAACAAAACGAACACAAAATTGTGCTCGGCTCCTCGGAAGTGCACGGCGTTTGCTTCCAAACCGTATGTTCGCAAGCCGAAAAAAGTTCTCAGCAGCCCACAGAATGTGGGAGAGTGTGTGTGAGAGAGAGAGAGAGAGAGAGAGAGAAAGAGAGGAGCGCATACATAAATAATATTTGCTTTAGCCTTTTGGGACAATACGATTATGAGAATTGAAAGTAGAATGGGAATGTCAATCTACGTTGGCGGCCAACGGCAGCAGCCAGCGCCAAATGGCAGCAGTTGCATTCGGATATCATTTATACTTTTTGAAATTCGAACGAGCATTGGAATGATGTGATGGTTGAGTTCACTTGCGGGGCAGCAAGCTGGAATAACTTTCGACAAGTCATTTATATGTACGTGATTTGAAGTTGTCGAAAATCGAACTAGCAATGGAAGCATTGAGCGTTTATCTACAGCTGCAGAAGATTGGAAAAGTTTCGGGGTCGCAGTGCAAAAGCTGCGACAGCCGCAGGAGCGTCGACGACGAGGACGTTACATGCTGCGCCCTGCGCCCCAGTGCTTTGTCTACACGGATGCCATCAACGGGTCATGATTTACACATGTTTACACGAAGATTGGGAACGGCTGCGGGGAGTTGGGCTGCCCCGCATGAATGAATGATAGCCGCATCGCAGCAATGTTGCTGTTGTAATTTATCGTAAAATGTAAAACGGCGGCAACGGAGGCTAGAGAATTATGGAATTATGCGGTTAGAGGGGCTAGGGCACATAGGCTGGGGTATGAGTGCGAGTAGTGCGGATGTTTAACGCTTTGGGTGGTCCAATTGGTCGTCGCGCGAGTGCAATGCGGCGCATGCAAAGCGCATGCCGTCTTCTTCTTGCTCGGCTGTCTTACTCGTCATCAGCATCATCATGATCATGGCTGTTGTTGTAGTAGCTGTGGTTGCCCTCTTGTTGTTGTTGTTGTTTTTGCTTGTTGAATAAAAACCGTTTGCTGATGCCAACAAATTTGACGAACGTCGACGTCAACGTCGGCCAAACTTCAATCGGCGTGCGCACAAAAGCAGAAACTAAAGCAAACAACAACTATAGCTACATCAGCAGCAGCAGCAGCAGCAACAACAACAACAGTTAAAGGATGGCAAGAGGCCTTGAAATAGATATATGCATACGTATATACATATGTGTATATACATGTGTGTGTGTAGTGGATGTTTTGCTCTCACTCCCACACCTATGCCCACACACACACACATACACACACACACACACTTGCACATACGCAGTAGAAACCGTTTAGCACATGTGTTGCCAGATTGCCACGGCAAACTCAAGATTAAGATTAATTTCGTCGATAATTTGAAAGAGGAAAGAAAAAAAAAGAAAAAAACACAACACGCAGACACTTTTGGAAAACTTTGCGTAGCGGCTTTTTATGCGTTGAAAGGTTGAACAGACGCACGGCGGCTGTTCATCTGGTATGTGGAGGTTGGCTATGGGCGTGCTCCACACTCAACTGTAGCTCCATTGCCATTGACTTTAGACACTCTCGTGATGGATGCTCGTGATGGACCGTCCGTCGATCGTCGACTCCGTCAATCGCCTTGATTTTCGGCACTTTACAAAGCCGTCGAGCAAGTCAATGGGCTGACAACTACAGAAAATAAATACCTAAAGGGTTAGCATGGATATATACTAGAAAACAAAAAATACTGAAATTAATTGCGACATCCAAGTTGGCTAGAATTCACCGTTCATTTGAATGGCCGAAATCGTAAAACTAAGAAATATGTGCAAGCATTTAACTAAAATTAGCAGCATTCAATTTGTTTACATTGAAAAAGTAATAATTACCCAAAATACAGAGAGCCTAAAAAGACAAAAATGTGCTGTAGACAATCACACAGACACACACATATGCAGGCACATAGATCGATCGATCGACTGGCTCCTAGGCCCAAGGAAAAATACAGATGAAAAAAAAAAAAAAAAAAAAGAGAAAAAAAATTGTATATCGAATGTTGAGTCGGCAGTCGACACAAGTGCGGCCCGTGTCGAGATTTGGTATTGTTTACATTAGCCATAGGGAAAACCGAATCGTACATAGCCATACGGCTGCAACCTGCCCGGGAATGGGGCAGGGAATCCGGGCTGCAGTAGCAGCAGGAAACAAATATCAGTGGCAGTGCAATTGAATTGCCATAAAAACTGATGCTTTGGCTCTCGGGTCTGGGTGTGAAATTTATGAATTCCCGTTCCAGTAGCCGCAACAGCAGCAGCAGCAGCTAGTTGAATATTTTTGTCATGGACGGCAGTGATCAGAGATGAGATGAGAGCTACGTGGGAGCTTTTAAGCACCTGCCAGCTGATAGAATGCAGTTTTCCAGCGAATAATGCAATAATTATTTCCAATTGGGTTTCTATATTTTGCGCCAAATCAGTTTACTACATATGTACATATATCGAGAGTGAGATCGTTTCTAGACTAGCCAGGGGCAGCAACTTCAAAGTCATAAAATGGCGATGGAACTACACAGTCTTTATTTTATCACGCTTTATGGTTACTTTCTAATTTTTGTTTTTTTCCCTCTGCCTGGCCATCTATTTTCGCTTGGATCTTACTTGTTGCTTTATGGCTTTATAATGTCTAGAGCGTTGCGTTTTATGATCTTCGTGTGCTCAGACAGACATCCAGCCAGCCAGCCAACAGTGAACTATATATGTAAGTGATTCATGTTGCTGCACAATCTGTGATCTATGATATTAATTGTTTCGCCCGGGCGCCGCCATTTGGTCAGTTTCCTAAAAATAAGCACATTCGACATTTTCGAAAGATCTTTTACGTCCCGTTTAGCTCATTTTTTCGAATCTTTCTTGTCCCCTGCTTTATTCTCCTTATTCTTGCGCTCTCCGTCCTTCGGCTTGCAACGAGGACCTAAAATCTCTGTCTTACAGTACATCATCATTAGAATCAAATCGTAATTACGATAAGAGATGTGTTCTACGTACCCTTGGATGGGCAAGATTTTTCATCAGGCCTAGCATCTTTCTGTATCGTTTTGGAGTCCTTACTCCCACTGACTGCTCGACTGCTGATTAGAAGCTCGTAGCTTAATCTGAGCGTGGGAGATTTCAAGGAACGAGTCATTTCATTACTTTATTAATTTTGTATTAGGCTATACAAAAATTGATCTATCTCTAAAATGAACTAAAGATGCTTTTTCTCTTACTTCTATAAGTCAATTCATACGACATATGATACCTAGCTTGTTTTGTTTGTGATTATTGGTATACGATTTGAGTAGAGAGTAAGAGTAGAGAGTTTATACTTTTTAGATTCAAATACAGATTAGATCTATCTCGGTTTCATTCATTTAGCCAGTCATAGTCAATATGATTTCATTACAATAATACTCTACTAATTGTATTACAAATCCTTAGATTAATAACTTAACTGACATATGTCAGTCGCCTCAGATGTTGTGGCTCGGGTTGTGGTATTTGAAATTTGGATATTGGATTACACATTCCCCGACTGCTGCGCTACCGGATCTCAAGTGCCGACCACACATTACCCAAAAAACCCGAGTCCGAGCATCAAGTGTGGACCGCAGCGACAGTGTCTGGGAGACGAAGCAATGTCAAAATATTTGTCAGCGCCTCGTTTTACGCCGTACAATTTATACGACGGACTGCCGCTGCGTCAGGATGTCGCCTGTAATTAACCCAAATTTAAATAAATGCGATGTGTACGATCTCCCCCTGCGAGCCACTTGAAATGCTATGCATTGGTAGTTGTTACAATAACATATATGTATTTGTATGTATATATATATATGCGTGAATATATATCATTTCATTTTCATTTTCTGCCCGATTCTCTGGTATTCTGCAATTATCATTTATCATAGTCCTTTGTATGCCTAGCTGGAGCCAATTTGATCTTGAGACTGTTTTTCTTGAGACGCCTGCCAATTGTTCTGGGAGCAGTATGTTCCGATTCCCGCAAGACATTTCCGATCGAGCATACATAGGTGCGCTGCCCCACAAGGCCAACAGAAAAGAGTTGAAAAAACAGCTCAATAAAAAACGCTGAAATGTGGGAAGAGCTTGCATATAAAATGTACAAGAGAAAAGAACAAAGCAAAAAATATGTGAGCGACAACAGCAACAGCAACAAGAAGAGTAAGAGCTACAGCAACAACAACAACAACAACAACAACAACAACAACAACAACAACAATGTGAATCCCAAGAAGCAATGACGACAATACGCGTCAGTTGAAATGAAACAGATGCCAAAAGTTCGAAGATTGAGGAGCGGCTGCACGCAGCAGTCAGCAGGCCAAGAGCTTGCCACATGCCACATATTTGAGTTCGACACTTATCACACAATCAGCGAAATTTTAGCCCAAGCTGCTGGCAATGCAAAATTTGTAATTTATATTATTGAGTTGGCCGAAGATCGCATTAATTTCATGTCTGTTGCTGTTTCCTGTTTGCGCTTCCTTTTGCACAGCATTTTCCATTTTCCATTTTCACCTGTGCTAGGTGAGTCAACGGATTTTTAAGTGCCGGCTATTAAACCGAAAGCTAAACAAAAACCCAAACCAAGTGCCAAGTAAAAATGACTTTTGTGAGCCTCAATGGAACAACGTCTGCGTCGGTTTGCCTTTAAAAGAATTTCATTTTTTTTTTCTTTTCATTCCATCTCTCGGTCTCCCTCTACAGCTTTATCTCTTTCATTCTTTCTTAATTTTCTGTTCAATTTGGCGCAATTATTGCGCACCGAATAGTCTATAAATTGTTCAATTTTATTGCGCCAGCTTCGACAGCTGAATGCCGCAGCTGAATGCCCCATTCAAATAGGACTGCCCGTTGCGTATGCTCGCCCCTCTCTCTCTCTCTCTCACTATATACATATATGTATATCGGTTTCTCTCTTCTTTCTTCTCTCACTCTCTCGATGTAGGTTTTTATTATATTGCCACAGTTTGCATTGTAGTTTGGCAATGGCATCCAGATCGCACTATAACTGGCAGCTGGCAGCCAAACACACGTCGTGTTGGCCATCTTGCGCAAATGTCGGCGGCGACGTTGGCAGCGGCAGCAGCAGCGGCAGCGGCGGCCATTTTGAAATTGGAAATTTGAAATCGTAATCCGGGTGAGGCAAGGTGTTTATGACCCCACTGTCGCTATTTGAGTACCAAGTGTGGCAACATTCCGGCCAGCCCAAACATACAAAAAAAATTCCAAGTTTTAACTGAAACAACAAATGTATTTGACTCGATGAGCTCAAAAGCTGCCGAGCCGATGGATTGCTTGAAAAGGTGTCTAACGAAGATTCTGTATATTAATATTATTATGTAAATAAATTTTGCAATTTCTTAACATATTTTTTGAAGCTCTATTAAGAAAATATGTCAACAGCAAATCGAACTAGAATTTAAGAACGTTTTTCTCGCTAGATAAAATAGATTCATATATAATATGATATATTTGAAAGTGGATCTCATGGCTTAATATTTAATATATTTCATTATTTGCTTTGTTCTTCATCAAATACGTTTCCCCTCCTCCACTTCCCCTCCACCCACACTCGACATAAAGACAACGCATATAAAGCTTTTTATATCAAAATAGTTTTGCCCTATAAACATTTGCTTTGTTTTTAAATAATTCTTATTTGTTTGCTCTCTAATCTAACTTGATTGTTTATAAATCTATTTATTGGGCTTTTCTGTCACCAGATTTTATTCAAACAAAATCTTATAAGAAATTCCCTACTTAACGCCTAACCGAACGCTAAAATATCGCATAAATATTTACAAAAAGCAAAGTCGTGGGAAAAAAACAATAACAAATTGATCTTAGACATTTAAAAAATATACTGAAGTATATATATGTATATATATTGTTTCTATTTGGATAATGTGTTCCACATAAAGTAGCCGCAACACGTGACTCGATTTCTGCATAAAAGCTGGGGGCATAAACAAATCTGGGAATCTACTTATGAAGACATAAAATCTAACTATTTGGTTAGATCTGGACTGGAAATTGCAGCAATACAAAAGTGTAAATATTTAAACAAAGAAACGAGCACGGCCAAAGGGTAAGAGAGGGAGAGAGTGAGTCAGACAGAGAGAGAGAGAGAGAGAGAGAGAGGGAGAGACAGGGCACAAATCTTAGCTAGAGACTGCATAATTTGGCTCGTAGCTGCTGATGTGTAAATATTTTGAATTTTGACTATTTGATTATTTGTTGTCCGGCGGATCAACTGTTTTAATAAACGTTGTGAGCTGCTAGGGCACTGAGAGGAGGGGCGGAGCGGGATGGTTGGCAGGTGGCAGGGCGTGTCCCGAGGAAGCTGCAATTGTTTGCTTTTGCCTGTTGTTGTAGGTCAGTGTGCAAAAACAAATGCGCCGCAGCTCCAACTTGTATACAACGCCTCCTCGAGGGCGTGGTCGTGGTCGTGCTCGTGGAGGCGGCAAAGGAATCATGTGTTTAGAGTGTGTTTAATTGTTAAATGTTTATTAAACTACAGCACGAGGCAAGTTTAAACAATGCTGGCCATGGCCGGCATTTGGTATTGTTTGGTATTCTTTTGCATTACCCAGAACGAGAGAGAGAGAGAGTGGGAAGGAGTACGAGTGAGAGAGAGAGGTAGAGGTAGAGCATCGCTGAATCAATGGGATCGACGCTTTGTGTACTACAACTCAACTTGGTGCAGACGTCGTATACATAATTTTGTTTACAAACGTCCATAATAGTAAACAATTTGGCCATTTAATAACATTAACATTAAATTAAAAGCAAAACTCGTGCAAGAAGCCCAACACAACAACAACAACAACAGTCGAGTGAAAATATGAAGTGAGATGAATTGTATATGCTTATCTTTATTATGATTATTTGAACTTGAAACAAAAAGGAAAAATAAAGAAAAAACAAAATGTTGATGACGACTTTTGTTTGGGAATTCCCAGATCAAGCCTGTGGGTAGATTATAGAGATAGAGCTAGTACAGAAAGAGACAAGGAGAGATGAATAGAGAGAGAGAGAGAGAGCCGTTGCAATTGCCAACGGACCACACAAGATTCAGTGTGAACTGTATTGGCGGAACTGTTGACCCAGTTAACATGACGCACTGTTTGGCTTTGCCTTGGAATCGATGGCTATAAATACAAGGCGCGATGTCATGTCAAAGAAATTTCGATCGGCCAGGCAGTGGGGGCTAAATGGCTAAACATTTCGCCTGAAAGCAACAAAAATTCAGCAAGGAAATGCGACAGGAAAATAGCTAAATATAAAGCATAATCAAAGAAAAGCCAAGAAATGTGTAAACAAATTTCTATATATTTTTAACTCTTTGAATTGATTTATAGCTGCTGCTTTAATTTTGTTGTTGTTGTTTTTGATAAATTCCTTTTGCTCTTTGTATTTTGGTCAATGTCATTTAGTGAGAAAAACGATTTCTTTTAAATCTTCTCTCGCACCTGGGCAATTAATTAATCGCCAGAGCCAGAGCCTGAGCTACAGCCACAGCCACAGCTACAGCCATAGGCCAATTGGAATTGTATTGTTTCGGGTGCCTGTTTAATTTATTCCTCACTCACAATAAAATCGTTTTTCTTGCTTTCTGGGGATGTGCAGCAACGAAAACAGCACGCAAAAACCGAAATAAGAAATAATAATAATCAAACGTAAAAATAATTTATGGCCTGTCCGCAGCGACCAGCAGCAAAATGGCAAAAGGCTTATGCATGCATATATGTATGTACATATAAATATATAGATATAGATCTATATATGTATATAGAAATTGACTTTAAATGCTGTGCTGAAAAACGCTCCACAATTGCCCCCACAATTGTTGCTGTTGTTGCTTTGCGGTTATTGTCTGCGAGTTCCGCGAAAAATTCTCTCAAATGGCGAGTGCTTCGGCAAATTGTCTGCCTGTGATATATTTGCCAAATGGAATTAAATTATCTTTCAGGCCAAGCAAAAGTCAAATAAAATTCCAAAAAAAAAAAGCAGAAAATAATAAGAATTGATTATATAGCTAACAAAATTGTGCGCTGTTATTGCTGTTGCTGTTGCTGCCCGCAGCGCCAATCGCGCCTGACGCGTTCGACAAATAGAATTCGTTTAATGTAAACAAAACTCCGCCTCCGTATGCCTCATTCTCTCTCTCTGTGTGTGCGTGTGTATTTGGGGATTGAAATGTTGTCCGATCTCTTGGCACCGAAAAAAAGAAACAGAAAAAAAAAACAAGTTGCGTGTGTGTAGAGCTGAGCGTGGAGCGTAATGCGCAGAGAGCTGAGAGCTGGGAGCTGAGAGCGGCCTCGTCGCCATCGTCAACGTCGTCACGGTCGCGAGTCGGCGTAGTGCTGACAGCAATGGCGGCACTCAGGGAGCATGTAGCCAGCAGCATCAGTCAGAGACCCAGGTCCGGAGCCGTAGCCGAGCCATACAGAGAACGACTAAATCAATTAACAGCTCGTTTGAATGCCGCGCCAGCAGAGCATTGGGAACAAACGGCAACGGCAACGGCAACGGCAACGGCCATCGGTTTCCTTTCCATGAGTGCCAAATGTTAATTCATTTGCAGTAATTAAGGTTTCGAGATCTGGGTTTCCCAACTATTTATTAACTGTTGACTGTGCCAGAAGCAGGAGACCAACATGCTCGATGTGGCCACAATATTTCATTGCTAATGCTGTGCCTCATTCTAGGAATTATTGTATTGCATATGTATAATAAGTTTATCTATGAATCTGATGGTAATTTCTTAAAATTTCTTTATTTACTCGATTTTTTGGTATTGTTGTAGAGCTAAAAGCAAATTTTGCTCTCTCTGATTGGACATTTTCAATATATTTAATTAGGAAACAATTTGAATGATTCGAAGACAGCTGGCTTAATAGAATTATTCAAATTTGAGAAAGATTACAATTTTGTATTTAATTTAAATGATTTTAGTTTGCTAGAGATTTGACTTCAATGAAGATTTCCCAATTCGATTTGATTTTGCTGTTTCTTATACACTTTCCTATAACTCTTGAGCGTCTAAAAAGCTCTGACTATAGAACGAAAAATTATTTCAGATTCAGAATAATTTCTTCAAGTTAACTAAGAATGTTCCTATGGCTTAGTAGCGATATCTTCTATTCGCTGTTGGTGTTCTGAGAGATGTTTCTAGATTCAAACTTGAAGTTTGAAAATTTATCAAACTTTAATTTTGCTTAATGTCACATAAACACATGCGAACCTAAACACAGAATTCAGCTTCAGATCTATGTATGTATGTACATATATCTACATACTTCTCTCTATGTATCGAGCGAAGTTTCTAATGATACCAACTTTAGGATAACTGCTAGTCGGATATATTTATATTATTTATTTTCTTCTAATATCATTAATAACTAAATATATATAATCCCAAAGAAAATAGAAATACTAGTCCACTGGATCGTTTGGCCAACTCGCTCGGATTGCCGCAATTCCAAGTCAAAGACCTCGAGTACGCTGTCTGTTCCTGGATATTTGGCATGCCAATGCGTAGATCTGGCTCCAATGGCACTAACCACCGATATGTCACATACAATGCTATCAATACGCCAATGTCAACTGTGTGCTCTCTGGAAAAGGAGCGAGAGAGCACGACAGATCGAAAGAGCGAGAGAGGGAGAGAGGCAGCACACGAAATGCCAGGCCAATTAGCTGCAAGTCAAATTGGAAATGCGAGCGTGAGCAACACGCAGGCAGCCAAGAGAGAGAAAGAGTGAGAGCGAGAGCGAGAGCGAGAGAGTGAGAGCACATTTGCGTAAGGCGTAGGCGAACTAAAAAAAGAATATATTCCGATCAAGTGGAGCGTCGTCCGTCGAGGCCCGAGCACAATTTAGAGCGACGAGAACGTTGAGATCGCCAACAGCTTGCAGTTAGTCGAGGATAGCGAAGCCGCGTGGTTGTATCACTAAAGACAACGGATTAAATTGAGAAACTATTAGTAATAAAGAGAAAAACAGAAACTGTGACACTGTGAGCTGAAAAAGTAACTTAGTTAAAGTAAAGTAAAGTAGATTTTGATTGTGTAGAAAATAGACAAAGTGCGAAAAATGATCAAGAGTGAGGATGTGCCATCGGAGCTGAACAGCCGCACAATGGTTGTAGACCCGATGGGTGGCTTTGTGAATGGCTCGCATTATCATCCACATCACACGCATCATCCACTGGGCAGTGGGGCTCAGCATCTGCATGCACACACCTTTACGCATCACACACCCTCGCACCTGTATCGCGGTGGGAATGCGCTGCCCGCTGGCAATTTCCAAGTGATGGGTGGCGATTCGCCCACAGAGCTGGTGGATGAGAAGCCAAACATTAGCTATATGGAGCGCAAGTATTATGCACCCACCCTGGATGCCACCGGCAGTGTCACGCCCACCGCACAGCATTATGGGCTGAGTGCGCTGCACAGCATGGGCACGCCGCCGGCATCGTCGAGTCCAATTCCTCCATATGGCGTGCTGATGCCCGCCCACTCTGTTGGCTCCGTCTCGCCCAATTCCAGCTCCAAAACGCCCACCGATCAGGATATGTGCATCAGTTCGTCAGTGGTGAAGCCATTGCAGTTGCAACACATTAACCATCAGTACGCCTCCACCATCAAGTACTGCACCAACAATACCATAGTCAGTGCCAATGACTACCATCAGCTGACAATGCACGAATCGGAGCAGCAGCAGCAGCAGCAACAGCAACAGCAGCAACAGCAGCAACAGCAACAACAGCAGCAACAGCAACAACAGCAGCAACAGCAGCAACAGCAGCAACAGCAACAACAGCAACAACAACAACAACAGCAACACTCTCCCGGCGGCTACCTGCCACGCCATTCCGCCTCACCCAGCCAGCCCATTACGAATACCCACGGACATGGCATGCCCGTGCTGAACTATTCCAGTGCCAGCTCCTCGCCTGCCAAGTCACTCAATGGCTCCGAAACGACAGCAACAAGCGCCGCTCACGAAACTGCCAGCGCACAGCAGTCGAAGGTGAGCGGCTCCAGTGCTCAAGATAGTAGCACGCCGGACACCACCAAGAAATCCGGTACTCGTCGTCCCGAGAAGCCAGCTTTAAGCTATATCAACATGATTGGACATGCCATCAAGGAGTCGCCCACGGGCAAACTGACGCTCAGCGAGATCTACTCATATCTGCAGAAGAGGTGCGTATCATATCTGAAGTAGCATATATACATATATGTATATATATGTATGTATATATATATATTTGAAACTGAGCTCGGACAATCTTACGAGTCCCGTTGTTATATAATTTAACCACTTGAGATTAAGGCTACAATGCGCAGTATCGAATGTCGTCCAACATGTGTGAAGCTTAAGAGTTTGAAAGGCTTTTTGTGTCGTGGGCATTTTGTATCCCAAGCCAGCCAGCCAGCTCCAATATCAAAAGCTATTGAAGTTTATAGAAATGGTTCAAGTTTTCAAAACAATAGTAAAACTAACAGAATGTCATTTGACTCAAATAAAAGACAATTTTATATAGATAGTCCGTTTAATAGAAAGCGATTGCCAAACTATCTTGAATTTATTATTATTGCCTCTTCTTTAATTAATCGGCAACTCGAGAGCTGGAATAAATGCATAGTCTACTTAAGTATTACATAATTCAATGAGCTAAATACAGAGTATCTGCTAGAAAAAAGTTTCCGGCTTTAGCTTATAGAGACAGCGTACAATAATCGTGCATTACTATTTTATTTTCTAAGAAGTAATAGTAAAAGTCTTTCAATCTAAACAACCTGGCTAAGAGCCCTAAATACTGGCTTAGCTTTTGGCTCTTATCGGCCATTGCATTCCCAAGCTTGGCGCAGGCAGCGACAGAATCTCAAGTGACCAGCTGGGGCCCATTACCGACATCGACACCCAGCCACCGCGCACCGGACACAGATATAGCCGACACGAGAGTCGATGGACGTAGAGGGGGAGGGAGAGGGTTGAGTTTGTTTCGATTTTCATGTGTCGCTTGCGTTTATTTACTTGCCTCCGATATTATTTAGTCAACAAAAATATGATCAGCTCCCCCAACCCAAAAGCCCAAGCCCAAGCGCGAGCTCAATGGCCACGTTGGAGCTCTCTGGCAGGCGCATCCTTTTGATTGCTCATATTTCTCAGCGCATGGCACTTTATGTATGTATATATATATTGGCGACGATCACGACTGGGAACCAGACAAAGGCGGAACGAAACGGGCCATGGCAACGCTTAAATGCAAAATGCGTGAGAGGATTTTAACGCTGACAACGATTGTTTGTTGTTGTCCATGTCTGTGAGCCCGAAATTTTATAATTGACTTTTGTGATGGACACTCAAAGCTCATTAGAATATAGAGAGGGAGAGAAAGAGTCAGATAGAGAGAGAGAGAGGGGCATAGAGAGATGGTTAGAGAGGGGAGTTATATTGGATGTGCAGCTGAAGACAATTACTTACATAAATAAACTGAATTTGTATCTGTATCTGTATCTGTATCTGTATCTGTATCTGTATCTATATTTGTTTCTGTTTCTGCTTGCAGTTATGAATTCTTTCGCGGACCCTACGTGGGCTGGAAGAACTCGGTGCGTCACAATCTCAGCCTGAACGAGTGCTTCAAGAAGCTGCCCAAGGGCATGGGCGTCGGCAAGCCCGGCAAGGGCAACTACTGGACCATCGATGAGAACTCGGCGCACTTGTTCGAGGACGAGGGTAGCCTGCGACGTCGTCCACGCGGCTATCGCTCCAAGATCAAGGTCAAGACATATGCAGTCAATGCGAACAGCTTCTATAGCGGCAGTTATGGCGATGCGGGCATGGTGAGTTTACAGAGATTCATAGCCAAGTCATATATTTGATCAATTTTGTAAACTCCTGCAGGACAATGCCAACTTCTATGCAACGCCTGCCTATGCCAGCTACGACTACGGCGCTGCAGCTGCAGGTTCTTCGGCTGCACAGGGCTTCAGTGATGCCTGGAACGTGCATGCTGCTCACAGTGGTGCACCATCTGTTGGCGTTGGCACGCTGCCGCAGTACTCCAACATCACCTGCCTGACGGCTGTGGGCAACAATCTGAATGGCTCTCCCACTCCCCCGTTGGCACACACTGCTCTGGGCATGTCCTCGTCGGTGGGCCCATCCAGCTCGCCTGGGGCGGCGCTTCAAAGTGATTATGCGCCAGCCGCCAGTCTCGTGGCTGCCGGCTACTCCTATACAACAAGTGGCAGTGCCTTGGATAACGGTAAGTGCCCCACTGAGCCAGTGCGTCTGGGTGTTCCTGTCAATCAGAGCCATTTAATCGCTCGTTGAGTTCACAGGGTGTGCCTGTGCGTGTGTGTGTGTGTGTGTGTGTGTGTGTGTGTGTGGGTGCGGGGCATTTTGATCTCGAATTACCACCGCATAGCAACACATGGTACGAGTTTTATTGCTGCGCCGTTGTCGACATCGACGTCGCCGTCAGACTCAGCGACAGCAAGAACTGCCGGCAGCGGCAGCAACTGCGTCTCGGCACTGTGTGAATTTTAACGCCAGATCATAAAATGCGCTTTTTAATCGTGTCTTGTTTGTTTCCTCTGCTTGGGCTATTTCGCAGGTCTGCGTTCCATGTCGCTGCAGCAGTTGCCAGCATTGTCCTCCATACAGACGTCGCAGTCGCAATCGCATCATCATCATCATCATTCGTCACATCATTCACAACACCCGCATCATGGCAGCATGACTCCGCCGCCATCTCAATCGGGCAACCATGCCATCGATCGTTCGCCAATCGATTTCAAACCGGTTTACCTGCCCATGACTCCGCCTCCGACTGCGGTGAATGGCAGCTACTACGAGACAATCAAATATTCAAATTAGCGTAGCCAAATCTGATTAGCCATAAAATCCGCCACATGTATGAATTGTTTTGCATTATTACCTCAAAGGATAATCAATTAATAAGTGTTAGCCCCTAAGTAGTTGCAGACAAAGTTAGTTGCTTATTATTATTATTAATATTATTATTATCAAATAAAGTATGTCTTAAAATTAGCAAGTATTTATAAAGCAAATAGTCAAGCATTGTTTGTGATCAAGCTGTTCAATTCTTCTATAAATATGATCGACTAGCAGATGCCCTATACACATACATTATCATTGGTGCAAGCTAGGACTCTATTTTTCTTTGCCACTATGCTGTGCTTATAAGCTTATTATTATGAAATAAAATAAACACACATAATATTAAATATATATTTGCAAACAAAATGACTATTTTTAATTTATCTGAAAATAGTTTAATAAATGGACTTATTATTGAAGATGTCATGCATAGACTTTTATCTTCATATTGCTCAAATAAGTTATAAACTTTCGCGCTCCGAATAAAATCACATTCACTCAGTGCCTCTCTGCCTCTCTGAGCAAGAACCTTCGGTTATTTTCGTATTGCTTGAGTGCTTTGCGTTGAGCCATTCGTGTGGTGCTCTTCTCCCGAACAGATTTATTAAATGAGAGTAACTCAAATCGTATGTGCAAACGATCTTCACATTTGCATGCACACATTCACACGGTGCTGTGTTTACCGAAGACAACTCTCGTACACACACCAATTCATACACAAAAGACTTTTTGCTTCGTAAAGGTTTCTGTCCCATAGCGAATGCGCTTTGAGTTTTTTGGCAAAGCTTGAGCGGAATTTACTCACATATTTGCAGAAATTGAGAAGCGATCGGAAATATATTAGCGGACTTTGGTTATATTTGACAGTGATATCAAATCAATATCAAATATGCAAATTTAAATTTAAAAATTGCGCCCAAAGCACAGGGTGGTGCAATTGCGCACAGACAATTTCAAGTGAGCAGCATAATTGCGTGCTGTGAAGTTGGCTGAGGTGCGTGTAATGGCTGCTCTTTACATTAAGCAGAGTTAGCTAAGCAGTGCACTGCTTTGTTATACGCTGCTTGAGGCGAATCGTAATTTAAATCTTTTCTATATTCTTTTTCTATCAGTCTGGCAACATTACTTCTCTTTTCTCTTCAAAATTCATTTTTTGAATATACATTTTCGCGCTTACTTTACGGAAAATTGTGTTTCGACATATATATACTTTCATAGACAAGATAAACCAAATATTTTTTGCTCAGATTTATGGTTACAAAGAATGAAAGTTAGAGCTCGAGTTGTGTATGCCTCGCCGTCAAAAGTTGCCAATACCAGCATCATATTTGATTTATTATATATATTAATTTTTTTAAACATATTATTTGCAGTTTACAGCGCACGATACATTTATAATATAAATATAAATTTTATATGTCTATTCAATAAGATATTACAATTTATAGTATTTAAATTAATCTCATAAGAAATCTCTTAGTTAAATTGCTTAACACCCAGTCAAGAAGCCAACTAACCAGCTCAAAGGATAATAATATTCGCTCCGTATTTAAATCTAATTCCAGGCACATGCCCACCTCATTGTTCTAGAGATTAGCAATCCAATTATTCAGTTAATTGTCTCACCTTTATGGGCAAATTAAAATCTCAAGCAGAGTCAAATGGAACACAGTGCAAAGGCCAAGACAGGCCAGAGAGTGAGCCTTTGAACTGACCATTGTGCGGGCCAAATGGTAAAGGCAACAGAAATCGCATCAAGAAGTCGTCGCCATTGATAATTATCGCCATAGACGAAGACGGGGATGAAGCTGACGATCACGAAGAGGATGAGGATGAGGACTAGGACTAGGACTAGGACTGGGATGTGGACAAGGGAGACTCAATCTTGGCAAAACCAAAAGACAAACAGTGAAACGGCAGTCGAGGTAACTTTTGAGTGAAAAATTTTACAGTCAAAGGATAATCGGGATTAAATCTTCTTGAAAAGTTAATGTTTACACACGCACCTACCGTTGGCGATGCGCCGATGACAACGGCAAAAGGCAGCAAAAAAAAAGAAGAAAAAAGATGCAAAAATTATGAAAATATTGTCACAAGTGCTGCAGCCAGCGCTGCGTCGTCCAGCGACGGCATTCGCTGTGGCAGGACAATTGCAGGCGGCAATCAAAACATGCAATTGTCCTTTTTCGTTCCGTTGCGAATCGAACGGAGAGCCGAGAGCTGAGAGCTGAAAGCTGAGAGCTGAGGCCGAGCCGTCGTAAGAGGATTTGTGCGTCAAATAAACACACGAACAGCAGCACAATCGAACCCAATCCCAGGTCCAGGACAACGGTCATTGCTGCTCGGACAGACTGTGAAAAACCGAAAACCAAATCGAAGATGCAGCCACAGCAGCCGCACCAGCCTACATAAATAAATAAATAAAATGATTTGAACATTTTTAATTTTTGCCAAAAAATAAAGGAGAAACCTACGTTTTTCTTTGCGTTAAAATAAACAATTTTTTTAAAACGTAGTTTTTATTTATTTTAAATTTATGCGAAATTAAAAACGTTTTTCGCAAGGATTTTCAACGGGCGAATGTTTTTATAGGCGCGCATAGCAAATTGCCAGGTTCCAGCTAGCGCTATTTGTCTCTCTATATGTCTCTCTATCTCTTTGTCTGTCTGTCTGGGAAAGGAAATATTTATCGTGTACAACAATAGATAAATGGATCCTTTATATAGTCAATTCTATTGCCAATTTTACATTCGAATCGTTCACACACAAAGTCTCGAGTATGTCGCGCGTATTTCCCCATATAAATAAACAAAAGTCTTGTTCGAATAACATGGCATGGAATATTTATAAAATAAACATTAGACCAGCGCAGCAGCAACAACAACAACAATACACGTTTAGAGTCTTCAATGGAATTGCTCCACGTAGACGGCATTGGAGACGCGGTTTTATGAATGAATTAAGCGCTGTAATGCAAAGTGTTTGAGTTATGCTCGGGCAGGTATAACAAATTTCTTCAATGGGTTGTGAGCGGCTCGCTGCAGCGCTGAGACTTTGAGAATGAATATAAAACTTAATATATGCCAGAAAATTCATTCAACTGTGCGGCGCTCGCCTCAGTAAAGTTGAATATTCAAATAGCCTGCTAAAGGGAAATGCTCGTGTTTGGCTAAATTCAAATTGTAAGATGTTATGCAAGAGAAAGTGAGAAAAAAAATATTAATGGTATTATTTATTAAAATAATGTATGAGTTGAAGAATTATCTAAGATTTATAAAGAATCATAAGAGAAGAGAGATTTTAAGAGAATCCTACTCAGTTATTTAATTATTTTTTAACATATATTTGAATTCCATACATTGCTCAATATTTATTCTACTTAGTTTTCTTTTTATTTGAGTCATATAAATAATCTTAATTTACCCTATTCATTCTTCAATATTTCTGTTTTTTCTTAAGTTTTCGTTTCTTATTATCAGAATGAGCTTACCCAATTCAATGCTATTTAAATTTAAATTTGCTAATAAACATATTCAATTAGTATGCCATTTGAAGGTGTCCCATTCCTTAATTCGCAACGCACTTCAGTTGAGAATTTTCGTGGAAAAGCGCATAGAACTCAAGCATCAGCTCATCACTTAAGCAAAAAGTACACACCTCACAGCGCTCCCATTTTGGCCCGCAGCAGGAGCGTGGCCGAGCCCAGGAGCTGGCAACACCCACACATCCAGCCAGCCAGCCAGCCAGCCAGAGGCTGACTACTGTGCAATAAAAACTGTAAAACCGCAAATAAGCCACAAAACCGCAGGACACGCGCGGCATAAGCAAAGCATCAACAGCTTCCTCATCATCATCATCATTATCGCTCGTGGGGGGGAAAACCGACCATATGAAACGGTAGCACGAGTTCCGTCGTCGAGGACCAGGTAAATTGGCCAGCTAAGCCATGGACCGGGGAAATACCCAATCGAATTTCTGCTGGTTTCATTAAGAATTCCCGCGGTGCGCATTAAAGTCTAAACATGCCAACCCCGCAGCCAGAAATAAGTTTTCCCCCTGCTGATCGAGCGCGCTTAAGCATTATGATGATTAGCATCCGGTGATTGGTGTTTTGGCTGACCACCAGGATTGGTGTTCAGGTAGTTTAAGACTTAGCGCCGTCGTCTTGCCATGAATTTCCGCTGCTTTAGGCTTAAAACCGGAAGATTTTCGCCATGATTATGATTGCGATTACGATTATTATGATTAAACTAATAGCGGAAATTTCCCAGCTGCATGCAACCCCTTCAATCCACATCCCACAATCCGACTCCCACATCCCATGCTCACATCGAATTTCTTGGAATAACAAAACCAAAATTTTGTATCTACAACTAATCTGCTAAATTGCAAAAGAACGAACTATGTATGCATAATGAGAGCTCGAACCATATACAAATCATAAATTTTAATGAGTGGCCAATATTGAACGAACCAACCAACCACCCAAAACACCCAAACACCCAATACCCCTAGCAACATCATCCAACACCCCAGCCATTCCACCACCCACCCCTGCATACACCCAAAAATGTTACTATCCAACGAGAAAAGCAACCACGAGCCACTGCAGTGTGCAAGCAGTGCAATGAATGCGCCATTGCTGCGCTCTTGGTCTCTCTCACTCTTTGCTGCTTAGCTATGTGTGCAGTGCAGGCCACGCCTTCCATTGGCTGCGCATTCGTTTGTGCCTGCGCTTGTCTGTGTGTGTGCGCTTGCTCGAGCATCAGTGTGTGCGTGCGTGTGTCTACGCTTTATTGGCTCAGCAGAGCGAGCAGCGACGCTGCGTCGCCGCATGCATATTCATGAGAGAGCAGTGAGCAGTGAGCAGCGAGCAGAGCAGAGCAGCTCCAGCACTGTGTGCGTCTGTGTGTGTGTTCGTGTGTGTTGGTATACGAGCTGTTCAAGTGTGCGTGCGCATATTTCGCCTTATCAGCATTTTTAGGAGTGCGCGTTTTCAACCGAAAGATATTTTTCAATTCCTTCTTTTTTGCTAGGAAATTTATTATTGTTGCAGCTTAAATCCTGTTTTTCTGTATGTGTGCGTCTGTGTGTGTGTTTGCCTGGTTCAAGTGCCGTTAACTGTCTGATTAGGGCACTCCGTGCACTCAACGCTTTAAAATAAATATTGTCTTTAGATTACTTCTAGTAAAAATACTAAAATCTGCCCAAAAATATAAAAAGGCCAACAATTGCTAAATTTAATAGGCAATGAATTGCCATATGGCATTCCCTTTGTTCGTCTCGCCAACTGTCTGAACGCCCCTCACTTCGCTCGACATGTGTTGCAAATTGTCCTCTACTCTCTGAGCTATTCGTCTGACCGAACTCCCCTCTCCGTTCCCGCTCTGCTGCTGCACTAAGTGGACATCTGAAGCGACGCCTGCTCGTCGGCGATGTCAACGTTCTGTTGACTGCCTCAAATTGAGCGTGCAAAATGGCGAGCTGATTTTTTGCCTTTATTTATTTATTAATTTTTTTTGGAGACAGATGTCCCAACTGGATTGCGATTGTGCAAAAGAAATTCTAATTTTGTGATACTTGCTTGTTATACCCTGAACGCATTTAGAATGGTGATTGGAATATAAAGTCTGAGTACAACATTATTTATGACTCCATTAAGTATACAAATCATAGCTCACAAATAACAGTTAAGAAAGTATATGTACACACACAACAAGAAAGCATACACACAAACGATCGCACACTTTTGGAGGTGGAGATCTCAAAACGGCAATGCAGTCCGACTTCAAATTCACATAGTATGCATGCACATACATGCACGTACACGCACATACATACATATGTATGTGTACACATTTACGCACTCGCATGCTGTCGATGTGCTAAGCGAATAGCCCCCGCATACACACCAACACATACAGAAAAAATTTTATCTGCATTGAGCGCAACTAAAATGTCCTTGAATGAAGATCGTGAAAAACTCAAACGCATATTAGGAGAACAGTTGTAATTTATTACTGTTTGAATTTTTTCATAGCATGAGTGAGCTTGACTTATTTTTGGACTTTGACAAATGCTCAACGGATTCGTGCGAGCTCTGCTAAACATAAATTAGGATGGACAGATGATTACGTGATAAAATAAATAAAACTAAGGTAATCGTAAAAATTTGTGGCCAAATTTTGAATGAAAATTTGAGAATAATGGAGATCAGAAACCTTTCCGAGACAAATATCTTACAGCTACTGATATTAAGTTGCCCTAAATGTATATTTCTTTATCACTATCATTACAAGTATGTATATCATCATCAAACTATCAGCAGCTGAAATTATGCATTTGAATGTGTAAGCAGAGTCAGTCTTATTATTTTTCAGGGCATCACCTAGTCAGCTACTCCCTAGCAGATCGTTTCTATTTGTTTTTGTTGAAAGTGTTTCTCAAATTAATATGTTTCATATGCTAATACCGTGACGAGCGCTGGCATTGCGTAATTCACATTTTTAAATTGATCAAGTTCATCAAACTCTGCTGCTCATAGATAATGAGAGGAGCACATCAGAGAAGGAGGACTTTGATATTTAAATAAATAGAAGAGAACAGCAGATGAGATTAATAATACATAGTAAAACATGTAAATTATATGACCAACCAAAACTCTG
Source organism: Drosophila koepferae (assembly GCA_030914345.1). Classification (NCBI taxonomy): domain Eukaryota; kingdom Metazoa; phylum Arthropoda; class Insecta; order Diptera; family Drosophilidae; genus Drosophila; species Drosophila koepferae. The sequence continues at coordinate 8,150,887 of JAUESR010000202.1, forward strand.
TGAGAACTTCCTCTCTCTTTACTTTTGGATAGGGATTTATAATCACTTTTAGCTGTCATTTAATCATATACGCTTAAAGAAAAGGTAGCTCTTCTACTAAATACTTAAAGTGTGATTAAACTTTCACTGCACTTGGTGAAAATTTGTTGGACTGAGAGAGATTAAAACAATATTTGTATAGGTCAAATGACAGCTAAAATGGAGCGGGAGCAACAGAGACAAGTGCGACATGACTCAGGGACTGGAACTGGAATTGAGCTGGAGATGAAGCTGGAGAAGGAGACGGCGACTGGGTCCCAGCTTGGGACAGACGGGCATGGCAACTGCGCAAAAAATAACATGAACTGTGCAAAATGCAGAGACAGACCGAGTCACATACACACACACACACACACACACACACACACATTGGCAATCAGAGCTCCAATGCCAAAAGACGAAAATTTGTAAAATCAGCAGCGATGTCTGCGACGCCAAAAATCAAGAAAATGAAATGCGCAAATGGCGCAGTGGTAGGAGACAGAGATGGAGAGAGAGAAAGGGAGAGGGCTAGAGGAATGACAGAAATGAAGGGCAAAACTGTGGCAATGTCTGCAGCATTGCAGCCTCATTCGAATTTCAAATGCAGCCAAAGGACTCTTCACTGGAATTGACCGGACATGGACACGGCCTCTGTATGATGCTACACATTCACATTCGTGGCGAGCTCCACATGAGATGCGAGCAAGCTCTGGTCCAGCTCAGAGGTCTTCCATGTCGTCTTTCTGCATGCGGCTCGCATACGAAAAATTATGTTAAAACAATAAAAATATTTGTCAAAATAATGCGATTGCGCTAATAGAGCCAAATATTATTTTTGTATCAATTATCCAGGTTATCGAAATACGCACCGAAAGAGATAGGGATAGATGGAGAAAGAAACGCAGTGCAGAGCCGCATGATAATATATAGCTCTGTTTGTTGCTGTTGGTTTTTAAATATGAGCTGTCAATTTATTGAATGCAAATGAAATTTATTATACTTTTAAATTATCACAATATATATATAACACACAATCACACTCACACACACACACACACACACACACGCACAAATAAGCAAACAGAACCGTGGGAGAACCCGGTTTGAATCAGTCTGTAACTCAACACACACACACACACACACACACACACACACTCACACACTCTCGCACACACACTTGCCCAAATAAACATATAAAATTTACTTTAAAGCTGACAAAGTCAATAAATATTGTTGTACGAAAAAATATTGTTTCAATAAGCAAAAACCAAATAAAAAATTGTTTCAATGTGTTCTGCAAAAAAAGTGCCTGGGCCCAAAAACAACAACACGCGACGATATGTGGAAAAAACGTGAGAAAATATGAGCAGAGAAGCGTGGAAGGGGAAATGCAAGCACAGGACTGTCTCTCTATATACGCATACATATATCTACATATATGAAGCGTGCTTTAATGGCATGCAACTGGCAGAGATCTTGACACAGATAGGAAATTAGTTTCATCTCATAATCTTAATAAACAGGCATTCTGCAATAGGCGTAAATATTTAGTTTGCTTTTATATTATTTTTAAAATATATTAAAAATTATAATGCTATTCATAGTGGAATCAAGTCTTACACCGCTCCAAAATTAATGCGTAAACCAAAACTCCATAAAAGTCTCACTTAGCTCAGCCAAAAGCCACCCACAACATTTTTTTCGGCCTCTCGGAACCAGGTGCTACGGCAAATATTGCGCTTCCTTTCTAATCAGTGCCAGCCGGCAAAAGTGCGAGAGAGAACGCTGCTTCTGCCTAGGCCGCATTTTAAGCATTAGTTTGAACAACATAAATAGAGGCTGAGGCTCTGGCTCAGGCATAGGCTGGCATATACATATATACGTATATACATATATGTATAGTGTCTGCTGAAACAACTATTTCCACTTCCACATTTACTTCCCACACCCAAGAGCCGAGCCAAGCTATACAGAAAAAGTGCCACTTTACAGGGGCGTACGTACAAAATCATGAATGGCGGCCACCTCGTGAGTATCTGTGTATGTGTGTGTGTGTGTGTGTGTGAAAGAGAGTATCTCAGTGTAGCTGTGTGTGTGTGTGTGTGTGTGTGTGAGTGAGTGTTAGCTGTAGGTTTTCACTTACTGACTGCTGCGAATAGAACGTGCTGCCATCGGTGGTTGGTCACCAATACAAAGGTAGCTACACTCAGTGAGAGATACACACACACGCACACGACTGTGAGTAGTCTGAGCATTGGCGTCGCCGTCGCAGTCGCTGCCTCGGTCGCTGTCGCTGTCGCTGCCACTGCCGAGATTCGTAGCGTTGCTGCCGCCGCGTCGCATTGACTCGAGCTATATGTTATTTCAGTTACACAGATTCAGTATCAGACGTGTTACTATCCCGAACGGTTCTTCGCCGCTGCGTTGTGCCTGCACGTCCGATTCGATTGCTTGTTGTTGCGCTAGCACACATACAGATACAGCTACAACTACAGATACATATACACACGCACATTGGCACATCTACAACTTGTTTAAGCAAATATTATTAGAACAAATAATAAACGCGCCGCTGCAGCAACAGCAGCAAAAAAAAAAAAAATAAAAACTTTGTGAAGTGCGCCAAATAAAATACAAACACAGAAAAAAAAGAAGAAAAGAAGCAAAATTAAAAGAAGCTGCTTTAAGTTCTTGTGTCAGACAATTTGCAGTGGCGGCTCAGTCCGCAAAACTTAAAATACAGTTAGTTCTCCTCAGCGTTGACTGTAAATCAATAGCATTGCAATGCACACGCTGTTCAGTGATCAGAACTCTTTCTCGCGCCACTATGCCCAAACGGCCGCCGGCTATACATCCGCCTCGGCGGTGGCAGCCGCCAGCAGCGCCTCGGCGGCGGCAGCGGCACACTATGCTTACGATCAGTACTCGCGATACCCGTACTCGGCTAGCGCCTACGGACTGGGCGCACCGCATCAGAACAAGGAGATTGTGAAGCCGCCGTACTCGTATATAGCGCTCATCGCTATGGCCATACAGAATGCCTCCGACAAGAAGGTGACTCTCAACGGTATCTATCAGTATATCATGGAGAGGTTTCCGTACTATCGAGACAACAAGCAGGGCTGGCAGAACTCCATACGCCATAATCTCAGTCTGAACGAGTGCTTCGTGAAGGTGGCCCGCGACGATAAGAAGCCGGGCAAGGGCTCGTATTGGACGCTGGATCCGGACTCCTACAACATGTTCGACAACGGCTCGTTTCTGCGACGACGTCGTCGCTTCAAGAAGAAGGATGTGATGCGGGAGAAGGAGGAGGCGATCAAGCGCCAGGCCATGATGAACGAAAAGCTGGCCGAGATGAAGCCCCTGAAGCTGATGACCAATGGCATACTGGAAGCCAAACATATGGCTGCACATGCAGCGCACTTCAAGAAGGAACCGCTGATGGACTTGGGCTGCCTTAGCGGCAAGGATGTCTCGCATGCGGCCATGCTCAACTCCTGTCACGACAGCCTGGCGCAGATGAATCATTTGACGGGCGGCGTGGAGCATGCCGGTTTCACCGTTGACTCCCTGATGAACGTTTACAATCCGCGCATCCATCACAGCGCCTATCCGTATCATTTAAACGACGACAATCTGACGGTGGCCAGCAGTCAGATGCATCATGCGCATCACGCCGCGGCTGCGCACCACGCCCAGCAGCTGCGACATGTTGCCCACGTATCGCATCCCCTGACGCCGGGCAATGGCAATGGAATACAATCGTCGGGCGCTTCACCCACCACGATCTCAACGCCACATGGACCGGCGCATGGCGGCTGGTATACACCGGAGACGCCGCCATCGGAGCCCATAACCAATGGGGCTGGCCAAAGTGGCACGCCCACGCATCCCAGCAACAACAACCCCAACCACAGCAACAACAATAACAACAACAACAACAGCTTACACAACAACAACAACAATCCGGCTATCTCCGCCTCGGTGCTGACCAGCAGTCCTAGCTCAGCGTTGGGCTTCCGCGACATGATCTTCGAGCAGAATCAATCCTGCCAGCTGGACACAGGCAGCCCGACGGGCAGCATTCAATCGGCCAGTCCGCCGGCCTCAGCCAGTGTTGCGGCTGCCTCAGCCGCCGCCGCAGCAGCCGTGATAAACAGTCATCATCATCATCATCATCACGTGTCGCACCTGAGCGGGAATCTGGGCAATCTGGGCCAGCTGAGCAATCTCAGCCACTATCGCCCGCATGTGGGTCACTATCAGGAGTATGGCATCAAGTACGGTGTCTAAGAAGGGGGCGAAATGGGCGTGGCAGCTGTGCTCTCTTGTATATTCCTGTAAATATATTTCCAAGCACGACTCACAGCAGCAACAGCAACAGCAACAGCAAAGGCGACTGCAGCAATTGCAGCAGAAAGTATCTCAATGTCAATGAATTTATTATTGTTTTTATTTATGTAATTCTCTTCGAACTGTTTTTATATGTTTGTATTTAGTGTTTGCTGTTCACACACAGAAATTTTGTTGGCAAATTGCGTATACGATGTGTGGGCCGAGCGAACGCTCACGTCTTTACTTGTTAGTTTTATACAATCTAATAGCATTAAACACTACAATTAATAACTACAATTAACTACTTATTAATAATTGTTATCACTTTAGGGCGTAGTTATGTCTGGTATGCAATTTGTGATCAGTTTTTCATTTACCCAGTAGCAAGTATTTCTAATGAAAATCCACAAATCATAATGAAAATGAAAATGAAAATGAAAATGAAAATTCAATGAAAACGCAAATTATTTAATGCATCATATTATGATAGTGAATCGCTTAGTAATATTACAATTAACTAGCCTAGCCTATGTAAGCAATAATAAATTATACAAATAATTATAAAACGAAAATCTATTATCAAATTAGCGTCTAAAACAAAACCGTGTATTAAACAACAAACAGCAAAAAAGAAAAAAAAAATATGTTAAAATATCAAAATTGATTACGAGTTTTATTTCCATCTACACCAGAATCAAAGTTGCACTTCCACATGGCATTGCATGAAAACAGACTTTCAGATGAAATCGATAGCATACGCAAATTCCGATGACTGGCCACTGATAAAGGCAATAATGCATATATGTACATATAGTATATACATATATATGTCTGTCGTATGTATATATTAGGCGGATATTGTATGACCACTCACAGTGGGTAAGCATTCGATCAGCTGAATGAATGAGTCAGCCGACAAAGAAATATGACAATGGACTATCAGATGGACTGCACTTGGTCATATTGCACGTGCTTCAACACTTCCACTCTCCAGACGGTTTTATGCGTGTCCAATGCTGGCTAAAAGTCCATTGCGCATCGGATTGCAATATCCATTGATTGAATATACGATTTTATTATGTCTCAATGTAAATTAGACCTAGATATCATTGTATGAAATGTGACTTTAGTCTATTACAAGTTATATCAGTTAGGGAATACTAATTACAAAATGTATTGATAAATATGCACATACATGTATTTAGTTCTATTTCTAGAAGGCATGAGTCAGAGCTGTTCTCACAGCTCGTAGAAAATTTGCTATTATTTCTCAGTTAACAAAGCAAACTTATACAAATTGTTAACAATTTTTTCTAAATGCTGCCAATGCTTAGCTTTCACTAAAACATTTCCATTGCCCAACAATGGGCGCATAAATTGTAAATCTTTAGTTAAAATAACTCACAAGAAATTCCCCAAACTAAGCCACGCCTCTAATTGTCAAACAATTGCAGTTAATTGGTAGAAAGTAAAACACAAAAGTGGAATACGAGACTGCGAAATGCGTAACGCTAATGATGAGTACGAAAAAATAGATGGCCGAGGTCAGCTTATTAGCCGAATCGAATCGAATCGAATCGAATCGAATCGAACCAGTTACCCAACCAATCTAGCAACAGCTTCGCTGATTAACTGCCTGACAAAAAAAAAAAAAAAAAAAAAAAAAAGCCAAACAATGAATTGTGCTGTGGCTGCTGTCTGTCAATATTCGCGCTGATGATGTTGTTCAGCAAAACGTGTAGATTGTTGTCATGGTCTACTCCAGTGTCTGCGCCTCCATTATGCGGCTATCAACGGCGATCCATCGTCACTTGAGAGACCCGCCTGGCGCCATAGCGGCATTGAGATTGTGATGACCACGATCGACTTCGACATCGACATCGATTTCGACAACGATATTGATGTGGGCTAAACTATGCTCAGGTGTCGCTTCAGCTGAAGCACAAACTTGGCTTTGCTTGGCTAAGGGCCATTGGGCCATTGTCTTCAATGGCATACATGTCTTGAGCCGCGCCATGCCTATCTGGGTGGGCACAGCCGGCACACAAATGAGCGCTCAAGTGCGAATGAAAAGTGTGCCAAAGCTAGTGGCTCGGCATTTAGGCCTACAAGCGAGCTCAATGCGAGCCACACACTGTGCTACAAAAACATGGCCGATAGACAAAAAAAAGCTGCATATATATATTTGTAGAGTATGAGCAATGTACTTTATTTAAAACAGCTGTTAAAATAGCCATGCATATTATAAGTTGTATAACAGATTCTTAACTGCAAATATCACATTTGTAGACAGACAAACTTTACTTGCTCTTTAAGCCTTGACGCCTGGTATAAAGGCTTATTTATATGATCATATTATTATAATTATTTTTTTCCATATTCTAGGTATTCTTTTAAATATTGTCATTGAAGCTCCTTGATGAAGAGGAAAAAAATGTAATAGTAAGCTTCGAAGCTTACTGATTTAAGCCTGGCAAGTCTTTATAGCCTTGGTTTTTCTGAGCCTTGAATTCAAGTTCGAGAGAATTTCTGAAGTAAACTATGAGTTAGCTAAGTTAGCTATTTCAACTTCGATTCATAGAAATGCTGAAATTCGGAGTATAACTTGTTTGGCATGCCGCGCTGTTAGAACAAGTAAGTGCCTAGGCATGATCGTACTCATATTGGTCTCACAGTCTCTGGCTCTCACTTCTTCTTGTTCTCGCTATGCAACTTCAGCGTATTCTGTAGAATTGAATTGAATTTTTGGGTTGCGTTGACAAAGCCGCGCCTCGCCGAGGCTTGAGTCCATTCGGTGTCAAAAGCAACAAAATTAAATGTGAAAATAACAAAACTGAGAGGAAAAAAATAAAAGAAATCGTGTCGAAAATGAAAAATATGCCCACAACAGCCGTCGCGAGCTGTGGCCACAGATTGCACGGGTGGTCCAAATGGCAGGGGAGTGAGGGCACGGAGGACAAGAAAAACAAAGCGTTGGCGACAACAGCAAAATGTTGCACTGTTTGCTTAGCGATAAGGACACACATACATATACACATGGTCAGATGCAGATGCAGGACGTAGTTTGCAGGACAACAATATCATGTCTCTCTATGTGTGTGTGCGTGTGTGTGTGTGTGTGTAGTTGTAATCAAATCATTGACAGAGCGGCCCAAAAGCGGCCCAATCATAAATATTGACAGCTGCTGTCTGCGCTCGTCCTGGAGCCAGGCCCGATTTACATAAATATTATTGCAAGCCTAATTAAATGCAAGTATTAGCTGCTAGCAGCACCTATCACACCCCGTCCCGTCCCATCCCCAGGCCCATCAGCCAACAGCTGCACAGGAATATCTATGAATTTGTTTGCTTCGTTCGCTGTGCTGCGAGCTCCTTTGTAATTTTTACGTTTCTCCCATGTTTCACACCACCCACCCTCCACCCCCTGGCAACTATTCTCTCTCTGGCTAGCTGTGCACATACATATATACTTGAATATATTTATTTACCTGCCCAGTTGTGTTGATGACCTGTTATCATTGCGCCGTTATAACAATAAATTCTACTGCCATCGCCTGACGACGATGACAACAGAAGCGTATAATATTGTTGTCCTTGTTGTTCCTGTTGCTGCTTTTGTTGTTGTTGTTGTTGTTGTTGTTGGTGTTTGTCTTGCGCGGTTTGGCTGTTGTTTTGGCAGCTGTCGTTGCAATTAACCAGGCTATAATAGAGACTCGCCAACTCTAAAGTAAATTTACATTGCGCAACACGCACATTATAGTTGAACATAACTAGAGAATTTAATTACAGTATTAAATTACATGAAACATTCAATGGCTAAGTGGACTATAATATCGCGGTCAAGAGCTTATTAGAGGAGTAATAAAAAATATATTCAAATCTCAATTGAAGTCGATGAAAAGTTTGGAAAATGTTGGAATATTTTTATAGCTTGAAGAGAGTCCCGACATAAGCCCGCTCGACTTACATCTCCCTCTTCATGTCTTCCTCTCAAATACTACTCTAGTATATGTATATATTTTGCCTTTTCTCTTTTGTTCTCTTTCAACTTTCAAGATCAAAGCTCCAAAAACGTAACTTTACTGCGATCGTTGAACAAATAATACTTAATATCAACTACAAGAGCATATAGAGTAAACTTCCGGTTCCCTTTGTCAGCCATAGAGTCCATAAAGCTATGGTCGAGTTTTAGTGCCAACAGCAACAACAATAACAACAACAACAACAACAATAGCAACAGCAGCAACAACAACAACTGCATTTTTATGGCATTAAACAAACTTTGAGAGCGAATGTTTTCGAACACTTTTGAAGTTTTATTGAGTTATAAATACGCAAAATGGCTTTGGAGCTGCCTCGCCCCAAGCGTAGCTAAACTCGGCAATTTTCAAATTAAATTTATGATCGATTTATGCCAAAAACCAAACAAACCGACAAAAAAGAGTGAAAAAATATAACAGGCAAATATGCAAATGAAAAATCAGCGCCAGGCGTCGACATTTGAGTAAATTAGCCAGGGGAGGAGCTGAACGAGCAGAGAGACCAGAAGAGATCCGGGAGCAGGCAATTTATTGGTCTAGGCTGACGGACGACGCGACGATGGCAACAACAAAAGCAGCGAAAATTATGTGCAGCCGGCAAGAAAATTGCAACAACAATTTTGATTGACTGTTGCGCTTGAAATGCTTTGATCTAGGTCTTGGCAGCAAATTGGTAGAGCAGAGAGGGAGAGTGTGTGTGAGAGAGAGAGAGAGAGCGGATGATCTGCATGAGCGACAGCAGTTGCCAGCTGACGCCAGCAGATGGCGCTCAATTGGCGATTAAACGTCGACATCGACGTCGTTGCCTCGTCCCCTATTGGGTAAGGTCGAGTCGAGTGCAGCGAATGAAGCTATCGCCGCAGCATATTTGATTATTGCAATCTGATGTTCAGTTTATTTTGCTTATCAACTATGGGTGCTTTGATGTCACCCAGTATTGGCTCGTCACCGAGCCGCACAATGTTTACGCCCGTCAGCCGGCCAACAAATTTTGGGCCATTTGATGCTGCCGACATCGACGAAGTTGCCAACCAGTTGGCGCGACATAAGCAAATAAATAAGAACGCATTTCAATCTAAATTCGGTTTTGAAATTGGAATCGAAGTCAGAATCCGCAATCAGTGACAAAAATAGAAGCTGCAAATTCAGCACTATCAAAGTGCGAGGCCGCCGTCAGGCCCAAGTCAAATAATCATCCTACACAGCATAGCTCCAGCTGAAGATATCGTAAAGCGAAAAGAATAACAACAGCAACAACAGCAACTCGTTGCCGGCAAATACTTACTAAACGCATTGTTTATTTTCGAATTTTGTTGCGCGTAAATCACGGAAACGACTTCTTACCAACTCGCTGCCCGGTTTCTTCTGCACGACCAGACAAATTGTCGACAATTTCCATGGAAGTGCCATAAATCAAATGCAAGCTCTTTACACGCACAGAGTTTGTGGAATTGTGTGTTAATTGTGTTTTCAATTTACATATTTTGCTGGAAATTTAGAAAACTTAAATCGAATATCAATCAAAATTCTTAACAAATACACAAAACTGAGTTCTTATTAAATCCAGCATGAAAGAGAAACAATCTTATGCTCTACATTATGCTATAATTATAAGGATGTTATATGTAAATAATCGAAATCTAAGCAAATATTTTCTATTTATATTCCCAAGTAACAAAATATATCTGAAATTCGTAAGATTTCGATGTGAAATGTCTTTTATTTGGATAATTTAATTTGTTCTTAATTTCAGCAGATATATGTACATCTATCAGAATTGAATGTTTTATTTATGTTAGTAAACATCAAGTAGATTGCGTTCACTGCTTAGCTTTACTCTGCTTTGGCATACCTTGCGTATACGTGATTTCTATGAATTAACTTGAAATGCTCGCGCTTGCTGCTTGCGCAGTTCAATATATGTATGAATGAAATGAATAAACCATTCAATAAAACAAAAGTCAGAAACATTTGGTTTTTCGTTTCGTAACATTGGTCATCTTGATGGGGAAGGGGGCCCCCTCACAGCTAGGCCAGTCGCTAGGCGAATACCTCATGTAGCGCATACGTTCAACAATTGGAGCTAAAGTCTATTGTTTAAACAATTAACAATAACATAAATGCATGCATAATTGCAGCGATATCGTCTGTAATTTCAAGCGCTTTCGACGGAAGCCCGCGCCCCACGACACCCGCCACCGAGTCGTCAAGCTCTCGAGGCGTCTGGCTCCTGTGATCGATGGCCCCCAATAGCTATTTGCCTTGCCGGTGCGAACAGGTGCAGCACTTGGCCGCTTTAAAGTGGATTTTGGCATTGTCAAACAGTGTAGCTCATTGAATTGTAATAAGTGCATGAAGCAATAACTGGATGACTTCGTCAAGTCCAGCCAAAGACCACAATTCGGCGCGCGACCAGCTCTGGCGCCAAGGTGTTTATCGTCGCCTGCAAACTAAACAAACCACACTCAGGACAGAGGCGGAGAGACGCGCAGTGAGTGGCATGAGGCGGGTGTGTTAGTGGGCAGATGCTGTTGCATTGTGTGCTGCGGGCAGGGGTAAGTTCATTGCGCCACAGGCGCACTGCAGATTTATCGCCCACGGAGGTGGTAACGCGTCTTCCACGTGGCTATAAAACAGACACCCAAACTGGGCTGCCATAGCGCCAGCTCATGCTGTGCTGCAGTCGGGCCTGCCTTAGCCTCTGATGCATCTGATGCCACTCTTGCTAATCCCTTAACCCTCCGGCTCGCTGTGGACAGTGGGCGTGACCAATTAGTCTACGCCCAAGATCAAGTGTGAGCAATAATATTATCATATTCAAGACGAAAAAGTGTGAAAGTCGAACCCAGTTGGTGGTCAGCTGAAGAACTCCATTAGCCAGAGTCCAAGTGCTGACAGTGAAAAGTGTTGCATGTGGTCAGCGTCCATGGCCCATCAGCTGCCACTTGCGGCTCCACTTGCTGTTGTCTACTATCATTAATCTACATCCAGCTTTCACTTCGGTTGCTGCTGCAATTGCTCTCAAGGGCATTTCTAGCCATGTTTACGGAAGCAGCCGCGAAAATAGTTTTCATTGTAAATATAATAATTGGAATTGCAACAGCAGCAGGAGCAGCAGCAGCGGCACAATAAACTGCGCCTGAGCGACTCATTTGGAAATGGATTGGCAGATAAATCTATCGGCTGCATTCTGCAGTTTACACATAAACCATATGGCAGCCGTGGTCCCGAGTCGAAGTAGGTGCTAATTTATGGTTACGACAGCATTCAGCGCTAACAAAAACAGACATTGTATTTTGGCATTTGAATCTGCATCGGTCTGCCCTCGCTTGGCAACCACCTAATTGGCATTGGGATCGGGTCAGATCGGTGGATCGGTGATCGGTGATCTGTGATCGGTGGATTCACAGACTCATCCGTAGCGGCACGGTAAATATTTATTGCTTTGTTTAGGTAACCTAAATTATAATATGAAGCCAGCAGGCAAAATGTAGCATCCAAAAATCTTTAATTCCCATCTAAACGCTATTGATCAGATCATAGATCATAGCGATCTGGCAACGCTGTCTGCACGCTCTCTGCCAGTTTGGATTCAGATCGATGGATATTAATTTGTTTGCAAACACATTTCGAGCGTTTTGCCCAATTTGTAGCCGAAAGTATCTGTAAGATACAACACATGCCAAACTCGTGCAGTCCTCTGTATCTGCATCTCTAGCTATGTGCATGTATCTGTATCTGTGGATGTGGATGTAGTTGTATCTGCGGCCTCCTCAATGTCTGCTGCACTCATGCTGAGCGTCGAAAAGTCTACGATTTCCGTTCGTCATATAAATCAACTGAAAAACCTAAAGCAACAGCATTTCTACATTTTTATTGGTGCTGGGCATCAATTTTTTTCTTCTTTTTTTTCTATTTTGATCTTCATCGTCCAACGTGCTATTTATTTGTGCATAATAAGTTGTTGGGCAGGCGCAGGGCGCGTGAGGCACTGGATAGGGCAGGTCGAGGGGCCATAGACGCCAGCCTGGGGCGTGGGTGTGTGTGTGTGTGTGTGTAGCCGATGGCTGATGGCTGAAAATTTGTTGTCGATATCAAAATACCAAACAAATCGTCAGCTCGTCATTTTTCAGTCAGTTTTTTCTTCAATTTGTTATGGGCGAGAATGTGAGCAGCTAACGAGATGATACTGTGGATGCTGAAAGTATGACAACATGTGATGAATGGGTAGAGATGTGATAGATAGATTGATGTGGGGGTAGATTAACTATTACTATATATTTTGTTGTTATTTAATTTATTCTATAAGATTTTAGTAAATGAAAACGTCGTTAATTTCATTTAACTGTTTAACATTTATTCCCATCTTTATTATTATTCTCGCCATTTTATTCTCATTTGCCCCACCCACTTTCCAATTGTTTTCTCGTAACTAGCTGCTGCTGTGCATGAACTTCTGCTAGGCACTGTTCACATGCCAACCTGATGCTTCATATAGACATTGGGGCGCGCATGTTGTTTCTTATTTATGTACATACATATGTAGTTTTGTTGTTGTTGTTGCTTCTGCTGTTTGAGAAACAATTCATTAATGAATTTTAAAATGCTTCTAATCGATCGTTTGCGCTATAATTAATGTCAGCCAAAAGGCAATTGGAATGTTTAGCTGTAGCGTGAATGTGTTGCTCGAATATAGAACTTGATTCATGAACGATGCTCAAGCAGAGATTTAAGAGTGATCTGTGTATGGGCTGCGTATTATGCACCTGCTGCGCCACTTTGACCGACATTGGCAACGGACTGCCGTATCTGGCCAAAATAAAAAAGCATCAGCTGAATGGAAATCGAAATATATTTATATATATATAGGAAGTGAATTATCTCTCTATTTTTGCCGATGCGTGGAATGCGTTAGAATTCTATTCTCTGCCCATTGCCCCACTCGCATTTGTATTTATTTCGCTCATAGCCTCATGGGATGTGAAACACTTGGTGCCGCGCTGTCTGCACGGGCCGCAGCAATAATAACAAGAACAATAATAACTACAACAGCGGCGGCAACGGCGGTGGCGGTGGCGGTGGCAATAATTGTAACAACAACAAACAGCAACACACGCGTCTACTGCATATTTATGCAAGAGCCAACCACCAGATGCAAATGGATATAATTCAAAAACTGGCCTGACCCGAGGAGGCTGTGCGCTGTTTTTCCACGCCTTGCGGGAAAAGTGAAAAGTGTTGAGAATAATGTATAAAACAAATGCCAAAGTCAAGCTAAGATAACGAGAGAGTCAAGACGCCAGAGCAGAGCAAATGAGAGAAGACGCGAGTCGATTCGCCTCGACTCAACTCAAGAATTGTTGTAATTTTTAACCAGTTTACTGAGCAAATATTTTATCAACATATTTTCAGAGACAACAGTCAAATGTTTGTCTTGAAAATATTTAAATATTTACATTGTGAAAACAACTGCAGCCAACGAAGAAGACGACGACGACGGCGACAAGGAGGAGTAAGATGTGAGCAAGACTTTGACTCTTTAAGAAGCTGCGAATAGCTACTATGTCTAGCTAGTACAAATATGTGTGTATGTGACTGTGGCATGAGGTTTGACTAGCTAGAGGCGTGACTAGGTGAATTGTGTGACTGCTGCGAGTGATGCCATGGGAGCAGCAACATTCACTCTCAGGCAGTTCAATGTAAGTCTTTAGCACATTTCTTTTTGACTAGCTTAAGCAATACATGTAAATATAATATATAATTATATTTTTTTGCCATGCCTTGAATTGCATTCAAATAAATTGTCAATTGGCTAAAGAACACGTATCTGTCAGCTAGTTGCACCAATTAATTATGCCCAAGCATAAGCTGGCAAACACCTACAACAACAATGATAACATTAGATAATTAAATTGTATTTGAAACTGTGAAAATTATTCGAGCGTTGCAGCTGGAAAATGTGTCGTCAATGGCGCGCGGTTAAGCAAACAAAACACTGAACAAAAGACGGACAAAAAAAAAAAATACCCAGCTAAAAAATAAAGATGCAGCTAAGGCCTTGAGCACACGGGTGCGGGTGCGGGATGCTCCAGCACACACACACACACACACACATACACAGAGCCAAGTCATCAGAGATTTCGCAGTCAATTTAACAAACGCCTCTGAAATGATTACAAGGCGCGTGTGCGTGCGCAGACGTCTCACTGCTGTTGTTAAATACCCTAACCCAAAATGGAGCATATTAATTGGTAAACGTCTATTTTCTTCCATTTATTATTATTATTTTTTGTCTGCGACATAGTTTAACAAGGTAGTTGAGCCGCCATATCTTAACCCTGGCTAAGTGTGCAATGAGCAATTTCCTGCTGATGCTGCTGCTGCTGATGCTGGCTGATGCATTGGCTATAGCTGTGGCTGCCTACACACCAACTCACTCACACACATTGACAATTTTTGTCCTAAATAAACATTTCAACACCAACGAAAACGACGTTGACGACGACGACGGCTTTGACTGTGTGGCAGCGCAGCCTCCGTCGCCTCGGCGTTAAAGCGTTTCGAAAGTGGCGCGCGACGTAGACGAGAGAGTCTGTTAAATTGTCTGGCCAAACATATACCACCGTTTAACCGCAGTCAGTCGCTGCTACCCCTGGTTCGCTCACTTCCGCAGCCACATCCTCCCCTGCCGCAGCCCTTGCCAGCCAAGCGTCGCTCATTCGCCGTCGCAATATGCTAAATAAACATTGGGCCACGTCATGGCTTATTGAATTGTCACTTATGCCCGAATTTGAGTTTTTGTTGCCATCATAGCGGCTCCTGCTGCCTCGACGCTTCTCCCTCTGTCACAGACGCCTCTTCCTCCGTTCCTCTGCCCTGTTTGTCACAATGTTTCAATGGGCATTCATAATGGCGACTATCTGACGTTTCCTTCTACCAGCGGCTGCCAGTTGCCAGCAAAGTGCTTCCATTTAATTGGTTTTACTCCCATGGAAATTCAATTTCAGCACTTTGCAACTCGAAAGGCTCACATGCCTCACATGAGATACCCTAACATAATCAATAATCGATTTATGTTGTTTACACAAAGCGCAGAAGTAGAAGTTGAGGAATTCAATTTTGAAATGAAATATTGTTAGTATAGAAAGAAGTCTCTTAAGCGAATCATTATTAAGAGATTACAAAGTTTGGATCGGCGGATCATTGCGCAGAGCTCTTTTAATTATTATTACAATATTATTAATTCAATCTAACAGAGCTCACTAAATTAAATGAATACATTTCTATCTTATTATCATGAACCAACAATGATTCAATATAAATCAAATCTTTATATAGCTCACAAATCAATCAATTCACAGATTTGGATTTCTTTCATATTAATTAACACACACACAGCTGTGTGCTTGTGTGTGCACTGATATAGAAATCAAATTATGCACTGACAATTTAATTGAAATATTGCAAATCTATGCGCCATAAAATGTTAGAACAAATCTTCCACAACATAACAAAACAAAGCAATACAACAACAACAGCAACAACAGCAGCAGCAACGAAGGTAATAACAATTGAAATAACAAACAATAAATGGCAATCAAAATTGAAATGTTTCAAGCTTCATTTAAAAAATAAAAAAACATGCATTACATATAAATAGATACGTATATGCATATGTATATATAGATACGTTTCAGCAGCATATGGAGCTCTACAAATTGATCCGGCGGATACATTTCAAATAAATAACAACAATGCAGAAAGGCAACGCTGCTGTATTACAATTACAATTAGAATTTTCCATTTTCGATTTTCATTTTCCATTTTCAATTTCATTTTCATGACTTCCGTTTAATAACAAATAAATCGCATAATCCAAAACATAATATTTTTACAATTAAAATTTCAAATAAATTTTAGCGAAGCAGCAGCAGCAAATCAAAGCAATTACAGCAACAACAACAACAACAGCAAGGCGGGCGCAGTAACAAAAATAATAACAACAACAACAACAACAACACATAGAGATTCAAATACAATAAAATAAATTAGCACAATCGTCAAAATTGAAAAAAAAGCTACGTAAATACAAACGATTATTGACACAAACACAAAGCCAATAAATGATTGGGCTGGCAAGTGGGCGGGGCAGTGGGCGGGCAGGCATTTGGTCGATTGAGATCGATTGTGCGTGGCACGCAAATAAACAGCAAAATTAGCGAAATTATGCAAAGCGATAATAAACATAAAGCCAGAGACAGCAGCTAGGCGACAGCAGACGGGCGACCTGGCCAGGTTTTTCGGCAGCAGCGCCGGGCGGCATGAAAAAAAATCCAAAAAATTGCTGGCAAAATAAATAAATAAGAGGCGGGAAAATAAAAATGAAATAAAAATTAATCAGCAGAAGTCAAAAACAAGAAAAAAAATCCAAATTACATACATGAAAAAAGTCAGCCATTTTCGATTTTGCATTTTTGTGGGTCGTTTGGCAAACTTTTTCATAATCTTCAACCAAAAGAAAAAAAATAATAATAAAGCTTTTGCACCTTTTGCGGCATTACAGCAGCACAGCTATCTCGCTCACACAGCAGCAGACAAGCCATCGCTCTGTCTCTGCTGCACGCGCTCTCTCACTCAGGCGCAGTTCACACCTTGGCTAAACCTTAGCAAAAGTATCTATCGTGCATAAATATTTATGTATCTAACTGGGGCGTGCCGCTACAGTAACAATAACAACAACAACAATAACAACAACAACAATAACAGCAACGACAACAAAGCAACAGCAGGAGCAGCAACAACAACAACAACGAAACAAGTTTTAGCATTTAAATGAGCGCCAAAGTTCGCCAAAAATTATTTTGTTGGCTCCGCCCACTGGCAGTTGACGCTGACGTCGCAGCGACGGCGACAGAGCCCAGATGTACAAATGTCTCTCACAAATACACATGCAGAGCAATTCTGCTGCTGCCACTGCCGCTACGGCTGCTTAGAGCATTTATGAAAATAACCACCTCGACTGCGCAGCCAGCGTCAGCAGCGACTGCGAGAGCAGCTACAGCAATTGGCATCAACAGCAGCAGCACCACCATCAACTCGTTCGGGCCGCGCAGTCTGGGTCGCAGTAGCGACCACAGTCATAGCCATAGCCAGTGGTTACTTCTGTTGTTGTTGTTGTTGTTGTTGCTGGTTTTATTATTGTTGTTGTCTTTGTTTTGACCAGTCGATCGCCGTTGCTGGCGCTGCCATTGTCATTGCCTAGTTCGCTCTTGCTCGTCTATGGCCGCCAGCAGAGCCCGCACATAAATTACTCGCTTCTGCCGACCTACCGTTTGCCTGGCCCACTCCGTCCGTCTGTCTGTCTGCATGTCGTTAGCTGTCCATCTATCTAGTATTTGTGACTGTGGCTGTGGCTATTGCTGTGGCTGTAGCTTACCTGTCGGCATATACATACATACATTACATCAATGTATTGGTGCCATGTGATGAGCAGTGCGTGCTTCTGTTTTGCCGTCGCTACTTTGACTCTGAGGTGAGTTTGCAATTCGTTTTGGATGTTAACTTGATACAATTTTTAATGAATTAATAATGAGATAATTTATGTTGGGTATTTACTAATTATTTATAAATTAAAAGTCACAATTATGATATGTCTCAGATATATTGCAAAATGGTATTTATTGATATAATTTTTTCTTATTTTCTCAAATTTTTAAATTTATGAAAATAATGCATACAAAGATGAAAAAACTAGCTGAAGCAAATGTAGTTCTTATCTCATATAATAATAATGGGTTCAACAATGTATTTATTATAAAAGAAATACAAGAAATATTGAATTTTAATATAACATTTAATATGAGAAGAATACATTTGTGTTTGATAAAATATGATCTTTGTTCAAAGTTAAATTTATATAGTTTATATATAGTTATATAAACAAAGTGTGTAACAAAACCCACCTTGACTTCATATATTAATATTCCTTATAGAGTCGAGCAGCATAAAAAGTCATGGCAAGTTGTATTGGATTCGATGCAACAGAAATCCAATAGATCACACACAGCTGGGAGCCATTAAACCTCCAACCACTGCAGGTAATTGCATTGCAGACGACAATTGGAAACCGCGACGATGGAAATTTTAAACCAATTAAAACAGCTGCTGCGGCTGCTGCTGCTGCTGCGTATGCGTAATGAAAAGCAAATATTAATAAATCATACGTGACCAATCAATTTCATACTGCGGGGAATGTCCACGCAATGCAATAAAGAGACAGACTCACAGATACACACACACACACAGCCATACTTGTGTGCATATCTGCCTGTGTGTGTGTTGACAGAACTTGGCCAACTGACGGGGAAGATTTGATGAGCGCCAGCAACTGTCGCCAGAGCGCACGTCACAGAATCAATATTTAATTTATAATTAACTTTACAACATGAAAAACAACGCAACAGCCAAGAGTCGAGAGAACCAGAGCCCCAGATAAATGTATCCATGTTTCGATGTTTCCAGGCATCATCGTCCGTCGTTTATCTTTTTAGCACACAAAACCAACTCTGAGGCCTAGGTAAAAAGCCTAGAAGACACACCAGCGAGAGGGTGGCCGCTCTTGACATAAGGTTGGGGCGGGATTTGTGGCGGCTTTAAACGTTTGCCACTATGGGCAATTAACGCGCCCATACGCAAACACGTTCCTGATCCTTTAGACAAACAGACGCAACGGTGGCCAGGCAGGGCAAAAAAAAAAAAGACTGAAGTACTACGCAGAGATACAAAGACTGAATAAAAAGCAATCGAGGGTAAGTTAGCCCAGTAAGAGCAAAGTAAAGCGACAGAGAGATAAAGAGAGAGAGAGAGGCAGAGGTGGCTAGAGCGAGAGTGAAAACTTTTCGGGGGTGCTAATTGAAAAACTCAATATTTATCTGTGCGAACAACTTACAATTACAGCGTCAACTGACTCCGCTCTCAGGGTGGTTCAACGGGCGGCCATTTTGTACAGCTCGGTGAAAACTCAAGCGTACCTTGAACTTAATCATTACGATGCGAAACATGATTATGTTTAGTTGCCAAGATCGTTGACAAATTTGTATAGTAGAAGTGGAACTAACTTTTACCTCCATTGAGGAAATGTTGTGACCTCTTGTAATTGGAAGTGGAGCACAGAAATCAGTTAAATAAACAGGAAGAACTTTGCTTGTAATTGAACTGGAGCTACACGAGCTGACGTAGACAGGTAGAGCCAAGTGTCAAGGGCACTTTCAAAAGCTGGGAGAGTGTCGTTAAGAAAATATGTTAATTTGAGTTTCCTCATTGTGAATGGAGATGATCATAAAAGTAAAATGTATGTAAAGGGAAATACACAAAATTTGGTTTTATTAAGGAAATATGAATAGGGAAAATATGCTAAAGTATATGATGCATGAAAGTTCAAAGAGTTAATAACTGCTTAGCACAGATATTTAATATGCATAAACCAACTGCACTTTCCTCTATTCAAATTTCCTTTTGCATCTTCAAATTCTGCCATAATTAATCAATTAGTACGCACAGTTCCAAGCCAATGAACGACTCGCTTCGAAAACGCCACGCTACGTCAATTGGTCTAATAGCCATTTAGCACTAAAAATATATATATGTATGTACATATATAGTAAATCGTATATATCACATTATATTTAAACGATGTGGCCATAAATGTTGCAGCGTCGTTCTGCACCTTTTTAATGATCTTATTGCAGTTATGCGCTCGCCTGAGTTTTATGGACCTGCTGCACACCGTAGACGTTGCGTCGACAGTTTTTTCCCAGAAAAAAAAAAAAAAAAAAAAAACACATGCAATCAGCCCCCGGTCAAATACATATACAGATACATCTATAGCTGTAGAGTTAGAGAGGGAGAAAGGGAGAGAGAAAGAGAGGGAGAGCAGCTGAGCTCAGGCAAATGCACTCAGCACTTATTAGGCTTTTGATATATGTATGTACAAATGAAGGCGACAACCGAGACGAATGCGAGAAGGCTAAAGCCTCTGGGCGTGGCTGGATGGCATGATGTTTGTATTATTGTTGGAAATAAACTCTGATTTTATATTGTTGGAATTAATGATTTTGTTCCCCTAAATTTCTTAATTACCAGCTAACAAATTTGTGTATACAAACCATGCTTGACTTTTTATGCATTTTCTATAGAATTTTTGAGTGATTGCAGCGCAGTAAATGCGTAAATTGTGGATGGAAACTCAAAAGATGCTGAAAGAGCCAAAACGATTCAACAAATTGTGGGCATCTATTGCAAAATATTTACAAATATCATATGATATGAGCTCAAGTGGTTGACTATAATTGCCAATCTTTCGCATACTAATGAATCTCAAATCCACTAAAACTAAGCCAACCAATATTAACCACTTGATGTGCTGCTAATTGCACTCCAAATGGAAAACTGCAGCGATCAGCATTAGTTTTAAAACAATACAAAGTAAACAAACAGCTCGACATGTGTTCAGACATGGAGCATGACTGAGGGGGATCAGGGGGAACGAGGTGCCAATATATCAATTACATGTCGATGTCGAAGTCGATGTCGAACATAATGCAAGATCTAATGCAACGCACCATGCCAATGACTACCGGAAAACCCCAAGCAACAACAACAACAAACAGAGGAAAAGTGCCCGAGCATCAGCTCGAAGGGGAGACAAGAACTAAAGCGTATTACAAGCCAGGCGATGGAGGTGGGGCGGGGCTGTCAGCTCAAGTCAATCAAATCGTCAGTTAGCATCGCTGAAAAGCTACAAATGCCTTATTGTCAAAACAAACGGCAACAATTAGTTTACCAAATTACAAGAAAATATTTTTTAAACGTTCCACAAACATGCAGCGAGACTTGACACATGGTCTCTGGTGGTGCGTGGTGCGTGGTGCGTGATGCTGCCTGTTGGTGGGTTGACTCCTTACAACGAGCAGGGGCGCTGTCACAGCGCTGTCCAATTGTCTGGCAGTCCATTTGTGGCATGTCGCCGGCATCTGTGCGCTGTGGAGCTGCAGATTTTACATGATGCTGTAAATATATAGTATCTGCATATATGTATATTTGGTCGAGCACTTTGCATTTGACTCCCCCCTCTCAGCTCGCCATCTCGCTCGCTCGCAAATGTTGCAGTGTGTTTTATTTCAAATTCACACGAATGGCGCACGCAGATTGCTTGGTTTTGGATTCAAATTTGGATTTGGATCTAATCTTTTTTTTTTTTTTTTTTGTATACAATAACGAGTAGAGATGTAGAGGCGAAACCATGGGGAGTATATCTCGTAAATTAACGGCGTTCCTAGACCCCAGCCATTGTTTCCGCAGCCATAAAATAAAGTTTCGAGAAGCGTATAAAATTTATAGCGCCCGCTACCCAAGAAAATCTGACAGCGCACACCTTACGTCTTGTGATTGACAGGACCGCAGGGGCGTTTTGTTGTTGTTGTTGTTGTTGTTGCCGCTACTGCTGCTACTGCTGCTGATGCTGCCCTAATGCAATTCGCATTTCAATGCAATTTCACAGGCAATTTCAAGCAACTGCACAATGGGCATTAAGCAGCTCACACAGCCTACAGCCTATAGAGACTACAGCTGAGCTGAATTCCCAATAGATTGAGAGTTGGGCCTGGTTTGGACCCTTCTGCGCACGATTAGGTTCGATGTGAGAAAAATATAAACAGTTACAGTTAGTTCTAATGCTGTTCAGTTATTTAAGGTGCTTACATGGGTTGCTCTTTTATTTTTTACAAACAATTGTGCAATAATTTGTCTTGGTGGTGAGCTTAGCCTGGCCGCTGGCTAACAGAACAGTCTATTCACCCTCCCTCTCTATGTATCGCTCTCTCTCTCTCTCTCTCTCGCTCTCTATCTCATTGGACTCTCAAGCCAAGTCCAGATCCACTTCAACCTGGTGGTCCTTACAACCCCTTTTTTGGCAATATGCCCCTGCTCCATACACACAGAGAGAGGGAGAGAGAGAGAGAGAGAGAGAGAGTTCCCACTTAGCATAACAATGGCGTTGCGACTTCTTCCGTTCAGGGTTTATGGAAATTAGCCCTATACACAGCCTCCAGCCTTCAGGATGGGCTGCTCTCGATATGCGTATATTCGTGTATGTGTGTGTGTGTGTGTGTGAGCATCAACTGAAAATTAATTCATTTATATGCAGAAAATTCAACGTTTTGTTGTTGCGGACAATGTTACAATGTTATCAATTTTGGCCCAGCGGCTACTGTGGCTCTAGCCGGGGCTTAAAGGTGTGTGGCCCGAAGATACGAACACAAAAGTTCCTTTTAAGCAGCAGCATCTGTTAGGTGGGTGAGGGTTAGACTTTGGCGATAGAGTTAATTGATTGAGGGCGCCAGTTGGCTAAGGAAAAGGCGCGTGCAATATAGGCTTGACTGGAATTCGATTGTTGGCATATGACAAAGGCAAGAGCAGATTGTGGACCTCAGTGATGCGTAGTTAATTCCAGAAAGCTCTAAAGTATACAATGTGAGCTAAACTTGTTCGGTTTTTATATCATGTTGACTTCAATGAACATCTTGGCTTATTAAATGCTAATTAATAGGTTTGTTTTAAATATAATATTATTTTCTTTAATATTACATGCTTGTATCTAATGACTAAGAGCTCATTTATATATATCAAACAGACATTCACTCAACTTCCAGTTTGAGGTCGTAAGATTCCACGGCTGTTACGCCCATTTCCCCTCAGCGAAACCGTCACGAATGTAACCCAAAACAAATAATCATTCAAGTTAAAATTTCGGGTTTCGGTCATCGCTTTAAGTATTTCCGCATTGCAGTCGAGCAGACCGGAATAAGTGTTGGAAGAAAGGCGCGACAAATACTAATTTCCATGCAATTTCAAGTGCATATTCAAATTACATATACAGAGACAGAGACAGAGACAGAGACAGAGGCAGAGGCTGAGATGATATACTTAACTGCCCAAAATATTTGAATGGGTAGCAACGGACCCCGTTAATGAAACATGACACGTATTTCCCCTGCGCCGCTGACCCAACTTCAATGTGTGGATGTGGATGCCTATCCCTCCTATCCCTCTAGCAAGCCTGAGCTCGATCTCAAGCCCGTGCCCGTCGTCAGTCCAATGTCAGATGTATGTAATAAATATGAGACTCATTAAGAAAACCATAAATAAATGCATCGTCAGTGCATGACCAACAATTAAGAGCGAGGAGCTGTCCCAAGATGGAACCGCGTCGAGCTGGCCAAACAATGTTGTGAGCCCGGCTCGGCCCGTGATCGTATTGGATGCAGCTCAAACTCATGTAACATGAACAAATAGTGCGACATAGCTGAATGATGTCTGGAAATTGTCGCCCGGCAGTCTGGCATGCTCGTCGGGTCCACTCCACTTGAGGCGAACAGGCGACAAATTTTGAGACCAAAAATAGCATGACACTTGAATTCGGATTGGTCTTTGTCAAAAGACTGGGACAGGTTTTATGGTTACGCACTCATTGTATAATTTACTGTATGCAGATGTTGCTCGTGTTACGCAGCGTCTGAGGAAGCACGGGAATGCCGCTTGCCCCGAAATTCTATTGAATTTCAACAGAAATGGTAAAAGGTCTTCGCCTCCAAGTCGCTCGATGGCTGCAGCAAACTCCTAGTCCAAGTGCCATGTGAACTTTTGCACCTGTGTGCCACAGATATACAAATATATACGAAGTCTATTATAAATTGTGACCCGGGGCTTCTTATGGATAAAAAACAATCAGGCACAAAAAACATGTTAGCTACCAATATGTAAGTAAAAATATTTCTATGCATATATACACATAGACACATGTATAATATATACATCTACTCCTAGCCGAACCGATGCGAAGCGAACCTTTGATTTTCCGGCAGCTCTCTTTGATTTCAGTTCAAGCCAGGCACCGACCAGGCGAACAGTCCGGCAGTGGAGGCGGTGCCCCATCTTCTCTGGCTTTTTGCTTGCCAATCGATTGAAAATTTTTCGCATTGTCGCGCGCTCTGGCCAAGCAACCGGAGGCTACTTGGCCGCGCCCCATGTGTGTCCGATCTGCGCCCCCAGCGTGCATACGAAATGTTGTGAACACATTGTAACATACATACTCTATGGGGCATACGCAACCCCCTCTTGCATGGCACGACAATATTTACAAACATAATATTATTCGCGCATATGGACTTGAGGTTGTAATCCATAATTGGTTTGCCTCTTTTGCAATAAGTGAACTGGCCGGGCTACAGGCTTATTTTAATGAAATTTTGTCAAATTAACTTTATGTTAAGCTGCATGAATCGAGAAATCGACATATATGAATTGAATTCCTGCAGCTCTTCAGACCTATTAGCATATTTTGTGAAATTTATATAGTTATATATAAATTGCTGTTAAGCAACATTGATTGAGAGCTCAAATCGACATTGATATCAGATCATGTTAATCTGAATCAATAAAGAGCTCACCAATCTCATATATTGATATATCCTAAAATATAAATCAAGCTTTTAAGCCTATATCTAATCATGTCATAGCTTTACCTCAACTGTTTGATCAACATCAAAAAACCAGAGCGTTAAATCATTTAACCTAATGCCATTCAAATTAGTCCATAGCCCATTGCATCCGGAATGGCATATGAATCATTCTGCCTAATGAATGTGTCTGTCACTCGCTGTCAACACGCTGCCTAGTCGGAGCCCCCTCTGATGGCATGATCTCGCAGGGCACGCATAA
Source organism: Drosophila koepferae (assembly GCA_030914345.1). Classification (NCBI taxonomy): domain Eukaryota; kingdom Metazoa; phylum Arthropoda; class Insecta; order Diptera; family Drosophilidae; genus Drosophila; species Drosophila koepferae. The sequence continues at coordinate 8,176,062 of JAUESR010000202.1, forward strand.
ATGACGCCTTGCGACTCCCAAAATATGAATTGGAGCTGAGAGCGGGACAAAGACAGGCAGACAGACAGCCAGAGAGACTCTCTGTTGGCAGGCTATATTTAATACAGAGTGACATTAATGTCAGGCACAATTAGTCGTGAGGAGCGCCAATGGATAAGAGGAAAATGCTACCCAAACAGAAGAAAATGGGAAAAAACAATCAAAAAACGATAAACGAGGCACGCGGAACGAGCCACAAGATATAATTTGACATGCCTCCGACTACGTCGAAGAAGATTCATGGCTGAAAGATGATTTTGTTATTGCAGCTTTGGATTTCGATTTTGATTCATTTTTTGTATGCTCTTCTCTTTCTGTTGGTACGTGTGTGAACTGCTGAACTATAAAATCTCTTTTGGCCATGGCCTTTTGTCTGGGCTTTGTTGCAAACTCGTAAACAAACAATTACACAACAAAGCGGCTGCAAATGGGCCACAGATAGAGCTAGAGACACCTACCAAAATAATAGAGAGCACAATAGATACCCGAAACTCAAGCACGGTGGCATCCCCCTCAGCCAACCAATCCCAGCCATCATCAATTGTTTCACCCCTAATCCCGGCCTGCGGCTAACAGACAACTCAATATACACTTTCCTTTACTTCAGCTACAATTGCAATTTTCATGCGTTTGTGAATTTGCCGTCGCTGCGCTCGGATTGATCTTCCACGGGATCACATTGCCCTAGGGGAGATCTGAGAACTGTTAGAACTGGGGCTGACGCTGTTGCCGTTGCCGTTGCCGTTGCCATTGCCATTAGCGTTGGTGTTAATTTATAAAAAACAGCGCCTCCGTTTCGCATTTTTGCAGCGTTGACGCTTTTTTTGCAGGCGGCGCGTGGTATAAAAACCAAATCAGATAAAAGATATACTACGTGTTTATATTGAGAATAGCACAAGCAATACCAGTGTGGGGCACAGTGGGACTCGATGAGCAACTTCTTGGAAACTGAGAAGTCCCAGTATGGCTCTAAAGCACTTGAGATGAATTTTTGAATCTACTTCTTAGTATTTAAATTAAATTAGATTTATTATTATTTTTTTTTTTTTTTTTTTTAAAGTTAACTAAATGGTAAGCCAACAAATAATCGTTACTATGAATATGCATTATTCGAATTGTATAAACAAATTAATGGTTTAGATCTATCATGCTATAACTGCATTTTCTTCAACGATAGATATACTTGCCAAAGAAGCCATTCTAGGCATTCGCCCACTGTACACAGTCAAGTAGCTAGACAGGCTCCACTGTGGCAGCCACATAAACGCCTCGGCGGCGTCTGCATCGTCGGCATAGATCAAAGCAAACTGCAAAACGGTTAAATCTTTTGAAATGTGCGCACTTTTTGACACCCAATTTGTTTAGAAGTGTACGCCCCACCAGTTCCAATATATATATATATATATATATATATATAAAGCTATATAAATGTATCCACGATAGGGACCTGAGAGATCATGCTCAGTCGTAGTTCATGAAAATGAGAAGTGGCAAGGTGAGAGCACTTCATTCGGTTCGTCAGTGGGCCACCTTTTCTGCGAATTTCATTAATAAAAATGTCGAAAGTGTTGGGCGTAAAGTGTGCAGCAGTAGCAGCAGCCCCAATCCACAATCCCCAATCTTTGCCGTAAAAGTCCACTCGCACACACGCACACACAGGTAGCACAATCAAACGAATTTCCATTTGGCGTTTTTGTTTTTAATAAAAATTCAAAAGATTTACAGGCCACAAGTAATTCCACTTAAATTGCGGTAATAGTAGAGGGCGGCCGGGAAGGAGGTGCTAAATAAAATTAGGGCTAGAGGCGAGGCAGGAATAGAGAGCAGAGAGCAGCTCGTCAGTTCATTCATAAAAATGTAGGCGAGCAAATGCTTAATTAAGATTTTTCCGAATAAAAGCCGAAGAGGGGCTATGGATTGTAAGATATAAATGTGTGCACGTATATAAGGTGTGTAAGTACTCTCGTAATAATAAGTTTATTGATTTGGGAAATGCCACAGCCGGATGTTTACGTCTCGGCTACTGTATGGCTACGGCTGAAGCGAATCATAAGCAACGTGTGAAATGTGCAGGGATTAAACTGCAGGCAGGCAGTCGATCGCGCTTACCAATACCCCAATCCCGTCCAGCAAGTTGCTAAGTTGGTAAGTCAATCCGTGTTTAGCAAAAAAAAAAAAAAAAAAAAAAAAAAAGAGCTGCGGAATTTCCATGTGCATTTCCAATGCTCCTCGGTGGCAAAGTCAAAACATGCGGTTTGTGTGTCCGCGCATTAAGTTGGGAAGGTAAAGAGGAAGAGCAAGAGAAGGAGACACGATGCAGAGGCTGGATTTATTTGTACAAAATGACTTCGCAAATGAGATTCTGTGCTGACCACCGAATGTGTCAATATTATCATGGGCTGGCCTATGCAAACACAGAGCTCGCACACGGTGCGGGCTATCCGGGCTACCTGCTGGTTCTGTTAATGTCCAACACCTACGCACTCGAATCAGTCGCAACGTGACCTGTGGCCTCGGCACTGGATTTTCACTTATGAATGGATGCGTCCATGGCCAGTCGATGCCAAGTGCCATGTACATGCACCGATAATCGATGTGATTAGGCCGTGTCGTAAACTGTGAACCTCAACCGAGCAATCAATAATTTAATTCAAAAAAAGAAAAAAAGAAAACATGGTGACGTATTTAGACAGCCACTGACAGCCAAGCAGACTCACAAGAAACAAGAAATTACGAAAACGATTGTCAACAAGCCAAATCTCTGATACCCTATAATATATATTTATATACAAATATAATTTGCACATATATTTAGAGTATGAGTATTAGCCAGTTCTCAGTTGCATATTTAGTTAATTTTCATAAATTAAATCACCTTTCGAAACCACTCTCTATTGGAGAATATGGCTTTACAAACTCTAACTAGATATTGAAGGTCTATATATGCTTAGATATATATTTGCCAACAATATGGAATAGTTAATGTACCACATGGCCACAGTTAGAGCCCAGATATGTCTTAGTATTAAAAATAGCTGGATGACAGCGCACAATATTTGGCTGCCCCAGGGCGATAGAGAAGGAAATGAGCTGCACTTAAATGCATGCGAGAAAACCACTCGATGCCAACAAGTGGATAAGAAGCCACCACCACGACACAAACGATGCCCAAACGAACTATCAATGTCAGTGAATTGGCAAAAAATTGGAACTCAATTTGTATGCAGGCCAGAGTCCGAGCCCGAGGAAACCCTTTACTTGACACACCTCAACAACGACTGCGGCTCAAGTGGAATCCACAAACACACAAAAACACACACACAGTCACACACAGACGCCGATCGATACCGTCTGCCGTTGCATTAATGTGATGTGATGAACACCCAGTTGGGCAGCCCAGTAAGCACTGGCAGCACTTCAGCGAGGGGCTAAGCCGCTGAAGCATGCGTATCATCAGTGCACAACAAATCTTAATGATCGTTATGGCTTTGCGCGAGGCGTTGATGACGCGACCAGGGCCATGATCGGGCACATTTGAATGCCCAAATGGTGCTGAACTTCAGCCCATTCATCGATTCATTCATTTCATGCAATGCCCCGAAATGAAGTGCTCGAAATGCTTTGTTAAAGGATTTTGCCCTGCATTGATCGTAAATACCATATACATATTTTTCGTTAATTTTATATTTTAATGTGTATTATCATGTACCACCGTATATTTATATACTTTGTATGTCACTTAAACTTAAATACAAAGCGCTAGCAAATGAGTTTGGAAATGTTTTAGAACTTGCTGCTAAACAAATTTGAGAATGCGCCACTCAATCAATATAATACAATACAAAGTGCATTATTTATAAACATAATACATATACATATAAAATATTAGATAACTTGTTAGAGAATACGAATATATATATATATAACATATGCATGCGCGTGTGTATGCGTAAGCGCCGCTTAACTCTGTGCTAAACACGTTTCGATTCATGCAACTGAGTTGACACTTTTTGCTATAATTTTTAAGAATTATTTAGCCAATTAGTGTTTTTCTTTTTTTTTTTTTTAAATTATAGTATTAAAGCCACAAATGCGTCTAAAATACGGATAAGGGGGCCAGCATGGGGCAACACTGTCTTTTCACAACAATTTACTAATTTTTATTAAAATGTTTTGATGATTTTTAGTATAGTAGATTTCCATGTTTAGTTTTTGAACTGAAACACCATTATTAGAACGATGGCTAACAGAACAGCGGTCAGGATGGCAGCCAATATTAGCTTCTTCTTTCGCACTTTGTTCTACAATAAATAATAAATATCAAGAACACATTTAAATAAGATATGTCCAGAATTTACCCTGTAAGAGCTAGCCTTGCGCAAATTCTCCGTGCCTTGTGAGACGAAAATGCTTGTTTGCTCCACCTGAGACTCGATCGAATCGACAGTTAAGCCTTGTTCGTAGACCATAGCACCTAGATTCTTATAGATTTCATTAACGCCCACAATGTTGTTCTCCAGTTCGCGTATGGCACGCTCCTGTTCCTCAAGTGCTTGCAGATCAACATCTTCCTGCATTTGCGTTTGTATTTGCTGCTGTTGCTGCTGATTTGACTTACGGTTGAAAAAGTTATCCTCAAAGAAGGAACCATTGTCATTGCTACTGGCATTGGTGCTGGTTCGTGTAGAGCCAGGTGGATGTGAAAGACTGAAGTTCTGGGCGCGAGCCTGATGCAAAGCACTTCTTTCAATATCAGCAGTTTTACGTTGAATAGCCTGCAAAAACATGTATGATGACTAAGTTTGTTACTTTCTTATAATAAAAGAGATTAGCATACCTGAAAGGCGGTTAATGCTGCTGTAAACTCATCCACCAGGCGATCGCGCTGTATCTTTAGGTGCCGCTCTTTGCACTTGTCCACCTCCTTCAGCTGATTGTTTGTATCAGTCACCAGCTGCTTGGTATAGGTCATAAGCTGATGACTATGTACAGAAAACATATTTCGTTTATATATTACAATTACAAATATACGTATAGCTTTGCTATTTGATAGCTAAGGCAAAACTCTCAAAATCACTTACAGCTTCTTTTTCAATTCAGGCGAGTCTTGTGGCGTGTTCAACTGATTGACCATTCGCTGCATAGTGGAGACTGTAAGGTTGAGTATGCATAGTAAAGTGATTAGTCATAGATGAAAAATATACGCCTCAATCTATACTCACCATTTTGTTGGACTTTTTGAATGCTTGTCGCAATTATTTGGGCTAATCGCTGAAAATCAAATTCACTTAAGCCACCGCCCACACTTCCTCCTCCTCCTGCTACTCCGCCTCCTCCGCTGAGGCCGTTCTCCATATGCTGTAAATCCATGCTTTGGTATGCAGACACTTTGCCAATGTTCTTTGCAATGCGACAGAAACCAGTCGTTACTCTTGCTTTTCTAAAATTTGTAATTAATTGTTTCCAATTTAATGATTATTCACTACTCTGTTTTGTTACTTATATCATTCTGCGTTTCAGACAACTTGGCATATGTGTGTGAGTTTGTGTATGCTTGTATGTGTATTGTTTTCTGTTTTTGCTCGTCAAAGGGGACTTGAGTAGTCTTTGTTTTACTTTTCGCTGATATGTCATCACATATCTCACCTTGTTTGCCCTTGTCAACCGATCCAGCAACCTTTATAATCAAGCCGTAATTTAGCGCATGTCTATTAAATAAATTAATTTATACACAGCAATTTTTTTTTTTAATAAAAACGAACAAATTTTGCGAAAAATATGTAAGTTTATAGAGGTGGAGAAATAATTTAATACACGAGTTTAATCGATTATTTTAAACAATCGTAAAGACATTGTTGAGTGTGGCCGTATACGATATATCTTGAGCTGACAAGGTACTATCGATATTTTGATTTTTGAGTTGCAATAGTATTGGACAATGTAAAAAACAAAATTATTAAATTTAAATTCAAAAAGGACTGGAATGAATTTTTTCCTGTTACGAATCGCGCTCAGGTTCCATGTTAAATATGCAATTACATTGCGTCTAACTTACATAATAAATCAATTCCAAAGATTAAAGAAAAGCAACTCAAATTAAAAGTAATATCACAATAACCTTTTTAAGCAATTAATTGCACAAATCTTAATAAATTAAATCCACATATTTTCGACAATATTATTTTACTAATGACGCATATTTATTTCAAATCAAATCTTGTGAATACAACAAAGCATACTAAGTACGCTGCTTAAAACCTGAATTAAAGTTCCTTGTACCCGAACTCTAACAATTAATTAAATTCCACAATTTTTAAAAGTCTAATAAAATAATATATATAATATTAATTGTTGGAAAACAGGATTTAAAATATATTATTACTCGTAATCAAGAGATATACCACAAAAACTTAACGTCATTTCTTCATAGCTAATTATTAACAAACCTGTTTGCTAGGGAATCAAGTTAATGTATTCCGAAATGCTTTCTACACAATACGATTTAAAAATGCAGAGAATTAAAAAACTGATAGTATCAGTTCTAATAATTAAAATTTGTGTGCAGTTGCATCTAACGATTTAGAAAAGCGACTTGGTCAATGAACGGCATTTGAATAAATCTAATGCATATTCAACACACACAATGGGTCTTCAGGTATTTAAAATCCCTAACGTAGTTGGGGTGTCTGATCAACCGGTTACTTATTATGCCAGATCGAGTTTTTAAATTTAATACCGTTTTATCGTTCATCTTTACATTTTGTACATTTTATCACACTCTATTCTGATATAAATAAGCACGTATTTCCTTTGACCCAGCTTAATCGGTTCTCGACCAACGTTGGAGTACGAAGCCGATGCTGAATCAGAACTCCGCAGTCGAAAGTTGTTTGTTTAAAAAGTTCATCAAAATTCGACAATGCGTGCCTTCTGGTTAATGCTCTCCATTCAAGTTGCTTTGTGCTCTTGTCAGTACATGCATGGCCCAGGTGCGTGACATATAACGGTGTGCCAGAAATATTTAACGCAAAAACAGTGAGAGTGGGAAGAAAGATCGTCGAACCGAATGCGAGCACAAAACAAACTAAAGACATTTCATTTGCCTAATCGAGTGTTAATCAATCTAAATGTGCACATGTGGCAGAATTCAGAGTTTTGACAATTATTTTTAAATAAATAAATATTGATTAATAACTTTCACTGAAATGTGTGTTTTATATGTCTTATGCAGATCCAGCCTGGAATATACGCTCTGCAAATGATCTAAAGAGCAAAGAATTTTGGTTTCATGATGCACAACGAACGCTCTATGAAAAGATCTCCACCCTACCGAACCAGTATCTGGCCAAGAACATAATTTTCTTCCTTGGCGATGGCATGTCTGTGCCCACTGTAACAGCCGCCCGCATTTACGATGGCCAACAGAAGGGGATTGTAGGAGAGCGAAATCGTTTGGAATTTGAACAATTTAACTACGTCGGATTGTCAAAGGTAAGAGTAAGATTAAAATAATCAATTGATTAACTGATAAATTCATCTATATTTTCGTCAGACATACTGCGTAGACAAACAAGTTTCTGACTCGGCCGCAACTGCCTCTGCGTATCTGTCTGGCATTAAGGCTAATTATCTGACAATCGGTGTTTCAGCTGATGTAAAGGTCAATGACTGTGCAGCAGCCAAGTTACCCAAGAATCGTCTCTCCTCCATTGCGGCGTGGGCGTTACGTGGACGTAAATCTGCGGGATTGGTAACTACAACTCGTGTCACGCACGCCAGTCCAGCCGGAGTCTATGCCCACACCTCGAATCGTGATTTTGAGAGTGATTTTGATGTTAAGGATCTAGGACACGATCCTAGCAACTGTCCAGATATCGCGCAGCAGCTGATGTCTGAAGTTGGTCAACGCTTGAAAGTTGTCATGGGTGGAGGCACTAAGAAATTTCTGCCCAATACAGAGAAGGATGTGTACGGCAATGTGGGTGAGCGATTAGACGGACGCAATCTGATAAATGAATGGCAACAGAGCAAGCCCGGCAATGCGCGAGTTATATTTAATCGTACGGATTTACTACGTATCAATCCTTACAATACGGACTACTTATTAGGTTTATTCAATTCCTCTCATATGGCATATAACTTGGATGATAGCATTGATACTCCAACGCTCGAGGAAATGACTGAAACTGCTATTAAAGTTCTGTCAGCAAATCCGGCTGGCTACTTTCTGTTTGTCGAAGGCGGTCGCATCGATCATGCCCACCACGAGACTAAAGCTAAGAAGGCCATGGACGAAACCGTGCAATTTTCGAATGCTGTCAGGAAAGCAAGACAGTTGACCAATCCCTGGGAGACTTTGATTGTAGTCACTGCTGATCATGGACATACTATGACCATTAACGGATATCCCGATATAAACAACGGCATAACTGGCCTCAGTTCGGACTTAAGCGATCTCGACTATTTACCATACGCAACATTATCCTACGCCAACGGCCCAGATATGAATCGCTTCTACGAAGTGGAAAATTCTAATAACACAGCTAAACGCGTTGACCTACGTACTCTAAATATAGGTGATAAGGATGCAAGATATCCACATGGCGTGCCTTATTCTGAGGAAACTCATGGAGGTGGTGATGTTGCAGTTTACGCCAACGGTAAGTTTTTAACTATAAGGTGAATTACATTTTTAATGATATAATTTATTATTATCATTCAGGTCCCTGGTCGCATCTATTCAGCGGTGTTTACGAACAGAACACCATCCCCCATCTAATGGGTTTCGCTTCATGTATTGGACCTGGCATTACATATTGCGATCTCCGGCCTAAAAGAGCTTACAGCCCATAAAAGAATTATTTAATTACTAACTGCCTAATATTTATATACAACAATAAATCAGAATCAAAATAAGATTTTTAAAAATGCCGCATTTTTTATAATACTATTATTATTTAAATACTAAAAATCATTCGACTTTAGTATTGTGGAAAGACTAGTCGTAAATATGGCGCTTTCAGCATTTATGGCAAATAGAGGATACGGTCACTCTGAACATCTCCGCCATTTTAGCTGTAGCTGCAGAAAATTTTTCGCAACAATAGTTGAAAAAGTTGTTGTTTATAATGTTCATATATTATATGTGTGATTATCGCATATTCGTAACAGCTATATAAATAGTTAATCGTGAACTGCGGGATTTACTTGCATTTATACGAACGCCGCACGCCGGTGGCTAGTTGTTCGACTGTACGAGCGGCTTGTGATTTTGTGCGTGTGTGTGTGAAGTGGAAAAAGTGTGCACGGCACCGCTAAATAAGTTGGTCGCGTGCGTTCAAAATTAATTTTGTTGTCCAGTAAAATATCACGCAACCATGGCTGACGGGGTGGTGCTGGACTTGTATGCAGAAGATTTGGACAAAGATTTTGCCGGGCAAGCTCAGGTAAGTTAGCATTAGCACGCTTTGTATGTACTGATATACATACATATGAATGCATGTGTGTACATGTATTCATGCATGCGCGCAATTGTATGCGAACGTATACGAGTATTTATAATGAGGGTATATTAAATAACATTGTTGATATTTTTAAAAATATCGATATATATTTTTTTACGTACACATATCGAAATATACAAAAAACTCAACTTTTACAAAAAGGATGAATTTGGTGGCGACGGCGTCGATTTGTACGATGACATCGGCGGCCCCACCGAGCCAGCAGCTGCAGGCGGCGGCGGCGGTGGTGGTACTCCAACTGGAGATAATGTATCCGGACCTGGATCCATCGACGGCTCCTCAAATGTCGGTCCCAATGGAGTTTACCATCAGGGCAGTGGTAATCAAACTCCAACAATGAATCGCCGCTATCAACTATATGTGGGTAACCTGACCTGGTGGACCACAGATCAAGATATCTCGAATGCTTTACGCGAAATCGGTGTCAACGATCTACAAGAGGTGAAATTCTTTGAGAATCGTGCAAATGGTCAATCGAAGGGTTTTAGCGTAATATCGCTCGGTTCGGAACCTAGTTTACGCACTGTATTCGATCAATTGCCCAAAAAGGAGATGCACGGCCAGACCGTGGTAGTCACCTATCCAAGCAAACAAGCACTTACGCAGTTCGAAAGCCTGCAAAAGACACGTCCAGTACCGCCGCCTCAGCAAAATGGGCCACCGCGTGGCCCTGCACCACCCAATATGGGCGGACCGATGCCTCCGCATCCGGGCGTTCCTCAAGGTGTGCCACCAGGACACGCGCCACGCATGAATCCCAACCTGCCACCAGGTCAATACCGACCTCATATGTCGCAAGTGCCGCAGGTTGGACCCAACTCTGGACCTCCTCGAATGCAGGTGAGCTTTGTGCATTTTTAGTTGGTATTTTCATTTTTCTTTATTCTACCCGTAAGTCGTAACTTTTTCGATTGCCCGTTAGCAAGTGACCATAACAAAAGAGTTCTTGAGTTTGTTTGGATTGTTTGGCTCGTCCGCCCGTATTAACAACGCCATTTACATTTCTTTTTAACTTGTACTCATTGAAATTGTTCTGAATGCAAAATTTGATATCGTAAAAGTCGAATATTTGATCAAACATTAGTAAGATTAATATAACATAGATAAGTGGAATTGAAAAGACATTATATTATTTATGTTCTGGTTCAGGCAAGTAATGTAACTTATCGTCCCTATCAGGACCTATATATTAGATATGTACACAATTGTATTTAACAAGATTGTCTATAATTAAACGGCAATCCTAAAATATTAATAAATGTTCATGACTGGTTAATCCCAAGTGACGCTAATAACTTCTTATAACTAGAAAAACAAAACATTTTTTGTTATATATATATTTGATAACTTAAGAGTAAATAGACATGCAAAAATTCGACTATAAGGTTATTATTGTTCATTATTATGATTTTAAGTACGATACATGTTTTGGTTTAAATAAAGAATAATTTCAGAGCAATTTTATAGAAATTCTTGAGTTAAGCAATTTTTGATATATTTGTATGAATTCTTTATGCATAAGCCTATATATTACCATTTATTTTTTTTTTTTTTAATGTAATTAGTGCCAATTGCAATTTATTAGACTTCACTTTTTTTTCTTTTTTCTTTTTTTGAGTAAATCTAATGGTAGCTATGTTAAGGCAATATTTATGACTGTAAATGTGCTGCATTTGTTTTGCGATCTATATGTACTTAATATCTATGTACTATCCATATTAAATTTAATTATATAAAAATGTTTATGTATTACGCTTTATATTTATATTCCATTCCATGTGTTTTATGACAACGCTTACGCACACTTCTACCCACCACAACAACAACAACTACATCTACAATATAAAAAAATTACGTAAATTATTAGCCGCCAATGCATCCACAAGGCGGCCCAATGGGCAATCAACAGCCACCTCCCAGGTATCCGCCAGCGCAAGGTCAATGGCCAGGTCAACGTCCCGGTGGACCGCGACCGGGTCCACCAAATGGACCACTCCAACGACCACCAATGGTAAAAAAATTCCTAACAAAAATGAAAAAAAAAAACCTCAGATATCCTATATATTATATTATTATTTTTAAAATATCGAATTATAATATAGTAGAAAAATAATTCAAACTAACCCGAGTTAAGTTAACTTAGTGAACGACATTAGGTTGTCCATCAGTCAATTGTATTCAGAACATTTAAATAACTGCACATGTTTGTAATTGCAATAGCCACAATACATCCAACCCATCCACAGACACAAATCTCATGCACATCCACGACGAGGCTACTGCCACACAACTATATCTGGCCTAATTTAATTTAAAAACTCTTCGATATAATTTTAATCTCTGTCACTATTTATGTATTTTACGCTTCCTTTTTGCAGTTCCAAGGGCCAATGGGAATGCCAGTTCGAGGTCCTGGGCCAGGTCCTGATTGGCGTCGTCCGCCGATGCATGGCGGCTTTCCCCCGCAAGGGCCGCCCCAGGGTCCGCCTCATTTGCAGGGCCCGCCTCGTCCGCAAATGGGTCCTGGTCCACCGCCAGGTTCGGGTGGACCACATGGCGCGCCCGCTCCGCATGTCAATCCAGCATTCTTTAATCAACCGGGTGGTCCACCACCGCATCCGGGCATGGGTGGGCCCCCACATGGTCAACCAGGACCGCAGCCAGGCATGAACATGCCTCCTCAGCATGGACCACCTCCTCATTTTGCACAACAAGGTGGACCGCGCAATCCGTGGCCAGGACCTCCACAAGGCAAACCGCCAGGTGCATTCCCCGATCCACAAATGGGGCCGCAGTTAACGGAAGTTGAATTCGAAGAGGTGATGAGTAGAAACCGCACGGTCAGCAGCTCGGCGATTGCCAGGTAACTCCAGAACTAATAAAGCATATTATTTTTATAACTTATACTTTGTATTACTATAGAGCTGTTTCTGATGCTGCCGCTGGCGAGTATTCAAGCGCCATTGAAACATTGGTTACCGCTATTTCCCTCATTAAGCAATCGAAGGTGGCTCACGATGAGCGCTGCAAGATTTTGATCAGCTCACTGCAGGACACACTGCACGGCATTGAGGCCAAGAGTTACAATCGACGCGAACGTTCTCGTTCACGGGATCGTTCCCATCGCAGTCGTCAACGTCGTGAACGTTCAACATCGCGCTATCGGGAACGTTCCCGTGAACGAGAGCGTGATCGTGATCGCGAGCGTGAGCGCGATGGAGGGTAAGTTTGAATGTAGTAGTTTGTATACTCAATTAATCCATCAAATTCATGCATTCGCCAACAGCTATAGGGAGCGTTCACGCAGCCGTGAGCGCGAGCGTCAGGCTCAGGACCACTACAGAGACGACAGGTAATTGTGATTTCATTACTTAAAAGCACTCTTAACCTTAACATTTACATTTTGTGCTATAGCAGCAGCCGATCTGCACGTCCACGTAAGTCTCCAGAGCCAGTTGTTGCAGAAGCCGCTGAAGCGCCGTCATCTAAACGATATTACGAGGAACGCGAACGTTATCGCTCTTCGGATCGTGAACGTCGTGATCGGGATCGGGATCGTGAACGTGAGCGTGAACGTGATCGGGACAGGCGTGAGGAGCATCGTTCCAGGCATTGACTGCTACACAAGTGAAAGCAAAATGAATAACAACCAATACACACCTAAACACATCTTACACCTCCTAGACACTTTTATTAACACATAATAATGATGCAGCAAGCTGAAGAAGGCCAGCCACAAGATTAACAAATTTCGATTTGTATCTAACATTACCAATACGTAGGATATGAATATGGTATAACATAGTTTCTCCTAGACCTACTAAAGTAAGCCGAAATGTTGACAAGCTTCTACAAAAAGAAAAAAAAAATAATACACAATTGAACGACGGACTGCCAAGCCCACACAAATCAACATATTAATGGCATTAATGCTGCATTGCATCTACACACATCCCAATTAAGGTCGTCAGCGCGGATGAAGGGACGGAACGGATGGACAGCAGCTACAGACGAAATGATCTACAAACAACATCATCGTCGTCATCTTCGCCGCAGAATTTCAATATTATTGTACTTTAATATTTCGGTTTATTTAATAAAACATATATATATATGAAAACTAAAAAAAATGTTCGAAAAAAATGCTCAAACTGTCTTGCGTTGTGTGTCTTCTTGTGCCCTATAAATAAAAAATATAGTTTACGAATTGATATACACATATATTTAAATTGTACAACAACGCATTTATTCATAATAATATTGTTATATTAACACTTGCATCTTTTTGAAAATTCAAAGCTTTTGCCAAAATAAGGTCAAAAATCGTAATAAGCCCAATTGTATTCAAAACTTTTTTTTTTTTTTTTTTTTTTAATGTCTCAAGCGTTTATTTAAAGTTGACTTTATTTATATAAATTTAAGCGAGCTTAATGTGCGCGCCTGTGTGACTGACCATAACTACTATAAATCTTGACTGCCCTTATCCAATGGATAAGTATACATATTAATATACGTATATAGCTAGAATGACAATATTAATCAATATTATGTAAATAAGTGGTATAAATGAGCTGTTGTGCGTCTGTGATGATAAATTAGACTAATTATAAACTAATGCAGGTCTAAGCAGCATTTATTGTAGAAGCTTTAAATGCAATCAAGCTTTTATGTAGTTGCTATGTAACACTTTTTATTTCTTTATATATATTATAAACTTAATTTTTATTTGTACTATGTACACAAACATTTGTAAATGAGAATTTAACTTAAATCTTGCTACACTAATCCATATATTTGTGTAAATTATAGTTTTCGACAGTTAGTACCTGTAACTTTCTTAGGTCTGATCTAACACGAAGCATTACGACCTATACGGCCATTTAATACTTCTAAACAAACCAAATTTGCTTTGTACAAACTTGAAACTGTGATTTTGAGTGAAATTGAATATAACTATTTACTGTAAATCATGAACAATACAGGTAACGTTATATATACATATATGTATGATAATATAGTTTGTAAGCTCGCGTCTTGTTTACTTTCTACAGATAATATCAAGATTACAAAATCATAATTATGTCACACATAGTTAAGACAACTCGTCATTATTTTAATTTATGTTTTCTGTTATTGTTTAAAAATATACGCACTTAGTGTTCAATGAATCACAATCTTTTTAGAGCAAAGACTTTAGTACAAATAACCCGAAATAAAATGTAAATTTATAATTTATTACGATGGTTTCATAATTATTGATAATAGCATAGTATACCTACAAATATTTATCTTTAAACATATCGACTTTTCGTTCAAATTTGTCCTGAATGGTTCCAAAATAAAGATTCCTCAATAAGAGGGTGTCGACATTTTTTTTTTTCAAATTAATAATTTCAAAAAGCTATCGCGCGCCGATAATTATACCAAACTTACTTACGTCAAGTGTGCCCATATGTACTTTTAGACACCGATGGCCTACTCTAACATCTGGAAGCTTCGTTAAACAACACTAAATTGCAATAGAGATAAATAAATGTGAAATACAAATACGAAAAGATCGACGTAGTATACAGCGTAAAATCACTCAGTCTAATAAACAAGGCGTTACTATTTTAGTTCACATTCCGTTTACACTTCTCCGTTCGATTAATATAAAAAGAAAAGAAACAGCCTAGTTTTGAAGTTGAAAATAAGGATACAGCATGGCAGATACAGCACAATATCTAAACGAACGTTTTCAGCGTTTTATGCACGGCATTGGCGAGCGCTAGTGAGTATGCAAATATACCTTACGCTAGTACAAAAGTCATCGTACGATACGTGATTTGAGTCTATGTGCACACATTTTGCTGCCCCCTTGCGATACCTAGCGCAGACCTTGCGTCACGGTTAAGCTGACGTGTTGTTTTGTTATATTTCACATCAACAGTTGGTCATGTCTAATCAATAGTCCTTGAAAGCAATGTTTGTCCTACCTTTCTCTTTCTCTTTTTAGTGAGCCATTCATCCGTCAACACCTGTGCAAGGTGTATATGGTGCTCGCTAGCACCACCGCTGCTGCGGCAGTGGGCGCCCTATTCCAAATGCGTGGAACTTTTGATATGGGCATGTTAGCGGCTCTCGCTTCATTGGTGCTGGTTCTTGGTCTGCACTTTTATAAAGACGATGGCAAAAACTATTATACACGCTTGGGAATGCTTTATGCTTTTGGATTTTGTTCCGGACAAACATTGGGGCCCTTGTTGGACTACATTTGCAGCATCAATCCGGCGATTATCCTAACTGCACTAACTGGAACTTTTGTCACCTTTGCCTCCTTGTCGCTAGCCGCTCTGCTTGCCGAACAGGGCAAGTACTTGTATTTGGGCGGCATGTTAGTTAGCGTTATAAACTGCATGGCTCTTCTCAGTCTATTCAACATGATCTTTAAATCATACTTTGTCCAAATTGTAAGTAATAGCAAAGTTTATTCTCATAGGCCCAGCTAATATATTATCTTCGTTTTAGGCTCAATTATACGTTGGCGTCTTCGTAATGGCTGCCTTTATAGTGTACGACACCCAAAATATTGTGGATAAGTGTCGTATGGGCAACCGCGATGTGGTACAACATGCATTGGATCTTTTCTTCGACGTGTTGAGCATGTTCCGCCGCTTGTTAATTATCTTAACGCAAAAGGTTTGTTTACAATTGCCGAACTTCAATTGTCAATTGTTAAGTTAAGGCAGCCATAGAATATCAGACGTGTGCTCAATATGTGCCCTATCTTACAGCTCAAGAGCTTTATGGTTTGATAGTTGTCAAAACAGTTTAGCGACAAAGCCAATAATGAATATCCTTGATCCGACTACTTTTCTCAATCAAATCTATAAAAATTGCAATTAACTATTATTTTATATTGAATCGCAACGGTATGCCGATTTAAGCGTATACCTATTTTTCGTATATCCAAGGCAATAAGTATACTTTCACAAAAGTCTCTAGGTGCTATTTTCCTATTGGCCTTTTTCATTTTTTTTTTTTTTTATGGAAGTATATTTATTTCCAGGTTTACGAAAACTCATTTAAAATCGATGTCCTTACAGAAAGTTCGCAATTTGTGAAATTATATTTATAACCTTGGAAACTGTTATTAACATTTTATAATATTTCATTTAATTTTCAGGAGGAACAAAAGCAGAATGATCGTCGTAAGAAGAAGCAATAAGAAAGATGATCTACAAATTTCAAATTAAATACATTGGACACAATTTTCGAATTAAATTTCAAAGGAAAGGGAAGTCCGTGTTAATCTTTTGGCTTTTTATTATATATATTACACCAAATACAAAAACTGTATACAAATTATAATATTTGGTACACGAAAACCATGCAAATCCCGACCTAAATACCATATAATAAAATTCAGTTCATTAAAAAGACTTTATATGTATTTCACAGGGCCATAAGCTATTGAATAATTCTCAATGAAAGTTCCCTGGTTTATATATGTTAAACTAAATTTATAATATATGTAATATCTATTTTGGGTTGATAATTAATTATTTATTGTTTTATATATATACATACACACAGTGGAAGATGATATAATAAAATATATGTTTTCCCTCACGTAAGTCTTTTGCCATTAAGTGAAAGGGCTATTGAGATTGCATTCGTTGATTATATCGATTAGCTGAACAATTCATTCAAACAACAAACCAATTTAATTAGGTAAAGTGGTATCCAGCTAGAAATGTTTCTCTGTCGATTATTATTTACCATTCGGGTTTGTTCTGAGCAGCACGCAGCATGTCCCAACCAACTCCAATGGTGCAGCCCTTGTTGCTGCAATTCCAGCAACTTTTTTTCTTATCAAAATTGGTGGGCGTGTTGCCACAGGACTTGGCCAAGTTTCGATTTAAAAATGTATTGGAAAAGTCACGCAACGGCATGCTCTATATGCTGAGTATCCTGATGCTTTATATAGTGCTTTATAATCTGCTGATTTACTCGTTCGGAGAAGAGGATCGCTCTCTTAAAGCAACTCAAAGTAAGTAGGATGAGTTCAGTGTTTAATTCAATGATATTACAGAATCATTCAGGCACCTTGACATTCGTCATTGGCCTATTTTTGACATATATTGGACTTATCATGATGGTCACGGATCAGGTGACAGCACTCTTTAACCAAGGCCGACTGGGCGACCTATACGAACGAATACACGTAGTTGATGAACGTCTGTACCGTGAGCAGTGCCTGGTGGACAATAGCAGTATAGCAAAGCGAATTCGTATTATGCTTCTAATGACGTTTGTGTTCGAGATCTTCATTCTGCTGAGCACATATGTTAAGCTCGTTGACTATACACAGTGGATATCAATATTGTGGATTGTCTCGGCTATTCCCACTTTCATCAACACTCTAGACAAAATATGGTTTGCCGTATCGCTGTACGCCCTTAAGGAACGTTTTGAGGCCATCAATGCTACTTTGGAAGATCTCGTGACAGAGCACGAAAAGTTCGTAACTTGGTTAAATGGGGACGATCGTAATGATTCCATTGAAGGCCGTACAGCCGACGATTCTGCATCGCAACCGCCACATTATGACAGTAATCTGGAATACTTGTACAAGGAGCTCGGTGGCATCGACGTGGGTTCATTGAGGGGCTCAGGTAGCAAAGGCAAGAACAAGGTTTCCCCAAGTAAGTAAATATAGAATTGTTTATATTTTGTTCATTATAATATAACTTGTTATATTAGTCGCCCACTCGCTGAACTCTTTTGGGGAGTCAATTCAATCGCCTCGCAAGCTGCAGCAGTCCAATGCAACTCCAATGATAAACATGGCTCACGAAAGTGAGTTGAGCAATGCGACTAAAGTCGAGGAAAAGCTTAACAATCTGTGTCAAGTGCACGACGAGATCTGTGAGATAGGCAAGGCAATGAATGGACTGTGGAGCTATCCCATTCTTTCTCTAATGGCCTACGGCTTCTTGATATTTACGGCTCAGCTGTATTTTCTATACTGCGCCACACGGTCACAATCGATACCATCGTTGTTTCGCTCCGCGAAGAGTCCCTTTATCACGGTCATCGTGTTGATCTATACATCGGGAAAATGTATTTATCTGATTTACTTAAGCTGGAAAACCTCATTGGCCTCCAAGCGCACTGGCATCAGTTTGCATAAATGTGGAGTGGTGGCTGATGATAATTTACTCTATGAAATTGTGAATCACTTGTCGCTCAAATTGCTCAATCATTCCGTGGACTTTTCGGCCTGTGGTTTCTTCACGCTGGACATGGAAACGTTGTATGGTGTGAGCGGTGGTATCACTAGTTACCTCATTATCCTCATACAATTCAACTTGGCTGCTCAGCAGGCTAAGGATGCAATCAACTCTTTCAATAGCTTCAATGACACCGCTGGATTAGTGGGAGCTGCCACAGAATTTGGTAATGAGAGCTCTTCAATATTCGATCTGGTCACAACTACAATGATGACACCATTGAATTAGTACATTTCACGAACACAAATTTAGTTTATTGACATATTCATGTAGGCACCTTTTTGGCACTATTTCTGCTTGATTAAATAAAGATCACGTTGCAGTTAAGCATTTGTACTGACATCTGGCCACATCCAACTCTAGCAACAGTTGCTTAAACGTTTCATTGGCTCCATCGTAGTCCAGAATGGCAACACATGAGATTTGTGCTCGCTTATGCAAGGCATAGGCTAACTCCCGGCGCATTAACGAGAAACAGTAAGGCACTTTTTGTTGCTGACAAACAGACTTGAGCTCATCTATCGTATCGTCCAGTCCGCCTAAGATGTTATAAAAGTAATAATGGAAACAATGCTTTTACAATTAAATATATATTTTACCAGGCATCGGGCAGTTCTCACAGTCAGGTGCCAGGACCAACAGCTTCACTTTGTTAATGCGCAGCCTAGACAAGGACTCGCGAAAACCCACAACCAAGCGTGGATGTGCGCGTGCTTTAATTTCATTATGGATGTAGGCCCGTTTCTGGAAACGTTCCAAGTCATTTAGCAATTTAGTTGTCAACTCCTTCAGACGGGGTGTCGTGCAGTTATCGCAGTAGCTGTTTTTGAGATGTATGATTAATTTTTGGAGCTAGATTACTTTAGGTGCGTAAATACCTTCTAAACCGTCGGGAATGTATTTTATGTGTTGGGCCAGGTTGGGCGACTTTGTTTGACGTACCCTCTTTGAGAGAAAGACACTTTAAATCTTCAATTACTTGTAAAGCATTTGGTTTGATGTTCTTCAAAGTAAGGCGACTTGACGAATTATTCTCCGTGACCTCATTTTCATTTTCACTCACACAGAAAGTCAGTTTCTGGACCTTTTCTACTAGAATAGAATGAGAATTTGCTACTTCGAAACCCAAAGAACTACATTCCAAAGCCTTTTGTTCCCGTTTCATATATGTTGTATTGTTATCAACAATATGCTGTTTAAATCTACGATAATTTCGAATAATACGTTTGAGGCGTGCAACGCGACGTTTGGGATGCAAACGCGTCTTTCCCTTGCGTTTGGTTTGAAGGGACACAGACTTTTTAGCTATGATCAGATGTGGGCGTCTTTGTTTCTGCTTCTGGCGAGGCACTTTGAGGAAGTCAAATAGAGACAGCTTTTGTTCTACCTTGTGCTTATTTTTATACTTGGAACTGTGTAGTATCTTTCGCCTGAAGCTCCCATTATCCTCTTTTAAAATTTGATATGTACTTTGGTCAATAATATTAATTTTATCTGAATATCGTGACATTTTAAGTGACCGTGTTGCAGAATTCGAACAATTTATTGGTACACGTGTTATCGAAATTCATCGATAGTATTAAAAACTAAAAATACATTTTATCTGAACTTAAGACTGGTCACGTAGTTATCAGATATCACATTTGAAAATAAATTTGTAGCTTATTTCGTAAAATACACATTTGTCCATTGCATTTTATTACATTTATTTTCCTTTAAGTTTGTAAGGTTAAGTAATCAACAAAAATCAATTAATCAGTAATAACTTATTTATTGATTTACATATTCCGTAAACTAGATTCATTAACTATCAACATTGGACTTAAATTATGAAATAAATGAGTTCGCGATCGCGTAAAACTTACCCAATAATTACTTTCATAGATAGTAGCACTTTCATATAAATTAATATAACTATAACTTTGTACTACTTTCAATGGCAATGTGCATCTCGTTGAACTGTTTGAGATGCGACAAGATAATATCACGCTCCTTCACAAATATCTCCCAGTACCTCAAGTATTGGCTGACGTGCTGGAGCACCAGCTTCCCGACAAAGTCCAAGCAACTCCGCGCATGTCGCATGCGCCGTCGACAGCTGGATAAGACTAAGCGCAACTGCTTCTCCGGTTCCAGTTGTGCCAGAATAAAAGACATAATGTTAGCCGTGTCTACTCGAACATCAATCGGAAATAGCGCGGACTCGGTGGGACGCGATTGAGGAAACACCAGCAGCGCCGGCGTCACCGACATAGTTAGTTCCCAAGGTAAATCGTTCGCCTGGCTATTAAAACGTATAAAATGCACTTCGGGACTCCGTAAAATAGCTGCAACTTGCATGAACTCTTGCGACATGACGGCGGAGAGCGCACAATCCGGACGGTATATGAGCACGACATTTGTGGCGTTAGCGCGATGCAACGCCTGAAGCAATAACTGACGATTGTAATTCTGTATATAGGATACCTCCCGAGATGGACCAGAATGTAGTATAGAGTTTCTCTGTACGCGCGGTAGCTGTCTGGCATAGAACTGTTTAATGAATTCAGTCAGTGTCTGGTAGGAGAATGTCTGATGCTGCGGCATGACATGCACTGATTCCGCAGCTGCATCTACAATAAAAACCTGCACTTCTGAGTTGTCTCTTCTATGATTACTATTGTGTTGGACTTGATCTACGCCAAGCTGTTGCAAAAAATCGCGATATTTGACGCCATCAAAAAGCACGACGCTCAGAGAATGATTCTGCGATAACTGTGCCGGTGAGTGCTGCCACAACAACTGGCTATATTTGGCAACCATTTTGGCTACGCCAATCTTTAAGGCTGGTGTGCCCTGTTGTGAATGGGTGTGAGCTAAGCAGCGATTGCGTCTGTGCAGCGCCAAGAGGTTACGCGTCTGCGACTCCAATTCGTTTTCGTGAGAGTGATGGGACCAGAGATAGCTGAGGAATACATTCATGGAGTAGTAGTTCGCCAGTGTGGCTTCTGAAAGCTGAAATGCTCGATAGCAATTCTTAGATAACTGTTCAGATGTCTTTGCGCCTTCATAGAGATGCAGTGGCATTTGCATCATCAACATGTAACGCGTCTCCCGATCGTCGAGAACATCATCGTGCGAGTATTTCTCGCAGTCAACATTTTCTCCACGAAGTGAATCCTCGCCCATCGCTATGGGCATGGTTATATGCCCCTTTTTCATTCGTATGCTAATGGCCAACACGGGCATGTGCCGCGCTTTAATCGCAATCTTTGCGGGTGTTCCGTAGCCAGCTGCTTGAAGAGGATTAACTTTGGGTCGTATCCAATGCAAGATCTCCATTGGGCGCCAAATATCCGATTTATTATAATTGTGTAAGCCATGTCGGTTATCTATAAGTACTAGTTGGGGCAGTATTATATGGTCCACCTTAAGAATTTCCTTAGCTCGTTTGCCGAACGCAACCGCAAAACGTACATTCCGCTCTGGATCAAACTCCAACCAATGTATCGCGGTCGCCAGGAAACGCCTATATGCCTGACAATCTGCGGATTCCAGCAGAGCTAATACAACGGCATCTGAGATCCTCCAAAGAGCGCCCAACTCAGAAGTGGTATGTAAGCGATCGATGGGCTGTATAAGATTATTCATGAATCTTGTCAGATCTTCGAAATGCCATGTGCCCTGATATTGCAGCTTCAATTTCCGACCATAGTTGACCACTAATGTGGGCCATTTGTCTGGATAGCCACCGTTAATTGCCATGCCGGGAAGCTGTCGATGTGTGCGGCTACAGTTGCACTGTAGATGCCAGCAATCTACGGCACCAAATGAGGCGTAATCCTTGTAATAATGCGCCACGCCATCGTAGACCAAACGGGCCTGTCTGGCATCGCTCGACCAAGACACGTAGTAAAACATTAAAGATATTTCACTAGCCGCCTCCAGTTCGACTCGCATCGTTGGTACGTTGTATGTGGGGCACTCACTTATTGCTGATTGACTTAATGGCAGTAGGCCGAAGCCGATCCAAACGTAAATAAGTAAAATCATTTTAATGTGCAGTTGGGTACTTAATTAAATATTGAATTCAACAACGGCAACAGAAAACAGCACACAGCTGATTAATCAGAGTGACCCTATTCTTTAAAAATTCGCAGTTCTCCTTTATACGTTTTGCAACACCGAACACATTTTGCATTCACTGCAAATTTTATCAGTGCGCGCACCGCTCCTTTTTCTATTTCGGTTGAATTAATAAAATGCAGAATTCGGGAACAAACTGGCAGGATCTCCGGTAAGAGATTATTAACCTAAAACAAAGCAGAAAATTTAATTTTTGGTTATATTATGTTTAGCTCGATTAAACCAAGATTTAAATACATTTGCAGCCGTTGTAATAATTTCTGAAGATTATCTTCTAGATGTTGGTTTTTGATTGACTAAATTTGTTTTTATGCATAACATTTTCAGGCCCAAGGAACGTATGGAGTATTTGCTGAGGACCGGCCATTTGTCAGATTGCAGTTTCGTTGTCTACGATACTGACGACAAAAGAGTCATCTTAAAATGTCACAAATTTGTGCTCATGAGGTGCGTAAACTATATAGTGTATTTTACAAACTCTAGTTCACATTTTTAAACATTGCTTAAATAACCTTTAGTGTGTCCCCTGTTTTCGAACGTATGTTTGAGGGTGATTTCGAGGAGTCAAAGGTACCCGATAATATTGTCCTGGACGATGTCTCGGGAAATGACTTTAAAAAATTTTTGGAATATTTGTACTGGCACGACAATCGTCGTCTGGACTCATACGATCTGCCGACACTGCAAACTTTGATCTACTTAAGCAAAAAGTTTATGGTAACCTTTTTTACCAATAATTGCTTAAATGTCATCAAACGTCGGCTATGCAGTGGCCTAGATGTGGATGTGATAATTGATCTATTCGAGTATAGTCATCAGCTCGAAGACGAAGAGCTAATCGCCAATATTACAACGGTGACTATTTTTATTCTAAAGAATATGATGATCAATTCAAAATGTCAAATTATTTCAGAAATTTCGTTTTAACCCGGATGCCTACATCAACGCGGCAGCAGTTTTCGATCTTAGTTCAGAGGTCTTTTTAAAATTTATGGATGAGTTAAAAGATCTTGTTGAGGATAAGCAACGTTTCAATGTGATAGACCGTTATTGTAAAACACATGGTTTAGTCGGCAGCTCAGAAAAATCTTCACAACGTAATTCATTCTCTAACAGTGATATCGGCGATGAAGGTGGTGATTATGTACCAATCACCAAAAAAAATAAGCAAATTTTAGAAGCACCTAAAAAAGATATTAAAGATGAAAACGAAAACGAAAAACTTTCAGAAGCGAATACAGAGAAATTGACAAGTGAGCGAATCGATAAAAAAGAGCACAAGAAAAAAGAAGAGTACATTAACAACCTCTTAAAAACTATTAAATTTAAGTCGATGTCTGCGTATGATTTTATTGCAGGCCCAGGAACATCTAATCTACTATCAATCGAAAAGAAATACGAAATACTTTCTTCTATTTGCATTGTCGAATACAAGCGACTTTTGCTAGCAACTTTGTAGTAAAAAAATGTTATATGTATTATTTTTTCTAATTTAATACATATTTAATATAATACGCTGAATATTGATATTTTGCAAGTGAATTGTAAAAAAGTTAAATAAAACAGAATTTTGAAAATTATAAATTTTCGAAGTTGAATTCCATTCTATCAATACATCCAACTTAATTAAATTTGACAATATTTCAGAAATTATACCATGGTTTCGAAATTCTATTTCTATTGAAATGTAATTTTTATTAGTCAAATATGGTTCACATCTTTTTAATACAAATGTAGAGTTTGTTTATAAATGATGTTCCTTTTAAATGTGCAGAATAAAAAAACATGCATTATTGCTGATTCAATTTAATATAAAACTTGTTTCTGTTCGTACCAAAAGGGTATATATGTATATATGTATAGCTATGAGCGCTCTTAAAATTCTAGAAGACACTTGGACGGCAAACATTTCTCATTGAGACATTGAAGGCACATTATTATATGTTTTTCGTTATGGAATGATATAAAAACTGGCTGACGAATGTTTACTAAATGTAGAAGGCATTTTGTACTGCATGTATGTAAAAAAAATTGTGCAATTCCAGCAGACACAATTACATTTTGTTGGTATTTTTTGTGAAAAGTTAGTTATGGACAATATAGAAATTTAAAACTACGGTTAGTTATTGTGGTTGTGCATAAAAACATATGCAAATATGATATGAAAATGGCGGATCAGGCATAGCTAATCTCATGCTCGTAGGTCTTTTCCCGCAAGTCATGATTGTCAGGTAAAGCATGATGACGTAGCCCACATAAACGCGGACCATAGCGCAACATGACAATAATGACGCCTATAACGAAAAGAGCTAAGGCAGCTACGGCGGGATATAGAATATATAAAGCCATGGCTTATATATCACTTTCACGCTTCTGCAGTTCAACGTATTCTTCGCGCTGGCGTTGCTGATGCAATGTACGACCCTCTGGACGGGGTGGTCGTTGCAGATGATGCGACTGATGAACAGGCTCTAAATCGTCAACGGAAACAACAACGTCACTGGGAAACACTTGCTGGTGAGTGGTAGGCTGCAATGTATGAATATGTAACTTTGTCAAATCTTCTTAAGTGGTGTTAGTCCCTTACATGGAATCGATCGAAATAGCTGGCGTCCTTTAGCTCAGTAAAGTCAAGAGGTGGTTGCTTATGCGGCGTTGAAGACCAAATGGAAACTAGCCAGCGATTGCCCGTATGTCGGTCTTGCCAGTATTTGCGGTGCTTGGAGCAACAGCCCAAGATGATGTTCAATATAATTATCGAACCGAGCACAACTGTGCAAATTGCAATAGTCACATAAAACGGCTTGAAGCTGCCGTAAATGGGTCCAGTAAAATATGGATTATTAATATACGCTTTACGCTCCTCTTCGATTGTGGACATAGTCCCACAAGCAGCACTGACTTTATTTGCTTATAAGTATGGTTGGAGAAGCCGTTGACTAATCAAGTCACTGGCTTATTTCTCTGGTAGCTAGACGCTTTTCTTGCTGACCACAAGTGCAACGCCGTATTGTCTGGAATATGTATGTATACAATAAGAAATGTTGACAACTGACTGCATTCAACCCCAAATGTTTGCTTTTGATTTTTCTTGAATTCAGTCACGTTGGGCGTGGCACTGAGTGCCGCGTTGAGTTGATAAACACACCATTTACTATATTTCGACCACTTACCATTTGCTCACAAATAAAGATTACTGCAAGTGAAATTCGGCACTGCTTATATTATCAACTTCTGTGCCGTGTGTGTGCGTTTGCATTTAATATTTTATCTTTTTTTCTTGACCTGTAATAAAAACAACGCCCAAAGCCTGGCTCACAAGCTAACTAAACTATCGATTGATATGTTGCAATGCTGCCGATCAGTATTGAAAACATATCGATATAAAACTACCGCGTCATAACTGGATTGTGTTTTAGAAGGCGTCTAGAAGTATGCCGCTAAAAAATTTAAAATACAAGTAAAACATTTCCTGAGTAAAATATTTTCTTTAAATATAATATAATTTCATATCAACAGGGATATACAGTAAACAATAGTAATCATATATCAATTCAACAGTGTCCAATTACCAGCTATTCAATAGCTAAACAAATTGTGTTTCTCAATGGTCATACGTTAGGAAATTATCATTCTGCGTAAATTTACGAATCAAAGCACGTCCATCATCTGTTGGAGTACTAAATGCAATACGATCACGATGGATTTGAACTCCCAAAATGGTGTGATATTGCACTGCTTGCAGCAATTTGGTCGCAATTCCTCTACGACGTTGCAGTGACGAAACCCAGATACGGGAGACACCGCAACTAGATAGAATATAAACAAATTACTAGTAGCGAGCGGTTAAGTAGGGATTGCATTAAACACTCACCTAGCTTCAAATGTCTCCTCGCTAAAGTAGTCGGTGCCATCGATTTGAATAAATCGATGCGCCTGCGTCAGCGGATGTACAAGGCAGAGTCCCACGATTTGCTGTTTACGCACAGCAAAGAAGGCGACAAATGTTTTTGGCACGATATACGAAGAGTAGCCAAGTTCTTTGTCTATTACCTTGATCAGTTCTGTAAGCCGCTGTAGGCGAGCGGGAGGAGCGTTTTCATTCAAACGTATAATTCGTCCATCAGCTGCCCAATCAGGATAAACGGATACAATATCTTCGTCTATCCAGCCCTTAAAACGCAGCACATGGATAGAATCATGATATTCCCGATGCAGCTGCTCCTCCTCTGGCTCATGGACGGTATAGACTAGTCCACACTGTTGACATTGTCTTGCTCCGAAGGCTTTCTGACCAGCATCTATTTGATACTGATTGGAACCGCTAGCACCAACCATTAACCGTATCGAGGGATTCACCTTATGGCGCGTTGATTTTTGTGCTATCGGTTGGAGGCGCTGGGTAAAAATGGGAAATAATTTCCCTTTTGGCTCAACTGGCAACGAAATCGCCTCTGCTTTGTTGCTATCCACTATATCTAACGTCAGCCCGTTTTCATTTCCAGGTACATGTTCGATTTCAGTTTGGTTGTCGCTCTCAGGTTCTGCGATATCTAACTGATCCGCATAGACTATTGTGTATAAATTATCTACAATGCTCGTGGCCTCTTCCTTGTGATTATCTGGATCAGCTATGAATATTTCAAAATTCTTATCTGTGCAAATGTTATTGGTTATTAGAAACTCCAGCAGGAGTGTTTGCTGTTCAATGATTGCAGGATCATCTGTTTTGTACGGCAATTGCTGGCGATACTTTACGTATGGATCTGACAACAATACCTGATCCTCTGTTTTAGGTTCTATCAGAGATTGAGGTACTAATTTCTGTTTTGATTCTGGTTCGACAATTTCATCCACGACAGTCTCGTCGAGATTACGTAGTATTGCATCCACGGTTGCTTGCTCTGCTGAAAATATAGTGGCGGATTTAACACGCACTTGTCGATGTTTTTTCAAAGGAGCCTCCACCAATGATATCTTGCCCTGGCTGACACTAGCGCGAATATTATCCGT
The DNA here is from genome assembly GCA_030914345.1 of Drosophila koepferae. NCBI lineage: Eukaryota > Metazoa > Arthropoda > Insecta > Diptera > Drosophilidae > Drosophila > Drosophila koepferae. The sequence goes on from JAUESR010000202.1 coordinate 8,204,038, forward strand.
GATCCGCACTTCCATACACGTACTGCTACGTCTGCCGGATTTAAAGAATTTACGATTGTTGGGGGGTTCGGAGTTAGGCGATGCCTCTGTTGGTGTTGGATTAGAATGACGTATAATTGGTATCACTGGTTCGAGATCCATTTCCATATGTTGTGATTTTGGAGCATGCAATTCCTCTTCCTCACTAAGGTCCGAAAAATCAGGAGTAGATGCAAACTGTGCTTCAGTTTCCTTAATATTATTGTTATTATTGGCGTCATCAAGAGCGATTACGCTTAGGGGCTTAGCCATTTTAATGGGGTCTTCGGCACTGCGCAGTATGTTGTGCACCTCTTCTACCTTAGCTCGCTCCTCCCTCTTCGAGGTAATCAGCTGCCGTAATTTCTCATTTCGCAACGAACCCAATATGTCATCCAAATTTATTGATGCACTCGGACGCTGGCGTTTCCTTATATTGTGGTGCACGCCTTTATTGATACCCAATCTAGGGCGAGACGGGGGCGACGTAACCTTAGCCTTGCGTTGCTGTTGCGTCGACGGACGAGTGCTTCTCGAAGACATTGAACCTGATCTGCGCGAAGCTGTTTGAGCGCTGTTAGAGTGTGAATAGAACGCCACTGTCGGTATGCATTCTTTTTCTGTCCTGCGCAACTTACAATGCGGCGAAGTTGTGGCGGATTCTGGTGAAGATTCGGTTGTCACTGCAGCCATCATTTCATGTGCTCTTTTAGTTACTTTTCGTGTCTCACCAGTTGCAGATTCGTCAGTATCTGTGTTCGATTCATCAGCGACCATAGCATGGCCCCGTGCCTTGGGCGTGCGCGGACTCGAGCTGTGACTTTGGCTGGTGCTGCTGTTGCTATTTATGCGCATAGTTTTAGTAAACAATTGCGGCAATTGCTCCTCCGTGCCCGAAAATACGGTTGAGCCACGTGTCTTCTGCAACCTCTTGTTTTCCTTATTGGTCTCGGGAGAACTGCTCGTACTACTCCGAACACCTCGATCAGCAACATTCTCAAATAGGTTGCGACCATGAGCTAGCTTCTTAGATACTTTAGTTGACTGACTCTGGTGTCTTGGCTTCAGAGGTGCAATACCTAACAAGGGGTCTTCAACGTCACCATCGTCTTCTATTTGATCCAACATGGAGCTCCGGCTACGAAACAATTGCTTCTTGCGCTCGGAGAGGCGAGGTGTAGCGGCTCGTAAAGGCCGTGCAGCACGTCCTGTAGGAGTTTCCATAATTATTGTTTGATTACAACTACATGTATTTCCCGCTTTTTTAATAAGAGCGCTAATTTGGAATACCAGTGTTGCAAGCTACTAAAATATTGCAGCCCTGATATTATTTTTTCATATCTTTAATATAACACCGCATTCTATTATACGTTGAAGGTGTTTAAGGTGAGCAGCCGAATGTAAACACAAATCAAAATAATAGAAAACCAATCATTTTTGTGAAATATAGCAAGTATATATCCAGATGTGAGAATATCGATACTCGATGTTTTTATATCAACAGGAATGTGTATCATATAATCGATATTTCACTGAGCAGCATAGGCACCACATACACATAAAACCCATTTTGCCTAAAAATTTTGGGAAAGTGAGTTTTGCGTGAGCTGCTGAACTGAAAAGAAGAAAATCAAACTCGAGCAATATTTTATTTGCTATTAAGAAGCGCACAGGTAAGAAGTCTTTAAAAACTTATACGCATATACAACTATAGAAGTCGCCGTCCTGCCACTACTGCATACTACTGCTTCTTTCGCCTTGCCGCCGTCGCTGCCGCCGCCATCTTGTTTTATATTGTGTGGAAATTATAATGATTTTTCACGCGTTGTGCATGTATATGATCTTAGAGTTTAATGGACGCGTTGTGACCTTTCTTTGTTATTAAACTTGTACCGAATTGCTTGTCTCTTGCCCTGCCTCAATACAAATCAAAACCAAAATGAAAATTTGCATTGCTTCTTCTTCCACTTTGAGGTCGCGGTCGCCGCCGTTGTCGTTCTCAAGCTGCGTTACATTTACGTCAATAACGCGAAGACAAAACGGAACACAAAACTCGCGTACGCTAACGCCTCAAGCTTCCCAAGATATTGAATTAACGCAAGAACCGTGGAAGACGCCGCAGCCGAAACCGTCGCCGTGATGCCCGGAGCCGGCACGTTCAAGTTATTCATCGGTAATCTCGATGAGAAGACGCAAGCAACCGAATTGCGTGCGCTGTTCGAGAAATACGGTACTGTCGTCGAATGCGATGTGGTGAAGAATTATGGCTTTGTGCACATGGAAACCGAGCAGCAGGGTCGCGATGCCATACAGAACTTGAACGGTTACGTTTTGAATGATAATGCAATTAAGGTGGAGGCCGCTAAAAGTAGACGCGCTCCCAATACGCCAACAACGAAAATCTTCGTTGGAAATCTTACCGACAAAACGCGTGCGCCGGAGGTGCGAGAACTATTTCAGAAATACGGCACAGTCGTCGAATGCGACATCGTGCGGAATTATGGGTTTGTCCATTTGGATTGTGTCGGTGATGTGCAGGATGCTATCAAGGAGTTGAACGGTCGCGTTGTTGACGGCCAGCCGCTGAAGGTGCAGGTGTCCACTAGTCGTGTACGCCCCAAACCGGGCATGGGCGATCCGGAGCAGTGTTATCGTTGCGGCCGTTCCGGTCATTGGTCGAAAGAATGTCCGCGCTGGACAGGCACTGGTGGACGCGAGCCACCACCACCACTGAGCGCAGGCGGCTACAGAGATCGCATGTACAGTCGTGATCCGTATCCTCCGCCACCGCCACCGCCGCCATTCCTGCGTGATCGCATAATGGACGGTTTTAGGGTAAATGCAGATAAATTTGGCTACTCTCGACAGGTCGGCTAAAAGATTTAACTGCTTAAAGATGAACGGTACACCATGATATTGAAAGATATAATTACTAGTTTGTAAATTGAAAATCTTATGTTTAAATTACTTTCCAAAGTTTTTAAGCAGTTAATCTATAAATCGACTCGCCGCGAATACCCTTTAAATATCAAATATACACAATCCACTTTATTGAAAGGCCTTATGTTAAAATTAACAATAACACTTTACTCAACTTTAGGACTACGATTACTATGACCGCCGCTTTGAGGATACGCGTGACCTGTACGAACGTCGCTATCAATCATCACGCATGCGTGATTTCCCACCGCCACCAATTTCGCGTCGTGAACCTATGCCACTGCCCCCACCGCTGAGCGGCAGTTTGCGCTCCTGTAGTGTCTCTCGTGGATATGATACCATGTTCAGTAGGCGGTCACCTCCGCCTCCACGCAGCAGTAACGGCATGAGTCGCTACGGGTGAGTTATATTTATATATATTGTTATACATAGATGTTAATTGTTATATGTTATTGACCAGCTCACCGACACCTCATGGATATGAGGACTTCAGTCGCGATTCCTTTGACGAGCGTATGATTTCGTCACGTGGCATGCGTGGTCCTTCGCCGCCAGGTCGTCGATATGCGCCCTACTGAGATGAGTTTTACTATAACGGCAGCAGCTGAGTGACAGGAGCAGCTGATTTTGGCGGTGCATTTGCAACAAGTGCACCACCTCTTGTACCCATTTACAACTATAATGCTATTCGCGGCTCATCATGTTGGCTCCTATACTGGTCGCCAACGACTCATAATTATCACGAATTGCAGCAGTTGCCGTTTTTACCACGTTGGTAGTCTACACGTAATAGCAATAACAAAAGAAACAAAAAAAATATTCTTAGTCCATATAGGCATCCCAATCATACTAATCATAATTATGTAGCATTGTCTGACTGATAATGACGACATCATGTTATGCTGTTGGCAACAAAAGTTGCAAGCATCACAGAAGTTGTTTCATTATTTCATCAAAGGAGTTCATTCTTAAGAGTAAATAACTCGAACTATTGGATTTGTGTGATTAACATATATATATATATAGATATATACAAATAAAAACTTAAGCACCAATACATGTTTGTGCGATTGTGGAAAAAATTAAAAACCCTGTACGTATGATTTTTGCTATTTAAATGACTTAGTATTAAAAAGCATCATAAGTTACTAGCAAAATATATTTTATTTCTATAAATTCATAGTGAATGTGTATTCTAAAAAGGCAGTCATTTGGATAATATATTAAAGTCCAGAATGCTGTTAAGCCTGGGATGAGGATACTGTATGTATCGCCTTTGATTCCATCAGCAGTTCATCCGATTCGTCATCTGGCGCGGCATTGTTGTCTTTGTCCTTTGGAGTTATCACCTGCATAGCTATCGGTGGCTTCTCAAATACTGGTGGAATAAGTACTCGACTGCAAGAATTATAATTAGTGTGTTGTGGGATTAATTATTTTGAGGTCGTCTACTTACTTGCTGCACAGCAGCCAGATCATGGATATTATCATCATAATAGACGTAAAACCGAACGTCCAATAAGTACCCAAACGTGTGTAAATGGAGCCAACGAACACAGGACCCATCACACGAGACAAACAGCCCGCGGCTGTCATAATACCCATCCACACACCTTGCGGTCGCGGACCAAGAACCTTGGAGAATATTGTTTGTATGAGAGTAACGCCAATTGGATAACCAACGGACGTTAATGCAAATCCAATAATGAACTGCGTCAATGTTAACGCTGGTAGTTCTGGGCACCAATCCTGTGAGGGTGGACAGCCTAAATATAAGGGGTCATCAAGGGAAAGGTTTAAACTAGCATTGTAAGCAATAGCTAGCTTTGGCGGATCCGGACCCCAGGGTATGTAAAGTACGCGACCCACTACCATCAACGAAAAGCCACCCCAGATGAGAACATAGCGCTCGGCAAAGATTTTGCAAAGTGGTTCAATAAGTACAAAAGTGACTAGAGATATAATCGCTGCAATAGTCATAAAGATGCCCATGTTATAGAGTGCCTCATTATTCGTCCAGGCGAACATATCCATGGTCAGTGAAGTGCCCAAGCTGTGAATGAATGAAAGTTTAAAAAATAATATAAAAAAGAACATCGCTCAAACTTACGTTTCCAGCAGTACAAAATTGAATACCAGGACAAAGAATGCCACAATGAGAGTCCAGGCGGAATAGTAATTTGGTTTTATTGCCTTCCAGGTTTCACGCTCAGAGGTTCCACCCTGCATTACCATGATCTCACGGGCGGCTATCTTGTGCTCCTCGAAAGATCCCGGCAGAAACATTACAAAGTTGCACAAGCTCATGATCATATTTATCCAGCCAGAGGCGGTGTACATGTTCACATGCATGGCACCCCAAAACCAGACTTGACCATTGCGACCTAGCGGTGTGACTAGTGCCTGAAGCCCAGGGCCGATTATAAATCCCAGTACCTGGGCCAGGGACACCATGGATACGGCATGGGTGCGCTCGTTTAGACGTGTAGCCGCTGATAAATAGGACCGGCAGAGTGCAATGTTAGCCGAACTGACGCCGATCAGGAATCGGGAGATTAGCATCCAGTACTTAACATTGTTCATGAGTTCCAGTGAAGAGTACAACGCACTTGCCACAGAGAAGAGCGCCAGCGAAAGCAGGAGAGGCAGTCTTATGCTGCCCAATTTGTTGCCCCAGCGACCAAAGATAGGACTGAAGATCATTTGACCCAACGGATTGGCTGCCACAATTAAACCCATAAACTCTTTACCGGCACTGGGGTCTAGCTATACAGATGCTTGTGGTTTAGTCTTTAAACATAAGCAGATGCATGCATATACGGAGTACGTACCTCGCTCAGGAATGGCCAAATGCCGGTGAGAATGATGCTAAATCCCAGAGCCATCAGGAACATAGTAAAATAAATGATGCGCACGGAACGCCAGCGCTGATTATACTGTTCCAATGTTTCCAGATCATCGTCAAGCTCTGTGGTCTGATTACGGGCTGCAACGCGCTCCCGAAATTTACGCCAGTACTCCATGATGTGCCTTTGAACGCAGTTGTAGTAGTTGTGTCCCTTCAATGTTACCGTCGCTGGCTCATGCTGTGGCTCGAAAAGAGATTTTTCCATGTCGATAGGTTCAGTTAAGATATGACTGATATGTATATATGTACGTATGTGTGCATGAGTTTATAAATATCGTATTCTGCTACAAAAGCAATTTATATTCGGCTTGCTACGCCTTGAGCTTATCTACTTAAGCAGGTGCTCAAACTATATAAGGCGGTGCTAAAAAAATCAATTTAATATACCCTAGAAATATATATTAATGCGGTACAAATCATACGTACATATATAAATATATATATATATATATATATATATATATATATATATGAACTTTTTTTTTTTGTATTTCAAAGAGAGTGGGACAGGGATCACAATTGAGTATTGAATATCATAATCTGTATATTAATAACAGGCACCAACAATTTGAATTTGAATTTTCTAGTTATGATTAAAATCCCATTTCAAAATATCGATTATTATCGATAGCAAGGAAATGAACAGCCGTCAAACAAAATTTCAAGGTCGTTCGTATACACAATATATACATACTTATGTAATTGAAACTTCGTCTCTAAGTAAATAGTAAGAGAGTTTGCTTCAGTCATGTGGATGTTAGGACAGACAAGAGTAGGTCGAATCAACACGTCGTCCGCTTTAAGAGTATATTTATCTTATGGAGTCTGGCACGGCCCTTCTGTCCCTGTACTCACATTTTTTTTGGGTTCACACTCTAAAACCACCTTCACCTTACCTAGACAAAATTAAACAAATCTTGGCTGACATTTGGCACTGGTATATATTCAATATAAAATATATATATAATCAAATATAAAATATATATAAATATACATATAGCTACAAAGCGGGGCACACAAAGCTAAACTATTTTCTCTTCCTTAACACGCCACTCGCAGTTCAACTTTATGACAGCCAACTTACAGACTCGCAGATAAACAAATACCGATTTCTCAGCTGTTTTCATTTTCATATTTTTTTTCTTTTTTATCACTTTTATCACCTAACAAATTCGTACGCTTATCGTTGCCAACTCGCTAATATAACCGGCTTTATATTGCGTCTGCATGTATGTGTGCGTGCATGTATATGTTAACGATGTTTGTTGTTTGGTTTAATCACTTATCGCTACTTTAGTTATCATTTATCGCACTAGCTGTTGAGACACTTTATCATGTTGCTGTTGCAAACTAAAGTCAGCATTTAACTATATACACAGTTCTCCTATTTAAAAATGTAAATTGGATTCATGTATCGAAGATCATATCAGTAACTTATAAGTGAACCTATTCAACAGGTGCTTACAATAGGCTTCCATTGTACATTGTATGTAAATATGTAAATACATATGTAAATATATAATTCATTTGTCTGCTGTGTGTTGCCGGTGATACGAATCACATTCATTGATTCACATCTTAATTGACTAACAAATTTCAATCAGCTTTGTTGGGGGTAAAAACTATGCTCCCTCTATCAGTACAGTACAGTGCTGGCAGCCTAGCTAGCTAATTCCTTTTCTTGGGTCAATGAGCTCTTGCGTACATGTCTGGAGACGCAGGGATTTACATATTTCTATATAAATATATACAGCTCTGATAATATCTTTAGCTTGTTTCAATTCCTATGTATAGATAATACATAACGCACGAATTTACTTCTTTGTTTTTATTTTTGTTGCTGCATACATTCACATATTCACTCACTCACACACACACACACACACACACACACACACACGCACACACAGTTGAATCAACACACAGATATTTATTGTCATCTGCTGCTGGTGCGAACACCACCAAATGTGTGGGGACCAAGGGAGCAGCAACATTGTCGTCAGTGTTTTATTTTATTTCATTTTATTTTGTATACTGTGCTGCACTTTGTAACATTACAAATACATTGATAAAGTGTTTGCACTTCGCTCTTCTTTACTTTTACGCCTAACCCGTCTCACTGCTTTCGTATAGTTTCTAAGTGTTGTATTTTTCTTATTTTACCAATTTGTTAACTACCTGTTGAAACGCTCCTAATATGCCGTTAAAATATGGTCAATGCAGAGCAAGAGCTGAAGACGCACTGGTCGGTTCAACTGATTTACTCAACTGAAAACCTTTGGCGTCTGTTGCCAACGTTTGACCGAGTCGTCGCTCTCTTCGTTGCTTTTACACATAAATTCATTACATTAATTAAAAGCGATTCCAACAAGTATGCAACAGTATCTGAGTTATTAATTTAGGATGACTTCCTAAAAGTATGCAATTAAATTGAATGGCTTCAAATGTTACTTGGAGCAAGGTCCAAAGCATCGAAGTTTTACGCGCAGATTTCTTCAATATTATATTATATATTTATTTAATGATGATATTGTATTATTGTTAAGAATTATTTATATACGAATAAAATTTACAGCACTTTGCCATAGATAGCGGAAATCAGACAATCAATTGTTAGCGCCTAATACAAAGTAAAAAAACATACATATACAGCCATTCTGTAATTCTTACAAATAGAAAACATAGATAATGAAATTATCCAAATTTACATCTATTGCTCTCCGCGGAAGCGTCGCAAACGCCGCTGACGCAGCCAGGGCAAGAGAAGACCACGTGGTGCTAATGGTGCCAGGGGTGCTGGTGGTACAACAGGTGCTCTAGTAGTGGCTATGGGCTTGGGCTCGACATCGTTGTCTCGAATATTTTGCCTAAATCTTCTAAAAGCCTTCGTTTGATCCTTGCGTGATACTTTCTTAGGTATCACATCGTTCATAATGTTGAGGCTGAACACATCACCACTGTCATCATCGGCGGCTAAATGGCTAACCGTGTCTTGTAGCACGCGAGGAATACGCTCTACCACCTGTAGAGCGTCACGAAGTGGACGTATTTCTGGCTTGGACTTTGGCCTTTCGGTTTTGGATACTTCTTCAATGGAATCGGTTTTGATGTTGCGTGAGAAACTTTTCTTTGATTTCCTAGCTCTTTGACCATCGTTGTCGCTGACTTGATGACGTTTAAAAAGAGGCGCGGGACGATTGAGTAGTGGTGCTGTCTGTTCCAGAAACCATGGTTCCCTATGCGCTATTGACATTGGCTCTGCTGCAGCAGCTTGACGTTTAAAAGCGGCTTCCTGTGCCTCGCGTTGCTTCTGGGCCCGTGTACCCAATGGAGAAGGACGTACGAGTGAGCTGGCAAAATCGTTAAACCACTCTAAATGATCCACGGAACGCTTGTGTCGTGTCATACCCAATTTATCTGCTTTTGTAGATGGTGACTCTAGTGCATTTAATGACAAAGCTGGTCTCTTAGCTCCCGACCTTGATGGCTTATAGATGGTTATCGTGGATCGACGACTACGTGCAGCTTTCGTCTCTCCAACACTTCTGGCTACCACTTCACGCTTCTGCTCGAACTGTTTGGCATTTCTCACAAATCGATTGCTGCTCGGTCCCTGTATTAGTATCTCAAACGGTGTATTCAAGATGCGCGCATTCACCTGCATAGTGTGGATGCATTCCGTGTCCGAGTTCTCGTTGTTGCACTCGCAAATGCACTCCTCACCACAATAGAAACCAAGGCAGCCGCAGTGCTCGCAGAGCGCCTTACAGTTTCTCTCATGCTTATGCTCCACCAGCGGATTGTCATAGCGGGATGTTGTTGTTTGTATAGTAGATGCAGTTGTCGAGGCAGTGGTTGGTACTCCAGCGGAAGTGGATATCTGAGTGGCAAGCAATACTCCAATCAGCATAATGGAGCTGGTGCGGAGACTTCTGATATTGTGTTTAACCCGCATTTTGCTTGCTTCGCCTTAGTGTCTTCCCGATTGGGTTTTGGCTGTGCATTCGCGACGAGCTGTGTGTTATATACGCTGACTGAGTGAAATCGTAGACGTTATTTTACTTTTTCGTTGCTACCGCTTCGTGACTGTCAGTCGAATTTTGATTTGTTTTGCTTTGGCGTTCGCCGGAATTTTCGCTGACACTGTATGATCTTGAGACATTTTTAATTGAGCACATATGCAATCGTTATTAACTGCTTTTTAGGGTCAGCTTAGACATGCGTACTAAATATATACATATACATTCTTCTATTTGATCAAGGTCAGATTCTTGCACTTGAACTTCATACCAGACAAGAGATGCTTTGCTATTCCATAAGATATTTAGAATTTATTACAAAAAAGCAACTAAACAAATTTCACAATTCTCACAAAGAAATGTTTGACCACAACGCTTTATCGACGCTTGCCCTTGCCCTTCTTGCCACCGCCTCCACCACCAGCTCCAGCTCCGCTCGACTGTGGCTGAGGCTGAGGGTCATTTGATTTGTTCTGTCGCGTTTTCAGTTGCGGTATTTTACCGGCTACATGCTTCATAATAGACTCACGAGTGGAGAAGTCTTTGTTACACAGTGAACCGTCCGCGTTGCGTAGCTGCACGCGCACTCGGCCCCGGAACTGCAACTCTCTGCTCTTTTCACGACAGTACTGTTTGTTCTCCACAACAAATTGTAGGTTGGACACCGAGAGTACATCGCGGATTTCCACATATGTTGGGTTCTCAACACAATTCTCTTTGGGCAGCCGACGACCTTCCTGGCGAGTCTTCTTACTGTTTATGTACGCTGGGTAAATGCAAATCCATCTGAAAATGATTTGGCAGGTGAAATTTTAAAGGTTACTGATTATTTGTGCGTTAGCTACCTTTCTACTTCATTGTGCTTCATATTCGGATGCCAATTCATGCGCACAGGCTGTGATGCAGCCATTATTAGAATTAGTGTTTAATAAACAATTACTAAAAAACAGCAGTTTATTTATTTTCCACGCAAGCACCTTGCCGATTAGTTAATAAACTTATCGATATCGATAGAATCTGAAGTGCTGAGTTGTGATGCAAAACGATATTTGAAATGGAAATGTTTTTTTCATTGAGGTATTCCTTTGACGAATTAGCAACAGTATGTGTATGTATGTTCAAATGAATTAATCAGTTTAAATATTAATTTTGATATAGTATTTCTTCTTGCATATTGTATGCGTTATTGTACGATTTTCTGGTGGATTTAATAGATAATAAATATTTTTGGAAAAATATCACATCGATATCAATCGTGTGCAAGCTTCCAATCAGTCTGTATCGAGTAGTCGATAAGACGTCAACAATCTTCCTCATTCTGTTTATAGTTGGTTTAACTGTTGTGCTGTGCGCTGCGTCAGCCTGCTTTCGAGTCGAGCGGTCAAACAAACAATTCTAGTCACGCGTATTGAAAGCTTCAACAACCCGCTCTCATCGTCAGCCTTTGTTGCGGAGAATCAACAATTACAAAATAAACGCAACCGCAAACGTAGACACAACACGCGCGACACGATGGACGAACTAAATGGAATATTGCAAAAAACCAAAGATAAATCAACTCAAAGGGAACAGGACGAGGTACACAGTCCACCCAATCCACCCAATCCCAAGAACCAGTTAACCGTTAACCAGTGGCTGCAATGTCATTTGTGAACTTTGACATTTTTAAGCTGCCTACCGCCTGGCCATAACCCGAACCGTAACCTTCTGCGTTTACTTCATTTAATTTTCTTTTTGTGGCTTATTTACATGCTGTTGACATTGCCCACGCATACACAGATTCTGCTGCAGCCCTTTACGTACATACAGCAAATACCTGGTAAACAGTTTCGCTCCGAATTGGCCTTGGCCTTCAATCACTGGTTGCTTATACCTCCCGAAAAGTTGACGCAAATTGGCGAGATTGTCCAGATGCTCCATAATTCCAGTTTGCTGTAAGTAATAATATAGTATACATATTAAATTTATATAAATTATCAAATTTAATTTATGCATAGCTATGTTTAATATTGCATTTATTTTACTAATCATTTGACCTTTCCCCGATTCCATTTTATTTCGCTTTTTCATTTTGCCTTTTTGACTTTTGTTTACATTAGCTGTACAACCATCACGTTCGCACCATTACCTTCACCCCATCAACCACATCGCCTCATGCTTTATCTCATTTCACACTTACACATTTGCTATTTACATATGTTTGTTTGTTGTTGTTTATTTTTTGTTGCACTGTTTACGATTTAAGTTCAAAATTGATTACCTCGTAAAATTAAGCAAAATAATATAACCGAAAATAGTTTCCTGCACACGTAAGAACTTATACTAATATGAGAACTCAGTTTCACTAGAAAAATAGGTAGTTAGATTTCAATCGAATGATTGCTGATACAGAACATATAAGCCAGAGAAAAATATTATAATTAATATATTAAATAATCAATATCTTGCACTTGTGGAGTTAATGAATTCAATTTCAACTGCAACCTAATGCGATTGCAGCTTTATTTCGTATAATTTCTTATTTAAACCGAAAACAATTTTTTTATAGTATATAAAAGTAATATATTATTCCATCCTTGACAGCTGGCAAGTGAACGAATTCCAGATAATACGCAAATATGAGTTAAACCTTCTGCAGTTATATATTTTTTTTTTTCGCATTTCTTGTATGTTCAGTTCATCAGACAGCTGCTAAAGATATGAGTTTTGTTTCATATTCATATTTCATATCAGAGTTTTTTTTGTATATATTTAGCATTATCATCATTGTGTGGGCACTTAGCAATGGGTTTTTGAATAGAACTTGGACAGATGACTCACACTTGCACATTCCCATATACCTACACAAACATCCACTCACATACAAAACGATTTCTACCCAAGCGCCACCCCCCAGACCTTGTATGTGTGCGTGTGTTCGTACGTGTCCGTAAATTTCGGTTATTTGCTTTCGAAATCAATCGAAAAATTTGAACAAAAGCCCGCAGCATTCTGTTTATGATAAAATTCAATTGAATTTGTTTGCAAAATGTGCCTTCTCATTTCCCAAAATGGAATCGCATTAAATGTTTAGATTTTTCATTGTTGTATCAAACTGAATGCAGACCAGAGAATACAGTCACACATATGTACATATGTACATATGAATATGTATGTAAGTATGCGCTGTAGGGTATTAAAGATACGCAACAGTTAATCTTTGAACTTCTTCAATTAAAGTGCCTGACAAAACGTCTCACGCTTCAATTGATGCACTGCCAAGTTATATAGTAGTTTTTCTAGATAACTTTTAAACGAAAGCTGGCTCAGCAGCTTCTTCGTATACATATATGTATATGTGTGTTTATATATACATATACAAATATATAAAAATCTGTAGGTTTTCGTATATATACATAGCTATAAGACGCTTATCTGCTTCCATTGTTTGGTTGTGCCTTCCGACTTGTTTTTCGCTTCAATCATGCAGGCTAATCCCGTCTCGTTGCCACCTGTCGCACCATGTACCCACCCACCCACTGTTGCGGCCTATTATTCAAATGCAAATGTGCTGAAATGTCCTTAATGCCGTTTAATATCCTGCATTGTTCGCTGGCACCAGTTGTCGACAGTGCCTGACAGTTGAGAGCTGTTATCGCAGCGTCTCGGCGCGCACTTACTAATAAATGGCTTTCTACCCACACACACACACACACACCCACCCACACACATACAAGGCGTTTGGGCTCGTGTTTTTGTGTGTTCAAATGCATTTTCATATCGACAAAAACTTGGTTTTACAACTATGCCAGCATTCACACAGTGGCAAGAATGAACAGCTTCAAAGACGTCAGCATCGTCATCGTCATCGCCATTGTCATTAAGTCAGCTTGTCGACAGCCATTGTCACAATATTGTAACTCTTGCAATGCAACACGCTCACACTCCGCTTCACTGCTATGCCCACCCACCCGTTTGCCACCCATTCTCCATCCTTCATTCACTTGGGTTGACTGCCTTTGCGCGTCGCTTGAACGCCCACGCCTCCAATTCCCCACGAATGTTTGCAGCCCCCACCTCTACGCGCGCAAACATTTTTTAATTACGCAAAATGTGTCGGCTGCCCAGTTAGCCTTGCTAGCTGGCGTGTTATTGAAGTGATATGGGCCTCAAAGTGAGTTTTAAATTTATGTGCATTTAGTTGATGTGTTTCCTAGCATATTGCGAGGCTGCCCTATAGTCACAAATTAAATTAACTCTCACATTTGTGGGCTGTAGATAACAAGTCTAACTTTGACCAACTCTTGTTTGCTCGATGATAAACTTAATTAGTTACTTATTTATACATATGTTGTACTTTACTAAATTCACACACATAACATTCGTAGAAATTAACTGAGTGCTTTATACATACATATATATGTGTTCTTGTGTTCTGACTGCTAACTTACAGCATTGATGATATTGAAGACAATTCGATACTTCGCAGAGGTGTGCCCGTTGCGCATTCTATTTATGGCGTAGCGAGCACCATCAATGCGGCCAATTATACTCTGTTCCTGGCGTTGGAAAAAGTGCAGCAACTGGGACATCCAGAGGTAGGGCTGGTACACCCTCATTCATCAGACCTTATCAATAATCAATAATTTGTTGTTTGTTTATTGTGTGTGACAGGCAACCAAGGTGTATACGGAACAGCTATTGGAACTGCATCGCGGCCAAGGCATGGAGATTTACTGGCGCGATAGCTTTACATGTCCCTCCGAATCTGATTATAAACTGATGACTGTACGGAAGACTGGAGGGCTGTTCATGTTGGCCATACGTCTGATGCAGCTGTTCAGTGAGAACAAGGAGGATTTCACAAAGTTAACAGCCATTTTGGGCCTATATTTTCAAATACGTGACGATTACTGCAATTTGAGTTTGAAAGAGGCAAGTGGACCGCCTAACTAATGATTGTAAGTCTGTATAATATTCTCCTCTTGTCTTTGCAGTACACGGAAAATAAGAGTTTTGCTGAGGACTTGACTGAGGGCAAATTTGGATTTCCAGTTATACATGCAGTGCGTACGCAGAAGCAAGACAAACAGGTTTTGCGTAAGTGTTTCGGTCGCCCCTCGCTACGAGTCATGATTGCTTATTCAACTGTTGTTTTACTTCCCAGACATTTTGCGACAGCGCACGCACGACATTGAGGTCAAGAAGTACTGCATTAGCCTGCTAGAAAAGCTCGGCAGTTTTCAGTACACACGCAAGGTGCTCGAAACGCTTGATGCGGAGGCGCGTGCCGAGGTTGTTATGAACTGATTTTTGTATTCCTTCATGTGACTAATATATAATTCTCTTATTTGCTTGACAGTTGACGCGTCTGGGTGGTAATCCCTTCTTAGATCGACTACTCAATAAGCTGTTGTCCTGGCAGAACAGCGAGAGCGCCAGCATCACACAATCGAACCAAATCAATCATAACAATGTCACTCGCAGCCCCAACCAGAACACGCTCAATTGCAATTAACAGCCAAAGAGGCAGAAGAGGGAGCAGTTGTGAATTGCAAATGGCAGAGCCAAAGCCCTTGCCGCAGCTGCCTCCTCTTTTGCTGCTAATCCAAAAGCAACGCAACAGCCAGAGCCGCAACAGCAGCAACCACAACACCAAGCAGCCTGCTTCAGTGCGCCTTTGTTGCGTTTTCTTCGAAAACTAAAAATCTTTTAAGGATTTAATATGTACTTGTTCACTCACTTTGCCTCCCAATGCTGCTCAATGGCGAATGTTTGATTTTATTTGATCACACAAAGAAACGATTGATTGATTGATTGGACCCATACAGCAGCATACAGCAGCAGCCTTACAAAAAATGTTAAGCCAAAAGTTAATTGATAAGCCAAGCTTACGAAGAGCTAGCGAAAAAGCCATAGCACAGCTTCCCATGAATTTGTTTATGTTTACTAGGTCCTATGTGTTATTTTCAATTTAATACTAAGTATTTAGTTGGTACTAGAATGTAATTATATAAGGTTCCTTCATTTTGACTGTTGTATTTCTAAATGTATTTTGTATGGATGTACTTCATAATGCAAGCAATTTTTCAAACAATTTCTAAATGTCTCTTTACTTACTTTGTATCGACACTATGGTCGAGACTATTTGTGCACTTCCTTTATTAACGTTGTTCCATTTTACATTTGTTAAATGAAATGTTCAAATAATATACAATTACAACAGAATACAAGTTAAATACATACCCATGTATTAACTAACAAATTGTTAACGTTTGAAACAAAAAACAAAAAAAAAAAACCTTGAGAAACATATTTAAATGAGAAAAAATGTTAAAACATGCACTGCACAGCAGACATTTTTTTGCACTATATATATATACATTAACATATATAATATATATTTTTATTGTATACATGTACGAGAAAAAACTACAAAAAATGCTGAAGAGATTTATTGTGAAAGGATAGATATGCAACAGATAGTCGAGAATTTATTGTGCACGCCAAAATGCACCTCGTTATAACTATGTGCGAATATTACATACATATATTGTCATACATGAAAGTATCTTTGAAATATTTAAATAAAAATATTGTATTTATGCCAACTATGTCTTTTAACACATATGCATATAGAAACCGACCGGGAGTATTAACCATAACACACACATATGTAAATCCAGTTAATTTTTTTTTTTATTAATATCTATACATTTCGAATATTTTTTATTTACTGCTGAATTATGTATCCTGCTCAATCATATCCATTAGCTGAAGAAATTGCTGCGATGTAGCATCCACTTCAGCTACAGGTTCCACATATTCTTCGTATTCAACATTGGCGTCATCCTAAAATATTTCGAAAAATATATATTAAAATAACATGAAATTGAGCAATTTTCTTACCTCGAAGCCAAAGCAATTATTGGCATTGATTTTGGGCTCACGCTTGACCACTACTTCACTATCATCGTTGACCAGCTGGACGACCATAAACTGCTCATCTTCCCCTTCAAGTTCTACTGTAAATTCGTTTGCATCCGGCTCTTTCTTGATGCGGAATGTGCCGGCTTGAGTAGTTAGTTCGCGGTGCACACGCGGAGCTTTTAACTGTCGATTGATAATGATTGGCTTACTGGACGAGCTCTGCTCGCGATCTCTTACAACAGTTTTGTTGCTGTTTCTTGTCCTTAAGGTGGGTGCAGTGGATTGCTCAATGGGTTCACAACGCGCTTGCTCTTCCTCATCAATCTCCTCTAATTCGGTGATCTCGAACTGGTCATCGATGTCAATGGAAATAGTATCGCCCTTGTCAAGTTGCTCTATATCCGTGCCATTGACTAAAGTCACTATACTACCGTCCGGCTGAAGACGCACATTACGTCCAAGTTTTAGTTTCAGCTTCTGCTCTTGTGCATTCAGCGAATCATCATGTGTTTCCATGTGACGCATCAGATTACCTTTGTGCGTAAACACACGTAAGCAGCTGGGACAAGAGTGGACCTTTACACGTGGCTCCGGCGGCTTGTAGTCCTCATTGTGCATTAGGTTCACATGACGACGTAGCAATTGACGCTGACGGAACGCCTGGGAGCACAAGGTGCATTTAAACGGCTTTGAGTCTGTGTGTATAAGCATATGTGAATCCAAATGTCGCTGAGATACTGAAGCATAACTGCAAAGACTGCATTGATAACATTTCTCGCCCTCATGCGACTTGATATGCAGCTTATACTGATAGCGATCCGGCAGCTCCTGGCTGCAGCGCTTGCACTTAAGTGGCTTATCCGAGGTGTGCATGTTGGCCATATGAGTGCGCAGATCAGCCTTGCGGCCGCATGTAGTGGGACACATGGTGCACTGAAACACTGGTTTGTCCACCACGCTGTGAATAAGTTTGTGTGCCTTGAGCGAGTTTGATTGCGTAAAACGGGACTTGCAAATATCGCACTGGTACTTCTTCTCGCCCGTGTGAATAACTAGATGACGCTTTAGCTTAAACATATCCTGTGAGGCATAAGTACAGTGTGGACACTGATACGGACGTTCGCCAGTATGGCATGTCATGTGTCGGCGCAACTTTGTCAGTTCTACGCTGGCATAGCTGCATTCCGTGCATTTGTGCGGCTTTTCCTTGGTGTGCTTGTAGCGTGTATGTCGTATTAGCTCTCCGTTAGTCGTGAAAGCGCTCTCGCACAGCTTGCACTTATGCGGCTTGTTGCCCATATGTGTGTTTAAGTGATTGACCAGTCCCATGTTAGATTTGAAGCCGCGTTCACAGATGGAACACTTGAATGACATTTCCGAATTATGGGATCGAACGTGTCGTGAGATTAGGAATTTCTTATTGGTCGAATAGCTGCAGTGCGAGCAGGCGAACTTCTGTGATGCGGCCGAATTAGTTGGCGCCGATTTCAGCTTAATTTGATTTCCGCTGAGAACGAAATCTACATCCGATCTGGCGGACATATTGGCTGCATTGTCATCAAATTCATAGACCTCATTTTCCGACTCGCCTTTGCTCGCGTTTAGATCTTCGGTGAGGTTAGTAGTATTTGCATCACTTGCAGCGACAGTTAACTCTGATTCGTCCATGGTAACATCATCGCCATTCGGATCATCTACGAGCTCTTCAAACTCCACGACTTTCTCTATAACAATTTTAGTCTTCGGCGACGACTCTGGCTCGGATTTTGAAGATCTAGTTGAAGAACGTAAATATGCTTTAGGGGTGCTAACTGGTGTAGAAGTCAACGTCTTAGCTGGCGTTCTTTTTGATAGAGCGGGTCGTATGTTAATTGCCTTGGGAGTCTTCTGAGCAGGTTCAACTGCTTTCGGTTTTGCAGGACGTAGATTGATTGCTGAAAAAATATATATAAGTTGAAACATACGCTTGCGTTGTTTACACAATAAAAACCTTTGGACGTTTTGCTACTGGCGGCACGCGTTGTGCTACGGACTGAAATTTCCTCATTGACTGACGCTTTCGATGTTGTTTGTTGCTTTAATTGTTTTTTCAGCTGTTCCTGTTTCCTTGGTGTGGTTTTGATATAACAGTTGCCTTCGTCGTCTATAAAATATTTGTCGTCGTCATCATCGTCCTGGTTTTCATCCTGTTGTTCCTCTACAGCATCATCAGTATCTGCCTTGACTTCTTTGTCATCAACACTGCCGTCCTCAATTTCTTTGTGAAAATTTCTCAGATATGTTTGTAAATCCTCCGACTCGGAGTCGCGCGTGCGTTTTGACATTCTGGCTGTAAGCAATAACCAATTTTATAAATTAGCGCCAAAAAATTTGGAGCTAATAGCGACCTACAGCGGACATAAAGCATTCAGCGACCCCAAGCGGCTATTGATTTCTCGCAGACCCAATTGTTTGTTGAGAAACAACTCTACGAGAATCTGTGGCTTTGTGGCACAACTTACCTGCACTATTTTTTAATTCTAAACAAGGCGATCCAACGTACAAAATGAATCAGAATAATTTGTAAACTAGAAATAGTACTTATTTTTTAGTGCGAAGAATTTCCGTCAGAGGTGAAACAGCAGCTGCGCAAAAGATGGCGGAATAGCTACGGCGTTGCCACTGGGCAACAATCACTGCTAACAGTGCCATTTCGAGTATAAAATTGTTTAAACGATTCAATCAAAGTTGGCTTGGCGCGCAAACAAAAATTGAAATAAAAACAGCATACTTATAATTTTTTTTAACACGACTGTAATTTTATTGAGTTTTCGGTGCAAGTCATTGAGTATTCCACAATTAAAAATATTTTAGAACCAAAAACAAATTTTATTTGGCTTTATTATAAATTACATTTATTAATTTTTACAAACTGGTTTTGTCCAATATTGTAATTCATCTTACGGTTCTAATGTATAAATTCAATGTAAAACGTAGTGTGCATAAATCTTACCCACGTATATGTAAGTGTCCCACAAATCTGATGTCCCTTTTTATTTATTTCTAATCTTCATTCCCATACTAAAAATCAACGTATCAATAAATGCTGTTTAAAAGAAACGATAGAATTACCACCCAATTACTTTTAAAAATTATTATTACATATTAGTTGGGTTTTGTTTAAATCATAGGATGATGCCCGAATACTCACTTACTAAGCCAGTAGTTGGATTAGCCCGCATCAATCATTTTTCTGTGTAATTTAGGCATAACTACTTTAGTATGAGAAAAAGATTAAGTTAAATATGCGTTTTGGTGGTCTAGTAACTACAAATGCATGTATGAATCGCTACGGGAGATTGCATTATAAAGGTTTTGGCTTGTTGATTTAGAAAAAAAAAAAATACGTACGTTAAGAAGTCGTCATCGAACCCTACGGAATCAACTCAATCCTTTAACATCTGATGCTGTTGCTTGGGCATACGTACCAAAATTTGTTGCTAATTCATGTTCTAACGATTTTATAACAAAACGCATGTATACATACCAAACAAACAAAAACTCCCACAGATTAGATAGACGACGAATACGTACCCAAAGCAACGAACCGAACCATACGCATATATATGGTAAATGTCTATCACATACTCAAATCTGCAATTAGCGAGATCCCTAGCTTTTCAAAAAAGGCTAGGATAGACGTTTGTGTTTTGTCAATATGCACTTGATACGTACCCAGCTTTACGGCTTTTGAGCTGCAAGGTTACTTCAAGTAGAAATACGCTAAAAGGTTACAATTTATAGTTTGTTGACAGAGTGAGGCTTACCCTAAAAGGGGCGACAATACTCGTAGGTACACACATACACACCGTTCAGGGGCGGGCAGGCCCCACAGTCCGGGACTGTGCTGTGAGAAATTATGAAATAGCTCAGTTTTGGATTTTATGTTATACTTTTTGTTTGGTTTGTTTGCAATTCGTTGCTGGGCACATACATACATACATATATTGCATTGTACATTTTAGTGTAGTTACTCGGGACTTTCGCTCTACGTACCGTACATTTACAACTCAACTCTGGCCGGGCTGTCAAACTATTAAATTATAGAGTTATTTATTTAATAATTTACATAGTTGCAGCTTACACTTTTGTTTCGCTTTTCTGTTAGTTAACACTGATAAGAGTCAAAGATAAGGATTAATAATATTTTACAAAAATATCTGGCTTGCTGTCTAAGTGTGTATTTAAGTCATTTATTAATTAAATAATAAGATATTAGTTCATTTCTCCTGCTCTATTAATTGTTTGTATGTTTTGTGTTATTTGTTTTTTTTTTTTGTTTTGTTTTTGTTTTCTTTTGTGGTTGTTATTTATGCTACGTACGTGCGCTGGACACTGCCTTGTGGAACTGGATTCCACTGGAGCTTCATGTTAACTTCGGTATATCTATCATCATCTCTAGCGGCGATAACGTTCACGGGAGAAGGAGCGGCGCCTGCTCCCAAAATTGTTGTTGTTGTTGTTATAGTTGCGGCGATCCCTTGGCGAACGTTCTCTTGAACGTGATCGCCGTCTTTCATTGCGACGGTCACCACCTCCGCCACCACCACCGCTGTTGCCACCGCCACCGCCACCGCCTCCGCCACCACCATAGCGTCCCCTGTCATTGCGCATATTTCGATCTCTGTCCCTTCGATCACGTTGATCTCTATCGCGATGATCGCGAACGTTGTTGTCGGAGCCACCGGCTGCTCCTCCACGACCAGATCCACGACTGTCGATATCACGTCCTCGTGGCGCTGCTCTCTCACTCTCAGCCTCTCGGGCACTGGCTCTCTCGTCGCTTCGGTCGTTCGATCTCTCATTGCCTTGTTTCTCTGCATCACGCTGTCGTTGACGCTCTCTGGAACGAGAGCGATGAACGCGCGAGCGTCGGTCTAGCTCTCGGCCACCTACAAAGTACCGATTTCTGCCTCGGCCGTCCTCTTCTCGATCTGGTATCTTACCCGAGCGTTTTAATTCTGCTTTGCGCGGTGCCGCCGTCTTCTCTAGCTCGATTAACTTCTCACGAATTGTGAGAAAGCCTAGATGCAACTTACCACCAAAGTGGTCCGCCAGACGGATGTCATTGTCATGTATTCCTAAGTAAGCAGAGCACACCTCGCAGACGCGGAGCTTCTGTTGCTGGTAGGTGGAAGCGGGCATCGAGGTTCTGTATTCATGCTCAGCCTTGACCTTTTTGGCGCGTAGCTCGTCAATTTCCTTCATTAGTTCCATGCTGTCTTCTACTTCGCCAGCTTCTCCGAGTGCTTCAGCTTTCGCTAGCTTCTTTCCAATCTCTTCCGCCAAACTGTGAACTGCATTAGCCTTCTCGGCCACTTCTGCCGTCAGCTCCTCTTGCGTTTCCTTCAACCGTTGCTTGGCTGAGTCTGTGCGCCGATCACAGTCCGCTATGAACGCTTGCAAATGCTCCATGGCTTCGATGTCGTAGTAGTAGTCACGAGACTTGGATGCACTTTCGTAATCTGCACGAAAAGCCAGATCATGCACTTTGGGACACTCACCCAGATCCATTCGCGTGGAAGCTAGAATGTCGTGAGGGCAGCAATCCAATAGAAATGATTTGCAGACGCGTGCATCTGAGAATTTGAGGCCGCGTCCATCGTCACCGTTTCGCGTGGTGCCCATCAGTTGATCCAGCATCGCACGCATCTGGTCTGTAGCCGACATTTTGTTGCTCGGCGCGCTCATTATGAAGGCCGATTTTAAAAGTCTGAATTGCCTTTTTTCAACTTTTGGTAGTGAAAAATAACAAGTAGAGTTGTCCGGAGAAAAGTTCGATTGAACGATTCACAATACTGAACGAAAAATATGTCACTCCTGAACTAGTTAGTTTAGTTCAGAATTTGTTGCCACCTTGTCACTGTTTCAGTTATGTTATTAGCATAACATGAAAAAAGGTTTCGTCAATTGATTACAGCTCTGATTTTATATCAGTAAAAATGTGTATTTATTTATTTATATGAGTTATACATTAATCAATGATAGTTATCATTACAAATATTGTTAGACTTGTATTTTAATAATTATATTTTAAGATACATACATATGTAGATACGCTTAACAGAAGAAAAACATTTATGACTGCATCATAACAGCTATCGTTATTTGTATATCATCTCTGCACAATTTACATTTTCTGTTTCGATATATCGATGCGATAAACG
Source organism: Drosophila koepferae (assembly GCA_030914345.1). NCBI lineage: Eukaryota > Metazoa > Arthropoda > Insecta > Diptera > Drosophilidae > Drosophila > Drosophila koepferae. The sequence goes on from JAUESR010000202.1 coordinate 8,227,038, forward strand.
TTTGCAGTGGCTTTTTGTTGTTTATTTCGTTGGCGTAATTTTTGTTTTAAAAATTAATTATTTTGGACTAAAAGATAATGTCAGATGACGATGATATTCAATACATAAAGCGACAGCGTACACTGCACTATGGCTCGCTGGAAGAAACAGAACGCAAGCGACAAACTGGCGCGGCGTCTTCTGTTACCGGCACAACGCCGGCAGCAACAACAACTGCCGGCCAGCTGGAAGACATTGACTCTGACGAGGACTATGAGGAGACTAACAAAAAGTCCAATGCCACAAAAGTCGGTATGCCACCACCCACTGCTGCGTCGTTGGCCAACAAAATCGACGATGACTACTTCGATCTGGAGACCGAGATGGAGCGCGACAAGGTGGCGCTTTTGGAGGAGTTCGAACGGAAAAAGAGAGCGCGACAGATAAATGTCTCCACAGACGATGCCGAAATCAAGAACAACTTGCGACAGTTGAACGAGCCAATTTGTTATTTCGGTGAGGGTCCAGCAGAACGACGACGACGACTTAAGGAGCTGCTCGCCAGTTTAGGTGAAAATGCCATCAAGCAAAAGCAAACCGAGGAGGAGGAGCGAAAACTACAACAACGTGAGCAAGAAGCTACATGGTATCACGAGGGACCCGAGACACTGCGTGTAGCACGCCTCTGGCTCGCCGACTACTCCCTACCACGTGCTCGCGATCGTCTTGATCGCGCTAGAGCGGCCTTGGAGGTACCCAGCGCGACGCGTGCCGGTCGCATGGTCGAGATGCAAAAGAAGCTACAATCACTGGCACCACTCTGCTCGCAGGTGGGAGACACGCGGCCCGTGAGCAGCGCTGCTTTCAATGAGGACTCTTCGCTGTTGATGACTGCTTCGTGGTCGGGTCTCTGTAAGCTCTGGACCGTGCCCAACTGCGAGTTGAAGCAAACGCTGCGCGGTCACGCCAGCTACGTGGGTGGAGTAGCGCTGCGGCCGGGAGTGAAAGTGGATGAAGAAAATGTTGTAGCCATGGCGTCGGGTGGCCACGATGGCGCCGTCAAATTGTGGGGATTTGGCAATGAAGAATCCATTGCTGATATAACGGGTCATATGCCTCATCGTGTGTCCAAGGTAGCATTCCACCCATCGGGCCGCTTTCTCGCCACAGCCTGCTACGATTCCTCTTGGCGTTTGTGGGATCTGGAGCAAAAGACGGAGGTTTTGCATCAGGAGGGCCACGCTAAGCCGGTGCATTGCCTGAGTTACCAGTCGGATGGAAGCGTTCTGGTGACCGGTGGCTTGGATGCCTTCGGCCGTGTCTGGGACTTGCGTACGGGCCGTTGTATCATGTTCCTTGAGGGCCACTTAGGGGCTATATTTGGCGTTGACTTTTCGCCCAATGGCTTTCACATTGCCACCGGTTCGCAGGACAACACATGCAAAATTTGGGACTTGCGGCGTCGCCAACCAGTCTACACCATACCAGCGCACACAAATCTCATTTCGGATGTCAAGTATCAACAGGATGGCGGCAGCTTCTTGGTCACCTGCTCGTACGATTCAACCACAAAGATCTGGTCAAACAAGACGTGGCAGCCACTGAAGACACTGCAGGGGCACGACAATAAGGTGATAGCCGTTGATGTCTCCCCCAATTCGCAGTATATAGCGACGACATCGTTCGATCGTACATTCAAGCTGTGGGCGCCAGATAGTTGATTATCATATACTCATATATACATCGGCTGCTTATACACCCGATTTGTTATAAGCTCAACTTGTATTTAACTGTTTTTCGTTGAAACACAATAGCCCAAACGTTTTCTTTCATATTTCATCTTTCAGTTTTTATAACACAATTTGTTAATTTAGTTAGGCGAAACAATGCATTTCGTACATATAAGACTTTTGTATAGAAATTGTTAATAAAAAACGTCATTTTGGTATAAAAGATATCTCAGCATTGAAACTTCCAATTTAATCTAATTGGAATCAGTTTAAACATTAAATCAAGATTGCTATAACATTTACGCTAATAATATTACATAGATGGCGCAAATCTTACTCATTGACACTGCCATCTAGTGTGATTTCATTTTATTAGTTAAATTAAATTCTCACTAGGTATCGCTTAATAACGAACATTTTTATCAATAGAGGTATCTTTATGAATTCGCCTGGTTTAAGAACTGACTAAATGGGACATTATTATTTATGTACTCATTAAGTGTTCTCAGTATTTGAAGACGAGCCACAAGATGGCGCTAATAAGTCATTTCATGTGCTGCCACACTAGTAGAAAAAGGTGACATATTAAACATGCATGATTTAAGATAAAATTCTTGTAGCATTTAAGTATCTGGAACTCATATATCGTTTTGCTTTAGAATTTTCAATAACAGCTGCTTAAATTTTATTTGGCTACTTAAAAAGCAGTTTTGACCACACAATGAAACTAGATCGTTAAAAATCGGTTTGCATTTGATTATCGATCAGGTTTCATTTCAATGCCTAATGAGCATAAACGAAAGCGTCAAAAACAATAAGCCAGCACATATTGATACGCATAGTGGAATCGCTTATTTCTTTAAATTGAGCTATTCACACAATCGCAATTGTGCTTAGCTTAGCCGCTATTTGAATAGGCAAATGCGCGGGCTGCATTGCAAGATTTCTATTTGTTATTGTTTGCTCAACTCGCCTTTATGCAAATCAGGCAGAAAATGCTTGAATTTAGCGCCAAGCAATGGAACACGTTTAAGCTAACATTGTGGACGGCTTTGCTTTTGTTTTTATTTTTATATTTTATTATTATTTTTTTTTTTTTAGGTTCGAGCACAGGCCACGGCCTAAACTGAGCAGCTTAAAGTATTCAGCTGGCATTTGCTTGATCTCATTTGATTCGCTTTGTCTTTTTTTTTTTCTCGTATCTTTATGCAATTGCAGTCAAGCAACAGGTGAACTGTTTTCACTTTGCTGATAAAGGCCAAAATTGGTGGCCCATTCGCAAGGAGCCAAGTGCGCATGCATAATTAAGCAGCGCGTGTGAAAAATGCAGAATAATCAATGCGAGCCCAATCCGAGTGGCTATTAAACAGATTACATGGCTGGCACTGAAAACCGTTTAAGCCCGACGACATCCGCGATAACAGCAGCCCGTCGAAAGTGCAATGAGACAGTCAGCGGACAACGCAGGGCGCAGCCAACAAGAGCTGCAATAACACAGCAGCAGCCCAAACAAAGCGTGAGTGAGTGTGACAGGGAAAGGGCGAGGGGAAGGAAAGCAGAGTGGAACTCCCTGCAACTTGTTCAGTGTGTCTGCAGTCCGCAGTCCGCAGTCCGCAGGACACACATGCTTGTTTAAACGATTGGCAGTTGACAAACAAACCATTGGCCGACACAGACACCGGCTCAAAGATGACAACGAGTATAGCAGCCACTGCAACAAGCAAGCGAAAAACACGCAAATCTATTCAATTCAGCTGCTCGACTAGCAGATGCCATGCAGCAACCATTACGCTGAAGAGAGCAATATATATTAGCATCTATATTAGAATATTGTTTTACGGATTTTATTGATAGTCACGTGAATAATATATATTCGATGGTACTTAAAGCTAACATTAATTATGTCTTTACTTAGCTGTCAATATACCCTTTGCCATACACTCCAACTGTTTGTAGGGTACATTAACGCGGGTTCGCGATAAAAGAGCCGCTCTTAAAAATAAAGTTTGTCTGTTGTACGTATACGTAATGTTGTGTTGATAACGCATGCAACATTCTCGTACAGGCACACACACACACATACATACACACACACACACACACACACACATTCATATAATTTACGCGCTTACAGTGGCCGGCAATGTTACGCATACGGCACGTGTGATTCAGTCGTTGCTGCTGGCGCCAACGTTGACGTCGACGCAAGCGTCATTTGCCGGCTTACGCTAACTCAAACACATATTCTCTCTCTCAGTCACTCTACCATTCGCTTGCCTCTGCTCTCTTTGACGCTTATTGTGCCGGCTGGCGTCAACAAGTTGTATGAATGTGTTTTCTATTTTCCGACATTTTTGCCTTTTAACGCCAGAGTCTATGTAAGGGCCTACGCTGAGGTTCGTCCCCCACTTGCTGCTGTTTTGTTTTTGCAATTTGTATCAACTGCTTTTCAAATTATTCATAGAATTTGAAATGAAGCCCAGGTGCGCCAGTTATGGTCCACATGAACACACATACATATGTATATATGTACATACGTATATAATCAGATAGTAATATGTAGTTGTGGTGCCTCAAAAAATTATGCTCAGCTTTATTGGTAGCCAGTTTTGTATAAATATTTAAAGACTCATGCGAGGCACCTGTGGGAGCGACCCAACTGTGCACGAGTTGCTAAGTAGTTGAAGCACCTCCCCTTAGGTACGAATTGGATCTCATTTTGAGCCTGCGAGCTTAACTCCAACAGAAAAAGTGCTTAGGAATTTCCATGCCTCTTTTAGCTCTGCGAGACTATTTCTCTAATCACACGCACACGCACACACACACACACACATACATATCTATATTAATAAAATGATTACAAATATTTGCATATATTTATGTTGTAGGTTTATCAACGTACACAATGCGTTTCAAAAACTCAGCTGACAAAACGACGCGCAGCCAACTTTGAACGACAACGTTGGCGTCGGCGTCGGCGCCAGCGTCGCTGCTTCATGTTGGGCCTGGTCGACGCTGGCGTTCGCCTGCTCTGCCAGCGCTGCCTCAGTCAGTCTGTGTTGTGAAGTTCAGTCGGCTGGTTGCTTCGTCGTAGGCGGGCGCATAGTAGTGAACACGAGCATTTCGTGCCAACGGCTTTTACGCGTGCGTTCCTTAATATATTTTGGTGTCTCTTCTTTGTCTTGTGCGATAATTCGCGTTGTTAATACGAACGTAGCTAAAAAAAATACAAAATAAACAATAAACAGAAAACAAATTTACAAAATTTAAATTTTCGTTTTCGTTTTCGTTTTCATTTGAATAGTTGCAGTGTGTGTGTGACTGAGTATGTGTGTGTGTGTGTTTCTTGCCGGCTGTTTCTGATTGCCGTTGTCCGTTAGTTTGCGCTCTTTTACTTTGTCAGCTGAGCTTTGTATCAATTCCTCTTCAATTGTTGCATCTTTTTTAATGCTTTGAGCAAGTGGAAAAATCTTTTGTTTAGCTCTGCAATAAAATGCATAAATGATATGTTTTGCAATTTCCGTAAACTGTTTCAACTATCGCAGAGTGTGCAAGAGAGTGCAAGTGTGTTTGTGTGTGCTGCATTTGCTTGTGTGAAATATTTGAAGGCCGGCAAAGCTTTTTATCATTGAATAATTTTGTCGATTCGCAGCAGCGTCTGCCATGTGAAGTGAAGTAAAGCCAATAACTAATGCAAAATAAAACAAATATTTGTTTGATGCAAATACATGTGTATCTAAAATAATCAAATTCAAGTCCACGCACACAGACATTGTCAGCGTCAAGTTAACGTCACTTCCGCATTCAGTGATCGGAAGAAATCTGGAGCTGACGCTGCTGGAGCTGCCCAAAACTATGCAGCATTAGGCTCAACACCAGAGACTACGAGCTATCCAAACATTCATACCTTCATATATCGACGCTGAGGTAAGTCAATAGCTCAGTCGATTATTTTTATATAGATTACTCTGAAAGGAATTTTTGGTCACGTAATTGAGCGTATAAATGTATTACGCAAGAATCAAAAAGCACTTGAAGTCAAATCACAAAATCGCTTTACGATCCATTTTTATATTCACAAATTTATGTTCGCCTATTGTCTTCGATTTTGGCTACGATAATTGATATTTACCTACTAAATACTGCGCAGATTTTATTTTCTTTGCTTATCCATATATTGTGTTTATACATACATATATATTTATGAATATGGATGGCAGCTGCAGCATCTTTATCCATTCATTCATTCATTCATTCATGGCAACAGACTACGTTTGTGTGTGTGTGTGTGTGGATAGATAGGGAAGGGCAGCTTCAGCAAAGAAAACAAATTATGCATATATGCGCGGCTTATTTTAAAGTACATATTTACATATGAATTAATGGCTAAACGATACAGCTCTAATATACCCTGCATTAGTCGTTAGTCAAATCAATGAGCAACTGTCTTATTATTCATTGAGTCCGATTTGTTGACAAGTGTGCCAATCACTTTAGTAATCAGTTGATTTCTTTAATTTCCTGCCGAATGTATTGACTGTCTGCACAGCGTATACCCCTTGTCAGACCTGTCCACTTATAGGATATAGGGGAACTAGCGTATCGGATGCGAGTGCGACGGATGCTCGTAACTGTGATTTTACGAAATCTAAAACGATTTACTCTCTACACAACTACAATATTTCTTGTTTGCATATGAATATCTGTTTTCTGTTGTTTCTCTGTTTTTAATGTGTCAGTTGCTTGTTATATTCAGTTTCTCTTCGATTTGCATTTAAAGCTTTGCATCTTCTTATTAGTTTAGCTACTTTTAGCAGCAGCAGCAGCAGCCGGCACTAAACGCACTTAATAAACATAGTTCGACTTGTTATTTCTGTCTAAGTTTAAGTTTAAGATCCACTCATTGACTTATCGATTTAGCATAGCTGTTCACACACACACAGACTCATTAGTTGTGTATATATTGGTTTATGCCTCTCTTGTTTTATGGTCAAAACGATAATTAGTCCATGCACAGCGTAGAAAATTATCTTGTTTAACGATTTGTAATTAAAAACTAAGAAACAGCGGGCTGCCGAAGCTCACATACCCTTGCAGGCATATTGAAAATTGGCAAATTCTTTGTGCTTATATTTATTTGTTATGTCGCCACATATATGCAAATGTATATGATAAATTAGCAGCACAGAAAAAGCTGACAGCAGCTGAGCTTCTGCAAAGTATCTTGCAAACCAGCAAAGCGCCAGCTTCGTGTGTTAGAAGTCGAATCTGTCTACGCTGCATATATTATTAAATTACGAATATATATATATATATATATATATATATATATATATATATATATATATATATATATATATATATATATATATATCTTTAGGTATATATGCAAATGTAAACATAACAATGTATTGTGTGTTACACATTCCATAAGAGTATTATAGTGCTCAAATAAGTTAATGCCAATACTCAGTTGTAAGATACTTTAACTTTTGTAGCAACTGCACAGCGTTTGCTTGAAACTTGTTCTAAAAAAGTTTAAAATTTTATGTTTATTATTTTAAAGTGAGTTTATGGTTTTTGGTTTATTTTGTATATTCTTATTTTATTACATTTATTTATTTATTTTTTGCAATTTAAGCTACCTGTTTGTAGTTCTCGTTCCACACCTGTTATACAACTTGTCTTGCGGTTATATTTTTGGGCTGCAGCCCGCATTCAGTTTACTTATTTTAATTAAAAATGATTTTTTCGCTGACTGTTGTGCAGCAGCCGGGGTCAGGCGAAGAGATCAGGAGTCAAAGGGAAATAGGGCAACTTAACAAAAAAAAAAAAAAAAAGTTCGTACAACTAATGTGACTCCTGCACACATTTGTGTATCTGCGACATGCATAACAATTTGGGCCTTTGTTGATACTTCGCCTAATTCGCTGGCAGCCAGCAGCATTTGTAAAACAAATGTACTTTGATGTAAGACACACATACAGATGTTGTATGCTGAAATGCAACAAAGACAACAGCAACGACCAAATTAGTTGCATGCGCCAGGAGGCGTCTTCGGGGCAGACCCGCTATCGGAACAGAAACAGATTCAAAGCGTGTTACAACTCACAGCAAGTGTGCGACGGGCGCACTGGGACGAGGACTGGGACGGCGACTGGGACTGGGACTGGGACTACGTGCTCGTCTGTCAGTCGAGCGCTGTTGAAGCCTATAATTATTTAAAATATTAATCAAGCAGCGATAAGGGAGATAGAGAGAGAGAGAGTCTGAGAGAGAGAGAGAGAGGGATGTTGCTGCCCGTTATAGTGCTATTCTGAATAAGAGATTCTGTGAAGTGAGCAATTCGCGTTCATTGAAAGTGAAAATATACAATTATAATTTACATTCAAATTGTTGCCGCCTTCTCCTTACATGCATGCAATTTGCCTTCGATGACACTTGGCTAAATGCTGTCATGCCTCGCAGGGTGCTGACTCAGCCGAAAGTGACGACAGCAACAGCAATAGCAAAAAAAAAAAAAACAAAACAAGATGTAATAGTCACGGCGCGCGCCTAGAACCAAACAAGCTGTCAATTGGGTCACTCTTCTGAATGAACTGTGGCCGGGAAACGCGCTTGCGAAATATTTAAATGAGGAACATGCGCGTGGCCGGCCAGTGGCTAAGCAAATTGGACAACTTGTTGCTTGGCTTTGACTAGAGTGCCCGTTTACAAATCGAATTGATTTCGCATACACAAAGCCAAAGACATACTCTTGAAATGTGTTGGCCCCATCCCACTTTTCGCTCGTCTGCTAATGCAATCAATATGCGCGATGTTAGCTACTTCATCCGAAAGCTGGTAGCACGAGGCGGTGCCAATAAACTGCCGGCTCAGCGGTAAAAGTGCCTCTGTAAAATATAGTAATATACGAGCCCAAGTGCATGGCAGAATAACAGGTTCGATAAATGAGCACTCAACCACGGAGCGACTCCACTCCGCCGCCGCGGAATGAAGTGCCCTGACATTGTTTACGCAAATATATTATGCGCATAATTGTGGAGCTTTAGTCTCGGTGTTATGCAAAAAGATGAAGTGTATAGGGGCGTATAGGAACTTTGATTAGGTTCCACGCCTATAGGTCAAGTATAATCTGCATATTGGGCTCATAACAATTTCTCTTTCCCACGATTACTTAAGAGTTAAGATAAGTGAGATTTCATATTTGGCTTAGATAAGAGTCGGCTGATTAGATAAAACTTGAAGCTGAACTCACAAAAATTTAAATATATTTAAATATTTATAAAGTATATACGGTGCTTTTTCAACCACAATAAAATATATTTTACTTGCCATAACAAATGAGCAACATATGGAAATAGTATATTAACATTTTATATATACTTGTATATGAGGCATATTATAGTTTGGAGTAAGATTCCGTCATCATTTGACCTTCATGCGAAAGGCGAATGCGTATGCGTACTTATTCTCAATTCCATTCCATTCCATTCCATTCCTTCCCTGACTAAGGGCATTGTACACGGCGCTGCGTAATGGAATACATATGTATGAACAGTTGCTAGTCGTGAGAGGAATCTTACTCAGATTGTAAACAACTTTTGGTTGTTTATGCTGCTGCACTTGGCATTGCGCCTTTACCCTCTTACCCCCTTCCCATGCAGCTGCCCACGCAACTTTTACGCTCCTTTGTTGTGGCCTGAACAATGGGCATTGTCTCAGGAGGAGAATATGAAGGCCTATGCTCACAGAGGACTGTCAGCAATAAAGCAAAACAAGAACAAAAACAAAAATTAATATAATAAATATACAACAAAATGAATAAAGAAAACAACGATAAATGATTAGTTTATTCAGCTTACAATATTTCATTTATTTCTCTGATAGCCAATTACGGGTCTGTCTGTCAGCTGTCGCCCGGGTGTCTTTTAATTGCCCTTGCAAAAGTCTTAATAACAGATATTTCTTATATTTATGCATAACGTTTAGCGCCGTCACCTGAGCAGGCGCCTTTGAGTGGCCCGCCCACTGTTCGATACGCGTTTGATAATTGTCGTTGTTAGCGGCAGTTGCTTTGAGCGCATGTCCAAGCCGTTCAACAGTCTCAACCAGAGCAAATTTTCGGCGTTTATCTGGCTAGTCGAATCGCAAGACAATTAGCCAAATGAGTTGGCATCGATTTGGACCGGCTCTGTGCACTGGCCACTGGCTATAAGCTGCTGCTGCTGCTGCTGCTGCTGCTGCTGCTGCTGCTGTTACCCGTGCCAAAGCCTAATTAATTGTCATGCATTGTTTGCTTTCTGTCTGGCGCCTTTGATTTGGCGGCATTCCAACTTGGCACACAGATCGACAATCGATATAGTCCGATTCGATGGCGTTTGATAAGCCTGCATAAAGACAGTAGCTGCATATATATGTATATATGCGTAGACTGAATAAACTGCATTTAATTTTATATATATATATATATACGTTCGCATTTGTGTGGATTTAGTTATTTTGTGTAAATTGTCATAAATCTTTGCATGAGTTTTAATGTTGCAATGCGTCCATAGAAAATATGCGAACCGACTTGTGGCTCAGCTGCTAGCGATTGTGGTTGTCCTCCAGCTGTGGGGTTTGTTAACTCTGCAGCCAGTTGCAATTTATGCGAGTTATGCAAACTCATTTATTGGACATCAATTTGACGTAATGGGAATTAGTACATATACATTTACGTATATATATATACATTGAATTTGTGGACCAAACTTGTTTATCTGCGCAGGGACTGTATTTACATTGTCAGCGAGTCATTAAAGTCGAGTTATCAAAGTCGTAAAATGGCCAATGAATCACTTTAAGAGACTGAGCAAATGATGTTGTTTAGCTTAGTGGAAATTTGATGTAGTACATTTAGCCAGGAGACATTTGATATTGATGCGATGCATTTAATATACATTATATGTAGTCTACAAAAACCAAATATAATATTGCTATATAGATATTGAATTGTGGAAATATGAAAACAACTTAATGTCTTTAAAAATATTTTGCATTTTCCTAGAGGTATTTTTTATTGCTGCCATTAAAATGATATCAATATATATTTTTCTATATTAAATTATTTTTTTTTTCCACAGATTTCTATTATCCATAGCTGATTTTCTCTCCTGCTCGTTTTCTCTTTCCTAAGCTCTTTATCTCTTGCATTTTACCGTATTTTATTACTCTCTTCCATCTCATTGTGCTACATTTGATACAGACTCCCCGCACCCGGTCTTCTCTGTTCTATGCGATTCGCATGGCAACTAGCGAGAACTTTCTCGCTCACTCTACTACCATAAATGCTCTAAATTATCATAAAATTTGTTTATATTTTAATGGAATCATATGGCTGGCAATGTGAATAAACATATATATAAAAGCGGGGCTAAATATTTCTTATGCTTTCGTATGATCTATAGATGACCAGAGATATTTGTACTTGTACGAAAATAGCTCTGTGAGATATTTTGGAATGGGTAAAATGATTCTTTTTAATCATATGCTTGTCATAAATTCCCGTTTATTGCAAAGACTTACATAACATTTACTATATATATGTATATGTATATATTCTTACGCTTGGCTGCAAACCAGACGCCTCCTGCAGACAATGTGCTCGAAGAACTTTTAAGAGCCAGTTGCGTTGAGTTGTCTGATTATCACATAAATTACAAAAGTTGCGTATAAATATATATATGCGTGCGCGCATCAATTTGAATATAGAATAAAAATAATCTCTGAACAGTGAACAATAATAAGTATTAAATCATTTCTATTGTAATCTAGGTATTTTTCATTACTTAAGTAGTTTCATGTAATGTAATATGCGGACAGACTGAGAGTGACTTTGCTTGTGACAATGAACTAAATTCAATTATTCAGCTCAGACATTATTCAAGTAAACTCGAATTTTTGTTAGATCACGTCATTATCTCCCTGGCGCCACTTGTTGTTTTTATTTCTTTTCCAACAGTATTCAGAGGCAGCAACATTCGTGCTTCAATTTCAATTAAGCTTCGATGAACGCAGAAAACCCTTGACTAACTTATTGGCTCATTGACATAATGCTGCCACTCGAACATTGTGTATGTGACTTATCGATGCCCATCGGGCAATAACTTCCGTTTCCTGCTTGGCTAAACGCTCAGCCCTAAGCTGTCTCGCTAGTCTCGACTCGCACATGAATGCGCTCCAACTAGGTGCTTGACCTTTGAAGCAGGACTCACATCCCATTGATTATTAATGAAAGTCCTTAGGCGCTGGTTGGGGGACGATATACTGTTGTTGGCCGTGCTACTGGCCGTAGTCGTGCCTGTGCCCATGCCCGTGCTGGCAATCAGAATCATCAGCGAAATGAGTATTAACTTCCGTCATCTCTGGTGGGAGCTAATACAATTTTTGTGCCTGTCCACCTCGATGACAGCCATTGATTGGCAATCAACTTCAGTCAAATGAGTTTCCCTTCAACTGGTCCGGTTTCATTTCGATTCGCTCTGCTCATCACAAGGTACCTTCACTTTATGCAAGCAGCTGCAGCCGTCCTGATAACAGGCCAAAAACTACAGCCATTCGATAAATACACAATTTCTGCTATTCGTAATACACCCATCCGTACAGCACCTGGGGCAACAGTGAATGAGGTAGCAGTCACGTCCTCTGCTAAATTAAATTCCTCATAGATTATGTATGTAGGGTATTTTCAATTCGGTAAACACTTGGCTTAAGCACTAATGTAGCTTTAAAGCAATCCAGCGTAATGACTCAATTATTATTTTGACTAAATAATTTATTAAATCGGCTGTCAATGCTTCTGCTTAAACGTTGGCATATTTTTTTTGGCATTTAAGAAATATATATCCAAATTGAATTTTAAATAAACCTGTTGCAAGCTAATTTAATCTATTTACGTCGTCGAAATCGGCGACGTTTATGAAATGGAAGCTATTTATAATGAGTTGAGTTCATTTGGCTTCCATAATTTTGCATGGGATCTGAGGAGGCGACGAATATTTAGGAATATATTTGGACATTTCAACGCTATCCCGTGGGCAGAAATGTGAAATTGGTCGCAAGCACTTGATGAACTTTTGCCCCATTTCAAGTCACAAATCGCCAGGCTGGCTGACTGCCAGACATCATAGCCGCTACTCAAGCATATCGCAGTTCCAGGCACGCAGCACGAAGCACACAGCACGCAATGTTGTCCACTCATTAGCAAAAATGAAAAAAGGCTTGCGCTTCAGGCTAACCTTGAATCGATGTACAAATTGATGTCCTGCAAAGTCAACGCACTCGCTGATTGAGGCGCAAAAGTGTGCGTATATAGAGAGAGGGAGGGGAAGAGAGTTCAGCTACCCGAAATTGCCTGAACAGCAGCAGCGGGTTAAAGAGATACAGCCAAAATATAATCCAACAGGCAGCAGGCAGCAGCCAATTGGCAAGCGAATCGTCCAGCAAGACAAAGAGCGCTATAAATATCCCGAAGACAGATTTTAATGACAGCAATAAAGAATACGATGATGACTCGGCACACCCCATTCATCAACATCGAAGCGATGGGAGAGAGCTGTGAGCTGTGACTGCATCCCCAGAACCATATTAATGCCATTCTGATCACTCATTGAACTTCTTTAGCTGTTGTATGTAGCCCGTTGCGACAACGTGTTGCACATGGCTGCCGACGTTTGACGATGAGCGGCGAAGGGCGAGAGGCGAGCGGCTGTGGACGACGCCCACTGCTCTAAGTGCAATATGAGTAGCACTCGACGCTTGAAGATTATTTAAATCGCTGCTGGCAACAGGCTGGTCATACATTCGGTGGCAGCTGTTGCAACTGAAAAAGGGAAACATGGAGTGAGGCGCACGCACAGTCAAACATATTTGGCGGCCAATGTGGCTGCTGCAAGAGAGAGAGAGAGAGAGTCAGGGAGCTGCTGATGTTAATTACCAAAACACAGCCGCAACACTCTCAACTGGTTGCGATATAGTCAGACTATCTAGACTGGCAACCGGCTAGGCTGGGCTGGGCGAATCGCTTTGTGCCATTTTTGGCTCATGTTTATAACTTGATTTTGTTGGGCTATTTGCGCGGCGGCAGTTTCTATGTCATTCCCTGTGTACACATCGTATGCGAGTTTTTTATTGTAGCTGGATAAACGGACGTATTATTTAGCTTGTATGCAGCCTAAAGTAAATTCAGGGCGCCATTTCGTGACGATTAACCCAGTTGCATATCTGGCAAATACTAAATATGAAATATGCAACGCCAAATGCAAGCTAATGACACTATACTGCTCCTTATTCAAATACACACACCTTGTATTTACAGAAACACAAATCAAAATAGAATTGAAAGAAGTTTAAAATAAATTAAATCTAGCACTAATACAGACAGTTGTATTCAATAGGCTTTATAATTTGCGAATTTTCTTAAATTCTATTTTCTTGTAATTTTATATCCACAGAATGGTGGGAGAATGATTCCGAGAATCAATAAGGGATCGCTAAATGTATATGCCTCAGCCATTAAAATCACAGATATACATTGACATAATTTAGTTGGAATTTTCCTGAAGCAATATGCAAAGTAATTGATACTACACATCATTTATGCGCAGTATTAATTAATTTTCAGTTTTCAATTTTGTGTCTATAGTTTGTTAGCATATGGAAACATGCATGCAATACGTCCGATGAGTATGACATCATGTCTTGGGACGTTTTCTTTTTGCCAGCTATAATATGTACATACATAGCTTGTCAAGAGCCTTAGCATGGCTTTAATTTTGTATTTACATTTTCTTTATCAAGCGCAACTTTTATTTAGGCTTAAAAGCTACAAATTTGTGAAGATATCAAATTGCTGTTTTGTCTTAGTTTTTACTGGTATTTAGATAGACATACATACATATGTGTGTATGTATCTTCGACTCGGCATGCAACAGTTTGGATCTTAGCTTGGGTCTGTCTCCATATGCGGGTTAATGATCCGATCGAGATGTCGCAACAAGTTGTTTTGCTGCACTCGCTACACAGCCGGCTATTGGCCGGCTTAGGGCCGTTTTATTTATGCAAAGCTCTTTGGAAAATATTGCCACCTTGAATGGAGGCACTCAGATTGTTAACATGCAAAACAGCCAGACGAGCATGTGCCAAGTGTCAAACATGTTGTTGTGTATGTGAAACTGTGTGTGCTTGTGTGTAGGCCTTTAGGAACAAAAGCGAAAACAAATAAAGTCAAATTTGGCATGCAAATCCCTTAAATCAAATAGAACAAATTGCGGGCGGATGGCCTTAATAAAAAGTAAAAACAGCGAACAATAAACGTTGACAAGGCGTCGAGCGGAATGACAGCGCTTTTTTTTTTGTTTTATTTTGGCTTTTTTGCACCCTTCACGTTGTGTTTAGCTTAGCCTCAACCCCAAATATATATTCACCCTCGCAAGCAGCTGTTGCTTGTGCTGCTGCTGCTGTTGTTGTTGCTACTGCTGATGGGGCAAGTACAATAAATTGGAAAATATAAAATCAACAGAGCTAATAGTTCACTTAGGGGCAACAACTCAACGCCGCAGACGACGACATAGGGTGGGGCTGCTTGGCTTGACATAGTGGCACACATTTGCCTGCCGCCTCCCCCACCTATACATATGTATATATATATATATATATATGCACGCACACACACACACAATTTTAGTCTGTGTGTGTGTTGGTCCGGAGCCCTTTCATATGGCCCGTAGTCACATTGAGCCGATTTACTATTGAAAATAAAATTTTATTCGATTTTCTTTTTGCTCGCCTTTGCCTCTTGCCACATTTGACAGTCTTCTTCTTGCTCTTCTGCTTCTTACCGTCAATGCCTGCCTGGAAGCGTGCAACGCTCTGACGACTTTTGGATTTGATGTGAAAGTGCGTAGCTTTTTACGACTTTCAATTTCCGATTTGTTTCCATTTCAATATATATTTATACACATAAGTTCGTGGCGCCTTGGAAACATCTATTTTGATTTTGATTTCGGGCAGTTTGTTTCGGATTTTCAATCAAATTTGGCTGCTTATTAGTCTGACGCTTCACATATGGTTCAACGTAAATCAAATTCATTAAAAAATTCACGCACAATGAATCATAAACTTGTGAGTGTGAAATTTGATTATGGTTTCCGCTGTTGGCAATACAGCTAACGTGTATTTTTATTATACCATTGGCGGCATTGTCCACGCCTCCACAGCTAAGGCGACTGAGTGCTGTGTGCTGTGTAGGTTAGGCCCTACTAATCGGCGCTACGTGCGTTCCATTTCAAGCACTCTTCGCAGTGTCATCCAAATTCTGTGCTGACAGCTAGCGTACAGGCAATTTTGGCGCCTCAAGCATGAAGGCGGCCAGACAGGCATACAGAGCGTCAGAATGCATGCTTAGGCGGCCCAAGCCTTGTCTGTGTATTGCATAAATTTTGCCTTATTATAAGAATAATTCAGCTATAAAACTTTTTAAGCTTTTTGGTGGTCTCCGCTAACTGTCAACATTTATCAGTTCAACAGTCGATTAAAATTCATATGATGCTCGTCTTGAGAGTGCCGAATTTCCACGTATTCATTTGTGCCTTTTTTAACCCTTTTGAGAGAAATAAAGATATCAAATAGATACTTACACAATAGTCAGATAAGTTCTAGTTACGTGCTTTAGTTGTGTAAATTATTTTGTCAATTTATTTGAAGGGTCAATTGAATGAATTTGTCATTTCTTGCATCTCATTTGTCTCATCTTTGTTCAGTTTTGAGTACTTGACTGATTGAAGTCGTTGGATGTTGAGCATTCCAGAATTGGCATCATCAAAATGTTATAAACACAAATGTGCTCTTAATTAACAGACGAAAACACTTTTCTTTGCCGCTCACGCAATTGACAGTCATTTGCATAGACAAACTTAGTGTGTGTGAAAGTGAGGCGATCCCCCTCTCTCTCTCTTTCCCTTTCTTTCCATCTCATGTAGGGTGTGGGCAATCGTGCGTCGGGAGTTGCTGCTGTGTGCTTTTATAGGGTATATAGTTTGATTCGTTTGTCATGTCGTGGGCTGCGCTAAACTTGATAAATATTAATTGTTTGCCTCTGTCCAGAGAGAGACAATTTGAGGTCAGCTACTCGCTCATGTGCGCAATGTAGAGCCCATTAATTGTATTAGATTATGCAGAGCGAAGGGTTTGGGAAAAAGACTGAATTAAATAGGCGCCAAACGCATGCTTCAAGTGTGTTGACAATATGAATTTGAATATCAACTGCTGTTGTTGTTTGGGAATGTGTAATTAAACAAATGAGCCCAACCCACATCGATGATTTATTAAGTGGCCAACAACAATTTTATTTAGCTGCTCAGTTGACAAATTTTGTTTATGGGCAATTCATTGTTCGATCTCTGACATTTCCACATGCTTACATTAACATGAACTCTGCAACCAGCTGCCAGCTGCCAGCTGGGTGTGTCTATTAAACTCGTCGCCCAAATCTAAGCTTAGCAAATATAAATTACGATCTCACAATTCGGCGATCAGCACCACATCTAATTGTCATTAATCTCGACAAGCTATTGGCTTAACTGAGACATTGTCTGGCATATACAAGTTGTCTCGTGTGCAGCAGTGACGCATTAAGTTGTTTGCTTAAGAGAGACCACAAAATTGTGTGGCTTCTAGCTGGATGCCTGCGGTTGCAAGCCGCTGGTGGGGGGCAGCCGTTGGAACTGTGCGCACAGGTGTGGTTGACAGTGAGGCATCGTCCACCCACAATTCCTAATTGCAAGCAAGTCTGCAGACCCGCAACTGAGCACGTGACCGCTCCAGGGGGTCTCTACTGTGAGTTAACGGTCTCGCATTACCAATGATTGCGGCCGGTAGATGATGTGTTTGTGGTTGTTGCTTAAATTCGCCAAGACAGGTGCAGGCACAAAGGTGTAGAATTTTTGTTGTTGAAATAATATGTGGATTATCTAAGAACGGGTACTATTAAGCATTAAGATACAGATGTTAAGTAGATAATTGTTTTTTACTTAAATAACTATAAAATATTGTATCTTCTCTTTACAGCATTAAATCTGTTTAAAATGCGTTCACTTCCGCTCTTCGTTGGGCTCGTGCTGCTGTGTTTGGTTCCGGCTCGTGATTCTCTTGAGCTTGTGGGCCAATCCATAAAAGGTGAGTGTGTTTACCGATGTCGTAATGTTTTATTATATTTGCTTTTCGTATTGCTTCCTAATGATGTAGTTAAGTTTAATTGTTTATTTGATGTCAACCACAATTACAGTAAACAACAAAATTCCATAAATTTAAATTTTATGAAAATTCGTTGCACTCTTTTGAGCTATTATAAAAAAGAATTTACGGGAATTTATTTCGTTGCATACTTTTGGGCAGTCATTAAAAATCATATGATGCAACTCAATATGGCTTTCATTTATTTTTAATTCTTTACACAACCAGATGAACTGGGTGAACATATGCTCACGGATATCATGTACGACAATCAATACACGGGCATAGACTTTGTCAGTGCAGACGACGGTTACCCGGCCTTCAAGTTGCTGGCTACTGCCAATGTGAAGTCCCCATCGACACTGATGCTGCCCGAGAAGCTCTACGAATTTGCCATACTAGTCAAATATCGCCTGAACTCACTAAAGGGAGGCTATCTATTCAGCGTCGTTGATTCACAGGAGACGGTGTTGCAGCTTGGCGTTCATCTGTCGCCGGTTGTCAAGAACAGCTACAATGTGACGCTCGTCTATGGGCAGGCTGATGTTCCGGCGGGTCGGAAACTGGCCACTTTTCCGGTTACCAATGTGCCGGACAAATGGAATTCGATTGCGTTCCAGGTGTTCAGCAACAATGTGACTTTTTATTATGACTGCGCACTGCAGAACTCCACGGAAGTGGTGCGGGATCCATTCGAGCTGTCATTCAATAAGACTGCGGTGCTCTTTATTGGCCAGGCAGGTTCCGTGTTCCATGGCCACTTCGAGGTAAGTTCTGGCGGCGGCCAATTTGCTTTTATCTAATAATTATTGAAACAGCAGACACCAAACGGCAGCACACATGTCTATTTAATGCAACAGGGCCAATTAGGTAATGGGTAATGTATTGGTTTAAGGTTTTGGGAACTTGAAGAGCAAAATATCGAAAAGCAGACCATATGTCTTTCTCATACCACTATCCATTTGTACTCGAATTCTTGTGCAATGAACTGTATGTACTCGTAATAAAACGCGTGAGTTCTCATTCAATTGCCTGCAAGTGGCTGCTCGAGCTATTTATTCAAACATTCAACCACCAACGGCTGGCTGTGTTGAGCACGAAACAACAGCAGAGCTTTTCAACACACCTGATAGCAAACATTCTCACCACTGCACCCTTATAGGGCGCCAATTTACCACGTAGCGGCCAATTTTGGCAGACATTTTAGACTCGACACTCTCAGTTGGCTCACTCAGTTCGTGCAGTTTCGCTCAACTGAAAGGTACTCAAACTCATATTACGTATACGTCGAGTTTAACTCAAGGCTCGCCGTATGCTCTCAGCGTTATTCAGCGCCTGTAAGGACGAAGTGTTGGCTAGCACGAGTGAAACTGCGTTGTCTAAGGCACGAGCTGAGCGGCATCCAGTTGGTCCTGTGTGTTTGTGTGTCCTTCTGCTCGCCATGTTGCTGTGATTTGGCTTACGTTGGGCCTGACCGAGACGAGTACGTTTACCTTTCAGTCGCGTTCGGTGCCGCAAACAGTTAACATGTGCGTACGGCATAGTCGGCATAGCATTTATATTTCCATACTGCCACAAAACGTTGAAGTCGCACTCTGACTCGGTCGTACACATCGTACACGTTGTCGTTGTCGGTGTCGTTGCTTCTGTCGTCCTCATACACTGTCATAGCGGCTCGGTGCTGTCGTCGTATCGTGAAGCATAAGCGGCTATGTGTGAGCCAGGCGTAAATGAAGCCATTGTGCGAGTTTAGCCGCAAAAAACGAAAGTGATTTATGCCTAAATGTAATATGTTTGCATAATATTCAAGTGAACCGAAACGTGTAACGTACAATGTGAACCCAAACCAAACAGCCAAGCCCCAACTGAGTCAAGTCAATTAAAATTCAATTATGCGATCAAAGATGAAGGAAAGATGGCGCAAACGTTTGAAATTGCGACCACTCACCTAGCTGCCAATTCAATTCGTATTGGTAGTATGAATGTCAATAACAGTAACAGAAGCATTAACAGCAACTGTCACAGTAACAATCGCAGTAACAGTGCTCGCCAAGAACATATCAAGCTAAACACATCACATATCACACAACATTCCTGGCCACATTCGTGCCGGTGATTGTTGCGCGTGTCGTTTGCATATCGCGTGCAGTGGACTAAACGCCTGGCCAGATTTACTGCAAAATTAATAAACGTGATGCTCGAGTATTACCTATAGCGCTCAAATTATCCAACATATCCAAAGGCAGCCCACAGACAGACCCTTTGATCCCCGCGCTGGCTACGTAAATAAAAAGTTCTCTAAAAAAAAAAAAAGAGAGAGAAGAAACCAAACAGAGAAAACACAAATTTGTTTGCCCGCTGAGCAAATATTTACAATTAGTTTGGCTGGCAGGCTCGCGGCTTTTCTGCTCCTGTTGCAGTTGTTCTTGTTGATATTATTATTGTTGTTGTTCTTGTTATTTTGTTTGCTCTTTGTTGTTGGGCTCCTTTTCGTGTCCGTCGCCGTGTCGAGCGTGTGAAATTTTCAAAAAAAAAAAAAAAAGCTTTTCGTGTGTAGCCGGTTCGACTTGAAGATGAAAAATGTAAAACTCATAACTTTTCGCTATTGCCACTGCCACTGCCATTGTCTAGATCCCACCATCGCCCCAGCAGTCGATATCAGCGAATTTGTTCAAATGAAAATCAATCAATTGCACAACGTGAAAATGCATGTGGTGTGAAAACGAGAAAAATTGATTGCGCTCAGCGGGAGCCAACGGCTGGTTGTCCAGTTAACAAACGCCAGTTGCCGCAACTGTTGAACACAGACTCTGAAACGCATTCGGTAATTCCCTTTTTGTTTAAATAAAAGACAGAAAACAAATAATAAAAAAAAACCCGCTGTCATTTGTAATTACAAATGATTTCGAACAACTGCATAACTTGAACGCAATAAAAGAAATAACAAAATCGTGAAGTGTGAACAGAAAATAATAGTGAAATAAAAAATTTGGATTTTGTTGTTTTTTTAACTAACTATTTGTAATTAAATTATCTGTGATTTTGTCAACATATTCAATATTATCAACGCATACATATTTACGAAACGAAAGCATATTCATAAATACATTGCGTTCATATCGTTTAGTTAAAGCTGACTTTTAACTCGCTCGGCTCAAAGGTAAATACATGCATAAATTAATATAAAATATATGCGTATATATATACATATATGACTGTATATGTATATGTATATGTATATTTAGTAAGCACTCAGCTGGCATTAGTGGTACAATAGGCCACACAAATGGTTTGAATGTCGCAGGCTGTTGCCTATCAAATTGAGCATTGGCTGCGCATAAATTATGACAAGCTAGAAGCATACGGGGGATAGGCAAGGGAAGGAGCAGAAGAAGAAGTAGGAGGTGGAGGCGTAGGCAGCGGCTTACCATATTGGCTGAGCCTTATTCGCGTTGGCCCAAATCAAAGGCAAACTCATTAAGGCAGCCTACTGCAACAACAACCATGAATATCCAGCGCACACACTAGCACACTCTCACACATGCATATTAAAACAGCTCTCTGTGTGTGTGTGTGTGTGTGCGTATAATATTGTGTATACGTAGATTTTTGTTCGCTCACTCGCTCGCCAGCCAGTCTGCCAGCCTTTGTCTTTAGCGTTCCGGTGCTTCGGCCGCTAGGCAAAGGAATATACATTTTATTTATTAAATAAAAGGCCTTTTAAATGTCTGCATTGTTACAAAAGATATTTGCTTTTACTTACTCTGGCCTCTGGCATTCAGATATAAGGTTAACAGCTGCACAAAAGATAAGCCACGCTATTGATGACATCACAGCACTCCCTGTCTATATAGGCCATATGTTAAATATTTCAAACATGGCTGAGTAATTTCTCGTCTCGACTCGACTAACTCTACTACACTTGCGGCTGCCAATGGCTCGTCCTTTTAATTGTGGCCACACGCGTGCACGTCCTCTTTTCCAAAAAAAGAAACGAGAAGTCAATTGAAATTCGAATTTTGAGAATTTTCAGCTTTTGCTGTGCAGTCAGTGCGTGCATTTAATTAAATGGTATAACGCATATGACATACCAGCAAAGGCAACAACAACAACAACGACAGGAAAAGTAACAAAATTCCAGGACTTTAAATAGTTTATAAATTGGGTTTCTCTGTGGGGCCTTAGTTCAGCTCGTGCTGAAGAGTGGCAACAAGCTTGAATACATAAATATGTATGTAGTCATAAATTATCATAATTGAATAGTGCGTGCACTCTATCTCTTTCTCTTACTGTCTTACTCTATCCTTCTCTCTCTCTCTCAGTGTGTGTGTGTGACGCACATTTAAATATCAGAATTTGATTGTGTGCTCAGCTGGCTTTATTTGTTGCCGTAGTTTGTTAACACCGCTTGCTTACATGCCTGCCCCTTGAAATGGGTAATATGTAATTTTGATTTGCAAATTTATCAATTTGGCATCATAATACAATATTTTGACCCGTTCTGTTGACACAATTTAAAATTCAATTTATAATGTTTATTTACACATTCAGCTAAATGGCCGCCCACAATAAGTTGTTTTCTATTAACCGCGATTGTGTTTTGAAATTAGTTTTCACTAAGCCATTGTCTGCAAATATAAATACGTGAACACATGCACACAAGCAATGCCACAGATTTCAATTATACTATACATATATGCAAATCATCTGCAGCGCCATTTGAATGCATTTTCAATTCGATGCTTTAAATAGGGGTTTCTTCCGTTAACTAAAACGTTTCGCTTGAGTAATTCGACTGAATTACTCTCTGTTCTCACGCTCTAGCTCCTCTTTTTGCTTTCTTTCTCTTTCTCTTTCGCGTTCTCTTTCTCTTTCTCTTTCTTTATTTGCAGTTAAAGCCATTTAGTTTAGTTTATTTTCAGATTTATATTTCATGAAAGTTTCAAATATTATTTTTGCTTTTCATGGGGATTTTTTTTCCAGAGTTTCATTGCGTCGGTCCGGACGTGCTGAAGAAATTAACATGCACAGAGTTTTTGTACGCAAGAATGTACGTTTTATTGCTGATAAGGATGCAACTCGTTAAATTTAAATACAATGCTTATTTTATGGTCAACTCTGTGATTTGTGGGTAAAATTACGCACTGTGAGGGAAATGGTCAGCCAACTAAAAAGTGCTTCCATGAGAAATTTAAACCAATCAAAAAGTCAGGAAAATTTACTATTTTATGATTTTATGGCTGCTGCCCGATTGGGGCCTTTAAGCCAGGGGAACAAGCAGCCGTTGCCGAAACCCGGCACCAATAAAGATAAATTATGCAAACGTTGGACTTTAATTATACGACTAGTGAAGCGGTTAACGCCTCACTCGCCCACTTGTTATAAAGGCAGGGAAATGCGCTCGACTAGTTGGCTCCTTATTAATTTAACCAGCTCTTTATGCGCCCGGAACATTGGAGCCTCCACGCACACATGGAGAGAGAGAGAGAGAGAGAGAGAGAGAGAGATAGAGAAACACATACGCATTTACACACACGCCCAGTGACACATTGAGTCACATGTGGAATGAGGCTTGGGGGCAATTGTCAAACTGTAGGCAAAGGAGCTGCTATCGATCAAACTTGCCCAAGTCAAGTCAAGTCGAGTCTGGCCTGTGCCAAGGATGGGGCTGCTTAGACATTCCTTCTGGTGACATTTTATTGTGCTTGCTTCCTATTAAGGATGCATGTGTGACACATGTTTAACCCCTGCTCAGTTGGAACATCAGTTAGTCATTGTTACTTGTGCTTTGAATCAGACAAAGGCACGCCAAATGAAATTATCTAAAGCGGAACTCATTCCCTCCGTGTGTGTGTGTCTTCTGTTTATTAAAAATAACATGTCAAAATGTAGAACAGAAAACAGCACAGCGATGAATAGACATAAAACACACAAATGCCACTTGCCCGTGCGTGTGTGTGTGGGTAAGGTTAGCCTATTGAAACATGTCAGCCCATTATCTTCATTAGGCGTTAACGTTTTGGCTAACAAACCGAGACCTAAACCAAAACGAAAAGGTTCTGCAACGCACATCCCTTTGTGCAGTATTATTATTTTTGGTTAAATTATGCATTCAACGGCTTACGATTCGGCTACCATGACAACTTCAAAAGTCATTACTCATTTTGGCGTACTTAATTTGCAAGTAGATATGAAATTCCTTATCGGCCCACAAAACGCAGCCCCGCAGGCAGCTCCCGTTTTTGTTTTCCTGACTTCTTTTTTTTTTTTTTTCTTCTTTTTGTTTGTGTGCCACAAGTTTTGCCCCTTTTCATTACGCGGCCAAAAACGCAGTCGAAAAAGTCCAAGTAGGTAATTTCATTAGGAAACTTGAGCCGTGTCAAACTTTAAGCTTAAACTGCTGCGCCTGCTCCCGTGCTCGTGCGCTGAGGCAGCCGCAGCAGCCGTAGAATTTTAATGCTGCGTGAAGAGCGCCAGTGAGGCAGAGGCCAGAGAGCGCAGAGGACGTAGGCAAAGGCAAAGGCAAAAGCAAAGCGAAGAGCAAAGGCAATGGCATAGGCAGCTCCACTCTCGAGACTCGACTCTTGGGCGCATAAAAAAAAGTTTCCTTTTGGCTTTCTTTTTTGGGCACACACAAAAAAGTTTGTTTTACACCACTGACTCAACCGTTGACTCAATAACTGCCTGTCGTTTTAGAGTGGGCTGAGTGTGAGTGTGTTGGTGTGCAGGCCGGCAGGTGTGCAGGCGTGGCTGGGCCGGCAGGTGAGCGCGTCTGTTTGTTTGGACCGCTCTACTGCTGCTGTTGCTACTGGTAGACAGACACGATTATCGTAATTATGCGCTGACTGTAGCATACTTTTGTGCGCGCTGAGCCCAGCGCTTAACTGCTCGCTCAATGTGGGTGTGGGCTGGGCGTGGGCGTGGGCGTGGACTGTGTGTGTTAAAGGATACTTTTGTGTGTGTTGCGCGCCAACTTTTACCGCAATTATGTAGGTTGCAAAGTTGGCGCTCGTTTTTTATTTCATTTTCGGAGCGCTCAAGGACACGCCTGCAGCCCCATCGCATACGCCTTTCGCGTACCATAGGCATTCGGCTTATGCCTTTATGCGCTCTAAATAAAAGCCGAGACATCTTTAGCATGTGGCCAAATCTAGGCAACGCATTTTGAAGCTCGACTCTTACACATTTCGCTTGCCATGACGTGGCTATAATTCAATATTTTCGCAAATAAACTTGTTGGCAGCTTAACTTTTCATAAAGTTTCACTGCTTTTTTTTTATACTGTTGGCTTTTATTTTTTTAGCCATCCCTTTGGTGGTGAAAATCGGTAAGAAAATGCTGACAGCGAGCATAGCAAAATTAGAGTGAGATAGGCACATATATCAAAGGAAGAGAAAGAGAGAGAAATTAAATAAAACGTGTTATATTTGTTGCGTTGTTGGCAGAGAAGAGGCCGATATGGGCATTTGAGAGGCGCGCGTGTGCTTCAAAAAAACGCTTGGCAAGGCGAGCTATACGTGCCACAAAAGCCATTAGGTAGCCCATAGAGACTCTGCAGACGGCGGCAGCAAAGACAGCAGCCACCCAAGGGTCAAATACATTCAAGCCAAGAACATAGCATTCAAACCATTTGTATGTGGCCCGACCAGCAGCAACAATAACAAGCCACATCCAATTAATATGCCAATTCATACATCTTTTTTTGTTCCAGGCAATCGAGTGTGTGTGCGTGTGCGTGTGCGTGAGCTTGTGCGAGTGCGTGTGTGTGTGCTATATCGTACGAGTTGATTTCTAGTGCTAAGTGTTAAAGTGTTACCGTTTTGAGCGTGTGAGTGTGTGTAAATATCCAAATTGAAAACATGGCAATGGTCATATCAACGCGCGCGAAACTCGTCATAACCGCGTTAATACTCTTCTTCCTGCTCGGCATTGTCCTCGTGACGGGCTCGACGAAGGGCTGGTTCAACCCCAATCGTTTCAACGGCGAGCGTGTGGCAGCCAGGATACAGGTAACTAAACAAAATACAATATATAATAATCAACAAGTTTCGGGTCTGTTCTTCATATCAAATGGCATATCATCAGCTTTAAAACCTTGCCTATTAATTATAATTAGAAGTCTCTCGACAACAACGAAGCTTGCGGCTGCAATTTATGAGTTTTAGTTTCAGCTCTCGGTTTTCATATGTTCATATGTAGTTTTAGCTTTAGTCGTTGTCATAGTAGCAGCTGCTAAACTGTGTAATTTGTAATACGTAATATGTGTAATGTGTAATTTGTAATGCTAAATGCTTCATTTCCTGCTCCTGCTACTTGAAATGCAAACAAATCTCTCCAGTGTGGTGGGGTGTGGCGGGGTGCGTGGGTCGCGGTTTATGCGACCCCAACACGCACACACCACACACATCGCCAACAGGAGGCCACAAAATGCTTAGACTTGCTTTTAAATACCCTAGCTGGTCTGAGCAAATAAAATATATGTTAAAAAAAAAACTCGAATACATTTCTGCACTACACGAAAGCAAATAAAGTTTATTGTGACAAATGTTTCATGACAGCAAACCATTTTGTTGCTGTCCACATGTGTCATATGTCGGAGAATTCTCTTGCTTGTCTGTGTGTGCTTGGAAAAACAGGCATGCGGCTTGACTTGACCAGGTGAGTTAATGTCGTGTCACCCCGTGTGTCGTGTGCGAGTGTGTGCAAAAGGTATAAATTAAAAAGAAACTATTGTAATTATCAGAAAACATTAGAGGCTCTAGTTGTGCTCTGCTTCTGTGTTAGAAGATAAACTGATAAAACTGTCATGGATGTTGTTAGCTACAAACAAGATGGCTTCTAAATAGAAATTGCTTAGTGACATTTTTTTTCTTTTTATTATTAGAATGCTAAATTTAGGAAAAATATTGTTCTATATATAAAATAGCCGTTTCAGTCAATCAAAATTTACTTTTAGCCAACTAAAGATAATTTTAAATCTCAACTTTTCACCCGCTGGCCATAGAGCTTAACCACACGCAAATGTGTTTGGCCTAAGTACGTATACGTAATATGAGCTTTCAACTGTTTTGCGGATTCGGATTAGTATCTCTGTTAGAGTGAGTATGCGCTTGTGTGTGAAGATTAACAGGTGGATTGCTGCTACACTCAAAAGCTCACTCAAGTGGTACTATAATGACCTCCCATCGCAGGCTAATGTGTGGGTGCTGCCTTTGGCCACATTCAAAATTTGATACTGTAGTTGAATTTGGTTGGATTATGAAAATAGTTAAAATTTGAAGTAAGCATTTTACTCGTGTTTAACTCAAGCCTTCAGCAATTGAGTTGAATATAATTGGAATCGTAATTAATCTAGGTCGATAACGACATTGTTTTTATACATATTCAGTACTGATATTGGCTTTGGTGTATGTTTAGGCATAGCCCCATTTGATGTGGACACCGCCCATTGTTTACACCTCTTGGCAGGTAACAAAGAAACTGAATCAACGCCGTCGCGTCGTCTGCTAATACCTGCATAATTGTTGTGCTAATTTTGCCAGCACGCCCAGTTAATGTTTCTATTGACACCCGTTTGTGGGACGCGGGTGGTGTTTGCCGAGACCGGCCATTTAGGTAGTTACAGTAAACTACCGCTACAGTGTGCACTGCTTTGACATTGTTTACGCTTGCTTATGGGCTTGGTTGGCTTTGCCGTGGACTTGCTAGCGCTAGTGAGCGACAGCCGGCGTCGTCTGCATGGTGATTAAACTAATTTAATGCAGCTACAAACCGCAACAGCAACGACAACAACAAGCGAGGCGGGGCAGGCCAAGCTAGCAGAGGGCAGAGAAAAAGCATTTAAAACATTCAAAGTGTCGCATGAGAAGGACGTCCAAGTCGGAGCCAAACGACAGTCGTTAACGAGCTGACTTCGATAGACGTTACGTTACCTTTGCCCTGCCCCTGACCCCAGCTCGTTTTCACTTGCTGCAGACGAATGTGTGGCAAAGTAGCAACTGCCAAGTGGCGAAAAAAAAGCACAACAACAACAAAAAATAGAACGAAACAAAGTTTAGCAATAAAAATCTAAATAAAAGCCCGAGTACTGCCAGCGACACGGCCCGGCTGCTAATAAAGTCATCGCTGCATGCTGCCAGGGTGCTGCCCCTCCCTCCCTACCCATGCTCACCCTGACCCTGCCAATGGGCACGCTAAGGGGCGTCGGCAGTGAGTTCATTAGCAGCAGCTAACATTACAAAGCCTTACCACCGTCTCAACTGCTCTTGTTCTTGTTGTTGTCGTCTCAGCTGCTGTTGCTGCTGCTGTTGTTGTCCCCCCCCTAGTTTTTCGCACAGTTGCCACAGCCGCTGTTAATTATAGCTGAAACTCGAGGTGAAAGCGCCGCGAGGCGCTGAGGTAGGGGCTAGCGTGTTGCGTCCCTTACTGGAAATTTATAAAAGTTACACGTAGATTGACAGGCAATTTGTTATTGTATTATATTGAGGCGGTTATTTGGCTGCCGCAACTAGCTCTATTGACTGAGTGAGTGTAAATGCTAGCGAGTAGCTTCACGTGTATGCACGTGTGTGTGTGTGAGTGTTTTATACGTGTGTGGCCTGCGGTTTAACTGTGTGGTTTTTGCTGCAGCAGCGCCAATAATAACAACCACTATTACTACAACAGGCGGCAGCAGCAGCAACAACAACAACAACAAGTCCTGTTCGTATTCATTAGTGGGCAATTAACCAAAAGCGAGCTTTATCCAAAAAGGCAATTATTGTAAATGCGTCGAATTAGACTTGCCTCTTCAACACTAGCATGACAGTTGGGCAAATATGTACATACATATATACATATATCATTATATATATATATTTATATTGACCGCTATTAGCTGTAACTCAATGCAAGTGCTGCACAACAAGAACAACATACATTATGAAACCTGACCAATTGGTGGTTATTGAATCTAATTGCTATCGCACAAGTTCATAATTCACACGAACTTAAACATTGGATTACATGGTAGGGCTCGACTATGTAATACCCTGTGACATTATGTCACGATAGCTCTCAGGAAAGACGCGTGTTTTAGCAAAGTGAGCATTGACACGCAATTGCTGAAGTCCTTCATATCGCAACATGGCCATAAGCCACGCTGAACTGCAAGCGGAAATAGCTGCAAGTCCGACAACACAATTTTCCATTAAAATCAAAACGTTGTTCCTAAAATCCGAAACGAGTTGCATTTGAATAATGTTTGATAACATCAGCAGGGCATGTCAAGGAATGCTATAACTTCAGATTGTATTCACAATTTGTACAAGAATTTTAAATTATTATAATTTTGCAACTTAATCAAGTTGACCAGAGTTGTCCAGAGTAATTTCACATTTATTTAACAATTTATGATTAGTTTAGGCAAAATAATTGATTGACGACGAGTGGAGAGTTAGGTCAACCGTTATGTTAGCACAAAAAGATTTTATGCCACAGCGATTGGCTGAGAATTTATACTTAATTTTGTATATTTCGTTTTCGTTTTCATTTTCGTTTTCGTTTTGATGTTGGTTTTGGTTTTTGGCTTGCTCGTGTACAATTTGTAGTTAACAAAGGAACTGGGACAAATAAAATGTAATGTCATCGAGATAAGTAGCATGCTGCACAAGGGGATTGTAAAGTATCCAAACTCGATATAGACGAGCATAACTATATTAGTCTGCTACACAATCTCTCCTACACACACACACACACTCTCTCGCTTGCCAATCCACACTCTCGGTTGAGTAATAAAAAACTCGAGGAAACATATTCCATTAGATTTGCAGAGGCATCGCATCGCAAGTTATATATATTTATGAATGTAGTCGCAGTCGTTCGGCTACTCCCGCAACTGGCAATAAATAATGAAAGTATCAAAATATGTGCGCCACTGAAACAACAAGAACAACAGAGCGGGTGCCGGGTGGAGAGCATGGGATATTCGAGCAAAAGTAAAGAGTTGCCCCCGAAGTAAACAGCAGGCGGCAGAGAACTTTGGCATGTTGCAAATAGAAAGTAGCAAGTAGAAAGTAGCTGGCGCCAACAATCCGACTCGTGCGCACATATTTGTGAATAAACATAAGAAAACTATCTTCTGTTACGTTTATGATAATATTTTATTTAAGCAGGAGTCGGCCGGGGGTCGGGATGTATCGGGGGGTGTCGCTCGGAGTTCGGTCTGTTGCATAAAGGTTAACGTCAGAGATAGGAAAGGAAGTGATAGGTTACGCACACACACACACACACACACAAACTCACACACAGCTACACCCACTTATTACTAGACACGCCCCGCCAAACATTTGTCTATTACGTATTTATTGTGCCACGCACTTGCCACTCCTCCTTCTCGTTGCCGTCTGCCCACAGTTTTGTGTGACATGGCCCGCGGTCACAGCTGCTGCTGCCCCCGCGGAGACACTTGATGGCATAGATAGCGCAAGTTTGCAGAAGCTGCGCTGACTTTTGCGGCTTGGCTGTGATAGGCACAACAAAGTTTTCTGTCAGATGTGGCCCGCTCCATGGTCGCTCTGCTCGTTCGAACTAAACTTGTTGCATTGACAGGCAACTTGGAGTGCAAGTTGTGATGTCGATTTGCTGCCACCGTGCGCAGCATGTCAGAGATAAGAGCATGTTGCAAGTGAACTTTTGGGGCCCAGCTGTGTGAAGAGGGCAGGAAGGGAATCACAGGATGTGACTCGAGTGGTTATTTTTGCAAATTGCATGTTACCCAAAGAGCAGTTGGTAAGCGTGCTGACAAGCTGCAACTTCAGCAAACGACATCTACCAGTCAAGAGGCACGCGGCAGCAGACAGCAGGCACCACGCACATTGCATCCCCTACTCAACCTGGCCACAATATAAATAGCACTGATTTGTGCTTACACAAATGCGAGCGAGACTTCTACGGGTCTTCTGCTATCTGTAACCGACTGCGACGACTTGCTGGCAGCCCAAAAGTTAAGCCCAACCAACCATACAACCCATTTGTTTATTATGAAAATACAGGCGGTCGGTGTGGAGGCGGTTGGATGTGTGCTTTGCTGCTGCCACTGTTGCTACCGTCGTTGCCGTTGCTGCCGCTGCTGCTGTCGGTGCTGCTGTCGGTGCTGCTGTTGCCATTGCCCACAAAAACCTTAAACTGATGACACACTTCACGTGGAGGTTTTTTGCCTCTGGCCCGCTCAGCGCTCAGTGCTGAGCGCTCAACGCCCAACGCTCAACACTCGACTCTCTGCTGCTGTTTCGTTGCTGCATTTCCGCCTGAATGGCGTTTGTGCTTGAAGCAACTAACTGCCTGAGATGGAGTGAGGCAGAGATTGGTGGTGTGGATGGAACAGTAGCTGTTTGTAGCTATCACAAGTGTGTCACCGAGCGAGAGGCCCAACCACGTATCTGTGTGTAGGTGCGCGTGTGTGTGTCTGCGCCGTACTTAACGTTTTAAAACTCTACTCCGTACATGGCACACTATATTGACTTTGAAGCATAAAAAGCTTTTCTGGATACTCCAATTCACAAGGGGGTGGACTCTTTATTACAACCCTCTCAAATGAAGTCTTCATGCATGTGGCATGTGAGTTTTTTCTGTCTGTCTGTCTATGTGTGTGTGTGTGTGTGTGTGTGTGTGTGTGTTTGTTTGTGCACTTGAGTGTATTCGTTTCGGTTGGCTCGGGCGAACTAGAACAAAGAAACTGGCTAATACCATCCAGCCAACAAAACGACACAGCTTTACGTAGATATTAACTTTGCTGGGGCAACGACAGAGGTGTCCTGCTGATTTGACGAATTCCATTCAGACTCAAACAAATTACAAAAATCCTGAACAAAGCTCTTCAAACTAATCATGCGGCCATGCAGCTTTGTAAAGCTGCGCTCATCGAAGATTTTCAAGCGTATGCGATCCTCTGTGTCCTTAGTCTCTGAAGCTCGTTCAAAGTACTCTTTGCGCTGTTTCAGCAGCTTGGTACATTGGGCTCTGCAGCAAGTCACAAATGTTACCATATCCTTGATCAGGCTCTGAGCCATGAGATAACGGTTCAAGAGATCACCCTTCTCGTCAGCAGGAGCTGCACCGACAAGACCTTTAGCCGATTGGTCTGGCTTAAAGTTGTCAAAAATGAAGGCTTGAAACTTGGCTCCAATGGCTTGCAGCTCGTCTGGCATGCCTCTCAAGCCATTTAACATCAGATGTATCAGACCCTGATATAGATATATATGAATATATAAATACTATCAGAATCAATTACTTACATTCATTTCGGTCATGTAGTGCATGTGTGAATAGATGCTGTAATCTGGCCACCAATCGTCGTCATCTTCTGTATCATTTGCATTCTCCGTCTCAGATACGAAACGTGTGGATACTATTACACGCAGAGTCTCAATCCGAGGCAACATTAGCTCTACGATAAGGCTACGCAACTCGGGATTTACATATAATGGGGTGCGTTTCGTAGCGCTCTTCTCGATCTGTTTACTTTCGATTTTTGTATCTGGCATTTTGAGTGAAGTCGATTGTCGATAGAAATAAATATATACTAAATGTATGTACTATGTACTGTTTGAGCTGAGTGAACCGAATGAATTTAGTTTCCAACTACAACAGGTTTATAAACTTACTAAACACAGTCGATAAAAAAATTAAGTCGAAGTTTCATGTGACAGCTGCCTGAATTTGCATTGCCTACTAAGAGCAGTACAAAAAGGAATGGGTATTTTATCCATTCGTTCATAATCCGTTCAATTACTATTTTTCTTTCATTTCATTTGACATAAGCTAATTCTAAATTAAATAAAATACTTCAACAATGGCAAATCAAATCGGAAAACGTCGTCTGGCTGCTGTTTGATTATGTATACGCAGCGTTCGCCAAAGTATATGTATTTGCCATAGGGTTTATAAAACTGTCTGAACGAGCACACGTGCAGGATACTAATACGCAGATAACGTGTTGGTTTATGCAAAATGCAATGTGCGTTTATGTGAATGTATGCTTGTCTCTGTGTGTGTCTGTGTGTGTGTGTGTGCATTGCTTGCTTTAAGCTAATTGTTGCTGGCGCTTTTACCAAATGCTCGACGCCATTGTTGCAGTTCCGCTTGCTGCTCCTATTTTTTTTTCGGCTCCCCTTCCAACTGTTGGCATAATCCACGTAGTCTATATATGAATATATGTGTATGTGTGAGTGTATGAGTATTCATTGTTTGTGTTTAAACCACAAACAAAAAAAAAAAAAAATAAAAAAATAAAAAAAAAACGAAGAAGAAAAACCAACAGAGCTCGCAGCTAGTCGGGATGAGCACAGATGCACAGCCAAACGGAGCGACAGAACTTGGTGACAGTTCTGCCAGGCTGTCGGGTTGGTGGGCCTGTCGAGCAGACAGTGGGGCAGTGGTGCAGTACCGGGGCAGCCTGCAAATATGTTGGTGTAACAACTTTCGAGATTTGTGTCAGCTCGTTTGAGAATTAGTCGTAGGTTTTAGTAAAATTAAAAAAATTCTGTCACTTTGTATGGCTGGCATTTGCCGTCTCATTGTTCTGCCTTTGCGTCTGCAGTCACAATTATGTATATAGGCATGCACACACACACAAACAGATATACACACAAACACATACATATACACATACGTACACAGTCAGTCACATCTCCCCATATAGACATGCCTGAATCGACTTATAAATGTGTGAAGAGATTTGGTTTTTTCGGGCTGGGTTTGGGGGCTATCTTCAATTATTTATGCGCCGCAAAATGTGCAAAATAATTTATTCAGATTATATGCGAGAAACAGACAGCGAACCAAACAAAACATAAAAAAAAGGGAGTCGGCTTCAAATAAAATGAAGATGAAGCCCTTTTCAAACGGCCGCCAAGTGTCCAAAGTCAAGTGCACAAAATTAAGCTCTGCACACCTGCCGGATGCTTGGCAGCAGCTACCTCAACTTGGCCGTAAAATTTTATGTTGCTATAATTTAGCTTTAAAATCGCACCACCCATCCCCCCTTTCGGCCTGCCAGCGCAGCCACCGGAATGTGGTGGAGGGGCGTTCGGACGGACAGCACCTTGGCGCACGCACTTAAACGGAAATAAAATAAAATTACAAAAAAAGTGGGCAACTTTTTGACGTAGCGATTGTTATCCTTGCCGCTGCCGCTGCTGTTGTTGGTGCTGCTCCTGTAAACGGCTGACAGAAAGTGATTTAGAAACTATGCCAATGCTGCTCTTGCTGCTCCTGCTGCTCCTGCTGCTTCTGCTGCTGTTGCTTCCACTGCCACGGCCCGCTACAGTTATTCTGGTTTGGGGCTGAGCTGCGGCGTTGGGGTATTCAGTTTGTCGGGCTGTTGGCAGCCATAAAGGTGAATTTAAATTTGGTATTTTTTGCCGGGTCTCGTTTTCATTTGTGCCGCATAAAATATGCGATTGAAATTTGCAATTGAAATTGGAATGGAAATTGAAGTGCCCTAACAACTCTTGACTTGTAAATAAACGTTTAACTGCTACGAATGTAATGCAGCTTAAATCAATACGGTAATTGATTGCACAACTCCACATGTGCCCAGACCTGGCTGACTTATTAGCACGCTCAAGGTTGTATTCCTGCCACTGCCACTGCCAATATGCCAAGAATGTCAGAATGCCGTTTACATATTTAATGCGCTCTAACTGGCTTAATCAGCATTACAAAGTAATTAGAGTTAATTCCTTTGTACCTGAACGCTTTTCATATGCCCGCTACTTATTCTCTCTCTCTCTGTGTGTCTCTCTCTTTCTTTTCTACACACACACACACACACCTGGCGCTAGCACACGGAATTTTTGTCTTGCGAGAATGATGCTGAGAATATTTGTAAACTGTTGCGCGGCAATTTGCATGGTTAATTATCTATTAACCTGCGCATAACTTTTATACAAGCGGATGGATGGGGGCCAGTTACCTGCTACTTGTAGATATTAACACACACACACACACTCGCATATATCCACACTCAGTCGAACAGAGCAGCGCGCACGCAAGACAAATATGTATGTATATCCGTTTCCGCTTGCTGCTGTGTCGCTGCCATTGTCGCTGTCTCTTTCCTGTTTTTGTTATAAAAACAAGTTATGCTAATCTTAATGCGATGCCATTTTCAGTTGCCATTCACAATTTAAAGCAGTCCTTTTGTTCTGCTGCCGCTGCTGGCGCTGGCATAGTCGTCGTCATGCCGCTGCATGCCGTAATTTATGCTTATTAAATATTTGTGCCTAATTAAAATTTAATTTTAACTATACAACAGCTGCCTGCAACTGGCAGTTCCCAGCCAACAACTGACAAAGTGAGTTCCAGGTCGAGATTTGGGACCGTCACGGATGTCGCTCAAGAAAGGGTATCAGCAATGCATTTTCCCAGTTGCTCCAAACAAAACAAGTTCATTGGTATTCTTACCTATTTATTTTTTATTATTTATATATTTTGGGCATAGTGCCTGACGATGGTTTGGCTTGTGATGGGCATAATTTAAATAATTAACAGAAAAGGTAGAGGTCTCCCCCCCCTGTTCTCTTATATGCTTGAGTGGTCAAGGAAGTAAAAATGTTTTTGTATTTCAACTATTTTAATGTAGATTGTTTAAGCTGTATCGAATGCAAGGTGAATTTTTGAGCATTTGTAGTAGAATACTGTATGAAAACAAATACAAAGGCAGCCCATTCTAATTGAACCGTTTGGGCATAGAAGGATATTTATAATCAATTTGAACCCTTTTCGCTTAATTTTTAAGGGGCCGCAATCATCCTCAATCGATCTACATTATTGACACATTTTTGACAAATTGCCAGGCTGCATGGATTCCGTTTGCGGACAGTGTGCTTTCATTTTTTATTTTATTTTTTTTATATCTGAAACGTGTTTGGCATTCTATAACGAAAGGAACTACTCGGAAAAGGTTGCATACCTTTCGACCCGACTGGGAAAGCAGGTCAACGGTGTGTTATATTTGTTTGTTTTACTCTCAATGCGAACCCTTGTCAAGTGCAACCCCCGCTGCTGGCATTGCTGTCGTGCTCCTGACGTTCATTCTGACTGCTCTTCTGGCATGTCCTTGCTCCGCTTTGGCGCCTCTGCACCTCTGCACCTCTGCACCTCTGCCCTGCTCTGCTGGCCTTAATTATGTGTGGCCCAAGACAAAATCAAATGCACACGCCACTCACATGCACAGAGTCCTTTCCTCACCACACCTCCTCCGTTTCGTCCCTAACAAGTCGCAGCCTAGTTAATTGCTCGTGGCGCCACTTGACCGAGCTGCTGCTGCACTGCAGCACGCTGCCTACTGGTTACGCTTACGTTTTGGTTGACAGCTTAAACTAACTGCCCCACCTATGG
This sequence comes from Drosophila koepferae, assembly GCA_030914345.1. Lineage (NCBI taxonomy): Eukaryota > Metazoa > Arthropoda > Insecta > Diptera > Drosophilidae > Drosophila > Drosophila koepferae. The sequence continues at coordinate 8,263,400 of JAUESR010000202.1, forward strand.
CAGCGGCAAGCAGACAAGACTTTACTTTCGGCCGCCTCTGGGCCACTTTTGATTATTTAAAGAGACTCGGCGACCATTGTCTGGGCTTGACCTCCGCCTGGCTTCCTGCCTCGCTTGCTTCTCTCGTTTATTTATTTGCCAACGCCTTTTTGTTGGTGCCTGCCCCATGTCTTTGTCCGCCTCGCTGCGTTGTCATGCACAATCTTGCAGAGCGCTTGCTTTGATGTGCTCCTATCAGCAGTTCATCGTTCTCGACTGTTTGCTACAGGCCCTCAAAAAAAAAAGGGTTCAAATTACGAGTACTGATTTGAACTAACTCAAAGGGTCAGCCATTGTTAACATTGCTCTTTGGTCAATTGTCACGTGGCACTTTAAAGCACGTTCCCAGGCGTCTTCTTAGACATTTTCTTTGCCTCGAATATCTTAGATAATGAGAAATTCATTTCTTTAACAAAAGTCTGGGCAAACATATTCATGTTTCATGATATTTGCTTAAGACAAGTTATTTAATTGCAAAGCGATTTTTTCAATCTCATTTTGTAGCCGGGACCGGAAGAGCATGTATCTGTGTGTGTGTGTCTGTATATAGCCGTCAATTCATTGAAATGCCTGTGGCCAGCAGGTAATTGTGAATGTCATTCCTTGGCGGGAGGGGCTAAATGAACGGAACAAGAAATAACGACACCCACCCAAAAAATGCCACATCCAGCTACTTAATTTCCGTTTCTAGTGAATTTCTTTGCGGCTAATTTTGTTGCACAAACACACACAGAGAGGGAGAGGGAGAGAGGGAGAGTGACACCGGCTTGAAAGCAGAACTGGGCCACTCACACTGAGACAAATTTGTACAAGTGAATGTGACTGTATTTACACACATACATACACAAGTGTAAATGGATTTTTAGTGCTTGCCATTCGCTGGCCTGCCGTAATGCTTGGCGCATAGTTTTATTCAACCGCATCAAAACACGAGCCAAGTAAGAAGTTATAATCAGGTCGGTCGTAGGTGACTACTCTGTTACTCTATTTTATGAAAAGCACATTAAAATTCGATATATCTATGTTTAAGAGAAGCTTTAAAGATACACATCGATGTTTGACAAAGTGCAGAAACTATTACAGCATATCTTGTTTAACATTATGAAATCTCATTTTCATATTGTCTCTTTTGGTTCCATTTATCCAACTAGATTATGTGCTGGTGTAATATCCATTTTCCATGGGAGCTATAAAAATGCGAAACCTTTAATGTTTCCACTCAACAGTCTGCCAATGGCAAAAGAGCAACAAGCTGCAGCTGAAGCCGAGGCCAAGCGGAATGGAACAGAGCGGCGCTCACTTCAATGTTTATTGGCCGCCATTTAATGCAGCGTAGTACGTGTGTGATACGAGTACTGTTGCCCTGTTGGCTTGCTGCCCTGTAGTTCTGTTTGTCCTGCGGCCAAGCACCGTTCCGCTTTTCCATTCAATCCTTGCACTGTGACAATCCTATGCTGTTGAGCGTTGAGCATATTAAGCCATTCTGAAAGCCGATTGCACGCTTTTAACCCGAAACTCAACGACTCGGCGTCTCAGACAGAACTTTTAACTGGGATGCATAAAAGCCGCATGGCCATTACTATCAGTTACAGTCGCTGCAAAACAACAACAAGGATAACAACAATGCCTGGATGACTGCTGCCATTGTGCTTGGCCCGCACTGGTATTGCCAGTGAGTGTTTGCTGCCATTTTTATTTGAAAGAACCCAGAGCAGGGTTTATGGCAGATGTGCATTCACTTACTTTACCTCCCAGCCTCTCTCTCCCTCTCTCTTTCTCTCCCTCACTCTCGCTCTCTCTTTCGATCGCTGTCTCTGTCTGAGGCAGTGTCTATGTTTGTGCAATAGCATCGCATTGTCCATGGTTCATTGTCTTGTAGTTGGGTTCTGTAGCGTCTGCGGTTAGCATTTCTATAGACTGCTGATAGCGGAGCCCTTTCCCTTCTTCTATTCTCTCTCCTGTTTTCTACTCATTTTCCAGGTATGTCTGTTATATGTAAGTCGAATTGTGTGCTTATGTTGTATGTTATGGTGACACACCTTTTCCGCCTCGTTGTGTCACAGACTATGGTCTGTCTCTTTATCGGGGAAATGAAGGCAGAGATGGGGGCAGCGCACATTAGTTGCGTGGATAGCTTGTGGCATGTGGCAAGTGGCATGTGGCATGCGGCAAGTGGCAAGTGGCAAGTGCAATTAGAAATTAACATCAATAATTAATTTCGATTTGTTGCAATTACAATTGGCATGGAACAGAAGTAGTCCGGAGCTGCATTACAAATAGATTTATTGAAATGATGCACAAATTGATTGATTTATTATAAATATGTATATTTATGGATGCATTAGCTGATGTGGGATTTCAATTGGGGGCAGGTATCATGTGTGCTGCTGCTGCTGTTGCGCGTCCATAAATGTTTCAATAATTATTAGAAACGCATTATTTTCATACATAAATCTGGATAACCATCCATGCCCTTATACAAACATATCTCATGCGCAGGGCTATTTAGTACAAATCTACGTGTATGAGAACCCGGAAGGCTTTAAATTTCAATGCAAGGCCCCAGAGTTAACGACGGCCGTGCCTGTGGTAAGTCCATCATTTGCAGCTTAACATCAGGCTGCTACAGTTTCAGGGCTTCATATAAGTATTACTAAGTCTTCGACACTGAAAGGTGTTTCATTTCTGAACAGAAGGCTTGGAACTGCATTTTATTCATAATTATATTAATTTGCATACATAAATAGTATTTGTTAAATTAATTATAATTTTTTCATTTCAAACCGTTGAGAAACATATTTTTATTCTTATTTTTTTTGCAATTTATTTTATTCTTGTCAAGGATGAAAATGAAATATCCACAGAGTCAGTTCCGGAAGAACCCGTTGATCCCGATCAAGAAATGGTTTGTCTCTTTATTTAATTTTGATTTCTTGGCACTCCTGTATTTTATTTTATATATATATTTTTTTTTTATAATTTAATTTCCTTACATTTAGAACTCCCCACCTGATGAGCCCATTATCGATGAGAATGACATTACCAGAGAGGATTTTTGGTCTATAGATAATGTGGTTGGTTCCTAAGCAATTTTACATATCCCAGGCAATTTCATAAACTATTAACTTACCCAACTAAACTAAGCAATAATCAATTTTAATCTCCATATGTCATTTCTATAGCGGTTGATTGCACTTGCAGTTGCAGCTGCAGCTTGATCAGGATTTATAAACATGGCAGCAAGTGCTGTGTGCACTTGCTGTAAATGCAAACGTCACTTACTACAAGTCCTTGTTGTTCTCTTCTTCTTCACAGGCAACAGACATTTTCGACAACAGTGGTATTCAGCCCAACGGACAGACCCAGCTAACGCATGAGAGACGTAAGTTGAACTGAAGCTGGAGCTGGACTCCATTTTAATTAGGCAAAGGACTAATGGAATGTCTTTTGCTTTTGCTTTTATCCTCCTGCAGCATATCGCGGCATTAAGGGCGAGAAGGGCGATCGAGGACCCAAGGGCGATAGTATACGTGGTCCACCTGGTCCGCCCGGTCCGCCGGGCCCCAAAGGTGATACCCCCTCGTATCCGCCCTTCATGGAGACACCAAGTCCGGGGGCTGTAAGTATTAAAAGCGACCTAGCACTCATCTTCTGACTTTGCGACCGCACCGAACTTGTGCCCCAAATATTTGCACGTCAAGCGCCAGAGGCGACAATGCAGCTGCAGTTGGATATGAATTGAAACACAAATGGAATGCTAACTCTGGGTGTCTTCTTGACAAATGCAAATATAAGCCCTGTGCACTCGCAGAAACATCCAACAGAGAGATGGGATGGGTGGATTAAATCTGTATTAAATGACGAAAATATTCGTATATCAATTGCAGAAATACACTGGTGAATGTACATGTAATGCGTCTGATATCCTGGAAGCCTTCAAGGAGAATGAAACGATTCGGGAAACGTTGCGAGGCCCGCCCGGTCCACCAGGCAGAGATGGAAAGACTGGGGCCCCTGGGCTTACCGTAAGTATATGCGACTACTTTATTCTTAGTTTATACAAAGGCTACGGATTGGCCGGCCAAAATGGCAAAAGGCAATATTTGACGTGGATCTAACGCATTTTCAATTTCATTACACACATCTTCTAATCTCGAAGAGATTGAGGGAGCGGTAATAGGAGTGCGATGCTTATCGTTAGCCGGCAACACGCACATACTCACACGACTGCCAAGTCAAACATCATAATTTGTACGTGTGTGTGTCTGTGTGTGTGTGCGTGTAACCGGAAACGAGGAAAAGCGTTAACGTGAAAAAAGGAAACGAAAATTTCTATATAAGCTTTGCGAGCAAACGGCAGGCAACTCAGGCTTAAACACTTATCCACTTTGGGCGCCACTGGCACTCGTTATATTATCTCATCAGTTGGCTACGTCTTTCACAACTATACGAGTTGTATCTATGTAAGGATACAAAGAGTCTACTCCCTCTTTCAACTCGCTCTGCCGTCCTACTGTGTGCCAGTTAGCGCGTATTTTATTCAGTGTACATATGTACGCTTGTGTGCGTGAGTGTGTGTGTGTTTGTGCGGGTCAAAGGCTAAGTCCACAATGCTACAACGAGATGTTAGCCTCAACATCCACTCAAGCCGAAAGTGCCTGTCACGGCAAAGAGCCAAAGATACTCGTAACTTTTATGGGGTAGCCAAAAATATAAAAACCTCTCAGATACGTTGCTTCCATGTACACATAGAATCTCGAAGCTTTGGTCTATTCCAAGCAAAGCTCTAGAAAAAAAAGCAACATGCAAATGCATTTTATTTTGGCCTAGACACAGACAACACTTTGCCTAGTCTCTCGAAAAACTCAACTCTCATTGACAATGTGCTTAGCAACCTGTGGAACGCAGCCTCTTCAATACGCTGCAATATATCAAAAGAAAAGCGGTATGCAAAACATTTGTGTGGCTAACAACAAGCAGCTATGCGAATATGTCTTGCCCGAAATGTAGAAAGGCCCAAATCTGACCCTTGTGTCCCAGCCCGGTTGTCCTTGCTCCTAGTCCACCTAAAATGCTTGAGTAAAATATGGCGAACTGGTGCGCATACCGGAAATTCCTGCGACAATTTTGTTGCCCTACTGCTAATCCCTTAACTAATAGCAATTAATTTAAAAGACGACGATAAGCAACATAGCATTATAGCAACAACAACAACAAGAACACCATCAGTAGCTACTGAAATAACAATGTACAAAGGACGACGGCAACACGGACAATCCGCAAGCAAACACAACACGCAAATGGCGCACAGCGTGTCCATTTTGCATAAGATTAAGGACATCGAGAGACACATTTTTTGTGCAACACCACAGCCACAGTTAAACTTAAACCTAAACCCAAACTCAAACCCAAACCCGAACCCAAGTCCAAACCATACCCTTGGCTTGGCAGCTGGGCCGCGTAGATTAATGAGCTAGGGCTAAAACGCGACGATTATGTAAATCGACCGCAGCCAGTTAAAGCAGCCAGCTGGCAACAGGCCTCTAAATAGTTTGTAGTCTATATCTATATACATATATATATAAATGCTTTATATATATATATATATATGTAAACTCAGCTTATGTAGCTGTAGATGCAGACATAGTCGTAGACATAGCGTAGTCGTACAATCTATATGCACGCCCACTAATGTGATTTATTTCTTGGTCGCCGGCGGCGCCGTTTTTCCTTGTCTCTCTCCTTCTATTTTATTTACAGGGTGCCACTGGCGTAACTGGCGCTCGCGGCCCGGAAGGTCCACAGGGGGAGAAGGGCGAGCCAGGCGTCGACGGCATGCCCGGAGTGATGGGTCCACCCGGACCTGCGGGCCCGCCTGGTTTGCCAGAGAGCTATGATGTGAGTACAAGTTGAATTCGTTTTAAAAATTAATTAGAAGAATAACACGAGTAGAAATTGTCGTGCTTTCACAATTATCTTTGCATCACACGAACATTTATTTTCTTTTAATTTAATATTAATTTAAGTATTTAAATGACTAACATTATTATTCAAATATCATTTACATTACATTTATCATGTACATACTTATGCTTTAGCATTCTCAACTGAACTTTAATGTTGTTTATTATAATTTTTATTGTGTTTTAAATCACGAGAATGGTAAGGCTTTTTAGTTCAAATGCCCTGTACCAAAAGACATATGAGAGAATGTAGAATTCTATCTGACTCAAGTCAGCTATGAATTCCAAATTCCAAATTCATGTACAGGATTTATGTATATGGGCAATTCTCTAGTGTCGAATGTGACATTTCGTACACACTTAAAGTAAAAAAAAACTAATGCCAAAACAATTTTTTATTCTGACAAATAGTGGATCTTATAGCTCTTGATGAGCACTATAATTTGGTACTAAGGGTGATTTTGAGCAAGTATTAATTTTCAAGATAATTACAAAAAACCAAGCTGGTCGAACGTGACAAAAAGTGGAAGTTGATTTTGAAATTAACCATTCAATCGCAGATTTTAGCGAAACCTTAAGTGATAAATTATTAAAATTAATTTTAAATTATCAGAAATTGACACATCTTATTAATGTATTTTATTTGATTCCAAAATATTGAGTAGTTTATTTAATTTTTTAGTTTTAATCAGGGTCGAACGTGACGTGTCGAACGTGACATTTTTTCCACCATACATTTTTTTTTTTTTTTTACTTTTTATGTAATTGAACATGAATAAAAGAAATAGAAATGATTTTCAATATATTCTATTTATTAATTTTTTGAAAAACTTAACAATATATATAAAAAAAAAAATAAATAAATAAATAAATAAATAAATATCCAAAAAAAAAAAAAAAAAAATTCAGAAAATCAAAAATACGATCGTTCGGCATCGCAGTTTCTACTTTTTTAACTGCTTTGGCCAAGCTTTGTTTACATTTGTAAGGATAGTTTGGATTCTGTCGTTCAAATTTGACTACGTTTTTTGTTTTTAGTTTTTGTTGCCGTACACGATCCAATTTTTGTTCCTTTTCGATCAGACTTTCATGTTCATCATCCAGCCATCTCCTCTTTTGTCTAACACTCTGCCTTCCTTAAATGTTTTTCAATTTATAGTTCTCCTCATTCTTTACTTTCTCTCTCCATCGTTTGCGTTTTTCGCTGTTTGTTGTACTCATCTATAATCAATAATTATATTTTTAATTTCAATATTCACAACCTGGGATGCAAATTCACTTTAGTTTATTCAAAATTTTTCTTTACCTTTTTATGGTGTCGAACGCTACACACTTTAAATTTAATATATATATTGAACGGATTGATATATTCTTTTGATTTTTTTTTTAATAAATTCGCAATTGAAAACTGTGTTTGCAACTGAATTTTGCTGTTTGTTGCTCATATACATTTGATTTACTGATAACAAAACCTATTTTTCGGTGTCGAACGTGACATCGAAATATACGGTGAAACAAACGAAAAATTTTACCGTTTAGGTTATTGCATAATTTCTTTTACATTTTTCTCTTACTATTTAAAGGTAAACGAAGATAAAAAAAATTTTTTTTATTGCATAGTGTCTCTCTATAAGAACATAAATAAAATCAAAATGTGCAATAGAAATGCTCAAATCACAACTTCTGCACTTGTTCAGCTTTGGGTGTCAATATTTCGAGATGGGTTATGAATATATATAAAATTGGCTTATATTAGTTAAATTTAATATATTCGCTATAAAAAAATGTTATAAGGCAATGCATTTATTGACTTTGAATTTTTCGGCTGTGGTTGACTTTTCTGGAGAATTGCCCATATGTATATATGTCAGTGAAACAATCTTCATTTTGCATACTAATCTCTCTTACCATTAAGATCGATAAACAAATACTTTTGCAGCTCAAGTAAGAGTATCAAAACGTCGGTTAACCGAGGATCGAGTTTCATGATTCAGTTTATTTTACTCTGTTTCATTTGGATTGGGCATAAAGTTGCAACGTTTACGTTAGACCCAAAACCGTAAGGCGCTCGTCCGTTTATCTATATCCGACGGATGCTTCCAATCACGCACGTTCCTTTTATGAATTGTGCGCCTCGGCGGCGCATTTGGCGGCAGGCATCGGTCATGTTCTGCTCGCCACACAATTTGCCTAAACCAATTTCCGTCCTGGGGGAAGGGACGCACGCTGAGCGAGCGGCAATCGACTGCACCTGTACACTGTGAAAAATTGCTGGCCAGATTTGGGCCCGTCAGCCGACTGCTTCGACGTGCTGTCGGCTCAGGTTTGTTGTCGCAAATGGGTTATCTGTGCTAATAATCTTAAAACCACAAAGCTACAACAGCACAAGCAGCAACAACAAAAGCAGCGCCTTGAACAACATGAACACCTCGGCGAAATGCCGAAACGTAAGTGTCCTGAACACGCAAACTGAAAACAAGCCAAGCCAAGCCCAGTCCCAGTCTTCAATGAAGTTCCCCCTTTTGGCGACGTGCAACTGACGCTGACGCTGGCTCTGGCTCTGGCTCTGGCTCTGACCTGGCTATGCCTGCGGGTTTCTGATTCAGGTCTTACGGAGTGCTGGCATGCCAGCTTGTGGCAATTACTGTTATCAGCGCATGGCGCGCAGTTCACGCGGTTAAACGCGCTAACACGCATACAGATACTGACTCACACACACACATTCACACACACCCAAGGACACAAATACACATTTGTATTGCCGACATTTAACCCTTTACGGAGAGCAAAACTTTTATTTTTTTCGCCAGCTTTATCATCGCATTTCAACGCCGTATGTTGCCTGCTTGGGCGTATCTCAGCGTGGTCTGCGTATGTTGTGTGTGTGATTGTGTATGCGGTTGTGGTCGTAATCATTATCGCGCTGTTACGGTTATGAGAGTGTCAAGCTACTTATGGCTAACGCGCCAGTTAAATCAGACGCTCGCTCAACCAGCCTCCCGTTGTTTTATGTGCTCGTCGGGGGTTTATTATCATTATCGCATCGGAGGGGTAGGGCGGGAGATGGTGAGGGGGCGTGTTTTGGAGGCGTTTCCAATTGTTGTTCTTATTGTTGTCAAGCGCTTTGACCTTGTTACAGCAATGCTCCCAGGGAGGGCAAAAAAGCTTTTAAGTTTATTAGAACGACTTTTGATTGTTGACACAGAGACAACTTTTTCAAAAAAATTTTTTGACGGGCCCCAACGAATGATCGTAGGAGGGGTGATGATGAGGGGGTAGAGGAATATGAATGTTACTTCATAAATTTGTAAAAGTTGCAATTTTACTGCCACAACTTTAAACTTTGAACATCAACGAATTGAAATCATATAATAATACGCTTTAATTCCACACCCATTGTTTTATGCTATATATTATAAACAAATCGTACCACAAAATATGTATTCTTGTAACAATCAACACATAAATAACAGATAAATTGGAATCCTACCAGGACTTTCAAGGTATAAATATTTAACAATTTATTTTATGCTCCCACTAAACCAAAAAAAAAAAAAAAAAAAAAAAAAAAAGAGAAAAAAGAAAAACAATAACAGAAATATAACAAGAACAAGAAAACAAAAGCACAAGTTTGCTCTGGGTAAGCATTGGCCGCAAAAACCTAATGGACTAGAACCCCTCGGCGTCATTAGTCCCAAGCATTAGGGGCGTCACACACACATACACACGCAAAAGGGGGCGCATCAGATCATTAATCAAATTTCCCCCGTGTGTGTGCGTGTGTGTGTGTTCTACATGTATTCTTGTAAGGGTCAATGGTGCCATCAAAGGTCGCCCGCTGCTTAAAAAATAGCCTCAAAATACATGTATCGAAATATAAATTGTACAACAAGCAAATATTTAACAAATTACTATGCTTACCTTCCCTCACACACACACACACACCTACACAAATACACACACAACAGGAATCCTTAATGGGCAACTCGATGACCGGCCTACGCAGCTCCACCGTTACCCAAGCAGGACCTAAAGGAGCACCTGGAGAGAAAGGTGAACCAGGACGACCAGGAGATCGCGGTGAAAAGGTGAGTCAAAGTTCAATTCCAGCATTCGTCCAGCACATAAATACTTATGGGCATGCAAGTGAATGAGTGAGTGCGTATGTATGTGTGAGTGCTCTTTATGCATTGTAAAGTATTCTAGCCACATTGTTGTGTCAAATAATAACTTCTGCTCTATTGATTACTCAATTGATTTCGAGGCTAGAAACATAAAATGCCAATGACTGCCAAGAGCAAACAAAGTGATGGGAATTTATATCCAAGAGTCCAGTCCCTCTGTCCATATGCCATATACGAACATACGAGCAGCTACTAGAATCGCACTCAACATGATATATGCTCCCGTTTTAGTTGTCACATTTGTACTTCAACTCGCAGCAAGTGGCCATCGCTTAGCTGAAATTCTCAGATTTATTGCATTGCATTCATTTGCGTGCCCGGACTGTCCATAATTTGACGCATAAATTTCTTTCAGACCGCACGAGGGGATGTCGTATTATTTGTTGCTTTGCTGGACCCGGGGCAATTTGTAAGCGTTTATAGCTCATTTGGCTGCCAGTTGATATGATCGAGGTGCTCTCTAGTTTATTAGAAATCGTTTACTAAAGTCCATTCCCTTGAATGACCCCTGCCATTCATCCAGTCATCCAGTCACTCAGTCATTCAGTCTGTCCAGTTTGTTGAGTCAGTGTCTGGCAGTTACTACTTCTACTACTCACATTCTGTATTATTTTTATAATAAGTTTTGGCCATTTCTGCAGCTCATCCTGCTTAGACGGTGCTTACTTCCCTCCCATTACGTTTCATGCTATTTAGCAGCTTAGGGACCCGAACTCCCAGCGAAGCGCTGTTCCTGCTCTCGGACTCCTCGTTAGCAAGGGTCGGTGAGCTGGAAAAAGTGGCGCGCATATTTCTTTTATGTGGAACCTCAAAACTTTAAGCTGCCAACACATACTCTCAGGAATATAATATGCTTGTAGTATGTTTGCCATTTCTGTGGGGCGAAGTTTGTCGCACGTGGATGGGAGCTGAAGCGTGGCATGGCAGGGCATGAGATTGTACAATAGCTTGTGGGCGTTTCTCGGATTGTCAGCCGACTTCCGCTGCTGTTACACCTCCGAATTCGTTTGTGTGAAGATTTATTTGACCTTTGATATATTACGTAAGTACATATATTTATGCTTATTTGGCCAGTGGCAAAGTTTTTGTAGGCCTCGCTCTGGGTTCTATTCGAATAGTTGACTGCTGTCTTGCGCCACGCCCACTTGGCAAAGCCCTGGCAAGGCATACTTAATCGGGCGTTAAATAAAAAGAAATTATGCAAAAACCTCAGCATCCTCAAGCTGTATAAAAAATCGATTTAGATTTTCTGATGAATTTACGCTCAATTTACGGTCACGCACGCACACACATGCCAAAAAATTCCTTATTGCATTTGAATTTTCGAAACTAATATTGAAATTAGCATTTTAAACGTATAAATACACGCACAATTAGGTACATTTCATTTAACTCCAAAGACAGTCCCTCGTACTCCCAGCACAGCGATGCTGCGAATCAGGCCTCCTTTCAAGATGGGCCGGAAGCAATCGCGCGTACTCTCTAATGTTACGCACACACACACACATACACATAATGACATGTGTGTGCGTATTGTTGGGCGTGTGGGTGGCTTATTAATTATTCATTAGTTGGCATCAAACTGGCGATATGGTGCGAAACCTGCAGCAACCCATGCAGATGTTGGGTCAGGTCAATTTAAAGCAGAGCGTTCATCCCATGCTCAAAGTCCCAGACTCCTCACACAAGCCCAAAGCCCTAAGCCTCAAACCCTGGCACACAAACTGCGAGTAGGCGCGCGCAAATTTATGGCAAACCATTTAAGGCGCTGATGATGTGGAAGACGACACTGGGGATAAATCGGGAGCACTTGGTTGGGGTCGATGGCAGGGACAGGGACAGGGACAGGGACAAGGGCAGGAGTAAAACTGCAGACCGCCAGCCGCTTTGCAAACTGCCACAAAGCAAAGTCCCAAAAAGGCAGAAGTACACATAAGCAACTGAACACAATCAGACTGCGATTCCCGATGCTCGACTAGAATATACCCGAGCTGCAAAGTCTTTCAACATTAAGAGTAGATTATACAAAATTATATATTTATATATTAATATGAACTAAAATATGTAAATAAACTTTGACTTTTGATTTGATATTTATTTATAATTTGAATATGATATTCCAAGGTTTAAAGATTTTAATAGAAACATCAAATTGCAATCGTTTGGAAATATTAAAATATAAATATAATGCAGCATTATGTAGGCCACTGAGAATACTTGATTAGAATACATGCCCCATACAAGCATAATATATCGCATGCTAAGTTTTTTGGGTTCGGGTACAAAAAGAAACTCGGGGTCTCGTCTTTTGGCAATGGTTTTGTGTTCTCAGGCTTGTCACTAGCATTGCGCATAAATTTATATGTTTTGCGTGTGTGTGTGTCGTGTTTGCGTGTGAGTTGGTTTGATTGTGGGGATTGTGGATTTTAGAATTGATTTGATTTCAAAATGAGTTTGAATTGAATTTTTGCCGACGACAAAACGTTTGAAATTGAGTTTTACGGCCAAATTAAGCGTGAGTGCGCCCCCTGGGCATGTACCGTATATTTAAAACCGTAAATCATTTTACACACACGCTCCTACATTCATCTTTTTTGTTCACTCCAATAACAGGGTCACAAAGGTGCTCACGGACCCGCCGGACCCAAAGGAGAGCCCGGAGCACCAGGCCTACCCGGATTGGCCGGTCAGCCAGGCGACGGCAACGGCACCAAGGGCGAGCGTGGCGAAAAGGGCGAGAAGGGTATGCGCGGCCGTCGCGGCGGCACCGGACCAGCCGGGCCAATTGGACCACCCGGCAAGCCAGGACCCATGGGTGATATCGGGCATTCGGTAAGGCACTAGTAACTTTTCCATCCATATTCATGAGGCGGGCCAACTTTCACATGCTTGAGCCCATTGTTTGTGTCGCTTGCAAAGCTCACTTTTAACCAGCCAGACAGTTGCTGGTCGCGAACGCGAGCTAGACGACTGGCGAAAGCGAATCCGCGTAAAGCGAGCACGACTTGGCGAAATCAACTCAAACGAAAAGTATTTTAAGTGCATTTTCATCACGGTTATTCAGGACGCTGGCGCAGCACATGATTCCAATTGCAGTTACCCCAGAATTTCAGTTTCAACCATTATTCCGCAATAACAGCAGCGGCAGCTAAAGCAACAGCAATGCTAACAACAACAACAACAACAACAGCAACCTTAACAATGGATAGTCTCATATAAAGGCAGAAGTTTGTTTTGGCTGCCTGCGCGTTTGCCAACTGGCGTCGTTTACCGCCTCTCAAAATCAAAGTCAAGCTACGTATTTACATGAATGCCGCGTCGAAATGAAGCTAAACGAAAGTTTGACTCAATTCCAGGCAGTGGCACAAGCACCGCCACATGCGGAGCACCATCAACAGCAGCAACAAAACATCAAAGCGTTGCAACTACCAAATTGTTGCACTCTAAACTGCAAAAGTTTGCCCGTTTTTGGCGATTGTTCAACTTGGTTTTTGGACCCAAGTTACTCCACTTGTTAGTAGCGATTCCTGCCAGCCGTTATACCCTGCCACATGTTTCCACTTTGAGCTCCGTTGCAACTCCAAGAGTTGCCCAGTTAAAAAGTGCAACCGAGCTGCGATTAAAACAAATCTTTTCTAAGCTTAACAAACGTTTGGTTATTTATTAAATTCTTGTTTCTAGGGACGTCCTGGAATGATTGGACCGAAGGGTGATACAGGAGCCAAAGGTGCCAAAGGAGATTCTGGTGGCCGTGATGGAGTAAGTTTCAACACTTAATTTTCCACAAATTGCTATTCAAGCCTGTCTATCCATCTGTTCTAGATGAAAGGTGAGAAAGGTGATCGGGGCAACGATGGCCGTGACGGATTGCCCGGACCACCTGGTCTGCCGTCAACAGGTGGCGGCGACGGTGACAGCAGTGGTGTGCAGTACATACCAATGCCTGGTCCACCAGGACCGCCCGGGCCACCCGGCCCACCCGGCTTGCCGGGCCTATCGATAACTGGACCCAAGGGAGAGGCTGGCATGGATTCGCGCAGTTTCTTTGGAGATGCCTCCTATTACGGACGTCCAGGTGAGCCAACGGCCGCTCAAAAGTGCCAACAGCAAATTGTATATACCAGCATAATTGTATAGTTAGGTGCCCGTACTTGTGCCATGATTCATAACTGTACATATGTGCCCCATACACACACACACACATATGCATACATAGATACAGATATGCAGACATAAAGACACAGACAAACACTTAGTAACTCAAGAGCATTCTCCCATACCGATAAGATATCAATTCCAAATCATTCTGTATTGTACTCGTAATCAAGGTGCGCGCTCATCTTTAGACGAACTTAAAGCACTGCGAGAGCTGCAAGATCTGCGCGATAGACCCACAGATGGCACAGCTGGTAAACCATCAAAATCAAATCATATCAATCCACCAAAGTTGGCGTAGTGAAATTTCCTTATTGATGTTGCATGCCTAAGCATTCCTTTCATTTATAATATACCAATATATCTATATGCATATATATACATATGTAGTAGAGCGTACACACACACACAGCACGCCCATCATGTCCTTGGCATGCCCCAAATCTAGATGGGAGGGGGAGGGGGAGGGGGAATTGGGCTCATTATTTGCACATCATCATCATCTCATTTGCGTTAATGAAGTACATGTAAACATTTTGTTCAACATTTTTACAGAGTCATGCTTTCACTTACCAAAAACAAAAAGAAAACACACCGAACATGACAGAGAATGCTTGAAAATAAGCTCTATAGATTTTACCTGGTAACCTATAAACGTGTGTGCCTGAGCATGCGTTAGCTTGCAAGGCTGTTAGCCTTTGTCTCACTCTAAAGACTGTCGGTTCAAACTGAATAGATAAAATCAGGAAAATAATATTTTTTTGTTTACTCTAAGATTGGTTTGCAGTCCTATGTAAGCCAATTGGCGCATGTTTTGACTTTATAAAATATATTTAAGAGTTCTTCTATCTTTAATAATATTTTGTTTAGATTATTCAATTCACACACTTAACATTATGCATTATTGTAATTCGAATATGTATAATAGGTAAATCAAATGAGTTTCATTGTATATAGAGTAGTTGCAGTAATGAATTACTTATCAGCGCGCACAAGTTTTAATGCAGTTTATTATCCATTTATACGCATATAAGCTTAGTTATCTCAAATCGATGTTTAACACGCATGTCTTGGAATCATCATTTGCAGAGCCACCGCGGCAGACGTCGCACTCGCACAAGCATGAGGAGGCGGCCCATGGCTTCGGCCTGGGCATGGGAGATGGCGAGGAGCTGCCATACTTTTCCGCATCATCATCGAACATGAACATGAGAATCGTGCCAGGTGCAGTCACCTTCCAGAACATAGACGAAATGACAAAGGTGCGTTACCACAGCGCTCACATACACTAAAACACGCTGGCACGCACATCTACATGTGTCCACGGAGTATATCCGACCATATAAATTTAGCATCGTATTTTTATTTTTATTTATTTATTTATTTATTTTTTTTTTAACTCATTTAATTTTGGTGTCTTTGACGTTCCCATAGAAGTCGGCGCTTAGCCCACCCGGCACCCTGGCGTACATTACCGAGGAGGAGGCGCTGCTCGTGCGCGTCAACAAGGGCTGGCAGTATATAGCGGTAAGTGGAGCTCTGGGCCTGGGCACACGAACTGGGTTAAATATTGAGTTTGAGATGGGATTTGGATTTAGAATGGGATTGGGCTTGGGCTTGGTATTGGGCTTGGGAGTGGGAGTGGGATTGGGAGTGAGCAAAAGCAAACAAGTGCGGCTCGTGCGTGCGTTCTCAAATGGCAAATATGGCAAACAAAAAGTCGCTGGCGGACGCCATTATTTTATGGAGCAGCCTTTGCAAGTCGCCCAACCCATTGCCTGCTTTCTATATATTATGAAAATATGGCTTGGCAAAACAGAATAAAACAAAACAAAGCAAAACAAAATAAAATGCAATAAAAATAGAAGGCTGAAAGCAGAGATGGAGGAAGAGTAGGAGCCTAGGCAGAAAGACGTCTGACGTACATATGTTTGTTTTGTTTATTTTGCCTCTTGTTTTTGGCCATAAAATAGGGTTTTTGTTTGGCAATGTCCTTGTCTTGGCGTCTGCTCCTTTGGGCTTTTTTATTTGCACATTAAATGTTGCAGACGTTCTGACTGATTGCCAACGGATCGGCAACATGCCCCGAACCGTGTGTGTCCCGTTATTCAATTATATTGACTCGCGCCTGGCTTTTCACTCAAGCGAGTTAACGATACAACAAGAATTCCGCTACTCCTAAGCCAGCAGTCGTCACAAGGAGAGGAAGGAAGTGGCGCCTCGAACACGTAATATTGACGCAAAGCTGATGGACAGACCCAGGCAGATGTCAGCCAATTCCAGTCAACCAACCCACTTGCTACAATACATTCACTCACTCACTCAGTCAGCCAATCACACACACACACACACACACACACACACACACACACACACACATACACACACACACACGCACAGTCAGTCAGCAGCTGCGACGCTTCAAGTCGAAGCAGCAACAAAACAAACGAAACTTTTATTGGCAACGAATAAAACATGCATATGCTTGCAGAGGCGCCCTTTGGGTCATAAACCTTAACTGGAGATTAAGAATAATATTAAATGGAATTGGAAATCGAATATTTCTACACAAATGGCAATTGGAATATTTTCAACTTCAGCACTTTCACAGCACACTCGCTTCCATTCACATCTAGTCTCCTGCAGCTTCAGTTTGTGCAGTGCATTGCTCAACGCTGGCAATTAATCTTCACTGTCAACGCTGGCAGTCCAAGCCGAAGGTAGAGCTGAGCCAATTTGGCCCGGTCAGCAGTTGTGAAGCACATACAGAACGACTTGAAGCGTCCACAAATTACACGCAAAATTGAACCGATTGGCAATAGCTTGTTACCCATTAAAGTGGCCACAATTTGTGAGCAGCTTTCAGTCGAGTTAGTTCCAGATTTGTGGCAATGCGTTATTAAAAAGTATTGCATGCTTTTGGGGGCGCCTGATTGTGCACACAGTGTACATACAATACATATGCTCAAAATTGTTCAAGATTCGATTTCCGCTTCCGTTGTTGCATGCACAAAGCCAATGCCAGCACAGCACAGCGCAGTAGAGTATGAATTGTGGGCGTGGCCAGCCCATACACAACAGGCAACTCGTTCTACTCGTGCTAACGGTGCCTGCCATGTGCATGCCCACAAGAAGGGAAATGGAAATGAACTTGAAAGTCATCCTGCATCCTGAGCATTGGATCGGGACGAGGTTGCTGAAATCTCGTGCCTTTGACGGCAACATTTAAATACTTTTGGCAACAAAACGTGCATGGAGCTTTCTTTGAAAAATATGGGTAAATCAAGCAAAAGCTCATTGACGCTGCCAGCCTGGGCTTCTATGTCCTTGCCCGAGCTGGCATCTGGGTGCCTAAGCTACTGGCATCATCAGTGGTGACACTCGCATCCTAATTAGATTTCAGTACACGAGTCGACTACTTAAAGTTCAAAATAGTAATTAAAACTTTCACTAGACAGCGGCAGCGCACAGTGTCTCCTAATGTTATGCGCAACTCAGCTAAAAAAAAAAAAAAAAACACAAAAATTTAATCTTGAATTATTAAAAATTAAATTTAGTGAAAACTTTACTCACTGATGTTTATTAAATTGAAGCATGATTAGCTTAAAGCAGCAATGCTGTCAAATGCATAGCAAGCGCTTTGTTATAAAGTTAGCTGATGTTAGTGGAAAATGGAATTTTTAAAATACGATAGAGCTCCTGCTTCGGGGACTGTGGGATTTGTTCTCATGATGAGCATATGAAATATTGATGCCTTAGTTGGCCAACTGCAATTGCTTTTAATTACCACTGACAACTTTACTAAATACGTCTTATTATCTGCTTATATATTGACAGCTGGGCACCTTGGTGCCGATTGCAACGCCAGCTCCACCCACCACAGTTGCGCCATCGTCACGCTTCGATTTACAATCGAAAAACCTGCTGAATAGTCCACCTCCATTGCTCAACACACCGACGGTAAGTGTTTAACGTGATATCGTATAGCCACTTACATGCGCACCCACATACAAACATAGATCATTGTTCTTGAACTCTGTCAGGGCACTTATGCAGCTGGCTATAAATGTGCATTAAATGGCAAACAAATAACAATTTGTTTATTCATGGAATGCATAATATTGCTGCTGCATCAGTGCCTCAAGTGCATCATATGCCCGTGACTCTAACCAAAACTCTCAAATTGAATTACGACAACAATAAACATAACTCGTCACTCGATAGCTTTAAACATTGTATAATTAATACCAAGCGAAAAATTAAGCAATTCAGTTAATAAACACTACTAAAACCATTTATTATTAATTGTTATTAAATGCAGTTTACAACCGCGCCCGAATACGAAACGGTAATTAAATAAAATATCATTTACTGAATTCACACACAGACACACAAAGAGAGAAAACAAAAAAGAATCATACTAAATCGAATTAATGTATCTCTTGCACACACTCACACACACTCACTCAGATAGACAGATAGACACACAATTAAATAATCAGATTTTGGTTTGGTTTGGTTTGGTTTGGTCAATGAAAACGTTTCTAATTAGTGCAAATTGTGTTTTGAGTTCTGCTCCATAACGAGCAGATAAATTTGTGTAGTTTTGGGCTTCCTTTTTGAGTTTCTGTTTTGATTATGAATTATTTATATAGAAGTTATTGTATTTTAATGCCTGTCTCTATGTCAGATATAGGCCATCTCGTTGTCTATGTCAGATACGCTTTTAAATTCGATTTCACTTTGTGTAGCTTATAATTTACGCAGTGCATCTTCACTCAATTGAAAAATACTTTACAATACAAGAGTTGAGTGCTTTAATATATCCGTTTTTGTGTTTTGTGTACTCTTGAACTTCTCTATAAATACAAACATCTATATATATACATATCTCTTACAATGTACGATTCCTTCTTACACTTGCTGCGTCGTCGCAAAAAAATGATTGGGATCGTTAACAATGATGCTCAATTGAATACCTATGAAATGCACGAATTACATTCTCAGTGGTATCCGCGGATGGTGAGTGACCTTTCAGTACAATTACAAATACCAAATATATACCAGACGATCCAGTGAATGCCCCTTCGTACACATGTATGTATGCATGTTTATATGTACATAGGCATGTGTACATACATGTGTAAGCGAGTTCCTTTGAATTTGTGCCCTCTGTAGGTTTGTTTGCATTCTCAAGTATTCCTCAAATGGAAATATCTTTTGAGTATTTCGCTATCGTATCGCACACACTTGTATCATTTTAACAATCTCAAAACAAGTTGAAATTTTTGCCTCATCCTTATGTTGGCTAAGCAAACAATTCGCAGCCATTAAATTCTATATTAATTAGATTTCAAAATGCTTGACATAAATTCCAAATTAATTTTCTGCCATATTTTCTGTGCTCCGCTCTTCCCAATCCATACAATAGCTTCGCGTGGCGGCCCTCAATGAGCCCTATGCCGGCGACTTGCAGGGCATTCGGGGCGCGGACTTCGCCTGCTATCGCCAAGGCCGGCGAGCGGGTCTTCTGGGCACATTCAAGGCGTTCCTCACCTCCAGGTAAGCATGAAGCGCTCTATGCGCGGGGCTGCGGGTGGACAGTCACTGAAAGACCGGGTGTGTCTTATCTGTCCTTAGATTTTTATACGCGTATTAGGCATGTTTTTTATGTTTAGTTTGGCACTGTGCGTACTTTAAGCTCGGCCCTCGAACATTTCAAAATGGCATTGCTCATACGCATACGCAGCGTTGGCCACCAGCCGGTGGCGCTTTTGGAACTCATTAACTGGAATATAAGCTTGATATTCGAAGCAAAGCAAGAAAAGCGCACAGGAAATATGAAAACAAAAGCCGCTAAAAACAATCTCGTGCAATTTATTTACACAGCGCCGAGCACACAAAGCGCTGAATGGATGCCAAAATAAATGTTAAGGCTGCCAGAGTAAAGCATAAATAAATAAAGAAATATATACTTATGGCATGGCTGCTATATGCATCCGCTTGCGTAGCCATGCTTAAGAGCCGGCTGATGGGCTGGCTGCTGCCTCTTGGACACTTCGTAGGTTGTTGGTTTACCTGCTTTAAATTTGCTGCAACAGACCCTTGGCACTGTGTGCCACAGCTCGTATTTGTAATCCTCGTGCTAAATATATTTTGCTTCTTTTTCTTGTCGTTCATAGGGTACAGAACCTGGACTCTATAGTGCGTCCGGCCGACTGGGAGCTGCCAGTTGTAAACACCCGCGGCGATGTGCTTTTTAATTCCTGGAAAGGTGTCTTCAACGGCCAGGGCGGCTTCTTCTCCCAGGCACCGAGAATCTATAGCTTCAGCGGCAAGAATGTGCTCACAGATCCATTGTGGTAAGTTCCAGCATCTTGTGTATGAATGAATGTACGTGCCGTACATAGATTCCTGTTCACTGCAGGCCTCTCAAGCTCGTCTGGCATGGCTCACTGCCGAACGGAGAGCGCTCCATGGACACCTACTGCGATGCCTGGCACTCCAGTTCTCATGAGAAGTTCGGCTATGCCAGCAACCTGCTGGGCAACAAGCTGCTCGATCAAGAGCGCCAGCCCTGCGATGGCAAGCTAATTGTGCTGTGTGTGGAGGCCCTGTCTCAGGATCGGCGGAAAAAACGCGACGTTAGTAGCAGGTGAGTGTGGGAGGAAAACAATGAAATGAAAACAAATGAAATGCTTACACGTGTAGTATTGATTTGGCATTAACTTTTTATGGTGCCCGCCACGCACCCGAACTTTGCTCATTACAGTCGCAGTCACAGTCACAGTCACAGTCACAGTCACAGTCGCGGTGAGCTAGAGCTGGAGTTCACAACGGCCGACGAGTATGCCGAGCATTTAGATAATTTACAAGTGTAAGAGTCGCAAGTGTGGGGCAAGTGGGGGTGGCAACTGTAAACGGTAACTGTAACTGCAATACAATACAACACAATACGAATGTGAGCACCACTACCAATGCCATTATCACATTCATACACATTCAGAGGGACACTCACACAATACACACATTAAATGTAAACGTATATCATGGCCATGCATAAATACATATAATCAGCGAATTCCAAACTAAACCAAAAAATACTCAAGTAAGCGATAAATTAACAATTGCATAGTAAAATATGAACATCAACATAAATAGCTACATACACTTATTTACGAGTAACTAGGCATACATATATATATAAATATATATATATATACAATAATTTGTCATATCTTATAATTTGGACGGGCGACAAGCATTTTTGTACAAGCGAGTTATATAATATTCGTAATTGTAGCCTAATACATAGTGAAAATTAATAACTAAGCTAAATATTTTGTAATTAAGTCACGGCGAGGGCGAATCATATTTGCTGTTGCTGCTACTGCTGACATTCAGGTTAGTCCTAGTTCCAGATCCAGGATCTACCATAAAAGAGCTGCTCCCCCACGACGAGAACAACAACAACTCTAGCAATATTAAGACCAACAGCAAACAGCAAACAGCATACAGCAACACTTAATAACTGGCCAAATTAGTCTCCTGCATCCTCTTGCAGTTAGAAGCAGATCCATGCGCAAATACATGGCTGTATACATGTATAACTGTATTTTGTCAAAGACTTCTAAATGTGTAAATGTTAAGGAACAAAGATAAACCAATCAGATAAGCAAAATCAGAGCAAACCATTTTAAATCCCGAAACCAACGTTTTTAACTAAATCAGCTCCAATGTGCATTATGTTCTATGCCAATCCACTTTTCTATTCTACTTACTAATAATGTAGTCAGATTTTCTACATTGAAATACTCGATACGATATAAAAGAAAAAAAAAATATATATATATATATATATATATTTACGAAGAAATGACACATGCGTAAGCCCATTTTTATATGTACGCAATAGAATAACTGAATTATAGCAGCGAATGCAGTAATTTATATGTAATAAATAAATACTCATACATATGTCTGTATGAATGTAATGTAACTTATTGTAATTCTAGAACGAATACTAACGAGTAATGCACCAAATTACTTGACCCAGTATAGTTAGTTATATAATTTAATTTGCATTTAATTATGCATTTCCAGCTACAGTTTTGTAATGTAATAAATTAATAATGTAATTGTATAACTGAAAAGCTTATCATTTTTAACAGTTACCAATTAAAGAGAAGCAGCACGAGTAATGCTAATTGGGTAAAAGTCAATCCCAAGCAATTATATACATACTACATACTAAGTATCACATACATGTCTACATACATGCGCAAACATGCATGCGGCTGCATGCGTGTGTGCGCATGTGGCGAATAACTACTTTTAGTGAAATCAAAATGAATACTTAAATCCCTCTAGTCGTAAGCCTAATACTTCTATGCAAATTGAGAGTGCATATAAAATAAAAAAAATACATTTACGTATGATAAATAATCTATAAACATAACCGGATATTTTATTCTCGGGTGGAGTCGATATATTCGAAATGGGTCTCAATTCGGAACAAAACAATATCGTCGCCTCATGTAAATAAGGTCAGTTTAGCGATAAGAATTCTATTTTGAGAGCATTCGGATCTATGCAAGCAAAAATACATATTTCAAATTCTAATAAAAGTTATTAATGAAGTTTGATTGGCTGGAACTTTCTGTTTACTAACTTTATACATTTTGCTTAGCATATAGTAAGACAAAAAAAAAAATAATTTCTATCTGCAAAGTTTTCCGTTTACCTCTGGAATTTGACAAAAAATTTCTTTGATCAATATTCTTCAGTTAAATTGAAATCAATTTTCATTTTAAATTCCAAACTAGAGATGCAGTAAAAAAACCAAATAAATTTTGTTCCTTTCCAGCTGTAAATGTTCATCGCACGTTTGATTACCAATTTAAATAATTTTTCACTTGAATTAAATCAAATGATTTCAAACACTGAGAGCCATAAAATAGCCCAGCCCCATTTCGACTCCTGCTACCCTTAGCAGCCATTCGGGGGCATTGATGCTTTATGAATTTCAATGGCAGGCAACATAGTTTCGACGGTGACTGCGGATTCGGTAGCCACCGATATAGATACAGATATAGATACAGATACAGATACAGATACAGATTCAGGCAGAGAAACACGCAGCCATGAATAGAGATACAAAACATTTGTAAGGTAACCAAAGCAGGCTGACAATCGACAGAGGCAGGGGCAGAGGACAGAGCCAACAAACAAATAAACAAGCCGACAGGCCAGAGAAAAGCCAACAATTGCGATTACGATTGCGATTGGGGCTGGAATTGGGACTGGGACTGGAATTGGGATTCAAATTGTGGTTGCGCTTGTGAGTGCCAGCCACTTAGGCACAGAGCAATCAAATCAGATGAGCAGAATGAAATTTTAATTTAATGAATGAATACGAAAATTTTTGGTTAGTTGATTAGCTGTGAAGTCGAAAGGTCATGTGCGCTTTGAATGAGAAACCAAACAAACAAAGCCAAAGCTGCAGAGGTGAGTGCTGATTAAATGGAATCGCTGCCAAGGTAAGTAACAGTGGCAGACCACGGACGAACAACAACTTATAATAACATTTTGTATCTTTTGTACTCGATTGCATTTTCAATTTTCAATTATAAGACTTGCCGCCTGCTGGCTGCCGGCTTCTGGCTGCTCGCTGCTGGCTGGAGGTGCTCGGAAACTTTTAAATTCCGACTGCGCCTGACAATGTCATTCATCATAACACGTTTAGCCGTGAGCTTATTAGATTCCACTTTTGTACCCAAGCGCGTTTACAAGTTTCACTGCTTGTTTCTCGTTTTATTCTTCTTTGTTGTTTTCATTTTCGGTTTTTATTCGAAACAAAACACACGACTTGCTGTTCGGCAAACCACACAACTTACGCATTTGGCATCCTAAAGAAGTTGCTCCTTGTCAGTGTGTGTGTGTGTGTGTGTGTGGGGACAGGGCACGTTTCATGTGTGTAGGCAGACACATGCACACACACACACATATGCACACATATGTCACGAATAAAAACAATTTATCATTTAGCTTATCAAGCGAGGCCTAACGTCCATTATTTTGCGGACGCTATGCACAGAATTGTTTTTTGATGATAGTCATAGCTCCTAGCTTCTATATAGCAGTCGACTAGGCGGTAGGCGAGCCGGAAGGACCAGAGGCGGTAACAGAGCGTAAGCCAGAACAAACAAAGCAGAACCAATGCAAATAGCTAAACAAATGCCCAAGAAATGATTAGTGTGCTTTTTATCTATTGCTGGAGTAGTCAACTGACTCCGATTATGATTAAAATGCATTGCACTTTCCAGGTACTTTCTACCCCTTTCATATGGATATATGTATATAGAATGTCTGCAAGTGCCGGCAACTGCATGCACTCAAAGTCAAATATTGAAATGCCTCTGCGCAGACTGCGCTGTGCTGCTCTAATAACCGACTTGTGCCCATACGGCCCGGCCCAATGTGTAACTGAAAACCAACAATTATGCATGCCAAACCGCAGAAACCGATGCACCGGCGGCTACAGCAGCGGCCGCAACGACGGCAACAGCAACTGCAGCGGGAGCGGTACAGTCGACGGCGACAGCCACATCAGAATTTGCATAACTTTGTATGATTTTTCAACAGCACAACGCCACAAAATCATTCAAACAGGCACTGGGAAACCAAGCAAAAAGTTTAGCATAAATATTGACTATTATATGCCCTGTAATGCTGGAAAAAAAAAAACAATATATATATATATAAATAACATGTTAGGCTTACATGTATGTGAGTTGCTGTTTGAATACTCATATACTCGGAGTATAGATATTAGTTTCTGGTTGGAGAGTGCATGTAAGAGTTAATAGGATTTACTAGTTCAAAAGCCCTACAAATTCCTTTGTTGAAAATTCAATTCTGAATATGTAATATACATATTCAATTTCAACACATAACTCGAGTTCCTGGAAAATGCTGCGGTCGTCCATCAAAAAGCTCTTTTTAAAAACTAAAGGGTAAAAACGCAGCTATCCGCTTTTATGCACACACACACACACATATACCCTTACACGGTGTCAGTGAGCCGTCAACATTTCAACTTGTCATGCGAGTAGACACACACTCTTACACACACACACACACACACACACACACTCAGCCAGGGAGCGCACAGCCGGGTCGCAAGACGAAGACGTTGCCACTACCTCCAATTTGTCGGGCTTCAGCGGGCATTCGATATCATGGCTTTTGTTGCATACTTTTGTGACTGCAACAACAACAGTAACAACAACAGCAACAACAACAATAAGAACAACAACGACAACATCAAGAACGGCAACGTATTATTTCAGCTACGTTTTGCGGAAGTGCAACTGAAAACTTGCAATTTGTTTGACGTTTTGGTATTTTCGTTTGAATTTGTAATGCCCTGGACTTCAACACCTGCCAACAGCATTATAATATTGTTTGTTTGTTGGTTACGTTTTTATGTTCTTGTCGTTGTTCTGCCTGCTGAAGGGCCGTGTCCATTTCAGTGTGATACCCGCTGATCCAATTGAGTATGAATCGTGCTGGGCTGAGCTACTATTTACCATTCGGTTTATTGGTATTTAAACGGAAAAGCCATTGCTGCAGGCTCTACACACTTTCACACACACAAACACACACATACACACGTGCGGAAACACATATAAACAGCAACTCACATGCGTATTTATGTTATGCTGCCGCAGTAATACAAAAAGGTAGCAACTTTTAATTGAAAAACTTGAGCACTTACAAGTTGCCAACAGCAGTAGGGAAAAGTCAAGGGGAATGCAGTGAAGGTTCAGATTCAGCGAAATATATTGTATTTCCGCGCTACTCACTACACCTACGCACACACTCTCACTCTGTTTCGCTCTCCCTCTCTCCCTCTCTCCCTGTCTCTCTGCTTCGCCCTCTATTAGCAATTGTAGAAGAGTCGCAGTAATAGAGCAACTGCGGCAAAGCGCGTTTGCGGGGGGCGTTTGTGCTGGTTGGAGCTACGATGAAGGCGCGTTGTCGCCGGCATTACTCAAGTTGTTAGCAATGTTTACAAACACAATAAGCAAATACACTGACGATAGCAACAGCAACAGCAATAACAACAACGAATGGAGTATCAGAAACAGCAGCGACAACTGTAAGCGAGTCACCTGCACAGGTGTTGCAGACTTAAAGACACCGACGCCATTGCCGTCGCAGTTTCTGTTTCTGTTTGCACAGAAAGTTTTCCTGCGTGGGCCGGCGTTGACTTAGGCGAGTAAGCGAATAGTTATAGTTGCCACTGTTAGCTGGAGCATGCAGCTAGCTGGCTAAGTAAAGTCTGCCAGCAGAAACGTGCGAATAAGTTTCAGCACTTTGTAGCTGCCTACTAGCATAAATATTTACCCGCTGGTTAACTAAGCAGCAATGCAATTTCATTTAAAGCGCGCTGCGTGCAGCGCAACATACGAAATCAATATACCCAAAGAGTGTAATACGAGGAATAAAATGAAACAGAATCTGTATACAAATAGAGATTTGACCCTATATAGAAATTTATTTATATTTAATAATAATGTGTTTTAACCACTGTGCACAGACACGCACACGCACACCAACGCACGTGCGTCGAATCATAGTGAAAAGCTTTTAGCTGTCAGCCATTAACTGAAATTGGCTGAAGCCGTACAGCCAAATATTCAGCAACAGCTGCATAATTTAAATTATGATTTGGCTTTTGCGACTAAATCTATTTTGAGGGAGCCATAATTGGTTTATGCCTAATGTACAACTATATATGCCCAATGCTGTCAATACGCCAGCAACTGTTGCAACAGCAAAGGGCCAACCTGCCGCAGCGATAACGTTTCACATGCAAATTGCAATTCGCGCAGCGGCAACCACACTGATTATCGAGTGGCGACAATAGCAGATGGGGGTCGACACCAGTTGAAAGCCAACAGCAGCAGCACCGCCACCAATGCCCAAAGCCACGCGGCCTCAGCTCAGTATTTCATATAAACCGTAAGCCTATTAATAGCCCCCGTCTGCGATCAGACAAACAATTAAAATTGACGGCACTTTTAAGCGTTCACCCAGCTCTTGGCCCTTTCCCCAAATGCGTCCGCAGGGCTGCCCCAACAATGGCAGCCATTGTTCAATTGGGCGTAAATGCGTTGTTGTTGTTGTTCTCATACAGCACGTGCTAACCCCTTGGCTATTGCCGCTATTACCGCTATGGCTCCTGCTGCTCCTGCTGCTGTTCCTGCTGCTGCTGTTGCCCATGGCTCAAACAAGACGACGATTTGCCAGCTGCCTGGACACGTCAATTAGTTGTTGGCCAGTGTGTCGCTGCTGGTCAACACACAAAGTGCTTTGTTATTTGTGGCAGATTGTGGCAGCTTAGGCAGCGATTAAAATGTATACATAGTACATCCAATAAATTGACATGTAAACCGATCAAATAAATTAGTAAATTCAAGCTCTAAACAAGAGTTGCTCTTCGCCACTTAATAGCCAGTTGCTCCAGTTGAGTTTCCATCAATTTTCAAAACCGTCAAAGCTTTTGCTCAGCTTTTCACAAAGTTTACAACGTCTTTAAGCTCAGCCAAGCTCTCGCAACATGAGCTTTTTGACATAAGCCAAAACAGAAACCTCATAGAGCTTTAGTAAAACGGTTTGCATATATAAAGCTCAGCACTTCCTTTTCATGTCAAGCTTTAAAGCTCTAGAAAAGTTGTCTCTACTTTGTGCTTCAAAGTTTCTTTTATGAATTTATTAACACTAAATTCATTGAAATGTTCGATTTTTGTAATTTTCTGAATTTTATTTAATCATAATAAACAATGCAAATCCAAAGCATTAAAATGTAAACTTTATACTTAACGTACGCTTCAAATATCGAGCTATTGACCATAATTGTAAGGTTTACCATTGGCACACACATATATATGAATATACCCTCAATCGTATCTTATGCTGCATTCCATGAAAATTGTAAATATATGCACTGCTTAGAATAATGCAATATTCGCTTCGAAACTTTAAATAACTTGTATGTGTGTACGAGTATGTTAACGCATTTTGATCAGTTTAGATATCAAGTGGTATATAGTTAATTAATAGGTATATATATATATATATATAGTTATTGTATATATAAGTATTGGTATATAAGTTTTCTTGTGTATATGGTATAATGTTAATTAATTTGGTCTTTGTTTCATATGGAAATTGCTAATTCCTTTACTCATAATACTTTTTAGTTAAATTTTAAGTTAAACTCGCGAAAATTGTTGCTGTTGCTTAGGTTAAATTGAAACGCGAATTTATTACGCATAAATTCGGTTTAACGCTATACGTGTATATGTATATGTATATGTATATGTATATGTATGCATGTGTCTTAGTATAATATATACTCATATGTTCTCATTGTATATGATTATACTTTGTTCCCAAAGGGAAAAAAGTATATTGGTTTTGTGCAATGTCCGTCTTGCTGTCCGTCCGTCTGTCCGTCTGTCCGTCTGTCCGTCTGTCCGTCCGTCCGTCTGTCCGTCTGTCCGTCTGTCCGTCTGTCCGTATGAACGCAATATTTTTCGGCGCTATTAGAGCTAGAGACTTGAAATTTTAAACATATACTCATATATGCTCCCGAATTATAAAGTGTAAAAATTTTCCCGATCCGCCCACTAGGGGCGTGGCAAATCGGAAAACTCTTCCGCCCATAGTTAAGTTATCATACTAGATGATGAGCTAGAGAGTTGCAATTTGAAATGTATACTCGGGGTGACAACCCAAGTTCAAAAAGCTATGGCGGATATATCTACGCCCATTGGGGGCGTGGCAAATCGGGAAATACGTATCTTCTACACCGTTAAAGCTAGAACGCTGAAATTTTGCATGTGAGTTAATGTTATGATTCTAAGAAGATCGATCAAAAAGTTATATGTCTACGCCCATTGGGGGCGTGGCAAATCGGACCTGAATATATAGTGATTTTTCAAATTGTGCTATATTTTGAACACTATTGACACTAGAGACTTGAAATTTTGCATGTATACTCGAGTTGACAACCCAAGACTAATAAGCTATGGTAGATATATCTACGCCCACAGGGGGCGTGGCAAACCGCAAAAGTTGATATCTCCTACAGTTTTAGAGCTAGAAGCTTGAAAATTGGATGGTTGAGTTACTAATGTTCTCCTCTATCGATGCCCCAAAAATAATTTTTCAGCCTCTTTGGGGGGCGTGGCATATCGAAAAATACCCTGTAATTTTCGCATTTTTGGAATGTAAGCAACCAACTTTTGCAGTCATGTTAGCCTCGGCCTTTTCTAAGAACTGGCAAAAAATTATGCGTCTACGCCCACTGGGGGCGTGGCAAATCGGCAAAGAAGTTTGTTGTGGCCAACTGCATAATTCATGCATATAATAGCTTAGTAGCAATTGCTAAGATGGCAAAAAGCATTTTAACATAAATATAATAATATTAATAAATTTTAAAAAATAAAATTGACAAGTTTTTGATTAATAAATAAAAAGTTTCCAGCGGGATTCGAACCTAGGTCTTTTGAAAACAACATGTAATCGTTAGCTAAACCTAAATCAATTCACAGCTGATCAGCTGACCAGCTGATCAGCAGCTTGTGACGAAACAAAACAATACAATCGCAATTCTTGCAATATGTATACACTTTTGGATGTGTATACACTTACACATAAATAAATATATGCATGCATAGAAAAACTGCTTGCCACACAGCGTGGCAAATCGGAAAAATTGTTTTAGTTTTTGCTTAAATGCAAAATTCATATGCGTATGTTTATAAATTATCATCAATTGGCAGCAGGCATTTTATAATAAATATACAAATATAAAAAAAAAAAAAAAATAAATAATTTTTGAAAAAAAGGTTTCTGCGGGATTTGAACCCACGCACCTAAGTATAGCTTGCATAGTGCTTACCACCAGCGCCACTGCCCTGACCTGCACTTCAATAACTAAAACCAAATAAGACATTGTAATGCATTGCTAGAGCGCCTTTTGACAAAACTAAAATAACGATCGAAAAATTCCCAATTCAGTCACAATTCGTAGAATATTCTGGCATGCAAACTTTTGTATGTATACTTAGAAAATTGTGTATACTCGTATAGTGTGTACATGTGTAAATCTGTATGTATGTGTAGGAAAAACGTTTGTTGCTTGCCATGTACGTTTTCTAATTGCCGAAATATTTCGTTAATTAAATGTTTATTAAATAAATAAGATGCACCTATGGGAACAAAGTATATCGCAGTTAGTGGCGCCTAACTGCAACGTTCTTACTTGTTATGTATTGGCATAGAGTCGAGTAGCTTTAAATAGTATTCTTTGGTTTAAGTTCTGCTCTGGTTTGGTTTCTCGGTGTACACGTTTTACAATAGTGTTTAATTGGACCCTTCAGGTCTTGTATTGGGCATAGATGTAGTTACTGTAGTGAAGATCCGTAGAGTGTGTGCTTGTGTGGAAAAAAAAAAAACTTTGGCTTAATATCAACAACAATCAACAATAACAATTAAATAAGCTATGTCTCTGTCCCATCATCCCATCCCAATTCATTCAAATTCAACTTTTGATATTAAATCTTAAACCGAATCGCATAACAAGTACCAATTCCAAGTACATCCTAACATTATTGTCGCCTGCATTTGTGTGTGTGTGTGTTTCCGTGCTTCAATACGAAATAAGTGCGATACGATTACAAAGGAATACAAAAATGTAAATATTTGTTTTAATAAAAATAGATTATTTGGTCTGTTTGATTCGGAGAAATGCGAGGTGCAGAGGAAGGGTTGGAAATCGTGTTTAAATATGCGTAATATACTAGATATATGTATGTATATATTCTATGTTAGACTTGTTTGCCTTGCAAATATTATAATAACAATGCGAAAAATGCAAAATTCATATATATAATTCATATATATGTATAATTTGCTTGCTAACCTAGGCCACACCCACATACGAGTCTGTTCCCAGTTTTCATGTATAAATATGTGCTCAAGTATTTACATTATATAACGAAATCACCCAAACGCTGCATTTAAAATTAAGATCTCTCTATCTATCTGCCAGTTTCGCTCAACCACCACATGCTGACCCCTTCTCACTACTATCACATGGACGTCAAGCATCTATGCCCGCCCCCTGCCACAGAGAGAGATGCGCATTCACATGAGGACGCAGCGGTTCCAGCGGGATGTGTTACGCACACCGCCCTCGCCGCCCTCATTGAGAGCCATCGTCTTGGAACGCATCAGATTGAGGTCGGTGCGTATGCTGGGCCGCCGTGCATTGGGCGTGACTACGCCGCAGGCATCACTGAAACGTCGCTTGATGGATAGAGCATTCTTCTTGGTGCCGCCCACAGCCGAGCCATGTGGAGGCAGTGGCGAGGGCGCGCCAAACACAGAGACTAGGCGTCGATGCTGGTTGGGCGTCATCTCCAGGGGCAGATTGGAAACCGTGAATAGGGCATGAAACAGATCGTCGATGCGATAGTTCTGGCGTGCCGAGCATTCCACGAAAGCGCAGCAATTGTCCTGGCCAGCTATGTAGCCCATAACTTCGTCCAGCTGAACGGTTCTGTTCGAGTAAGGAAATCAAATGATGAATTGATGAAATCAAAGCAAATCAAATTTATTGTCAGTTTACTTGAATTCGCGATCACATTTGTTGCCTGCCAGTATCATGGGTATTTTGGGGAGACTCTTCTTCTTGAAGCCTGAGCCCGGATTCAGAGCCGCCCACTTGGTCTCGAGTATGTTCTCTCGCAGGCGCACCACCTCCTCAAAGGATTCGCGCGAGTCCATGCTAAATACCAATATAAATAGATCGCCTGCAATACAAATCGATGCAATCAAATACAAAATTTATATATAAGTATTTGATTTAGTTGATGCAAATTTATTGCTTATACATTGGATCCAATTTCACACACACACACACATATATATACATGGAGAGTATAGTAATCCGTGTGTGCATGTGAAGAAACAAATAACTGACTTCGGCAGCTGAGCTCCAGCTGTGCCTGATTCTTATGATAATTTATAGCACATTAAATAGCGCCGGGAACTCAGCAGCTTAAGTGATGAAACGTGCGTTTGATATGATTGCGGCTAACACTCACACACACTCACACACATACACATACTTATAGTGATATACACACTCTCATATATTGAGAGACTCATACATTAAGAACAGACATCACCCCGACTCACCCGTTAGAAATGACAAACGACGCATTGCGGGAAACGGATGATAGCCAGAAGTATCCAAAATATCCAATTGAAAGACCTCATTTCGTATGCGATACAATTTACGGTGGAACTCCTCAATAGTCGGCGTATAGGCCTCCTCAAAGCGATTGCCCAGAAAACGTGCCACAATCGACGACTTGCCAGCGCGTGACGACCTGCAAAGTGGACAGCCTTTTAAGTATAGACACCGATTCGACTTTGATTAACCAAATACCCACCCAAGCATCACGAGTCTATAGCAGTTCTTGGCAGATGGCAGGCTGTCATCACACAGCGAGAGTCCAGCGC
The DNA here is from genome assembly GCA_030914345.1 of Drosophila koepferae. Taxonomy (NCBI): domain Eukaryota; kingdom Metazoa; phylum Arthropoda; class Insecta; order Diptera; family Drosophilidae; genus Drosophila; species Drosophila koepferae. The sequence continues at coordinate 8,296,347 of JAUESR010000202.1, forward strand.
CCGGGCCATAGATGAAATCGTCGGCCTGCTCAATGGCATCCAGATTGGAATGGTGCTCCAGCATGTGAGCCTGATGGAGCTCAGCGGTGGTAACAATGCGGCTGCTGGTTACGCCGCCGTTGCTGCTGCCCGGTGCATCCTCCAAGAACGTGACCACATGGGCCGCTCCGGCTGCTCCGGCAGACTGCGGTGGATCATCGGTGGGCGTTGATCTGTGGTTCGCACTGGCTGCGTTTGGCTGTTGATTGCTATTGGCTTTATTGCGCGCCCTATTGAAGCTATTGCTGTTGCTGCAGCTATTACTGCCGCTCTTGGCTGGCTGTGGTGGTAATGTTGTTGGCGTCGGGCTTTGTCCCGGCTCGTTTAGTGCCACATCGACATAGTTGTTGTTGTTGCTGCGCGCACAGAACCAATTTTTGCAGCGATACATTTCGTCTGTGTCATTTCCGCCACTTTAATGGTCAACGGCGTGGCCTCGCTGCTGACCCGCTACGCCCGTTCGACAAGCACGCGCTGCTGCTTATTACGCATACGCCGAGTGCAACGGGCAAAGGGCTACCTGCGCGCACTTTATTACTTGTTTTTACGCTGCCACAAAATTCGTTTTTGGCCCCGTTGCTGTTGCCTGCAATCACTTTCTGTATGCGATTTGCATTTTCAATCAGCCAACTTTGTCGTGCCGAACATTTACATATGTATGTATATAGCTGCGTTTCCTGAACCTGTTTAAAACGGAAGTTTTGCTGCTAGCTTGCTTGCTCTTTTTGCAGCTGCGATGGCTTATCCTTGTTTGGCTGTAAAGAGAAACGCATACATTTAACACGCAAACACGTTAATATAAAATACGTTACGGGAATTGCATAAAGAATGGCCGAGTGTTGGTCTCGCCTGTGGGCCAGTGGCCAAAAGCAGCCACCCAATTGGGTAATTGCATTGACATGACAGAGTATTCCAGTCGAGTAAACCACATAAAAATGGCGCATACAAATTTCAAATTGACTGCACCGGCACTGTCCATTAAAAGGGCTTGACGTGGCCCTCAGCCAAGGACCATTTGGCTTCAATAATGACCATCTTGCAACAAATCTAATTAACTTTGTTTTTGCTCGCTACGTGTTCAGGATACTCCAGCAGCAGTAGTGCCCCATCGCTGCCTCGCCCGATTCAAATGCAGGCGAAACAACAAGGCAATGGACGGTATCAAACCGAAAAGTACCGACCGTAATCGAGTGCAGCAAGTGCCTTGGCTCGAATTTCGCCCATTAGAGAGAGAGAGAGAGAGAGAGAGAGAGAGAGAGAGAGAGAGAGAGGCGTCCAGCTTCTGTTCACATTTTTTCATTTCAAAGGAATTCGGTTGGAAAATATGCAAGAACAAGAACTCGCCACATAATGAGTAAATAAGTATGTATGTGGTTGTATGTGTGTAATATTCACTAACTCGTTCATACAGCAACGCCCAACAACCTTGCCGGAACCCCCTCCATTGTTGCCTGCTTCCACGAAGCTGGCATTTCGCTTTGGCTCTTGGGTGCAGAAAATGCCATTTAAAGAACTACTTGAAACGATATCATAATTGAATTCGGGGTTTTTCGGCCCCTGCTCGCCGCCATTCTCATGTGAATTTCGTAAGAAAATACGCAAATTACTAAGGGCCAAGAGGAACACAAGGAAACGCCTGAAGACAATGGAGACATTTTAAAGGCAACACACACACACTCACACACACACAGAGAGACAAAGCCAACGAACCAAGCAATGTGCGAGAAGAGACAAAACAACTTAAACATTTTTACAACTGTCAAATACCACGCACTTTGGGCGGGTGGATGGTTTAGGAAAAGAAATTAAAACGAAACGCTTGCAGGCCATTCAAATTAATAAACATTATATTAATGTTCTAAGAGATTTTTGCCTAAATGAGCTATTTTTACACTGCTACCACGACTTTTGCAAATATAGTTTAAGCCAGGTCTTGCTAGCCTTAATGAGTCAGCTAATATGCATAATTAATGATGCCTGCCTAAGTGTTTCTCAGTAATCGCATTGGGTATTCCTTTACTATCTATCTATTATTGCTAATTCCCGCTTACATGCTATCTAATTAGTTTCCTTTCTACGTGCACCTTGAAACATCAAATCCAATCAGCTTTTCCAGTAGGGTATAAAAAAGAAAACAATCAAGTAAATGACGGCGCACTTCAAGCTTTGCACCTGGCTAAAAGCTGCTAAGAGCAAGAACAGCACTACTCTGCTGTAATTCATTTCAAGACATTGACAGCGTAAATTAGAGCTGTGTTCCATATATAAAGAGTGGCTTTATAGAAAACTGTATCATAGTTAGCTTTAATTCTGTTCAAATGATGCTATAACTATTTTTATTGTATCTTCCTCTAAAGCCCAAAGTTTGAGATGCATTTATTTAATACCACTCAATGAAATTCAAATAATATGGAACTGTTTAGATAGGCCCGCAAACGTTATACAGTTTTGCTGTTGCATACTTTTTTGCTGTTGTTTGCAGCTCATAAATTTTACTGCATGCTTTTGCGTTAATCAATTAAGAGAGAGAGAGAGAGTTATGAACTTTACAATGCTGACTCTATATCCCTACAGATTTTCAAATAATATATGAGCATAAACCCAAATGCAGACAATTACTTAACCGGCATTAGACAAGTTGGGTTTCCAAATAACGATTGATGTGCTCCGAGTGCACACAAATTATTCAAAGTTCCCAATAGCACTTACACTCTATATATTTCTATATGCTTGTGTGTGTTTGTATCCCGGCCAACCATTGTTTGGTGACGCCTTTGCTTGTGCCACATGCTTGCCAAATGGCTGTCAGCTTGCAATGTGCTCAGCAATTTTTCATATATGCTTACAGTACGTGCATATAAATGCGCAAGGTGTCACGCCCAACCAGAACCGAAACTGTGATCCAGATCCAGAATTGCCGCAAGTTGTCATGTGCCAAGTCGAACTAGCAAATGCAATCGACACCTAATCTGGCGCGTACATCTGCGTTTTATGTGCGGAGCGTGGCGAACAACGAACGAACAACGGCAGCTACACAGCTGCGTGCGAGAGCAGAGCATCCCAATGCTAACCAAAAAAAAAAAAAAAAAAGGTGTATATATGTATATATATTTATATATGAGCATGTTGTGCGGTTTCAAGCTGCACAGATAAGCTCGCTCGCCTCGCTCAGTAGCTCTGAAACCGCAAACAAACGGCTAGCATCAATTACAGACCAAACAGTGAGAGAGATAATCGATGAGAGCGACTATTCGAGTATATTTGCTGGGGTTATCAACGCCCAGTATAATGCGAGTACCTGTACATCCCACAGCGCCGAAAGGGCCTCAGTTGCGCGTTGACAAGTAAAGAATTAGTACGCCAATTTATTAAGTTCCTTAGCAAAGTATATAATGTCAACGACTCCAACGAATGTCGCCGCTACCTACGACGACAGAAGCCAGCAGCAACAGCAGCAGCAGCAACAACAAATCGTTCGAGAAAAGTATGGAAAATGTCGCATTGGCAAGCTGGTGAGCACAGCTGCCATTGTCGTAGCGCTGCTGTTAGTCGTGGGAGCCATCTATATGCATGTAATGCAAAAACATCATCTTGGCCGCCTAAATATTGAACTTGCTGAGAATGAGGGCGATGACGGCGAGGCGACACTGCCCTTTGAAGTGGTCACCGTGCCAGCTACGGGTAAGTTAAGCTACTCTGCTAATTGGACATTATTGGAGAAATATCTGGAATCGTTACAGTATGTTCATAGTTCAAGGTTCACTGAGCTATAGATGTGGCTGCAACCACATCAAACAATCATGAGCAAATGTAATTGATTTTAACTGAGTATTGTAGAAACCATATATTTGGTGACTTCAATAGCAAAAACACATTTAAATTCTAGATTTAGTGTAACGCTGGTTTACTTAAATTTGATGCCGAAACTGTTGAACAATTACGAATAATTACATATATATCATCATCCCATTCATATTCATTGTTCACTGATTTCAGCTGCGTTAGGCACTCCGCTGCTTAGCGATGACTGTCTGAAGTGCATCGCGGCGACGGCCACAGGCAACAGGCTGGCGATGTGTCATTCAAAGCCATGTAGCATCTATCGAATCTCAAAGCCGTATTGGCAGGATGCGATGCGAGGAGTGACGTACATTGGTCCAGAGGGTAAAGCGAATTCATTGAAGGAACAGCTGCAATGCTTGCTTTGTCTGACCATCGATTAACCCAACTTAAAACCATTCCAGATTATGAGATTTGCGTATCAAATCCGTACTGTGCTGAGGAAACTGTGCGGAGCTTCATTACTTCTTATGCCAAAGATTGCGATGGTGATGGAATGATTCGGTGTCGAGATCACATAATGCTGCATCAACTGGGACCAACAGGCTGTATGATGGGCGCGCTACCGGTACTATCCCAGAACCGTATGACTGATTGTCTGAGAATGAATGAGCTTGAATAGAGACGCGTCTCTTTTTGCCCAGAGCAAGAGCAGATGTAAAGCATGGCTTTTATTGATTCTAGCAGCGGGTGGGTTACCAATAGTACCAGTAAAAGGTTGGCAAAAACAGAGCTAGAAAGTCATGGAACAATAGCAGCGCACAGAACTTGTCATCATGGAGGCTGGACTTTACTTCTCCCTTACCAAGTATTGTTTGCTCATGATACGCTAAAATCTGTGAGAGGCAAGTGCATGGCGAGTGGATGTGACATGATGTGTGGCAGAGAAAGTGGGTCGGTCATCGAAAGGCAAATGCAACAATATTGCAACAGAGACTTACGGGTACCACCAAGCAAAGTTGGCCAAAGATGAACATATAAAATGCCCAATTGGCATTCAAGACTACGGTAAACATAAGGCAATACACGCAGAATACAAATACACAGAAGCTATACATAAACAATAAGGTTCCATAATTCGTGAGGTCAAACTGTGTGGATAAGGGAAATTAAAGTCAAGTGTCAAGAGTCGGCACAGTATAGCACTCGAGACTTACCGGCAAAAATATCACTGTTATCAGAACCACAACCATGACTACGAGAACGACAACAAAGCCAATCAGCATTATGAGATATTCACTTCGTACAGCTAATAGACTAATGGCGAAGACCTGCGCCTGGACTATAACGAGAGTAACTAGCCAGTTTGCGCAGACCCTATGTCGTAGCTGCGGACTGACTGCGAAAACTAAGAAGAAGAGTAGACCCATGAAGAATAGTAGCAGCAGAGCCGACGCATTGTCTAAAATTAAACGACTGTCTATATGCCTGTAGATTTAGACATTGTAGTAGCTGTAATTATTGGAAGAGTAGAGTGCAAATGTTACCTTGTTATTGCAAGTAATGAAAGCCATTCGATGAAGGCGAATATCGTATAGACGATGAATTGAATAAAAACTTGGTAAACAAAATAACGACGGTCCTCAGGATCCTCGATCCTATCCTTTCGGATGGACCCGAATTTGGGGCGGAAATCAGTCATGATAACAAATAATTTAGTATTGTTTAATTCGATGATATTTTAAAAGTAATATATTAGTAGTGTAAGTCAGAAATGACAAGAAAAGCAACGTGGGTGTCGAACCCAGGGTCGTCAGCCTGCTTGAAAACACAAATAAGAACTTCACACAGCAAATTAGCGCAATAGCGTTTAAGAGTCGTACATAATTGAACTTGGCGAACTTTTCAATCTAGCAACATCGCGAACAAATTGAACGTCGCAAGTGTGTAATAATTAAAAGTTTACGCAGCACTTGCAACATGAGGCATCCCCCGGCTACGGACCCGTTGCCAAAGTTCGTAGCAACTTTTTAAACAAACAGCGCACGACCTCAAACTTGGACATCATTGGATTTTCAATGCTTTGCAATAACTTAATTTTAACCCAGTTAAGATATAACTCCTTAAATGGAGATCTTCGCTTGAGTAAGCAGCAAATACTACAATTAACTTGGCAAAGAATTTGCTAACAAATAATTTAAAATATGTAATTATGATTTTTTTGTTTTTTGTTTTTATGATTTCTTTGCTGGCAGCACAGTAAGATGAAAGTCTCACGCTCTGCTATTAGTTTTCACTAAAAAGGAAACAAAACATAATGAAAAAATACTTTTCATTTTTTTGTAAACGAGAACTTTTCAAGTCATGAAGAAGACTCTGTTAACAAATTAACAAATTTTAAATATCAAAAGTCTAAAGAATTTTGTTTGATTAAGTTATCAAACCTTTGCCAATCTAGAAACCAATATGCATTAAAGTAAAATTGATTATTTTACTGTACATTATTTTAGCCTTCTACTCTGATAAACGACTGTTTGGATGTGGCTGCTGTGTGCTCCTGTGAGAGAGAGAGTATAATTTATATTACCACAGAGCGTATGCGTAATGTCGGCAGCGAGACGAGCAGAACTTTGTATTCAAAAAGTCTTTCAGGAGCCGTTTGTTGCTTTAATTTAATATTGGCATGCGCCTTTTGCCTTTGTGGCCTGCCTGCAATTGATATGAAATGCGTTATTCGCGTTCCGTCACTTTGATTGCCGTAAACGTAATCATTCAATCGCATGACAAGTGAATATTACTTGATTCAATCAAATGCGCAATTGGCCCACAGAGCTAACAAAAAATCTATATAAAACTGTTTGTAGTCTTTGGGGTGAGTTGACACGCTGTTTGTTGCTCATGCATATTTAATTATTGTATTGAACAATTGTAACAAATTAACTAATTGCAGATCTCTATCGAATGCCTCAAACAAATTCAAGTGTTGCCTGCTAGCTTGACTGTTTGATTGATGAACTGACAGAGGGATTGAGAGATTAACGGTCAAGCCATTTTCGTGTGAACTGCGAAAACTTGAGCTTGAACGCAATTACAAAACTTGTCAAGAATTCTCGCCATGTTGCGTGGACATTCCATGCTTTTCACGCATGTTTCGAGTGGCCCTCGTCAAAGGTGTTGGCCAGCATCAAATCCCGCAGATTGACGCTAGAGAGTACACGCACGACGCTCAAATTGATTGCTTTATGGCAGCCCAGCCAGTATAGTGTAAAATAACTGGAATGCAGTGCAAGTTGTGAAAAGAATTTGCTCGTTTCTTTTTGCCAGCTGCTCAATTTCGTGCGCACTTTTTGCCGCTTCTGCTGCGAACTTTCACAGAATTTACAGTGCACATTTTGCATGCTGTGTACGTGATTGCTGCCTTCCCTCACCTACCTGGCCTACTTTCTCATGCATTTTATTTTTACTTTAGTTGCTCTTTTTTTTTTTTTTTGGCAATTTTGTTTGCACTGCCACCGACGGAGAAGAGGCCAATGAAAATGTAAAAAATTTATCAGACTTTTGCTTGGCTTACTAACTGGATTTACTATATGAAATTTACATGGCATTTGCCGCGCACAAAAACTCAAAGGGTATGCGACAAAGCACAAAGCGCCAAACATTAAAAAAAATATAGCTACAAGCTGACAGCTTGCAATAAACTGACTGCCAGACTATGAGATACTAATAACCGGTAACATTTACCAATTGAGACAAGAGCTCAAGAAGCCAAATGGAATACTCATTTATTAATTACATTGTGTCCCTGGAAAGGAGTATGCCCGTTGGGTATAGGGTATAGAAAGGGTTGCCAGCCAGTGGCTGCCATAGATCGCCGGCAATCAGCAAGCGTGCCACATAATTAAGTGCACATCAGAGATTAGCCACAAAATGGGCGAAGCGCACCAGCGAAGGGACCTCCATCGGCCTCGGGACATAAATCTGGAGCAGCGTCCGTAGCTTTTATGTGCATATTTAAATACGCATCAGCAATGGGAAGCTGACACGAGACTAAAGAAACAAAACGGCCACAGCAACAATGTCAACTGACAGCAAAGGCAAAGAAGATTTTAATGTCTCTGTTATGGCAATGGCCGCCAGCTGAATGCTCAAAGCTGAGGCGCTTCATTAATTTTATAGTCGTCGGGGATGCCGCGATGCGCCAAGAGCTAAGGGCTGTGAGAGAAATCTGAGGTCGGCAGGCGTGCGTTTTGCGGTGTGGTTTTCCGTTGTTCCTGGGTTAGCTTTGAACCTGTGAGGCTGCTTCAATAAAAGTTTTGATTGTCTAGCCACGCACTAATACACACATCCGACCGGAGCACACATCTCGCATGCCACTCGCTTACTTACATGCAAGTAGCCATGTGTGTGTGCGTGTGTGCGTGGGCGTGTGGGCTACCAACTCAAGCGGTTAAACGTGAAACTTTTTTAATTAGAGTTGTGGCGGGCAACGCATGCCACGCTGGCGCATTGTGTAAACAATTTTCGTAATCTTGGGCGCATAGTTTGGACGCGTTCTATGTGCTTCCTGACTGCTTCCTAACTGCTTGGTTGGCTGGCTGCCTGGCTGCCCGTCTGCTTGACTGCCAGCCTGTCACGGCATTTGCCTTCATGTTGCAGCCAAGGCCAATACAAATATCGAGGCAAAAATGCTCATCAAATTGGCAACAGTAGTAGCCCGTCCTGTTATTTTCGTGCTAAATAAAATTCATGAGCCTTCGTAATAAAAGCGTAACAGCGTAGCTAGCGCGCGACAAAGGACCACAAAGGACCTCCAGCACCAGCACCAGCACCAGCAGCCAGAACAACAGCAACAGCAGCAGCAGCAACAACCAATGAGCTGCTGAACGGAGCAGCTGTCACCACTTGGCAATGACAATGGCACCCTCGAGAGCGGAGCGCATAAATTCGAGACATCTTTTGTGCAGCGCTAAATTCACAACAGTTTGCATTCATTTAACTTGGCTATTATCAAAAATAAAAAGGCTTTGCGCTTGATTGAAGTTTCTAAGGCTGCCTTAGCCCAGGGCTTAACATGGCACAAAATTATGCCAAAGAACGAAAAGCTTTATTATAATATACTAGACCTTAAGATATGGAATTCATAAACTAATAGAATTTTAAGCTTCCCAAAATAACAATTATTTTATAGACCAAAAACATTCAAGTTCTTTCGTGGAAACTTTTAAATTAAATTTGTATCCAAGATTTCAAGCATCAAATTCGATAGAAGTGCAAAAGAAATTGAAAGTAAGTAAGTTCTTCGTATTAATCCATAGCAAAAATTAAACTTAGCAGCAACATTAGATTTAGCCAAAACTATTTGACAAGCCAAGTTCGACAAAGTTATGTGCATTTAAAGTTTTATGTGTCATTCGCTCTAAGAGCCCAAGCTTTTCGACTTAAGCTGCACTCTAATCCAATTTGTTGAAGCTGCAAAAGCATAATGCAACTTGTAAATTGTGTTTTTGTTCGTATAACTTAATTATCGAATGGCTGACTCTTATTGCCGCGACATGTGCGGGAAATGTTGTATCTTTACATAATGGGGAAAATGCTTTTCGCACCAACATAAAACGTCCGCAGCAGCTGCAAATATCCGCAGGATGCGTTGGCTGTCAATGTGATTATGTCAACGCAATCAGGCAATGATGTCCTCATCTGCAAAGCACACTTTCCTGTTGTTTCTAGCAATTCCTACAGCCTCTGGCGCTCGCCTCTGCGAAATGCTGATATTGTATATGCAATACGGAGTATACATAAAGAAAAGCCATATCGTTACAAATCGCTCGCTTGTTTGCGTATCAATGAAGAAGTAGCCTTTATTGCATACTTTGCAGCGTGAGCATTATGCACGCACACATACATAGACAGACACGTTCACACACAAACACACACAGACAAAACGCGATGACAAACAATTTCCGGGGTTTTCGCCTTATGGCTTCCGTTGATATACATATATATATATATATATATTTTTTTTTTTTTTTTGCTGTGCTACAGGGTATTTTTTGTATTTCGGTCAGGTCACATTTATGTTTATATTGTACGAGTATACATTAATTATGGCTATTTGCTTGGCGTCTGCCCTCCGCCAATTATGTGCACGAAATGGCTTATTATTGATCCATATACATGCCTACATATAAACATGGGGCGCGTGGCGAAATCAGCTACCAAATGGCACTCAGAGGCCACTTTCGGTTGGCCCTCAAACGCACCATCAACACCCGAAGAGAAATTTTTGGTAAACAAAAATAGGCTCTGTTTACTCGACGAAGAGCCTTAACATTTGTTGCTGTCAACCCTATATAGCCCCGGATGATGGATGTTATTATAATTTCTATCTGACCAAGCTGTCGCTTGACTCAAATTCGTCTATCTACCATTCAGAAAGAGATAGAGAAAATTCATGCCCAATTCAGAAAGAGAGGCAGCAAGAGAGAGAGAGAGAGAGACAGCGTTCAGAGCCATCCGCTTGTGCTGCCCAATTGCATTCAGACTGCGGTCAACCGAAGAAAGTTGGTCAGTTCATAAGCTGCTTAAAAATTAAAAACAATTTAATGAAAATTTGTTCCAGTTGCACAAAAAACCAGCATCAAGCACCGCAGAGCACCGTTTTTTCTATGGGCTTTGTCTTAGTAAATAGTAGTTTTATTTTGTAATTACACTAATTGGTGCCGCAGCCAGCTAGGGTGAATATTATAATACGATAATTTGCTTCGCGGTATATATTGTGCAGCTGCTGCTAAACTTCATGAAAGGCAGCGCTGAGAGCAGCATATTATTTTCTAAGAATTATTTTATTAGTTTAACGTTTCTTGCTAATAAGGTTGACTTTTACTTTAACCAAAAACATTTACAGCAATTATGGAGTAAGTTAACAGTTTAAGCTTATTTCCTTTACCTAAAAACGAAAATAGGGCCAGATTAAAGTAAGCTCCATTTGCTCAGCTCGACTTGTTCGTTTTTTTAACAAGTATACAGTTATTTTTGGTCTGGCCCAGGGAAACATAAACAGTCTTGGCTGCGTCTTAAGGACATGTGGTCCATGTATTAGAAAAGCCACTTTGCGGCTACCGAACTGAGCCACAGGGGTCCCACTGAGTCGGCTGGCATTTTAAAGACTTACCTTTGGGTTTAGCTTACAAATATATACGCAATACTATGTAATCATTGGAATTACAACGAAAATTCATAACAATGTACAGGCAGACAGACCGACTGACATAAAACACACTTCGCACATAACAAACTTGCAGTTGTTGCTCAGCTGAGTGGATGTGCGAAAAATCAAATGGTTTACGGCGGCAACACATGTCAAGGAATCACAACAGATAACAAAACAATAAGAAGAATGAGAAGAAGCTCTTCCTTGCGAAATGATCGACTAGATGTCATCCTCTACCCGCTTAGAGGCTGAATGTTATGATATTGGTTTGGAAAAGCTTCTATTAAAATTAAAATAAATCTCAAAGAATAAAAAGTTTAGAGTCCCAGTATAGAATTTACTTTTCCACAACAGAGTTTTATGGCAACAAATGATTTATTATGAGCAATTGCTCATTTTCGTATAAACATATCAATGTTTGAGTGAAGCATTTATGTATATTTTCGGTGCAGGGCATAAAACAGCAACAGCTGCAAAGAAGTCTTCGCATTGGACCCACAAAACCATTTTACCAAACACTTTGAGAAATGTTGAAAAAGATTTTTATTTCTTTCTTTTTTTAAAGGCGTGTGCCCAGGCAGTAGGCGGATTTCTATGAACGCACAGCCCTCGTAGCTAAGAGCCCAACTCTACACCAAATCGCTAAAAGATGTGTGAAAGGCGGTGAAAAGGCGAACCGTTGGCGGAAACAAAGGATTGCGCTGGCGTTAAAGGTTAAGCTACGTATAAAATTACTTCGGGCGACAGCACAGCTGCTACCGTTAATATTTGTCTCTCTTTATGATTCAGATTTGCGTAGGAGGGTGACATTTGATTTGTGGTGCTGAAATATCAGAGGCGGAACATCAAAAGCTCAGTCCTCGTTCATATTCAATTAGCAGACAGAAATTCAAAATGCTTGCTAATTTATTAATGGCTAATGTCAAATTTTTGATGCTTTCAAATGACATTGAAAAATTATCTATGATATATGTAAGTGTGTGTGTGTGTGTGTGTGTGTGCGAGTGTGAAGTGTCTTTCTGCTGCTGTACGTGAATGAGTGGATGTTGCTTAATGGTCTGGGCCCCAACAAGTGGGGAACTGTGACATAAAACAATTTAGATAAGCAAAGTGTGCAGGGCACAGAACGCGTCTAATACTTGAGCACATATTTACATACTCGTTCAAAAACGTACGAGTTTCCCTTTTAGCTCTGCTGTGCAGTCGTGTGTTTGTTTTTTCCACTGATTTTGCAGAGCATGCTTTATTTTCCCTAACTTTTTTTTTAGCAACTTAATCAGTTAAATATTACGGGCTTTTAACGTTGACAAACTTGCTTTTTGGCTTCAAATCCAGCTGTTACTTGGGGGAATGAAACATGAATGGAGGGTCGGAATGGTCGCTGCTGGAATTCCAAGTGCCTCGATTAAAGTTCAACTATAAAAGTAAGCGAAATGTAAGAGACAAAAGCCACAGTGTTCTGCACTCAAGAGTTGGGCCATAAAATATTGAGTGTTTAAGTGGGTAACCCAATGCTTGGGGTTTTTATAGGCCAAGTGGACGAGGGCTGGTCACGACATCCAGAAGAAAAAAAAAAATACAAAAATAAAATAAAATAAAAATAAGTAAATGCTGGTAGCAAGCACACTGATGGTGCTGACCGATGTGGGCAGCCAAAGGCAACCAACAAATCAAATAATAAATAAAATAAAATAGTCCCAAATTGCATTAGGTGTTGTCACATCATGGCGATGGGAATAATGCTGCCTATCTGTCGATAACAATGTATTCTATTATGTGAAGCACAAATTGCGGCTCACCTGTGGTGGACATCATCCAAATTGCTTGTCCTGTACAATTATAATGTATATTTCTTCTACTGCTGACACTTAATACATTATGCGTATCGCACAAATGCACAAACACAATACAACCAACACACAGACACACTATCTCACACTAATACACACTAGCCAAGTCATATTTGGAAGTCATCAGCATTTAGGCGAAACACATCAATGGTTAAACGCACGCCGAGTCGTTGTCCTGCTGACCGGCACAGAGTTTGTTTTGCTTTCGCGTAATACGCACTGAGCACGCCTTTAAGTACGCCGTCAATTCAGATTTAAATTGCCGTGAACGGCATGAAGTGTCCTAACCAGAAGCCGACGAACCCTTATCTGAAACGTATTGCAGCCATCGCACGGAAATTACTATGAAATTCAATTGACGAAGGTTTCGCGCCTGCGCACAGCTTAACAGCGAGAGTGACTGCTGATGCCTGTTAACACTAACAGCAGCGTTAACAGTGCGAGTTTGAGTTCGAGTTCAAGTTCGAGTTCGAGCTGTTGTCGTAAGTGCGTATGTAAGTGCTTAATTTGACATGAAGTTAAATAAACAGCACAAAAGTCAAGTTGTATTCCATCTCACTCGCTCTTCCTGTCTCTCTCTTTCTCTCTCTCTCTCTTTCTCTCTTTCTCTCTGCTTTTAGCTTGCAGTCATAAAAATATCCAGCAATACACAGACCCATATGTACACACAATTAAGTAATGGTATGAGATGGCGCCCAAGTAAAGCATTCCCATGTCTTTGGCATCGCAAATAAGCTGTTGATTTTAAAATCATTTTGTATGATTATCAAATCATTTGCTGCCATCACAAACTCCCTGGCTCATGCCATTCCAGTGACGTGCCCGCTGACAAGGTTAAGACCCCGAGAGGCCGCTTTAATGAAATGCTAAGATGTTGACAATTATGAAAATAAAGCATCTACATAATATCCAAAAGCCAATGACTGTGTACGGCTCCTCGGGTGGGCTTAAATGTCGTGGCGGCCTTTGACTCTCGCCCACGGTCTGTGGTCGCCGCTGCGGCTTCACTCAAATGCCGCAAATCCCAAACTGTGCTTTTGACATTAATAGCTCGCCGGTTGCCAGATAACTGCCAAGCCCTAAAGGCTAGATGTGTGTAAGCTAAGCTCAAATTGCTACCCCAATAAGTAGATACTCGTGCGTTAGTCAACGCTTACGAATTCTACAAAATGAGCATTGCTCACGAAGAACTTGATGCATTCAGCTTTATATAAGACTTGTAGTATTTTTAATTCATAATAATTATGCACAGCTGTTAGATGTTATAATCTCTGAGATCAAACAAGACGCAATGGTAAGATTGATTACAAATATATGTATATAGAAGGAATCGATTTGATATAACTCCTTACACACACATTCCATATGGCCTTCATTTGTGACTTAGTTTAAATGCGGATTACGATATTGAAGTTGCTCCTCTCAGCTGCCACAGTTGGCTGCACATGCAAATAAGACATACGCTAACTTGCATAAAAACGGAGAAAGCAAAAGATAATCAGATTTCATATCAATAACCAATATTTGTGTACTGGAATTCGTTAGGAATCACACACACACACACACACACACACTAACATGATGTGCATTGTTCGAAGATACAAAAGTGTGGTTGAGATACAAAGTCAGCCAATGAACTGAACACGGTAACTGATGAATGCAACTGTTTGCTGTGAAAACGTGTTGAATAGCCTTTGGTGTATACACACAGACGCAGACACATACCTGTAGAGCAGACAATTGCCGTGCATACAAGCCAATATCAGGCAAACGCTAACGGGATAAAAGACAGGCAACAAGCTCGACTTGATAGCATCACTTGACAATTGAAATGAGAAAGCAGCCAACACACAAAGCAGCAGGCGCAACTGTAACGCTTAGCATGTGCCATCCCAGGCATGACTGACTGAGTGACTGGCTGGCTTTCCGACTGACGTTCGTTCTATTGGAGCTGAAAAAGCAAATACACGTGTGACACTGCAATATCTCAGCATCAGCATGCCAACTAAGCGTTGGGCTTCAAATATCTCATTAGCATGCAGAGCTCGTTAAACGTTTTGTAATCAAATTAATTGCCTCGCCGGAGATGCTGATGAGTATTCATAATCTGTAACAATTTCACATTAATTAAAAGCCAATATAAGTGAAAATTATCAAGCAGAGAGCACAACACGGCAGCAGGTAAACAGTCGCCTATTTCATTAATAACGCACCGGCCGCCGCCGCTGCGTGGGTAGCTGGCGCGTAATGGAAACTAATGTAATGACAATTTATTGCAAAAGCAGGCAATGCTCAACCTCAAGCTGCCAACTTGCAGTCAATTAGTCAGCCAGTCAGCTGCTGAGTTGGCAGAGTCGGAAAGTCGCACAGTCGGACAGACGGACATTCGGTCAGGGCTACAGCATTGGCCAAAACTCAATTAGTTTTAATTAATTGTCGCCACAACGGTACTTGACCAGTACTCTTCCACTCTGGCGCTGATTCAGATGGATTGACGACGCTTAGATTTAATGGAGGTAGCCGTGCCAAACGGAACTAAGCCGACACGCCCGTCATCATCATAATGGCCCGGACTGTCCATAGTGCGCTGTGCAGTGGAAAGGCCTAAAGCTTCAAATTGTGACTGACTGACTGAGCTTCAGATCAAGCGTGTCGTGAATGGCAGCCAAGTCACGGCTAGCTGACCCAAGGGCCCATCAAATATTTACATATAACTACGTATGTCCCATCGTCAACTAACTGTTGGCGTCTGCCCATATACATATCGATTAAATTGGCTTGGGGCCACAAAAGTTAGGTGTCCAGCTGTATAATTTAAGGGCATTATTAGTAGGGGCATTTAAATAGAGTCACATGCATGCAAACACACATCCACACATGTATGAGGAAATTTGTATATATGTATGTTGTAAATTTCTCGTCAGTAAAGTTGCAGCACAAACTTGGCCGCCATGCTAAGCGTTTCAGCCCGAACGGGGTCGGGACATGTAAATATCACCCACGGGCATGGTAGACCCTCAAGTTTGTGTGCGCGTTCGAGTGTGTGTGTGTGAACCACAACATGTGTTGCCGGGCGTGAACAAAAGTGATCCAAAAAATCACATTACCAATATGGCAAGAAGACCCAGCTTGGGCTGTGGCTTCAGCATTAGCATCGGCATCAGCATCAGCATCGGCATCGGCATTGGCATCAGCATCAGGATGTGGCCTGGGGCTAATGCCTTAATGCGTCTAAACTTGCTGTAAATCAGCGTGCTTTCAACTAATTTGCCGTCACCTCGGGCGAAACCAGGTGTTAAGGCTCTCAAAGCCGCACAATCGACCTGAAGTGGCCCCTCAGAGCCTAATCGGACCAAATCGCAAAAATGGCAACTGTCGAGAATTTTAATGGAAAATTTCATTATAAGAAATACATTCGAAGCACACAATTTCGATTAAATACGATTTTTATTCAGAATATAAGTGGCGCTGAAAATTTCTTTTATTCAAACATTTAGTATTAATTATTAAATTTCTACTTTTTTTCTTCTTTAATTCTGTATGCATAATTGAAGTCGCTGTGACTTTCTCAATTTTGCAATGATAATTATTTAATTTTAACGACTTCTTTGCTAACATATTTTGTTCAACACGTTGTCAGAATATTCATATATGTAATATATTATATTTAATCATATCCTCCACTTGAGCACAAAAGATTTTTGCCTTTCTTCGAATTCCATTTCTATTTCTAAAACTAGGGTATAATGACATTATTATGAAAGTAAGAGCTCTAATGATGGGGGAAAAAAATTAGGTAAGTCAATAGCAATATACTAGTAACGCATCATTCAGTCGTACAGCTAAAGACAGACACAACCTGCAGATAATCAAGAGTTCAATAGAAATACTCTGCTTATGTGCAGGTTAAATGCTGATTGTTAAAAAAATATGTTGAAATTTGTTGGATACTGTAAACACTTATTTGATAGCACTACGTATAATAATTAAACATATAGTAAAAACAAAGATCATTTGGGCTCAAAATATCTTGTTTCAATAAACGGCGATTCCATGCAAAGCCATTCACATTCGTAACATATAATATATATATATATCCATATATATACACGCATATATGTGCGCAAAGTCTTAAGCACGCCAAGCGAACTGTACAAAAATAACGGATAATGTCTCAAACTTATTTAAAGTAAGTAAAAAATGTATGCACACCCACAGAAATTTATAACGCTCATATATGTACATACTTTATGTTCTCTGTGGCCTGGCCCCAAAGCATTTCGAATTGCCACCAGCAACAGCAACAACAACAACAACAACAATAGCAAAAGCAACACACAAAAATCGCGCCAATATATCGCAGCGCGGAAATAATGCAATTTGTGTGTGAACTTTTTAATGTAGTTTCACAGTGTGAAATATGTGAGCACACACACACACACACACGCACAAAGGCGCCAAAAATATACAGAATGATACAGATAGCCAAACAGGACGCACATGAGCTTATCAAACATAAATATTTACGTACACAAAGGACGTGGTTCCGGACGTGGACGAGCGAAATGTCCACGATGCGACCAAACGCCAACCACGAGCAGCCAACGAACGCGAACTGAGCGCCACGAGCGCCTCGATGTACCGTTAAAAGGCGCGTTTCCTTCACGCTGCTAGGCTTAACAGCGACTGTTAAATAGCTGTTAAATGCCAGCTACAAAACCAATGGAAATGCACAAGAAGTTTTTTGTATTCATATACACGTATACACGTGTGTCTGTGTCTGTTTCTGTGTATATATGTGTGTCCTCCATTGTGCATTAAATATGGAAATGCGCCGGCGACAACAAAGAAAAATAATGTTCAATTTTGGACCAACTTTTATTACAGTATAGCATAGCAGCTGTTGTATTCACCTGAAGGTATATACATATGAAGCCAGAATGCGCTTGCTCTCATATATAATTTAAAATCTGTGAAGGCAAGCAATCAAATAGTAGTAAATGCTCTCTGCTGAGTAATTGAAACAAATAAGAAGAACTATCACACGCACAGCATAAGAGAAATCCGATAGCCAGAGGAACCAACATTGTCAGCCACTGTCAGTTATTGAATTTCATAGCATGTCAAATGCATTTGCCAGCATCAAAGTTCTATATTGTTGAGTTGTTAAATGTAATAGCGCGCCCGGTGACTGCGGACAACAAACGAACCCAATGACTCTTCACTGAAATGGGCAGGTGTCGATTAAGCGGCATCTTCAGTCCACTTCGCACTCACATGTGGCTTTGGGTTTACACTTTTTTGGTGGAGTCGGCCCACTTCAACTCAACTTTTTAGTGGTGCGACGTTCGGAGAGCGGAGCGGGGAATAGAACATTCGACTGTTGGTTCTTAGCTATTGATTTTTACTTTTAAAATAAATTGGTTTCGTTTGTCTGCGCTGCTATTTTACTGTCGACAAGGACAGCTATCGCACTGCTCGTCTTGGCTTGGCTGGCCAAAAAGTTTTCTATAGCAATTATTGTTTGAGATTATTTTTCATTTGATCGCCCTTGCACTGCATTGGCTGTCACCACCTCCGGCTGCTGTGGCAGCAGCTATTGTTATTAATATAGCCAGCGCATTTCTCGACTTGAAAGCTAGAAAAATTGCATCTCAAATGAAATGTGATGGGGCTAAACGTCACAAACACTTTTCCCATTTAAGCCTTATGTCCAGCTACTTTAAGCGTTTCAGAAATTTCATTTCAAATGAAATGCTAAAGATTACGGCTCGAGTACCCGAGTAATAAAGAAGAAAAAATGAAAAGAAAAAAAAAACACCCTGTTACCCCAAAACCCTTTTGCTTGTCATTGTCGTCCCCATTGCCTCCCAGATCCACTTTTAGCTTAATTGAAATGCTTGTGCTTTGCCTAACATTTTTTCTATCCACTTTCGAGTAGTGTTTGTTTGCCGTATTATTTTCGGGCATTCGCTCGCATATTTTTCCGGCTACGTGACACGTGCTATTACCCGTATAGAGCCATAGCTGAGCCCCTAACCAGACCGACCCGACCGGAATCGAGCGAACAGTGACAAAACAAAGCTATTTTTTAAATATGAACATTTGGGCATCCATACACCATGTTAGCAAGCACAAATGGTGGCCACTTCAGAGAGCGCAAGAGATCTGTTTGCATTACAATAGCCCCCCAAAGGCTCAGCCCAGCCCCACACAACCACACAGCTACCCAGCTCAGTGACTACTGTCTCTTTGTTTAACTGCGGTTCTGTTGCTGGTGCTAAATGTTGGAATTTTATGCGCTTGATGTCGAGCATGGAGGAACAAAAGCAACAATTGTTAAAGTTGATAGTAAAATACACATATTATTGGGCATTCAATACACTTCTGGATCATTCAGCAAAACCATCTCAATTAGGTTATTTTATTATCTATACATGATTGTCATTGGTGGTTTTTGGCTCAAATCAACTTCGTTGGCTATTTCTCACTTAAAATCAAATTTCTGTTGAATTTTTTTTATATGCTTTTTTTTTTCTTTAGTCTTTGATTCGTGCTTAAACTAAATGTTGAACCGGTTGGCTGAAATACTTAAGTTAAATTTAAAGAGTTTTATGCAATGCACCAAAAATAAAACAAAAATAATAATAAATAATAATAATAAAAAACACGTTTGTTTTGACAGCTGCAGACTAATAGAAGCATAAATTGAACTATGTTCGAATTTGAAACACAACAAAAAATACAATAAAAAATTAAAATAATGAATACATGCGCATGTTAAAATAACATCGGACGTCAACTGAACACAGCATGTCTATTTTGAAATGTATTCACATCCTGGCCTAGCGATATGGATAACAAATATTCTCGCACAGCCCAGCATTGGAAATTAGGAATGCTTTTGTCGCTCAGATAGCACCCACATTTCCACAAAACATTTATCATCAAGTTGAAAATAAAATAAAATGTTAAATAGAAGTTTTTGATTACACAGCAGACTTTGTTTTGTCAGAGAGTCAAACGACAGACGACAGACGACAAACGGCAAACGACAAACGACAAACGGCAGCATCAGCACTCAGGCGCGAGCACCTGTTTAGGGCTGGGGGCGGCAGGAGGCGCTCGAATCATTTAAAGAGCGATTGTGTTTACCTTTCGTTTCCGCACAGTCTGGACAGACATTTGCATAAGTGTGGGCAAGCGATAAAAATATTTATGCATGAAGAAAAAAATCAAGCCAATGTTTGAATTAATTACAAATGGAACACGCATGTAAATATATATTTATAAATACTTAATATATTCAGGAGTGTTTATACAAATTGTAAAGAATATCCACACCCAGAGTATATATATATATATTTATGTGTATATATATTATAACATGCTCGCACATAGTTAATTTCCTCATGTGCCTTAATCTTTTTAATTAACTACTCATATCCGCCACAGAGCATGCTTAATTGATATGAGGAGCCTGCTAACGTATTCCCATTGCCACAACTCGTTGCGTGCATTGTCTGTGTGTGTGTGTGTTTCTTGGCGTATGTACACACTTTCCTCTCGGGCTCTTAATGAATTTCAATTTTCTCAAACAGCTACAAAAGCTAGCAGCCAAACTGAAACTCAACTTTTACTCATATTCATATATCAATTTGATGCAAATGCTCGCATATTACGTAGCGTAGTCTCTGTTTAGTCACAGCAATTTCCTATTTCTCAGCATAGATAAATTTGACTACAAAAATCTGGTGTCGCTGTGCTGGAATGCTCTTTGTTGGCAGCGCACAAGGCTAGCCTTTGTCTAAGAGCTGCTTCGTCTGGTATGTCGTCTGTTATTAGCACAGTAATTAAGTTTTGCGCAACTGGCAATGAATTAGCAGGAAAACACTTTAATTAGTGTCTTCTAATCACTGCACTTCACGATTATCTGCAATAGTTTATTTGTACATCTTAGACTTATTTAGTAGTGTCAGTCGAGTTATAATGAACGACTCGCTTAAATTTGGCGTGCGCGAACTTCCCGATCCGCCAACTCCTCGGGTGTGGGATGTTCCTGGATGTATCGAATCGACTGCAGAATGTAATCGGGGATGGGAGGTGGAGTTGGTAGCAGATCTGATTGGGGCTGGTATCCGTTTTCATCGGCCACATAGCTCACTTGAACTGGAATACCTTCGGGTGTCACATAAGCAAAATATCCCTTTGTATACTGGGAGCCCACGCCTTCCTGCGAAACTATCGTACCATCGCTCGTCTCAATGGTGGA
Source organism: Drosophila koepferae (assembly GCA_030914345.1). Taxonomy (NCBI): domain Eukaryota; kingdom Metazoa; phylum Arthropoda; class Insecta; order Diptera; family Drosophilidae; genus Drosophila; species Drosophila koepferae. The sequence goes on from JAUESR010000202.1 coordinate 8,317,498, forward strand.
GCTGAAGGAACCATCCGTGTCGGCCTGTGTATCGAATCTCGTAATCTGAACTTCATCTCCTGGACGCGGAGCGGCGGCGACGCAGGCCAAAATTGAAGCGAGAACGAGCTATTAGCAAAATAAATCAGAATTCAAATCGGCATTCCCAAACACATTGATCTAGCTACTCACAAGCTTATACATTGCGTTGCTGGTGCAGTCTTTGGACGTCAGTTGTGATGTGAGCTCTGAGTCCATGCCCTCAACTATATATAGTATTCGAAGATCTAAGATTTAAATATTAACAATAAAATCTCAATATGCAAATTGATCATTTCGAGTAACCCACTTTGAAGATATACTTTGCAACATGCGCAAGCTCAAGTAGATACACCGACTAGATAATACGCTTACTAAAGCTATGTTATCATTCATGTTTATTTTAGTTAGATTTGGAAAATACTTTGAGGGTCTCTGCAAATAATTTTAACATGTATATACTTATGTGTAAACCTTGATTTCTTGTATTCACTTCATGTAACTTTGCCATCTCCATCTCCGACCTGTTTGACAAGTTCACAACACCGAAATACTCTTCTTTTTTTGTTGTTGCTGACCCAAATCTCGAACGGAGCGCATTAAATGTTGGTTCAAACTCAACAAAATCCATAGGAGACAACAACAGAGCAACCGCCACATAAATAAGTATGTTAAATAAAAAATAAAAAATGAATGAATGGCAGTTGCAAAGTGAATGTTGCAACATTAATCGAAATGCGTCAATTCACTCAAATGTAACTCCAAACGCAAATTAGCATAAGCACAGTTCAGCAACAACAGCAACAAAAATAACAATAGCTAACGAATTTATTAATGCTTAATTTCATTTGCCCAAAACTGATGAAAATGCAGATGGGCCGCTTGATACACACCTAAAGTTAAAGCCCCTTGTAAACGGAGGATTTATGTTACCACCAGCTGCTGCTGCTGCTGCTGCTGAGGGCGGTCTGTGGGCGGGCTTTGGGTGTGTAGTGTAGGCAGCCATATGGCCATGGTATGTCGAGGTAGTTGGATAAAAGCAACGCCATTTGTACATAGTATAAACAACAATATTAAATTGTATTTTTTTCTTTTTATTACATTATTATTATCTCTGGCAATAAATGTCAACGTCAGCGAGCCGACAAAGGACACAGCGCCCAGGAGCGGACAGCTGAATGTATGAGTATGGATGTCTATATTGATATATATGTATATATGTACAGTGCGTATGTGTATGAGCAGTATGCATGTGAGGGTATATGCGTTGGCGTTGGCGTCGGCATCAATACGCTCCAGCTCCTGCTTCAGCGTCAGCGGCAGCTTCAACAACGGAGTCAACTATGCTGAGCCAATGCTGTTGTCGCTGATTGTTTGCTCATGTTTGTTGCTTCGGCCATGCAATAAGCATATGCAAAAACACGAACATGACTGAGCACACAAGCTGATGTGGAGAGCTGAAGGCGGAGTTGACTGGACTTAAACTACAAGATGAACGAACAAGCTAACGCGGGGGCAAAAGGCCACCACAAGAGTAACAGCAGCTGCTGTTGCTGTTACTGCTGTGCCACTGCTGCTGCTTCTGCTGCAGTGGCTGTGCAGTGAAGTAATTTAAATCTTCTTCTCGTATGGCAGACCAGATGCTGGTGCCTGCAGGAATTGATTGGCCTGCTCGCCATAGCCATTGCCGCCATGGCCATGATTGTATTGTCCCTCATTTTCCTCCTCTGGATGGTCGCGATTCCATTCCAGTGACTTTATAATAGCCTCCGGAATGGGATGGGGTGTGGGCAGATGTTCGCCCTGCGGTTGGAATCCATTCTCATCAGCCGTATACGTCAATTGGATCAGTTGGCCCTCCGGTGTATAGTACTGCGATGAGCCGCTGGCATAATACCCGCCCACACCCTGCTCCTGCTGCGCAATGCCATTGCTCGTCTCGAACTGATACTTGTAGCTGTTGTCATCCTGCTTCAGTTCGTTCACATAGCTGCGAATCTCAGCGTGCGCATCGGCCGAATCCGACGGCGCAGACTGCACGGCGCCCACAAAGACGGCAGCAACAAGTACGACGAGTTGCTGCAAATGGCAAAGGATATGCAGATATTGTTATCCATTTGGTATTCCTTCAATTCAAACTACTTACGAATTTGAACATTTTTGCCTGGCTTGGGGTTCTATGGAGGTTTTTGATTTATTGTTGTTTAAACCCTAAGAGCTTAACTATGTTTGATGCCCAACTATGGTTTGCACTGAGTTTTATATACCCTCAACTTTTACTTTACCACAACGAAAGTGGGGAAAGGTCTACCTGTATGTAGGTATGCATGTCTATATGTGTGCAATCATTAACCGTTGATAATGATTATGGAGCTATGAGGCTAAGGGCCATCAACGTCTCATCCATATCAAGCAACAAGCTTCTGCATTTCCAATTATCACAGTGGGCCAGGTGCTATGGGCTCAAACTAATCGTCAGCTTGGCCGAACGAAAATGAAACCAACACAGAAATTAATATCGAAACTCTCAAATTGTACGCAACACTCAGCTGCCGGGCACACACACTCAAACGTGCACACACTTCTCGACTGGAACTGCGATTAGGTAAAACGACGCCCGGGGTTCAAAAACCTCGGCAGGTACACGCTCTGCGCTTCGCCGCTGCTATTAAAATAATTAAGTGTTGGTGTTAATTCATTAATTACATTTAGCTTTAACTCTACTCAACTCACACTCATATGAAAATCTCGACACTCTTGGCGAAAGCACAGCGAATACAGTTGTTGCCCAATTTGCCGCTGTGACTCAATCCCCATTTTGGAGATGAGCTTTGCTCTATTAAATTATCTCTTCAATTTGTTATGATACCAATGCACAGAGCGAAACCTGATCTGAACTGATAGTTCCGTACTGCTTGCATCGCGAATGTAACAACTAAGTAATTTTATGTTGGCATTAGCTTTGATTATTTTTTTTTTTTTCAAATTTTATTGCTTTGCCCATGAAATGAATTAATTAATATTACAGTCGCTTATTTGGGCATTTTATTAAAATATTCAAAAGACGCAAACTGTGGGGTTTTAATTTTATTTTTTGGTATGCCCTGAACCTAATAAAAATAACAGATGTGGGTGTAATGGTTTTCTTAAAATATATGTAACATGCAAAAAAGACGTAGCAGACCCTACAGAGCGTTTAGCCAATTAGCCAAATCACGTGGAGTTTTTCTTGAATTGGCTTTAACTTTATTCAAATGCGAGCATTCTAGCGTATTGTTGAATTATGTAAGAATTTTCAAGCTTACACTTACTCTGTATATTAAAAATATAAATAAGTAGGAATTCAAGGTATCTACTAGTCGGGTACCCCGAGTAATTTTATAATTAACAATGATAATTTTTTATTTTTATTTCTTCTATGCTAACTAATTTTGTTCATATGTTTAGCATAGCACTAGGTAAAAATAATCATTGCAAACTTGATTATGCATATCTATCAAATTGTAAAGTTTTGCTTTTACTACTATGATTGCTTACATTAGTTTTTTGAACATCACGAGAAAAGTTCTAGCAACGATAGCAGGCTAAATGTTTCATAACATTTCCAAATAATATCAATCTGAATGCTTTTATATTATGTACTAGAATACACATTAAAAATCTATATCATTCTGGGTTCAGGGTATTTCCTAGTCGGGCACTTCGAACAGAGATTTCTACTTTTTTTGTCAATATTGATTGGTTGCTTCGATCCAGGAGCGGTTCAAACCAGGCCAAAGACAGGCGATGCTTTGATTTTTACTTTAAGATACGCTTATTTTAATTATGTAACAACTACCAAAAGTTAAATAATTACGCTCGACCCTCACTTTAAAGTATGTCAATAATACTTTTACACTCAGTCGACTCGACTCCACCCAATCGCCAACATATATTTACCTTTACTCGGAACATGAAGTCCCCATTGAAGAAACCAGATTTTGAAAAGAAAAGACACAAACGAAAGGTGCGACTTGCTTTATGTGTAAATACAAAAACAAAACAGAAAATAACAATTATTACCAAATGCTATGGTATATCAAGAGTCCAAGGTCAGTGTTAGAATGTCTTTTCCTCGGGGCTCTTTTCGTTTTTGAAAGTAGTTGACACAATGACCATACTGGACCATAATGCCCACATAGTCGCATATACCCCTGTGAAAGTAATGGATAAAGTTATATCAGTCATGGGTAATATAGGTCACTTGACAGCTGCATGCTGACAATGGGACTGACCTAATGAATAACCATAATTTAGATTTTAATTCATTCATCAGCTGATCAAATGTCGAGCATTAAAATGAAACGTGAATATATAATAAAAATCGAATAAATATTCAAATGACATGACATTATATATGCAACAGCATAGACTTTTATGGTGCTCATCAGCATCCACTCGATGTGGAACCAAATAGGGACACGAGTATCGAAGATTGGACATTTTATAAAAAGCAATGCGAAAGCTTGATGAGCTCTAGCCCTGACCTTGAGACAGACTTGTCGCAGCCACAATATTTAGGTCAATTATTTTTAGACGGCTTGGCTTGTTGAATGTGCATCAAGTGGCGCTCTTCATGTGAGTTTAATGCGCCCAACGACGGATTGCTGATGAGTCCAACTGACCCGGTCCGGTCCGGGTCGGGTCCAGCGGAAGCCACTTAGGCAGCATCGAACTGCGCAAGGAAGTGCCTGAGAATCGTAACAAGTTTTTCTTTCATTTAAACTCAGTCAAGCGGCAGACGGCACCCGTCCAATTGGGCCCCAGCAGCCGGTTCCGACAGCAGGCGAAAAAAAAAATAATAAAACAAAAAGGCAACAAATTTATACGTATAAAGAAAGAAGATTATGTTGCCCTTAAGTCCATCGCAGCCCAGACCTTGCGTCTACCTCTCGCCCATGCACGAATACGAGTATTTATAAAAAGCATTCACAAATCTTATAAATGGAACAGCATGTAGCTGGTGCTTACTTCCCTGTTTTGCTTTTGCTTGGCCCATTCGCGATAGTGATGCACCACTCACTCACGCCAATATTGCCAGCTGATATCAGATTTACTGCTGGTGCCTGGCTTATATTGATATTATGGGCTACCCAATTAACTATGCATTTCATCATCAATAAGTGCAATTGAATGCGAGCATTTTTAGATAGTCTTTTCTAAATGCATTTCAAATTGAAACTCGGGAAAATCTCTCATGCTTAAGCGTCTATTTGAGACAACTAGAGCCAAGAAAGTATATATATATTATCAATCGATATAGTCGTATGGGTCGCTCTGTTAGTCGGTTAGTTCGTCTGAGTTGGCTATCTCAAGTTTTCAATACTACTCAAATTTGTAAATACCAACCTCGGAATTAAATTTAGAGTAAACATTAATCGGAAACATTATCGTTTACTTCTTCTCTATAAATAATTTATATAAGAAATTTGTATTTATGCACATTTAATATTTTGAATTATTCATTTACGACTCTTTACTCCGGTAAACGTTCGTGAGCCACGAAGAGCAATTGCAGCAGCTGCATTGGAATATCAGCAGAAGATGCCTTCAATGCTCCCATCCCCGTTGTATGCGCAATATTGGCCAGTGAAAAAAGAAAGAGAAATCAAAAGAAACAACAAAAAGTTAGCACATGCTGTGGCAAGGTCGTTCCCGGCAGTGTTATGGACCTTTAATTTTTAAGGAGGTTTTTTTGTTATTTTATAATAAATGAATTTGCTGATATTTAATCGATATTTTAAATAGTTTGTATCATTTATAATAAGCTTTTTTCATTTTTTTTTTCTTCTTATGATTTATTGTGCTTGCATTTTCCTGATACCATAAATTAAGTCCTTTACAACTACTTCGAAATAAAAAAATATTTGTCACATGTAAAGATGGAAATGTATAATAAACTTGCATGGTGTGAAAATTAAATAATAAAAAATTAGACTTGTCGGACCATCCAAGCAGAAGAACATGGCTAACCAGCAGAATATGAAACAAAGGCCACATGAGCAGACAATTTATGCACAATTATGAGCACACTTCTTAAAATTGAGCAGCATACATGTACATACATGTGTATTTGTCTGTCAATGTGAATGTCAATGTGTGCGTTCGCAGCAGGGCCGACAATGAGTATGGCAATATACATGTATGTATTTCCAGCAGTTCATGTTCAATGCTAAAATCCATAAAACTTGTCGTCGCTTGGGTTTGCCAGGTAATTGGCAAACAGACTATAAATGGACTGGTACTTCACTGCAGCAGCATTCATTCTCACATCGTCTGTACAGTGACCACCAGCACAGAGACCAACATGAAATTCGTGAGTTTATTAGTTCACTCAGCAGTTGAAGGAGCTGCTTTAGTAACCAATCTTCTCTTTGGTTTAGTTCATCTTGACCGTAGCGCTCTTCGCCGTTGCCCAGGCCCGTCCAGATTCCTTTGATGCCACCGCCGAAATACGTGAGCTCAAGAGCGACGTCAAGGAGGATGGCAGCTATGAGTACCGTTACCAGACCTCCAATGGCATAGCCCAGCAGGAGCAGGGTGTGGGTGGCCAGTATGCGAGCGGCTCATCAGCGTACTATGATCCCAACGGCGAGTTGATCCAACTAACCTACACTGCCGATGAGAATGGTTTCCATCCGCAAGGAGCTCATCTGCCCACACCTCCACCAATTCCAGCTGCCATACTGAAATCCCTGGAATACATTCGCACCCATCCGCCACAGGAGCAGCGACAGGGTCATGTGCGCTTCTAAGTGCTTAGGCCATAAAAGAACTATACTGTATTTGCTTCATCGGTTATATCTGCGATGTTTTAACCTTTTTTACATTCTCCAAGACTAGAATAAGAATGTTGTTTGAGCTTATTTATGAGCTGCTGGAAAAATAAATAATATTACATAACCCTCACAATACATACATAACTTAACAATCTATTTGATAATTAAAAGTTCCAAGTTGGGCATCTTCAGAAGACCTTTATTAGTTGTCAAATAAAATCAGATCATAAAATTGATTTAATTGGCATGCAAATTTCAACACATTGTAAATAAGAATAGTTTTATGCTTAAAATAGTTTTCTTATAGCTATAAAAGTGATGAGCTAACTCGCATAACCAGGAAGCACAAACTTGTTTGATACGTCAATCATTTAAATGTTAAAAGTCAAATGCATACTTTCCATGCCTAAATTTTATTTTATTTTTTAATATAAGCTGCCTTCTAGTATATGATTCCTAAAGTTTTGGCAAAGACGGAATTAAGAATGTTTTCTATCGATTTAACAAAGTAGACTAAACTCACGTTACAAATAGAAATAAAACAGAAATAGTTTCATATATGTTAGACTCCGTATTAGAAATATAATATTTCTAAACATGCCGCATCTGAGATTTTAATTAGTTTAGTTTGTCAGATAATGTTTTAACATTAACCTTAAGTGCGATTTCGATTTCATTACTAAACTAGTTTGGGGACATGAATTATAATGAACGTTAATTAATATATACATATATATATTAATTAACGCTGATTAAACATATACGTATATATAGCGTTTTTTTTAGTATAAATTCACATGAAATCTACTCGTACGGTGTCATTAAGTCTTCCACTCAAAGCCAGACACAATCCGCAAAGATGTTTCGCTTTGTAAGTACAGAATATCGAATTTCACGACACTTTGCCTTACTTACTCCCCTAAATTCATTTCAGCTCCTTATTGTTACGGCTTTAATTGCCGGCGCATCTGCAGCCCTACTTAACGAGGCATCCGCAACCGGCGTGAGCAAAAGCGATATAAATCCTGATGGTAGCTATAGCTACTCATATGAGACATCCAATGGAATCTCTGGTCAGGAACAGGGAGTTGGTGGTCAGAGCGTCAGCGGTGCAAACTCTTACACTTCGCCCGAGGGTCAACAAGTACAGATTCAATACGTTGCCGATGAGAATGGTTACCAGCCACAGAGCTCGCTCCTGCCAACCCCACCTCCAATTCCAGAAGCTATTCTGAGAGCATTGGAATACATCCGGACTCACCCCCCACAAGATGAAAATCCTAAACTCCCCCTGAAGGCACTGATAGGTTAAGGTTAATCACCAATATCTGTAAATTATATTGTCGAAAATGTTTATACAAATACAGATTAAATGTTATACACATATATTTAACAAAAAAAAAATTTTTATATATTTTCTTCTTTAATGCTGAGACAAATCCTATATTTACATAAAACTGTATATAATTGCTTCTCTGTAAACGTTCACATATTTCTTAATGGCAAAGTTAGCAAGAGAAAAATTGTAAATTAATCCAAAATCAGCCTTTTTCAGCTCGTTAGACTTACTACTAATAAATGACATAGAGGAATTTTATCTTCAACATCTAGTAGGTAAAAAACCTACATATAAAATTTGATTCATCAGCAAATCCATCAAGTTCCCTCCGCTGTTTTGATTGAATTGAGTTAAGAGTGTATGCCGACTCGACGGACACTTGGGCAGTAGTAAATCCTGTTTTGATATAACATCTTGATCATTAAATTATCTCAATGTTATAATCCAATTTGTTAAGCGCACACATTTAGCGCCTCTCCGCACTAAATGTGTTAAGCATTTCTGTCCCAAAAAACCGGACAATCAAAATTGAATTGAAAAAAATAAAATAAATAATTAAAAAAGTCTGACCAAGCTAGACAAACTGTAGCAGTGGAACCATAAATTATGCGAAATATTTATAGCGATACACACAAACATGCTGCCCCATACATGAATTTCTTGAAATACTATTTTGGGTGTGCCGGGTGAAGCCCCCGCCTCGTTCCCTTCCAGCAGTAAGCCAGGGACTGGCTTGACATTGACACTACGCTGCATGCGGCATTTGCTTTTGGCTCTGCTCAACAATTCGGCGAGCGTAAGTTCGCTCACACTCACATGGCTGCGGTTGCTAATGCTGATGCGCATAGACATTCTCCACTTTTGGCCAATTCGGGCTATTGGTTGTTTTTATTGTTATTGTTATTTAGATTAATTTCCTGAACATCGTTTTGAAGCGATCAGGTTTGTGAGAATATCGAGTCCGACATCGCTTTTTTAGTATAAAACAGCGTGCACTCCACTGGTGAGGCATCATTTAGTCCACCACCCAACGACAGATACAACCAGCAAAGATGTTCCGCTTCGTAAGTGCCTAACGTCGAGTCACAGGATAGGTAGCAATAACTACTTCTCTATATTAATTGTAGCTCCTTGTTTCGGCATTGATTGCCTGTGCCTATGCTCTACCAATAGACGAGTCCCAAGCAATTGGCGATAGCAGAAGCGATATAAGCCCTGATGGTAGCTACAGCTACTCATACGAGACCTCCAATGGAATCTCTGCTCAGGAGCAGGGACTTGCTGGTGTGGCCATCTCCGGTGCAAACTCTTACACCTCGCCCGAGGGTATACTAGTACAGATTCAATACGTTGCCGATGAGAATGGTTACCAGCCACAAGGCTCGCTCCTGCCAACCCCACCTCCAATTCCAGAAGCTATTCTGAGGTCATTGGAATATATCAGGACTCACCCCCAACAAGATGAATTGAAAACATTTGGTTAAATAATATCAATCTAAAATATTTTTGATTGGGTTCTGAAATGTTTTTAAATAAACGAATGTGATCTGGAATATGCAAACTGAAAGTTGATCTATTTGTTTAAAAGATATTTTTATTTCTAGATATTAACACAAATTCAACGAAATTAAAGGCACAATGTCTTACATAAAAAAAAGTGAAAAAGTGGACTTGTTGTTGATTTATATGTTAATAATAATATTTTATGCTAATAATATAATAAAAATAATAATATAAATAGAAAAACTGAAATTAATTTGTGACTTTAGCTTTAGAAAGTACATTTTTGAGCTCCTTCAAAAAACCCAAACATCTGTTGAAGAAATTCAATATAAATGCTTGAGCTAGATTTAAATTTAATAATCAGGACGAATCGGAAATGAAAATATTACTAAAATAAAATAAAGGAAATGTTGCACAATATAATCAAATCAACAGTTTTACTCAACTCAATTAATTTAAATCTTAACGCAAATGAAACGCATCTCGAGCTCGCATGACTCTTCTCGACATTGAAGCATCATTCGGAATCGACATTCGTACCAAATTGAATATATACTTAACAAAATGTCATGAATCATATCATAAACTATATGCATATTAAGCACTGCCTTAACTTTGCTTTGCTTTACTCTAAAATGATTCAAGTCACTTAAAGACTTTGTTGGCTGCGTTGAACTCAATTTGCGTGATAAACAGCAAAGTTTACTAGACACGCAAATGTAGATTCAACGCTCACACTGAATAAGTATAACACGGTGGCTTTCGAATTTCATTAGCATCAAAAACTGGTAAACGGCCGAAAGACAAACTGCCCAATACTAAGGCCGATGCTGATGCTGTTGATGCTGGCAACTAACTAAAAAGATAGATTTGTAGCTGCACAAATTGAAGCTGTTTCGCATTTGATTAGGCTCAAAACAATCAGCTCGCTTAAGTTGAAGCAGCAGGCCAACTTACAGCCAACTCTTTCGAAATGAAATACTCCCAAGGCAGTACGAAATCACCTTCAAAAAAAGTTACCTATATGCATCTAGGACAGAGCGATGCTCAAACTACTCCAATATCTTTTCTGATTTTACGGTCAGATGTTACATTATATTTTTGATTTACTAACTTAACTAGGTGTCATGACATACAATCCTCTTACAGTCTTATTTCTTTAGTTGAATTCTGGTGAATGGATGGGAATTAATGTATTCCAATGCCCTCAAGATGTAATCCGGAGTTGGTGGAGGTGTGGGCAAGTGATCGCCTCTAGGCTGATATCCATTCACATCAGCTGTATACTCCAGTTGTATTGGCTGTCCATCGGGCGCAGTATATTGCACAGATCCAGCAGCATAGGAACCGCCTACGCCTGTCTCTTGGCCCTGGATATTATTTGAAGTGCCATATTCATAGCTGTAGCTGCCATCCTCATTAATCCCTGATCTGTATTTCGTAATTACGGCGTCCGATTCATCGACAGCACTGCAGATGCCCACAAGGCACAACGCAACAAGGATAATGCTCTAAAATATAAACAATTTTCAATTTAAAAAGAATTTATGCTAGGATGAATACTTACAGTCCTGATCATATTTGTTAAGCTGAAAATGTAGATACTACACCGATCTCTATTGCAGTTGATACTGATGTCGCAATGATTTGGACGTGTCTTTTATATTAGCTACCGCTGGATCGATGACCTACACCTACAACACAAGGGCTCCAGCGTCAAAATGCATATTAAAAATTTTATTAATTTATGCATCTCAAATATGAATCTGACCGCGTTCCATTGCAGCTTTACCTTATTTTTATGCTTTTGTCGTATGTATTGAAAAAAATGCATATTTATTCTATTTATAAAAGGCCGTAACTATGTGCCTATTATGAATTTCAACAGTCCTATTCACAGCTACAAATCATTATTTTGTTATGTTTGAACGGCATAATCTTCTAATTATGCCTCAGACTTAAACATAATAACATATGCATATATGAATATTTAGCTAAGCCATTGTCTCCAATTCAGAAAGTACTTATGTTTATTAACTATAATTTATAGTAGATTTTGTATTACGATCAATGCATTAAATATGATGCATTATAGTAGTAGACAATTCAAATATACAAATAAACTTAAAGATTATTTCTTGTCATATTTAATTTAAATTGAAATTATGAAATATTTTAAAAGACTATAAAAATTTACAAATCAAAAATAAATTTCATAAAATTTTAGCAAAATACGCGAATTTATTTATGTGGCTTAAAAGTTATTCAAAACAAATTACGGTTTTTAATAACTAGTATTTTATTGGTATCGTTATCGGAATATATACGGCGTTACCAACACTAAACCCACAACAGTATCTGACAATTTACCGATATCAGCTTGATACGATAGCTAACAAGGGGTATTCTCTCACTAAAAGACTTAACATCAAATACATTTTGGAAGCTAGCAAGATTACTCGAGCTATCAGTTAATCTCAGCAATAAATTATAAAAAAAAAAACATACAATAAATGATATTATTTAGTGGTAACACTCCATTGGTGGAGTTTAAAACCATTTCACTATGTCGATTAGTGAATCATTCAAATATGCAATTAGTTTAAAACTATCGATAGATACATTGAATGATTGTGCTAATCAACCCTGTTTGTCATGTCCGATATCGCAATAAAAGAATAAAGAAGTAAAACGTAAGAACTGCATTTCTGTCATAATTAATTTATACGCAAGCTAAAACAATGCAAAATTACATATAATGTAGAAAGACAACAGTGACAATGTGTAACACATAAGTTCTTTATAAAATTTAAGTGTAAAATATACTTTTGAAGCTTTTGTAAACTAATAATTTTTCTTACAAGCGCGCCATTTTGTTTTTGGACTTTCTACTTCTCGCCGTGTTTTCTTTTGTGCAAAATAATAAAATCGCCCGTCCTAACCCACGAAAAACGTACAAATTTGCAATTGCTAATTAAATAAGCATGCAAACATGTAGATGAGAAAATATTTATAACAAAAAACGCGCGACATATGCACATATGTATGCATGTACATACCTAAATAAAGGCTGCTGAAAATGTCAATACGATGAATAAACGAAGCAGCGATTAGTCGACGTCGGTCGTGGTCGTGCCTGTGGCAGAGGCAGAGAGTCAGACGCGCTAATTACGTCATAACAATCAAAGAAAATTCAAGGTCCCCCTATAGCACACATCAGACATAAAGCCTATGTATTAGATTCCGTAACGTTTTCATTAAAAATAAAACTTAAGGCAAGAAACAGTACACAGAGTTTCTGTTATATTTCCTAGTATCTGTCAGTTTATGTATATGCAAGAATGTTTACGTGTATTTGTGTGCGTGTGTACACATATAAAGATGTGTGTATATATATTCATGTATATACTGATTTTGTTGTTCCCAACGTTGTTTTTGTTGTAAGCAGTCAGAGCGAGCGCGGCGCAGCCTGTGATACATAAAGAAAGAGCGAAAGAGTGCGCGCGTAAGCAAGAAGAGATAACTCGACACTAAACCAAGCAAACCAAACAGAAGAAAAAAAGTTAATCCAAACAAATTTGAATATTGCTCTTATCAAATAAATATAAAAATATATGCTCCAATGTGTACACATACTTATAATTTATTTATTTCGCATTAATTTTCATTTCAGCGATACCTAAGATGCGTGCGTCTGCGTATGTGTATAACGGTGCGGCATAGAAACCGCCGCCAAACGTAAAAGTTCAAATATATACGCATATAAGTATGTATGTGTGTATATCCAAAACCAAACAGTGACGAGTACAACAACAGCAGAACTTAAAGGCGCCCAGAAAATAATATTGTACATAAACTTTAATTAAAGCGAAAAAATAACAACAAAACTGCGGAACAAAAAATTGGAACAACAAAAATCAATAGGCGATAAAAGTTTTGTTATCAGCGTGTTTTCGTCATTTGGCTTTTTGGAATTGATATTGTTGGTTGACTTGTCTTGGTATTCATTACTGATATCTCATTGGTATTTCGACAACTTGTTGTTGCTGCCGCGAGGCAAAGAAAACGCGGCAGCGGCAACATCACCGCCAACGGGTGTTGTTGCTTGCGTAGACGCCACCGCTGAAGCTGACAATGTCTGTGCAGCAATTTTGCTTGCGCTGGAACAATCACCAGCCAAACTTCATATCCGTCTGTTCCTCCCTGCTGCATAATGGGACGCTGGTGGACGTCACGCTTGCTGCGGAGGGTCGTCAGCTACAGGCCCACAAAATAGTGCTGTCCGCGTGTAGTTCGTACTTCCAGGTGAGTGTTTATGGCTTTGTAGAAAACTGTATACGAAATATTAGTCTTTTTCACATTACTTTTAAAAGGCGCTATTTACGACGAATCCATGTCAGCACCCGATTGTCATACTGAAAGACGTGCAGTACGATGATCTCAAGACGATGGTGGACTTTATGTACTACGGTGAGGTGAATGTGTCGCAGGAGCAACTGCCACACATACTTAAAACAGCAGAGATGCTCAAGATAAAGGGCCTGGCTGAAATGCCAACAGACCCGGCAAACCTCACCAAGTCAGACAGCAAGTCATCAAGCGAGGCAACGGAACTGCTGGGTCAAGCTGGCGCGAATGTTGTTGGCACCAATGCTGGTGTAGCTGCATCTAGTTTAGGAGCGGCTAGTGGCAGTAGTAGTGCTGGCGATTCGCTTTGGAGTAGCAGTGAGGCACAGCAATTTCAGCAACATCATCAGCAACAACTACAGCAACAACTGCAACAGCAGCAGCAGGCGCAGCAACAGCAACAGCAGCAGCAGCAACAACAACAGCACCAGCAGCAGCAACAACAGCAGCAGCAGCAGCAACAACAACAGCAGCAGCAACAGCAGCAACAACAACAGCAACAGCATCATCATCACCATCATCATCACCAACCTCAACAGCAACAGGGCAGCCAAGCGCAGGGTTCGCAGACTCATCATCATCAGCTGCGGCGTACACCATCACCGCTAAGTGCTGGCACCTCACCGGCCACGCGGCGCAAGCGCTTGCGAAAATCTTCGAATAACGGTGAGTGTGATTTGGGTAAAGAATCGTCGACCAGGATATGAATATTGAGAAAGCTGATGAGTATAGCTAATTCACTGTTATCGCTGTTGCCATTTTGCAGGTTCAGGTGACCGAAATAACTCGGAGGAGCAGCATAGCAGCTCCTTGGATGCAGCTAGCGCCGCTGGCAGCGCTGCTGGGCTCAGCCTCGCGCAAATGAGTCAAATGTCATTTGGCGGTGGAGCAGGCAATAACTCTACAGCAGCACTAGGCAACCTTTCGGGTCACTCGATGCATACTGCCAAATTGCTGAAAGAGTCTGCGAGCACTGAGCTAGAGCAACAGCCACAAGACCCTGATCTGGATGACGCTCACGGACACATACATATGCAAATTGTAATGAAATTGGTCACGTTAACTATATATCCATTTGGAAGCATTTTACTGAACTTCTTACTCTTTCATATTTGATTGCTCGACGTGCAGAAGCCCGAAGTGGACATCGGCAATGTGAATCAATCGATGCCTCTGGACATCTCTGGCACTACGACACCATCGGAACACGACGCCCCCAATTCACAATCCTCACACTCGGGTAAGTTCTGATCCTAAACTAAAAAGTCGCTGTACGAAATCTCATATGTACAGTGTACCTTATAAAAAGACATCGTGAAGTAAATTTCAAAAGTAAACACGCTCAAACTTTGAAAATATATCAACCACATTTGCGACTCATTGTTTAAGTGTAATCTATTTCAATATAATAAGAGTACACAACTCAGCTGCACTAAGAGAAAAAAACACTGCAACATTTAAAATCATGCCAGATCATGCTTCATTAAGGGGTTGTACTTTTTATTGGCAACAAGCTCGAATAGCTCAACTTATTCCCTTGCGTTTTGTTTTTGTTATTGATTTTGCTATCATTATCATTATTTCATTCTTCCGAATTTGGTTAACTTGAGATTCTACTTGTTACTTGTTGTTACTCTGCTACCGCTCATTCACATGTCATGCACTCATACAAACACATACTCATACACAGCGACATTAACACGCTCACGCAAATACACAAAAATACTTTCGTTCAAATAATTTGAGTGCGATTTAAAGCGCTTGGAGAAATGAATGCTAAAGCTAAATATGAAACATAAGCATAAAGACTACCGTTTACCGATTAAGTGCAAATAAAAATAATTGTGATACATGAAAATTAATGCATTTGTATGTACATGTGTATATAATTAACTATTGTGTATACTATTCAAAAACGAAATCCTACCTGAACTTGGGAATGGGAGAGAGCTAGCACAGAGTCCAAAACTAAATAATTGTATTTTACTGATTTGATTTTTATAATTTTGTCGATTTGATTACTAAACTCTTTTGTTTGCCAAGTGATTTTTGGATTTTCTTTGTAATATTTTATTATGGGAAAGCATTTTGAAGAGCGGTTTTCGAATGATAATGATTTAGCATTAGCAATCTTTCTACTACTCGATACCGATACCAATACCATTCTCCTGTAAAAATTATAATATACCTGCTGTCCAATGGTTTGCCCCTATTTCCAATCTCAGATCTTGGCCAAAAGATGAGCCCATACCCAAAGTTGAGAGTAAATTTATAGAGAGTAAATTTCAATTTCAAACCCCAACTAAAGACGAAACCAATCTTACGCTGTCTCTCTCTCTCTCTCTCCCCTTCCCAGGTCTGCAGTGGACAGTTGTTGATTCGAACTATTCGCGCTTCTCGATGCCTGCCTGTCAGTCCAACTTGATTGGCAATGGCAATGGCGGCAATCAAAACAGCGGCGCGAATAGCAATGCAGGTGTCGGTGCTGGCGGCACCAACGACCAGCGTCAACAACAGCAGCAGCAGCACGAAGCCCAACAACAGGCCACGCAGCAGCAGCAACAACAGCATTTGCAGCAGCTGCACTATCAGCAGCAGCAGCAGCAACAAGGAACCACGGCCGGTCAGGCGTATTCGTCGCAAATCATAACCGTGAACAATCTGGTCAGCGGTTATACAACTGCAGCGCAAAACCTGTCACCCACGTCTCCTAATGAGTCCAACATGGTTCAGTCTGTGTACAGTCAGGGGCCAACGCCTACCCAATCACCTGTTCATTCTGGTGTGGGCGGCGGCGGTGGTAGCAGTGCAGGTGGAAGTGCGAGTAGTGCAGGAGGCGGCGGAAATAGCAGCAGTGGTGGAGGCGGCAGTAACAGTCAAGTGGTCAAAAGGAAGCGTTCTGTGAACCCACAAGGTGATGAGAATTTTATTCGGGCCCTGGAAGCAGTTCGGACTGGTGGCATCGGATTCTGCAAAGCTGCTCGACTGTACGGAGTGAACAATCGGACTCTATGGCTGGAGTACAAGAAACGTGGCTATCCTGTGTCACGGCCCAGCATTAAGGCGCGCGTGGTTAAACAGGAGCCAAACCTTTCACCTTCGCCAACACCGTCAACAAATCCTGGCGACGATACGCCCAATGAATCATATGATCATCTAACAGCAGCTGCCGTAGCCGCAGCTCAAACTGCGGCGCTCAATATGCAAATACCGCCGCAGGCGGACACGCCAACACCTTCGCTGATGTGTACGCCTCATCATACCAGCGCTACAGCGGCTTCTACGGCCGGTGGCACTAACACGCATCCTGCCATCGGCGTCATGAGCCTCTTCGACGCACGCTACATGGAGTCGCCAACAAGCGTGCACACTATGTCCAGGCAGCGGTATATCGATGCGACGGGTGCTGGTGCAGGAGCAACTGCGTCCGGAGCGGGTACGATCAACGTCAATCCAGCCGCTGCCATGAATCTACAGAGTATTAACTTCAACTCAATATAGAATACGATTTCAAATCACATGGGCGTTGTCGCCGCCGCCGCAGGTGTAATGCCTCTGCAGGTGGACCAACTCAGCGGCGGCGAGTCTGTGCAAGGGCCAGGGCCAGCCACGATGCTGCAGGCGACCGCCGTTATGTCAGCAAACGAGCCAGAACCAATGAGCATATCAGCCGTGCCCGTATCAGTCTCAGCAATGGGCACTGCGCATAGCGCAGCGGCTACTGCGTTTCTTTTCAATAATTTTGTAACGGTAGCGGCACCACCTCCGCCACCACTGGTTGCCAGTACGCTAGCGCCACTGGTCAACACTGGCCTGCAATACTTAGACAAATCGTAAGCTCCCGGGCACAGCCGAAAAGGTATACAGGTATTAGAGCAACGGCAGCTACTAGTGAACTACAAAAATGCGGCATCGGGATCGCAATCGTTATCAGAATAAAATGGGTAACATAGCATGTGTGTGTGCAAGCAGTGCCCACTAAGATTTAGTATCCCTAAAGTTAAGCAGATGTGCCGACATGTAACACATATGTAATAATTTATAGAACTTAATTCCTTAAGCCACTGTTTCGAGCCGAACATTATTTTTACCACTGTTAACTAAGGAATCGGCAGTAAAGTACTCTTGTATATGTAACCACAATTTATATTTGTAAATAAATTTATACAATTTTATTAGTGTTAATCATCAGAAAGCAAATGATTTATGTATCGACTAGCTAGCATGTACATACAACTTTTTAAATATAAATTATTTAAAAATGGCCCAATTATTTTGATCATTGATGTAATCCCCCATTAATCCTGGCACTCGTGTTACAAAATCAACTTTTTTACGCATAAATTCTAACTCGTATAATTGATTATATATATTTCTATATACATATATGTTTTGTGTACAGTTAATGGCCCATCAGTTTTTAGTTCAAATGGGTGTTTGTATCTAGTTGATGGGGACTGGGCCTGCCGTTAGACGGACAATATTTAAATCCGTATAAAATAAGCCGCAAAGCAAGTTAACCATCAAATATTTAATTAAGTCAACTCAATAATGTATAATATACATGTACGTACCAATATATACATTTGTAAATGTACGAATTCATTTTGTATTTTCGTTATGGGATGGATTTTATGTTTGTGAACCAATCAACCAACCAAATGATCGAAATGGAAGCAATAATTTGTATCAGGGACTGTTCTTTCATATTCATTACTAAAATCACAGCAAAATAATTTCAATGTTGGCAATTTACACACCATTCCAATTATAGTTTCTGTTGAATAATATATTAAATTAGATATTTTTTTGTTTTGTTTCGAGTGCAATTTGACAAATATTAGACATATCTAACGAGGGATGCTTGGTTTATTAATTTTGAAATTCTTAATTGTACATAAATTCGATGTACGCATACGATTAAAAATAGGACTAAATGGGCAAGCCATATACGCAATATACAAAACTAAGATAACTCGTAACCACCCAAAATCCTAAATGGAGACTGCAGAAAGTAAAGGAAAACGAATAAGAGTAGTGTGTTTTAATACAATATATATATATATATATAAATTATGAATAAAATAAATAAAATAATTTAATAATAATATATATATATATATATATATATATATATATATATATATATATATATATATATATATATGTAATAATGTATGTAACTAATAAATAACTTTTTATATTGTCGCGAGGCAAACTAAAAATTAAGCGTGATTTGTTAGAAGTCATTTATACATACGTCAAACTTTGGTAATGCATTTTAATTCCTACGACTAGATGCATAGTGCTAAACACGCCAACAAACAACAAATAACAAAAACAAACCAAACGAATTCATCAAAAAATAAATATACAACGCAAAATAGCATAAACAATAATTATGACTAACTCTGTTTCCTACGATTGCAAAAGTACCAATAACTATGGTAGTTGTGTATGTGTATGTTTAACATATTATATATGTATATATATATATATATATATATATATATATATATATATATATATATATATATATATATATATATATATATATATATATCTAATAATTTACATTTAATGTACTTCTAGCGGTAGTAAATGAAACGACTGTAAATTAAGTTACGAAATTATGTACGATATAATGTAACTAACAAATGAACCTTTTAGACTTTAGGCTTCGATGTGCAAGAAACGAATAAAATTAAAAAAAAAAAAAGTCAGTCATTCATAATTCATTTAAAATTGCATTTTATTAATTTTTTAAACTAATTGATATGGCTATCTTTAAATCATATGTTTTGCTTGCAGAGCCCAGCCCGGCGCATGCCACGCAACATCATCCCACACTGTCGATCAGCCACAGCCAGGGCACCAATACGAGCAGCAGCAGTGGAAGCTTTGAGCGGACGCCAAGTGAAACGGATGCTGCAACAGATCTGCAGACTTCGCAGTCGGCGGGTGTGATGGGCTCCAAACGGAATAGGGTGCTCACCAGGCAGCCTCGGGTTAAGCGGGACAGCGATAGCCTTTCTTCGACAAATCAGATTTCACCGGACACAGCAGCTACAACACTGGATTTTGATCCGTTCAATGCAGCAGGCACAACCACCGCCATAGCCAGGGACTATTCAACACACCATCACCACCAGGCGCAGCACCATCATCATCATTTGTTGACCGTACCACCACGAATTGAACGGCACGCTTCTGAACCGGCTCCGAGCTTGGCATCGCCGACTCCGCACTTGTTAAGTGTACCGGCCAGCACACCATATCTGATTAAGCAGCATTCAGATCCGCTGCTGCCGCGTCAGCATTCGCTGCACGCCACCGGAACGAGCAGCATTACTGGCACTAATCCGTTTGCCCCATTGCATCGCCAATACTCGCATCCGGTGTCTGGAAGTAATGCAAACTACGTGCCACCTGCTCCACTGCACCATCCACATCATATCTCGTTGCCCGAATCAATTTACGCTTCTGGCTCGCCACCGCCAGCCGGTTCATCGCAGTACCTGGTACCAGCACGCGTCGTCTCTTGCACCGCTTCATCCAGTGAAACCGCAGCCACACCCACTAATCCAAGTGGCACGCCCGTTTCGGTGGTAACATCGCCACCGGCAGGCCTCAACAGCAACAGTAATCGTCAGCCATTTTCGCCCACATACGGAGGCAGCACGGAACAGTCACCCATTCCGGAACGCCGCTCGCCCCACTCACCCATCACAAATATTGTGGAGCGCAGTAACGCACGGGTCGAGACGGCCAATGGCAGTGGGAATAAGTTACGTACCTCCAAGTCAACTGGCAACAGCAGCAATAGCATTCACCTGCATCCCAGTCAGACCGCGACGACGAGTAGTTCGTTTGAGCATTTGCCCACGCTGCGGGTGAAGAACGAGGAGCTTCAGCGTTCGGTGTCTTCTCCACAGGTAAGGAGATTAACGTATGCTTAACTTGAAATCATTTTAATATGTAAACTTTACCATGCAGACCCAACGCGAAATAATTACCTTGGAGAACCCGCGTTCTAGTCATTGTCCCGTAATTCGTCCTGGTCCCGCGCTGGGTTGTAATTTCTGTTGGAATACCATCGATGGACATGGTCGCATTTTGCGCCGCAAAACGAAATACCATTGTCCCGAGTGTCAAACGAATTTATGCATCGTGCCGTGCTTCCAGGAGTACCACGAGCGGCTCAATAATGAAGCAGCAGCCGCTACTGCCAGCGGCAGCGAAAGTCAGGCCAACACCAGCAGTAGCAGCAACAGCAAAGGAACAACCTATGCATCAACAGGAGGCGCAGCTGCTCGGCTTTATACGAAAACCGAATCGATATAAGTCGCACTATGGAATAACGTGCAATGGCTTACATATTTGTATTTGAGACACGACGGGCCATTCCACGAATGGTCGTCGATGTCGAATTTGTTGTTTGTCGCCAGGAAGTGCAGCCGTAGCACCATTTAAATGGCAAGCCAGCGGTGCACTCTTCATCCTGCATCGAAATTTTCATTTGTCACAGTCCCGCTGTCCAGGACGTATCAAGTAGCTGGACACGGATTGTTCCCGCGCATTGAAGCGCAACAAAATTTGTTTTTGTATCTACGTCTCCATTTCGGGAGCGCAGTGATGTAGCGTACATATGTACATGTGCATACTTACATACATACATGGATACATACCTACATGCAGGCATGCGAACAAATCGCATGTCGCTGTTTGTAAATGCACAAGAAACATTTTTAAAACTAATTGTAGAACGAGCTATGTAAATGTAAAATTATTGTTACGTACATACATACAAAGTATTTGTGTGTAAATTCTTGTACAAATTGGAAAAACGAAAATACATATAAATCGAGAAATAAAAAAAAATCAGCGGTGCAGATAAATGCTGTGTACAACTAATCACGCTCGAATTAACAGTAAATCACATAGTAATATAAATCAAAGTCAACTTCTATAGCATATATATGTGAGTAGTACTAAAAACTTAAAAACTTCCCGCCAAAAAAAGTAAAAAAAAAAACACTAGGATTGAAGGCGTGACCACGCCCTAACACCTGACGCCTTTAAGGCCAGGCACCGCTGCGCAGGCGCACGATTTTTCACCTGGTAAACTGAATTTTGTGTCTAATAATTAATTTAAAAAAGCAACATTTTTTTGTAAGTGTATTAAGATAATCCATAAATATGCATACGATATACGCATATAATCAAGCACATGTGAATGTAGAGAATTTTGTAAAAATGCGAATGCGAATGCGAACAAAAATCGCTATCAAATAAATTGTCAATATTTCGCTGCTATTCAGTTAGACTTGGTTACATTTAGACAATATATAAATATAAAAACAAGAGTACAAAATTAAGTTCGACAGCAATGGCAAAACTAAAAAAAAGCAGAAAAAGGAACAAATACCAACTAAACCAAGTTAAATATCACTTTTAAATCAACTCAACTTAAAGAAAGAGCATTCAATTTCGAAAGCGCTACAGCGTTATTTCTTGGTGTTGTAATTCGATGAAAATATTTTGTAAGCAGCTCATGAGAATTTAAGAAAATCTATTTTTGCACTCCTGATGTGTGCGTGTAAAACTTGTAGATCAATCAAAAATTATAATTGGCAAATATTTCCAAACGGCAAAAACATAAAAGCGTATTTTATATAACTTGACCTTATCTATTTTCTTACTATATATTAGAATCGGTCTCCCAGAGTCTGATTGCAAGGTTTAACTCTATGTGACGTACCCGTTGATTATCAATAAATCATTGTTTTTAAATTTACAATTTCTACATATCGTTTTTATTGATAGTTTTCTATATAATTACCATTTAACAAGGCTCACAGCTTCGATGCGGTACATCGAATTGTTTACTTCTTAGCACCAGTGGCAGCCTTAGCTGGCTGCACCACCTCTGCTGGAGGATTTGCGTTGCGGAAGTTGGGAAACTGCTCCCATGGTGCAGATAAATCGAACTTTCTGAATTCCTGTGCCAGCTCCAGAGGTTCGCAAACAACGCGCTTCTTCTCATCATCATAGCGCAGCTCAACATAGCCGGACAATGGAAAGTCGCGACGCTGTGGATGACCCTCAAATCCGTAATCGGTAAGAATACGGCGTAGATCTGGATGATTGGCAAAGAAGACACCATACATGTCCCAAATCTCGCGCTCATACCAATTGGCTGCCTTGTGAACTTCGCACGCTGAGTCGAGTGGAGTTAACTCATCGGTGTAAGTCTTAACCCGAATACGAGCATTGAACCGAAGCGACAAAATATTGTAGACAACTTCGAAGCGATTCTTGCGGCACGGCACATCCACGCCGGCGATGTCTACCAAGTTAGTAAACTGTGCTTGATGATGATCCTTCAGAAACTGTAGCACGGGTACAACACCTTCAGGAGCAATCAGCACCTCCAGCTCATCACCAGAAGTCAGTTGCACCTTCTGAACGTACTTGGGCATGCACTCAGCAACATACCGACCGAAATCAGATAGACTTGAGCGAGCAGCTTCATCTGGTTTGCGCACCGTGGCTAATACAAATAAATTATATATGAGTAACAAATATTTATTTATCCAGCTTGAGCTACTTACGTTTCTCTGCGGCTTTGGCATCTACTGGCGCAGTACTTTGCATACGGAAGGCAGCTGTTCCAGCGGGTACCACTATGTAATCAATGTATAAATTAGTGATATTGAACTATGTTGAGTGTTAAACATTTACCATGCTTGGCCGTCAAAGCGGCAGAAGCAATTCTGGCACCCAGATTTCTAATTAATGCGGCCATACGCTCGATTAAATCAAATATTTCAGAGCAAATACAATAATCTGCTGAATATTTGACACTTTATGTAATAACAAAACGTCAAAAGACCAGTGTTGATTAAAATTCTTTTCTTCTAGTGAACTAGATCACTGACACTGCTCAATTTTGTTCCTATGTTATCATATTACTGAAATTTCAATGAAACAGAACAATATTTTCGCTCCACAAGCCTAAAAATAATTTGAAATTTCTATTGAAGCTTATTGAATGCTATGAACTATCAGCAGTATTTCAGATTATTGAAATTATACACAGAAATCATCTGCAGATAAAAAATAAGCAAAACAAAACAAAATGAACGTTTTGCGTTCAGAGCTGAGCTCAATTTAATGAACCACCAAGCGCAAGTTTATACGCACAGTATTGTCAACAAGTGAAAATATTTTATAAATCAAATAATTATTTTTCATTTGAGGTTTCACATTGATGTTTTTGTAAATAATTAATTAGAAAAAAATTAGTTTTCATATGTTTTTGCAAATTTCCGCTGTAACCTAATGCGTATATATTTGGAAAAGTAGTTGCATCGCGTTTTTTAATCACATTTGACAACCCTATTGCTCTCCATTTTCGTCGCGTTTCGCTACAGCTCCGGAATAGAATAGAATCCGATTTTTGGAAAATAAAACACAACAAACGAAAATGGTAATGGTTTTTGGAACAAATGCAAATGCCGACCATCTTGACCGTTTTGTTTACATTTGAAATTCAATTAACTTTTCACAGAATCACCTAAAATGGATGGGACACTCGTCCACAATAATGGATATTCAGCGCGTTCTGCTCCATCAACAAAGCAACAATCAGCAATGCGAAGTAATGCTTGTGGCCAAAGATGGCATCAGCGTACGCGCCCATCTCTTCGTTCTAAGCACATGCAGCGATTTAATGCGCAATCTACTTGTCGATTTACCCGCCGGTCAGGAGGCGACTGTCATTTTGCCAGACATCCGTGGCGAGCTGCTCGAGAATGTGCTATCATTTATTTACATGGGGGAAACTAGTTTAACCTCTGCCATGCTACCCGAGTTTCTCGGGGCCATTAACTTGCTGGGAATTAAGTCTGCTATAAGTTTTGATACCAATCCAACATCCATGACGACATCAAATGTTATGAGTGGCGCTATGGCCGTCGAAGAAGCTAAATCAATAAGCGGTTTACATATTGCAAATACAGCGTTAATGGAGGAGGAGGAAGAGGATGCAGGAGTAGTTGGCAAATTGGAAGTGGATAATGCCGTACTCGCAAACTCTCAACAGCAGCACGAGCAAGAAGGCCGAACCCTAGAATTTCTGGATGTTTACAGCGAGCAGCCCAAAATAACATATTCAATCGAACACATGGGCGGCACAAGCAGTGGAAATCAGTATATATATACAGAGAACACGGGAACATTTACTATAACACAATCATCCGTCGCCAAGTTGGAAGTGCAAAGCAGCTCAGCTGTGGTCGACTCTGTTGAGACAGCTGAGCTAGGTGAGGAAGATGTCGAAGCAGAGGTAACAGACGAACACGAAGAATCCGAGTCACAATTAATCGAGGAAGAATATGTTGGATCGGCTGATCCTTTGATTGAGATGAGCGCTGAAGCGGATGTTGATCTGCATGAGGATGGAATACACGATGGAGACGAGGAAGAGGATGATGAGCTATTGGATGTGAAGCCTCGTAAATCTCATCTTGATATGAAGATATTAAAATTCAAAGCGCGACAGCGCCCAGCATCATCGAAAGCAAGCAAAAAAGCAATGACCAAACAGCAGCAACAGCATGCAGCTCTTAAAAAGGAATGCAAGGAGGATCTCAATGATGCCCTCGACCTCGCAGCTGCTGCCGTACTTCACGAAGGCCTCAGCTTGCAGAAGGCTGCTGATCGCTACGACATATCGAAGACAGTGCTATGGCGACGTGTACGTTCGAATCCAGCCTACATGAGAATAAAACGAGAGAAGCCTTCGCTTTCAGAGGCATATGAACGCCTGAAGAACGGCGATTCGTTGAAAAGCATAAGTCAGGATCTGCATATACCCATGTCGACGCTGCATCGGCACAAGGTGCGTCTGGCAGCACAAGGTCGTCTGCCCGACTTTGTTGCTTGCCGACGGCGTGACAGTACCCCAAAGGACGAGCTGCGAGAAAAGCTAGCAAAGGCAGTGCATGCCTGCATAAACGATGGCATGACCCAAAATCATGCAGCTAATCTCTTTGAAATACCTAAGAGCACGCTCTGGCGGCACTTACAACGGCGCACGACCGAGGCAGGGCGTAAAGTCAAAGAAGAGCATGAAGAAGAGGATGATGCTATGAATTGAAATCCATATACATACATATGCATATATGCATAAACCTATAAGCATTCGTACACATACATACATACATACATGTACATTACACTTAAACACCTTGCGATTTTAGAAATAATGTAGTCCTAAGTTACATCTTTCATTAAATTGTTTATATAATCTATTATATAGATGCCCATAGGTTACCTATAGCATATATTTACATTTTAGCTTAACCCAATATGCTACAATGAGGATGGAAATTTGAGCAATGTCCCATCGCTATCGATACTGTTTACTGTTATCGATATCGAAATGACTGCCGGCTTATTAAACAGATTCGAAAAACTTATCTACTTTTGTGTTTATATTGTTTATATTGTTATTGGACTGTATAAAATCTACGCGCTAAGGGATCGTATATTAAGTACAACTGACTTCCAATTCGCAGATGGCTGGAGTTTGCTACAACGCACTGACGTGGCCCCCAAACGGGATGACAGTAATGATGAATTAGAGAACTTTGGTGATTTCATTGCTAAATTTTGGCCCTACTACCTGTTGCATGCGCTTGTCAGTGGCGTCACACGCTGGAAATGGAGCTACTGTCGGCGACCCGGGCATGTTGCAGTCTGCGCTCTAGCGATTGGTTTCAACATGCATTGGACATCAATGGCAATGTTTTTGTCTCTGCTAATCAGCTATTATCTGATAGCACTGCACGCACGGTCAAAGCTTTCCACTTGGCTGCTAACCGCTGTTTGGATCGGGGCCCTTAACGTCGCCAAAAACAGCCAATGGTGGTTGTCTCAAGTTGGATATGCAGAGTACGTAATGCTAATAGTAACTCTTTCCTGGAGTTTATTGCGTGGCTGCAGCTATTCCTTTACTGCGACTGGCTCTAAAAATCTATCTGAGTACCTGGCGTACACCATGTACTTTCCCTGTCTCACCTACGGACCTTTTATTAGCTACGAGCGCTTCAAGCAACAGCCTACTGGCAGAGCTGTGTCACCGCACTGGAGTTTCTGTGTGGCACTGCTGCGCGTTGGCTTTTGGTGGCTGGTCATGCAGTGGTCGCTTCACTACTTCTACATCAACTACATGACGCGAGATGTTCGAGCGGTGATTATGATGGAGTCGGTCTTCTGGCAGCATGCCGCCGGCTACTTCATGGGTCAGTTCTTCTTCATATTCTACGTGATTACCTATGGTCTGGGCATTGCGTTTGCCGAGTACGATGGCATTGCAGCACCACGGCGACCTCGCTGTATCGGACGCATTCATTTCTACTCGGACATGTGGAAATACTTTGACGAGGGACTGTATGAATTTCTCTTCAAGCACATTTACGCTGAGTTGTGCAGCCGGAAGTCGTCGCCAGCAGCCAAGCTTTGCGCCACTGCATTGACCTTTTCATTTGTGTTCATCTGGCATGGCTGCTACACCTATGTACTTATTTGGAGCATACTAAATTTTGTTTGCCTGGCCGCGGAAAAGCTCTACAAGACATTCGTCTCGAAACCGGCCTATCAGAAATGGTCGCTGCATCACTTTGGCTCTGCTGGCGCACAAAGATTTCATGCAATTCTTGCCACACAGCTGTTTATACCCGCTGCCTTCTCCAATGTTTACTTCATTGCTGGCCAGGAAGTTGGCGGATTTCTAATGCGCGGCGCCTACTTGAGTGGCATAGGCAACTATTTGGCGCTAAGCTTCTGCAGTTACTGCTTCTTCCAATGCTCAGAGGTTCTGTTGACAATGACCACCAAGGATAAGAAAATTAAAGAAACTTAGAATTCTGATAGATATCATACAGAAACTATATAAGACTGTATTAAATGTCAGCTACTGTATCGTGCTTGCCTTAAATAACAAGTAAGCCAATAAAAGTCTGTGAACATATATATTAAAATTAAGAATTTTATTAACATTCAGTCAACAGCGTCTTCATCGCCTATCCTACCATCTGGTTTGCGTATAGGTCGATTGAAAGTTCTCCAACAGCTCGTCCAACATTTCGTCGCAGGTTTGCGTGTGTTGCGTATTGTAGAGCCCATCTGGCCAATGCGTTTGGGTTTGTATGTGCGATAGGCCAAGCTCTTCAAACAGTTCATCGCAGGTCTGGGTGTGCATGTGAGCCGAGTTCTGTGGCCCGAACATCGTCCCCTGTTCCTCCTGGTAAGCAGCATAATTATCATTCTGTTGTTTCTCCGTCTCCTGGTCCAGTTCGGTCATCGTGCCTTGGTGTTGCCTGCTGTCGAGCGTTTGAGTTTGAATATCTCGAAGCAGTGGACCCAGCACCTCGTTGTTCATGTCGAGCTCATCTAGATCCACATCTTCCGTTTGAGTTTCCATATCGCACAAAAGGCGATTGACCTCATCATACGTTAAACTTGGCATAGGCAATCCGTTCTCTTCGTTTTCACGTTCCTTAAGAGCTACATCGATGGCTGTTTGGATTGCCACGTCCATGTCGACGCTATCTTCGGTCTGTGTGGCTGTTTGCAGAGCATAGGGAATCTCGATGTCTGGCAAGCAATAGAATGATGGTTGCATAGGTGAGTCTTCTGGCGGTAGGTGTTCCATGATTGGCATATCAGTTGGCGAATCATCTGAAGGCGCTTCCTCGGTGTTTGTAGATTGATCTACCATTTTAACTGAGTTCTTTGGCAACGTTTTGCCAGGCTTTAGCCTAGGAATTGCCACTTTTGACAATATTGCTTCATTCTTAGTTGTATCATCCTCACAGGGCAGGTGATTTTTGCGTCGCATATGGGTCTGGAGGCTTGCCTTGCTTGCATACGTGAGTCCACACACAATACAAGGGTAACTGGAACAGCATATATGCTTTTCTAAATGTCGCTCTAGTAAAAATGATTCATTGCATTTGTTGCATTTGAAAGTCTTGGTCATATGAGTTTTTTGATAATGTTGTCGCAGAAATCGCAGATTTGCAAAACCTCTTCCGCCTTTCCGTTCTGCATGATAAATACAATTTGCCACTGGACAATGATATGCTCGATTCGGCTCATCGTTCTTTATGAGTGCCAATTTGTGTCTTCGTCGAAGATGCAGGCTATAATGACTTTGATTACCAAATACTTGATCTGTGCAGTGCTCGCAGCGGTACTCACGCACCGGTAGCAGCTCTGATATATCCGGTGTGTGCTTGGCTGACATAGACCACACCTGAACATTGACCGTAATCGAATAACAATTTGTTAATAACGTAAACAAATGGACAGGGCTGTCACAGTTACAAGAATTTGGTGATAGGGATGGCAATAGATTTTTCAAAATATGTTATCGAGTGCAATCACAGTAACTCGGCATATCAAATTGATGATGATATATATGCATATATAAAACAAATACTTATTGTATTATGAATTTATTGAGTAATTGATCCAATAAATCGGCATAACACATAATGCTTATATCGGTGTTATTTTGATTGCTTATCGAATGTGCGATACTTCGATTACATTGTGTTTAGTTTACATCACTAGTTAGCGTGTTGCCGTTTCGTGTTATTGTGCGAAAGTTTAATTGGTTCGTCAAATTTCTGAGGGTAAAACTATCTAGAATTTGCTTTTACTAATTTGTTTGTACATATATATTTATTATGAATGAGGGCAAGTAGGCTCGATCGAAGGTCGCAAGTGCTCAGCAATTTCCCGCTCTTTGGTGTTTCTATAATCAAGTGTATATGATTGTGTATATATATTTATATATGTACTTTTTTTTTTCATTTGTTGAATTCATCGGAAATAAGTTCAACGCGAAAAGTGTGTGTGTTTTATTGTCTATTTCTAGACTATTTTATTTAGGCAAATATGGCTCATAAAGTCATGTCTTTACCAATACAAGGGCAATGCTCGATATATATACATACATATGTGAATATAATTTAATGCTTTTTCGCTCAACAACCAAAAAATAAGTGAAATGCCAGATATATTTCATTGAGTTTAATTGAACCTTAAAAATGTATATATGCACAGTTCAGTAGATTACATTATATAAAAAACATATTTTGAATGTATACAGTATACACCTGTTTATCTGTGCATACACATATATATACATACATATTACATATTGCTAAAAATATGTTTGCTGCACAACAACAAAAGCATAAACACTACTGCTACTACCACACATTCACATGCATATATATATACGTAGGAATATTTATGTGTACTTTTTCTATATATTCTCCGATTATAGCACGACGACGTCATCTGGTAGGCAGAGCAGCAACATCTGTTCAAATCAACTCCCCGGATTCGTTTCCAACAATTTAAATTGTTTAAAAAATGTATTTTTAAATATATTTTTCAATGCTACTATTTAAACAGCTGTATAAACCTAACAAATTTAAAGTTAGGAATGCTTGGAATGTTTATCCAAAAGCAGTATAGTTAATAATACTACATTTGATGATACACTTGCACGCAAATTGCATTCAAATGCCAAGGGGCTTTGCACGGTGCCTTTCGCATGACGAAGCCAGCTTTAAAGAGTTGCCCGATGACGTCATTCGAGGAGAAAACAAGTGTTTGCTCAAATGTTTGTTGCGTCTGGCCTCAGTTGTAATTACGGCTTAATTTTGAGTCATTAAGAAAAGTATAAGTAAACAGAAATCAGGCGTAGCTTGACTGAAATTACAAACCTACGTCAATTGCTAATGAAATTAGCAAATTGAATGCGTTTCTGCGGTTTCTGTGCTGCGAAATACCCTTTAGGCAGACAATAGTTAAGTAGACACCGATGGATAGACAGTTGATTGAATTTCCAGTTTGTTTGGTCTTCTAAGATCGAGTTCTAAATACTTCCGGTTGCGGTTACGAGTCGTGATTTCTGTGCCCACTTGCTGACAGTCGCTTTTGTCGCTGTGTTTGGGTGGGGAAAGCTGCATTCCAATAATCGAGTTAATCTCTGTAATGCAGTTGTTGCTGTTGCAATTCGATTTTGACCAAGCACATGACTTCGTTGCTTCATATACGTAATTATCAGAATGATGTATATACATTTGTGTATCCTCGTGTCTGTCGTTGGTTATCAGCGCAACAAGTTGGCAATTATTGACGAAGCGCCTAATTGATGTAGCCGCATGTCAGAGCAGCAAACAAATTAATGTGGGCATACCCACATGCATACGTACAGTTATATACGTACATATATATATATATGAATGTCCATTGTATGTCGTCAATGGAGATTTAAATTTCAATTGTCAAATGAATTGCTGAAAGTTCCATGAGAAGCGCTCAATTAAAACATAATATCTTTTTATATCGAGACATGACGTTTTACTCGGTAAGAATGATTATAGAAAGACTTTATATTCTCTAAAGTATAGCTATAATTCGTCTATACTCTCTGAACAAACCAGAACTATGCCAATTAATCGCCTGGCCTTGTTCTCTGTTGATGTTTGTGCACATCTTTTGAAATGCGGGCACATAAATTACGTGGACCATGCATGCTCTCTGGTTCTCTGGCGCTCTGAGTGTGAATCATCAGCATCGGCGCATTCTATATTTAGATTATTTGTCAGTTTAGGCTTATCCTAGGTTGCTAATTTTTTATTGTACATCATTAATTTTTTAATTTGCTCTTTCTCGTGCAGTTTTTTCTTTGTGTTTTTGGCCTATTTGACAAATAAGAAGATGAGCAAATCTACGGGCAATGCGCCGCCTTTCACATACGTTCCACCGCCATCGGCACCTCCATCGTATCTGGAGGCAGTTGGCGGAGTGAAGCCAGTGGGTCCATACACGCCAGTTGCAGCTCCTGCAAACGCCGTTGGTACAAATATACTGACGACAGTTGTACCCATTGGACGCACATCCACACACATGATATGTCCCTCATGTCATGCAGAGATTGAGTCAACGACACGCACAGAGCCGGGCATGATAGCCTATTTGTCCGGCTTTGTAATTGCATTACTTGGGTAAGTGAGCCACAGGCATTTACTGCTATACCCAAGATTTTTCTGACGATAATCCTTTTTAATTACAGTTGCTGGCTAGGCTGCTGTTTGATACCTTGCTGCATTGATGATTGCATGGATGTGCACCACACGTGCCCCAACTGCAAGGCATATTTGGGACGTTATCGGCGATAAATTACTGCAACTTCTGCTGCTGCTTTGCACACACACACGCACACTCACACTTCCATAAACTTACAGACGTTTATACATATGGAGGAAGGAGGGGAAATGGAGAGTTACATTTAAGCGATGTTCTGCCTTTTTTATTAAATTGTAATAATAACACTTGGATTCCATGGCCAAACGGAATGCAAGCGCTTATCTCTAATCTAATGCTAATCATTGCTAAATTGCTCATGCTCTATGCACTTAATTGGTGACTCGAAATTATATTTAGTTTGCCAAATATTTTTATAAAAATATTTTAGTTATTTAAATTTTAAATATTCGGGAAAACTTGTAAATCTTTGGTAGATTTTGAATAGTATATTCTAATATTTATGTAAATATTACACACAATTGTCCAAACTCTTTTTATGCGATACCATTTGTCCAGTAATAACATCTTAAATTCAAGTTCAATTTGTTTTGAGAAGTGACTGGGAACGATTAATGATATTAAAATGTAGAAACTGATTTTCCAATGCTGCAAAACCACAAAATAGTAATTTAAATGATAAAAAGACAGCATCTACAAATATTTTTGTAATATACCTGCGAATATGTCTTCAAATGCAAACATGCACTCTATATACTTAAGGCATATGCATATTTGTCTATTTATCAATTGATCAATAACATCCATGTCTAATTTCTTTTTAATAAAATCTAAAAATTAATATATACAGTTTCTTTTTTTTTTTGTCGAAACTTTGAGGGCTTCAAATTAAACATATTTTGTAAGAGAGAAAATGGGTTGGTGTAACACTCCTCTATAGACTTAAGCCACCCAGAAAAACTTCAGATATTTTCATGTTGTCTATTTATAAATTGTATTCTTTGTATAATTGTAGTTCATTAGTTTCGCATAACATACTCTTTTGTTTTTGTTTTTCTTTTAACATGTCAAACTCTTTACCTCGATTTATAAGTTTAGATAACATTGTACACCACGCATATACTCTTAACTTAACTTGACTCTTAACTTGAATTACATAGTAAGTATAATATATTATGTAAATAAACACTTATTCGTCACACTTTTCTCTGTCTCGTATGCATTTAACAAATCTTGTGGTGTACACTTTTTGTAGTTTTTAGTTTATGATAAATAATATCATACATATATTTATGTATATGCTTTAACATGATTTACATACAAATATATTGCATGGAATTTCCCTTTTATTTTTACTTTTTTTTTTTTTAATTTGTTTTTTGTTGCTATTACAGAAAATCGTAATAAACTCTGAAGAACGGAAAACACGCTCGTCGTTTGCCATTTGTAAAAACTTAAATATACAAAAATTATATATTCTAATAACTAACCATATATATACAACACATATCTCCATATATACCTTTATATGCCTTAATATATGTATATACTTTTGCCTTACATGAATGCCTGTGTGTGTGTATGTGTATAAACAGTTTCATTTAATAATATAGTACGGATTTATTCATTCATTTGTAATGCATTTGAATTGTTAACATTGTTCACCACGTTTTGTTTTTCTTTTGTTGTGTTTCTTGTTTTTTATTTTTTGTTGTATATGTATCTGTATCTGTATTTTGTTTGCTTTAATTGTTATCTTCGTTAACTTGTATATATATTTTTATATTTATGAATGCGTAACGCCTTAAGGTAATATTTTAGTTGCTTCTTGATAGGTTGATATTTTAAGTGTCCGCTCATTGAACTAAAACTAAATGTTTACAAAAATAAACGAAATCAGATCAAGTATTAGGCTTTATAATACTCTATCTCTCCTGCTGCTGAATCGCCTAAAAGAAGCTGAAGCACATTGATAAAACTTGCCTATATATACAGGGTAACCCGACTAATGACAGTAGATACTTTAATTTAGACTATGGGCGCCCCATTGGAATTGGAAGTTGATTTGGCCGTCTTCACCAAGCACGACTGCGAGTTGTTGCCCATGCTGGAGCCGTCGAGGCTGTCGAGATCGAGCGCCGTATCAATCATAGTTGTGTCGTGCAACATGCGCAGTCTATCTGCCGACTTGACCTGTTCGGCACCATCGCCTCCAGACTTGCGGTGGCCATGCCCATGGCTGTGCAGGCCCCCGCCGCTGCCGCCGCCCACAAACGAGGCGCTCACTGGATCGTCCAGGTCGAGATCGTCACTGAGCAGCGTCGATGACAGCACCGTGGATGCTTGTATCCGCTCGTTGTGATGCCGCTGTTGCTGAGCCTGTTCGTCGATAATGTTTGAGTAGACGTGCAGGGCGGCATCTGTGGACGGCGACACCGCCACTTGGGGCACATTACTGTACATGTTCTCCGTCTGTGAGACGGATTTGGCCAGGGTATGCTGGTCGCCGCTGATGGCAGCTGCCAGGAGCGCAGCGCCCGCAGAAGGCTTATGGTTGTCACTCAGCGGTGAGTTGACCAGCGCAGCATCAAAGTCCACGTCAAACAGATTGCTGTAACTGCCGCTGCGGTTGCGGTTGCGCATCTCACGCGCCTTGCTGGAAGCTGCAATGGCGGCCACCGCAGCGACTACCTCTGTGCCGCCTACCACAACAACATCCGCATTGTCCAGCTCATCCTCGCTGCCAGCTGCGGCCAATTGATTCTCATAGGCCAAATCTTCGACTGCCGAGGCGCCATTGGACAGCTGTCGCTGCTTGTGGTGCCGGAATTGACGCGTCTGTGTGGCCGTCGGCTGTGTGTAGGCCGGCATGTCCATCTGGGCCAAAGGGATCTCGTTGTCAACGAGCTGGGCTAGACTATTGGAATTACCTGTGAACGAGATGTCCGAACGATTAGTCAAAAAATTATACTTGTTCTGGTTTTTATGTATATGCATACATATAAAGATATGCATATATATATGTATATATGAAAATCGCATACATAATTAATGTGAAACGTTTAAAATGTTAAAACACTCATTACAACAAATTTGACAACTAATTAAAAATTCGTATTTTAATTCTCAAAATACTTTTTCGCTAGTGTACACTGCTCGTGTGGTTGGTGGTTTTACTCTTTTTTTTTTTTTTTTTGGTGGTTTCGCTGCTGGTTTAACAAACTATTCAAATATGCAAACAATTGAAAAATGCTGAAAAAGGCGGCAAATTAAAAATTAAATAGATAGTAAAATGTTGCCAATGCACAGAACAACTCAAACAAATGAAATTTTATATGGGATTTAAGTCGATGACACCGCCGATGCGGCATCCTTTGCTGGCCAGTTTGGTGGGCACAAACATAATTTAAAATATATAATTCAATTTGATAATCACTTAAATCAATAAATGGCCAATGACAATGAATAATAAATAAATTCATGAGTTATGATATGTGTCTTTTTATACATAGAGAACGCTTAATGAATGTGTTCTATGCGGTGCCAATTGAAATAGCATGCTCCAACAATTTTACATATTTTTAACAAAAATTTCAAATGCCAATGTTTAAGATACACAAAATAATGTAACAATGTATCTCCAAAGATTGTACAATGATAAATCGTTGGGTATTGAGATCTGTTTAGAGTGTGATATGGATATTTATGTTATGGGATTTGTATATTTCTGTATTTATTTAAGCAAATCAAAAGCAATTCGTGTGAATTGGAGTTTTTTTTAAAGAAAACATAAAGAAGCCTAAGCAACAAAAGACAGCTTTAAAATAATATTGTACAGGGTATTCGAAGGCTTGTATCATTGGTTAATTGCGCTATACAAAATGAAAAAATCAAAGTACATATACTATATCGGATTGGATTGGTATACAAATATATAGCACAATCTTTGCTTTTGAAAATAAGCATTTTAAGCGTTGGTAAGTTTACTCGAATTCAATACTTTTTTTTGGTTTTTTGTTTCTTTTACCATTACATAAGTTGAACAACAGAAAAGGGAATTATTACTTTCGTGTTGTGGACGCAACTCACCCAATTGAGGCATTTAGCATGAGGCATTTATGTTTTACTCTAGTTTTAAGCGGCTCTCGAAAGCTTTCCCTCAATTGCATTTAGTTTTTAGTTGCAATTTTGATTGGTTAGCAATTTTGTTAGTATTTCATTTTCGAGTTGATCAACAACAAGAGACACAAAAAGTTGTGTGTTCGATTTGTGTTTTTTTTTTTCGTTAGTTTCCATAGTCACAAGTTGTATTGAAAGACATAAAAAAGAGTTTGGCATTAGTGTACAGGGGTTGTGTATATATGTGCATAAATAACCAAGAGAAAAATCATGTATAGCTTGATAGTATTAACTTGTTGTAGTTGCTTTATTTTTTTTGTTTTGTATTTTGTATATTTTTTATTTGATTTTATTTGAATACTCGGGTAGAGGAGTGAGTGGTTGGTTGGTTGGTGCGTCTGCTTGTGTGGCGCGCCTGCAATTTGAATTCATGCGAAATGAGATCACGCTAAATGGAAACTCAAACATGGCGGCGATTGGCAGCGAAGTGGGGGGTTAAGAAGAAGCGCGCAAACCTTAACAAAATGGCGTCCACTCTGATTGGTCGCTGTACACTAAGTACAGCTGCCAGTGTGTATCTGTATGTGTGTGTGTGTGTGTATATATATATATGTAAGTGTGTGTGTGCACACTTGATCCTCACTTCAGCAATATGCCTCTCTTATAAAAGTCTTACTTCTCTTCCATGGGAAGCAATTCGCCGCGGCAATAGGAAAGCATTTCGCCAATCGGAAACAGTTCGCGGCGAAATAAAGTCGTTTTCTTATTGGTCAATTGCTAAACGCTCGCAAATTTTATGATATTCAATTTCTTTATTCGCTTGAGCACGTTTAATGCTTCATTTTTGGTCTGTAGCATTTACACTGAAGTGAGTTTTAACAGTACGCACACAAAGTTTATCTTTTCGTTATGTGTATACATATATAGTAGCTGTGTGTGGGTGTGTGTGTGTGTGAGTTTGTTTGTTCTGTAATTCCTTAACATTTCAATTGTTTTCATAGATAGGTTAGAGTACATTTTATTGCCCAACATTTAAGTATATTTTTTTATAATTATGTTTGTGTGTGTGTGTGTGTTTATGTGTATGTGTCAGCTGCTTATTACAACATACATAAGCACATATTTATATATATGTATATATTCAACACGCGTGTTCTGAACGTCTTCAACATACGAATGTATACCATTTTATAACTCTTTCATTGCTAAAAGGAACTCATTTATGTATATATAATATATATAATATTGTTAATGCGTAACATTAATAGCCTTTAAGACTGGGCACGAGCTGCTAGTGCGCCGTCCGTTTTACAGTAAGCTGACTTATTGTTCTATTGAATTTGTCACTTAAATAACTAAGCAATCCGCTGGCCACACGCATGCTATGGCATGTCTCAACTATGGCCAGGATACCCTCCCTCCTGCTTCACCTGTCCAACATCGTTTTCTGTTAACATTTACAACTATATGTTTATGTATAAATATTTGTCTTTCCATTGTTTAAACATATGCTTTTTTTATGACATATTTGCAGTCACTTGGCAATCTGTTTACACTAATATTTATCCAATGTTTCGCATGCATTTTGCACTAATAATGCATCATTAAGTTGGCTTCGACTAGAGTTTTTAAAAATTACAGATCTATTAAAATTTGTTATACAACACTACACGTATCAAATTCTTGTTGAATTTTTAAAGATTTGTTTACTTAATATTCGTTGTAGAAACAAAATGTGTTTTCTTTTCATTTTTTCTCAATAAATGGCAGTTGTTTGGCTATTTTTATAAATTGTTTGCTAAGTGTTTTTGTTTGCGTTTCGTATTTGAGTTCATTCAATTGAAACCATACAAATTAAATTTCAACTAAATTGCACAAGTGACTGCCCACAATTCAAGGGCTTTTCATTTAAGTACATTTGTATGTACATATATAATGTATGTATATTTTTTTATTAATAAATTAAAATCTCATTCGACTACGAATCGAGTCTCAACATGCAAGTGTCTTCAAAATGCATTGCTCTTATAAAGTTTTTCGTTTCGGTTTTCGGTTTTTTGGTTGAATTTATTTACTATTGGAGGTGGCGGCGTCGGGATATGGACTTTCAACATTTAAGTGTGTGTTAGGTTTGTTAATTGCTGCGACAACTGAAAATCTATGGCCTCACTGACCGCTCCGCCGCTGGTGCAGATGCGGCGCGGCAGCGTGGCTCGCCTATGATATATAAGTGCTACATAAACGCAAAAGTTTGTATGAACCAAGTTTTTATTTTCTCTATTTTTGGTTGTTGTTGTTGTTGTCCAGGTTTAGATCTGGGTCGGGTGTTCTACGAGTTGTTACAACGGAGGGTTGGGTGCGGGTTTAGTGTAGGTTGCTGGGTGTCCAAAATTTCCATAAAATAGAAATAAAATCATAAACGCGTCAACCGAGCTGCAACTAGGCGTGCAAAATAAAAAAAAAAGGCAATGCCAACTAGAGCTACGGAAAATCAATTCAATCATCTACCCTAAAAAGCGCGACACGGAAGCCAATTGTGAAATTACCAAAGCCAGTGTTGGGTAATAACCAAGGAATTATGCACATATATGCATACAGTACGTATATGTGTCATCAGACTATATATTTTATAGCAATTTTTCAATTTCAAAAAGATTTTTGTTTATACTATTTAATTTTTTTTTATAAGTTTTTGTTTCTTTTTTGTTTTTTTCTTTTGCAAAAATCCGTTCCGGCACGGCCTAACTATTTGCTCGAACAGCATACCTAGCCCGAGCCTGGCAGCAGTAGGAATCGGAGGCAGACTGCCAAGAGCCCAGCACGGGGCAATCCCTTAGAGCGTACAGCGTTTAACAACCAATCAATGTAGTCAGTGACAACTGCGACCAGGTGGCGGTCACAGTCGACGGCAGTGTTTGCTTGGGAGCTGCGAGCTGCGTACTAGGACGAGTCGCTGCCCGCGGCATCCTCGATAATCGAATTGAGATCGATGTTGAATGAATACTCGTACAGATTCGAGTAACGATCGCGCTCCTTCCATGGCGATCGGTGATTCATATAAAGATTTCGTTTACTAACACGAAAGATCTGGCTATCCTTGATCGACTGATCGTCGTCGCAGGGTTCGCCGCCACCGCCAAAGTCGCACTCTCGAATGGTCAGCCGATTGGTCGGTGACTTCAGCTCGAACATCACCTCCTGATGCTTGTAGCGGGAACGCATCGGCAGTGGATGATAGCCGGCAATGTTAACCTTTTGCGAGTCCACCGATTGCGTGGATTGGCGCCGCATACTGCGCGCCGCCTTCGGAAACGGATAGTTGGTGACGCGCTGCGGGGAATAGTATTTAAAGTCGCTGGGCGCCGGCGGCTGTGGCGCCGATGTGTGTATTGTGGTCACTGTGCTATTGCTGGCCGAGATTGCGGCGCTGCCCTGCAGTTTCAGTGTTGAGGGTCGCCGTGGCGCCAGCGCCGGCGCCGGCGCCGTTGCCATTGAGGCAGAGGTGGGCGCTGTTGTGGCCGATGATGAGGAGCCGCCGCCACCACTCGCTGCCGCCGCCGACACGCTCCCAATGGCGGTTGTTTGCTGGGCGTGCACGTGATGATGCAGCAGCGGCAGCGGCGAGTTGCGTGCATCGTATGATGGTGTCAGCGGCAGATGTAGCGAACGCTTTAAGTTCAACCGATAGGATGAAGTCGCTGGTGAGCGCTGCAGCGAAGGCGGCGTTGCCAGCCCACTGGCGAAATCGTCT
Source organism: Drosophila koepferae (assembly GCA_030914345.1). Taxonomy (NCBI): domain Eukaryota; kingdom Metazoa; phylum Arthropoda; class Insecta; order Diptera; family Drosophilidae; genus Drosophila; species Drosophila koepferae. Next base: position 8,357,591 of record JAUESR010000202.1, read on the forward strand.
TGCTGCAGATGCAGCTGAAGTTCTGCAGCCAAAAGCTGTTGCTTCTGATGCGGTTGTGTTTGTGTTTGTTGTTGTTGGTGTGATTGATGTTTGAGTTGTTTGTGTTTGTTGGCTTTGAACTGATGCTGTGCGCTAGCTGGCAGCAGTGTTTGCAGCGAGCAGCGTTGATTCTGCTGCCGACGCGACTTGGACTTACCGTTTTGGAGCATATCGTAGCTGGGCGGGCGATCGAAGCCATTCCCATGGCCATGTCCATGGCCGTTGACAGCGCCACCAGATGCAGCGGCCACCCCGTTGCTCTCCAACGTCGAGGAAGAGGGATTTGACTGATTGTTGTCGGTGTGATTGTGTGATATGTAGTAGTTGAATGTTGATTGTTGATTGTAGTTGTTGTATACATATGGTTGTTTGGTTATTGGTGTTTATTTATATGTGTATATATATATATGCAAATATATATTTAACGTGTTGTTACCAAAATCAATATTGACCAAAAACCAAAAAAAAAAAAAGAAGAAATAGAAAAAAACAGAGCGTCAAATATGAGGTGCATATAAGTTCATCGTACGAGAGAGAGAGAGAGATAGATAGATATAGAGGAGGAGATTTAGATTGAGATTGAGATTTGATAAGCAAGCACAGGTGCCGAGACATTTAGATTTCGATTAGGATGGAGTTGGATGGACGTGCTCGATATGGAATGCTAAATTTACTGCTTACCTCGTCATAGAAGCGCGGCTTCAGCTCGGCGCCGGCACCACCAATGCTTACACCACCGCCAGCACCACCAATGCCACTCATGCTACCCAGCATGGGTTGCGCTGTGGTTACAATTTGTGAGGCGCTGATCACATCGCTCAGGGCATGCCGCGGACTGGAATGATGCATCTGTTGTATGTACTCATCCGTTGCTATGCCGCGCCTGTGTGATGTGTGTGTGTGTGTTTCAGAGACAAATTGTTTCGGTTTAACAAATGATGCAATTCATGGCAGGCAGCATAACATTAGTTTACCTGTCAATCAGCGAGGGTGTCATGGGGCCGCACAGAATGTGGCAGCAGTTCAGGCAAATATTGCCGCGTGAATAGGGATTCTGAGTTCGTGGCCCGCCCTTCGACGAAAACGAGCCTTTGAGCTGTGCGTTAAAGATATATGGAAATTGAATTTCAGAAATTGAGTATAGCCATTCAGGCACTTACATCCTCGTTCGTTGTCTGATCGCTGGTGGTCAGATATGTGTGAAAGCCAGCCAGTCCAATCACTGACCAAATGGAGAAGAAACAAATGAACACAACAATCACAGTGAAGGGCGCCTTCTTTATTACTTTGAAGACCTCCTGTTCCGTTTTCATCACTGCCATATGTCGCCAAATATCGTATATTAATATGTTTGAATTTGATTAATTTATGTTAGCCTTATCTCAACAGCTTGATTTACTCACATAAAACTAAATGCGTCACAGAGCACGAGAATATAAATACGGCTAAAAATGCCAGTGAGACTAGAAACAAATAAAAGAACCGATAATTTCGCTTGCCCACGCAGTTGCCCACCTGGAAAGAGATACAAATTTCTTATTGGAAAATTTCTCATCGCACAAAGCCAGCATAATACGACGTCACACAATAAGGTTAATTGCCCTTTCATCAGCCCCACGCCCCAATCGCAATATAATTGGCGCCAAAATGAAATTACGCGTTCCGTACAGCGTCGAGAAATGCCTCAATTTCTCCTCTTTTTATTTTTTTTTTTTTAGCTGCACCACCCGCTGCTTTAAGACCCGAAACGCAACGAGGTGGCACGAGGAGGCACGAGCCGACCTTCAACGCTGACAGCAGTGCCAACAGCTCATAATCAAGCCGGCTGCCTATGCGGCATGGCGTGCTGTGCCACGGTGGTTTAGCCATGGATCGGGTGTTTCGGGTCGTCCGAACGAATGAAACGCTCAGCAAAAGTAAAATGCAAAGCAGCTTAAGGCAGTGAGACCATATCGACGCGGTCAAAGAATACGCTCTATTTGATGATTCATTTTCATTCCATTCTATTCCTAACACTTTATACAAAAGCTAAAAAGTTGCACATTTTGCAATTAAAAATTGTGCCAGGCTGATGCAAAATATTTGATATGGCCCATAATAGTTGCTATCTTCTTTGCCTGGCCTCTCTGAATAACCACAGATAAGTTCTGGCCAACTAGTAAAGAGACTAACTAAGCAGCTGCTTATATAGATTTCAAGATAAGCCTCAACTACTATTTATTCGAGAGGGTATAAGAATAACGACGCCAATGTTGCCTGAAAAAGCGCGTTGCAGCATGCCCCCTACAGAATCACACACACAGAGAGAGAGAGAGAGAGAGAGAGAGACTCACAAGCTAGAAAATCAGAGTGCGGCTACTTAAGTATGCGTATAAAAGTATGTATGTATGTGTGTGTGAGTGTGCTTTGTGTGCAGCGGTTTGTTTGTTTGGTCCACCACCCGCCACATCTTGTTGCATCTTTCAGGCGCTCGCGGGGAATTCGCATTTTGTGCTGCCTGCGCGACAGAAGGAAAAACTCAAATTGGGTAGTACTCGACGGGGAGACTGTGTTTGAATTTGTCTGTGTGTGTATGTGTGTGTGTTCTTTTTTTTTCTGGCAAAGCTCTGTGGTCGAACAGTCTCGGTAGGCAGCAGCACCGCAGTCAGAACATGAGCTGCACAAATTATTTTCTCAGCTAGCCTAGCAGTTGGCGCAGGAATTGGGTTAAAGTCAGTGAAAGTTATGTTTGATGGCCCACATTTGCGGCATTTTGGCATTGCAATGTCAGATTGCCATACGGCACACTTACCCAGGGACAGTGGTGATCGAAGCGATCCACGCAGTTGTCGCACAGGCTGCAGTGCGAGGCGCGCGGCGGCCTGAAGATCTTGCAGGTGAAGCAGTATTTCAGTTTGACCGTCTGGCCCTTGACGAGCACCTCCTTGGTGCGGGGCGGCGGCCGGTATGTGGGGCTGTTCAGCGAGTTTGGCACTTCTGCGCAGGTGGCGTGGCAGCAAAACGGAACCGGATGTGCGCGTCGGCGTCGGCGTCGGCGTCGTCGTTGGCGTCGGAAATGCAGCATCAGCAGCGACAGCGACAAAGTCGTTGTTGACATGCAAGTAAAAGCAAGAGAAAGAGCAAAAGTTTTCTCATTTTAAATATTTTCCAACAGCAGCAGCAGCAGCAGCAACAACAACTACAACAACAGCAGCAACTCATTAGGGTAAAGGCAGCAGCACAGCTTTTGCCTTTGATGATTTTCATACATATTTTCTTCTTTTTTTTTTTCGCAGCTCTCTATGCCAGGACACGCTCATTACTTTTTATGTGGGGCCACAAACACACACACACACACACACACACACACACATGCACATGCACTGATACACACAACAGTATACATTCGCCAACTTAATGAAGTGAAAAATATATACAAATGCATAAATGCATGTGTGTGTGTGTGTGTTGGGGATCTGTGTTTGTCTGTGGGCGTGGCAGTCATGAGCCATTCAACAGGCAAAACGACCTTGTCCACATTCGCCTCTTTGACGTGGACACAAGCTGGGAAGAGGTTACATACATATTGGGGCAAGGGGTAAGGGGCAGAGAAGGAATATACTCACCAATTTGCTTTTCAATATAGGCGGCCTCATCATTGGAGGCACGCGGTATAACGCCCGGATCTGTGAAGGTTGTGCGCAGCAGCGAGCTCATCGTGAAGAAGTATAAAACGGCGCCCACAATGGGTATAACTGGATTGATGGTTGTCGCCAGAAAGGGGCAGCTGCGAAAAAAAATAAATATATATATATATATAAATGACACGATTAAAGTATGTGTTTGCGTCTTGTATCAAAGAGAATGAGAAGATTGCCAACCAAGTTTGATTACAGCTCAACTCAAGAGGTATTCATAAGACATAAAAGAATTGAGGCTCTTTCTCCTTGAGTATCTAGGGCTGTGCGAGTTAATATACGCTTTGATGAACTCAGCTTATATATCTGCAACTCTCTGCTTTCCTATAGAGCCTCTACTTGAAGCATCTTAGGGGAGCAGGGCCAGCAGCGAGCTCTGCTCAAAGATGCATGCAAATAGCTCCAGAGGGTTTTTTGGCAATGCCCCAAATGCCGTTCGCCCGCACAAATATGCAACAAGGGAATTTTATTGAGCGCCGTCCAGGCGCCACAAATAAGGCAACTGTGGCACGAAGCATGTGTAACCCAGCGGGAATTGTGGAACGCTTAGCGACAATGATGCTGCTGCCCAGTATTGTTACATTATGCCGTCCATGCGTGCTACCGATTTGTGAATAGCAACACGCACACGCACACGTCCACACACACATACACACTCGCACACCCGCTTGCTGACAGCGCCCCAAGAGATGCGAGCATAATGAAAATAATGTGTGACAAGCCCCAGAGCTCAGCTTTGAATTGCAGCTGCATTTTGGGGCCAGTCGAATGTGGGACCGTCAGCAAAACTAACCGAAAATAGTTAAATACATTTGTCATGACAATGGCTAACAGACCCGTCCCGCCTCACACCTTCCGCAAGTAAACACACACACACACACACAGCGGGAAAGCATTCAGAAAATGTTTTTCCTTGCATTCAGCTGGCAAATCGCTGACAATGGCACATAAAAAAGGAAGCCACCATTGTATTGTGTGTGTCTGTGTGTGTGTGTGTGCTACCTTTTAGCGATTTGCATTGCGAGCGCGTTGAACGGAATACAATTTGGCCATAGCCCACGGGCAGATGCAGGCGCACAGGGCAAGCAAGCAAGCAGGCAGGCAGGCAGGCAGGCAGGTAACTGTAATAGGAACAGACACTGCCACAGCAATTGCAACTCCAACTACAACAACCAACAGCACTTAAAAGCATAGAAGATATTGCAATGCCCATAGGTTGCCACCATTTTCAGCAGAACTGTGCGCTAATATAAGGCATGCAATAAAAATAAAAATTCCGAAAAAAAACCACACACAAGTAAAAAAGAGTTAACTGCAGAATGTCGAAGATGTAATGCTCTTACATATAATTTTAAATATATGTTTTTCCAAATAAAAATAGTCTCTGATTGATAGAGATAAAGTTGAGAATACGTCAACTCGTCCCAAAATCCCATTCTTGATTTTTGTTATGCAACATGCTCTCTTAGAGATTCCCTGACAGCTTTTTTTTCTTACTATACTCTAGGCTAAGCGTATACAAATGTGTATGTGCAGTCTAATGCCACGTCGTGTTGCCGTTCTTGGCTTTTCGGCAGCGCATGAATTTGGATTGTAAGTTTAAGGCGGCAACAGCAACAATAAAAAACAAAAAAAATTCCGAGTACTCCAATTCTATTTCTTTATGCTCGCTATTTGAGCATGTGTGTGTAAGGATTTGCACCCACACACATGCAATTTCCTTGCAGCTATTGAAACGAATTCGTGCAGAAAATGTTGAGCATAATTTTTTCTAATCGTGCACTGTTGGAAATCGCATCATTATGTACCTTTCCCACATGTGAACAAAAACCAACAGCACGCTGCATTACCTACCATCTACCAGCTATCACCTCTCTCCTCCTACTGCCATGCTGCCAATACGGGAATTGTGATGTGTATTTGTATTTGCGCTACGTGACGTATGCATTATTTGCTAGGCTACCACAGTGTAGGCATTGCGTATACGCCACGTATATAAATGCATACCTCTATGCATGTGTGGTGCCAAGCTAAACGCATGTGGCAGCCATAGCAATCTATTTATTTAACATCGTATGTTTACTTAACAACTCGAACTAACACTGCAATTGCAGTGTTTGTGGCACAGCAGCGTGCCATTGTTATTAAACTGAAGCGGAGCTGATTAAAAGCTTTGATTTCCCCCCCAAGAGCTTAGAGCATTTTGAGATGCACTCAGCAAAAATTTAATCAAATGCAGCATCAATAATCCAATTATATTTTGGCGCTTATGCCACGGTTTTTGCTTTCAAATTAACATGAAAAGCGCATCGAAGAAATTCATCCTTAATCGGATTAGACCTAAGCACATTTGATTCATTTGACCCTTAACCAAAAGTTTTCCAATTTAATTTTTCGTTTTCCTTTTCAATGCAGGAATGACAAATCAAAACAAAGCTACAATTATTTTCAAATCTTTAGACGAGCAATAGATAAACCACAGAGGAATCAAATCCAAAAAAACATGCAAGCTTTAATCCCTTTCCTGAAGCACAGACGAATATCCTTTGCCCGACCAAGCATAACGCATACGCTACGTTGCACAGCAATAATTACATGCCATTGGATACGTCCAAGGCGCAACAGAGAGCGAGCTACAGACAGCAGTCAGTGACCATTAATGTGGGCGTAATTGGAAACCAACCAGACCAGAGCATCAGCACACACACACACACACACACACACAGGCACAGCCAGGGTCAGGGCTGGCTCTATGGCATGGCAAGGCATCCTGGCGATGCTTAATTAGCAACGTATTCATTTTGCAAACAATGCAACCACAGTCGGTTGCAAATGAGAAGCGGACGGACAGGCACCGGTCACCAGCCACCAGCCACCAGCAACTGGCAGCGAGCAACTGGACAACTGGGCAACTGGGTAACTGAAACACGCAATTCGTTGTGGACAGTCTGAATATACATGCATCGGATACTCACTCGAAGGCAAAGAAGAGAGCGCTGGTGCCAGTAATCAGGATGCACGTCAAGTAAAAGACACCCGTGTGCGGTGCGGACATTAGCAATCCATCGCAGTAGAATTTATTGCGTCCGGCAAACAGTTCCCATTTGCGTGTGACGCGCTGGTTTGGTGCCATGTTACTGCAACAACAACAGCAGAGCAGATTCATTGGATCGCTGCTGGTTATGGGCTTGGACTAGGAGTGGGGAATGATTTCGGCTGCTTGTGGGTGGCTCCAATGGGTTATCTTTAGAGCTGCAGTAACAAGAGGAGATTGCTATTGCTGCTGCTTCTTCTTATGCAGCGGTCTGTGCTGTGTTAATGTGGGCCAACGTTGTACGAAGTCCGTGCGGGATAGTGATGATGCCAATTCGTTGCGAGCCTGCCAAGTTACGTTAATGGACAAACGCTGACACTTTGGATGCTGATGCTTTTACTGCTGCTGCTGCTGCTGCTGCTGTCGTTACTGAAGTTGACGAATCGAAAATGTGACCGGTGCCTCCTCGCCTGCTCGTGCTCGTCGTGTCACAGCGGCGTGCTCATGTGTGGCTGTTGATGGGCGGCAATGGCGGCAACTTGTTCCAAGGCTTGAGGCATGCAAATTTCTCTGTTACCCCAGCCACGCCCACTGTTGCAAGTGTATCCCGTTTGCGATTATTTCATGCGTTAAATTCAACAGCAGAGTTTTGGCCAAAACTTTGGCTGCTACTTTGATAGTTGGTCCTTGGCTACACTTTGCTGGCTTTGCTTTGCTTTTAACGTGCTTTCTTGTTTACGGCTAATTTCTCAGTTGCGTGTCAGTTCGTGTAGCGCAGTGTAAAAGGTAAAATGTAATCAAAATGAATGTCTGCTCGCGCTGTCTATTTGGCCGCGTCCGGTAAACGCTCATTCAATTCCAAAAGCAATTTCGTCCACTTTGTTCTGTTGTGCACAGTTCGCGGCGGCATCAGCCACATTGCGTTTCTCGTCTCTCTCTCGCTCTCTCGCTCGTTCACTCAATCACTCTCTCTCTCTCTCTCTTTCTGCTCTGTCTGTTCTGGCCGCTCCACGCGCCTCATCCGCGCGCAACTTTAATTAAAGCAGCGCGGCTGTCATTTCTTAGCCTTCCGCCTCTTAGCCGCCCACCTTGCGTCGTCGTCCTGGCGCCTTCTGCAACAATTATTCGCTTGGCTTTGTTAACATTGCCCGCAATTCGCTCCGAGATTGGTCTGTCCGCTGTCCGTTTATGATTCAATTATCCGCTGCACGTTGCCCGCTGACTCAAAGGCAGCCCAAATCGACGCAGCTGCTGCGGTGCTGAAAAGAAAAGACCGAACCGTGCATTGAATTAGAAACTGCGAGCGGGTGAAAGCAAATATAATCATTAAGTTATTTTGATTAAGAAGAACTTTGGCAAAAGTGCCAAAAGGAATCCAAAGAAAAAGAAAAAGTGGACGCTAGCAAATGTTTTTTTAATGCTACTTTTCTGCACGACGTTCTTTTCGTTTGTATTTTTTTGTTTGCTCTATCCCATTCAACTTCATTTGTCTGTCTGAATAAATGAATGAATGAATGAGCATAGTCAAGTGAGTTATTCAAATTACTCAATGGCTCATCATAACAGTCGTTTGTTGAATGAGACAACTTGTTTGTGGCCTGAATAAGCAACTAGATTGGCTGACTGATAAAATACTGGCGTAATCTATTTCATTCTGTAAAATGTATATATCTATTATTTTGGATAAGCACAGTGCACAGTGCACAGTGCATAAACAGTCCATAAATTAAGCGAATTAGGTTGACAACGCAAATAGACACACACACACACACAAACACACACACTTATTGCTGTTGCAACTGTAATGCGTTTATTCGCTGTACATCCTCGCGTTTTCGGCTGCCACATAAATTGCACTAATAAAGTTAACCATACGCAACGTTGTACAACTGCGATTTTCGCTATCTCTTTCTCTTTCTCTCTTTCTGTCTTTACCTGCCTCTTTCTCTGTCTCTGTCTCTGTGTTGGCAATTGTTATCTTAAGGCAAACAGACACAGAGAATGCCATAAACTAGCACACATGCAAACAACAACAGCAAATGGAATGAGTCGTGCCAGCGAGGGGGGCGTGCTGGGTCGGTAGGCGTGGCAGAGACATTTCCATTGCTGTTCTACGTTAATTAGGCGCACGTCGTCCATTAAAAGTGGCAGAGGAGCAATGGCAGGGGCAAATAGCGAGTTTCGCATAGCGCCAAGTTTATGCAAATTGAGCTGCAATTAAAGCCATGGCAACGGCATCCACTGCCAATGGCAGTAGTTAGAGAGAAAAAAGTTTACTATATACATGCATACTTCTATATATATATATATATATGTATGTAAGTAGGTGTGTGTGTGTGTCCACAATCCGTGGCACAACTAACGAGTAGCGACAATTAGTGGCAGCCACAACAAACGCAGTTTAATTGTCAGATTTCGCCTCATGCACAAAACAGTCAATAAACTCATAAATTGCACAAAATGACGCAAAGTGCCAGTGACAACAATAATAATAACAACAACAACAACCACAATAACAACAATCAAATATGGCAAAACAATAACAATAAAACAGCAAAACAACAACAACGACGCTGCAAGGTTGAGGAGCACTTGGCAAACGCGACGCCGCGCTCAACGCAAATATGTAAATAAATGGCCACTTACGGCAATTCAATAGGGGCCAGCGGGCAGAGCGGAAACAGCCATTGACTATGTCTACATATGCCTGCAGGAGTGTGCATGAGTATCTGACTAAGTGTGTGCGTGTGTTGGTATGTGTTATATGTGGGCCGCTACACAAATGCAAACAATATGCCAATTTTATGTTTATTAATGTAATAAAACAAAAGACAACAGCGGGTCGCGCACATGTTTGTATTATTAAATAACAACAAGCAAACACAGAGAGAGAGAGAGAGAGAGAGAGAGAGAGAGAGAGAGAGAGAGAGAGAGAGAGAGAGAGAGAGAGAGGGAGTGAGAGGGAGAAGCAGTTAGAGAGACAGATATTAGTTGCACTCTCTCTCTTTCACACACTGCTTGGGTACTGACTGCTAAAGCACTTGGCATTGTAATTGCAGCTGTGACTGCGTATGCGTGTCGTATATTCTGTAATACATCAAACACTTGAATACCACACAGCGTGCACTTGATGCTACAAACAGCTCACACACACAGTCACACACATATAAACTTTCACTAACGGTTACCGTTACTCATACGCCTGCATGGCGAGCACACTTAACATTATATTCTGCTGGCATTCACTCGCATGCGGCAAGTGCACTCGCCCGCCTGCCACGTGTCCAACTCTGACTCGGTCGTCGGGCGAGACTCAGCCTCTGCTCGACTGCGCTTATTCATTTACGCAACACGCCTCAAAACCATTTGCTCCGCCCCCCACTTATTACGCAAACAAACAAAACACACACACACCGACTCGCTGACATATTAATGCCTCGGCTAGCCTGTAAATGAATAGTGAGTAGAGTCGAGTAGAGGAGAGTGGATTGGAGAGACCTATGAGTGAGCGAGCGGGCGAGCGAGTGTGTGTGTGTGTGTGTGTAAGTGCGCGGCAGCTTAAGTTGCTTTGGCAAGTGTTGCAAGCAACTTTCATGAGTACTAAGCAGATGCCCAGAAGTTGGCAATCAAGACAGCAGTTGTAAACCACGATCTGATACGAACTTCCACCACTCACATCGACTCACACAATTCGCATTGTTTGCGAAGCAATCGCTTGGAATACGCAATCAGCCGGCTACCGGCTAAGCATTTCATGCCCATTAACTTGCATAATAATCATGCTGGTCAGGTTTCTGTTACCCAATTAGTCGATCATTAGGCCTATTTGATATGTTTCAAATAATTACATAGATTGTGTAATTGATTGATATAGTATATGGAAATATTTATTAACAATAGAACAATATATATATGGCATATATAGATATTTTGAGAGTTAAGGCTTACGATACGATATAACTTTTGATCTGAAGGCTTGAGACAAAGGGATACACTGAGATGGAAGAGATAGAAAGAGAAAAAAAAAAAAAACGAAAGACAGATATAAATAAATAATAAATAGCAAAAACTATCAATTTCTTTTTGAGTTTAGCGATTTTGCAACATTAGCTATAAGCTATTTCCCTTAATATGTTAAAAAATTAATTGAATATATGCTAATTGTTTTCATAACTCTCTATCATCATCATATAATCTAAATCCCATCTCATAATTTAGTTTATATTCTGTTTAATATCCTTTCGAATACTGCTGATTGTGACAAACTGGCTAAACGTGGACGTAAGCATGTTGCAGCACGGAAGCCCACGCACACACAGAGACGCACACATTGTGCAGGGGAGACCAAAATCTGAGAACATATTTATAACAATGAACATGAACTGTTTGGGCATTCGTTTCGCTCTATTTCTATTTGCGGATGTGATGCCCCAGCCTCCAATTCCTTCTTTATCTCTGCAATGCCCATTGAGGCGCATTAAATTAATTGCCGTTTGGTTTTGCCTTTCACAAACTTTCCACAATTGTTGTCCCGATTTCTTATCTCTGTTAGCGTTCATTTAATATCGCCACCAAATACAATAGTTGTTAAATTTTGTACAAAACATTAAACGCGTTCACATTAAAGCAAAAACCACACAGAAAATATAATAAAAAAAAAAAAAGCTGAAACATTTTCAATATAATTCAATTTATGAACACGTTCAGCAGGGTATTTACTTTTTTGTTGGCTCCATTATTAATGCTTAGAGCGAGCGCACACGCAGAGAGCTGAGCTTAAGCCAATTGAAAAGGAAAATCCCCCCAAAAAAAAACCTAAATTAAAACTCTTTAGAGCTGCTTTGAAGCTTAGCTTCAACTTTTTGCATGGAAACTTCATTCACTTACTTTTCATATTTTTAATTAAACACAAAAGAGTGCTCTTGTTGCGACAACAGAGAGCACGAAATGTGCTTTAAGATAAGATAATTTAATGGATACATAAACGACTATTAACCTGCGCTGGCAGTGCAAAGTGTATTCGGATAAGGAAAAGGGGGACAACGAGCCTTAAGTGTTATTTGAACTGTGCATTAGATGCCATCAAATACAGGCGTGTTGTTATTGGGCTGCGTGTTAGGCAACATTTACTTCAATCTGCTGCTAGCGCTCTTCAAAAACACTTTCGATTTACTTATATAATACAATCGAGAATATTACCCACACACAAATCTATAGATATATTTATATTTTTATATGTATGTAGCTAGCTATAGCTCAATATCTATTATGTGCAAATGTGTATTCAGCTGCCGGCTGTTTGCTTATCTCGCACGCGCCCATTTTCGGGGGCTGCCGTTGCCACTGCCTCTGCCACGCCCACGTGCTCAGCCCAAACAGCATTCGAGTCGATGGCGTTCTTGAGAGATTTTTACAAACGACTTGTTTGGCTGCTATGCTTTGGATTATTGCTTATAACAAGCTTTTATTTATCATCGATTTGGCATCGCTCTGATGCGAATCGTATTGCCTGAATGGCCATTGGCTATTCCATTTACGCTTGAATGCCTCACTCGCAATTTCACACTGGCAGAGCCTGCTTCTACTCCTTCTACATCTTATACTCAAGAGCCAAGGCATATTCGCTTGCGCTTTTGAGATTTTGAATTATGATTCAATTAAATTTCAATCAAAAATCAATGAATTGCCTATGCAAAACACTCACGGAGACTCACACACCTAAGCACAGATGCACATGTGAAATATGTGGCATGTGGCACACTTTGTGCTGTAATCAAAAACTTTGTTTTACATGCTGCAGCGGCCCTAAAAAGTATGCAATGGCAAAATTGCAAAAATCAAAATTGCAAAGCTATATCAAATCAGTGTGCCTGTGTTTATGTGTGTGTGTGTGTCTGTGAGTCTCTTTATGCATGTATGTGACACAAATTGAGCACGACACGAAAAACTGCCAAACATTTCAATAAAGTTGCGCAGCAGAGACGCCAGCTGCGGCTGCGACGCAAGCAGCGCCTCTAAGATTGCCAAACGCAGATTGTTTAGAAATTTAGTTTTATGAGCGAACGGCGGCAGCGACGCGTCTGCCGCTGATGCACACACACACACACACACACACACAAACACATATATATATATATATATTGAAAGCGATGGAGAGACTGACACAAACATGTGTTAGCCACCGCCTAGAGTATGATGAGGATGAGTATGCGCCACCAGCTGCGACGGCATTATGACCAAAACGCCATTTGTCAACTGCTTCCATACAGATTTTATGTGGCGCTTGTTTGTCCTGTTAGCTTGTTTGCTTGCCAGCTTGCTAGTTGCTAGTGGTGGTACTCTTCTGTTTTAGCCAGTAGTTGCAGCTGAAGCTGCAGCACAATGGCCCGATGCCTATTGTTCTGCAACATGTTGTTGACAGGCTTTGTTTGAGTTTTGTGCAACTGCAAGTTTTCAGCATGGACCAGCAATTTGAGTTCCTAACAGGACAACAAACGTCCAAGTAGCCTAAATTTATACATATATACATATTTATATATATATATACATATGTATATAATAGATGTCTGCTCGTGAGTGGCACATAATTCGGCTGATTAAACAAAACTTCAAAGTGCAAACGGCAAAACGGCAAACGTCGGCATGATTGATGATGCACGTTGCAAGAATTTGCCTAAACGGGCGCCGGGTAGCCAGTTGGAAGTGAAAGCCACTCACGTTTAGCCAATTTTGGCACGCGCCACGCACCACAAACAAAAACAACACATAACAAAAATTGCTCAAATGTGCGCATCAAACGAGCCAGCTACACAGCAGACCCCCTTCCCCCTAACACACACTCATTCACACACACACACTCACAGACACAGTCCCAACAGCGAAAAGGGCAACTCTTTGAAGCAGCTACTAGGTTTTTATGGTGTTGCTGTTGTTATTGTTGGGACCGCTTTTTGTTGACGCTGTTGCTCAAAATTTCGCGCAATAAAATTGTAAAACAAAGTGGCAACACTCAAAAATCTATTGTTTCCGCCAGGCATAGGCGCAAGAAAGGCACCGAAAGGACGAAAAGACAGACAGAAGGGACGCACACACAACTTTTTCAACATTGTCGTGTAAGCCTCAAAGGACATCAAAATCAGCGACATGAATACGAAACGCCGCCCTATACTTTGTGTAAGTGGGCATATTAGGAAGGGTGTCTTAAAGAGAGTTTAAAGGACTTTAAAAAGAAAAAGACTTTAAAATTGTTAAGCAATATTTTATATTCGTTAAGCGTTCTTTTGTAGCTCATTCAATTTACAAGCTAATTATATAAAGATTTTGCATTCTACTTTGATAATTTGTTTAAACCTATATAAAAAAGTATTTAGTGAGAGTCTGAGTCATTTCTTAAAAGATTGCATCTAAAAATTGCATTTGTCATCAATTTCGAAGGCATCTCCTATTAAATTTCATTAGCTTTGTTTAATTACAAAGCTAACTTTACTTAGGGTATTTAATAGTCGTTTTGGCCAGCTATTGAGCCACTCAGTTTATGGCTGGCTTCAAGATGGATGCAGTTGTTGTTTAGGTCTCGATAGGTGAAGACTATGAGTCAAAAGAACCACTTCGTTAAGCTCATGAAAATCATTTAACGGAGCTGCATGCACCTGGCAAGTGACTGACGAGACGAAAAGGCGCACAGGTGAGCTGCTGAGCTGCTGAGCAGGCGGCGTTGGCGCAAAGGCCATAAAGGTGTGCGCCCCTCGATGCCAGCCGAGCTTGAAGCTGAAAGAGCAAATTGATTTAGCGCGTGCAACCGTAAAGTGTGAGTGTGAGTGTGAGTGTGGGTGTGGGTGGGCCGCCCAGATTTACGACTTCAATTTGCAGCTCCTTAAAGGGTTAGCCATGGAGCCAAAAGTTGTCTGAGCGTACAGGCAATGAAATGAGATTAATGCAAAACAGCGCGCACAGATGCCGTAAAAAGAGCAAAGCACAAAGCACGTGGCAAATACAAACTCGGTTGCGGAGTTGAGAATCGCATTTCCACAGCCAAAACAAACGGAGTAGAGTCGACGAGGTGGCGGGCAATGGATACTCACTGGCATGGAAAATGCAATTTATTATGCAAAATGAAAAACACTCGAAGTGCGGGCACAAGCAAAGGCAGCCGCAGACAGATCCACAGCGACATAGAGTCATCCGGACAGACAATGCAAATACACACAAAGCAGAGTGACAGAGAGAGCGCAAACAATGCGCGTTATTATGGTGCCAACAATAACATCAACTGGCGGATATAAACATAATTCAATTTTTATTTAATTCCGCACAACAAAAACAATAAATTCAGCTCGTTTTGCTGCATGCTGCATGCTGCATGCTGGATGTTGGATGCCATGCTAGATGGCTTGTGTGTCCGTATGGCCAGACGAGCGAGCACATTGGAGTTTAGCCAAGCGTCAAGTCGCGTCTGCAACGCGTCGCACTGGAAGCCAATCGGGCAGCCGACCAGGATACCATCACACCCAAGTCTCGAGAAAAAAAAACAAAGCCCGGAGCAAACGTCAGTGGCCACAAACTGTTGACTCATTTGAGTGCTAGTGCGGCTAAAAACGGGAAAAGGCCAAAAACGAAAAACTGATACGGGCAAAAAGCTTTTTAGCCGCTCTACTCTATGTGATGCTGGAGCAACTCAAACCGAAACAGCTGGACAGGTCAGAGGTGTTAGAGCCATTGCCATGAGTTACATGTAACATTTTGGCTATGGCAGGGCAAAGTTAGTTAAAGGTCACGTTGTAAGTGATGTTCGTTGGCCGCTGGCTAACCAAAAACTGCCAAAGGTGCTATAATTGGATTGAGCTTTAGCAGTTACCTGCAGACTAAGTGCTGGCCAAAGGGCGACTACAAAGTGTAAATAAGAGATGATTGTGTGAAGTCCAAGTCAAATATAATACTCGACAGCTTGATGACTTGACTTTCATGAATACTCATAAAATACTTATACAGACTTTGAGAACACAGGCCGAAGGAAGAATTCGTATTCGTGGTTATTCATTATCGTCAACAGCTTAACTAAAAGTCAGCCTAAGCCGTAAGTAAACCAACAAAATATTTGGGTTCTTCGACCTAAGCTCCGTCATCATCATTGAATACATATTAATAAACCCTTCAGCTCTGCCACACAGCTCGAGGCGCACGCCCACCATTCAACAGGAAAAAAAATGGAAAAAAAGGACAAAAAGTCGAAGGTTTGCTAATTGCTAACCCAAATCAGAGGGTCCTTCCCCTAGGAATAAATAACATAAAATATTTACACGCCAAGTGTCAGAAGGCTTTGCCAAAATATACAAAATACACGCAAATGCCAGAAAACAATAGCAAAGGCGGCAACAATGGGTCCAAAATGCGGCGCAAATTGTTTATTTTTAGCACGTTTATAACGCCATCAAAAAAGGTTAAGTCAGCGTGAACCCAGCGTTGGGCTTTTAGCCCCACCCGAAAGTCCTTTAGCATGACAGATCCTTCTTGCTGTTGTTGGATTAGGTCGCACTTTGCATAATTAATTTAAGCTGCCTCTTGATACAGAGAACAAGTCCTAAGATTTCCTTCCATTCACAAATCAGAAATTATAAGATAACAAATCTTGACTTGAGTTGATGTAGATTGTCATTTAAGTAACAATATTTTTAAACAAACGTCATGATAATGACAGTTAAATATTTAAAGAACTTTTATTTAGCCATAGCCAAAAATTTGCAAATACCAATTTTGGGTTCAAAGGCCAAAGCCGAAAGTTATTTATGCGTGAACATGCGCCTTTGACATGGCATTTTGGGTGCCGAGTCGAATGTCAACAAACGCGATTGCGAACGAAATTAAATATTTGGCTTTAAGGCCTTGGCTGCAATCCTTGCTAGCCGCAAACACATATTCACACACACACACACACACACATACACACAAAATAAATTGATGTCATTTAAAAAATTTCCCAAAGGTAGCATGTTTAACTTGGCATTGGACAACGACAGGGACTCGAACCGGGCATTGGGTCGGCACTGAGCTCTTCCGCTGCTGGCTTAAGCAGAAAATCAAACCATTTGTTAAAGCCAGGCAGCAGCAGACATGACAACGCTGCATGTATTACACAAACACACGCACACACACACACACACTTATATATAGGCTGACAATGGCCAGTGTATGTGTGTGACGCATGGTTGCAATTTAGCTACTGGCAGAGCTTCTTGGGCTGCGCACTTTAACCGCAATATACGAGTATAATATTTCAAGCATGATTTCTTATATGGCTTTCAGCTGCTGCCTCCGTTGTTGCTGCTGCTGCTGCCGCTGCAGCTGTTGTTGCTGCTGCTGCTGATGCTGCTGCTCCGCCGACCGACACATTGACCCCCAAACGCAGCGCTGCACAGCCGGTTGGCCGCCCTTCGTTTGCCACGGCTCTGGGTCAAAGCGAAAGTGGCACATTTTGGGTGAAATTTGTGCATCTATCTAGGTTACTGTGACAGTCCTCCCTCGAGTTGGTGTTCATGTGTGTGCTTGTGTGTTGCTATTGTTGTTTTTGCTATGGCTGTGCAGCATGGCCTACACACACATAGCTTTCACACATATAAGCAAAAGACCCAAATAAACATTTTCTGGCCCTCGGACTCACGTGCCACGTGCCACGTGGTTGAACTTGTGCGCCATTTTTATTGCCGTTGCCTGCGCCATTGTTTTTAACCCGTCTGTTCTCTGTCTCTTTTTCTGGCTCACTCTTACCATCTAGCTGCCTTTACAGCTATCTCTTTCGTTCGCACTTGCTGCTGCTTGTTGATGTTTTTGCTTTCATAAGATTTCGTTGCCGTTTATCTGTTTACTTGCCGTCGGTCGTTGCAGCTGCCTGGCCCTGGCTCCTGCTTTTTGCGAGGATGCGAGTTTTTGTTTAACCAAGTGCTTAAGCTCTTTCCTTGCTTTGTGGTGGGAGGGGAGCAGACGAAACTTTAAAATAAACTTGGCAAAACTTCTTAAACCAATTAATTGCAATTTCATGCGTAATTAATTTGAGTTGCATAACGTGTTGGCAAATTTGAGCGTTGTGGGCGCATTAAATAGAAACGAATAAGTTTAGGATAAATAGCGCCATATTCACACTTGCTGTCAAATGCAAGCATTTGTTCATTTAGCCACTTGCTCCAATAAATATGCTTTAATAATTAATTCGATGTTAGCCAAAGAAAGTTTGACTTGTGATTAATAAAGCAGCAAACAAAGTTTTCAATGGAAAGCCAATATTCTAGCTGTCCTTTATCGGAGAGCTCATTAAAAAGTGAAAGCCGAATGTCAGCTATGTTAGGAATTAAGTCATGTTCATGTCGTCCTCTGCTGACCGGAATGTGGAATGTGGCTCTATAAATTGGGTCATTTGCCAATAGCAAGAATGCCACTTGCACTTTCAAAGGCTGCTCGTTCGGTCGAGGCACGTAGTTGTAGTTGCAGCCGAATGCGAGAGCGGCCTCCATTATAATATTAACCTTATAAATTGGGCGCAGAGGAGCGGGGCGTGCTTGATGCCATACTTTGGCAAACTTGCGTGCGACCAGAAAGACAGCCAAATGACACCAGCAGCAGACGAGCGGGTGGGACATGAATGGGCACGAACGCCCGCACATCCGCAGTCAGGCCAGTCGGATGGCTATAATACCCCCTGCTCCGTGTGTCTCCAACAAGTTGGAAAACTGACAAAGTAGCAGCCGGGCCATTTCCTTTTGTTTAAGCTTGCCTCAAACTGGCCAACTGGTGGGGCAAGTGCCGGAATAATGGCGCTGCCACATCCTACGACACATACTTGTGCACCAACATCTCTATATACATTACATATGTAGATGTAAGTGAGTGTGAGTGTGAGCATGCTAGGCACGGTCATCGTGTCCATATTGAATATGCACCGACCGAGACCCCATATTCAATTGCAACCGGTCCGAGCCCCCGCCCCATTCCGTTATAAATTGACCGCATTATTTTGCTCAATTTAACTCGAGTTTGCGGCAAAGTTTTCAACTTAATATCTCATAAGTGCCGAGTGTGCATATTGAGCAGAAGCAACCCTTACAGCCCATACATTGCAGGCACCACCCGGTGCACCCCTATCATATTTCCGCTAACCACTGCCAGTTGTAAAATTAACAGTGTCCGCACCATTCACCGCTCGCTGCGCGTTGCTCACCCTCAGCTCGATGTCATTTTGCCGTTTACCATTCGGTTTTTCGTTTTCGTTTGGCATAATTTTTTTATTAGGTCACGCCATAACGGCCATTGCAGTGGCAACGATGGCGACGGTGACGGCGGCAGCGCTGCAGTCAGCTGCAGCAACTCTCACTATCATTTGCTGCATACTTTCGGGCGGGTAGTTAAAATTTTTATGCATTGCGCCGCAAACATTTCTCATCTGTTTCGGAATTTTCATAGTTTCAAATTATTTAATTGCATTCAGCGCATACTAATGATATTAAATTTGTATTTAATTCTTATTATCATAGTTCAAATATATGTGGATGCGCTCTAATTAGAATAGCGCGTTTACGCATTAGCTTATTCACGCAAAAAGCACATTGCAAATACTTTTGGTTTCTGTTCAAAAATGCAAACATTGCAATGCAAACAGCCATATTATGCCAAGTGCGTATTGTACTAAAAATAAACCCAAAATTAATTTAAATTGATATAAACTGCTTATCGAACAGATTGTAGCTAAGCTAACTGAAAACAAATCTTAAAACTTTACATAATTTTGAGGTCTTAATGATTGTAAAATGCGTAAAGACTGTCCCATTTTTATTAAACCTACTTTCATTAAAAAAAAAAAACACTCTTGGCGAGCTTGTAATTAATAAAGGATTCGAGTTTATGAAATAAAAAATGTTGGAAAATGTAAACCCCACTTTTAATTATACTCATATTTTTCAAGAACAATCTTCTCATAATTTTAACTACAAATTTTTTTTAATGAAATCAAAAGTCCCTTTATATATTTTGCTTCGCAACGGAATTTATTGAAACTCTGGGCAACGCTTTTGGCTTTCGAGTCTGAAGTTTATTAAATGAATGTCCATTGCCGTATTTATGTAAACTTTAAAGTCCGCGCATAAACAAAGTCTCATAATTATATTTGGAGCGCACTTGAAGCCGAACGAACGGCAGGAGCGAAACTCATTAAAAGAAATGTGCGCCCTTCCGCATAGACAGCGAAAAAATTATAATTTAGTACACTTCAGTTTGCCCATTAATAAGGTGGAAAGGCTGGAGAAGGCAGCTGCGGGCAACTTGTCAACCGCTGCAGCCCAAAACCCGACCCGATGCGACCTAACTAAACATTAAACGAATTTAGGAGGTCAGTCAAGTGCGGACACGGCGAGGCAGCTAGAGAGGATGCTCAAGTGTCTCAGTGAGTAGCAGTGGCGGGAGCTGGAAGATGGGAACGCAAATCAATGGCTGGGCCATGCTACCGGCAGGTACATAGCTGCCCAGTGCCACAGTGCTGGCTGTAGCAAGCAGCAGTCAAGTCCTCTGCTGCTGTCACTCCCTTTGTTTATTTACCCACTCTGCGGGGCAGTGAGGTGGGAGGTGAATCTGGTGATGCTACTGTTGATGTTTCTGCTGCTTGGTCACATTAAATGAGCGCCCAAGTGTCACGTTGCAGTTTATTTTTTAGCTTGCCGCAAGCCTTGGCCAACTTACGCTGCGCACACCACAGCAAATGAAGTTCAGAGGCAACTAATCCCACAGAGGGCTGGGCCACAACGAACTACAAGACAGCGACGGGACGGTGTACAAGGAATAGATGCTTCGCAGCGGAGCCTGCAGCAACAAGCGGCATCATGCAAATATGCATCCCTTGGACGTGGCAAGTTGTTGTTGTTGTCACATCACCACAGTAACTAAATTTAATCAGCGCTCGCACGCAGCTATTTTTCAAATTTTTCTTTGTTGGCCAATGAAAATGAAAATGCTAACCGAAAAACGAGCTCAAAGCCCAAAAGTTTTTAATATTTAATTTGGAATTAACTAAAGTGGCAGCGGCAAGCCGAAGTTATTAGTTAAGGGCACTCTTTGCAGCACGAGCTTACGCTTGCTGCAGCGGCTCATGTTGCCTTACATGCTGTTGCGTGTACGCAGTGTGGGGTTAGTTAAAACTTTGGCCTACATACTGCTTACATGCACATACAGTTTGTCATAGGGAATTAAGAGTGCTGAAAGCCAGCCTCGAAAGTTGCTCTGCACTGAGTGTCTTGCTTTAAAAGGCTTGAAAATGGAAAATGGAGTTTCCTAAAACACTTTTCAATGAAATGCAAATCAAAGTGTATACCAAATCCAACTGACTCTCGTACATGTGTATCGATAGCGTTTTATTATGCTGTGAGCTGGTACTCGGTCGCTCAGGTTGCCAGTAGCTGATGGCAGTGGGTTGCTTTAACTGCTGTTGCCAGATCTCTTTGCGTCTATGCTTGGCCTGTCTGTCGCACCGTTGTCAGAGCAAACTTTCGACTTATCTTTTAAGCCGCATAACTTTGCATAAATATGAAGCTATTCAACAAAACTACCACAAAGCTTTGGAGTCAGAGCCCGACAGCAGCATAAAAACATTACAAAACTGCCCTCAGACCAACGGATTTCATGTCAACAGCATCAGTAACAGCAACAACAACAATAACCAGGAAACTATTGTCTGTCCTTGTTGGTAGCGCGGCAATACGAATCCTGGCATCTTATTATATTTATTATATTAAAAACAACAACGCAAACAAAACTAGTCAAAAGACTGCGGGAACAACTTTTCCGATGACGGCACTACTTTAAGAGATTTGCATAAATTTGCTGAGCGACAAAGAGAAAAAAAAACAAAGAAAATATGCTGAGCCCAAGTCAGAGGGCAGGACTATTATACAACCCCTACCCACTACTCCTACCTCACCCTCAGCGAAAGTCATTTATTTAACTGTCAATGCCGTTGTTCTGCGGCTACGCAAAAAATGGCGAAAATTCAGAGCGATCGTATACTACATAAATAAATATATATATACATATATAAATTTATACATTTTAATATATGATTATTACTGATGGCTGGCGCTGCGAGCGGTTTGGGAGCTCATGAATTTATGCGCCATTGTTTTTGCGACAGCGCGCGCGTCAACCGCGACGAATTATCGATAAATTTCGAACACAGACACGAATAAAGTTGTTGTTGTTATTGTTGCTATTTGTTATTATTACAGCTGCTGCTGCTGCTGTAGCAGCTGCTGCCGCTGCCGCTGTTGCTGCTGCGACTGCCGTTTGAAAAGAATTTTGTTTTTCCGCATGTCTTGAACACACACACTCGTCAAATACTTCATTTTATCTGACAGACGCGAGGCGACATCGCGTACTGGAGAGTGAGTGGGCGGCATTGGATGGATGAGTTGAGTTAAGTTGAGTTGAGTTGAGTGGAGCTGAGTTGAGTGGTTGTCAGTGTACAGGGACAGTCAATCTTTCATAGCCCCATTCATGCCGTGCCCCCAGTGATATGTGCTGTCCCATTCTGTCCGATACGTCGGCCTGCGGTTGACATGAGAGCTGTCGTCTAGCGCTGTTTATCCCCAATGGCGGGTCGGCGGCTATTGGGGGTTATTGGCCGGCAAGGCAAGCATGGCGTCGTTCCGTTCCACTCACATGTCGTAGGTCAAACAAAATGTTTGCTGATGTTGTTGACGCCCGGTTATGGATTTATGACACTCTGGTCATTGCGGTTGTCAGTTTTCGTTAAAAGTTTTACGTTGTCACTGGCTTATGTTGCCGGTCTTTTGTCTCCAGTCTAGAGCAACTTTATGGCTTGGCTAATCAGCCATGCCAGGGCATAGATTTTGGCCCCGATATGTTGAGCTTGTCAAATTTAACACGCTCCGGCTATAAATATACGTTATATAGGCGAAAAATTATTATTATTTACCTTTTGTAGTTTTGGCGCTTGCTCGCTGAACTGCAAATAGAGACAAGAAAAAATCACAATATTAATCGTTCGAACGTGACATTTACGCACACAAGCTAATACACAGATGTACATAGAGAAACACACACACACATACGCACATGGCACATCGTTTATCAAAGTAAAAATTGTCAGCAGAACTTTGCGCGTATTTCCGTTGAATTGTTGGCTATTAATTCACTGGCCATAACCGGAAACGCCACATTTCGTGGCCATTAATAATGCAACAGCTGTGCCCACTGTGCTTGTCAATATTAACTAAAACCAATTACCCAGCAATTGAAAAACTATTAAATTACGTATACGACGGGTGGGTCGGCTGGCGACCCGGCGGCCAGTCTGCCAGCCCCAATAGCAAATGCAATTAAATCAAAAACAAGTTTATACATTTATGCGCATCCTTTTAACACAGACACTGATACACACACTCTCACTCACACACCCAATAAATAAGCGTAATTGTGTTTTTGCCTGTTGGCACAGCTACATAAAATTTATGCTACAATTTTTTTTAATGCAATTTTTATATGCATAAAAGCTACCAAAAAGCAAAGAAATCAGAGCAAATTCAATGAACTCGAAATGGAATCGAAATAACCAACAGACCGAATGACTGACTGGCTGTCTGACTTGGCTAACTGACTGCAGTGCACAGGATGCGCAGCATGGACGCCGCATCAGCGAATTTTCTCTATGTACGTATGAATTTGTGTGAATGTGTGTGTGTGTGTGTGTGTGTGTGTGTGAGCCCCGTTATGAGAGCTCAGCTGTTGGCTGCTGGCTGTTGGATGGCGTCAACAGGACATGTGCCCCGGCTGCCGCGTGTTTACAGCAAAAATATTTACACTGCAGGCATAAAAACTGCATAAATGTGATTATATTTTCATTGGCTTTTATGCCGACCAGCAGGGCCAAGGTGCATGATCGGGGCGGTGGGCAAGGTAGCCATGTAATTCGATTGCGATTTCAATTAGTGTAAAATGTACAGAAAATTCGAACGAATGCTACGGCAGAGCGACTTGCGGTACAATGCGAATGACTAATTTGGTCAGTATACGAGGATATTAATAGGAATTACGTGTAATGAAACCCGGGAAATGTGATTGCAACCACACGCTCCAATAAGATTGAAAATTACATAATGTTTTAAAAGAAATTTTGCTGTTCAAAATTGCCCAATAATACCTTCGCCAGATATAGTTTTCACTTTCTTAAATGTACGACTTCATGTTAATTGTTTGCTAATATTTATTAATAAACGTCAAAAGTTACTCTATTATACATTCCCTAACTTCTATAAAGCCTTAAGTATGCAGGGTAAATGGTAACTAATTGCCATTTTATTAACTGCTCGAAACAATTAAAAATACATTTGCTGCTCAAGCGAGCTATCGAGAGCCATACACAAAAGGACAATACAAGCACTTATAGGATCATTACAAATTGATGCTTCCTGTCTAGCAGCCAGACGCCTGAAGACGACAGTTGATGGCAATTGTGTCGCATCTAAAGTCGAAGGATGTGCGGAATAAGGAGGGGCGCACATCGCTTACGGCACTTGCAGCTTTGTCGCCATCGTTAGAATACCATCTCCTGCGCTTCACTGCAAATCCGCAATAGTAAATGTTATCTCTGCAAACATTTGACAATCAGAAATGCTCAAGCTATTGTTTAAAGTAAAAATCGAGCAGCAGTAGCAGGAGGAGCAGTAGTAGGAGCAGCAGCAGCAGACAAACGGACCTCGACACAAACAACGAGTCGAAGACAGTGGACAAAGTTTTGTCATATTGTGTATAAAATATTTTATCACAGCTGAAATTCAGTTGGAAACAGAAACTTTATTCAATTTCTGCTTAATTTGCGTTTGGCTGATCAAATAACAAAAAAACAAGTTTCTTTTAGTTTTCAGATAAATAATTATTTGAAATTCACCAAGTCAACAATATTTATGGCAAGAATTCTTAGCTTGCGCTGTTGTTAAAGTTCAATAGCGCTCAACTATAATCTATTTTCTATTTTCAAGGAAGAGCTGAATAAGTCTCTTATTCTTATCGTACGATCATTTAGTTCCCACTGTGCGACCTAGTCGCTAAATGGCTGCTGCTGCTGCTGCGACTGCTGCTCCTCTGCTCGGCCGATGACAAAGCGAAGCCAGCAGCTCGGTAGCTAGGCAATGGCATCAGCAGCTATGAGCAGCAGCTTCAAATGCACAAATACAGACAACAATTGGCGCAACGTCGTTGACGTCTCAGCCGGGGTTAAGTTGACAAGAGAATGAGATTGGATTCTGGCGGCGCTGCCTGAGTTCAATTCATTTCCACTTGAGCAAGTGCACGTCTTAAAGACAGTAACTGCATTCAGCCATCCACCCACATGGCCGTCAGTCGCCCAGTCGCCCTGCAAGACATAAAAGTAGCTGCAAAACGCCCAGTGGGAGTTGATGGCGTTGTGTCGCCTTGAAAACGCGCGCGCTGCAGTTGTTTGTTTGTTTTGCGAATTTGGCAGTAACATCAAATTGAAACTACACATCCTGCAGCGGCAGCCTTGTGTTGCCATCATTTGCAACTGGCTGCAACTGCTGGCTTTTTGCTGTAATGAAAATGATTATAGTCAAGGGTCGACAGCTACAGCAACAATAACAGCAAAATCCAATTCTCTACCAAGAGTTGTCATTGCACTCAGATAAGAGCAGAGCAAGCAGCAGAGTACAGAAGAGTATACGACTTCAACCACGATTAAAAATTAAGAATCCTTTCACACTAATGACGCACACACTAACAGTTGCCGACTGCAAGTGCAGTCCAGGTGGGCGCAAACCGGCGTCCAAGTCTCAGGCATCGCCGGTAGCCAAAGCTGTCAGCTCTCATTTGAACGATACTTTGTCTTGCGACATTTCTGCTTCAACTGGCACACGGCGCTGACAACGTGGCTGCCTCCTGTCGCCGTCGGTGCCAAAAACGTGGATGCTAAAATTTAGGTTAATTGATAATTGATAAAAGCGTTGCAAGTGACTGCTCTGCCTCTTACAGCCACTCGTCGTTTGCTTCCTCTCTGTGCCACATGCCCAGTAGCTGTTGTAAATGTGAGCCTCGCTTTAAATGTTCCCCATGAATATTTAAGCGTCGACACCACAGCTGTGTGGGCGTGGCAGTCACTCGTCTAATGCAATGAAATCAAACCACTGCAAATAGACTGAAGTGTGCGAACACTCCTTCCGCATCACTATGCGCCCTGCGCACACACTCACGAAATCAATATGCAGTAAAGCCGGTTTAAGTGGAGGGAGGCTACCACCAATGAGGTCGTAACATTTGACCCATAAATGCACGCCTGCGGGGCATGTGCGACAGCTAATGAAGAGCTGCTCACGCACACAAATCATTTATAATGCACATGACAACTGACAATGACTTGTGCATTAATTGATGTAACAATTTAAGAGACACTGCCAGAAACACAAGACTTAAGATGTCGGGCGGAGGAGGGAAAGTCAAAGTGTGCATAGGGAATTTAGCACGAGTGGATTTCATTTCACATAAAATGCCATTATCCATCATACTACCAAAGACCGCAAGTCAAAATACTTTGCGGAAATGCGTGTGACAGACACAAATGTCCATGCCTAAGCGGAAATGTCACTACACAGAGCTCAGACACTCAGAGATAGACAAGATTCGATGCATTTCATTAGATTTATTAATACATGATTACTGTTTAATATAACATTCAAATAAAGTTTATTCAATTCATCGGGTTGAAGTTCTCAAGTTTTGATTTTTGTTCTTCATTGTAATTCGAAAACAAACTCAAACACTTTGCCCACTGTGCGAAAGTCTAACGCGCCTAATGGGAATACCAAATTGTTTACTTGTGTGCGATAGAAAAAGTTCAGGTCAATAGAAGGATGTTTTAGGCTTAACACAAAAACTGCATTAAACGGCAACAATGGAGCGGAAAGTATCGGCAGACAGGCAGCGTATGGGGCTCTCGGATAGAAAACTTTAAATATTTTATGACCAGGCCAAGTTGTACGATTGTGAACATATGTGAATGGAGGAGTGTGCGTGTGTAGTTGTTTGTGTGTCAACAAAAGCAAACTTGGCTTTTAAAACAATCGAGTGACGACATGGAAAATTAGTTTACGCAACCATTGGCAAGTGCCGTCGTTGTCGTTTGCCAGAACAGGATGCATCCTTTAAGTGAGCTCAGGAAAGAGAAGCTGTGCTAAGTCAACTCGATGCAAGTCAATCAGCCGGAAGTCGAAGAGCAACGAGAAACGAGTGGCGGCAACAAGGGTCCAAAACTTTGCCAGCTCACGTGCATCACGGCCAGGGGTAAGGAGGAAAGGGAAGGGTGGGAATGGGATGACGGCTTGGGAGGTGAGGGTGAGGGCTATTGGCAAGAAAGTGGCAACTTCTGACGTGGCAGCTGCTGCTGCAATTGTTGGCACTAACTTGCCGTTGAAGTGGATTTGCTTGCTTCACTTTTTCCAAGCAGCAACAAAATAGTTTTTCCTAGCTGCTGTTGCTATTGCAACACGCACCCGCATATTCTCCCCCTTCACTACCTTCTACAAAACACATTTAATTGAGTGCAAAGCTGGCGCTGCAGAGCGCGGATTTAAGTTTGGACAACTTGAATTGATTCAAAAGTTTCATTGTTGGCACAAAGCACGCCAAAAACGTCGACAAGCGGAGAAAGTTGTGCGGGTGAGTGGAAATTGTGCCACTGGCAAAAGCAATCGACTATTATTCTCTACTCGCTTAAGATTGTTGATTGATGTTATAGACAAAGCAAATTATGAATGAAGCTGAACAAGTAGCTGTCAAGTGTTAATTA
The DNA here is from genome assembly GCA_030914345.1 of Drosophila koepferae. Taxonomy (NCBI): domain Eukaryota; kingdom Metazoa; phylum Arthropoda; class Insecta; order Diptera; family Drosophilidae; genus Drosophila; species Drosophila koepferae. The sequence continues at coordinate 8,385,183 of JAUESR010000202.1, forward strand.
CGCAAATGGCAGATCAGTTAGCTGCTTGTGTCAAACTGCATTAACATAAAATATTGCATTACATATACGATATGTAAGCCGGCAGTATGCCTAGTCATGCCTTAAGCAAGCCAGAAACAAAGTTTAAGTATAGTATATCAGGCTGACAATCGCAGACTAAAGCATAGAATTTATTGCATCCATAGCAATTACAACGTTCAGTTGAGCATATACACATGCTCATGTGTGTCTGTAGAAATATATATACATATCTATGTACATGCATATGCATTTGTCTGTATGTCTTTAGCTGCGTATCCTGACAACTGAGAAAATATATCGATGCACAAATTAAACTGCAAGTGGAACAGCAAAGGAATAGCAGCTACAGCTCCAGGATGCTGAGTTCGGAAGAACACAGAAAATAAACTGAAATAAAAATTGTGTTAAAACTGTAGCATAGGAGCCGAAGGGCAGCCGAGCCGAAGGGCAAAGGGCAACAAGCGCTCTGTGCTCTGTGTGGCAGTGAGGGCGAGCTAACAGCAGTTCGTGTGGTATTTAATTTTCTACTATAAATTTCTGTTGCTGGCTAAAAACAAATATGAAGAGTGCACAGGGGACGGGCTCTGGAGTGCAAATGAACAACTATCAAAGCATTTGCGGTTAGCCGAGTGGCTCTGTTGACGGCCTCTCGCACTCTCGCTCTCTCTCTCTCTCTCTCTCTCTCTCCGTTCCGTTCGGCAAATTGGCTGGGATTTGGATTATTTGTTGGGGTGCGATATTAGCTATTGAAATTGGTTACCCAGTGCTCGAAACCAATTTATAGCCACTAGATTTTGGGACTTGCATTTCAATGTGGCCATGCCCGATTAGTTTGGGACAGTCGACTGTGCGGAAGCTCAATAATTTTCTCATTAGTAGCAACAGCACGCACAGCAAGCGGCGCAAGCCATCGTCAGGTCACCTCTTGTGGCCCCGTGTCTCATAAATAAGATGCCAATATATATATATATATATATATATATATGGAGAAAAAGGGGCTCGGCAACCAGCCGCGCAGAGCCTTACACAATAACCGAACAATAAATAACGAAACACTTTTTACAAACAAACCAAATCTTGCCTGGCTCTATTTAGCGGTATCAGAACAGGCCTCTAGACCAGGCTTCCACACAAAACGAAATTCTTAAAACATAAAAGCGCATTATACACCCTTGTAATTGTGGCATTCAATGGGAGAACAACTACAGCTAAAACTACAACTACAACATGGCCAACAGCAACATCTGTTTCCGAAGACATTCAAAAGAGTAGCAAAGAAATGCTAGACCAGAGGATATCCTTATTAGAGGAGAAATATACATAAATGTTGCCTAATGAAATATATATTTATAATAATTGTATCGTAGGACTAATGAATATTTTTTGTACAACAAATGTTAAAGTAGTATGAAGCAGAAAAGGATATGAAATTGAATACATATATATATTTATATTAAGAAACTTAGTTTATAAACTAAATAGTTTTATCAATTTATTGTAATGTGAACAGATTGACAGAGCGGAAAAAGTTGTAGTTTTTAGTTTTTCTCCTCTTTTCATTTCAGAGTTTCAAAGTTTTCTACAAACTCGCGCAACTTGGACAAAGCGCCAAAGTCGACACTTTGACGCCTAAGTTATCAACAGAGTGTCATCTACTTTTAACACTCGTAAATGGCACAAATAATATAAAACACCCCGCTCGAAAAGGTCGAAGAGGTATATGTGAGTGCGAGCAGCAAATATAAATGTCCTTGCTGCGGCCAGCGGTCGACGACGACAAGTTTTGGCGCACGTTGCTGGGCGCCCACTTCCTGGCATGGAATCCGTTGCAGGCATAGCTGTAAATCACAGTGGACATTGCAGCAGTGGCACTGCCACTATGACCACCATAACCACCAATGGCAACAGCAAAATCACCCAAAAAGGTGGGCACAGCCAAGTGGCCAAACGTCGCTGCAGTAATATTAAATTTATAAATTATTATCGCTAGGCAGAGAACATCATGACGCAGCTGCCAAGCCGCCGCCTTGTGGGCCAGAGGCAAATAACTTTATTATTAGCCAAAATCTGGTACGCAAAGTGCGTTAATAAAAATCGCAAGCACGTCAACGTTCCGACCCCGCTGGATAATGTTTGAACATTGTCTCGGTTTATCTGAGCTTACAGCATACCGGGAGCTATCAGTGTGCTCTGTGCTTTGCCGCGGCTCAAGTTTGCGAACACAACTTAAAGTTGCATGTTAACTCGATGTGCCTTGGTTTGCCACAGCACTCTAGCTCCAATACCTAGCGGCTTGACTGCTTGGCGAAACTTTTTGGAGAGATTGAGCAATAAAGCTTGCAACACATTGACGCCAACGCACACACCCATAAGCAGACAAAGAACTGACGGCAGGTGTGCGAGTTTGCTGCCAGATGTGAAATATGCAAATATTGCGGTTTAATTAACTCAACTTGCAGTGCAAAGTGATCGTTTGACTGGCTTTTAATTGCCCGCAGCTCACACACACGGCGTATGAGCGATGTCCTCGATTAGGCGTACTTAACATTGCGCATACGCCACGCGTGACGCCCAGTCAGAAATGCTGACAATAAATTATTCAAAAATAAAACACTCAAAAGAGCAGCTACTCAGAGCTGAAGTAAACAACAACAAAACACTCATCAGGCGGCAAAAGAGGCAAAGTGGCTGCTGAATGATGATGGCACTCTAGAAATTTGCAACACAATTTTCACGAGGCAACGACCAAGTAAAGAAAGTGTCGACTCGCCCAGTTGTAATGGGTAAATGGCGGCAGGCAGCAGGCAGCAGGCGGCGTTAATTTTAACCATTAAAGAAAACGCGCAAATCAAGGCAAAAAGGAACTCAACTGTTGATGGAAATTGCAGCGTTGTGTGGGAGGAGCGCAACCACAAATGGCAAATGCTAGCCGCCAAGAAGGCGAGCGCTTTCGGTTGGGAAATTAAATAGAAAGCGAAGACAAAACGCGCTACAAGTTGCAAGGGCCAGAGCTGGAGTCGAGCACAGGAATTAAAAATGAAACAGTCGAGCGACAAGCGGCACCAGGCACCAAACAGGAAATTAAGTTTATGCCAACGCGTCGTGCGTCGCGCGTCGCCTCCTTGCGGCAGCTGCGGAAATGCAATACAAGCGAGAAATATGCTGAATAAATGCGACAGCAACATAAGCAGTCACAGCAGCATTACCACCAGCAGCAACAGAAGTTCAAGCCACGCTGGCCAAGTTAATGCTAAATGGAGTTGTGCACTTTATGTGCCACTGCCACGCACCCTGCTGCGTTGGCCCACAGAACGAGTGTGTTTAAGGCAACACGTGAAGTGAAATGAAACGAGACGAGACGAGACGAAACAAGTGCATTATTTGCATTAAATTATGCATGCGACGTTTGGCAGGCGGCGAAGCATCAAAAAGCAAGTGAAAAAACTTGAGAAGTTGTAGAGTAGGTCGACCATGTGACACCCTGTACTTAATTTACAAGAGAGCTAAAGGTAATTGCGCCTAACGTGGAGCTGAAGTTTCACAGACCCAGAACTTTAACTGTTTTAAACTATAATTTCTTTTCTTTTTTCTTTTTTTTTTTTGTGAAATTTCATTTGTTGTATGTTTTTCACAAAATATGCCCCGTTTCCATGCTTTGCTCATAAGGTATATTTACAAAGTGTCAGCAGCCGCGCGGATTCACACGCCGCGAGCGAACACCGCGTCCGCTGGGGCGGGTACTCGGGCCACACAAACAAAGCGCAAACAAAGAGGGGATCGCGTGAAGAAGGTACCCGGGAGCCGTTGAGTCAAGGCAAAGGGCCCGCCTCGCGGGCATTTTAACCGCTGCCACATGCAGCTTGCTGGCTTGCCACAGCGCCACAGCGGCTTTTGTGGTCGTTGCGCAGAATTTGTACAATTTAAATTGAAATACTGCAAAAGAAAGCGAGGGAGCTGCTGACTTCAACAATGATTGCAACAAATAACTCTGTAGAAGACTCTCGCTGTCTCATGTCAAAGTTGATTGTTATTATTACCTTAGTATCACAAGCTCATTGTGATTTCCCACAACATTATTATTTGGAAAAAGATGAAGAGCAAAACAAATTGCTTCCAAGTTAACCTACTAACAGCTCGAAAGTAACTTCGCTACGGCAGCTTCATCAATAGTTTGTCAATCGCTTAATATAATGGCTCCATTTTAGATAACGACTAGCCATTTATAAGCATATCCAGTCTCTGCTTTCGTTTTCGCCTTGATGAATAAATTTTTGTCCCACTGCACAAACTCTTGGAATGCGCAGCATCTGTTGCTGCAGCAGTGGCAAAACTGTCAGCATATTGCAAAAGGTCTGTTTAGTGCTACTTGGGGCAAATCTCACTGACCAGAGTGGCGACCACTGGGCGTCCATTGGCGACGTGTTTCCCTTGGGAGCCACTAAAGTTCAAGTTAGAGCCACAGCGAAAGGAAACGCTTAGGAGATGGGCCACAATAATGGCTGACAAGCACAAGCCATAAAATGCAATGCCAACAGCAACAAATGTCCCAACACAGACTCACACACCCATCTCTCCTGCAGCGCGCCCACTCAACGCTTGGCCATTCCAGTGGAGCTAGCTGCAGAGACTGGCTGCTTTGCATAGTCAACTGATTTTGATGGCATTTTCGCACAGCTTAAAACAATTTGCCATAACGCTTTTACGGCATTGCAATGTCATGATGTCAGAGATGCGACGATAAAGTTGAGCTGTTGAAGGGGGACGGGATGAGCTGGGGCGACAGACCCTGCAGCAGCTGTAGGGCTGATGCTGCCTTTAACTGTGTACAAATTGAAACAGCGAGCGAGGAAATGGAACGGCCAGTCGCGAGGCGGATAACAAATGCTCATAAAACTCAACTGAAATTGCTTTCTCTTGCTTTCTTGGCGGCCACTGAAAATGCATTTCCGCCATATGTGTGTGTGTGTGTGTGTCTGTGTGTGTGTGTGAGCGACTCAATGTGTGTGTTTGTATGAGTGTGTCTAGCGAAGGGGGCGTGACTGTTGCAAACATGCAACCGTTAAAAGCTACCGACGTGCAGCACGCAATGGACGTTTCATTGAAATCCGAATCGCAGACTACTTTTGTTTAAAAGTTAAAAAAGTTGAACAGTGAGCAGAAAAGCGTGCTACAAATATATATGTATATAGGAGAAGGGATTGCCAGGATCTCGGACGGAGTACGCATTAAATAAGCCAAAAATAATAATAATAATAATAAAGATAATAATAGTAATAACGAGCTCCGGCAGTTTTGCTACTTTCCAAAGTTTGCTTGTTTGGCCGTTCGGTCTTACTTCCACAACTTTTGCCACCAACGAGTGGGCGTGGCAATGCCAATGGGAGCCCATGGCCAGGCACGATGCCAAACTAGCACCATCGACACCTGCACGGCACATTGCAAAGTTATAAGCAGCTCAGACCAGCAGCAGGTGAGGATTACGAAATGTTTTGCCACAAAAACTATTAAAGCACAGAGGCTTATTACTACCAGTACCAGTACGGCTATAGCCACAGCAATAGCCAGTTAAAGGCACACAACTTCGGCATCGACCTTTCAACAGTGTATTAAAATAATATTTGATTTTCGTGGCAGCCTTCGATTCACAAGGTGCTGGTCATGTTGTGTCGTTAACAGGCTCAGGTGAAACAGAAACTTCATTATGATGCAGTCATCTGGGCGTACTAGTCCACATTGTAGCTGCGGTCCAAATCCCAGCCAGAGCCAATCCCATTTGCTAGCCCAGAGTGCGCCACCAGTGGGCGAGTGTCTGTGCACGAATCACTAAAATGTTCACAAAAGTTAAACTTCCGTTTCCTGCTGCCACTGCCGCTGCCGCTGCCAACGGAAGTAAGTAAAGCTTTTCAACATTAAAAAGATGTAAAGCATCGCGGCAGCAAAAAACGAAAAAAAAAAATACAAAATAAAAAGAATATATGAAGACAAATTTGTGGAGCAGCCAAACTTTAATACCCTATTACAAATCTAATATTACTTTGTGCCATTCCCAAGCTATAATGCCATAAATAACAACTTAATGTGCAGAGTTAAGAAACTGAGCAGCTCACTAAACAAGTATATAAACTCTAAGTAAAATCAAATTTGTAATTATGCTTGCTTGTTGAGGGTTAATAGAAAAATAAGAGTCTTTTCTACAAAAACATCATTGGAACTTTAGTAATTTTGCTGCGTATTTTGTATATTTTATAAATCAAAGTTGACTTTAGGTTAAGCCAAGAATAACATATATGCAAGTTAAGCCAATAGCATATATGCACAATAATATATGTATATGCCTTAACTTCTCGCCAAGATTTGTTTGTTCCATTTGCTGCGTACAATGTTACCAAGTTGTAATACCCTTTGGTAAATGGTTCAAAATTGCAAAATAGCAGCGAAAAAATGTGCAAAAATACTAACATACTCACACATTTATACACATACACACAGAATACATACGTGCTAGCTGTCGCATATGCTGCACATACTAGAGCTGACGGAAGGCTCGACCTGACATGTAGATAAGCTGCGTCAACTTACTCGAAATGCCACAGGACTCGACGCGAAAAAAAAAGGGAAAATGCGAATGCCTCAAGCCTAAAATGTTGTATACCCTCTACACAAAGTTGCTCAGACTATAGGCGTTCCCTTTCTTTTTTTTTTGTTTGTTATTTTACTGTAGTCAAAATCTGAGCACATTAAAACATTAAGTATAGACGCGTGCTGCATAAACTAGCTGGCTTCTGTTTATATTTATGGGACATGCTAGGCCACCTTTACCAATTTTAATAACAGGGTATGAAACACCAGCGTGTGTGCTGCAAGACAGCGAAATATTGCAGGAATATTCAAAACATGCGCTTAAAAGTATTTCGCAGCACACGACAACAGCAGCAGCAGCAGCGGCAGCAGTGGTAGCAGCGGAGCACATTAAAAAAAAAAAAACTGCTGTTGGGGCCAAAAGTTGCCGCTAAAATATGCAGCACACTTAGTGGGGCAAGAGGCGTGCGAGTCACGTGCCGCCACCTGGCAACACGCTTTGTTATAAAATGACCCGCATGGCCCGCAAGCATTTTTTCCCCATTTTGGCTTCGCAGCGGCTTTCGGCAGGTATTTGCTTATGATTAGTGGAAGAGCTCAGAGGCAAAAACGAAACGCTGCTGGCCAGCACGCTAAGGCCAGCCTGATAATCAATCAAATGCATCGAAACGACACGTCGTGGATTAGGCGCCACAAGAGCAAAACGCTGCAGGAAAAAAAAAAAAAAAACTAAAAATAAAAGGGAAAGAAAAAGAAAAAGAATGGAAATGACGGAGGGCAGGGAAAGTAAGTAAAAGTGGAAGATGGCAGCAAAAATGCTAACAAAAAGCTGCAAACGTGACAAAATTAGTGAACAATGGCCGCAGGAAGAACCTTATGAACTCGCTCGATGCGAATAGAATGTGATCCCCTCAGGCCTCCAGTTAGACAATGACAACACCGACAACAACAACAACAAGAACGAGAATAACAGCAATGTACAACTAAATGTGGTCAGCCACTGCGGCGAACAAAAGAGTCGGACAATGACAACGAGGTAGTCGAGGTGGAAGACCATATTAAAAAGGCATAAAGCCCCTCCTTAACCCGCAATGATGCAGCTGCAGACAAAAGCGGGCCACCGGGCTTTATGGTTGCTCTGGAAATGGCCACATAATAGCAACCACACACACACACACACACACACACACACTCATACACACACATTCATATATGTATATATGCCTAGGTTCAGGCAGCTGTCGCCCAACTCTTGGGCAATTGGCGTCGTGGCAAATTGAAAGCGAAAACGCTAGCCAAACCAGGGGAAAGAAACTAACGAAAGGAAACTAAAAATCAAACGTTTGACCTTTGATGAGTCAATCCAAAAAGACGTCAGAACATGCAAGTACAAGTGCTGCTCAACGGGAGGGCCACAACTTAAAGGTATAGAATCTCTCAATCCTTCACTTGCCAGCTGAATTCCGGCTTGGCAGCTGTAACCAAAATGTTTGTCAGGCCAAGTTTGTCGGCAAGAAACAATCAAAAAAAAAAATATATATATATAAAAATAAAAAAGAAAAGAAAAGAAAAAAAAAAGAAAATAGTTGGCATAGTGCAAAAATTTGCGCAGGCTCGGCGAAAATGCACAGCACTAGATAAATAGTTGGACAAAACTTTTCAACAACACGCAAGAGAGAAAAGTTCAGGTGAAATGGGCGAAGCAAAATGTCAACAGAGCAAACATTATTCCATGGCCGAGTCACATGGAGGAATGAAAAAAACATTCTCAGGCACGCGCGCAAAATATGCATTAGAAAATGTTATAAAATAAATTGAATAAACCAAAGGCAACGCCTGCCAATCTTTGGCATGCAGCATGCGAACTTCACTAAGCTAGCAAATATATTACGTATACGCAGCGTAGCTGGGATTGGAACTGAAATTGTTAGCTGTTGGCTGTTAGCTGTTAGCTGTTAGCTGTGCTCCTGTCCGGCCCAGCCTGTGTGTGGCCTGGCTGCTGACTTGGCAACATTTCTCATTTGGGCGTATGTTTTATGACATGTGCATGTCGCTATTAGGTACACAGCTTTATAGATTTCGCACAGCACATTTGTCTTGCTTATCGAGAACATCTCATATTCATATGAACACACACATATGTATGCATATATACTCTGGCCTACATGTGGCGACGTAATCAGTCATCTTATTTGGCATATGAATGATTAGATAAGTATGACATGTATTCCCACACAGTGCTCCCCAAATGGGAGCTCGTCATGTCGTTCAACTTCGTTCGCAAATTTCTGCATGCAAAATGAGCCCTTTTAATGGCAGCCCATAGATAATGGCCAGGTAAACAAGTGCGAATGGATGGGATGATGTTACCGCCTAAAGATCTTACTAAATGGGCTTCTGTGCCAGAGAAATCCTCATCAAACTATAAGGCGCAGTCGTTTAGTTAATTAGCTAGATGAGTCGTAGTAAATGCCTTGAAAGCTTTTGAATACTACGTTTTATGTTAATGAATTGGGCAACTTATTGGAACTGTTTGTTTTATTCACGTCAACTGTTAGATAAGGTAATTTTCCATTGGAAGAGAGATTGCCATGAGCCCAAGTTGAGGGTCGAGTTAAGTCTATATGCGTCATATTTTGCTATTTCAGATTATCAATTTCATGTTTAGTCATAATTCAAGGCATAGAAGGTATTTATGTACATTTATATATATTTGTTTAAAATTCAAATAGTGCCCACATATAAGTTAGTTGTTGATATACGAGTGCAATGTCACGGGGTATTGTGCTTGCTGAGTTTGCCTTTAACAGAGATTAGCTAATGACGAAAACGGCTACATACGTACATACACATTACATATACATATACATATACATATATAGTGTATATATGAAATCTTCTGGCAGCTCCTTGCTTGCTTGTTTACTTGCGCACAGGTAAAGGTAAACAGGCAATCCACAACGCACCAAGCGTACGGAACAAATAATTGAGAAGCACACAGAGAATCTAAACAGGTTTTGCGATACAGACTCTAAGCTCGACATGCAACAGTGCCTGCAAAAAGTCAGAGAACGAATGGCAAGAATGCATTTAATTAAAAATAAAGATGTACTTAATTAAAAAAAAAAAAGAAAACAAAAACAAATCTCAATTTTAAAGATATTTCAATGAACATGCCCTCCGCACACGACCACAAATGCGAACAATCTGAGCAAATTGAGGCTAAAGCAACTTTTTCCCATCGATATTCTGCTCAAAGTGTGGGCGAAAGGCAAGCGGGAAGCGCACAGAAGGAAACAGAGAGAGACAGAGAGGGAGAGAAACGTTGAAAATCTAATCAGCAAATTGTTTAAATAGCTGCAAAAACAAAGCTCACGACTACGCTTGTACCTGGTAGAGACACGGATGGAGACGGCACTGCTGGGCCAGGGGTAATTATCAACGCAATGTTTGATAACAAACGCTCGGTCTGACGTTTGTGTGGAAGTGTGTTTGCTTGTCGCTGATAAGCCGCGTACATGCCACTAGACACAACCCAGCTAAAATAACAACAAACCACTCCACGAGGGCGAGTGAAAGGGCCAAAAGGCACGCACAGCGCCACAAAAGGGGCAAAGGATTCATTTGCTAATCTCGGCCTAGCTGGCTGGCTGGCTGACAGAGTGCCCTTTTAATCAATGGCCAAATAATGAATGCGTATCTCAGACGCCAGTTTGTCAGCGGGCTGCCAAAATGTTGTCACAAAACAAAAGAAAAACTGCATAAAACTACGCTTTGATGGCGCCGCGATAGATATGCAAAAATATGCAAGCCAAATGGCAACAAGCAGACAGACAGAAGGACCGACAGACAGACAGACAGACAGATGAAGTCACTGACAAGCTAGAAATCAATCCTTACGATGGAGTAGCAATCGACATGTGCAACTTGTTTGCGTATGTGTGAGCGTGCGTGCGGGTGTGTGTGTCTCTCTCTCTCTGTGTGTGTGTGTGTGTGTGCAAATTGAAACACGGCTCTGATACGTGCGAGCAAATAAAATGCTAGTGAGTGGGGTTTGGCAATGCAAACAAATCTGTTACTGGCAAACACGCAGTGCGCGCCCAGCACGCCATAAAGTATGCAGCAAAGCGAAAGCCAAAGCCAAAGCCAAAGCCAAAGCCGAGCCAAAGCATCACTCTGATCAACTGACCCCCAAGTGACGTGCCACATGCCTCATGCCACGCGAAAATGCAAGCGCTGCACTTTCATAAGAGTCAGCTGTATGTGTATGTGCATGCGTGTGTTTGTGCATTGTTACTGACCCCCACCTCCTCAATTCCGTCCAGTAAAGCTCGCCGTTTAGCTTGTGATTCATTCATTGCACTGGCTGTTGGTCACTCGGCTTGCTAGCTGGCTGTCTGTCCGTTCCGTTCCGTTCCGTCCGACAGTCTGTCTGTCCATCTGTCTGTCAGGGCTGTCGCAGCGCTCAAACCGCATTGGCATAGCCATGCATCACGAGTGGCAGCCAACCAATTTGAGTCAAGTGGTGCGCACGTAAAAAAAACGGAGCCGAAAAAGCACGCTACAAATTTTATTTTCGTTCCGTTTCCTATTTTTTTCCCTTTTCATTTTTTTGTGTTTGGTGGGGTTAAGGGTAGAAATAACAAGCAATTTATTTGGCTATACTGCAAATTGTTACTCAACTCGCATTCGATCAACATCGTCGTCATCATCGGCATCATCAGCATCAGCATCGATAACGTCATCATCAAGTTGATGGAGCTGCTAGTGGGCAATCGTCCTTGGTCGAACGTCATCATCAAAAATCGTTGATTGCAACAAAACAAATTGCATTTTAAGAAGATTACTCGCTGTGCCCCTCGTTCGTTAGGTTCACATCGTATTGACCCCCATTGAGATCTGAGTCAGGATTGCCTGTGTGTATGTGTCGGTGTGTCGGTGTGTGTGTGTGTGTGTGTGTGCAGCCTGTGCTATTAATAAATCATGGGGCATTTGTATGGCACGCTCGACTTGGCGTACAGTGTTGCCAGTTCCATTAGCACCTTGTCATAACTGCGTTATTATAAATGGTCTTTGGGCTTAAGTCCAATTGCTCAAAAGCCAATACGCTGAGATTCGCAAATGAAGGTAAGATAAATGGCTAAGCATATATATTGAGGGACTTAGGAAACGTTTAGTTTCAATAGTCTCAAAGAAATGCAATTTGTTTTCTTTAAGCTGAGGCAAACTTTCAGCCTAAATTTAACGACAACTTTAAGCAATTATATTTTGAAATTGTAAATTTAATGAATATTCTGACGTTGTCTGCCCCAAAGTGTACAGGATCAGTGTGGCACCAAATTGTCCCAACAGTCCAATAAAAACATTTGCATGATATTGTCCTAAACTGTTTACAAACGCTCGCAGGCAACGGGACATAAATACAAAAAAAAAGGAAAAAATGCAAACAGGAGCTAGGAAAACACGCACTAAGCGACCCAAACATAACCAGCCAAATAAACGACCAATAAAAACGCAAGAAATTATAAAAAATTCATAATGCACAAGCACTAAAACAGAGCACTGGGAGTGCCGGCTGAGTGGGCGGTGGGGCAGGGGAGGCGTGGCAGGCGGACTGCCCTGCCATGACTCACGGCTGGAGCTGAGTGGCAGGTCGGAAGCACGCGAAAAAAATAATGCCAACAAAAACAGGAAAAAAGAAATGAGAAAGGACAACTGAATAAAAATTGTGCAAACATAACCAGAGAGAGAGAGAGAGAGAGAGCGAACACTAAGACGAATGCGAATGAGGATTCGGTCCAGGTCCGGGAGTTGAAGCCACTCATTAGCCGCGAAGCTCGACCATTTATGGGACAAGCATAAAGTGTGTAAATAAATGCAAGCAAATTGCACAACGAATGCGTTTGCGCTGACTCTGCCAACTGAATCTCGGTGCGCGCAACGTGGCGTATTAGCAATGTAATTTGATTTGATGTTTATGCGCGGGGGACGCTTTGTGGGTGGCTTACTGGTTTGTTGGCAATTCAGAACGGCCGTGATATAGCCGCATAATTGCGTTAAGCGCAAACATACGAAATTATCGCAGTTGCACTGCTAATTGGAGCAAGTGATTAAATTTAATTGCAACAGATAACAAGCAAAAATGCTGCAGGCCAACTGCGCGACACGCCCACAGATATCCTCCAGCCCTGTGTTGTGTGGAACCACAACTCATGCCTGTTTTTTTTTTTATTTGTGCGAGTCATTTGGTTATTGTTTTAATGACAAGTAAAGAAATTAACAGAAGATGAAGGCGACTCCAGTGGCCGCAAGAGAAAAGCAATGTAAAAGCAAAGTCAGGTCCTATTACATTTTCATGAGAAAAGCTAATATAATGAATATAATGAGTTGTCAAAACTGTGCAGCTAATTGGCACTCAGTATTAGTAATTAGTGTGAAGCATGCAATTTCTATATTCATAATATGTATATATCAAATGTATTTATATTTGTGAATTGAAATATTTAAGATCTTTCGAATACACCATTTAAGATAAAGTCAATGCTGATATACGTTGCTATAAATAAGCCCTAACTAAACCTGTTTAATCACCTTCACAGCTCAGAGATTGCAAATCGCATTTTGTATTTTTGCGGGCAATGAATCGTTTGCATATTACTAATAAAAATGTTTATTTTAATGCATAGTTGATTTACGTATTGGCTTAAATAACGATAAAGTTTTCATCTTCAAATATTTACGCACGCTATGCATACTATTTCCTTTCTATATATCGAGCAAATACATCAATGAACACACAAAATATATATACATTTTTTTTCTGTATTTATTTTGCCAATTTTGTATTTGCCTATGCAACTATCTAACATGAATATAAACTGAAATATGCTAACAGCACTTGGGCTAAGCGGCTTTGTCATGCAAATTTATTGAAAAGGGTCAGGTGAGGTGAGGCCGAGGGCGATGCTCACACGTCAGAAGTTCAAAAGTCAGCAATTGGCAAAACATTTGAAAGCCACTTTACAAAGCATGTTAAACGGAAGAGTGCACAAAAGTTATTGCTAGGAATACAAAATAAAATGCATTTATAAATATGAATGCATATCGAAAAAATATATATGTATGTACTATACAATTTTTGATTGTTTATTTGCATTTACAGTTTAGAATTTGTGCAGGCGTTTTTACAATTTCTTTTTTCTGCGCTCAAAGCGATTTCCACATTCACACGAATCACAACACTGTAAATTGCATATCAATTCAAGTTATCAGATAAATGTGCATGAATATATTTATATTCATTTACAAACGAAATTGCATTCGAATCAATGGGAAATTTCTGTGCACTCATAACGCAAATTAGCATTCATTAAAATCACACAATTATTATGTTTGGATTATCTCACATGGAGTCAAATTTAAATAAATATAAAATACATAATAGCAGATTTAGTCATATCAATTACATGGCTTTGTGATTAATTGCATTGCAATTAAAGTAAATTAATTAATTGACCCTCAAATCAAGGGAAACTTTTCAACTGAGAAAAAAAAAATGCAATTACTATTGAGCACTTTATTAGGTGTTAATTAATGTCAAAAGCGGCTTAATTAAATCTGTAATTGTTAGGTTTGCGTTTACTCGATTTTCGGATATTAACTTTGAAAATATATAATTATTTCGACAGTTTATCCACAGGCAAAAGTAAAATCAGTTTCCATCTCAATTAATTGTTTCCGCAAATATTTATTTATACGTTTTAAACATTGATTATGTTGGTCTAGCTCGGAAGTTTGAGTTGCGAAATATGATATGTGGGCTCTAATTATATATAGACCGAGTGAACACTGCCGATAGCTCTGGCTAATCAAACTTAGATTCAGCATAAGATATGTAACAACAAATATATAAGCAAAGTGTAGCAAAGCAATAAGAAGACCTTCTAGTTAACTCGGTTCAAATATTATAAAAAATAAATTAACATATACTATAAAAAATTACGAGGAAACTTTGCGTTTCAATATTTTAGGTTTAAATGCATAATTTTCCAAAAATATATAATATTTATAATGCGCATCGATCATGGAAATCGAAAATGTGAAATCTTTCCAGCCTCAATACAAGCACTGAGGGAGAGAGCCTGTAATTCATTTCTATTTAATATTTGAACTAAATGAGTATTTAATTTATGATCAGCTAAGTCTGAGCTGCTCGCAGCTATCTACGCCGTCTCACGCTTTTGTCTGCTGAAACGTGTGAATTAACAATTAAATAATAATAAGAGAACTCTTGACTTACGTTTGCTTTGCGTAGTTTGTGTTTTGCTCTGTCCCTCTCTTTCTTGCTCTTGCTAGCAGCAGCCACAATAAATAAACAGCATTGACCCCGAAACACTTCTTATTTATTTTTATTTGTTTTCTGGCGTTTTTTGTATTTTTAATGGAAACACGCGAATTCTGAATTGGGAATTTAAATATGTAACAGGTTTGTATGTGTGCGTGTGTGTGTGAGGGGAGCGTGCAATAAACGCATACGTTAATTAAATTTGACGCGCGATACTTTTTGTTGGTGCTTGTAAAACATTGCACTTGTAAATCAAAAACGTTTTGCTGGAAACATACATAAATATTATTAGAGAATATTCGATTTAATTTGATAAAGAGGCAGAGGGGCAGACAGGCAGGTAAATTTATGAAAAGCCACAATGTGTGAAATGAGGTAATTTTTATTTAAAATGTACAACTACAAATTTTACGTCAAGCTAAACAGGTTTTCTTTTTGTATGTAATATGGCATAGATAAACAAGCGCTGCAATGCGGGCAAATGGAAACCGAAACTGAAACTGAAACCGGAAAGCCGGAGCCACAAGAAAGCCTAGATTTAATACATATTTATTTTAATTTCTTTGCTTTTTTTTCTAACAATTCATATGCATTCATATTCAAATACTAAACTAAAAATCTAGTCACGAAGCAAACGCAAATACAAATAATATCACTGCCTCGCTCGTACACTCATGCAAAGGCAAAGGCAAACGCAAAAGAAATGAAAAGACAACAGACAACAATAAAAACGCAGACACAGCGTAGCACAAAAAATAAAAAAGAGTTGACGTTGACGTTACGCCGAACGTAGGCATAACGACGTAGCGATGTCAAATGTCGCACAAATCCAATTAGAAAATAGTTAAAGTGACTTTATTTAAATAAAGGAATAGCTTCATTTGTTTAATAGTCTGTCTAGAAGATATATATTTCTCAAGTCTTTGGCGTCATTGCTGCTGTTGCCGCATTGACACAGTTCGCGCTCTCTCGCTCACGCTCTCTCATTCTTTTTGTTTTTTTGACTTTTGCCTTTGTTTTTTTATGTCTTTGCACTCCACGTTGCTGACGCTGTTACGCTGTTGTTGCTGTTGTTTACTGATGTTGCCATTTGTACAATTGTTACAATTGACGTGCACAATCAATTTTTAAATTAGTTGTTTTTATGTGTTTTGTTTCAGAGGCTACATGTATATGAACAAAGTTAAGAGAAAAACAAAAACACGTTGGCAAACACAAACAAGAGACAACACACGCACACACACCACACACACTCTCGCAGCCACAGAGGTACGCACGCACACACACACTGACACTATTTTAGATTAGTTGTGCGAGGCAAGTAACAACAGCAACAACAAAACACGGCAGCCAGCGCTCAATGCCTATGATTCACTTCGGCGAGTGTTGCTTTTATATAAACAAATGTACATTGCAGAATTTGAACTCAAGTTAAAATTCACACTAATTATGAGAACAGAACAATTATAATTACAATAATGTGATGCGACGCTAGCGGCGTCGGCTGCTGCACAGCGTTAGCTTATGCGTAAACGGCGAATTTATTAATATTTATATTTTAATAGTGGTCTTTTTATTGTCGATGTCGGACGTATTGTCAAAAACTCGTAAATATATTCTTGAAATCTTGTTTTCGAATTTAGCGCAAATTGAACGATTAACAAAAATTTATCCGCGCCTAGAAATCACGACGGCCAAAAGTAGCAGACTGACTGTTATTAACATCAAGCAATTCCTGGAAAAGGCAGATTGACATTAGAGATGCGACCGCATAAGCGGCTGTCAATGACGATAACAAACACTTTTGTACCGATATATTTTTTTAATTTCATTTCGATATAACTGTTTTCGTTTATTGGCGCCAAAATATACTCGCTTATGAGTACGGCGAAATATTCTTACAATTTATCGATTGTTTATCATCAGTATTTTTCGCCGTGTAACATATGTTAATTATTCGCCGTAGCTGTACGCTCCACAAATTCGATCAAACAGAAACAGAATTTGCATATTTTTCATTTACCCTTAAAGGCAATAAACAAAAATGTTTTTAATTTAGCATTTAATATTCCAAGTATCACAAAGGCAACATGGATCAGCTTCTCGATGAGGTAAGCTACCAATGCAGATGTTTTGGCCGTGATACAGAAATGTAGCAGATTTTTTAATGCGTATTTTTTTTGTTTAGGTAAAAACAAATGTACAGCAGAAATTCAATGAAATCCGTGCTGCATTACTTATGCGAGAAAAATTGCTACTCCGCCAACTGGAGGTAATTGCGAATACGCAGCGAGAGCAATCAGCGCCCCTTTACATAGAATACGACACCGAAAATGACAAAGAAAAGTGCGAAGTGCGATTCGTCACGGGCAATGATGACGAAGAGGAGAAACTGCTGGCGGCTATTCGGAGTTTCGGACAATTCCAACTGGACAGCAATATGCAGTTGGCGCTTCACCGGCTGCAGGACAACAGAACAGCAGGTCTGCGCAACGAGGACTACATTGAGCCCGTTGATGACCACGAGACGATGTACAAATGCCTGGAGGATCGAGTGGATAACAGCAACTACTACAATCTGAATGATGAGGTGCAACCAGAGGCCATTGTGGTGGACTTTTCACGCAACAAGGCGTTACTCGAGGACAATGCCAAGCGCTCCATTATTAATATCACCTTACAGGAAGCCAAAGATCTTATACGTCGGGCCAAAATCAAGCGCGAGACTTATGTGCCACCACTTAATCTAGAAGAGCTGGACGACGAGCTGGAATCGTCCATAGCCGATGCAGTGTCGAGCCTCGGACGCAACTGTTCCGATCAGCCGTCTGGCAAGCAAAAGCCAAAGACCCGCAAACCTCGCTTCAAACCAAAGATTACAATCAACAATTGCAATGGCACCATAAACCTACGCAATATCGCCAGTCTCACCATCAACTGTGCCAGCGAGGATGCTGTCAGCGCTGATCTGCCCTTAACCGATGGCGCTGCAGCCGCCGCAGCTGCTGCAGGTCACACAAACTTGCATCAGACGCTCTCAGCGGACTCGAGCAGTACCGCCACCGAGCTATCCAGTTGCACGCCCACCAGCTCCAACTATTCTAGCAATGCAAGCTCTCGTTCACAATCCAAGAAACACAAAGGCATTAAGAAGACCGATGTCAAAACGGATCCAGTTAAAGCCAAGAAGGAACCGCACTCTGAAAGTGTGGAAAGCACGCCCACCCAGCCCACCTCAACGGACACACATGAAGTTACCTGCGACTTTTATAATCGCCTGTTAAACGAAATCAAGAAGAGTTTAAAGCAAAAGCCCATTCGCACGTACGAAACCGCACAGGAAGAGGCAGCTGCTAGAGCAGCACCAGCAGCAGCAACAACAGTCACAAGTAGCGATGCAGTGCTGTCAACAAATGTTGCAGCTGACTCTAGTTGCGAGAAGCAGAGCCGAGGAGACGGGCCGGTCCATGTCTCTAGCACGCAGGACAGTGAGCCCAGCAAGACAACATTATCATCGCAGCTGCAGCCGGGCAAGCGTTTGGTATTGAAGAACTTCGAGAATTTGAAGATTATTTTGGAGGCAAACAGCGGCGACGAGGACTCCTTTCATCCGGTGCAAATTGAACAGTGGCTGGCAGAGATTATATCCGAAACAGATCTGGAGCCAATGCAAAATACGGACATACTCGAGCACAGCAAAATCCATAGCAGCGAAAGCAACTAATCGCAAGGAGTTACAAAATGATTCACAGTATTTCATAGATATAACATATATCATATACATATACATATATAGTATCTGTAGTTTCCTTAACTGGCATTACTCTCACATATTTCACGGCTTTTGTGGTCCAAGTCTATGCATTTAAGATATGAATATGTACCCCCGAAAAAACTAAATTTAAAATGTTGAATGTACTTAAACTTAGCCTGAGTACTTCTAAATGCACTTTATTTTGTGATTTTTACATCACATTCCAAGACTTAAGATTCTCTCTATATATTACAATACACCATTAATTTTAGCACCTAAGATTTAGGCCAATTTCGCTGCCACTATATTGCAAACCAAAAATACAAAAACAATTTGTGAAATTCATTAAAGTGAACACGAAACGATTGAAATACGCGTTTCACATGTTCTCAACCCAAAAGACAAATCAAATTTCATTCACGCTAACCGGTTGAAGAACAGCACAGTGACCACTCGCTAACTGCAACGCTGTTCTATTTAGATTGACAATTTGTCACAATTTCCAAAAATTAAATAGTATTACACCTCTTTGAATATCAATTTAATTCACTTGCTAAAAAATATATAAAACATGTATTTATATAATTCAAAGTGTTTAAAAAGGAATATGAATAATAAAAAAAAAAAACGTTTATCAAAATTCAAACTTAGATTGTAATTTGTGAATCATAAATGTCGAATTTGCGACAGTACACATTAGCGATCATTAACTGTAGTAATTATATAGTATTTCAACATTTAGTTAGGGAACGTGTCAGGCTGATTTCAATTGAAATGCCAAATCGGAAACACTAGACGCGCCGTCACGAAATAGGGTTGGCTTGCATTTGCCTTTCAAATACGCTCTCTACTGATAAGCATATTGAATGCTGAATGACAAACGAATAGTATACAATATTGCTTATTGTCTATGTACATACATATATACAGCAATGAATAAGTTAATGAAATGGTCATCGTGATTAGCTAAAAATCAAAGTTTACTTATTACTAATATTTTCACGCGTTTTCCTTAAGAAATAGATTAATTCCTGATCCCATTTAAGTACACTTGATATTGAGAGACAGAGAGAGAGCTTTACTTAGGGGCAGCGTCATCTCAACTTAAGCGGAGTTACTGATTATGTCAAGCATATAGGGCGTAAAGTAGGTTATAATACAATCAGCGCCTGCGCGCCTAAAGCCCTTCATTGCCTCTAGCACAGCTTCGCGGAGCGGAAAGGCGCCCGCTTTCGCTGCATGACAGAGCATGGCATACTCTCCCGACACCTGATAGACGTACAGATTATGGTATGGATAGGTGTCCTTGGTCTGACGCAGTATGTCCAAGTACGGCATGCCGGGCTTAACCATTAGCATGTCTGCGCCTTCACTAACATCGCGCTGTATCGCCCGCATGGCCAGGTTCCGAGAGCCACTTGGCAGCTGATAGCAACGACGGTCTCCGAAGGCTGGCGCAGACTGTGCTGCTTCCCTGAAGGGACCGTAGAAATTGGAGGCAAACTTTGCTGAGTAGGCCAGCAGCGAAACGTTGGTGAGGCCAGCGTCCACTAAAGCCTGCTTAATGGCTCGCACTCGGTTGTCCATCATGTCTGAGGGGGCGACGACATGTGCGCCAGCCTTGCCATAGGCCACGGATATTTCCGCAATGCGCTTTATGCTCGGCTCGTTTTCCAAGCCATTGTCGCCCAGTAGGCCGCAATGGCCATGTGATGAATACGGACAGATGCATACGTCACATGCCAGCAACAGAGTGGGGAACCATTCTCGCAGCTTGGGCAATGCCCGCACCACGGGATTCACGCTCGAGTCAGCGTTTGTGGCTTGTTCATCCTTTTGCTGACTTTCCACTACGCCAAACAGCAACACAGAGGTCAAACCTTTTTTGACTAGAGGCTCCAAGTGCTCGCGTAATCGGTTCAGCCCGTAACGCGATATGCCCGGCATGCTTGCAATGGGCTGCACTTCGTCGTCGTTGCTGATTATGAAGACAGGATACATCAAGTTGTATGGCAATATTTCACAGCCAGACTCCTGCAGCAGTCGCAGCGTAGGATGATGTATAGCACTATGCAGTTTACGGTCCATTTTTACTTTAATTTGTTCCGCAGCGACAGCGCACGTCGTTATGAACGAAATTTTACTTTACACTGAAGAATGGAAATCGCATGTTGAGGAATCGATTGTTGCACTCGGGTCTTATCGATAGTATTCCGATTAATTCATACGCGCTTCCGTGTCCGGCAGATTGAAAATGAATGTCTGTTTACTAAACAGACCAAGATCTAACAATTATAAGACAATAGAATTGTTTATTTTGCGTACGACATTTTATTATTGATTTTATTCAAACATATCAAGTGACATCAGCCATCTGCTACACTCCTAACACTGTTTCTCATAAACACGCTTTTCAATGCGTCTAATTGAACATTTAAATGAATTCTAATTATATATAAGTATATTATGTATGTTTATGAAAATACTAGACATTAATTATAATGTTAAATAAGCACAAATAAATACATAACACATGTTTTTCTCGTCTTCTTGTCTTCACGCCTTTGAGCTTGACTTAGTTTTAGTTTTAAAATCAATGAACGTAAAACAAAACTAAATCCTAACTTAAATTATATCAATTGGACATTAAATATTTTTTTGGTTTGGTTATCAGATGCTAGTTACAGCCCTTGGAAGTCTATTTTCCTTTTATTGTTTTGGGTGCTTTTAGTGATGCTAAGTAGTTTCTTTGTCTTTTTGGTTACATTTGAATAGCCTCCACTAGGAAACCAGGGCATGATGGTAATGCACACGTTTCTTGCGTTGCTTCTTTTGGGGCACAATATTGTTTTGTAGATTCTGTAGCGGCTGCTGCGTTTTGGCAGCATGCAATATCACGGTGTAGCTGTGCAGTAACAGCGGCTCCTTGGTGCTGAGCTCATGGGGATAGATTTGTATTGCGGGTGTGAGAACAAGTTGCGTGTTGGATGTAGCATTTTGGAGACACGATGTGGATGTTGTTGTTGCTGTTGGTGCTGAGTACGTACTACTTGTTAGCTGTAATTGTGGTGCATGTAGTCGTCGCATAACTGCTTCAATTTGAGCTGGTCAAGCGAAAGTTACTTGATAGAAGAGCCATTCTTCCATGAAGGACGGCACAAAAGCTTTGGTTGTAGTAAACTTAACTTTCGGCTTGAGCAAACGTAGCTGCTCCTCAAACAACTGCAACGATTCCAAGCAGCTGGTGCCATTGCCATGAGTCAAATATTTGCCATCTGGCTTGAGCAGCTTGAACGAATGCTCAAAGATTGTGCGTATAAAATCCCAACACTCGCCAATTGGTGCATCCGAAATGGGTATATCAGTTAGATCTCCAAACACATAATCAAACTTGCGCCCCTCCGCGATGAACTTTTTCATATAGTCCACGCAATCGCCCACTATGATCTCGTATTGATCGGTTTTACGCTTCTCCAATACATCGCCACAAATGCTGTTCAAATACTTGTTGCAAGCCTGCATAACAAGCTCATCGATTTCGAGCATAACCACATGCTTGGGATTCTCTTTGAGCAGCTCATAGAGTAGAGCGCCATCTCCGCCGCCGAGAATACATATCTCTTTGCCCTCGTAGTTCTCAACGCCGCGGCCCATTAGTGTTTCCGTATATATCAAATCCGATTCGGCAATATCTGCAATGGCAAAATATTAGCAACCATTACCCATTGATTTTATTTCAGCTCGACAGTAACAGCGACACGTGGCGTGTACCAAGTAGGCCTTGGCCTTAATTTGATCTGTATGGCATGGTCTGCAGCCTATGCAGGGGTTGTAAATTAACGTCCCACTGTGCCGCCGAGCCACTGTGCCGAGTGCATGTGTGCAACTTACTCTGCAGCTCGTCTAAAATTAGCATATTGCCCAGCGTCTTGGAGTGCAGGATTTGAATCTTCTGGAACGGCGAACGAGCCTCATAGACAAGGGTATCAATATCGTATTCAATAATGCGCTCATCTGCGAATCAATATTCAAAAGTTCACATGGATTAAATATCATACATATTAAGGTTGCAAGCTATTCACAAAAACTGCAATCAAATACCCTAGAGATCCTATATTTACAGAATTACATACATGCATCAAAATTAACTGAAATAAAAACAGATAAACCATTAAACAAACTAAATTACAAACAAATCAAATTATACAGATAGACTAGTGATAACAGATAATAAAATACCAAATAATAATTGCTCAAGAGTAAATTATTCGAATTTCAAATGTAAGTATGCAACATGCTTTGTGCTTTTATCATGTATTTGTACGCAGTGCGAAAGTTGCTTTCAACTACTTATGACTTATGATTTAGCTTCAATAGTATTTTCTTTCTTATTATGATAATAGAGTATACGGTATACGTTACCTGAGGATGGATAATACCTAGCGACATCGCCGCGCTTCAATGTTGGTATCTTTTGACCCGAAAGGGCTTGCAAACTTTTTGCTAGAGCATTTTCCAAGCGTTTGCCCTTCTGCTCAGTTGTTGAGTCGTTAATGTACATGTTGTTGTTGTTGTAGTTGTAGTAGTTGTTGTTGTAGTTGGTACCATGAGAGCGAGCGAGCGAACGAACGAGCGAGCGGGGCAGGTGACACAGGTGCATTTGGCGTACGTACAATTTAATTTGGTTTACACATTTTGTTTGATTATAATTGAAGAAATTTTGATCATGGTTGAAAAAGATTGTCATATATGATGATCATAGGCGATGATGTTGGTGTTGGTGTCGATGTTGATGATGATGATGAAGAGAATACCAAAGACATCGCATAGGTTTCGTTTGTGTGTATTCATGGATATGAAAATAAAAAAGAGTTTATAGAAAAGAAATCATAATAAATAAGAATTCTTAAAATAATACAAATAATACGTTGTTCGTTTTTATTTTATTTTATTTACTTATTATTTTTTCGATTTCAATTTGATTTCTAGCACGACGGAACAAACATGCACGAACTGCCGAAATTAGAAGGCAATTGCTATAGGTAAGCTAGGTAGCAAACCAATTGGTATATATTGTATATTACAGGGATGTTGTGGGGGCTACTATGAACGAAAACGAAAACGAGAAACACTTTTTGTAGTTGTAGTGTGAGTGACTGGCAAGCCGTTTGCGAATTTATAGAGCCACACTACAATGGCTAGGGCCGTGCAACCAAATAGTTGATGAATATGAATTTATATATTTGTCGAATTTATATATAAAGTGAATAGAAATTTGGTTTAATTATTGCTTTTTTGCAAGTTTTTGGCAATTGATTTTGAAGAGAGAATTCGGTATAGGAAGATATATATACGAGTAAATACAAGGATTGCGAAACTCTTTGATACTGTATATATAACTAGCAAAAAAAAAACTAAACTTATTTGGTTTTTGTTTTGTTTATATAATATAGATATTTGACCAACCTGAGCTAGTCATGTATATGTCAATATATCCACCACGTTTTATCGGCGGTAAATACTTGGATCGATCGGAATCTAACTTTTGACGTAGAATAAGCTCCATTGTACGCATGGTCTGCAATTGTAATGTTTCTTATTTAAGCTTAAAAACATTACCTGAAAATTATTTTCCTACTGGGTAGATCAAAGCATATAAATTGCAAATGTAAATGCTGTGATGAAGTAAATTAGTTAAGCAAATCAAATGACAACAATAAAATATAATATAATTCGATTCTACTAGTAAAAGGAAATTTTCTTCTCCGCAACAAACTTTTCAATCGGCCCTCATTAGTGTGGAATATATATATAGTACGTATATAGTTCTATGTATGTACATACGTGTGTTTATAGCCAGCCCCGCAAACAACTATTTATAGTTCAGATTGTAGATTCATACGAAAATGGTAAGTATTTCTTATACAAGTGCATGCTTATATGTTTTTTAATTTATATAAAGATATGTCTTTAGTTGAAAGTAAACGCAATACGATAAGCTTCTATTGCCGGCTAGACCAGCGATTCGATATACAGTTGTCCGTATATATATAAATATGTACATATATATTCTGCTCACGTCTGCTTTAGTTTACTATAAACATAAACAATAGCAAACTTGACTGAGAAACGCATCTGGTCAGTGCAGAGCGTATAGAAATCATTTAAAGAATTCCCACATTTACTCAAACCTGAACCCACGTGCTTCAATGAGAGAGTGAGAGGGAGAGAGAGATAGCGAAGCAGAAATTTTGCTCGCTGCCGGGTCGATGCACGCATACCCTTACCAAGCAAACGCAAAGCTCTCTCAACACAGAATCTTATATGTTTGAGATAATGAATTTGAACTAAGGCAAATGAATTAGCTCGTTATGAATTCGCAACATTTAAAGTCTTAATTTACTACGTAAATCCCAATTTATTGATTATTAATACTAGCCTATCAAAATTTAACGCGGTATGCTATAATACTCACAACTGAAATCTGTACGCATACATAGTTAATTTGTAAGGTCTTGGCCACGTGGAGCTCGAATGCCTTGAAATACGATGCATCCATCCTCCTCCCACTTTTGAAGGGTACAAAAACAATGTTAACGGAAAACAAGTAAAAGTTCTATACAAGTATGGTCGACTATGAGATACTCTGAACCTTACAAAGAGCATATATTCTAATCATTCTCAGCTGCGCTAGTAAATACAGCATAAGGAAATCTTTAGCTCTCGCTTTAGTGACGGACAGTCGAACATGGCTAAATCTACTTAGCTCGTCGTCCCTATCAAGAATACAAGAATTTCATGGGCTCAGTCACGCCTCTGGCTATACAAATTTTCTCAAAACAAGCATACCCTGAAATCCAATTTTCAATGTGTTTAGGGTATAAAAACGGTCAAGTGCATGAGACACACCCCCGCCAAGAGGCCGCGCTCACACAAACACTCGCACACATACAGTAAGGAAAAATCAATTTCACTTCCCGTAGCCACTGTAAGCCCTTCTCCATTTCTCGCACAAAAACTCACACACACACACACGCGCGACACATTTAACAGCTAGTCGTAGTCTTACTGTATTTGTGTGTCCGTGAGCTTAATTTCACACGTGTAGGTGCCAAAAAAAAAAAAAAAAAAAAAAAAATTGGTGTGTGTGCAAAAATTGGTGTTTCATAAACTAACTTTAGTGTGTATTTTATACATACATACATCTAAGGATAAGACTGGTTCCTTGCCGGCAGCCAAGTAATACTCCACATTGATGGTTAGTAAGCCCTGTTGGAAGATGCGGCACGTTATAATCGTGTCCTTATTCTCGTGCAGCACCGAAAAATATCCATTATCCATGGATTCCATAGAATAGGCAAGTTCCAATTGGGTAAACACATGTTCAAGCTCGTTGCGAACAATACGAGCTACCTCTTGGCGTTGCATTGAAGTCGCTGTTTTTCCAGCATCCAATGTAAAATCAAAAAGTATTGTCTGGGCAGCCATGGCGAAATTGTCTAAGGTTCAGCCCGCCGAATGTGCAAAATACGAATGCAGGTTCTGCTAGTGCTGGATGCGCTTTTATTGTACCGATACGTGATTAAATCGAATATGCGAACATCGCTAGGTGTCGATATATTCTTGTGTGCGAGAAGGTGTGACCACATTTTCTCGGAAAAATGTGTTCAACCCCTCAGTCAGCTGTTTGATTTGTTTACTTTTCAAATTAGTTCAAGATTATAAATAAAAATGGACCATAATCTACCTATACTGATAATATATTATATAAAATTAATTAACTTCATTTTATATAAAAAAAATAAGGAATGTAAGCAAAGAATTCCCTATTTTTAAAGTTTTTTTTAAGAACAGAATTTAAACAATATGTATTCTATTAACATATTCATGTTAACGTAATGTAGTCATTTTGCGCGATAGACGATAAGCGATGTATGTATTTTGCAATTTGAATCGAGAAATCGAGTAACTGAGTGTCGTAGTATCGAGTAACTTAAGCAAATAAACAACATTTATTTTGCTTTAGTATTTGCGCGGACCAAGCAGGCTTAAAATGTTCTAAAAGGTACAAGGTCGTGAAATAAGGTGTCAATGCTGCATAGTGCCTGAACCTGAACTTGAAACAAGTTGTGGCAAAAAGTGTGTGCTTCTGGTGCTGCTGTCATTGTTGTTGTTTTATGTTGGTATTGGCCGAGACTTCGCCAGACGCCTCGCCTCATAGGCGTTCAAGGCAAAGACACTGCGCGTTCGTTTGGCGGCAACAATAGGCTGCTAATTATAAATCCCAGCATAAGAGCGCACCGGCGCACAAATCAAGTGATGTCGCCAGCAGTCTTTTTTGTTATTTATTTTTTTATTTGCGCTTTCATTGTGCGTGGGCGGACGTCACAGGCGCAACATCGCAGCATGCTTTGCAAATGCCAATTTCGTTACGTCGTCGTTATATAGTTCTTTTTGTTCCACCCTCCTCGTTTGGAATGCTATTTGAGTGCCCCCCTTTCGGCTGACATAGCCTACGTCTGTTGCCGGCCCAAGCATTGCTGTGGGCAACGCCAAAGCAAGCGGCCAGAGGGTGGATTTAAGTGTTCAGCTCCGCGACAGTTTTTTTTATTACGATATGTGCTACACTTCATATACACATATTGATTTTTTGCTTTCTTTTTCGCCCTCACAGCTGTTCCTGCAAATTGTGTTTTTTTATGACCAGGACAAATCGCATAAGTCTAAATCACAGGTGAGTTGCGTGCATGGCTAGCTATAAAAAGAAAAGTAATTATAAAACTTTCAACATGTTTGTAGGTAAAGGCACAGCACAATTCGTTGCTCACCATGGGCTGAGCACAGCAGCAGCTAAACATTACATATGGGAAGTGTAGCCTATTCAAATTGTAGTTAGATTTTCGCTACAGCTTATACGCACAAGAGGCTAAATTGAAAGCGCTATATGTAAACACAATCGAAGCACAATTGTAAACATGTGATAATAGCTGAGGAAGCACAGTATTACACCCGCAAAGACTTGCATGAGCAGCTAACACCTAGGATCCCCAACAAACACAACTCGAATATACAAAAATATTTACTTCGCTGCATCTAAATAATTCTACATCATGCAGCAGAGTGGAGCTGGCAGTGAGGAACGCATTACCAGCAGTCCACGCAGCGCACAAAAGACTGGCAGCAGTTTATTCGGCCTATTAAGCAAGCGGCCCAGCAAGGTGGAGCCACATCCTGTAACACCTGATTCACCAAATTCTCAGCGACGACCAACGTCTGCCTGTGGGCAATACGATGTCAGTTTTGCCAAATGCTCGTCGGAGTTGAGCAATAATCACAAGAGCCAAACGTTGCCCGCCAACGCAGCCAATTACAATGCCACGCAGTTGCTAGATAAGTCGCACAGTGGACTAATAAGCTTCCATAGACGTGGAAATCCAACGTCCAAGAGCAAAGGGCATACACATCGCTACAGCGATACGGGCTCCCAAAGCGATGGAGGTGCGGATGTCGTCATGCGTCGCAAGTCGCCTAAGAAGCGTTCGCCTAATCACAATCGATTTAG
This sequence comes from Drosophila koepferae, assembly GCA_030914345.1. Classification (NCBI taxonomy): domain Eukaryota; kingdom Metazoa; phylum Arthropoda; class Insecta; order Diptera; family Drosophilidae; genus Drosophila; species Drosophila koepferae. Next base: position 8,413,443 of record JAUESR010000202.1, read on the forward strand.
CCATCAGTTCAGCCTGTGCTGCAAGGCTGAGAAGAAGCCCATGACACCTCCGGTTTCTGTGCGCTATAACTCCATACCCGATGCAGTGATTAATGCAACGACAAGCAATGTGCTTCGGCGCGACAATCTGTCGCTCAGCTGGAGCATGATGGACAATTCGGGTTCGATGAATTCGCATTCAAGCGAAGGAGCTGCTTCGTATCAGCTTCCGTCCACACAGCGCCCACGACCATCCAGCGAGTGTGCCAGCGCACCCGAATCTCCAGTGGCCAGCAAGACTTTCTTTGGACAAAGGGGTGCAAGTGGTGCAAGCGCCACCAGCTCCACTCACCATAATTTGCATCACTCGCCATCCAGTTCGTCCAACAAGAGCGACACAGTGAATCGGGCGCCCATTCGACCCATTGCGGTGTCTGCGTGTCGCTCACGGCTGCGTCTCAAGTTGTTTCCACCTGGTCAGGAGCTGCCGCCGCTTCATCCAGAAGAGAGTGCAGAAACATTGAAGCGCGCCACAACGCCGCAGCACATGTCCTCGCCTAACATTGCCACACAACCAGATATGCTCGATGCAGTCGTCCAGGAGATGCCTGGCATGCGCTTCATGTCGCACGAGAACATGACGCTTCGTCGCCAAGGATCTGGATCGAATTTGGCTAGACAGGCATTGATGGCGGCGCAGGCATTGAATCTCATACCAGCGGACAAGGCACGCGAACGTAGCTATTTGGATGGACGACTGGGTTCATCCTCGCTGTTGGGGCCAAGCGAACTGAGTCGCGTGCTCCCCCAGAAAGAGGTCACCATATTCGTGGGCACCTGGAATATGAATGGCCACAGTCCACCCAAGTGAGTGGCAATCCCAATAGACTATATTTTCGAAATTCTAATTTTCTATTTTTTAGACAAATGAACGATTTTGTGTTACCTTCCAATGTGGAACATGTGCCTGACCTGGTTGTTATGGGCACTCAAGAGTCCAGTCCGGATCGCTTTGAATGGGAAGTGACGCTGCAGGAGACGTTGGGACCGTCGCATGTGCTTTTCCATTCGACGACCCTCGGCACACTTCACTTGGCTGTCTATATGCGGCGTGATCTCATTTGGTACTGTTCGGCGCCAGAGGATGCTTCGATGTCGGTGCGCACGGGCTCGGCATTTCGAACCAAGGGCGCTGTGGCCATATCGTTTTGCCTGTTTGGCACCTCCATGCTATTTGTCACTTCCCATTTAACCGCACATCAGCAGAAGGTGAAGGAGCGCGTATCCGATGTGAAGCGCATTATAAATGCATTGGATTTGCCCAGAAATCTGCCAAACATGCGTCACAAGAACAAGGATGTTACGCAAAACTTCGACAATGTGTTCTGGTGTGGCGATCTAAACTTTCGGCTGGGCGAGCCACGTGAGAAGCTACTCGAGTGGATACAGAATACAAAATTTCCTTTACCATCGCATTTGCCACATGGTTACATGCACACGGATCAGCTTTCGTCGGTGCTGGCCGATGGTGCTGCTTTCCGTGGCTTCATGGAGGCAAATATTACATTTCCTCCCACATATAAGGTGAGCTTAAGACGGTATATATGTATATAGTAGTTTATAATTATGTGTTTTCATTTTCAGTATGATCCGGGCAGTCAGAACTTTGATACGTCTTCTAAGCAGCGCGCGCCTGCTTATACGGATCGCATTCTCTACAAATATCGTCAGGTGCAGGGATTAGTCATACGTCGACAAAGCACTGTGCCTGGTGTATCTACGCCCACGCAGCCTTACGTCCAATGCCTGCTCTATGATTCTGTGCCGTCTATAACTACATCTGATCACAAGCCAGTGTGGGCTTTGTTTCGCACACTCATCCGTGCTGGCACCGATGCGTGAGTGGCTGCCAAATAGTTGGAAGCAACAATAATACAAATATCTCTTTTTTTTTTTAGTATACCCCTTGCTGCCGGCTTGTTTAATCGCGACATTTACTTGGAGGGCATGCGTCGTCGTCTGAATAATCAATATACGGGCGCCTCCGCTGTCTGTGCCATACAGTAAAAGCTACAAAGTACTAATATATACATATATTTATTTATATATTTCTTAATCTATTCAGTGAAAATGCTAGTCATGTTAACTATACCAAAATCAGCTTATAAGCTGTCCCAATGCTTTACCACGGTTGTGTGTGGCCTTTATAGCATATAGTTAGTTAGTTAGTTAGTCGTTAAATTCTGTAGTCGAAAACCAAATACTCTACTTGAAACCATGTTCGAATATATATTTAGTTGATAGGCGCTGCCGTTGCCTTGAGGCCTTAATGTAAAACGTTCCTTACGAAATAGAGGCGCAGTCATAATGGAATCTAATTATAGCCCAAGCATTAGTGAATAGGCTAGTTGAATCTATTAGCTAATAACTTAGTGCAAATATATAAATGAAGTGAAAAGTTGAATGTGAATAATATTAAATAACAGTAAATATATACATATACATATAAATATGTAATAGTATTGTGCGAACAACAGTTGTTAATTGTTATATTTATATAATTATTATTATAATTATTTGAAGCCTGTTGAATTTTTGAATTTTATTGTTTTAAGTTTTGGTAAACAGTTAAATTTATTATTTTTTATAATATATATATATTTATTTGTATCTATGTTTAGTTGATCTTTAATATGTGCATTAAAATTCTGCAATTGCAATAACAGCTACTGGGGTTGGGTGACGGCCCTCGACAAAGCGAAACTCATAAGCGGAGCACATACAGACAGTCGGGCAGGCGGACAGGCGGATGTGCCCGCGGCTGGCACTCGACTGTGCAGCCGCTCGTTTATTTACCCAAAAAATGCGCCAAAAGGCCAGCAGCAGCAGCTGGAGTCGCATGTGCCCCTTGAGCCCCTTGCTCCCTTGCAGCGTCCAGCGTGCAGCAATTCAAACCGTAAAGCCCTCTTCGCACACACGCAAATATGTTAAACTTTTGACCAATTTCAACTCGAGTTGGATGCCGCTGGTGAGCGGACGTTGGACGCACTGCAATTTATTGCCATGGCGATTGGGATCGGCAGCAGCATCGACATCGACATCGACATCGGTAACGACACCCATGTCCCATAAGTAGCCCCGCGGCGCTGCAGCCTGAACAATATGGTTGTGGTTATGACCATGTAACCCGTACATGTGTGTGCGTCAGTGTGTGGGCTTGCACTCTTGTCAGTGCGTCTCGGTGTCATCCAATTGACCAAAATCATTGAAGGGCCCCAAAGCGCCGACGACCAACGGGAACGAACGAACGATGAGTCAAGTGGCTTTGTATTGGTCAGTCTGTGTGCTGCAAAGAGCTGCTGCTGCTGCAGCTACAACCCTCAACCTAACAAAAAAAGTGAAGAATAAGAGCAGCAACAATAACCGTTTTGTTTATTGCAATTTCTGTGCTGCGGTTGCCATTTCCCAGTTGCTGCTAGCGATATTCATAAAGTTTGTGCCTACTTTTTAAAGTGGGTTTGGGGCGATGTCCGAAATTAGTTTTTTGCAGCTCGACTGGGAATGCATTTCACATATTTGTATCATATATTATATAAATGCTGCAATGCTGGCTAGTTATTGTTGTGCCAACAATTTCGCAACTCATTTCCGTTGCCTCTTCGCACGTACGAAAAATTAACCGCAATATTTGAAATTATATTAACATTGAAGTCAGCCAACTTGGCGCAGTAAAAAACTGTGTGCCCCTCCATATGTGTGCGTGTGTGTGTGTGTGTGTGTATGTGTTTCTGTGTGCTGCACATTAATATCCTGTGCGCACTCGTACGTGTTAATATGACTTTATGACTTCATATGTGTCCATATTTTTTGTCGTCTCTTTTGGCGCTTCACACTAAAAAGTTTTATTGTTAGTTACGCAGCTCTGCCACTGCTGCTGCCACCATCAAAGCAACAATTTTTATTCAAAGTGTTGAAAGATGCACAAATTATTAAAATTTCCCATCTGCCATCCCTTTGGCAGCCTGAGTACCTACTGCATGCAGTGCATATATATCAGGCACTCGCATCGTCAGACTGTAATATTCTTCATATGTAACTGCAGCAGGGCAAGAAGGATAACGATGTGGCTTATGATAGACTAAGTGACATGCTAATTCTATGTCATTTCAATTAATTGTAAGACATCCCAATTAGAGGAAATTCACTTCAGATTCCTTGCGCTGATAAGTATGCTATAGTTTTTATGAATATTCTCATCTCAATTTAATATGCATTTATTTGATTACTTATTCGACATATATTCATTAGCTATCATTACTTTTCAATGGGTATCTCATCTTAGCCCATTTTGGTGCTGTCAGATCGTTTACAATGAAAAGATGCTGCAGTTAAGCAGCGCTCATTGCTGCTGGCGTTCCCATTTTGCATATGGGTTTTTGGGTAGGGCTGCCATCTGGCACTTGGCAGTCGCCGAAGCCACTTGAAAGCTTATTGTACATTTCAAACAACTCTATTACGAATATTTTTCATATTTTCTGCGCAGCAGAGGAACAAAAAAAAAAAGTTAACATTAAACGTGGTGAAAGGCCGAAAAGCCAGAGCACGAAACAGCTTTGGTGGCTGGGGACCCGGGGCTGAGCCAGTGGCAGCGCCACAGATTGGGGCAAGAGAAGCAAGTAATTCGCATGCGGCACGTTACATTCTCGCAATAAAAAATGAAAACCGTTTTGCATGCATGTGCCGGCGTCTCCAATGTGTGTGAGTGCAAAAAGTAATAAATGTACGTGCCTCACTAAAGCACAGCAACAACAGCAACAGCAATAGCGACAACAAGAGCAATAGCAATAGCAGCAACAATGGAAACTACACACGCACACACTAACGCATACGTGTAAATTTAGAGCCAAAAAGATGGCGCGCTTCCGTTTCCGCTTTTGCTCACTCGCACATGTCACGCTGCATGCAAATGCACGCATGTCCGCGGCTGTACATATATGACTGCTAGCTAGTCGAGCGTACAATAAATGCAATAAAAATAAACTACAATTTTCTTTGACTACTCTTGCAGTAGTTATGCAGAGTATAGCTTTTCTCCCCCCCGCCACCACCTCACAGCATCGACGCATGCCCCACAGCCAGATACACATTACTTTCTATTATGCGCATTCTTTTCCTTTGCGTTATTATTTTTTTTTTTCTGTGCTTCGCTTTGGAGTGGGTGCGCTGTGGGATCATGGGGAGGGGGGTTTGGTGTGGCGATGGGGGTCGTGCGCTTTCGCGTTTGAAGTAGCTTTGGATTGTATAAAAGTAACCATAGCTACCATAATTTAATGAAAACATAATCTGCATGCATAAAAAACGCACAAACTCCTGCTGATATCGCGAGTGGCAGAGAAGTGGGGATAGGGACAGGGAGGGAAGCGCATGGCAAACATTTTATTAAATGTGTACTTATTCTTTTTTCTCATTTATTTACTTTTTTTTTAGAGATTCCACGACTTTTTGTTAACCGAACAATGTTTTCTTTACGCTTGATTGCAATTCCGAATTGCATTTCTTCAAGACGATCAAAGACGACCAAAGACTTACAAATGGAATATGCATAGATAATAGATATAGAAATAGGTAAAGTTGGAAAAGTCTAAGTCTTCACATAGACGATAAAGTAGCAGAATAAATATATTGGAACTGTAAATGAGCAGAGAGCAAACAAGTAAACTCTGAAAGAGCAGACTATAAAGCCAAAGGTCTATGACTGACAAATATTTAGATCTTTAGCGTATTCCTTAAATTGATCATGAAAGAGTTTAAGTCTTATGAAGACATTTTTATATTCAGGCCTAAAGAAAAAGATTAAGTTAAAGTAATTTCCAACAATCAAGCAATTACTCCTGAGGAGTTCCATGATTGCAACCATGGAATCCTATGCTTTTTTTTAATATTCTTTGTTTTTTTTTTTTTTTTTTTTGATCGATCAATGAGATTTTCGCATACAAAATTGGCATTTTGTTATCTGTTAGCTCAAACGGTTTGTTAGCTACTCAAAGACAAGCTCAAGCTGGCATTTCCAAGTATTTGGTTTCGTTTCATTCCAATTTTTTTCACTCGCTTCTCAATTTCCGATTTTTAATTTTTCCGCGTAGATTTTGATGGGGTTTTTCTTTTCGCCCGCTGCGCTGTTGGGCACAACAATAACTTGAGCAGCTCGACTTGAGTAGCTCGCTGAAAAGTTTCCAAGACAACTCCTTTAGTGGCAGCGCAGTGTCTGCAGAAGGCAAAAGAGAAAAAAAAAAAAACAAGCAAGAAGGACTTGCTAAATATCCTTTAGCCTTTGCGAAATCAGTAAAGCGCAAAGGACCACTTGTGAATACGCTTTGATGCGCGCGGCTTTGAGTGCGAGTGTGACTGCCGGCGCCGTCTTGCCAAGGCTCAGAAGCAAGTGCAGGACGGTGTCGGCCAAGAGGGAGGGCCGAGGGGACTCGAGCTGCGCCTGGAATTATACCTCACTCTTTCGACCCGCAGCGAGTGCTTGATATTTATTTTGAGTTGGCTTTCAGCGCTGCCTTTGTTGCTGCGGCTGTGTTGGCATCAAGTATTTCGTGAGTAGCGCAAAATACGCGAGCGCGAAATGTAATAAAAACATTTTTTGCAGAGCAACAACAACAACAACAGCAACAGCAACGGCAGCGGCAGCAGCAGCGGGAAAGGCGACAGCAGTTGGACAGCCAACGTCTTATTTTTTTTTCTTTTCATTTCGTCATCCTACTAAAGCCGATTTCTATTACTGCTTGGAGCTACTAAAGCTCGTCGTAGTCAGCGGGGCAGCTACTACTGCTGTTGCTGTTGGTTCTGGTTCAAAAGTATCTACAAGATATTTTTAATACATGCACGCGACTTTGCTCGCTTGCATACATATAAATATACGTATATAGATATGTGTATGCAGGCTAAATTTGTTGCTTTTATTGGCAGCATAATGAAAAACATTCCTCTTACATATACACAGAAATATGTAATGCATTTTGTATTTTTGTATTTTGGCTTTTTCGTTTTTTTTGTTTTTGGGATAGACAATTTCGAAATGTGCTGCAATGTTGCGCTTTAAATATTTATAGACAGCATTTGCATATCTGGCGTTACGCCCCCTTAGAAACATCGTGTCGCTCATTTGCATTTGGCTTCTGACCCGGCCAGGCGCAAAAGACAATCTGCAGTGAACTACGCCCCTTTGATGTCTGTCATGTTAACTGGTTTCAGCCTGATGCCACATTCGACACCTCCCCTAGCTGAATCGTGAGCGTAAGTTGTTGCCACAAATTTCAGAAGATTTTGCAATTCAAATTATCTGCTGGCAAGTGGGGGAGTAGATAGATAAGGATTGCGGTGGGGACATGTCGGCTGGGTATTGTTAGCCAGCTGCTGCCGTGAGTGTTGTGGCATATGGCAGTGCTTAAGAAACGCTATTTCTCATTAGTGCACTTATTGGCCACTTTAACGCCTATTGGAAACTCATTAGTTGTTTCGATTAGGCACAGTTTAAACTAATAATGTTGCCCCGGCCAGTGCTTGGCTTACAATTGAAAAATTTTCATTTATGACAATGTGTGTGAGAGAGAGAGAGAGAGAGAGAGAGAGAGACAGGGAGATGGAGAACATGTTGGCAGGCAAGTGGCTCGCCACTTGCAACCAATTACACCGTCCAGGCGCAAAACCAATCTCAATCTACGGCATCAAGTAGACAAATATAGACTATGTCTACGCACTGACTAGTTTCAGTGGGCGTGTGTGTTTGATTGTAGTCTCCATTTGGTATTCAAAAACAGTGCGTCTGTGTGATTTGACGCATATTTGCCAAGCCCACACAGTTGGCAGACAAGTGAGCTACAAATGTAGCTGCGAGATACATTTGAGGCTCTGAACCAGTCAGCCAACCAGTCAACCAGCTAGCTAGCGTCAGCCTGCGCTCGAAAACTGAAACACACACACTCACACTTACACACACATAGAATTGCTTCATTTTGCAAAAGGCTTTTATTAAACCAGAAACGAACTGAAGCCCAGCTAAAAGCTAAAACCATGGCAAACCTTTTGTCGATAAAGATGACTAGAGCAGGCGAAGCAGGCGTGGCTATTGGGTGGCTGGCATTCTGGCAACGGCTGCGTCTATAGCTGCCATTGCGGCTGTTGCCAACCTCGAAGGCAGAGAGAGGCAATCGAAGTGTTGGCTCTGCATGTGCTTGTGCGTGCCTAGTTATGGTAAATATTCATATTTGTAACGTATGCACAATGTGTTGAAATTAGCATTTATGAATTTTGTGCCAAATGTCGAAATGGAACTGAAACAGACGTCGTCGTAGCCGAAATGCTCCTTTGTACTTACTTATGTGCCACCACAAACACTAAAGCGAGTACACTCACACACACACACACACACATACAGACACGCACACACACACATATACGCAGAACTACACATCAAATGAGTTGGGCCACTCATTTACCGCTCCGTTTGTCGGCTGCATTATGCGCCAGATTCTTGGTTATGGCTTTTGTGGCTCCTTTTGGGCACAGAAACGGTCCTTTGAGGCAACCATTTGCATTTAGATTGCGTCGGCAAACTGTGCAGCCAGAACCTGTCGTCCGGCCATCGACATTGGGTGACATCTGTGCCTTATGATTGTTGCCTGCCAAGCTGTAGGCTTGGCGGCAACTCAACAACCGGACGCAGTTCATGTTACGGACTTCGATTAACATAATTATGAGCGCAAACTTTAAACTTTGTCACGCAGCCGGGCTCAAGCAAACTGTTTGGGCAATATCTTGCTCTATAATGTAAATAAATGAACAAGTTTCGCTCTAACAAGTTTTACGAACAGTCCAACTAATGGTCTGTCATATCTGATGAAACATAGAAATGATATAATATAAATATAAATGAAATATATTGAGATCTATAATTTGGTAATTTATGAGCATGTAAGACATAGCATAATCAATTTTATTTAAATAAATTAGTTTCATAGCCTTCCATACCAATTCCCATTCTAGAGTAGCTACAATTTCTCTCCCCCAGAAAACTATCTCCATTTACAATTTTATTTATTTAAGCCATGAGCACTTCAGTCAGCCTGAATGTCTGGTAATTTTTCTGCTCGTCATATTTTCCCAGACTACAATATATTTTCATAATTTTTCATATATTTTTACACACTTTTCGTAGCCAATTCTCGAGCTAAAAATAATAATAAAACAAGAGACATTTGCCAGGCTTTGATTTGTTTTTACAACAAATGCGTACACGTTGTCCATGTTTTTAAATGCATTACTCCCTCCCTCCCCCACTTTCGTCCCCTTTGCCACCCCATCCGTTTTGTTGTTTTTATTGGCAATACACAATTGGCTTTTGATTTTATTAAAGCCATAACAGCATGGGCAGGCGCTCAACAAAAAGTGTATTATGACTATGGAAAGAGACTTTTTGTCAACCATTTGCAATTGCTGATTGGCTTTTGAAAGCCTTTACTTTGTTGACTTGTCCATAAAAATCAAAGAGCAATTGTTTTTTATATGTTTTTTGAGTGCGCTTTGTGGCAATTCGATTTGCATAATGTTCAGTTAAACGACTTGGCTCTGGGTTAATAAATGTTTAAATCGCACACATTGCATATTAAATCTGTTTTTACCTGCATTTTACGCATGTACAAAATAAAACTAAATATGTATTTGATTTAAACATTTTATTTTACATTTCAATAACCATTTAATGCTATTTGTATGGGTCTCTTCTCTTGGTTGTTGATACAGTTGACCTTTTGTTATATTTACATATGTAATGCTCTTTTCATTTTGCTCTTTGGCCAGACAGTGTCTGAATGGCCATTAAAATACGTTCATTGCTCCTCGATATGGCGGTAATTAATTACGTAATTTGTCCATTTAAAAGCGCAACAAGAAGCTTGAAGCGACGCGGTCAACTCTTTCGCAGCATGTGGAAATGCCACTTGATTATTTATAGTGAAAACAAAAAAGTGAGTCCACTGACAGGACATGGGCAAAAGGACTTAATGCCGAAGACGCATTTGCCAGTCATTTGCATTGGCGGCGTCCCTTTTCTTTTCCTTTTTTGTGTCCCTTTGCAACTGCACAGTGGTTCATGCACTTGCTTGGTGCTTTCAGCATTTGATTAACGATGTGGGTCTGCCTGAAGAGAAGTTTCACTTCTCGCTGATGTGCATTTTAAAAGCGTGTAAAAGAAATTACTTATGTCACTGTGAGTGTGTATGGGTGTGTGTGTGCAGAGGGCTGCATTGCTGCTCTGAAGATTCAATGGTGGTTAATGGTGGTGGTGCGGCCTTTCTCTTTGTTTAACTACTCTTGCAGCATCAGCCTGTGCCTCCCTGCTCTGCGCTGTCGCAATTGGGGTATAATCTGGTTAGCGGCACAAATGATGACGAGTGAGTAAGGGCAAACGACGACGACAACATTTAAGCACAATTGCTGTGGCTAATGTGACACATATTGTGACAAATTGCATGCGGATACTGTCTGTGTGTGTGTGTGTGTTTGTGTGTGGAGTGGGGCACAGGATGGGGGCAAACAGGGAACTGTGTAAACACATGTACCACTGTCTTAAAATTCAATAAGTACAGAGTCTTGATCAGGTTTGTAGTAGGTAAATCTCTCTCTTCTTTTAATCTTTCTTCATTAGCATAATTATTCCTTTTATAACTGCAAATACAAATACATATGTTGATGACTTGATTTATCCAAAATTCTGACTATAAATGTTCTGCTACATCATAGAATATATAGTATATCTTATCTACTGGAGAATTCTAAAATTCATAAAATCAAATCTTCATTTTGCAATAATTCAAGAACTATCTGTGATCTAACTATAATTTGTAACTATAATATTTTAACCTTCATTGAGTTAGAAAAATATAAGCTCTTTATTCTTTCAAGAAGATTTTCATTGCATATCATCGTTCCTAAGTGCACTGTTCAGCAGTCTCTGTGCCGCTGTGGCTCCGCCCCCTTGGACAATTCGCATGCCAACAGATATCTGTGGCCTCTGCGTGCCACGGATGGCACGCCGCCCCCGATGGCAGCCATCGGTTGAGCTGGATGCTGATGGGGGTCGGTTTAAGCTAGCGACAGCAACACTGACAGCTCGGCGCTGTCAACAGGGTCGCCCATCGGGCACGCTTCGCGAGCTCGGGCGAACAATGCATGACGAATCGGTATTTTACGCCCATTTTGGGCATTATGCCCAGTTCGGGGTGGCTGCGACTGTGGCTGCTGTTGTGCTAAGCGCTTTGTTCTTGTCAACTGAGTGGAACGAATTTCGAGGCTGCACCTGCAGGACAACCCGAAATCTCGCAACCTTGCGCTGGGTGGTTGCACCGGGGTGGACCGGGCTGCTGCACGTGCTGCTGCATTTGGTAAACAGCTTCGCTTCACTATCTAAATCGAGTTTGTGGCACATTAACATTTTGTTTATTTTACAAGTACTAATTTTGATTTTGGCTTAAAACGTTTTTTTTTTTTTTCTCTTTGCAGGCGAAATTAGTGATCCATTGGCTCCTTGGTGCCGCCTCCGCCTCCGCCTCCACCGCATTCGCCGTAGGCGCCCAGTTCATCGGGCCGGAAATAGGAGCTCTGCATGCTGTAGAGCCGATCAATCGGATTGATCATTGGCGTCTGTGTGAAGGGACCCATCAGCTGCTGAAAGGTGGCGTAGCTCAGGCCAAGAATGGTGTTCAGTATGGGCTCGTTGTTCTTGTTGCAGTTTTCTATCGATTGTTACAGAATATGTTCAGCTGAACTTTGTTTGAATTCCGTTTTTTTTTTTTTTTTGGTACTTACCCTTGTTCGTCTCCATGCAGCTTAGAGTGCCCTGCTCCTGTTCGTCCTTGATGTTGCAACGCAGCCTTGTCAGTCCGTCCGAGGTTGTGGAGAATGGCGACTCTTGTTGCGACTCGCTATCACTTTGCGCTTCGTCCTTGATTTTGGTTGTCAGACTGCTGTCATGCGACTCCTGCGAGTCCTGCGAATGAGAGTCGCTCACACCCTTGGCGGGCGGCTCCTGTTTGGCTTTTTTCTGTATTTTCTTAACTTTGGCGCGTTGATTTTGAAACCAAACCTGAGCGAAAATTCATATCACAATGAAACGAATAAAATCAGATATTGATAGGCATCTATGTTACCTGCACAATTCGCAGACTTAAGCCTGTATCCTTGGCCAGATTCTCTCTGACTTTGCGACACGGCTTGGGCGACACTTCAAAAGATGCTTTGAAGGCGCGTCGCTGCTGTGTATTGAGTATGGTACGTGGTCGCTTAGGTCCTCGACGCCCATCCATTTTAGGTGGAAACAGGTCGTCGCCATAATAATCTAGGGGCATATGATATTAGACAGAATTGGCAACTGGGAGATGCGTTTAATGACTCACCATAGCCCTGCAGCATCTCCACCTCCTTCTCATAGTCGAAGCGGCAGAAAAGCTGACCCTGTTTGACCACATACTGCTCGCCCTTCTTCAGCACTGCACCGCAGACGACGCAGGCGAAGCACTTCAGATGGAAGATATTCTCCTGCGAGCGCATCACAAGCTCATCTGCGGCGATTTTATGGCCGCAGCCAAGGCAACGATTACGTAAGTAGAGTCTGGGGATAAGAGTTTCATTGAGTTTCATTGAGAGCCATATTGAGCCGCTGTCACACCCACCTCTCGTAGTCAATGCGGCAATAGAGCTTGCCGTCTCTCGCATAGCACGAGTGCACCAGATGCAACGAACAGGCGGAGCACTTGAGGCAGCCCTCGTGAAACGAGTTGTCCACCACGCGCATGATGTAACGATCACTAATTGGCTGGCAGCAGTAGGTGCATTGGTTGAGCCCTGGACCCATGCTAATGGCCATGCCCATGCCCCCATCTCCGGACATGGCCATGCCCATTACCGTGTGCTGTTGCAGTATTTGAGGCGCTTGTGGTGTGTGTGGTGCTATTGATGATGTCGGCGGCGCCGGTGGTGCGCCTGAAAAGCCATCCAAGTCATTCAGACTGCACTCGCCCAAGGTGATGCGGTTGCTCAGCTGCATGGGCGGACCAGGCCCGGGACCCTGTCTACTCATTGTCAACGTCAGAGCTTGATGTTGGTGATGTTGTTGTTGTGCGTTGGACAAGCTGCTACTGTGGTTGATACAACTTCCGTTGACATTTCGGCTAGCTGACGCCATTTTGTCATTGTGGGAGTTGGTGGCTCCTCCTGCTGCTGTCTTGTTGCCTGTTGGCTGACAGGTCGCAGTTGTTGCCGTTGTTGCAGCCGATGCTGCTGTTGCTGTTGCTGTTGCTATTGTTGTTGCTGTTGCTGTTGCTGGTGTTGTTAACATGCGCTCATTTCCGTGCAACAGCAGTTGACTGTGCCCCATTGCAATGGCTGCTGCGGCTGGGTGCTGAGTGTGTCCAGTTCCAGATAAGTGTTGCTGCTGTTGGTGATGGTGCTGTTGTTGGTGCTGTTGCTGTTGACATTTGATGTCCATTGGAACTATTTTGGTTTTTGCGGTTGTGTCGTGGATCCAGGCCCCAAACATGAAAGTGAGAAACATTTCAGTTATTTTTATTTTCACATCGGCATGCAAATTGCGGCTGGTCGTGAGCCCTCCTCACAATTTACAACTCCGGCCAGTGGTTCGTGGCAAAAACTATGTCCCAAACGGGATTTGCATTTGTGGTTCCTGCACTTTTGCTCCCCCTCCCCCCACACTCTATATATTGTGTAACTGTAACTGTGACCATTTGCCAACCATTTCGAGTTGTAGTAAATTTGTGGTTTTGCAATTATTGAAATGACTTTTGTAGCGAAATATGTGCGTGACCGAACGCACTCGCCTGTCCCTCGTCTGTGTGTTTGGCCGTACTGCAAATTCCACGCACTCGCCTTCAATGTGTATGTGTGTGTGTGTGCGTGGCAATACGCTGCGTATACGTATTGTGCTGTTGGGCCGTGTTGTATTTGTGCGAATGCGGTTGTTCGAGTTGGTGGCAAAAAATGACTGTACATTTGTGGCATTTGTGCTACTGCTGTTGGCTGGATGGTTGGCTTTTTGTTGCTTGTTGTCTCAATTTATGGCAAATTGTTGAAATTGTACGGTAATTTGTTTGCCTCTTAGTGTGTGTGTGTGTGTGTGTGAGTGCCGTTTATCTTGTTTCGTTACGCGCTTTTTCAGTTGCTATTGTTTTGCCCTTATCCATAGGCTTGTACTTTTTTTTTGTTTTTTGTTTTAACTTACACACACACACATACACACATACATACTCTTTCGAGCTCTGTCTGTGTGAGCAGCGTTTGTCATTTTGTATTTAAATGATTTTCCATGTGCGTAATTTCATTAAATTTTCACAACAATTTCTCTGGCATGCAAAATTTATGCTAGAAATATGTGCAGCATTTTAAAGTAATTTACGTTATCAATTTGTATTGCGGTCTCACGTGTAAGAAATACAATTCGTGTCATGTGCAGATTAAAATGCAGTCACAAATGTCACTTCAAATCAAACTACTCGACTACCCACTTTTTAGAGAGCTGACTTGTGGGTTGCCAATTGAATTTCATGTTTATTTAATAATAGGACTTGTAAAATATTAAAGATCTAATTTTCATTGCTAGTGAAAGATTAAATGCATATACATATCAGCTATAGGAGAGACAAGTAGAATATTTTAATAGTAGCAATTGTAGTCAAAAAGTTATCATAGTCAGAGCTACTCTAACTTATCTCAAAATAAGTTTAAAACTAAATTATATATGAATTCCTGTATCAGTCTATCAATCTTATTTATAAATTGAACTGCCTAAGCTTCAAAATCACGCACTAAAAGAGCCTAACTCTTCATATCTCCCTCTCTCTGAGCTAGCAGCTCAGCTTGCTCAAAGATTCGTGCAGTGGGTTAACTAAGTGAATATAGGCTTATTTCTATAAACATAAACATATGGTTCGCATTTCACATCAATTGTCATGAGCAACTGCTGCCGCATGCTTTCAAAGGTCGTTTCGTTTCCCTTGCTGATACATTTAACCTCGGACACCTCTTTCAATGTGAGCTACTTTGAATTGCTGCAGTGCTAATCCGCTCAGCTGGCGCACCTGTTAGACTTTTGTCTTTTGTACTTTGTCCTTTGGCTGCCGCAAGGCTTATCAGGATGTCAGCATGTTGGCTGGACATGTCAGCGCTTGGCAGCAGCGGATTTGCGAGGACAAGTGCAAAGGCAGCGGCAGCGACATTGATAGCGTTGGCTTTGCCCTTTCGCCACACTAATTAGATTCTAATGTGCAGCAGAAATCAGGGGGGCGGCTGCGGGCACCCACCCTGCACGGCGAGTTTTGCGTTGCTTATAACTAAATTATAATAGAATTTACGAGTAGTGCGTGCGCGGTCTAAGCGAGACACTGCAATGAATCAGTAGCTAGAGATTCAACCCCTAGCCGGGCCAGCTACTCGTTACTCCTCACCCCATGTCTGTCAAGGGGTGAGACGAGCAAGGAGCAGGGGCCGTGGCCGGAGCCGGAGCAGGGGCAGGGGTAGAGACAGGGTCTTGGATATATTATGTCGGTTACGGCTGCTGGCGGCATATGTTGGCAGTCTTCGGCAGCAGCGGGCGAGCGGAAACCCTTGCCAGGATACTGTGTGCAGCCGCTGCCGCCGTTTGTCAGTCGCTGCCGAGTTGTTGCCGGCGACTGGCGTTTAATTTAATCGGATTTGGGCGGACAAAGAAATTATGGCGCCGTTTTGCATTGTTGTTGCTGCTGTTGTGCCAACGATATACAACATAAATGCTTTGTTTTTGCCTAATCTCTGACAGAAGTCAGCATTTGTTTTGCCCACTATAAAATGTGTCCAGATTTTTGGCATTTGGCTCACTGCCAGCTTGACTTAAGCACACTTAACTCAAGTGCCAACCAAGTTGTGCAAGTGGTTCTTAGTTTTCGTTCAGTTCGTACTCGAACAACAAGTACACGAAGCTATTTGGCAAAAACAAAACAAAAATATGTGAATTTCATCAGGTATATTTATATATCTTACAATATATAGTATATGTATGTGGTATATGTGTTTTTAAAGGTATAATTATTGCGAATCGTTTAACTTACAGAGTCAAAAATATTTATATATTGAATAAAAGCATAAACAGAAGCTTTTTTTTTTTATGAAAATTTTTTAATTTATGAAAAAGAAAAGAAAAAGAGAATCTACTAGACTGGGTATTTTTTTTTAATGTTTATTTTATAGTTAATCAAAAAACAACAAATTTTTAACTGAATCAAATTTATATTTTACATTTACCTATACTTCAGCGATGTCAGTTAGTTTATTCTGTTATTTTAATAGAGCAAGAATTTGGTATTTTTTTACAATTTAGAAATCAATTGCATATTGGATTTTAAAACATATCGAACTACGAACATTAATGGCTAACTTACCCAAGCACTCTAATAACCCAATATTATTCTTTAATATATTCTTTAACTCTAGTTCGAAACTTGCTCAGAGATTATATTTAAAGATTAGTATTTATTAACACTTTCTAATATTCACATTTTTTTCTTCTAAAACTTCTATTTCAATCTGATTGTATGCTGTCTGAGCGAGTGATATTAATATACCTTTGAACTAGTCTTCCATACAAAATTTATAAATTTCAAAGTATAAATGCTTAATAAATTAACACCAAAAAGTGTATTTCAATCTTGACTATTCATTTGTTTATTACAGTGTGAGATGACACATGATTTCATATAATAATTATTAATTAAATAAACTGCGATTTTACGCATACAAATCACTGTTGACTAATTTCATTTCATTTGTTTACATTAACTGTAAGCAATTGTACACTTATCAAATTGTATACAGAAAGCCGTCGGCAAAATCAAATATTGTTAAAAAGCCAACGGCATTTTCTCTAGAATCTTTTCGGTTAATGCAAAATACTTACACAGGCCAATTTGCATTGGATGCTGTTCGTCGATCATTTTGTTGATTTTCTACGGCCAGCAGAGGCTCACATGAACAAATTAATCACAGGTCCGTGCCTGACCCGACCAATAGTAATTGCTTAGAAATACGCTAGTTTTTGTTTATCTACGAATCTATGAGTACTTTAGCTTGGCACTTTTCACGTGGCTTTTATTAAAGCTAAACTGGTAGTCGCGTCAGGTGCAGTGCAGGTAAATATGCATCGAGTGTCCTGCGAATGGATGAGAGTGGCCAGCGGGAAAGGTATTGTCAGGCCAGTTACGAAACGCGATGCTTGAATGATTACGGACCTCTGATGTTAATGAAATTTGTTAAAAATCATTTGCTCACTTCGGCCAGACATGGCCATCGACTGCTGCTCGAAGCAGGAAATTCTCTCAAAATGGAGGAGAAATACCGATGTGTGTGTGGATGGGTGGTGCGCCCCCAAAACGAGGCAACGCCATTTTATACGGCGTTTGTAACAACATGTCCTAAACGCCCTTCGACCCACCCGATGCCAGGCCAGCTCCATGTACACGCGGCCATACAGACAAACAGAGCCAAGTGGCTTTCCCCGTTTCGTGAGATTCGTCAATTAGGCGCATGCGCTGATCCTGGACACGTTCTCGTTCTCCTGACTGCCGCTGGGAACTCGGCTTGCATTTTGGGGGCGCAATGGTTCGTTTTGCTTTTGTTTTTGCACTTTTGACTTTTGTCTTTGTTGCCATTCGGATTGTTGTTGCCATTGTTGTTGATGTTGATGTTGTTGTTGGCGTGCTTTTATTTGATTTGTTGTACGTATTTTGTATTGACAAAGGATGTTTGGCTCGGCGATTTCGTGCCACGTCTCGGCAACAACAACAGCAGCCGCTACATGAACATCCCTGAAGAGAATTTTCTCTAGCATCGAATCTATGGCATGGCCATGCGTTCTTGCTGATTTCTTTTTCTATTGTCATACAATGTTTTAAATTTATTGATTTTTAATGCTGCCAAGACCCGTTAGGAAATTAAAGACTCAGCTTTAATTGTTTGGCTGCCCGCCTTCCACGCCCCCGCCACGTCCGCCCCATCAGCCACGTCCTCTGCCCAGCTGTTTTTGTTTTGTGTAGTTGGCCGTGTTAATGACTGATAAATGTCGGCGTGCGCGCGCGCTGCCGACACTTTAAACTTTGGCCAAATGAATTTGGTCTATTTAACGAGCTGGCTGGCCAAACTTTAATGTCTAAGCTGGAATGGCTGTGTCTCGTCTAGCTTGGTCTAGCCGGTTGACTGGATGCCTGGCTGCCTGACTGCCTGCTTGCCTGCCTGCTGCTGCTGCTGCTGGTGCTGCCTGCATGCCAGTCTCTTGTCTTCCGAGGGAAATTCTCTTAAAGTTGTAAACGTAAACGTGTTACTTACAATTAGTGCAGGCGTGCGGGCCACTTAGTCGCCATTTACTTGGCGTGGCAGTTTCTTAGACAGCTTTTCCCCGCTTTACGCGCTGGCGTTGGATAATCACCATAATTATGTGTTACCTACTTTTTATGATTCATTATCATTGGCGCGGCATATGATGATTAGGTCTTGTGATTATTGTTTTCTATAAACAAAATAATTTAGTTTTCAAAGATGAGAGTAAGAAGTTGTATATATGGATATGGAACATGCTTATTACAATGCTATTTCTAATTTTATATATAAAATGTAATCAAATCTTTAATTTTTCACGCCTCGCCTTGGCTGTCAACGGGCCACGCCGTTGTTCCCTCTTCATACAGCAGCTACAAAACTTTTGCCACTTTGTCGACGCGCCGCCTGGTCATAGACAAGTCAAGGTTTTTGGATGCCGGGCTGTCAGCCGAGTTCCAGATTGCTGCTGACACACACTTGCTGCCGCCAATGAATAAGATTAATTTGGGTCACTGTGCTCCCCAGCTGCGCCCCACACAAGTCGCCAGCTCAACCCTCAGTGCTGCCGTTGAAACGTACATCAGAATTATGAGTGCTCAACTCGTGCTTTCAAATTTAAAATTAATGCAGTGACCCATGTGTTTATGCCATTAACATTTCTATGTATATTTGCAGAATATATTGACATATGTAATTTGTCTAAAAAAATCAATAAAACTATTTACTATAGCTGATGGTACCTGCAGTAGATCTTTACTCTCTCAATTAATTATTAGTTTAGTATGAAATGCGATTTAATTACCTTTCTATAATTGTTAATGTTAATCAAGAGCCGACCACTTCAGCATATTTTACATAAGTAAAATTCGAATTTCATCGCATAAACAGCGTAAAGGATACTTGTATATTACGCACTGGACTCATGTGCATGCGAGTGTGTGCATTGGTGTCAGGCAGCCAAACAGCTGAAATTGTTTGGGGTTAATTAAGCGCGACATGTGTGGCATTGTATGCATTTGTGCAGCAACTGCGGCTGCCACTGTGACCCCAACTCCAGTTTGGCGGCGCACGCCCATAAGTGTGAATAGGCTCCGGCAGCTGGAGCCTCGGCCGCTAAACAATGCTACATAATAGACAAATTACCATTCGCGTCGGTTCATTATGTTGCGATTGCCACCGCTGATGCATTTATGAAGCGCCTGCAATACCCAAGTTCTTGACTGTGTGAGGTTAAATTGATTTATGAAGCGAACACTTCACACCCACAAACCTGTTGAGCTAATCAAGCGATACTTCGATGCATAAAATAAAACGAAAGTGTTATTATAAAATAAAGAAATTTTCAAGATTTCTTGAATATGATGTCTGATTATAATTCCATATCGAACGCGATTAGCGCCTGCCTGCGAGGCAGTTTCGTGTGGTCTGGCAAATCAATGCCTGGAGCTTGACTGTTCTGTATAGAAATACCTGAATACAAACAGAGTCAATATTTGCCATTAGCATATATGTATATGCACTGTTCTTGACCAAGAATAGTTCAGCGATCACTTATTTTCTTCAGTGCGCAAAGTTTTTGTTATCGAACAGACAACAATATATAAACAAACATATAGTACATATGTATGTATGTATATGTATTACAAACGAGTGCTATTATGTTTGTATATATACAGGTATGCATGTAACAAAAGGCATCAAATATGCAGAGTCACATCAACATAGCAGTTTAATATCATTCTGACCAGGCATATTTTTTTTGCTTTTGCAATGATTAAAAAAAAAAGTTTGCCCAGAGTAAGACATACCTGACGAGTGTGGGCTCAAGCTAATTATATACATACATACTCGCTGATAAGCAAGAGGGAGAATGAGAGAGAGAGAGAGAGTAAGCTACGACGCCTTACAGTTATTTTTTGTTGATATTGTATTTCGTTTTGTTTTACTCATTTTGCTTGTTTAGCTGCGATCGCCTATAAAGCTGCTGAAAAAGCTAAACAAGTTTTAGTCTTAGCTACGCGCTGGTTAGAAACAGTCGTAGTTTATAACAGTTATTAATTATTATACATATTCAAATGGGCATTATCAAAGCACCGCTCGCAGCGCGACAAATTGCGCTGGTCGGCGTCAGATCTGTGCAAACGGCGACAGCGTTAAAAGTGAGCTGCAATTGATAACGACCTATGCACAATTAAACGAATAGAATTTCTCTTACAGCCCTCTGATGATGTGGTTTCCACACAACTGCGTCCTTTTAGAGAGGTGCCAAGGCCGGGAAAATGGAGCTTTATGCGCAGCTTCATGCCAGGTGGAGAGTTTTACGATGCCTCGTTTATGGACTTTACCAATGCTATGCGTAAGCTTTATGGCAATATCTTTATTATACCCGGCACATTAGGACGCAAGGATTGTGTGGCTATCTTCAATACCAAAGATATTGAAACAGTGTATCGCAATGAGGGCATTTGGCCACATCGCGAGGGTTTCGATTCATTGGTTTACTTTCGCGAGCACATAAGACCGGAAGTGTATGCAGATAGAAAAGGCCTTGTAGCCGGGTAAGTAGAGAATTGTTGTTTATAGCACGACCCTTGTTCAAACAATCTGTTTATGCAGACAACACGAAGACTGGGGCAAATTTCGATCAGCTGTGAACCCGGTGTTTATGCAGCCCAAGGGTCTTAAAGTGTATTACCAACCGCTGTCCAACATCAACAACGAGTTCATTGAGCGGTAGGTAAATGATATTTTAAACAATAATCAAATGTAATATGTCTTTGGTAAAGTATCAAAGAGATACGAGATCCACAGAGTCTAGAAGTGCCAGCCAACTTTGCGGAGGAAATGAGCCGATTGGTCTTCGAATCGATTGCATTGATTGCCTTCAATCGAGAACTGGGCATCATTCGCAAGCAACGTGATAACAAGGACGCCTTGACCCTGTTTAAGACATCCCGGCAGATATTTCAATTATCTTTTAAGCTGGATATACAGCCCTCTATATGGAAATATGTATCCACTCCAGCTTATCGCAAATTAATGCGCGCTCAAAATGAGAGCGTAGATATTGCACAGCGGTTTATAGAAGAGGCTCGCGTGGAAAGTGAGCGTCGGCGCCAGGCAGGAGAGGAGAGCAGCCAAGTCAGCATGATGGATCGAATGATGAGTATTGATCCGAAAATTGCAGTTGTTATGAGTCTGGACATGCTTATGGCCGGTGTCGATGGCACTTCCACGTTTCTATCTGCTCTCTTGCTGTGCTTGAGCAAACATCCTGAAAAGCAGCAAAAGTTGCGCGAGGAACTGCTGCGTATAATGCCAACCAAGGATACTGCATTGAATGAGGAAAATATGAAGGATATGCCCTATATGCGAGCTGTTATCAAGGAGGCTTTGCGTTACTATCCCAATGGTGTGGGCTCCTTCCGCCAGTGCATTGCCGATGTTAGCCTTTCAGGCTATCATATACCCAAAGGTACACAGATTCTGCTTGGTGCCAATGCTCTGTTGAAGGATGAAGCGTATTTCGAACGCGCAAATGAGTATCTTCCCGAGCGCTGGCTACGTGATCCGAAAACCAACAAAAAGATCCAGGTAACCCCGTTTACGTATCTACCATTCGGCTTTGGGCCTCGCCAGTGCATTGGCAAGCGTATTGTCGATCTACAAATGGAGACAACACTGGCCAAAATCATACGCAACTTCTATGTGGAGTTCAACTACGATGCATCCAAGCCATATAAATCCCTATTCCTCATGGAACCAGCCATCGATTTCAAGTTCAAGTTCATCGATGTGGATTACTAAAGTAAATCGAAAATCAATGCAAATTTGTAAATATGTATATAAAAATTTCTTATAGAGACTTTAACAAAACTAAGTAATATATATAAGAGATAATTGCTTTACCTGACTTTTTGTTTTCCTATCAAAAACTTGAGTTCGTAAATTGATAATAAATAATTGATTGGCTGTTAACTACTTATGTTAATTGTAAAGTCATAAATTCAATTGTCTTCTATATTTGATAATTGTATATTTTTGTTCGTGTGCTCTATTTTACAGTGGGATGCGAGTTGCATGATTGGATTATTTAAATCCCATTCATTATCCATTTATTCGTGCTGTTGTTCAAATAATTTATAATTATTCACGCCTTGCCTTACAAAGATGACAACTGTGGCGATTGTCAATCGAATTTCGATGCGTCTATACAAAGCAAATACAACAACACTTTCCTCACTTTGTCGGCATGTCATCTAGTCATGATAAGGTGCAAGTTATATATTTTTAAATTGATTTAGATTTTTTTATCACTATGCTACACTATACTGTGTAATACTTACTGCTGTAAATACTTACTATATTCACAATTTAATCCCCTCTTTATTCTCAATGTTTCAATGAATTCTTTATATACATTTAAAATTCTGAATACCTGACATAGTATATATGTATATTTAATGTGTGTCTGCATGCTCGTGTCAGCCAGCCATTTCATGTATTTTATGTATATATTTATTAATGTTGGCAAAAAAAGAAAAGAGAATAAAATACAGTTCCAGAAATCGCAGAATAAATAAAATACTTGGCATTACAAATTGTTGCGATTTTTCGCCTGTGACATCCCCATTCCAATTACAAAAGGATGCCAAGCGCCGTGGGGCGTAACGCGTGGCGACTGAAAGTAACTCAGAATTATGCGTACGTTGCTGACCAGCACAAGGACGTGGCAGCATGGCCGAGAGTATACTCGTTGTTATTCCACGCCGGCAACCGGCCTAAAAAATAAACAAAATCATTCACCTTAAGGCATAATAAAAGTTTATGGTTGACAATATACATAAAGAGGACGCCACTGTTAGGGAGTTTCGTGTGGTCTGGCAAAACAATGCCCGGAGCTGGGCTGCGGCAGTTTGAGCGGAAATCCCTGTATGGGAACGTTTAACGCTATTAAAGGATTTGCACTTGGATACAGCCAGCGTCAATATTTGCCGCCAGTTGGCTGGCTGACTGCGTTTCCAATAACCATTACGGAATTGCGAAAATTTGCGCACAGCTTCGCACAGCGGGCAAAAACAAATAGTTTTGCACACTACAAATACAACACTTCCTTGGGACTGTCCCATTTTAAGGGCGACTTTTCGGGGGAGTCGGGCATCGTATAGTCACATCAGCACTAACGTCAGCCGAGTTGCGTGTGTCTCCTGCGCCTGTGTCTGTTACCGCTCAGCATGTGACTTCTATGGATCTGGGTTTGTATTCAATTTATAAGATTTTAAGGCCTGTGTGACTTTCGCTGGGTGCCGATTTGTTGTTTAGCTCAGTAAAATTCTCTCGTGTTCGTTTTGACGATTATGGCAAATCCCATCTTAAAGGCTTTTTCCATCATCGTCAGCGCAATCTTTTGTGTTTTGAGCAGAAAACTTTGTTGAAGCTTTCTGATGTTATCTGCGTGGGTAGCAAAGATACTCTTTTCTGAGCGGAATGTTGCTTTGCATGTCTAAGATAAATTGCAGCTGATTTGGTCATCATCAAATCATCAAAATGCGAAGGCTTCCTTTTCGCTTAATCTGTTTGCTAATATCTTTATGTGTTTTCAATATTTTCAATACAGTTGTATCTTTAGGTATCGCCTTTTAAAGCTACAGTAGCTAGAAAGTCTGTTGCTGCTGTTTGCAAATGGATCAAGGATATTTACCGAAGGCACGGGCTAGATATTCCTGAGATATGTAAACAGAACTGAATGCAAACAGTTCAAATCAAATAACATACACAAAAGCGCTGTAAAAAAGCAATCCACACACAGACACCCACACACATACACACATACACACATACATACATATATATCTATATATATTTATATATACTAGCATACATACACTTGGGCAAGAAACAGCAAACAAGCGTTAGGAACACAAAATGAGCAAGCGACTAACCTAAGGACAACAAAATAAACATTTTGAACTCGACTGAAATGTGAAAGCGCAGCCCCAAGGACACTTGGGGCGTTCGCGTTCGTCCCTGCCGTCTGCCAGCTGCCTGCTGCCTGCTGACTTGCTGCCTTGCTGCCTTCTGATTGCTGCTTGCTAGCTGATGCCGGGCAGAGGCCCGCTTATCCTGTAAAGGCTAAGCGCAAATATTACAAGCATTATATGAATGTCTATGCTTATGTTAGTGTATGTGTGTGTCCATGTATTTAGAAGCCAGCAACATGCTGAGCCAACAACAACATGGGCAAGAACAGCACTCTGGGTGATGCCAACAAAAGTGTAGAAAATCCGACCAAGCACAAAAACCGACTCAGCACATTTCGGAACAACCAAACACGCAGTAAACCCCAACAGCCCACACAGCTCCGACCTCAACAGTAACAACAACAACAACAAGAGCAACAAAAGCAACAGCAATGGCATCGCCAGCTCAGGCTCAGCAAGTCATCAGCACATAAAGCTCGAAAGATTATGTAGCCCACGGCGTGGTGGCAGCCGCATCCACCAACATCGGCTGCGGAAGTGATGCATGACTCTGCTGGGGTACGTCGGTTATGCGGGGCACTGAAACTGGTCGGGGTCGGGGATTGGGGCTGAGGCTGAGGCTGAGGCTGGGACCGGGAACGGGCCGGTGCTGTGGTATTAGACGACAATAGAGCTTTGGGGTTGGGAATTCTGGCTTGCCTTTTTGTGCTCCCAAGCCTTGTGACGTTTGACGCCATGTTTGATGGATGAAAAAACCATTCATGTTACCAGCTGGGGCGCAGAGGTTGCTCGGTTGGCTGTCGCTCAATGTGTGCCACTGTATGTGTATCTGTGTTGCTGCCTGTGTGTGTGTGTGTGGGTGTCTGTGTTTGTGTGTGTGTGTGTGTGTATGCAAAGATGGCGCAATAGACGTGAAGTAACCACCTCCTGCGGCGCAACTAAATCCTTTTGGATTTTACCCGGCCAGCGCAGTATGTTTTAATGCGCATTTTATGAGTGTGTAGGTAAACGCTAAGCTGCCGTGGATCGCTTGCCAGCAGAAGGGAGCAGGGGAAACCTTGTGCTTTGGCTTTAAAGTGCAAAAGCGTTTGTTGTTTGAAGTTCTAAGGCACTTATTTGTTTTTATATATTTTCCATGTGGAGCCACACTGTTTGCTCCCCTTTTGTGACTTTTGGCACTGCCAACTGTCGAGCTGTCAGCTGCAAGCGCGCCAAAGTCAACAGTCACCAAACCTTTGGTAATCCTCGCCTGCTCCCCAAGCCCAGGCTGACATTTGGCAAATTTCGTTGCATAAAACGCAGGTGTTTCTGCAACTGGCGTCACGCCCACCTTGGGCGCTGTGGCTGCGGCATTAGCATAATTTTGCATAGCGCCAGCTACTTTGGCCCGGTCGCATATTTCACGCAAGTGCTGCATATTTTTGTGTGGGCGACACTTAAAACTCAAAATGAAGTCGCTCGGCATCCGTACTAGCCCTGGCCACATGCAAATCCGGTGTGAAAAATGCGCGTATTAATAAATGTGTGTAGATGAGCCACGCCCCCCACTCTACAATTGTGGGCGTAAGCCGGCAGTCATTTAGAGGAGAGCACTCGTGCTTTCTGCTTTTTTATTTCCGACTGCTTAGCACGGCAATTTACATTTCAAATTAGCGACTTCATTGCTAGAAATTGTGAAATTACATTTCATTTTCATTTTCATTTTCATTATGGGGCCAGCTTTGGAAAAGTTTTGATCCTGCGGCTGCGGCTGCCACTTGCTGTCCCCGAAATTTGGACTCCAGTCGGATTTGAGTACGGGAATGGGACCAGGACTTGGGCTTAGCCACACTGTTCACTGTCGTTGAATGTTGCGCTTTTGCTATGCTAATAAATTAATATAAATTCAAATTTGTTTGCCAACTGCTGCCGTCTCGGCCTGCCAAAGTGTTATGTTTGTCAAAAAGGCCAAAATCTACGGCAAAATGTTTTCAAGTTTCATAAAAATCATCAATGAAACAGGCTCCATGCACCCTCTAAAACAAATGCGACAACTACATTGCCGCCCCAAGCTAAGAGCCGCAAGTGTTGGCTGCTTGAATATTCAATGGCTACTTCCGCACTTGGACTGAAGCGCCACTCTGGGCCGCCAAAACCCTTGAGCGGCGGTAGCTGAAGTGTTTTAATAAGTATGAGCAGACGCAAGACGCTCTAAATGATGGGCGACCAGTGGAATTTCAGTAATCTCAGAAGGTCTGAGCCACAAATACTGGCCATAATCATAGATATGCTATTCATAAAAACGATTCTAATACTTTTCAATGCTCAAATGCGAATAGTTGCCTATTCAAATACCCTGCCAATAGAAATAAATATAAGAAATATCTCTACAATAAGATTAAACTATTTTTAAAGGTAACATCAATTTACCTAAAACCTTTTAACTTCAAAAGTTAACTGAAATATTGTATTTGATTGATATATACATCTTATCCTTTCGAGTGAACATTTACTTACAGGTAACGCAGTCATAGACCTCGTGCAGCAAATCTATCCCAAGATTTTTCAATAGCGTATTTAAATTGAGAAAAGGGCTCAATATGTAAGGGCACGTCGACATCTCCGACTTCGTCGGCTGCTAGGCCAACGTACGTAAAGAAAAAATGTACGCGCATTGCTCGAATATGCGTGGAATTCGATGGGGCTGCATACATGAGAGTTCTGCCAAGCCAGACGTACATATACCCTTAACATTATTCGCATCCCGTAGACCTCACCCTGTCCCTTTCGGCAGTCCGTTCGAGCGAGCAACCCTTGCGAATCGTGCGGAACGGGACATTAGCCACGCGCATTTAGCCAGCAATCATTTAACAATTTACAAATCGATGTTTAAACTGCGCTTGAGCTGTCCGTTGGGCCAACTTACCGCATCTGCATTAAAACTTTGGCTTTAACGTTAATGTCCTGGCGAAAAGCACACAAGGCTCTGCGTGCCGGCATGCGGAGCCATTGCCACGGCCAGAGCAGCCGTTAATGCCCGTCCGACTGTCATAACAATAACGGCATTTTTAGCACCTCATTAAAAAAGAGTTCATATCCAAACAGTTTGACTGAGTTTTCGCTTTTGACTGTTTTCTCCCAGTGCCCCATAAAAGCTGATGCCGAACCGTAAACTTTGCGCTAATGTTCTTTGTTTCCTTGGAGTCATCGGCGCTTGATGTGCTTATCAATTTTTACAACAATATTTATTTGTGTATTTGAGTTGAACCATTGCAGCAATGTTGGCATTAACTTTAACCCAGTAATGGCATTGACTGGCATTGACTCTGGCCCATAGCCGTAAATTGTGGCCAAGCTTAATCGATTTATTACCAAGCGATAAGGCTATAAGACAGCAGTTATGTAGCAGGAATAGGTGCTGATTGAATAATGGATTTCCTTTGAAATGTTTCATATACTGTCAGCTATCGATGATTATCGGGCGTACCGGAAGTTGATGCCGATCGATAGAGCATCTGCTTACGACAGAGTTGAACAACAGGCATTATAGATGATTGCAGAATGAATTTATTGAGAACCTATTCAACTATGAATTCATTGTGTCAATTATTTGTCTTCTATAATGTGATGATTCCTTTGTCATTTTCACACACTCAAATCTCTCGTTGAAAATCTGCATAGTAAACTTAATGCATGAATGTTCTGTATTTTGCAAACGCTGTTCTTAAACGTTGCTCCTCTGTGGTCGCCACTTGGAAAGCCGTTTGGGCCAGACAAAACGTTCTGGACCGCATAAACAAAGGCGAGTGCTGTTTGGCGCTGTTGCTGTCTTTAACTTTGACTTTATTGTGACAGTTAAAAGCGAAAATAATAGCAGTTAAAATCCCATAAAATGCGTCTTAATCATAAAAATGCGATTATAAAAATGGACGAGCGTTGAGGCTGAGGCTGAAGCAGGGGCAGAGGCATAGGGTAAGGTACTGCTGAACTCTTTCTGCCCGTCTTCCACTGCCCTATTCATGTGGCCCCATTGGCCATTGCTGTTTGTTGCCTTTGGCTTTTATGAGCTGCACGCTTATGGGCAGCTGCGACTTTATTGCAGTTTAGCTCAGATGATGGGCAGCAGAGGCTGTAAGACCGGACTTGGGGACTTGCGACATTTGTAATTGTTTATTATGCCGCGGTCGGGATGTGCAGGCTTTAAACAGAGGCTCGTTGCCAGGCCACTCTCTATCCAACCCGAAAGAATTTTTATTAATTGTGCGCGTTTTTGTTTCACACCAAAACCTTCGCAACTGTTGTTCCCAAGCCAAAAGCACAAATCCTATAAATTTTTTACTACTTATTTACGCTGCTAAGGCACATTTAGCCATGTCAAGCAATCGCATGGCCGTGCTCGTAAAAACAGAGCACCGTCTCGCCCCACTCGCCCACAATTCGACATCGACAGCAAATGCTGGCCGTTGTCGTTGTCACTGGCCTCTGTATGGTGAAGGAGGGGCGGGAATAGTGGGTAGGAGAGTACTTTTATTTTTGTGAAATTTCATCACGTTTTTATGTTGTGACCACGTGACGCCAGGGCCATGACTCCGACTCCGACTCCGACTCTGATATCGCCACCCAATGGCAGGCAGGTCCCAGCCCAATCTCAACTAAGGAGCACAAACATTCGTTTTTCGTTTGGTCTTGGACTGGCCAAAAGTAGCGCAAGAACGGACGCACGAACACAACTAAGCAGGCCAGAGCACCTGCACCTGCTGGCATCCCAGCAGTTGGCCGGGAACGTAGAAAATAGCAATGGCCATGGATCGAGCAGTGGGGATGCTGGCAATGGCTAAGGAAATGGCAATGGAAATGGAAATGGAGCAAATGGGCGCCAGTCAAAGTGTCAGTGTGTAAGCTGGAAGCATTTACCTAGATTGTGCCTGTAAACGGATTTGCAGCGACTACATATTTGGCCACATATTCAGGAGCTCGCACTTGACGTTATAAAGGATGCCATTGAAGCAGAAAAGGCTTTAACGATTCGCTACGATTGGGTGCTGAACGTTAGCCATACCAAATTTTTAATACTCTTTTTTAAATTGTGGTTTAGCAATAAATCTAAATTTTCGTTGATTTTTCCTTGATTTGAATAAATAATGTTCTGTGGACTTTTGATTTAATTGCAGAAATATTGATGAAGTTAATAAAGTGGGAGTGATTTTGTAGCCATTTATTCAAAAAAATGATATCATTTTGATAATTCTATGACTTTATTCTAATTCATTTAAAACCTATAAATAATTATTATATATATGCAATGAGAATTTGGTTCGATTAACAACATTTACTACTTATGAGTTTTAAACTCAATTTAAGCCAAATTAAAAAATTG
Organism: Drosophila koepferae; assembly: GCA_030914345.1. NCBI lineage: Eukaryota > Metazoa > Arthropoda > Insecta > Diptera > Drosophilidae > Drosophila > Drosophila koepferae. The sequence continues at coordinate 8,443,176 of JAUESR010000202.1, forward strand.
ACAATTTCGATGAAATGCGTCATTCATACTTAACGATTTCCTGTTTGACAGATACTCATTGGTGAACATATTGCACGTGGCAGCGATTCCGCCAAATGAAAGCCCAAACCCCGCACTTAAAACAATTGAAAACTGAAGGAAGAAAAAAGAACTAAGCAAGGCAGCAATTCTCGTTACAGTATACATGGGGTGCTGGCTATGCTCCCGTACTGTGGATGCGTCCCTTCAATATGTTTGCATCGAACCCTGCAACAGCTGCTGCGCAAACCAGCCGAAAAAAAAAAAATGAGAAGAGGAAAAATGCCTTGGAACAGTTGTTATAAGCTTAAATTGCTGGAGTTTATGTACAGAATGTCAAAGCTGGTATCGAGGTCCGCCAGTGAAAATGTTCAATAGCCGGCATACCAGGGGGCGCTGTTTTTAAGGAATTGGAGACCTTGAGCATGGCCCAGCAGGAGTGGCCCAAATAGCAAGGGGGATGCTGGACTAAAGGTGAGACGGCAATGGACTGAGTCCGTGTTTCAGCCATGGAGACGTGGCTCCAACCCCAAGTGACAGCATTTTAACGCGTTGCCCCGGCTACCAACAAACGTCGCGTTGTTTGGCCAACCATGAGGCTGGGTTAGCCGGATGGCCACATCGATGTCCGTCGTCAGCAGTGCCAATGGCACTTAGAACAACATTCTTCTATTTGACCACACAACGTGCAATTGGCAGCGGCTACAGCCCCATTGATGTATTTTATGCACTTCCATTTCATGGTCAGTTGGCGTTATGGTTTTTGGGGTCGAGCGAGCGACATGTGTGCTCAATGACAACAGCCAGCACGGAGGATTGGGCGACAAGTTATGCTTGCTTTTATTTGATGCTGGACACAGACTGGCATTAGGCACAGATATCTGATCATCTTTCGCAAGTGCTTTGAAATTTGGCTATATTTGAGTTTTTGCTAGCGGATTTAATGCTCTGATCGTTCGTTCGTTTAAATTGCCATTCATGTAAACAATTTATGCTCGGTCTTTGCAAATATTTGTTGTTTGTTATTTGCTATTTGCCAGCAACGTACTCGTATGCACGTCAACAAAAAAGGCACGCGACTTTGTATAAGCTCTGAAAGTATGCAGACTATTTGCAAACATTCAACACAGTTACTCAAACAAACACACGCACACACACACACACACACATAGATATACATGGTAGATAAATCTATACAACATGCAAAAACTAATTTTCCATCAGCAAAATAAAATGCCAGAATAAAGCGGAACGACGACGGCTGCTGCCGTTGCTGTTGCTGCTGCCAAAGCCAAAGCCAAAGCCAACGATAATTTTAGCGCGTTTTTTGCCGCTGCATTCAATGGCTTTTGTAAATGCGCAAATTTTGTTACAAACAATATAAATATATATTGATACATTGATGCGTACAGGCAGCTAAATAAATTTATATACATACATGCCTGGTAGCGGTCTGCTGGCCAGGAGGCAGCGCATGGCGGGTGGGCATGAGGATGAGGATGAGCCAGCCGCCTTTTATAAAACACATATTTGAGTCTATTAAAAATGCGTTTAAAATGCTTTCTGTGGTTTTATGGTTAAATTGTAAAATTCAAATAAAATTGATTTTTGGCCGCGCATCCAGCTAACGTCAGTTACGCTATTTTTGTTACATGCCAAAGGCAAACACGCAGCTTTGATAGCGAATAGTGGACCGAGGTGAGTGTGAGTGATGGCCCTACACACAAAGCCTGACTGAGGCAAGGGTCTGATGCTGCTATGATTATCGTGCTCTCACAATTTAGATAATATTTCAAATAAATACTTAAAGACAACTGTCTTCTGATATGCAAATATTTTGCCTAGTCACATCTACTTTATAGCAACTTTCTTTTAGCACCACTGTACTTAAATTTTAGCATATCGTACTGCTGACACCGCAGTCAATGTCATAGCAGAAGTCGAAGACGATTGTTCAGTCGGGTGGCTCAATGAAACATGCAACGTAATTTCCATGTGGGTAACCAGCAATTTCTGGCATGTAACATTTTTCAACATCAACAACTCCGACAATATGGCGGCGTTACTCCAACCACACACACACACACACACACACACACACACACTCTGAGAGAAAGACACACGTACAAGCTGGCACTGTTGTAGAGTCTGTAACAGCCGCAGCGCAGAGCTGAAGGAGCAATGGATGGCGCAGCCAAGCGCGTGCACTACAAGAAAAATTGTAAGTGAAGCGTATAAAATATTATTTTCTAATGCTCGCCGACACACCAAGCTGAGGAGCAAGCGAAATTGCTGAAAACTGCATGGAAGTTGGCAGCACAAATGCTGCTGAAATCAAGAAAAATCGTTTGTAGCTGCAGTTGGCTGCAGTTGCTGACTGCAATTCGCGGGCTACTTGGGCTTAATCTTAATCCATCTTAGTCTAGTCGACCAGAACAGCTAGCTGTTGGCTGTTGGCTGTTGGCTGTTGGCTCTTGGCAGCACTTTGGAATTGTTGCCGCCCTGGCACAACGAGAAGCAGAAATGTAAACACAAAACCAAATTATTGTGCAGCATTTGTTCGTCTTTTTGTTTAAGATGCTCCCAATTTCAGTTTCTTTTGCTTTATTTTTATTTCATTTTTATTTTTTGTGTGCTCATGGTAAAGCGCCTTAAGTTATGCTGCCATTTTTTCATTTCATCTATTCCATACAATATTCTTTGTAATAATGTTGCCTTGCAGCGAGCGCGCTGCAAAATGAAATGAATTGTGAAAAATGTGCTCGTGCTTGGCCCGTTTGGTTTGACTTGACTTGGGCTTGTCTCGACTTGGCTTGGTGTGGGTTGCCTTGCGACGTGGCTCCTCCGGTGGCTTCTGGACTGGCCGCTTTCGAACTCAATTACATAAGCGCAACGCACACAGAGTTTGGCAGTTTGTAATTTTCAGCAAATGGCAAGTCACATGGCTTGCGGCGGGTGTGAGTTGCGACCTCGCCTTTGCCTTCGCCTTTTCCATTGCCTTGCCGCTGGTCCAAAAATCACGTAAAATGTCAAATTGGTGAACGTCAAGAAAATGGCGCGTTTGTTTTGTCATTCCTGCTTTCTTACCATTCGCCTTATCTACTATTTTAACGCGCAAATATTTTTTTATACCCAGCACACATAAAATGCCACTACGTGGCTATGATCAACGAGAGTCAATGCATGCCAGTCAGCATTCGAATTGAATTGTATTTCTATATAATTAAAGTGAGTGTTACACCTCATCTCATTCATAATTCAATAATTTGAGTTCTAAATTGATATTTAAGTTCCTTTACCTATGCTTTCCACTCATTGAATGGCTTTACTTACTTTACAGAGTATCTGCTTGCCATTCACCCTCTTTGAGCAACTTCATACTTGTTTTCTGCTCGGCTTGTGTTAGCCCTGGTAGACTTTGACCCACTCCCCACTTCTTCCGTTACGCTTTCAGCATTCAAAGCACACAGCAAAAATGCCAACAATCCAAAGTTGAGTTTTCTTTGGAATTTGTTGGCGTTTTCTTTTTTCCGTTTCGCTTTTTTTTCGTTTCATTTTCTTTTTCTCTTTTTTATTCTTTTTTTTTTTGACATCTCTGCTGGGGAGACAACATGCGCGCGCCACATTGACAATTGCTTATTTGTGTCTATGTGTGGGTATCTGCCGCTGTGTGTGTGTGTGCTTGTACGTGGGGGTGGACTGCCACAGTTAACATGTAACTTCAACGTCAAGTCAAACTGATGTTGTCGTCGTCGTCGTCGCCATTTTGTTTTCAGCTGACTTCGTTTTTTTTTTTTTTGTGTATTTTTTTGTGTTCCTGGTTCCTTCATGGCTGCCTTTGGGCGCTCGCTCGTCTTGTCTCCGGCTGCGGCCGTTTTGTATGTTTGTTAAGTTGCGCAGCGCTACGCATTCCGTTGGTATTTCACCATTAATACTTGTCTACTTAACGGTAAATTACAGACATTAAATGCACGCACACACACAGCAAGACAAATGCGTGCGTGTGTGTGTGTGTATGCACATATCTCTACGCTACTCAGTCGTTCTGTATGTGTGCTTATTTGTTGTCAGTACGCGTCAAACATTTGAAAACATTTATTTTTGCCCCTCAACAAATGCTACATTTCTCGTATAACACCACTGACAGTTCTTTGCTTTTTGCCATTGCCAGTTTTACAAGCATTTCCTTTTCTTTTCTTTCCCTATTTTTGTTTTTGTTTTTTTGTCCCTTCCGTAGTTTGGTTTCCATTGCTGGCTAACAGCATCTCGCATTGTTGTTAGCGGACATACTCTCAAGATAAATGAAAGCACTGTCCAAATAAGCGGACTGGCTACATCTTTGCATTTGCTAAATTTGACGCTCTTCAATGGGAATGGCTTCAATTTTGAAACTTTTCACTTTTTCTTGCCTATAATTTAAGCCAGTATTTTGAAGTTAATCAAAGTTTCCAGTTATCGCACACTTAAATCCAAATAAAATAAAATCTATCAATTTCTCTTTTAGTTAAAATTGTAAAATTCTTGAAAAACCTTAAATGTGTTCGAGGGCGCAGCTAAATACACAGACCAAAAAAAAAAAATTGGGGCCATTTCCTTTGTATTTAATTTCTATTTCAACAAAAGTAAAACAATACCAAAAATCAAACACACAAAGCAAGTGAAAGGTGATGCAGCGTTCGGGCTTTGGCTTGGGCTTTGGGCATGACAGATCAGGGCATAGAGGCAGTCGGCGTGGAGGATGGTGAAGGGACGATTGACGGGAGTGGAGCTGAATGGGGCGCACAACTTGCGAAATACTTTTGTGTAACTTTGGCTGAAAACTTTATTTTGTGTATTATATATCCTGTTAACAATATACTTCAGTTTTTCTGCCGTTGCCTGCTACCGCTTCAAAGGCAGGCGGAGCCAGAATAACAAAAGCCAAGAGTCACTTAGCAGCTCGTATATGTGTGTCTGTGTGTCTGTGTGTGAGTGTGGGCACGTATTGGTATGCGTGGGTGTGCGTGTGAGAGTGAGTGCGGTTTCCGTTAGCCAACAGTCTTAGTAGGTTTGTCTCGTGCTGAGCACTTGAGCTCAACTGCTCGAGCTTTTCTTTTGTTTAAATTTTGGTTTGTGTCAGCAACCACATGAACGTACGCACACACAGCCACACACCCAAACACACACACACACACACACACACATACACACAGCCCGTTATACAAAGCTAAATTGTTTTAGAAGAAAGTCAAAAGTCTTGCACGCCAGCCAGGCAAACAAACAGTGGGCTGCGGCTCTGAAATAGGCAACCGGGCTCAGTGGTTGGCACAAAAGTTGTTCAAACTAAACAAGTCATGCACATTGCAATACCCTACATTTCAAATACGCATGTGGTATATGCATTCGAAATAGAAAAGGCTTCTTAAAGGTTTCTTCATCTGTATCCAAACTTGAAATCAAACTGCATTAGGATTTCAAAACTTCCATCTGAACTTTAGTTTGATATGCCGAGTATATAATATATATTTAAAGGGTATCAATCTAATATATTTCTTCTATAGAATGTACTTTTTCATATATATACATCTATATATATTTTATTTTGTATATGTTTATATGTAATTTCCACACACATACGTGAGTGTCGTGTCAAAAGAGCTGTTTGGTCGTGTCACGCTCGTGTCATTTACATGCTTCCTGAGGAAATTTGCATTTGAGCCTCACGAGCTCTCATTCAGATTTACGCAATTCACTTGACGTGCGCTCCAAATGGGGCCGGGCGCCATGAATAAATTTGTACACACGAAGGTGTAAGTAGCTGAGGAGCCGAGTGCAAGCGCCTCGCAGCAATGGCACAAATCACTGGCTGACTCGCTGGCTGACGGCCTGACTGGCCATAAATACCAAATTGACACTATTACACGTATTAGACGGCAGCTAGCTGCAGCCAGTAGACCCGCCCACCATCGGCACGAGCAACTATCTTTTATGGGCGACGAGCGCGTGTACGCCTTAATGGACACCTTTCAGATTAATTGCCGACAGCTTTGCGACGCTGCGACGCTGCGACGTTGGCGGCCACATGAACCGCAAAAAGAACAAAGCACTAAGCCAGAGTCTTGGTCCTTGCTTTGGTGTGGCCATGTGTTTAACCAGCCGAAGTCACGTGTCAAATAAAATGTCAACAAAACAATTGAGTTATTTATTTGGCAATGGTGCAGAAGCAAACTCAAGCTGCTCCGTCGAGGCATTTAATTTGAGCAGCTCACTCGCTCGGGCGACGCGTGTGCCGAGTATTTAAAAATCCATTGGCGGTCACTCGGCTAATGCCGGGGAGTTACTTTGTCAGGGCGTCGGCTCAAGTGCTGAGTTCATTGCAATGCAAGGCGCACGGCAATTCGCAGTACAACAATATCAACCCCGGCCACGCATCCGCTCCGGGGCCCAAAACAACTGACACGTGCGCCTAGTAGTCTCCTTTGGTTGCTGCTATGTGTCCTTGCCATGGACTGCCTGGCAACTAGAAAATCATTTAGCGGCAGCACCGGGATTAGCTGATGACACGCGTGTCGTAGGTTAGCGCCCAATCCCAGTCACAGGCCGTAATGCTTAAAGCCGAGCCGCTCAATTGAAATGAAAATGATATTTGCACAGGCCCAGCCGCTGGCTGAGGCGTCGCCAGAGATGGGGACTCCAAGAGCCAAGCGGACGGACGCTGGGCTATACTCATCCTTTTTGGCTTTCGCTGCTAAGCAAACACAAATAAAGACCTTTGATGTGAATTTATTGGCAGTGGACGAAACTACACTACAAGCAGAGCTGCTTGGGTGGGTGTGGCTGTGTGGCAAGGGTATCAGAGGCGTGAGAAACGACCCGACTCTTGCTCTCTGTCCCTTTTGAAATTTGCACAACAAATGTGTATGAATTTCGTTGTGCATAAATGCATAAATAAAATGCCTGGGCGTGAGTGTGTCTGTGTGTGAATGGCCATTGAATATGAAATAATTTATACATTTGTATGCGCATAATAAGTGAAAGATAAATATATAACCTTATATCTATATAAATATATATAAATGTGATGCATTCATCAGACTTAAACTTTGACTCTGTCCTCGGCAGACATTTGAAATTGTAAAACACGTTCTTACTTTCGGTAGTTGCCATTAAAAGCCTAAATGTCACTCGCCTGCTTGGCACGTGGAAATTATGAACAGCAGTCAGCTGGAGCAGCGGTCGGCAGGATGTCACAGGATGTCATAAAATGAAATGTGGAAAACACGAATGAAATCGCAAGATGGTTGCAGACTGTAGATCGGCCGTCCGCCACGGGAATAAATTATGTAAATGCACACACACGGCCAGTGCATGACCACGCCCCACACCCATAGCCACAGCCACAGCCACAACCACCTCAAGCTCCACAGTAGCTACAGCTTGGCTTGGCCTCTACTGTGTACACACTGTTCGGGCTAGACTTTGGCCCATTAGGCCCACCACTCGCGGCAAGCTGCTGTTGAAATTTCAACAGCATGTTGCGGCCCAGCTACAAAACTGTTTGCCTGTGCAGCCCGCCCACGCTCCACAAAAAGGTCAACATTTTACGGTTGATTAAAGTACGCTGTGCTCTTTCTGTGGCTCTGGGCTATAGCTTGGCTTCGGCTCTCTACGGCCCCAGACTCTGACTCCAACTCTGGCCAGCGCCCAAATTGTTTAAATATTTAATGAAGTGCATAAAAATAATTTACAAAAATATTTCATGCATTTTTGGTCGAACAAAAAATGGCTGAAACACGCATTTTGTTTCGCCAGCTTTTTATATTACTCGGCTGAAAATATAAATATATATATATATGTGTATACAGCCCGATATATATATATATATATATGTATATATTCGTGTGGGTATGTAAGTATTTTTGTCAAAATATTTTTTGTACAATTTATTTGTAAAACCGCCAAAAGGCAATTTGTGCATATTTGTTAATGGAAATTGTTAAAATGGCTTAAAGCATTTGGCCAAATGGACTGCCCAATGTCCGCCTAATTGAGTGAGTGGGGCTAAAAAGCGAACACAACAGAAAAGGACACACGCAAAATCCATACAAGTTTTTATTGTTGTTGTTTCTGGTTTATTTACAGCAACAAAGTCGCCTGCGCCTTTATTCAGTCTGGCCCTTTTAATAAAACAAAAAATATTTCAATTATTTTTGGCTAAGCCTTCTCGGATCTAGGTGTTAATTTGGCTAATTTCATTGCGGGCACAAATATTTGAGATTATTTTATATACAACAATTTGCGGCCCAAACAACCTTAACTAAACTAAAAATAATAAAAAAAAAAAAAAACAACCACCTTCTAAGGCCCAGAACCCGGAGAGTAGCATAATCTTACATACGAGCGTGTGACAGATTGACCGAGGAGGGTGCAGCAGCTTGGTAAAAAGCGTAACAAAAGCGAACAGCACATAAATGACAAGCCAGTTTGTCCTTGGACACAGAGTGAGCAGAGTCGGCCAGAAAGGGGCGTTGCTGCTACGTATTGCTGCAACAAGGTGGCATAACAAGTGGCTGCCTTCCCTTGAATTCATCTCTCTTTTTTTTTTGCTATTGTTTGACTGGCTTTATGGTGCAGAAAATTGAATGATTGATTGCAAAAATAGGCGCAACTAATTAAATCATGCGTATGACAATCAGGCGTTGAAGTGGGCGTGGCTGCCGGCCACCTGCAACGAGCAGACGCACGTGCAACTGCTGCTGCTACTGCTGCTGCTGCGGCTGGTGGCGCCTTGTAGCTGCTGCCTGTTATGTTCTCTATTCTCGTAGCACATTTCATTTGCATAATTTGCAACTTAATTTAAATGGATTCAATGTTTCAGCCGTGTGCTGAGCGCACTTTTCACACACGTGCGTCACATTTTTTGAGCTTTGCGGCCGAGTCGCGCCTAGCGCCTCTTAGCTGAGTAACCGCAATGCCAGATTCCACATTTTGTGGTTCACTTCATTTTTGTCATTAACGCTAAAAACTTGCCGTGCCACATAGTGCTAGTGGGCGTGGTGACGCCCATTTTTACCAAGTAACGCCCACCATGGAGACGTTGCATAAACCATCGGCTTTGGCTTTGCCATTAACTTTTGCTCTGGGCGCGTGTAGTTTACATCCACAGAGTCGTCTTTGAAACTCAACTAATTTATTCATGACATCATCATTAGGATGTCATGGTGTGCGCACAAACCTTTTGATCCTAGCTTCTGCTGCCGCTGCCGCTGCCGCTGCCGCTGCTGCTGTTCATCTGCACCTTTTCCAGGAGCTCCTCATTCAGCACACAGTTGCCAGTTGCCAGTTGCCAGCTAGCTGTTATTTATGTTTATTTTGCGTCGAGCCAAGACATTTACTTTGTTTATGTTGGCGCCTTTGTGGCGTCTCGAGCTCTGGCTTCTCGAAAGTCGAAAGTCGTGGCAGCAGCCCAAGGGCTGTGCTTTAATTGGCTTATTCGAACATTAGTTTGCCGAATGGGTTTCCTTTTTGCACGTCTGGGGCGTTCTGCTATGAATTTTAATGAGTTTAATAACATTTCATACTGCATCGAGGTTGTCTTAAAGGACTTGTCTAGTTGGCTTCTACTAAATCTTATTGATTCCTGCCGAGCGAATGATACTGAGATTATCTTTGATAATATTGGAGTATTTTTGGCAACTTTTATAAATATTTACTATATGTTACTCAAAGCTACAAAGCTTTTCTAGCACTAAAAATAACATGAGCAGCATAAATTGCATGTAATTTGTTCTCGGTTTGAGTCTTGAATCAGGTTGTGGAAATTACGATTTCATAAACCACTCAACCATAAAGGATTGCTGCAGAGCTTGATCATTGGACGAGTTGCAACTGTAATATTGTGTGCTGCCTACGAGTTTTTAATTGACTTTGCAGGCTCCAGCTCTGCAGCGACAGAGTTGCAGTTGCATTTGGTATTGAAGAGTCGTCAGCCTTTTATGGACATCTCGTATATATGCGGGCGACTGCTTCAGCTACGTTTAAAAGTCAACAGAGGCCGTCACAAAAGAACACATGACATGCATGCAACATGCACTTCAAGTTCATTACAAAAGTCACGGCACAGACACAGAATTGACAGAGGACGAAAAGCATGCAACGAGGCGCAAATTTACATTTACATTGACTGAATGATTTCCGGAAGCAGACCAGGACTTGTGGACAGTGATGCTGATTGATTTCGAGTGCATTTGTATGAGCTTGTCTCTCTCTATCTGTGTGTGTGTGTGTGTGTATGGGCGAGTGTGTGCTTGGTCATTGTCCATACGAGTGCTGCTGGAAACGAGTCTTGCGTAAAAACCACCAAACATATTTGGTTTGTCATTGGATGCATTGAAGCGCACGCTCAATGGGCTGAGCCTCTAGGGTGGGCTGTGGCTGGTGGCACTGGCGTCACTGGCGTCACTGGCGTCAATGGTGGCTGCTGATGCGGTGGCTGGGGTCTGCCGATGGAGCGCCAAAAAGTGACCAGGCTCATTGACATTGGACGCACGCAAACGAAGTGCTTCAGCTTGTCTGTTTCTTTGCATGTTCGTGCGTGCATAGCAAGTGAAGATGAGGCTTCAATTGGTCGTTCGGCAGAAACACACTCACACACACACACACACACGTCAGCTGTCTGTGTGCTGTACGTGAGTATAAGTGTCCGTTTAACTGTTTTCCACTGCTGTCATGTTGATTTTTTTCTCTGCAACACTTCGTTTGTGATGGCTCTCCCTCTCTATCTCCATCCCTCTCTCTTCCTATCCCTCTCTTTCCGATCCTATGTTGTTATTGTCATTTGGCTGGTGTGTGTTGTGCGGTTACATGAGAGTATACGTGTGTGTATGGGTGAGTGTGTGTGTATGTGTGTGTTTCTATGTGTTTCTGTGGCATTGTGTGTTCCTTCATATCCTTGTGTGCATGCATGTGGTGACTGCTGCAATGTCCTTGTGCAAACTTCCCGCACTTTGTCGTTTGCCATCGTTGTCGTTTGGTGCTTTCATCGTTTCCTTGTCCACCTCCTCAGCCAAGGGGTCCTCTCTTGACTAGCTGCTGGTCCTCGTTCTGGCAGTCACTTTGTTAGTTGTTGCTGCAGCTGCTGTTGTTGCTGCTGCTGCTGCTGCTGCTGCTGCTGCTGCTGCTGATGTTACTGCTGCTGCTCCTGCTGCATGTTGTAACCGTACTAGTTTGCTTGCTGCTTTTCAGCCACTTTTTCCATTTTTAATAAGTGGCTCGTACATTCGGCATACGCCATGTTGTTGCACCAACCATCAGCGCCATGTTATTTTTCTTGTTTTCGTTGCTCACATTTCCTGCGGTTGCCCGAAACATGGAGCAAAAAAAAAAAAAAAAAAAAGCATACTATAACCTGCACACATATATCTAGACTGAAGTTGAGCATACAAAATCTATGAGCTATAAGCTTGAGCTAAGAAGCACGACTCATCTTTTCTAACGATATTTAATACTATATGCGAGAAGGCATTGATACAAAAAATCATTAAGAATCTTTTAAGCTAAGATCGTAATTTAATAATGCTAATAAACCTTTCAATAGACTTAATCTTCTCAGTCTATATTTTTTTAATCTTCATATACTTATTAAGTACTCGGGCACATGTGTATTGTGATCTACTCACAATTGAATAATACATTCTTAGTGTTTCATTTACATTTATATATGCTCAACAGCACTTGTATTGGAGTGCAGTATGCATAACTTGAACTGTAAATTAGCTGCTCGCATGTCTCATCGATATGATCTACATGGACATCAAGTGGTCTGCTCTGCCCGCCTTTGTGCGCTCAATTGCGTCGAGTGGCGCGTATCTGTAAGCGATATCTGTCAATAAAAAACGATGGAGGGTAGAGCAAGGACACAGACACACACACACTCACTCGAAGCGTGGCAGCGCGTGTCGCTACTTAATTGTTAAACATTTTGTAACATTTCGCGTAGATTAGCATCGCAAAAAGCGGCCTCTGGTAATATGGGTTCGGGTGTGGTACAAATCAAACAGGTCGTTGGACTGGCAAACAAGTCAGGGAACACCAGAAACAGGACACAGCGCATGGACCCAGGGCCTGTAGGCACATGCTCGGCGGGTAGTTTGTTTGTTGTTGGTGTTGTTTTGATTGTGATGCGCGGATAATCCTCGGAGCGGCACGTGAGCGCTGTTTATTTGTTTGTTTGCCTATTGGCTCGTTCTCGTCTCTAGGAAGGTGTAATGCGTTAAAGGCATCAACAGACTGCAAAAGCACCCAGCGTTGGCAACCAGCGCGTGCTCGATGCTCGTGCACGCGTCATAGATTTTTCACATGGATAAGCTTTTGGTTGGTGACTTCGTGCTGGGCGCTTACCCATTTCCCAGCTCGCGAATCAAAAACTTTGCGAGGCTTTGAAGTTGCCAGCATCGCGTTGGCTACTTCAAGAACACAAATACACACGCACTCAAACACACACACACACACACACACACACACACACACGTATATGTGTGTATGCCGTTTGGTCACAGTTGTTGGTCGCCATTTCGTTAAACGTTCTGGCATGTCCCTGCGGCCATACTCGATATACACATGTACATACATACAAATATATATAGTATATATATGTGTGTGTGTGTGTTGGTACAATTTTTGTCTGAAACATTTTTTCTAATATTTTCGGCGACTGCTGACGCTTTTTGCGCAACCATTTTGTTGGCTCTCTGGTGCGACTGGCCACCATTGAATGGGCCAGTGGCAGTCGCAGTCACAGTCGCATTTTTCGCTGGTCTTGCCTCTCCTATGTCTCGCCTTTTGCCACTATTCCGACTATACTGGCTGCTGCTGGCGCTGTTGCTGCCAAAAACCATATCCTGTTCGCTATTTGCTTTGCCCGATTTCTATTTGCCCCGCTCGCTCCAATGGTGTATGTATGTGTGTGTGTGTGAACGTGAGTGTGTGTATTTCTAAGTATGCCGAGCATGTAGCTTTTGGTATTTATGACTATTGTCGGAAAGCAAATATTTGTCTGCAGCGCATAAAAACAACAGTTAAACGAACGGGCTACGTAAACGGAATATGTATGAGATAGCAGCCCTGGTATAAGTGTGTGCGTGTGTGTATTAGATGTGAGTCTGTGTTTGTGTGTGTGTGTGTGTGTGTGCATGGATATTGGTCATTTGTTGTTGGGTTTGTTGCTTTGTCGCCAGCTATACTAGTAGGCAATAAAAACAACTACGAGTACAACAAACATAAAAGATGCCCAGCAAAAACTACTGTCAAAAAAATAAGTATTTGGCTTGGTATTTTTTTTTTATACACTCTTCGGTCAGTATTTGGATGCTGACCCCAAAGATGGTTTAGCTTTTATGGCGTCCCATTGACCATTGAGTGTTCTCTATGAACATGTTGGAGAACACTATTTGCATGGTAACGGTCAACAGAAAAAGTCAAATGGAAGCTGTTTCCAAATGCAGTTGTGCTTTCTTAAAAATATCTTTACTCTTTAAAATATTTGAAGTCAAATTTTTATTAATAAAATATATTTGATTGTTTTCTAAATAATTTCCCACTAAAAATGTATATATCTGATGCGCAGTTATATTGTTATCATATTGACGAACCCCAGGACAGGGAATCGCAGAGTGCTTACTGAGAACATACCTCAAAATTGTTCCCAAGGGTCTGAGCACACATCAACTGATTCGTAATGACAATTTTTAGGGGCGCGCAGATTGGCCATGAAGTACGGTCGGAATTGCAATTTGTGTAAATATTGAAACTTTGGCAGGGCAATCGCAACAGCATCAGAAAATCAAAGATTGTGTGGCTGATTGGAGCTGGGAACTGGAGAGTGGAAACACGTGGGCACAAGGGTTGTTTGCTTTCGTATCTGACGGATCTTTCTGTTGGCCCGCCCTCAATATTTGATGTTTCCCGTTGTGGGCTATCCAACTATTCTATACAGTTAAATAATATCGGAGAGTTACAAACTCGAAATGGATTTTCTCATTGATAGCTGTCATTGCTTGCTAAGGGGCACAATTTTCGCACCAATTCTTGTGCAGGCAGCAGGAGCTGGAAGGTGGGAGGAAATGGAGATGAAGCTGGCGCAGTGAACCAAGAAATGAGCAAAAATTCAAATATTTTCAAATTAAACTTAAAAACACTTGACTTTCCTAAGCGGCGTATAGCTTTTTGTTAGCCAAAACGGTTTTTACACTTGACTTCAAATCGCTCAAAGGCAACGACCAATGCCAACTCCAACGCGCTTGGACCAACACAAAAAGGAAAAAAAAAAGAGAAGTATATATATAGGTCGGTAGTTGAGGGGGTGTTCCACGAGAATTGGCGGGTTACGCATCAAAAGCCCTATGAAAAATGACCAAAGCTGGCAGCGCCAAATTGAAAGCAAGAAAAAATATGGCTGAAATGTTGCTTTTTCAAACGGCCAAATAGCCAAATAGCCATACTCCTGCCCTTCAGCGATGTCGATGGTGATGATGTTGGCGTTGGCGATGACGATGATGATGACTGCGCTTGGATGGCCCTGGGCACGGCCCCTGCCCGTGCCCGGGTACGTTCGGTGCCGTCCATGATGAATGCGCCCAGTAAAACCCTCAAAGCGATTGCAAAGCGGGGGACGCGCTAACATTCCGCGTCCACAGCGCAAATGAAATTGGAAAATGTGCCGGCAAGCGAAAAGAAAATATGAGCAGTCGGTGCAGACGGATGGCCATAATGGCCACCGAAATGAAAAATAGTCAAGCTGAACGCGGAACGCGGATCGCTGAACGCTGAACGCTGAACGCTGAACTGCGAAACGCCAAACGCAAACAATTTGAGCAGCCATCGATACGCAGCGGCGACCGTTTGAAAAATAATTTTTATGCGTTTATGGTTTATGCGGCTCAAAGTGCGCCCATATGAATTACGAGCCCAAAAACCCAATGCCCCAAACCAAACCGACCAGTATGCATTGGGATGGATTGTCAGTGGGCCCAGCAATTTATTGCCGCTTCAGCGCACGCCAAATGAATATTGGCCACGCCAAAAGTGGGCCGACTGCCAGCACAGTTGCCACAGTTGCCAATATTAGTATTTCGTGTTTGGGTTTGCGACAAATTAAAAAATAACAAAAACTACAGAAAAGACTATCATTTTCAATTTGACAAACTGAGAGAGTGGAGCAGAAAGATTAGCTGAAAAGTTCCCACTACAAGAGCTGTATATAATTATGCTGCACACAGTTGAGTTCACAGCTGAGCATAAACATTGAATCTGGCTGGGGCAGACAAGTCGTTCCCAAAGTCTAATTATAAACAAAAGCAAAAATCGTATTTCGCAAGTTAAACAAACCAAATGTCAGTGCGACAATAATAAACAGACAACGACAATGCAACTCAGCTTGCACACTCCCACACATTGGATGCCGAACAGAACCAAGCTCGATTCTCTCTGTTTGGCCACGAAGTTAATATATTCGGATCGGCCTCTATATGGGAGTGCAGTGAAGTTGACATTAAACAAACAGAGCGTTTTATTCATAGCATTCAATGAGAGAAATGCTGCCCAAAAGTGAATTGTGCACACGCTGCGCCACTTCACATACAAAAATACACACACTGCCCGCTGCTCTGCCTCTCTCCCTCTCGCTCTCGCTCTCTACGGACTGTCTGTCGAGTAGACAGCGTGTCTGTCAGTGCTGCTGCTACACATGGAACTGTGAAACAGGAACGGGAATCGGGGATCGGTGTCAGAGATCGGGGCTGTTGACACAAGTCCGCACACCGGGCAGGAACTAATTTGGCAGAAGCGCCTGAGCGAGCGAGCGAGCGAGTTTCTGAAAACTGAAATCTAAACATCTGCAAAATTACGCGCATAAATCCTTTAACACTTTTGTCTTTGGACGCTGGGACCGCGTAGCTCTGGACTTGGGGGTTGCGCTCGCCACGCAGGGGCTCGTCAAATTAGCCCACTTCAGGCCATGGCATGCAGCGTGCTCATAGCGGGTGCAACTACTGCAACGCAGCCTTTGTTTACAC
The DNA here is from genome assembly GCA_030914345.1 of Drosophila koepferae. Lineage (NCBI taxonomy): Eukaryota > Metazoa > Arthropoda > Insecta > Diptera > Drosophilidae > Drosophila > Drosophila koepferae. Next base: position 8,459,243 of record JAUESR010000202.1, read on the forward strand.
ACTTAACAAGGACTGGCTGTGTCCTTTTTTCACATTTATTCTACTTATATATATATATATATATTTGTTTTTTTTTGTTTTGCTCTTGCCTGTCCAGCATTCAGCGCGCGTGTTGCTGATGGAACTCTTCTACTCCTTCACTCTCTTTGAGTCATCAGATGCTGCAGCTGCAGTTGTTATTGTTGCCAAGACGTTGGCTGCCCATAAAAATAAAAATAACTTGGCCTACGCCTGGAGTGGGTCATGCGTCTTGGCAAAACAAACAAACAAAGCAATGACACCACCCACCCCAGCCGAGCCTTCTGCCTTCTACTTGACTGCCCCTCAATGGGCATGTGGACGTGAATGAATAGTTGTCTAGCCCCTAATGACCCCTATCTCTCGCAGCCTCAATACCTCGATGCCTAATCATATATTGATGATTCCTTGCTCGGCTCTGCTCTGTTTGCTGCTTGATTTCACACACAAATGCCACGAGGTGGTCCTGGGTCTTCTTCGCTTTGCTCGCTACTCCATGCTGCGTGCATCCTTGGGCACATTTTCAAGCCGTCTTATGCGGCTGCCAGTGGCTTCTTTTTTTTACCACTTTCCATTCTCGGTCTGCCAGTTTACTTGTTCTCGATGCCTCTTTAGCGCTTATCATGCTCAAATGGTAATTGAAGTGCCACACAAAAACTATTTATCCTCGGGCTGTCGAGCGTGCTCTTCTAGCTGCTGTTGTTGTTGCTGTTCTTGTGGTTATTCAATATTACTCTGCTTACAATACAACCACTCGCACAGTCACACTCACAAACACACACACACATACACACATTCACACACACAGTCATATAAATAATGCGTGCAATGAGGCTCGCGCTACCCTTTGCCGTTTTTTATGTTTTTTTGTTTTTAGATATTTTATTAAATTTGTTTCTAGTACCCAAACATTTTGCTTGAGCACAAGCAATCCTGTTCCGGTCGATGCCGGTGACATTTTCCACTCTTTGCCCATTGTCAATTTGATTTCATTACCTCTGCCGCTGTTGTCATCATCATGGCTACCTATTCAGAAAGGTAGATTCTTGTATGTATTTGACCAGGGTAGTATTCAATTGTTGCTAGGGCTAATTGAATTGTCGCGCTGATTCGTATCTCTGGCTGATACGGAATGAGTCAAAAAGTATATTTATGTATATATGAGTCAGTTAATCTTTATGGCACGCCGTAAATAATAATTTGCAGCTTTTGGCCACGATAAATGCATGGGTAAGGGAAGATCTTGGTCCGAGCAATACACACCCCCCAAAAAATAGTAGTAATAATAGGCAATAAAACTTCACATGTGGTTGTAGACCTTGAAATAGATTACCGACATATATATCTTTGAAGTGAATTATGTAGGATAACTAGGAAAACATTTTGAATGGACAGTAAAGAAAGCCAATCACAGCATTAAATAGCGCTTTGTGTGAATATCTCAGCTCTTGAGTTTGTCAGAATTATAAAGTCCTGCTATAGCCTGTTTCAATGGCATTAACAGTTTCTCTGTATCATACCCAACTTTGGCAGCAGTTGCAACAAGCAGAAGCAGGCAAAAGTGTAGAGAAAACAGGAAAAAGATGTTAAGTTTTGTGCAAAATCGCCATAGCCAAAGCCCAGTCTTAAGCCAAAAGCCAACTAGAAGTTACCAAAAGCAGAAAACAAAAGAAGAAAGCCCAAGCCCAAGCCAAAGCCAAGGCAACGGTAAAAGCAGCAACAGCAGCTGAAGTAGAGCCAAACTTTTGTGCACAGCGCCATGTTTGGTTTGTCTTGGCAGTTTCCGCCATCTCCGTTTTTTGTTGTTGCTTCGGCTTTCTTTTTGTGTTCAGCCTGTAAGTCTCCGGCTGTGAGTGTGTGTGTGTGTGTATAAGTGGGTGAGCCAGTGCGACAGCAAGGATCCAAAGCTGGCTGACTGCTCGACTGACAGTTTGCTGCGTTTTTGTGAGCATTCAACTATACAGAGTGTCGATATCTGTGTCCCAGAGCAATGCTTCGACTTCGCCCATTTGCAACACCCTGTTGCAACTGGCATGGCTGTTGCCCAACTTATGCAGCCAAACAAAAAGTAGAAAGCAAATGGCAAAAAAGACAAGGCCGCCGTAAGCAGCATGTATTTGGTCCACTCAAAGCAGTAGCAGCAGCAGCAGCAGCACAAAAAAAGAAAAAGCCATAAGAAATGGCCAATGCAGCGTGCAACGAACACACCAAAGTTGCCGCGACTCTAAGTATGTCTTTGTGCGCAATCAGCAAACACCAAACGGCAAACACCAAACACCCAAGCACCACAGCCACCACCACAGTCGCCAGCATCAGACCAACCGCCCAGCTGAGAACTTTGCTAGAAATTTATGCCAAGACGAAAGAAAAAGAAAAAAAAAAAATAATAGTTCAAGTCGGTGGCTGATGACGGCTGCGACAACGACAACGGTAAAGGCAACGGCAACGGCAACGGCAACGGCAACGACAATAGCAAAAGCAACAACGGCAACAAAGGCAACGATTCATGCAATTCCCCTGCGTAAGGGCTTCGCCGGCATGCGCACCAGGAAAAATGGTTGCCGGGGAAGAGACCAGCCAATCAGAGCGTCGCTGAGGTGTGGCCTCAGCGAGTGAAGGGAAATTACGCATGAGTAAATTTCCCTCGCTGCTAATAATCACTTGAGACATGCGCAGTGCGCGGCAAGGGCACAGGGTTTGGGGGTTGGACATTGGCTGGCTTTGTTGCATGCAACCCTTCGCATGCATTGGGAATTTCCCAGACTCATTCTCAGTCGCTGCCGTTGCTTTTGTAAACATGCGCAGGCGCAATGCCTGCATCACGACGAGTGTGAGTGAGTGAGTGTGTTTTATATTGGCTGCGGGGGTACATTTTAGGCTGGGACTTTTGGCCGCCGCAGTCAGCAGTCGGCATCGAGCACTGAAGGCAAAGTGAAATGCTTTGATTTCGCTGATTGTTCGATCACACGCAAACTGACAGCGGACTCAGCTGGTTGTCAGCGCGCTAGCCACTTCATCTGGCAGATAGAAATATTCAACTCGTGCAAGTGTTCGTGATTAGAGTTTTGTTTATACGTGTGCAACATCCTATATAGATTACATGTGCTTTAAGGAACACACTCAACCAAATTGAAATCTATTGCAAATTGAATTGAACTAAAAACAAAAGCAACGGTGCGTGCGTCTAATTGTGTCAATAAAATGTTGGAGTTTTATCCAATGCCCACGAACCTCAATCAAGTCGGTGGCAGTTTATATTCGCTGCAGCAGAACCATGGCGGCGCACGTTTCCTGGACAGTCCCAGTGCAACGGCAAATGTAAACAGCAACATGACAACCGCCTGTTTGGCCAACAGCAATAGCCATAGCGGCAACAACAATAACAATGGACATAATAACACAAACAACAGCAACAGCAATTTGGCAGCAAACATTTCCGGCAACAGCAACAGCAACAATCCAGCAGCAACAGCTTCATTAACGGCATCTGTAATTTCCTCACAACAACAACAGCAACAACACCAACAACAGCATCAGCAGCAGCACGCGGTCTCACCAGCGCCAATTAACAGCTGCCCAACGCCCACAGGTCACAGTCCCATCAGCAGCAGCAACAACAACAACAACAACAATAATAATAATAACAGCAAGAGCCAAAACTCCGCCTGCAACACATTAACAGCTGCTGCTGCTGCTGCTGCTGCCGCAACAACAGCAACAGCAGCCGTCTCTGCCCCATCGTCAGCAGCAACTGGAAGTGGAGCCACGGCAGCCTCGGCCGCAGCAGCAGCGGCGACGGCGTCGGCTTTGGCGCTGGCGTCAGCATCGAAATTGTCTGCCGATTGCAGTGGACGCACAGGTATGTTCCAAAAGTATTTTGCACCGGCAGTTGAGGCATTTACCGGCTCGTTCCGTTTCCGTTGGGGCTGCCACGTTTTTCGTTTTTGGCATAGTTGTGTGTGCTGCGTGGCGTGTGGGGCATGGCCAGATTCTGGCAACCGGCTAGTTGCTGGCAGCTGGCAGCTGGCTGCTGGCAGCTGGCTGCTGGCGGTGCGTTGGGGCATGCGGACATTGCTTAAAGACCCGAGCTCAATGTGCTTGACGTGTTCAACTTACGGCTAGTTTGCATTGCTGGCCCGCATTTTCCCACACCCGTCCGCTTTCAAACTTGCCCCAAATTATTTTCGCAATTTGCGTGTGATATTCTAGGTTTTGGGGCTGCGTCTCGCAATTGCCGCTGATGTGGCTGACGCTTCGAAACCTTTAATTCACTTTCAGTTTGAGCATCAGTTCATCAAATGATGATTTTGGAAACCAATTTTCTTAATGTTGATCAATGCTTTAAATATTTAAGAAAAAATACGTATATATAATTAGATATATTCAATAATGAAATGATATTTTCAATTCATTAACTGCAAATATTTATAACTCATAGTATTAAAACAATTTAGAGCATTTGAATTCAATTCTAGGCCTAAATTGTTTTGGGCTTTGGGTCTGCAAATAAAAACACAAAAACCGAAATTGTGGCCAGGCCATACCCAAATAAAATTTAATTGATTTGAAGCTGACTGCAACAAATGAATGATAATAACAATTGTTTGTTCCGACGGCAAAAGCATAACCAAAACTATGAACGCAAGTTGACCACAAAATAATTTTGACAATGAACCTGGCTGACACACGCTGTGCGTCTGCATGTGAGCATGCAACCAATAAAAGGCGATTAAGGCATGCAACAGACTCCCACACACACGCACACAAATGCACAGACACCCACTCAGGCAGGCGCCTCGAAGTAGGCAACACTTTTTAGTAGCTGCAACGAAAGTGTTGCTGGCAAACTTTACGAAATTCTGGCCAAAATGCAAAGTGTGCAAACAATGTGTGCATGCATATGCGAACCCGGACCCCAAACTGGGCGAGCTCTGTCAAGCACGCAAATATTTTGCCCCACACAGACACACACACACACACACATATAAATATATATATATACGTGTGTGTGTGTACCACACGGCTATGCTCTGGGACGGGCCAGCTTTATGCTTGTATTTGCATATGAAATGTCTATTAATGCCTGACTAAAATGTCAGCAAATAGTTTTCGTCTGCCAATCACTCTACTGTTAGACTTGAGCATTGCTCATCTATGAATTTGAATTTGAATTTGAATTTGACGCCAAAAACCAAACCGACAACCAAAGTCTAACTGCAACGGCAATGGCAGCTGCAAATGGTTGAGGAATTTCCTGACGCCTGGCAGCCCCCAACTTCGGAAATGAAAACTCTCAAGAGCTAACTGAGTCAGGAGTTTGCAATCAGCTATCTACAATCTGGCCCACCTTTCAGACTCGAGCTGACACTGATGTCAGCTATGTCAGCTAGAGTGTGCCATATGCATAGATGGCAGTTTTGCGCGGTGTTGGGCTGGGCGAGCTTTAAATTGCGGCCGCAGTAATTAAAGTCCTCGTATCATGAGCTGTCACAAGCTGTCTGCCAAAATCTCCGTGCCGCGTGGACTATGTGGCCGCGACTTGAGCCTAAAATTTATGCCGCAACTTTAGCTGCCGTTGCCGTTCTCGTTGCCGCTGCCACTGCCGCTCTGTCAATTTATCATCATAGTCCCGCGCTCGCCTGTCAATGTGTCAATAAATGTGCCATAAAGCTAAGTTACGGGCGGAGCTGGATGGCAGGGCCAGGAGTGCCTCTGTCCTAATCAGAGACGCCGTTCGCTGTCGCCGATAAGCCAAATGATAACGCGATCACAGCTGATAACATACCTGGGTGCTGTTGTCTATTAACTGTTTGTCAATGTTTATGGGTGCGCGGCGTTTATCAACGAGTTGATTTTGGAATTATCTGCTGTTTAATCGCACCATTTGACATGAGTGTCTCGCACTTGTTTTAGCTGTGTTTGTGTTTGTATTTGCTGTTCCTTTGCCATGCCGACAAGTTTTGCCCCGATCGGGACGAGTGCTAATCAATCAGCAGCCCCGCCCCAAGCTTCTGTTGCGCTTCCAATTGTACATTCATTTGAATGCGAACAATGCAAATACATTTCTGTTTAGTTTTCTTTTTTCATTTTGAATGGCATATGCCAACCGCGTTTTATCAGATTTCGCAAATGCTTCAAATACACAGAAATTGTCCTTTGACTGCAGCGCAACAAAAAAAAAACAAAACACAACTCCATAAAACTGCAGCAAAGGTCATAAATTCCGATTAGATTACACAAAGCGAAATGTCAATGGGAAAGTCAAAAACACACCGCAATATCGCATTCACAATAGACGCAGGACACAATCGAATTGTAAAAAAAGGAATTGCCAAAATGGGACTTATCAAATGATCCTAAAACCCCAGCCTAAAACTTCCCCGCAGCAATATTTGCGCGTTATCACCAATGCGATTTGATACACACACTTGCACTCATACACATTCACACTCACACACACACACACACACACACACACACACACACACACACACGCATACTTTAAGCGCATCGCATTGCAGCTGTTTTTTATAGCATACTTTAGAGGACGCGAGTTATAGCAGACGATATGCCCACAGAGTTTCGCATCCATCGCCATCAACAGAGCTGCCGTCTGCCCCATTTGCATGCTGCTCCCGTTGCTCCTGCTGTTGTCAGCTTAACGCTGCGCTGGCTTAGCAATCCAGGCAGTTGCACAGCCCTGGCTTTGAGCTGCTTTCACTGTTCGCTTAGCACCCACCCACCCACACACACACACACACACACACACACATACATTCGTAGATCAGCCTGGGGCTGCCATTGTGCCAACCATAAATCATACACATTTTTCTGCCAGTGAGCCACAGTCATATAATATGGGAGCAGCTCCGTTGTGTCCTCTCCCCTGACTCGATGTCGTATATTTTTCAGTTGCTTTCAACCAACTCTCGTGGCGCTCGTCATTTCTCTTTTTATGTTTACTGCAGCTTTTGTTGTGCTTTTCTCTTCTTTTTTTTTTTTTACCACTTTTTATGACTGGTTTAGAGTTTGAAGTGTGCGAGCATGTGCAGAGATTAGTCGAGTTACTACCACACGCACATTAATCTTCGTGTGTGCGCTGCCCATTTCTGCTATGGTAGAGTCTAAACTAAACTAGCAAAGCTAAGAGATAGCAGCTATTAGTAAGTCATCCTCAAATGACGAGCTGATTAAGAGTAGCCATAACTAATCATTCTCTTGCATTTAGAATATGACTTGATGCACATACAATCTAAGGCAAATGTAACTCATCCTCAAGCTAATTTCTGGATTGAGTAGTATTTTAATGGAAGAGTCTTTTAGTACAGGACTAGCCTTGTGGCTCAAGCTACTCTGTCGACCCATGCACTCTATTCATATTCTTTGTACGCCTCTCAGCTCCTTTCAATTGCAAGCGTGAGCTCTATTGGCTCTTTGGGGCTCATCAATTTCAGACTGGCAAAAATTTTAGCAAACTTTACGTTTCAATTACGCATCAAGTAGCTATCAATACAAGCTGTTACCGCGCCGGAGATGGCGAAAGCGACAGCGACAGCGACAGATAATTTTTTTCTCTCCTTTGTTTCACTTGTGACTGCTGAGCGCCAGAAGTGCGAAACAATGAGCATAAGCACAACAACAGGCGGAGCAAAAAAAAAAAAAAGGAAAAAAAAATGAAAACATTTTCACACGATTTGACAACGTACTCGCCTTCATACTTCATGCTTCATTCGCGTCCTACTGTAGCTTGTGCGAGGCGACATATGCTGCCAGCACGTAGGGATCATCTCTGCTTCTTTTCCTTTCGGCTATGCAGTGGAGTAGAAGGAAATCGATTTTATGTCTCACTAACAAGTATTATTTTGCTTTGCTCTTGCAGAGGTCGGTCACATTAAATGCGAAAAGAACTACGAGCTGTGCGAGGGCTGCGGGCAGAAGATCCATGATCGCTACTTGATGAACGTGGGTGATGCCAACTGGCATGAGCAGTGCCTCGCCTGCTGCTACTGCGGCATGCAGCTGCATCACACCTGCTACGTGCGCAACTCGAAGCTCTACTGCAAGCTGGACTACGATCGTCTATTTGGGGTGAAGTGCGCCGGCTGCTGCCATGCCATACTGCCGCAGGAGCTGGTGATGCGACCCATTCCCAATTATGTATTTCATCTGTCCTGCTTCGTGTGCTACGCTTGCCGCCTGCCGCTCCAGAAGGGCGAGCAGTTCATGCTGCGAGACGGCCAGCTCTTCTGCTATCGTCACGATTTGGATAAGGAGATGTTTCTGGCGGCAGCCGCTGCCCAGCACTGTGGCTTCGTCGGTCTGGACGAGGAGGATCTGCTTCGGCCGCGGGACGGACGACGTGGGCCAAAGCGACCACGCACCATTTTGACCTCCCAGCAGCGAAAACAATTCAAGGCCTCGTTCGATCAGTCGCCCAAGCCATGTCGCAAGGTGCGCGAAGCGCTGGCCAAGGACACAGGCCTGTCGGTGCGTGTGGTGCAGGTGTGGTTCCAGAATCAGCGAGCTAAGATGAAGAAAATCCAGCGCAAGGCCAAGCAGAATGGCAGTGGCACAAGCGGTTCCGGCAATGGCCGTGGCAATAGCAGTGCCGGGGTTACCGATGACAAGGATGCCAACGAGAAGGATGAGAAGTGCGTGAAGCAGGAGCACGGAGTCGATAATGTGGGCTTCCTGGGCGGCATGGACAACGCCTTCGCCAGCCAGCCGCTCAATCCGAACTTGCCCTTCTCACCGGATGGTAAGTTGAACTAATCCTTATTTCACTATACTTTGGTTAAACTAAACATTTTTCTTCTCTGCAGATTATCCGGCCAATTCTAATGACAGTTTCTGCAGCTCCGACCTCTCGCTGGACGGCAGCAACTTCGACCAGCTGGACGATGACGCCGACTCGTTGTCTTTGAACAATCTGGAACTGCAGTCGACCAGTTCGTCGGGCAATCACAACCAGCACTCGAATCCGCACGACATGCTGGCCAATCTGAATACGAGCCTTATCAACCCCATCGACAAGCTGTATCTCATGCAGAACTCGTACTTCAGCTCGGACCATTAGACAGAGACGGAGATGGAGAAAGATACAGACAGAGACAGCGTCGTAGTCATACGAATTTATTAGCGTTAGAGTTACGAGCATGTGTTGGTAGGCATTGTAACTCCTTAGTTAACGGGACAGCTAAGTCATTTCGCCAGTCGGCTTTTTTTTTGGTGGAAAAGTTGCGATTTTAAGTAAAAATGATCAAATGTGATTTTTAAGCTAAACCAAGTTTTAAGAAAATTGCATTACAGCGAAGTAAACGAGACGTAATGCGAGTATTATTGTTAGCTCGACTTAAGTAAATAAGTAGAGAAGCCGAAAGATAAAATCAATGTGAGCCTATGTTTGTAAATAGTTTTAGAACCAAACAATTGTTATAAAAATGTAATTTAAATTAAAACGTCAATAAATTATGTATTAGCAAGTGCAATTTAAACAGCTTGTTATCAATCTTCACGAAATACTCATACTTACTTTTTTTTTTTGGTTACTTATTATCAGATATATTTAACAATTAAAATATGCTTTATTTTTGTCTTAGTTTGAGTATTACTGCTGCTGGTTTGTATATTTTTTGCAGTCAGTGTATAAGTTTTGTATTTATGCGCTCTCTAGCGGTTACGCATTTCATGCGAAATTGGCTATTTCTTGGCACAGCTAGCGCTCTCTAGCGGTTGACCGTATTCATAGTTTATTATTAGTGGCGCTCTCTAGAAGTGGTAAGTGCTATGTGAATTTTCGTTGGGAACTTCAAACAAAGCAGTGAACTCTTGCCTTTTGGCCAATAGGTGGCGATGTGTGCTGTTAACACAATTGTATCTCCTGTTACCGCATGCTGTACATAACAGTTTGGCAACTGTTAACTTTCTAGGGTGCCCTCAAATTTGGCTGCGACAGTGTTGATAAATACCGGAGCCAGACGGAAGAAGAAGCAGATTTAATAAACAATCTTAAAACTTATAATTTGCAATGGTAAGCAATGAATATATGTGAATAACACTGTTTAACTTGTGAATCCATTCCGTATATAGCTATTTTATTCGTTCTTCAAATCGCTGGTAGGCAAAGAAGTGGTAGTCGAGCTAAAAAATGACCTAAGGTAAGATTCGCTTTTGGCGCGTGTCAATCTATAAAGCTATAACTAAAGCCGGCAAATTTACAGCATCTGCGGCACACTGCATTCTGTGGACCAGTATCTAAACATTAAGCTAACAGACATCAGCGTCACAGATCCCGACAAATACCCGCACATGTTGAGCGTCAAGAACTGCTTCATCCGCGGCTCCGTAGTCCGCTACGTCCAGCTGCCTGGCGACGAGGTGGACACACAGCTCCTGCAGGACGCAGCGCGCAAGGAAGCAGTGGTTAGCACGAGATAGAATGAGATTGAAAGTACGAACTACATATATGTTAAGCTCAATTTCCATGCCTAAGAAAGAAAAGTCCCCACGCGATGTACATTGAGTTGTCTCTGTTTCTGACCTACATCTTAAGTGAAAAACTGTTAAAGAAAAAAGAAGAAAAACAAACAAAAAATAAGTCAAGAAAACAATTTAATTGAAAATAGATTATTTACTAAAAAGCAAAAAATAACTATTATATATTTGTAGGACCTTTCGGCCAACGATATTCTATTTATGGAATATTTTAGAACTTTCGGCGTAATGAAGGCATTCTTGTACATTTGTGTAATACTCATAGATTTGGTTTATGCATGGGTCATAAATTTTTGATGAGTCACTCGGGGCTTTCCACGCAACCTTTATATGTGAATTTTTTATGTTTTTGTTTTGATGAGCTACGAAATCATTATTGGTCTACGCATGAATGGCATTAATCGCTAAGAATTGTATTATAAAAGGCTTTTTCAAGCGTGGAGCGCAGTAGGAGGAACAAAATGTTTTTAGGTCAACGCGAAACAAGGATTCGTGTGGTATTCGAAACAAGCTTCGCATACTTATCTACACGCTCTCCATTAAAGCTAATGATTTATGTGCTTTTATTAAGTCTTGACAGGAATTTTAAATTTCATTTCTCTGATTGCTCTGTTTTGACTTAAATTCCCACCTCTTTGAGCTTTTGTCCCCGCTCATGCTATTAAATCGTCGTTTAACCTGTGTGGGCAATCGAAATACCTGAAATATCCGAGCCTATTCATCACTTTGGAAGCAAATGCTGTGTGACGCGTCGTACCTGGAAGTTGTCAAGTGTAATTTGGAATTTGTTTTGCGTGAGCTGAACGTGTGGGCTAAAACAAAAAGAGTCTCGTCTCCGGGGGCGCACACTTTATGACATTCGAATTTAAATTCACGAGCTCGCAATTGCCAACGCGATGCCTAAATACCAAGCAAATGCCTATTTAGGGAATCATTTGGTGAAATATCGCGCCATCAAATGATGGACGTGTCACTCAGCTTTGTCCTCTTCCTGGGGACGGTGCGGCTGGGGAAGTAAACGTGGCCACCACGGTGTGTCCAGCGAACCTCCTGTGGAGTTTTCAGTGCGCATAAACAATAAACAAACTTCGGTCAACCATTAAACACCCCGCTTCAGCTTCAGACTGAGCCCCCATACACCCGTCACCCCCCATACACCCGTCAGCAGCTTTCCACATTTTCCATTATTTCGTTAAATTGGTTTCAACTTTTTTTTTTTTATCAAACAGCAGCTAAACAAAAATTTCGTAGTAAATATTTGGACTCAGTGAAGTTGATTCCTTTGGCCGCTTCCCAGCATTTTGTTTTGCATTTGAACACGAACTTTGCAGTTATAAAAAAAATATGTAGCCCGCCAACTGTTCGCTGGGGAGTGAGTGATCTGAGCTTGGAGCAGTTTGTCGTTTTCAGCGACTGGGCCATTTAGGTGTGGGTACAAATAACGAGGGATTGAGTTTCTGCCACCCAACCATATAACCACCCCGCCGACGAACTGAGCTGTGCATAAAAGTGTAATATGCCTGCCGATGGGTTGGAGTTTAGCTGGATTTACGAGCCCAAGCACAGGCATTGTCATAGGCATAGACATTTTAGGATTCCACGCGCTAGTTCATCAACGTGTTGAATTGTGCGTGTTGCGTAAAAGTTAGCTCATAAAATTTTTCTGCAATGTTCTCATTCGGGTTTTATTAAAAAATAAACTATACAAATTTAACACAGATTATCTAAATTGTACAAACAAAAGCACACATATAGAAAGAGATGGAGCAGATGTACATACATACAGACATTTATATAGCCACTCGTAATACCATTTTTATAATGGATGCTTTTGCCAAAAACTAAGTTAATTGAGAGCTCAAACAAATCCCCTTGCATTTGTCAAGCTTCCAACAAGGTCAGTCTATTACCCTCAGCTTTTCATATTGGCCGCAAGTTCATATACCTACATATATATAAATGTTTGTTTGTATGTACAATTCTAGTAAACATATATATATAGAAAAGTTAAGTACACACATCTTAAGTATTATGGGGACTTAGTCGATGTAATTAACCTGTTTGGATTACAGCTGCCGTACTACTACGGGTAGCTAAAATTCGCAATAACATTAAAACTAATTTCGGTAGCCAGTGTGGTGTTCTGCTCTGTTCCTTAAACAGCTTCACTTAGTAACTATTCTGCCTATGCTCTGCATTTGATACTGCTTACATTTTATGTATTATTATATATATTATTAAATATGCATATAGTATAGCGATGTAACTAAGTAATTAAAATTGCATATACATAAATTGGCATCGCATAAAACGTGTTTTTTCCCCGCATTCGAAATGAACTCCCGCACATCTGAGCTTTGTGGCGATTAAAATATCATCAAATCTACATTTAGACTCCACTTTTTACAAACAGACACACTCACTCACTCACCGACGCACTCACACACAAATACATATATAATTGAATATGTAAATATACATACATAGTTATGAACCGGCACGCATCTTTGGTCTTGACCCTAGTTAGTTGTCAGCCACACTCTTATGTCCTACACTCGCTATATTCAAGTAAGCCTACATTTACGACTACGGACACGAACAGTGTTCAAAGACTTAACTCTCAGTTAGTTTAACTAATCAAATGTTGCACGGCTCGATGATCTGATCATCGGCAACGCCCTCCCCGATCCGCACCACACTGCTGGCAACGCAATCTTGAACAACCTCTCGAGTACTGGAAGAGTCGCATATCACGCCAGGTGGTCGCGTTTCAACTGTACATTTCACAGCAGTTTGGACTGGTTTAGTGTGCGGGCGAGCTGGTTGACTCTTGGAGTTCCTGTTGGCGCCGCACTAGCTCCTGGCTCAGGCAACGGCAGCAGGAGCAAGCATCCTCTACCGCGCGCATTGTCGCACCCACCTCTGCTTCGACCGTCACCATCGCCGCTAGCTCTGCTCACACACTCGACACTCGCTCGTTGTTGTCCGTCAGGAGGCTGACACCCGTCATCAGCTTGTGTCCATTGGCCACGCCCACACCGACACCACCGCGCTGGCTATCATAGTTAAGTACCAGCGTAGATGGCGTGGACTGAAGCAACAGCTGCTCCTGTTCGCGCACACATCCTGAATTCCGTGAAGCGATTGCAGAGCTATGGTTCGGATGTGGGCTGCGCACGGTTGAGCTTTTCCTCATCATCTGTGGCGTGGCAGCACAGCCTGAGGCACTGCCGACCTGCAACAAGCCCACCTGCTCCTTAAAGGCTCCACCGGCAGTGCCGTTGCCGGAACTACGGTAGTAGCTCTGCTGCCGAAAGGTGCGTAGATGTCGTCCGCTGCCACCTGCATCCACCTGGGTAACGGCCGTCAGCATTGAGGGAGTGCGCTGCGAGTCACCTCTATAAGAGTCAAAAGAGAAAATTAATCATCGGTTAGGTCGAAAGAGAAACACCTGACCCGACAGTATGTTTACCTATTTAAGCTGTATGCATTGTTGTTTCCACCGCCTGTTCCGGATTTGTTGCCTTTGCCCGGACAGAGATGAAAGGCGCCGTAGATGAGCGGGTTAACGAGGCTGTTAGACATGCCGAAAAAGAAGATGGCATCCTGCAACTCATCGCCCAGCTGCAAGCAAGCGGGACAAGCATAAATTAATTACAAGTCCTTTGACAGGATTTCAATATTTCAGTTATTTTCTAAGTTTCTTATTGCATGCGGTTTGCCAGCCTAACCACGCCAGCAGCTTTAGTCGTTGTTGGTTGTACCTTTTTTTTATTTTATTTATTTATTTATTTTTTTTTTTTTTTTTGCTTTTTATGCCGTCTAAGACCTTATGCTACACGCTTTTACGGTCAACCGTAACCGAGTCAACATCCCGCAGGCCAGGCCTAGACCAACTGCTCAGACCATTAATTAAAAATTGAGCATAAAAAATAATTCCGATGTGCTCTAGGCCCCAGACTGGCGACCGCACACAAAGCGCGGAAAGAAATTACGGAAAAATGTGGCTATAAAAAAGGATGTTGGAACAGCTGCTCACTGAATCAATTGTTTTGCAGCCGTGCAGCCTCTTGCTGTGCATTTCTCAGTAAAATGCTCATTTTATTTTCCACTGGCTCACGCCGTAACAGAAAGCACATCAAGCCAAGCAAAAAAATAAAATAAGCAACGAATACAACACCTAGCTCAGCCCACCCACAGCAGGGATCGACAGTTGATTGATGTGCCTTCAAAGTGCTGTGAAATTCCTACGCATAACTTCTTGAGCGCATTGGCCAAGGGTTACAGGGTATTCCTGTTAGCATATGAAAGGGACTTCACAGACATTTCTACCGAATTCGAACGCCTACGGCGTAAAAAATACTTGGAACAGCCGAGTGATGAATATATGAAATATTTAAATTCCAATTAGCCTAGTGCGCATAGCCAACACCTCTGCTAAGTTTAGATTTTTATTTTTGTTTTGTTATGGTATTCATGCGGCAAAATATTTTGTGTTTACTAATGTTTCTCTTCTGCCAGGAGCAGGCGGCTTTAAAGGAAAATCTACTGAAAATATAACCCTTTTTAAATAGCCAGCCTCATGGCACAGCAGAGGCCCATGAAGGCATTGGCAGTGGCATTGACATTCGCTTGCCTCTTTTACCTTTTTATCTGGATTCCAGAACAAGAAGATAATCATCATTACGTAGTAGGGCGTCCAGCAAATGAGAAAGGCGATAATGATCACCACCGAGATGCGTAAGGATTTCATTTTTGCCTTGTGTATCAGACGTTGTCGGTTCGTTTGGGTGGGTAGCTGTTTCGTTGTTGAATAGTTGGCCAATTTGGAGCCTTGGAACATTTTCTCGCTGCCTGATAAGGTAGAAAAGAAAGCAAAGAGAAAGAAATAAATGCCAACCGTCATTAACATAGTTCTTACTGAAATACGCCACATTCTGGCATATCCATTCGGAAATCCACTTACTTGAGATGGTTCGAAAGGTTGACATGTAGGTGCCTGAAATATTTAAATTTGTTGCATTTCGTTAGCATCCAGATGGACAGCTCATCCTCTATAGCTACATGTATGTGTACATACATATGCACATATGTACTTACCAAAGAGTATGCACAAGGGCAGCAGGAAAGTGAAGACGAGCGTGAAAGTAGCATACATCTGTTCCTGCCAGTCGGCCGTGTAGAAGCCGTGAGTCACACACTGGTAAAACTCCTCAACGAAGGGACCTCGTGCCACATGGAAAATGAAGAACTGCGGGTGTCAAATGCCAAATGCCGAGTTGCCGAATGCCGACGCCAAATATCGGGTGCCAGATTGTGGTTGACAGCAGCGGAGTGGGTGGAGAGCATTAAAAATGATGACACAAGCAGTTTGATTAAAATTCGCTCACACAAGAGTACAAATATTCAAGTTTTTTATTTATTTATTTTTTTTTTTTCTTTCTGATTGAATAATATCAGTTCCGTTGCCTTCATCAATCAAATTAAAAAACTGGAGAGAAAGGCACAGACTTAGTAATACTCTATTTATCGTGGAATAATAGGATTATTTATATTCATGATTACTTTAATCAGTAGATTTTCCTATAACAATTTTGGGGATTGTATTAACTTAGTAATCTATTAGAAAAAAGCATGTTTAAAACATATTAAGCGCCTTCACTTTCTATATCACTTAGTTTTTCTTTCAATGCCATCACAGTTTATTAATCCAAAAGACTTTGTTCACGCTGTCAGTAAAGTATAATAGCGAACTAAAAGCAAAGATATTACATTTCAGATATACATGTATTTGCATGTGTTGGAGAACATTTGATTACCGATTGTTATCGTAGTTGCGTCCCAAAAGAACGCTTAGCTTTGGTTATTCAAATTTAGAGTTTGCATCCGCTCAGGGCAACCTATTTTCACATATCTATCTATCTCATATATAATTTACATTGACCAACACATTTAGTTTGCCCGACTCATCAACAATTCATTAGCCCCATTAGCGTACTACGCACAAATAATTTGCACTACGACGATTATAATTTGTTTTCAAATGAATAAAACTGTTTAGGTGAGAAATTCATCATGCGAAATTCGCCAGCGGTTGAACTGTTAATTTTTAATTGCTTTACATGCGTGGAGATTTTGCAAAACTTGTACGTTAAAAGCAATTTCCGCTGTTAGAAACATAAATTTCATTAGTCGCTGCCCACATCACATTTATGTGATTCTCTTGTTGAACATCAATAAATCTAGCCAAAATGCGTTCGTGGAGGCCAGTTGGCATTGTAGAAAATGCATTAAAAGTATGTTCATTTGAACAGTTTATGACTTCTTGTAGCTCAGCTTGAAGTTCTGGCCATTGGCTGTGTCAACATCTGTCGTGACTGCAGGGACGACTCAACGACAGTAAAACTAAAACACTAAAAGCTTGTGGGCGGACATTAGCATCAGAATCGGCATCAGCATCAGCATCAGCACCAGAATCAGCATCAGCTTTAACATCGGTATTAGGGCTGATTTTTATTAATTTCGTACATTTATAACTTCCACGCAATTGAACGACACGACGTGCCAAAATGAAAAAAGAATAACGATGACAGGGCCAAGACAAATAAACAGATCCCTCGCCATTAAGTATACCGTTAAAGCTGCCGGAGCAGACATACATACATAAATGCGTTGCATGAGAGTTTGTTCTGCCTGCTGAGCATAGATTCTCTAACAGTTAAAGTCCTCAATCGCACCTTATCGTGGCTGACTTATATATGATGCATAGCCTCTTCATGTATATTGATGTTTTTCCTATGCTGATTCAAAAAGTGAGAATGAGCCAATAAAACAGAATTTATATGAATTATATTTTGGCAATGCTAAAATGAAAAGCCTGCAGCTCTATAAAGTCAGAATACTGTAGCATAGTGTAATAAAAGATGGAAGACGTAAGCATAAACGAAAAGAATATAAGGAGAAGAGAAGAAAAAAAAAAAAAAAAAAACATGAAAAGGAAGAACGCACACGCATGTGCACAGCTGCTGGGGCTGGGGATCAACATTTGTTGTTTATTGCCAGTGAAAGTAAATTTTCATTTTGTTTTATTATTTGAGACGAGCGAATTGGAGAGAGCAATAGAGGAAGAGAGGGAGGAACAGGGGGAGCGAGCGAGCATCGACGCAGCGGGAATCATATATTGAATTTGAAACGTTTCTTGTTGAGTATCAAACTGAATGCGTGAGTTCCTTAATAACGGGGAAAACGTGGAAAACTGCGAAAAGTTATGCGTAGCGAACTTTTAAAATTATGCAATAGTATTAGTAGCAAATGGCGCCAGGCTCAAGCGGAGGCTCAAGTATCACGTTTTAATATCGTATTACCTTTTATGTAACGTATTCGATGAGGAAAACTTTAATTGCGTGCACAAGAGTGAGTGAGTGTGTGTGTGTGTGTGTGAGGTAGTTGAATTATACAAGTTTGAACTACAAGCACTTTATGTAAGCTGATATTTGTCACGTTCTAGGAACAGTCGCATCGAGTGTGTTTATTTATTCAAGTTATGCGTAATCTCTGAGCGGATTCTGCGCCTACGCCCGGAAGCCTTAAAGATATAAAAAAGGCAATTATTCTTAATGCGTGGTATGACGATTAAATATGTGAGTGCGCGCTCAGACACACTCCCACTCGACCATGCCATGCAAACTGTCGACTAATTATATGCAAACATAATCACGACTCCACTAATTAGGTATCACATGCATGTCCATGTGGTTAGAGATAATGCCGGAAGACATGCATTATTGTTTACGTAAGAAAGCCAAGACATATTTAGTGAAATACATAGCATACTTTTCAGCGCATAAACTGCTCATTTCTTAAATATTTCGTTTCTCTCCGAAACGCTTGAGAAATGCAAGTGAAAGGGATAAAAATTCCATGGAATAGGCTGCCACTCTAGCTTCACAAGCTTCCGCATCCACATGGGTAAGCAGATAGCCTAAATCAGCACCTTCCCAAAAAGAAAAAAGGTCACATTCTCCTTAATCTCTTGTCAAGGGTCCTGTTACTGCATTGTTTTAACAAAAACAAAAATGTCAAGCACCACTTCAAGGTGTCCTGGAGACCAAAAGAGCCTACCTGAAAAGCAATTTGTGAATAAAATATATAAAACAGTTACCATATAACTGCCAATTTCGTGTCTGTTGGAGCCAAGAGTTGTCTGCTGATTCGGCATTTAAATTGGGTATTATTTGAATCTCATGCATGGTATTATAAGTGCGTTTACTCAAGTGCGTAGTTACCATTGGATAAGAATTTACTCCGCCCTCATAATGAAGTCGAATATCTGAGCATCCATGAATCAGAAAGCTTCATTGTTTGTATTTACTATTCCTCTTTGTCTGCACATTAAATAGTCGAACAATGTTAACGATAGCAACAAATAGATTTATTTACAAAGGGATGCTCAATGAAGCAAGAATCGCTGGCAAAATGTGGCTGCCACATTCATCCGCTTTCAATTTGCAGACATTATTTCCGTAGTGGGTGAACAAAAATAAATTGTAAAAACAAATAAAAAGAAAATACTAATTGATTTGAGCTTAAATTTGCCACAAGCACAAAGCGAATATAATTATATTAATTAATCAACCTACTAGCTCATTAAAGAGGTGAAGCCAGCTTATTGGCACAAAGGCCTGACATTTGACAGTCTGCTGTTGCCTTGACAACTGCCATAACTCAAACATGGCAACTATGAATATAATTTCTGCTTTTGACTTTCAGATAAACTGTTTATTATAAACGTTTCGTTGCGTAGCCAAGTAATATGGCAAACAAGCAGATCGCATGACTGAAATGAATGCTTCACTAATCTGCAAACTGCGGTCTATCGTTCGCAGATTCAAAGGCTATTAAAATGCCAGCGGGCCATAAATCTGCCGGCCAACTCAATTAGATATGCAATCGAGCGGCAAACAAAGGGCGAAGAGCCCCAAATAAATAATGCAATGAAAGTGTGAAAGTAAAGAATTACAACAACGGAAATCACCAAAGGAATAGCATAAGCCAAAACAACAATCAGAAAGAAAATGGTGAAATGTGTGCTTATTTTTGTATCCGCTTTCGTTTCTGTTGACTTTTTTTTGTTTCACTTCGTTATGATTAAAGATGAGCAAAAGGAAATGGATTCAAGCAGATAAGCAGCTCCCTAGCACAGGGTGCAATCTATCGGAATGCTGGAAAGTATGCCGAATAAATATTTCATTTCTGTTGTCAGCGCGTGAATGTTTACAGTTTCTCGGCCAGGGGCTGCGCTTTTTGTCAACCCTTTGCCCAAACAGTTGAATATACTCTATCGGAAGGGTCGCACAGTGGGTGAGAGATATATGGTACCGGAGCACGTGTGATAGGCGTTCCGATACCCAAAGCAACGTTTAACTAACTCACATCCAACAGGCAATCAGTTTTAATGCCTGCCCACGCCCCGACGCCCTCCTCGGACTATTTACGCGCTGCCACGAGGCAAATGCGTGCCATAAAGCAAACATATAACTCCAAGGTTAGCGCAGAGGCTGAGGCGGAGGCGGAGGCGGAGGCGGCAGAGGCGGAGGCGGTTCATCGGCCCGCGGCCCAACTGCTGGCTTGTGCTTGACTTAATGGCAGGCGACAAATTGCTGCATAAGTTGCCAATTGTTCAGTGGGTGGAAGGTTATGAAAGCGTCGGATAAAGAGCAAACAGTATTAGGAATGTGCATGAAATCAATTTGAATTGATTTCTATTTGGTCTTTGGATTTGAAGTTGTGTTTTGCAATTTGGAGCTGAGCTAGATAAGCCAAATGGGAATTTACCTGAGGCAGGCTGAGCACCAGCGAGAGTATATAAGTGCCGCCAAGCAGGCGATGACAACGCTTGGCCATGTTGAGCGACTTCATGGGATACTTGACAGCTATCCAGCGATCCACACCGATGAGAACCAGTACGTAGGTCGATAAATAGAGGCTGAACATTTGAAACAGTTTTACAAGCTTGCAAGTGAGCTCATTTGCCAACCATTGAACCGTGTAGCTCCAGGCTGCCTCTCCGATTAGGCAGAAGCCGGTGACCAGTACATCCGCAATCGATAAGTGAAACATTAGTGAGTAGATGGCGCTCCATGTGTGGCGGGAGTTGCGCCGCGTGATACGAGTCTTGTATATATTCCATATGGTCAGAAGATTGCCCAGCATTGAGAAGAGTGCCATCACCGCCAACACATACACCTTCAGCATGCCAGAGCGTGACAGCTGTGGTGCATGGTCCATTACATGCTCCGGCACCTGCTCCGTCAATGGCGTTAACTCGTGCAGACTGTTGATGTGACCGAGCGTTGAGCTATTCAGGCGTGAGTTGGTCATAATGGCATAAGCTGCCTCTGAGTTCCCATTACCGTCAACAGCCGCAGCTTCTGTGGTAACAATGGCTTCTGTGGCCAGTGCAAGGCCAGCATCCAGTGTGTTGAGCGTGTAGTTAGCTATGTTGGGAACGACTTCTGTGGCGGCTGCAACAAAAAGTCGTGTGAAATTTGCCACTGTGGACCAATTGCTATCCGTTTCATTATATGCTGCACTATCAAGCAGGTCGGAAGACGTAGCCACAGCAGATAAGTTGCTGACAGGCAGTCGCAGATGTGAAGAATCCTCTAAACCATCCATTACTTAGCATATATGTATTGCAATATTAGTTTAGTGGTTTCGGTGGTATTTAGTAGGTTGGGTAGATTGCATATTACGTTCTTAAGCTCCAAATTCGGCGTGAGGCAACAGATGTGAGCTGTAACCCATTTTAGTTGCACTAATTGAAATGCGATGCAGAAATCGTTCCTCTGTAAATAAAATGGTAAAAATTAAATTCGTTAATGAATTAAACTTGAATGCTAAGCAAAAAGTTTTACTGATTTCCCACTTTCTTATCCGCGCTGCAAACTTATTCAGTTATACATTTCCTATTTCTGGTTTGAACTACTAACGCAAATGCAAATGACGCCCCCTCTAGTAACTAAACATCAATTTACACAGCATTTATTGACCTAAGTTTCCGAGCAATTTGATGCAAGCAATTTGCATATTCAATGTTGCACCATCGGAGCCGTCGTTGACCTTTGCCACACAATTACCCGACCGTAATTACAAAGCCGTTCATTAACTAAAAGTGGTTAACGCCGCTCAGCTCGATTGCTTGCAGCGGCCTGCTTGTTACTGGTTGTTGGTTTCTGGTTGCTGCTAGTCGGTAGACGGAAGCTTGTGGCTGGAACACATAGCGATTGAGCGCGGTCACTGGATATTTCAATCCAAAGCTCGCGAATTAGCTTTAATAGATACATCGCGGCGACAAGACACAGCTCGGAAATGCGACTTTGCGTTGTGTTGTAGTGCAAGTTCCAAGTAAAATTCCATAAAACTTAATTTTCCTATATAATTTATGAACATAAATTAAATAGAGACAGTACTTTGTTATTTCACCTGCAGTGCAGCACTGGAAAATACACTGGCAATGCTAAAGAATACGTACCAGAACGAACACATAATTATTTTAAGCTTACATATAAAGCATGCAATTATACATGTTTCTATATCATCTAATGCATTGTCGCAGTCACTCAGATTCATTATCCTAGTTTAGTGTTTCTCTGTTTGCTAACTAGATTATAATGGACGAATGCAAGCAAGAGAAAACGCTAATTGGCAATTAAGTTACAAATAAATATTACAAAATTGATTGCAATGAGAAGGAAAAACTGCGATAAAACTGCTTTAGCTGAAAAATGAATGCTTGACAAACGAGCTCGTGCTCGAAAGCTTCGTTTTACTCTTGGCTCTTAATAATTGACTTTAATAGCCAGCTAATGCTCGTAAGCATTTGTTTATATCGATAGATTGCCGCTTTGCTAAATTACATTTTAATCATTTATAATATATCTATATAAGTGAAAAGTAGCCTCTATTGTCCATCAGTTAACGTTGGCCTTGTGCTTGGATGGAGAAAGTTTATAATTCTTGTGGCGCTTAATCAACACGATTAATATACAAATGCGCATTTGATTGATCGAGCCAGCCGCTCAGTCAAAATGAAATACACATGAGCCCCGGGGTCATTGTTTGAGAACTTGAGCAGCACATGCACCAGAGTAATGCGATTTGCATATAATGTGTCAAAAATTGAAGGCCCAAGAGCAGCAAATGAGGCGAAACTTTTTTCATTCCAATGTCTAGACGACCCTTGGTCCAGTCGATGTTTGCATTTTAAGTAAGCTGCCAAGGCACAGGACATTGAAAGAACTTAAGACATTGAAAGGCGCACAGAACAAAAAACTTACTTAAGAGCGTGCCAATTAGGAATACTTGTATGAAATGTATTACCTCTACCTCCGTTAGAAAGTTTGAAATATTTCATTGACGTCATAAAAATTTAAAATACTATGAAGCAGCATACGTCATCAGTCAATTATTGATGATTAATATTTTCAAATTATATTCAATTGTTAATAATCTGCACAGCAGAAGTCATTTAACTGACAATGTCATGTAACGTTGCTGGTCGCTTTTGTTGAAGCTGGCACATGCTGCGTATACGCAACATGCTGTCTGTCAATGCCCAGTAAATAATTAAAGAGCGTCCCGTCCATCTCTTTGTTGTGGCTCAACAAAGATAACCAACTCATTTCTTAAACAACTGTGGTAAAGTTTTCATATTATGCTGTGCGTAGCACAAATTTGGCATTGGCATTGTTAATAGATTAGCTGCAGGACAGTTTAAGTGGTGATTATATGCGGTCTACTGTAAGCAGAAAGTTTTTGGCTATGCTAAACACTTTTGGCATTGTCTGCTTTGCCAGCACTCATTTGAAATTCGCAAAGTTTCGTAAATCTGCATCCAATTGATTGCATTAAAATCAGCAAAACCTCAGAAACACACTGATGTGGGAGAAGTCAGCTGTTACACAGAAACCCTCTGTCTCATCCTTGTACCATCGATTGAAATTGATATTTTGAGCCAAAGTTACAGAACAGAACTGCGGATGTCATGACCTTTGCGCAATACTTGTCCACTTCCATTCCTTATATCCAGCTCTATAATATTCGAGTTGAAGCATGATTTTCAATGGTTTGGATAATTAATTAATTAATTTAACATGAAAATTGAATGAAATAATTATATTATTCAACCTTGGTGCTGTCTGGAACGGCAGTACTCACAGCTCATGACATTTAAAGTAATTAATATTCTCGCACAGGTCAGGGCAGGTGTCTACTTACAATAAATACGATTGTATTCTTGTAAGTATATTTTCAAGACTAAATAAATATTCAAGCAATTTGTATAGGGCAACTTTGAATAGAATTGTCTCAGTCTGTAAAAAGTTAGGGCATTAGCTGAGATTGAATTAATTCGAAATTCTTTCTGTTTTTGTTTTATTTTTTCCATTTTTTGTTGTTAGTGGGTTTCTGTTTTTCTATTGGAATACAAATTGGAAAAAGTTCAAAATGTTGCAGCGCGGCTATTGTTGGTGCTTCCGCGGCACCGACAAGTATTAACACACTTCGCGGCCAAGCACACTGAGAAAAAAAGAACATGATGTTTATTGAATATTCTTTCGGTCTTTGGCAAACAGACGAGCTAACAAAAGCATATTAACTTCTTTAATTTTAACACACAAGCTGCTCATTTATTTGCTCTTATTCTGTATGATATATAGTCAGACTTTTTGGCTTTGTCTAACTAAGTCGAAGCTGCGGCATATTTGAACAGTTGTTCCGCTTCGCACACACACCTGAAGAGCATAAAGAACCATACACATACACACTTAATACTTCATATACATATGTATACATATATAGTTAATACATGCGATATTTGAATGTATTGTCGGCATTAGATCGCATTGAAAACCACAAACAGCGTGTGTTTTAAATTCAAATATTAACATATCGTTCTTCGTATATATATGCGTATTTTTGTTTTCACTCCGAAAACGCAATAGCAAATATCTATTTGTTAATCATATTCGACATATAAGTTTAGAAATTTGGTATTTTGCGTTTTCAGTATTTGCACAATTTGTGCGGTCCGCTTTGTTTGCGCAGCAAATGCGAATTCACAGAACCAACCAAACATATCTACACCCACACGAATCTGCAGCTTCTAAGCATTTAATTTTTTGCCAAATGAATATTAATTATTCAATTTCATTTAATGAGCCACTTGCCTTTGAAAATGTGTTGGCGACTTTTACTTTTATAGTTCAAATTAAGTTAATGCAAATTTATTTTTTTCTCGATATTTGAATTAATGCACAATCACAACTTTCACAACTTGCTATAATGGGTATTGAGTAACGAGTAAACTTTTAACTTTTAACTTTTAACAACTATTTAGATTTTTATTGTAGAAATATGTACACTTAATCAAGAAAATATAACTCCTTAAAATGGTATTAACACACAAGAATTTATTTAAAAATTTATTAAAACTTTCTTTTTTTTTTTTTTTTGGCACCCGTCGATATCTTATCTTATCACTGTATTCGCTGATGTTACCAACTTCAATATGGTATGAAGTTGGCGCATTCACTGCTGCATATCACTGACAACCGACGCGAATACCGTTACGCCACATCGAGTACTGGCAACGTTCCGTTTCGTTCCGTTCAGTTCAGTTGTTCGTTGCGAACTGTTCTTCGGGCAACGCACGAGACTCGGCCAGTTAGCCGCTCCATTCGAACTTGTTTGCAGTGTTCATGTCGCAAGCTCTTTCATTCATAAAATCTCAGCCACAGGCAGCAAACAGCGGCAGGAATCGTCGTCCAACATGCAACATGTTGGCGTTATTTCCATTTACTTTTTGGCGCGCTCACAAGACCTCCACGATGGCAAATGCTGAAGGGCAATGCTCGACAGACATAACTCATACGTACTGTATGCCCACTGTCTGCGCTGGCAGTGTCTCCGTATTGCCAAGTCTCAATGTCAAGCTTCCTGCTTGACAAAAATAACTGTTGGCTCACTCGTACGTGGCCTTACATCTCTGATTTTTATTTTTACATATCTATGTTTAGGCGAGTGGGGGACAATGAGATTTAGTGGCGTAGGTGAAAATAAGTTTGCTGTTGCCCCTTTATGATTGTATCACAATATTAAGCCGCAAACACACTAGTTAATTACTAAGGGCTACAACTGCTGTTGGCTTCATTCTGGCATACGTAATATACATATATTCTTCAGCTAATTAAAGCGCTGCGCAAACAATTTACTGTCTGGCACACGCGCACATTCAAATTAATTAAGCAAACTGAATTATCCTGCCCACATGCTAAATAGTAAGAGTGTTTCGTTGTTAGTTTTGTGGTGGCACACATTTCCTACAGTAAACCAGAATAAAGCAGAGCCAAACGTGCATAATTACATGCTTTACCCTAAAAAGTTTACCGAAATAAAATCATGTGTGTGCTCATTCTAGTGCCTCTTGCAGTTAACAGGCAAATAACTTTATTTCAGGTATTTTTGGTATATTTGAAATAATGTAAGGTTGGCGATGTGTTGCTTGAAGAATACAGTTTTAATATGCTGAAATTCACTTTTAATAGGATTATGACTGATACACCTGTCAACAAACGAACAGTCGTTCATCAAAATACATGTTTTCTCAGGCAACAGACAATGTTGACTAATGATGCTTCTGGGAAACTGCGCGAGCAAGCAAGATAATACCCAAACCTTTGTGTAAGCAACCGGCATCATTATCGCTAAAAGCTCCTCCCGGTTGGTTAGAGTTGAGTCAACCGCAGCAACTACTGTTTTGATAGTGAGCTGACAGTCCTCGTATAAGTTGTCCCACTAATCCTGTATATGTATTCCTTTACTGTCGTCTTAGGTTTCTTTCTCCCTTTTTCGCTCTCTCTCTCTCTTCCTTTCATATAGTTACCGATAGGCATTCTCGTTGCCTGCGTTACGCAAACCAAAACTATTTTGTGGTCAAGGCTAAGTTTAAATTGCATGAGTATTTAAAATTATAAGCAGCAGTAAGCGCAGCTAAGATCCCCAGGCACAAACTTATCGGCATCCTTATTCGCATCCGCAGCTACCTTTACATCCGCATTCCTTTTTGAATATATAAGTTTAAAGCACAAAAGGGCCTGTCATGTGTGTACATCTGGGTCGCGGACAAATGCATAATGTGGCATAGGAAATTATGGGCGGGAATGGAGATGCTTCTCGGCAGCATCCAATTTCTCGGGTGATTTATTTCTTTTTTGGCCAAAGTTGACACAGCTCTTGACTTGGACTTGGCCCCGGATTATTGCTTTGTACCTAAACAAGAAAAGAGCCTCGGGAGATGGGCGTATGCTGAATGAATAGTAGGAAAAAAGTTGACAGTCTTGCGTAATCTATAGAGTATTCATGCAAAGCAGGTTTGCGTTTATGTATTTATGTATATATTTATGTGATGACAAATATGACCAGCCAACACCAGTGTGTCTGTGTGTGTGTATATATATGTGTGTGTCTGTGTGGGTTCCTATATCTACTTTGGACTTAAAGTATTTATTCCGAAGTTTTGCTGATTACACACACATAAAGCCCCACCCCAACAGCCTCTTCTCATAAGCTATTGCCACGTGCTGCACTTGACTAACGTGCTGTCAAGAAGAGACACTTATAAATAATACAGATCATGACCAGTGGCAAAATTCCAAATTGACTAACGCTGTAAACATGCACCCAAACGCCAAACCTCAAACTCCAAAACATCATTTACACTCCTACAAATTGATTTTACCATGCCAAATGCTCAGCGTCCGGCAGTAAGTTAGTTAGCCCGTAAGAGTCGGTATCGCAGGCACTTATTGGTGCTTGGGTCTGGCAGCCGCAGCTTCATGCATTGAGTAAGCAATGATTTTCACTGGGGTTTTCGCTTTTATCATGATTTTTTGTTTTTCCTCCTACGCTTTCCGTTTGAAATGGCTGCCGTGCTCTGCTTCTGTCTGCTTCCATTTACTCACATTTGGAAACATTCCGGCACAAGCGATGCTCATTTTCTTAAGTATTTCAACATATTTTTATTCTACCCAGGCGAGACTTTACTTTGTTTTCATTTGTTGGTTCCGTTTAGGTTGCTTCTCCTTCGTTTTTTTCTTTCTCTTTTTCTTTGCAAGATTCAAACTACTTTATTTGGATAACTGTTTGTTTGAAGTGCCGGCCTGCTTTAAGGGCCATGCTAAACATAAGAAGAATATACTCTAAATAAACACGCTTACCCTTGCCCAACTGCCGAACGGCTCTTTAAGTATTTATTTAAGTGTTTATTTTTTTCTTTTTGACTCAGCGTTCTTTGTATAAAGCCAAATTAGGTTTACGCATGGCCTAAAAATTATTAAAATCTTCAATTACCCGCAGAGACCTTACACATGGGCGTTGTTGTGGATACCTGGTTCATGCCATATATTATTCCACACGTGTAAACACGTTTCGTGCTACAATATAATGTGATATTAATCGAGAGCTTTCATTGAAGTCTGTGCCCCATATATATATACTAAATCAGTTAGATGCAACTTTCAATATGCTCAATTCCATTTGTATGTTTTCAAGTGCTTTGGTAAATTTAATTAAATTTTTTGTCACATTCGGTATAAAGTTAAGAAAGTTACACACACAAAACGAATTGCCTGATGTCATCTCGACCCGTCCTAATAACGCAATTAAACATTTAATAGCTTAACGACACTCACATAATTAAAACGGAGAGCTCAACTGTCACGCACACTTCTTCTTAAACACATCATACATCTGATGGAATTCTCTAGGAGGCTGTGTCATAATTAGATGTCTATTAAGAACAAAATCTAAAAATATTTCCTACTGTTGAGCATATTGACTTTTTGAAAATATATATTCTACGTTATTCCTTGGAGTTTTTGGCCATTTTGGTGTTATAATGCTTTTGTTTTACGGCTTCGCAGTCGACTAAATGACGTGTATGCTCATAAAAACATTCGGGTAACAGACTGTCAAGTGCTAATTAAACATTTTTAAGGCCTGTCAAATAAATGCGTCATAAATGCTAGCTAAGAACATTTTTAAGTCATTCACAGAGCACATACAGTGCGTGCTCGGATTGCAATGCAGACGTAAATAAAACGAATGGCATTTCCTTTTGGGGCTTTGGGGCTTGTACTGGGGCAGTCGGCCAATCAACCCTCTAAATATGTCAAACTTACCCAAATCAGTCAATAAACGGCAAATGTGACGGCACGTCGACAAAATTTGACAATTCGTATTCATAATTTCTGTCTGTGCCTCGTTGACCTTTTTTGAAAACAAAAGGGTTCTCCACGCTGACAAACACAAATTTATGATGTAAACTCTGCATAGACCTACTTCAAGGTCAATCTATTTGAGCGGAGTTGGCGAAATTGATTGAATTGATACCTAGGTAGTAGTAGGTTTGTGGATTAGGCTGTCCTTGGTGAAATGCTCTAAATCCATCTGGCAAATCAATTTTACCTAAAGCACACAATTGCAAATTAACACGTTTCTATGACAGCAACAACGATAGCGATGACAGCACAGTGGATTGTCATTATTCACTCTGCTCATTAATCATACGCACCGTGTTTAAAGAGTGATCAAGCATATTGAATTTATATTGAATGGAGTGTAAACAAACAAAACCAAAACCAAACCAAATGCGCAGCTTTCGATGCAGAGCACATGCCACCCATTTGCCTGCCATTTGAGTTAAGAGCTTTCACACCTGCCACGAACAGCATTTACCATGGGAGTCCTGTTAAATGAACTTGAGCTAGGAATCAGACCTGTGCTTCGCTTTCTTTTGCGTCGCATGGTCTTTTCCATTCATTGTCCTCGCTGTCAACGTCTTAATCGAATACAAAAGAAAATAACAAATGCTTTAGCACTTGCCGAAGAGGTGGCCGAGCTCTTAACATACAGCCGACAAAATATCAGCCTGGCACTTTGGCTAGAAGCCTACAAATGAACAATATTTTCGTATCGTTCGTATGTATACCTTTGGCTCAATTTATTCTGGGAATTGCGGAAACTTGTCGAAACATTAAAAGATAACAAATCTAAAGTGAATGTTGTCGCTGGCCATGTTCAAGCGCGTGGAACTGAACCTGACTCAGATTCACAGATTACCTGTCCTTAATTAGGGGCCACTTGTCCGCCAACCGGGAACTAAATCCGACACTTAGCGCTGCCACGAACTTAAGCAGTTTATGGCTCAATAATAAATAACAGTTATTTAACGTGCCATAATGATGGTTTTATCTGGTGTCCCAACCGTCAGAACTGTTTCGTCAATTAGAGCACATTAATACGTAGACGCCGAGCCATATGTATTAATTAGGCTGGAGTACCACAAATATTAGTGCCATATCTGTGTTCATGTGGCACTCGACATTATTTTTGTTTGGCTGTGGCAACCGGGAAGAGCATACATAATTGAATGCGTGCAATTGTTACACAAATCTGAGCAGTTGAGCTAAGTATGAGAGACAAACACGCTTACATAATAAAGTACCACTTTCACTTTCACTCTCACTTCCACTTCCAGTTTCAAGTCTTGCGTTACTCTCAGAGGGAACATTCAATGAAAGGCCAAATGAATAAAGAATTAGCTGCGACAGCAGTATACCATTTGCGAAACTACAATCCATGGGAAGGCAGGCTTTGTTGCCTCGCGGTCGGCCATTTATATGCTCAATTATTGAACAGCTATCTGGGCGCAAGCCATGGCTTACTTTATCGCCAGTGCCATGATGGGTGCGTATTGATTTTCTACCCAAATGAATTCTTTCTCCCCCTAATTTTGTTTCTATTTCGATTTCGTTGAGATTTTTGGCCAACAAACGCAACAATTGCGAGCAACATAAATGGTCTTAGACGGCGTCGTGCATATGCTCTGCCGCTTATTATGGCAAGCTATCAGGGCTAGAATAGGCACGCATCACGTGCTGCCTAATGTGGCGAAAATTGTGGGCAAATGGGAGAACCTGGGCTAAATCGGGCATCGCAACCAAATCTAGACAACAAAAGCAACAGCTGACAAGTGAAAACTTTTAGTGAAAACAACGGAACACAGGCAACTGCATATTAAATTTTATCGGCTCCCAGACAAAAACTAATATCAAGTACAAAACTCTAGCTGCAGGATGCTGGGGCACTTTAAGCTTCCGCTTATCCGGCTCAGAGCTGTTTGAAGTTAGGTAATAATATAGTATGCAATAATATATATAAATATAAAGACGTCACGCATGCCAGGGATTATGTACATATTTAGGTTTCGGGAAGTAATAGCTACCCTCTGCTACTGCAAGTCCCACACATTCAGTACCCTTATTTTCTATAAATACAATATTCCCATAAGAAGCAAGAGACAATGTTACTAACGCTTTTAATGCGCTTAAAGTCAATTCAGTTCTGTGGAGTTGAATGAAAAGATTAAATTAGCAACAACAAAAAGTTCATGGAGTCATCATAGTCTTAACAGTAGCTGAGACCTCTGAAGGCTAGTTAAACTGGAAGTAGATCCTAGTCGATTGATGCTGTGCAGGTGAGCTCAACTGTCAGGTCAAGAGTGAAACACGGATATGTGATAACTCGATGATGTCACACGAGCTGAATGTGCAATTGTAAGCGGATTTAGAAAGACAACAAGTTGAAGGACAACGTGTTCTAGGTTTTCAATAAGCCATTGTATTTGAGCTTAGGTCCGGCAAAACTTTTCCTTTTAACCAATCGCGTCAACATAAATGTTTACACTTTGGATGCCCCAAGTGGATAAGACTGAACTGATAAACTTTTACAACGACCTGAACCCAAACGCTTTATCAGCCTGAACTGCCGGTACGTTAAGATTTAAAGCCATGATTTAAAATGGCCTTTGCCAGCACCATCTGATAGAAGGGAAAATAAATCAATTGAAAACCACTTAAATTTCGCCTTTCCGAATCAAGTCAAACTGATATCAAAGAAATGGCTAAGAAAAGAAAATAAATTAATGACGTTTATTTCAAATAAATCCCACAGCAAAATAAGCTGCAGTGTCCCTTTGAATCAATTTCATCCAGAATTGGATGGCAACAATTTTACCTTCGCTAAATAAATAAAACAAGCCACCAAGATGACCAAAATAAATCAGTTAATTGAATGTTCGCATACTATATAAATCTTACCCAAAGCCGTGGCGCTGGTCAACCCCACGCCACTCAGATTATGATATTCAAATCAGAGTAAATGAGTTTCAGCCTTTGGTAGTTGCCTGCGTTAATGAGCTTGTTTACGTGCAAACTACATCATTCAAATTGGGAATCACGATAACTGACCAACAGTAAAGCCGAGTAGCAGCGGCCAATACGAACACATAGCACTTTAGCACCTGGAAAGGTGTTAAATCAAAACACACTGCCAGCCAAGAAAATAAACACTCTAATAAAACACTTTTCGGTCAGCTAAAGCGACGCACCTCGGCACCTAGGGCAGCCATTAAATCCAACGAGTAACAGCGCATACTTAATGTGCTCATATGGATGGAGGCTTATGTCTACATCTCTGGGAGTGTTTACGTGTGTCTGCAAATAGTTAACATTGATTGCAAGTGAGGCGCTTTTATTTGTGTACCATCCGACAGGCTGTGTAACCAGCGGAAAAGTACACTAGACAAAGGACTCGCATCCTGGGAGAAGCCTAACAATCAAATTGACTCGGTTAGCTGGCGAAAAACAAAGCTATAGAAATATATGTAGGATTATCATGTGTACATCGTATGGTGAAATCAATTTCGTCTGCATGTTCAGTAAATGGCCAAATTCCTAGCTGTGACAAGGTGGGTGTGAGAAGAGTGAGATTTCTTTAGCAGCTAGGCGGCGCCTTGAACTGCAGACCGGTTCAAGGAACCTGAGTTCAAATTCAAGAGCACAAGAAAACAGCTAGTCAAGACCAATCGACCAGCAGATATTGCCAATGTTGTATCAAGAAGTTAAAGTGATGTTCAACTAGATGACTGTTTTTTTATACGATTTAAAATGAAAACTGATTTGCATCAGATTTCACATTTATGCACATAGATAGGATAAGAGTCCATACGCTCATAAGCAGCAGTCCGGAAGGACTTATAAAGTGATAGTTTAATTTAGGTAATGAAATGGCCTTCTTTCAGTTACTACAAGTTGCAATGGCAAGATCTACTTTTCCTATTAGCCCAATGGGATTAGGATATTAAGAAAAAATTTATTCAAATGTGTGAATCTAATCAAGTTATTATTTGCTATTATGTAAATAGTCTTTCGCATTAGACAAGTTATTCAAGTGGCGGCAACAGGCGCATTTGGGATTTGAATGTTACAATCTTCTGTTCGAAGTACTTACTTTTTATTCAAACTATTATTTGAATAACACATAGTTAAACAAGCCCATTAGGACAGATTTCAGACACGTACATACGTCGCGCGCTGCTAAGTATGCTATACAACGAAAATTTGTCTGCCATTTGGGTTGGTTTACATTAATAACAAAAGTTGTCGAGACCAAGAAAAGACATTCGTCAGCTGACAAAACAACAACGAGCCGCAAAGGGCTCCACCCGTGACTGGTTAGGATTTAAGGTAAACAGGTGCGCGGAACAAAACCAAGTAAAACATGTTGTTTATGCTGTTGCTTTGCTGTTATTTATGTTGTTCATCGGCGAGCTCTTCGTGCTGCTGTTGAACTTGTGGACTTGCTTAAACAATTTGTTGTGTTTGAATTTGTGTTTCTTGTGAGGTGGCTAGAGGCAGTGTAAAAGACAAACGCCGTAGTGGTTGGCGGTTTGTCAAAAGGGTCGAATACCCCGTTCGCACATGCGAATCAGATTATTCAAAGAAAGCTGTGGGTTGGACATGGTGAGCTCTTTGGAATGCTCATTTAAGTTCTGACAGCTGTTGCCTCTTCTTTGCTAACAAATACATATAAATATATATATATAATTGTGTGTGTGTGTCTTTCCAGCAGATGATATATGGTTTTATACCAAGAGCCGGACGCCCGCCGCAAACCATTTTGATTAGCACCTCAAAGCCAATTAGGCAAACGCATAAATAAGCCAACAAATGTGCACGAATGTAAAATGTCTGAAATATGGGGTGAACAAAACGAGCAAGATAATATAATATTTAGTGCTGTGATTTCATTAATGGAATGCGGATTCTGGAACTGTTGCCCTTGCCTCTTCGGTTAAGCCCCTTATTTATGGCAATTGCTTAATTATTAAGAAGTTATGCTGAATTTAAACATTTATTGCTAACAAAACGGTGACAACGTGACGCATACTAAGTAACAGCAGCAACACGAGCTGTAGCAGAAGCAGCAGCAGTAGGAGCAGCGAAAACAGCAACAGCCTGACCAAGATTGACTAGGCCTTCTTTTCGGTTTACCCATTGGACTTGGGGATTGAGCTTTTACGAGCTGGGCGAGTGTTTCGGTATTTGGTCAAGTGTGGCGCCTCCGACATTTGGCCATTTTATTAGCTTGGTCAGTCATAAATATTTTATGTGTTATAAAAATGTAGGCAATACACAGCCAAGTCAGTTGGTTAAAGCTACTTCTGGTAATTAGTGGCATTTAGTTATAAAGCTAATAAATACATTGTGCCCACTTGTAAGCGTTGTGGGTGTGATTAATGTCCCGGTCGCCCATTTAATGTCGAAGACAATGCTAATTGCTAATTAAATAAACCAGACCACAATAATTAATAACATTTATTAATTGTGCCAGCTGAAATGGAAAAGTACTACGCCAGCAGCGCCTTTAACTGTGGACAGCAAACCAGAATTTAAGTGCCTTCGGCAGCAGCTACTACACAACTTTTTATTTATATGTTTTTTTAAAGAGACAGGAAGTTTGAATGTGAAATTAAAAGAAATAAAATGTCTTGAAGAAAGTTTTCTGGGCCACGTGACTCGCATAGAAATAACTTCCCGCATCTGCATGCGACTTTTTAGCTTTGGCATCGCCTTCATGTCTTGTCGCAAATTTGCCCTTAATGAAAATTATTTAAATATTTCACTGTTTAGGGAGGGTGCATTTTTCTCATTTTACTTCTCTTAAAGTGCAACAATTTCATTCTTCACTTTTTTAGGCGAATTTAAGGTCGCCTTATTAAGAGCATGTCAGCAAAGAAATAATGGTTATTATTATGACTGGTTTAATGGTAAAAGCACGTTAAACTAGCCCGTACAAGCAGATCCTGGACATTTATGTCTAACTCCAATTAATTTACATTATTTTTATAACAAAGTACTCAAGGGAACTTTATCCTGAAGCTTACTGTCATGGAACAGTTGCATACACGTTGTATACGTAATATTTGTATTGCGATACCCCGAGGATGGCCCGTGGCTTTTTCGTACGCCTTAAGTGCCACTTGGAAGCATCTTCATTTATGGCACACAATTAAATTAAATTAAATGAAACAACCACATTGCCATTGTTCTGAATTATTTTTGCTTTGCTTCTCTATTGTGGCTTTTCATATAGCCACAAGTATTTGGTAAAATTCGTAGTTCGCGTGACATCGGTTGATTAGTTGTAGTAAAACTAATTCCAGCCGTCAGCAACTAAGCCCAATTTATTATTGGGCCAAACTTGAGCCAAGGTGTGAGCCATACACAAATTCCTTTCTTCTGTATTTTGCCAAAAATCTTTGACTACATTTCCAGCTGCTAGCCTGCTGAAATCGCTGGCTGAGCACATTCGCTTACCCTTGACACATTAAAAGATTATTAGCCAGCAAAATTGGTCTGTTATTAAGGTCTGTATGTGGTGAAAATTCAGCAAAAGCCATAATTTCATAGTTAAGCGGCTTGGTGCTCCCTGAAGGAATAGAAAATGTAAATGTCAGTATAACAAACTTGAATGGGACAAGAGAAAGTCTTACTTAACTTTTTGCTAAATAACCAAAAAGTGTTCTAATTCTGAATATTTATGTAGAAAAGCAAACAGAACGACTTTAACCATTAACACATTTTTTGTCAACAGCTGCTTTCGTTCATTTACTAGACATACCGAGCGAGCTCTGTGTAAATGGAAAGTAATTGAGTTTTACGGTAGTAAATTAAATAAGAGTGTTCATTTGTCCTGGCTCTAGACTCCTCTGCGCTGTAGCTGCTCCTGCTTTAAATTGTTAAAGCCGAGGAAAATAAATGAAAGATAGGTAACTGGAGTAGGCTTGGCAGTTGAGCCGCAACCATAACTCGACGCCATATAGGAAGGAAGATGCTTCAACCACATACATAGGCTGGATAGGAGAACTGTGTCTTCGTCTTGCTAATTTGCCATAACTTTTAGCTAATGCCAGTTCCGCTTCAGCTTGCCTGCCAAGCCTCCTGCCAACAGCACTTGGCTACAACTTTTTCATTTCACATCCCATGCGAGATGTGCAAATTACTGCTTTGAAAGTAAACTCTACAATTTCCATGCGTATATTCGCCACGCCCCGCCATTGAGTGCTCAGGCGAAGACGTTTTATTGTGTACACGTGACACACAATTTTGCAATTGTCGCTGTCTTTGGAAATTGCTTGATGCGATAGTCCCTGAAGGCGCGAAGTCTTGTTGTCCACAGCAGCGAAACGTTAACTTTCGATTTTCGAGCTTCATTAAAAATGTTTAGTGCTTTATTTTCGGCAGCAGCCGCAGACCCTTAACCATAGCTTGTGCCACCCAGAGCGACCAATGTTTCTTATGGCCGTAGCAGTAAGATGTAGCTGCTTAGTTAATAATTTAGGCTGCCTTGTTGCGGCGATGCTTAAAGCTTAGCGAACAAACTACGTTGCTTTATGAGGCAGCAAATGACGATGCGTCGCGAGTGCTTGCTATCGACCCATTCGGCTGCAGGACATAGGTCCTGTCCTGTTCTGCTGTAGCCCAGATACAGAAGGTTAGAGAGCAACGCTGCCTCGGCGCTTCGATGATGGTGGCAGTAAATAAAAGCACGTTTATGGACAGGCACTTGAGCAGGCAGGGTAAGCTGGCCGAAAATACGCATGTACCGATATGTAGTACATACAAGTGCACATCTAAGTATACATATAAATATAGATCTATGTATATGAATATATACATACGTATTCTCTAGATATATATGTGTGTGTGTGTGTGTTCATGTATTGCGGCATATATAGCTGGCTAGATACACGCGCAGTATTTATGCGATAAACGCGTGTCAAATATAATTTTAGAAACATAATGCTACGCCTAGGAATATAAAATACTGCACGAGCATCGTGGAGGTGTCCAACCAGCGAATGAATAGCTGCTTTGGAAAGTTTGCGGCGCTCGCAGTTCGCAGGCGTTGGGAATGCCGTTTCCGGGAGTCTGGGAGCTGTTTTAAGGCACGCCACAGATTTCGAGCACAAGAATACCAGTACTTATACTATGTACTGTGTTTGGGTAGGCAAATTGTGTGCACAAAAGAGAAATATTTATTTATTTTGTTTAAAGCGCTTCCTTGTTACGACCCACTTTAACTCGATGGGCAAATTTTGCCAAATCACTTGAATGGCAATACGTCAAGTCAGCGCAACCCAATTAATTGCGGCTCAAAGTATTTAGAAGTTTATGTAGAGCCTTCAATTTTTCATTAGTCATTGGCGAAATTGTGCATTGTGGCGTCAAACTTTGCAGACTGCCGTTCGCCCTTAACAGTTAACTGTTACTAATACGCATACGCCATGATGTGCGCTGTGTGATAGACGGGCAGTGTCCCGCGGTCGCCGCAATTTCCTCGATATTGTTGCGTGATAACTCGCCGCGATTGCGGTCACATTAAGGTTTCCGCATTGCGTTTGATTTAGGACTACAATGTGTGGCCCGGAATTTGTAATTATGAGTGCGGCCACGTCGTGCTGACAGCTCAATGCGGCGGTAGCCTTTTACGAGCTGCACGTAGTTTTTGGCGGAACCAGTTTGATTTATGTACTAAGGGCTAGACCTGAAAGTGCGTTGTACATTCGTGCCTTCAATTTTTAATTACCATGCCAGCCACAAAACTGAGTTATTGATGTAGGTCAGAAGACACGCAAGAGCTGGACTGTCTAAAGAATTTCACTCGAGCCAAGGCACTTAGAGTGAGCAGGAGTTTTCAAACTTATCGGGCACTCGTGCGGAAGTCCTAACAGAGACTGAAACTGAAGTTCAACTGAATAGGAAGAATACAGTTATTTGCAGCATTTCTTGAATTTGGTGATAGTTAAAGTCCTTAAGCCGTTTATCTCTAGCTAAAGTCTAAAAATCATAAATATACGAGTACACCTCTGCTCATTCTCCGTAATACTTAACCATGTACGCTCGTGATAACAATAATAACAGACTAATAGGATTAACTTTGTATCGATTTGGTTCTTCATAGCTCCAGTCCCCAGTTGGAAGTCACCATCCTGATCCAGCGCAAAGTCTGAACAAGTAATAGAAAGGCTTATGGCATTGGTTTTGTTCAACGACAACAATCAAATTTGCGAGTGCTCAAGAGTATGGAGAGTTTGCAAATCTGGTGCGTAGAAAATGTTTCGTTTTAGCGTTAACAGTCTGCCAAAGCGGCTTACAAAACAATTTTGTGACAATAAAAAGATTAAAATGTTGTTAAAAAAAAAAACACCAAGAACAAACAATTGGTGTGCTAATATGGAGGCGAGAGCTAAGCGGCTTTTCGAGCTACTTATACTTATACTTAGGCGATAGACAAATCATTAAAAGGCAAATATATCGGAGATGGGAAAGAACAATTAGTCAATAAGTCAGCTTATAGCGATTATTTGTCTTAAGTATTTTCCCTATGCTTGCTCGAAAACTTTTTGCATATCATTTAAACGTTAAACCTCAATTGTTACGATCGCATATGTTTCGTTCGTAAAAGCCATAAAGCCAAAGCACTTGCTGCCACACAGCAAGGCAAAGTCATATAGTCATTCAGCCATAGACATGTGTACAGCTCGTTTAAATTAAGCAGCAACAGCAGTTCGATTAGATGTATGGAGGAGGCTCAAGAGACACAGGCGGGAGACGCGTTATGGCAACAGTTGTGTGAGTGTGAAAAACAACAATGCAATATATAATAACAACTGTAGCGTGTCTTAGCATCTCACACTATTCGTAATGCTTGTAGCTGGCATCAGTGTCTGCCAGAGGCCTCTTCAGCTGCGCATAATAATAAGAGTAAAGTTATTTGCAAATGATGGGATTGTGATGTTAGCATTAACAAAACTCTTCACTTAACCGCTTGTTAGTTTCTAAAGCATTGTGAAT
This sequence comes from Drosophila koepferae, assembly GCA_030914345.1. Classification (NCBI taxonomy): domain Eukaryota; kingdom Metazoa; phylum Arthropoda; class Insecta; order Diptera; family Drosophilidae; genus Drosophila; species Drosophila koepferae. The sequence continues at coordinate 8,498,074 of JAUESR010000202.1, forward strand.
CAAATTCTATTGAAGCTCTTTGAATTGCTACAAGAGGCTTTATCTGGATCTGTTGGAAATCAAATAACAAAGTTGTCTTGGCTTTAACAGTACGCGACAAATACATAATGTCTGATGCCTAAGCGGCTGTCCAAATTGATGAGCAAGAGGCTCCAGCTCCAGCCGCACTCAACAAGCACTTTGGCACGCACGACTTCACTGTAGACGTTGGCAAAACTTAATTGATTTAAACGACGGTAGCTCACATGTGAAACTTAGCTCATTAGACGCCAAAACACACAGTCGCACATGCTCATACATGTTGTAATAAAGTTTCTGAGTGCTGCTCGTTGGGTGTGGTGAAATTTATTATATGCTGCATACTTTGAGGCATTTAGTTACCCCACAATACAAATATCATGTTTGTATACGTACGCATTCAGCATTGTATGTATTCAGGTATTTCACACTGCCACAGTTAATTACCTCTGGAGGTGCCAAGCAATGCTAGTAATTACTCAGCGTCACTTGCACCTCAAGCGATATGTTAAGTACATGTGGCGTGAGCTCGTCTGAATTGAGATAAAACATTTGTATTTCTAGTTTGATGTCAACACAAATGAAACTAGTGTGCCTTGGCATCATATCAACAATATATAGAAGAAAACGAGTAGTTGGATATGTGCTAGACAAAAAAATAGTACATAGCCAAGCTGGCTTTATATGGCAGCACTGAGCAAAAATAGTGTAAAACTCCAACGATTGAATTTTCTGAAATATGAGAGCCATTCAAAAAGTTTAAACACAAACGAAACAATACAATCAATTTAAATATTTATCAGAGATGCACTCATGCATTGAATTTTGGCAAAGTAAATATTGGAATAAATTGAAAATAAAATTTATTTCAATTAAATGAGAATGCTAGTCACAGGACAAGTTTATTGAATTACAGAAACTATGCACCAAATGGAATTTATGCAAAAATGCATCATTTTACATTTCCATGAGAGGATGCAATAACTATAAAGTGCAGCAATGCAACGAGATATAGTTTACTGTGTATAGATGCGGCATCCATGGGAGGTGCACTTAAAGAGGCGAGCAGCAAGATTACTTTCGAATGAATAATCTCTTTAGCTAGCGTGACCAAACGAATTCTTACAAAAGAATAGACAATGACACGAATGAAATGTAATTAACAGATAGATTGATTGGTAGATGACATGTCGGGTCGAGAGCTTTATGAAAGTGAACACAATGGGCATAGAGATAGGCGCATGACTGAATAAACTCAATTAGCATTTAAGCACAGATCATAAATTAAATTGTTTTATAGAAAAATCTCTCTGTAAATGCTGAATAAGAGCCGTTTATTAAAGTATACTTAAAGCTGCGTAGATCTCAGTTTGGCTCCCCTGTTCTCGACTATAATATTCCAGCGGCGACATTCACATTTAAAATTAAAACAAAGTTACAATAAATTGAATTGCGAGTTTACGAGTCGTAACCAAACTGCCCTTTTGGGGTTGACCGCTGTGGCTGTCATGCCCATTGAATCGCAATCGCATTCCGAATTCGCTGTGTCGGATCAAGGGTCATGGTCAATGGAACAACCGCTACAGTTAAATGCAAAATGAAGAAATTAATATGCCGTGTGGCAAGCCGAATGCCTTAAGCATTGCTCGTCCAAACAGGACTCAAGCGCGAATTGAGGTAGACATTATTTCAATTACACTCCAATGCAATTGAGAGGCAAACGTGAGCTGCGTGAAATCTCACGTATTTAGAGGCTAGCCCAAGAAATTGCTCCACTGGATAAGCCCACAATGTTTAATAGCCACAAGCACACGCACGTAACTGGCACAAAACAAAAACAAAAGGAAAACAACATGAAAATGTCTTTTTAGGAAATTCTTCACAAATATAATACAAAAGGGGATGCATAAAATTTAATTGTCTGTGTGCGTCATGGAATTGGGATTGGCGGTTGCGCGTATAGGTTTATGTCAATATAAATATAAATACAATTATGGTACAACTAGAATAACATAAAATTCTTGTACTTGTACATCTAAGAAAAGTGAGTTTTCGATTATAAGCAAAAATACATAATAGCCGTGGTGCACGCCTACGAATAGAAGGTGAGTACGCTCGTCTGATTGCCTCGCACAAATAGAAAGGGTGGCATGTCCCTGCTGAGGCTTTCCAGCCAGGCCATGTAGAGGGGTGCCGAGACGATGTTCTTGCGTGGCATCGGCAGCGTCATTACCACGAGATCCGACTTGGTTGACTGCTCGCGCAGGTACTCACGCAGCCTCAAATAGCGATTCGTCTTGTCCACTACGGCCAGCAAATCATCGTCAGTAATGAGAGCTGGGAATACAAATGTAAATATATATAATATAGGTCTGAGTAGTTGATCAATGAACCTTACCTTCGTCCTCATTCAGCGTCGCCTTGCTGCTGTGGCCATTCTCCTTATCGCCGACAACAAAGTCCTTAATAAGTTCATTGAAGAACTGCGTAGATGTTTCTTGCGGCTTCTTCGTAATGTCCGGTATTAATGTCAGATCAGAGTAATCAATGCGAAACTTTGACAGCAAACTGGCCATAGAACGCTGCTCAAACTCCAATTCCGAATTCTTGTTTGCCAATGCATACACCCTGTGCAATTAAAAACAAACAAGAAAGCGCTTTATCAATTTGAATGGAATATATTGACAATGGACGATTGCAATGCATAAACCGTGTGCAGTTAAAACAAAAAATAACTCTCTATATATTTTTCTTGTTTATGAAAACGCAATAGCAATTTGGGCTATTGCAATTCACGAATATTTTCAGAAAAAACTTTCATTTGCAAAAACTCATTCGTTCGAGAATTTGAAAATGAAACAAGGAAATGGAGACTACGACTAACTATAGCTAGGTCTCGATTATGGATAACTGTGAAACATATTTTCAATAAAAGTACATTTATTTGAATCACACGAAACCATTCGCTAGTCGCGTAAACTCTGTAGCTATTTGAGAACAGAGTATGAGTTATACAAAACGAGAAATCAAATCATTCTATACGCTTGACATCCCAAATGTTATACTTAACGCCTCACTGAGTCGCAGCAGTTGTGATAGGTTCTCCCAATCTCATTGTGCCAGTCTCTTTGCTAGTTGGTTGCGTATATTTTTAAAGCAACAGCAGTGGAGAGCTATCGTGATGACCTATTTGGGTGGCATCTGCTCACAAGCAATCATTGCCTCTGTCAGTCAGTCAGTCGAACTGAGACCTGCTTTAGGCATGCTCACAACACTCCGGAGTCTGCTGAAGCTACTTATTATGCCTGCCCGGTTTTTTTTATTTCAACGAACTACTCCCAAGGAACTCGACTGAAAAGTATCCTGTCAGAAGCGAACAGGTCCCGCCTTGTAGCGGCATATTTAAATAAAATTCAATTCATGCCATATAAATCCGCACTCGCATATCCGCAGGCTTCCAAGCCGCCTTGGGAGGTAAACAATGCGGTTTTCTACTGAGACTGGTTGGCTTACCTCAATTTACATGATTGCCAGGTGCGTCGAGTGCTTATGATGTAAGGCAGCAGCAAGGTGAGCCCGCCGTCGTCGTACAACCACCAGACATCGATGACGGCGTGGCTGCGTTTTCGCGTAAATTGAGTCAAATCAGCCAGCACATCTTTGGGTAGCTCCACACCGCCTGGTCCTCTGTAGAGCGAGACGGGATCATCGTGTTTCGCCTTCGATTTCCTTAGTGCATTGGGCTATGTGTGAGGGTGTATATGTTGGCAAATTGAGCACAATTTATCTCTAAATGATCTGGCCCACTTACCTGCTCAGTTGGGGCCTTGGCATCCAGGGGATCGGGCAATCCGGACACATCCTTCACCTGATTACCTGCTATGAATGATAAGTCACTCGTACTGGATGCTGTGTGTGGAGTAGATAAAGAATAAGAAATATTTCAATAAATTCAACCTCATAAATAGGCGTATCAAATGCAGTCCAAAGGCCATGCAGAGCTAATTAGAACTAGTTTAAATTTTTAAGGCCAAGCCCCATTGCCATTGTTTCAGTAAGTACCATAAACAAAACAGTTTATGCTATTCTTTGTTGCCCATTTTCATATTTACAGAATTTATTTTCAAATTGGGAAATGTTATGCAAAACAATGCTTAAAACATGCACGTGCTGTGCCGCTCCTAACGCCATCGCCCCTGACGCCATTTTTCGAGCTGTGGCCTTGTAACGACTCCACATGTAGTCCGCACAATTTTAGGGTTCGTGCTTTTAGGGGACATTGTATAAATTTATATTCAAATTTACGGGCATTCCTTAATTTGAGCGCAACAAATTGCCGAAAGGGTTTTTTGTCACAGCTGGCGCTGACTGCGGCAGCGACTGCGACTACGACTGCGACTGCGTTTGTGGCACAGACTACATTAACGTCTCCTTGTGGCTGGGCCAAGAGTAAGTTGGCAGCCAGAGATTGCTTGATAAATCATTACATTAAGTAATTTTCAGTTAGTTATGAATTTGTTGCATGCGACAATAGCAATTAATATGGCCATAAAAAGTGGCAAGCAGGCGGCTAGAAGGCGGCTAACAGGCAAGGATAGAAACTAAGCCATTATGCATGCATGACATGCACAGAGCGAGGTGTGGAATTGCTGGGGGTGTTAGCGCTTTTTGCTTGGCGTAGAGTCTGCTCATACATATATGTATATATATTTACCTACTGGCAGCGACCCTACTATAACATCACTTCACATTCCAATCAATTACCTTAAGACACGTAAAATAGATCTTACACTCAACATCACCTGCCCAAGAGCGTATTCTACATAGGCTTTGCTTGAACCGTACTACGAAATAGAAACAGAAGCAGATATAGAAACAGAAACGAAAATGGAAATGAAAGCAGATAATGGAATTGGTACAGCTAAGGCACATACAATCGAGACCCAGCATCAAATATTTATAAAGAAAACATAGAGATTTTCATCCTCGCACTCATAGCTAATACTTACTTTTCACAAATTTCAGGCCATTGCCAGCGGGAGCCAACTTATTGGCGGCATCTAAGAGTTTGTGGTTACAATTGCAGTTGCAGTTGGATTGTGTTTTGTGGTGCATTGATAAATTGTGGTTGTAAATTATAATTGATTAATTGTGCACAGGTGCGCATTTGGTTTTTGGAAGTCCATGCAAATGTAATTAAAAAGTTCAGCATTAATGAGTGGCTGACGGGAGTCGGAGCCAACTTACCCTGCGAGACATTGCGACTCAAGGAGTCAACGCTGCCACTGAGAGCATGGCGTGCGTCGCTAGCCTGCAAATCGTTGGAGCTCTCATTGGGCTGCAGTGTACGAGGCACCTCCAGACTACAGTTGGCTGTCGTCCAATTGCTGTCAGGAGAGCCCAACAGCTGTGAGCAATCCAGTCCCTGGGGCACACGCAATATGGCCACTGAGAGATACATATCCAAGGCCTATGAGTAAAATCAGAGTAACAGCATTAAATAGAAGCTTCCGACTTGACAATTCATTCAACTGCCACTCACTTTGTGCATGACATTGAAATATTGCACTAGTTCCTTGCGGTCGCACGTCTGCCAGTCGGTCTTGTAGCCCAAGAGTATAATGTTTGGCTTCAGCTTTCCAATGCCCGTCGCTTGCATGAGGGCGCGGGTGCCAGCCTCAAAGTCCTCGCCATCGATAAGGGCATAGAACCCCTTGACGCGATGTTTCTGGAACCAGCTAGAAGCACGGTCCTTCAGATAGTTACGATACTTTTGCGAGCCGGATCCGCGCAGCACATGTCCACAAACCAGCAGGGAAAGATTCTTCGTCAGCATATAGGCAAAGTCTACCAGAACAGGTCGGGTGTTGGGCAGGCCGGACAGAACAAGTATCTGTGGGCGATAATTCTTGACGTGATCCTCCACATTGTTCAGCTGCTGGACGGACATCAGGGCATTCTTGTAGGTCTGCGCCTGAGTGGTGGAGCCCCAGTTGACGTCCGGCTTGCGGTAGGCAACAATTAAGTACAATGCCAACACCGCACAGAAGGTTATGAGTGCAGTGGCCCACGAAATTAAAAACATGACCGCTACGCACAGTATGGAGCCCAAAAGGCTCAGCCACATGTTATAATACTAAGGTGAAAGGTGAAAGGTATTGAAGATATTGAAGGTATGGCAAACACGAGCACTCACCTTAAATGTTGGCCGCCAACCAACGGGCTTGGCCAGACTGGCATGGAATGTGCTGAAGTTAATTAACATATATGCAGCCAGAAAGAAATTGGAGATGAGCGGTGCAATCGAGTTAAGGTCACCAACCAGTATGAAGCTACAAGATGAAAACACATATGCATTTTAATTATACTCTCTGTGTGTTCCTTTGTACATGAATCAAGTTACTTACATCATGGATATAATGAAAGTTAGGACATAGCCACGGACTGGCTCGTTGTTTTTGCCGTAGCCCTTTGCGAACCAAACGATTTTGGGATACAGCTCATCCTTGCACAATGCCTGCCAACAGATGAAAATTATGAAGATTGTTGAAGAGGTCAATCAAGCAAAACAAACACTTACCTGGAAAACCTTCGGGGCAGAGACCAAACTGGCCAAAGCTGATGACAATGTGGCAGCAAAGCAACCGGCATAGATGAGAGGCCCAAAGCCAGACACTAACTCAATTACCTGAAACGAATTCTGGAGTCCATAGAGACAAGTACCTGTGGACGCTGTGCAAAATTTAATTAGAGTACTACGTTAAGCGAACCGGAGGCGCAATGTAGCCTACTTGAGGAGCAGTTCAAAAATGCCAGAGAACCGTTCAGAGCGTCCACAACATAGCCTGTGGCATCGCGAGCCACGGTGCCTCCGCAGATCAGAACCATGATCAAATAGGTGGCCGTTGTAATAATGATAGCCAGAATGGTGCCTTTGGGTATAGATTTTTGTGGATCCTAAAATATACAAAAATGCTGAAAATGGATAATAAATTGTTTAATACGCCTAATACCTTCAAGTCGCCCGAAATGTTGGCGCCAGCTAGAATGCCAGTGGCGGCAGGGAAGAAGATGGCAAATACAGAGAAGAAATCGTGACTGACATAACCCTCCGTTCGGTAGTCCGCAAACAGATTTGTATGGAATAGCGTTGCTACATTAGATTTGATTAAAAGCTTGTTCATTGGCGACGCGTTGGCGGTTACTCACCATTGTAGCCTATGAAGCCCTTGGCCCGCTCTCCCTCGTTCTTGGGGCCAATTAGGCTGCCAATGATGAAGTCAGCAATAGCAGCCAGCAGAATAAAAAGCAGACCGATTTGAGCCTAAAGAATATGTGGAATAATGTTTGGTGGGTGAACCAGAAGCGTAACGGAGCGGAATTCATTAGGCGGCAAAAATTAATCATACGCACCTTTGCTTCCCACTCCATGCCGACGACAACGATAATCAGCAGCAGCAGTATGGTTGTACTGCCTACAATGCGCACGTCCGTGACACCACCATCAACGATTGACACATCCATGCTCTGCATCATGGCCTGCAGAGATTCACAGAAGCCCACCACATACATGGCGCAGGCGACAACGTTTGCCAGCGAAAAAATGAGTCCAATAGAGCCACCAAACTCGGGACCAAGGGAGCGGGATATCATGTAATAGGTGCCACCTACGCATACGAATTAAAAATCATTTAAAAACAACAACTAAGCACACGTGGTTGAAAATGGCACAGGGCTTACCTCCTTTGATGACGCCGTTCGTGCTTATCGCCGACATTGACAGCGCTGTTATGGTCGTGACAGCGGTCGTTGTCAGTATTAGTATAAACCCCTCGATGATGCCCGCCTGCCCCACCACCCAGCTGAGGCGCAGAAAGAGCATTACACCCCATATATTTAGCAGGCATCGTATGAGTACACCTTTGATCCAGCCAAATTTGAGGAGCCCATTCGTGTTACCCGCCTCCGGATCCTGGTTACGTTGCAAGCTGTGCGTGTTCTGCGAAAGAAGAAAGCCAAAGTCATATTCAATAAAGCTGCCTAGGGATGATAGATGATGCGACGTGGGTTGAATGCGAGTGTGGGATTGCCCTTCAAAGGCGCCTGACTCCCGAAGCGTTGCCTGTCAACTTAACAGCAGGTCAACTGCCTCATAGCACTTGACAGCTCTGCAGTTATTCATCAAATAAATCATACGCCACCGCAACCGCAGACGCATGTGGCGCACAATATAACTTTTTCTCGCGCTTTGAGAAACTCTAGAGAACATGTTTTAATAACTTTTAAGACAATTTAATCAAGGTTCATGGCTTCGAAAACAATTGCACACATTTTGAACTTTTAAAACAATTGATTCTTTTCTCATTTCATTTCAATTTCAATTGACGCCCTCTACAAGCGAATTCGCAGAACAAATTATTAGAAAGTGCAAAGCCAATTAGTGGTAATTGATTGCATTACAAATTGCGCCGGCAACTCACACAAAACGAACATTCATATATGAGTCTATTATAAGTCTATACAAAGAGTACTGGAAATTTTCAGAAGGAAACGTCTCTTAACTTCTCTCTTAGCACTTGGTTGGCATTAACAAAAGGGCTTTCAATTCAAAGTCGCGACAGAGTCAGATACAGGCGTCAGAAAAAAAGGCGCTTTTAGAATAACAAGCAGTGACACATTGTAATGCTTTTTGTCTTTCCCACACACCGCAAGTGTGAACTTAAAAGCCAAACGCGAAAGTCAAGTGAAAAGTCAGCGGCCCTAAAAGTTTCCCCACAGTGGGTGCAAAGAGTCGGAAAAATCGCGTTCAAATGCCAAGCAGACAACAAATTGAAATCAATGTTATATTTAGTTAGCATTTAATTAAATCCAAAAAAGATGCATTTCAGTCCAGATGATTGCAGCGGTTTCAGTGGTTGCAGTGGTTTCTTACAATGAGCAGCTTTCGTCTGTTTGCCAAGAACGCAGCGGAGCGGAATGTTCCTCGAACCCACGCACTATGCTAATGACCCCAACTGTTGACTGTTTCGCTGCCAATGTAAAATGTTCACAGAACGAATGAGCGGTAAAAGGAGAGAGCGCATTGCCTCAGGCTACTTGACACTTCTCGAGCAAGCTTCAATTTGCAGTGTCAAGCACAGGAGTAGGTTAAAATGCTCTGGCAATGGCTGTGACTTTTCCATCTGGATGCCAGGCCATTGCCTGGTGTTAAATTGTTCACAAATTGGTTTAAATTTAAATTTGCCCCAAGCTCTTAATATGGGGCAATAAATTTACGTTACATGAATATTAATAGAGATAGCCAGGACAGCAGAGGCGAAAGAGAGCTCGAAAGGATACTCACTTTCCCCACCAGCGTTGCATTGTGCAGCTCGTCGAGCGTTGGACGGTATGCGGCCTGTATGGACATCATGTTGCGATAATTATCCAGACGTGGCAGAGCTTCGCGCGTAAAATGCCTGAATGAAACAAAATTCAATCAAAATGAATAATAAATGTAATAATATGTAATTAACTTACCGAAAACTTTTGCCATATTTTGTATCGTATTCATTGTCTAGTAGTTCGCGCTCCTCCTGCGAATCATTCGAACCGTCAGATTCCTCATTTTGTGGCTCCACTTGGAAGCGCGTTGTTGTCTGCAAGTCCTTAAAACGCGAGGGCTTATCCTTATCGCGAAAACTACTCTTGATGGATTGCCTAAAAAAAAAACAGAATCAAAGTACGCTTTAAAAAAGATTAAAAAGGTCTCTGCTCATTTCGGCATGACAAATGTACATTTAACATCCAAGTGGCAAGTCCTTTAACATTAAAAATAAAAATAATAAAGTTGTGCAAAACAGAAAAGTTGCCCTGGGCGACATTTACAAAAAGTTTTCTCTTAAACCTTCACACAATCGTATCCATATCAGTTGGAAACTGGCGTTGGGCGTTCTATTCCATTCCATGCGCTGGCTGACTTTTATTTCATTTACAGCTCAATTTTGAAATTTAAGTGAAACAATTTTCATTACGCGCCATTTGAACTCGTTGAACAAAAGACCAATTTTCAGTTCTGCTGTTCCTTTTTAGCCAAGGTGTGCTGGCCATGTGGGCTACACATAGCCGCAGGACCCAGCCACACGAGCAGACAGACTCTGAAACCGGCGACTGGCTTACATGATTATTATTATGCTGGATGGCATTGCTATTGCTGTTGTTGTTGTTGTTGTTGCTCTTGATGATGCGATGCATGACTGACTGATTAAATCCCTACTGATTTCTGTTTAATGTTCATTCACGTGGTTTTGGTAATAGACTTTAACAGCGCCCTGAAGCTACGAGAGCTAACTTTGAAAATTCCGACTAAATATTATGCTATGCTTAGTCATATGTCGGCGTAGGAGTGATTTTTATTTAATTAATTCAGTTAAACCTGCTAAGACAGCAATGCGAAGACGACCTTATGTCCTTCCGTCTTAGGTTGCCTATGAACTCAAGTAATGCATTTAAGCCTTGAAGCATTTCAGTCTTCATGTATATTATAATGATTACGCAACGTTAACGTAATGCTAAAGGAACTCGAGTAAATATGTACATCAATATTGAACGTCGCTTTTGATACTGCTGAATCAATTTCAAGAGGCTTATCAAAATAATTTGCGAAATTGTATCAATTTCAAAGGCATTTTACCAATGACTAAGGCTAAGCTCATTTAATTACAAATTTGCTCTAAAATATTAAATTGAATCTTTATGAATATTTAACTACCTTGGCATTTAATGCTGTGACAGGATAAAGGCAGCCAATTATTAAAAGACCAATTGGCAATTAGAGGAATAATGTGGACTCTTAAAAGTCCCATTCATTCCGCATATAAATTTGGAAATGAATAATGCAAATGGCTCTTATTTTATGGTTTCTGCTTATATTTCGAAATTTATTGCCTCAACAGCAGACCAATAAACTGTCAAAGTCACCCTACACCCAACACTTCAATCCAGCTCGGCTCTGATTAACAGTCTTGACCTTTAGTGAAGGACCAAACCCAAGTCATTTTCAATTTGCCTTTGGGAATGCAAATTGACACGAAGTTGTTCTTTCTGTGAGTTGCATTCATCGAATGCCAATATATAGAGATTGTTTTTTTTTTCTTTTCTTTGTAGCTGTGATTGGTTCCATTGTTGACTGCTGCACCGCCTCACATTTCAATTAGGAGACCTGTGGAACTTTCTCTGTGGAGGTTGCTGCTCGAAGCGTTAAGACAAGGCCTGTTTATTGAACTTGCCATGTTAAGGCCACAGAGCTAGGTCGACAAACTTGCAAATCAGATAGCAGATGCAACAAGTTCAAATCGAAGCCAATGGCCAGGCAAACATTTTTAAAATGCTTGCCTATCCAATTACATGGGCAAACGAAAATAAAGTAATAATTCGAAATTTTCTTCTTATCGAAATCAATTTCAATTGAGTCAACAAAAATGCAATCTTTTCTGCTGCAGACAGAGGGTAGAATGAACTGTGGTCTGTATCAACTATGCTGTTGCTGCTAATTAAAGGTTCGCCCACATAGTCATGAATAAATGTCTGAGAAAAAAGAATATTTATGAAATCAGAACGTAATAAAACAAGAAAGTAACTGGCAAAGTAAACCATACAACTTTTCGAAGAAAATTGACAATATCTTAAAAGTTTCAATGTTCAGAAGTGGAAATGATATGGACTCACCTCTGCTGCCTGGGCTGCTGTTTGTTCAACAGTTGTGTCGCGTCGAAATCGTCATCCTCGAGCAGCTCGCCATCGATGTTGGTCAGCCTGCGGTAGACCTCGTCGGTTGCGGGAGCGTGTGATTTGCGGTCATCGTTATCATTGTTGTTCTTGTGATGGTTAACAGGATTCACTTGGAAACGGTTGGGCCGGTCGACCGAGGCCATCTCAAATGATGTTGTATCCGACATGTCGCTGTGTGTGTGTGTGTGTGCGTTTGGGTTGATCCTTGTCTTAAAATGCCGTCTTGAGTGGTTTGCTTTAGGTTTCTGCGGTTAGCTAATGCCCACAACTTTTCGTTGGTTTTTTTTTTTTATTTATTTTTTTATTTGGCTGCCTTAACAGAAGCACTTGAGCTATATTAGTTCCTTTGTCTATTTATATCAAGGGCAAACTTTGTGCTTTCACTGTCTCTTTTCAATGAATATTTGATGAAAAAGCTTTCCAGATATGCCACAAATTCTTTTCTGCAAAAAAAAGTATAAATAATTTCCAAAATAAATAGAATAAGAAAAAAATGCGATATCGCCAATATGAAACCTTGCACTTAAAATAAACATTGGTAATCAGAACATGTCTCAATCTCTTTACATATTTTCCACTGATTTCAGCTGAATATTCAAATTTTATATCAACTAAAAAAAAAACAAGCTGTTTGAATCCAGCTTTCTGTAACGGTCGTGGCATCCCGAATTTATTACCATTGTCAGTAGTGAAAGCATTTTCAAGTAATTTGGCTTTCTTCTTTTTCTAATTTGTATGTTACCCGAGTACTCTGTGTCGATGCTCGGGCACAAATTGGTTTGCTAAATATAGCACAAGCACAAATTGATGCAAATTAATCATGATTAACAGTCTCTGCGATCCTAAAGGAAAATGGCTGCCATGTGAACCAGCTCAGCCGGCACACCTGCTGTATGCGCTTTGCGCTCTGCATGCACAGTGACGAGGATATGAAGTAGCTGATAGTAACCCGTGGGGGGGGATTACAGCACTTGATTGCAAAGCGTCGGCAATTTCTCACGCAGTCTTCCGGCTCTGCAGCATCAGTTTGGCATTAGTGGGTCAATGCAGGAGATAAGCAGCACGAGCAATTAGAAATAAAATGTCAGAGACAAACTAAGGCAGAGCGAACGACACACGAGACCTAAATAAAAGCGCGAGATAATTACGCCAATTATGCAATTTTTTTTGTTCTCTTTTGTGAAATATGTGGGAACTTTGCACTAGAGCTACGTAAAATTTGCTCAAATTTATTGAAGCAATTAAGCGCTTAATTCAATAAGCACACGCCAAGCGGGCTGGGGCTCTACCCAGGGACAAACTACAGCTGCTGGCAGGCAGACAGTCAGATATACGCGCAGTGAGTTGAACAAGCAACAAGGCCTACGGGACTTGACCTTAGGACCAACAATTTTGTGAACGCTTATCGTCTAGCAACAGAAGGCAAGTTTTGCCTTGACCTACAGCCTTCCAAAGAGCCAGGTAGAAATTTGATAAGCACCAAAATGCGAAGGAGTTCTGGATTTTGAGCAGCAGCAGCAGCAGCATGCCATGCGGGCTGGCGGGGCGGATTACTCTTTGTAATGAAAATATTTGCTAATGATGACATTAAATGAAGAGATTCTTGATTTATGTTTTGACTTAGTTTTGATGAATTGTGCCATAAACAAATTCATTTGCATTCTGTCAACGCACCTCAAAAAATGTGGGTGGGACCATTAACTTATTCTCTTTGCTGCGTGTCGCCGGTCATTCGACTCCCCCACACGATATCACTTGACAGCTGCTAAAAGGCATCGCATAAACAACAAGAAAAAGTTGTAAAAAACTTATCTGAATAATTGTTGTCATTGTCCGAGCCACGAAGCCGGCTGAGACCCACCAGGCGGGCCCCTTTTAATAGCCCTACAATGGGCCAATTGCTGATTTCGCGCTGTCTTTGTATTTGTATTTCTCTTTCTGTTGTTCTCAAGCTTTTAACTTGGTTGTGTTTGTTGTTCTTTTTCGCATATTTCGCTGTGATTGGGCTATGCCTATGCGTATTTAAGCGTTACTACGCTTTCTTTTCATGGCTCAATTCAACGCCCATTCGCATTTCAATTGCCACAATAAAACAAGATTTTTACTACTTTGGTGGTCTGTACGCCCCAAGGCATGGATATACCATAGAAAGCCGGCTCTACGCCCTCTGCTATATGACCGAATTAAATGTACGCTGGGAGCTGCCTGCTTAATGGCCATGAGATAAATTTAACTTTGTAACGTAGTCGTAAAGAGTTGCGATTTTTTCAGGGGAACGAAATTAGAATAGCCCTGTCAAAGGATATGGCTATAAAGCAAGAAATTGCCGCTTCTATATCATTCGTCAGCAGAACACTTAAGGCATTTGTTTGCTGGCATTCGCACCATCAAATGTGAATACACGCTATTAAACTGCGAGTACACACTTCTACCTTGACCATGACCAGCCATACAAATAAAGAATACATATAATATATATATATATATATATATATATATATATATATATAAGTTTTATGGCATGACCTCAATTATAAGACAATACAAAAAAAAAGAGCAAGAATAAAATATGGTGACGATGATGTAAAGACCTGGCAATGCTGAGGCAGCAGCTCTTAATGACAAAACATCATCACAATTGGAAAACATAGACCATGAGCCATGGATAATCGTGTATTGTGATGACCGTTTGGACGTGCTTTCCGTGTCGAACTGATGTCCTAAGTTTATGCCCTAATATTGATATCAATCGTTTTTATACTAGATGAGAAACGATGCATGTCCAAATGGTAATCAGTAAGACGGCACGCACGAAAAGAAAACTTTCCGACAGCCATCGGTTGTTTAGGGACAACTTCGACAATATGTAGCACACAGCCAGCCACCCACGTGGCTAAATGTTCCATGTGGTGCTGTGGCCACACAAGCCACAAGCTCTCTTTGTATGTGTGTGTGTGTGTGGACAGGACTATCCGTGATGCACATCAAAGCTGATTAACAGTCAGACTCCTGTGTACTGACATTGAGAACAACAAGCTGGCAGCATGACAAAAAAAAAGTGTCAAAAACATACAACAAAAGTCAAACAAGTCAAGCGTGTGCTGATTTGGACAGTATTAGATGTATTGAGGGCGTGGGGCGTGGTTCGATAAACCTAATGCCAGCAAAATTTAATATTAAATAAAGCTTGGCCCATACATGCGAAAACAATCTAATACGTACATAAATCCTGTTACATACACATGCAAAGCCAGTCAAAGTTCGTAGACGAGCTTACGTGAAATCCTTTGACATTTTGAGCAATTAACCTCTGAAAATCCGATACGCGTTTCAGTTGACTTTTGCAAAATATGACGATTAACCTGAGCTTAGACAGCGAAGTGAAATGGAAAACTATGCGAATGCTATGCTATGCTAAAGAGTTAAGCTTACCTACAAAATAAATTGTCTTTTGTTGAAGGAATTAAAGTCTTTAAAACAAATATTTATTGCCACCCACACAAACGGCCTAATTATCATACGAGTACACAGCGAAAGTTTCTTCATGTCTACAGTTGAAACTTCGTAGATGCGAGAAATACATTGCTGAAACAGCACTCAAGAGTCTTTTTTTTTTAGCAACGCGTGGCGGTAAAAAAAAAAAAAGCGCCACAAAATTCTTGTTTGTTGCCTGTTCAGGCAAGTTCTAGTGAATGTATTGAGAAATTGTCTCAATATGTTTCGAGTCAAACATGTTCCAAGAAATTGAATGAAGATGAGCTTTTTTTATAAAAACGAAATACGAAATCATTAAACAGGTTTTGCTCAGAGAAAATTTAATTGCGTCGCACCAGCGCTAAGCTCAGCTTCGTTTCAGAAGCCACATCATAAAAAGAATTCCCAAACACTTCAAATATTTATTATTTATCATAGATATTATTAAGTTTGTTAATCTTTTACGATTCCAAAGATGAGTCGCAATAATTTGGCATTTAAATGTCCATGAATAAAGATTAGTTTTAAAGTTTTAATTGAAATTTATTGCATAACTTAAAGCTTTAAAAAAGGTCATGCTTGCCAGTGGCAGCTGCTTGTAAGAGAAATTTAAATATGTCAAAATGTGTCAGACCGAGAAGTCATCTGATATGCAGCATTCTTTCAACTCTTTCAATAACCGCAGGGACGTAAAGGCTTCTAACATTTTTGGCATAGGTCCAGTCGGAAGTTTGAAAAGTTTTGGTGCTTTTTATGCCAGGCATTTGTTTAAGTAAGTTCAAGTATTTGATATTATTTCTGTGCTGTAAATTTGCACTGAAAAGTACCATAAATATTATTTCGTGAGTTTTTATATTCGGAAGCCGCCGTCTGTCTGTATGTATACTTTGTTGGTCTTCTGGGAGTGCAGGATTCCAATAAGCGATGTATGCCTTTTATGATTTAAAGTCGTAAAATTGCGGCAGCATATATTTACGATTCAGAAATGGAATGCCATTCGGAAAGTACCCAAGAGCCGGCTGTCCCCGGATGTGGGCCATTGGACTGCTCAACTGCTCAACAGCTCAACTGCTCAACTGCTCAGATGCTCAGCTGTGTGTGGGTGTTTGCTTTGACTGCAGAATTTATTTGCTTCATTTGCGGCAACATAAATTAAGTGCAAATATCTACAGAAACAAATATATATGTACTTCGTGTAGCCACATATATAAGTAACACAAGGACGAAACAATGCTGCCGGCATTAAAATGCCAATAAAAAAAGTATTACGACCATAAGGAAAATTGATTTGACGAAATCAATGCCAAAATGTGATTCGAATTCGCTTTTATGTTCACTTTCAACGCTTCGCAATAAATAAAGTTCGCTCGACAAAAAATAATTCTAAGGAAATTCATGGCAAATCATAAAACCAAAGCCAACGATTAGGTAGCCGACACAAGTTGTCCATAACTTAAGAAACTAAAGTCGTTTCTAATAAAAGTTAATACAAATGAAATTAAGCATACGCCAGCGTCTCAAGTGTGACGCATTTCAATAAAATCATTTTATATTCGTGCCGATCGACTTCAGGTTCGGGGAGAGTTATGCGATATTCTCTCGTGCAACTGCAGTAAATATTATTGACGACATTTTTACGACAATTTTTTGCAACTAACAGTAAACAGTTAAAACGAGAATATATGAGCTCAACCGTTTGGTACTTAAAATATCATTTCAAGTCCAGAAGCAATTCTAAAAATATTTACACAAAAGGCAAACGCTAAGGTGAATTTATTAATTCACAGATTGTTTAATATGTCTTTAAGCCCCAAGGGCGCACGTAAGCCAATGTATGCATAAATGCATTTTTCCATGTATAATAAGCCAAATTACAACAAAATATATATGCATATATATAAAGTGGCTTTAATGAATTTTATTCATTCCAACCAAAAGTGAATTGAAGCATGCACACGAGCTTTGCCTAAAGACTGAGCTACCTATGCAGCTTGTATATTAAACTATATATATTTATACATATATACTGTTCAGTCATGTGCTGAAGCTCGTTATGAATTCGCTTGGAGCTTTCATAACTTAATTAGTATTTAGCATTATATACTAATTACTTGCTAAATACTTTGCCCACTATTTTGGTGAATGGAAACTGCATTGAGGCACGCAAGAAACATAATTTGAGGCATGCAACAGTTAGAAAGTTATTCATAATCATGCTCAGGCCCATGTTAATTGGGTCATTTGCACGATCTGCCCAATTCCATGTTAGCTAATTCAAGGCTTAGCCTCGACATAGCTAATCAGCAACTTGAATTTCAACTAGCTAATAACAAAATGATTGCGAACGGCTTCATAATCTGCATTAGTCAGAATTTATATTTGATCTGAAGCTCAATAGATAATATCGTATTTGTAAATCGTTCTAGTAACTTTGCAGCTTTACTCTTTTAATAATGGAATTATTTTTGGGTCTAACTCACATCATCTTATAATTTTACAGCTCAACGCACAATTTGGCATATTCAGAGGAATCGTAGGCATTTGCCCAATGGCTGGGTCCAATGCACAAAGCTCTTCATTAATTTTAAATGCGCTCGCTCGGACAACATTCTTATAAGGGGACAGAACAAGACAAGCTCGTTTGCAAATTTCGCAAGAGTTAAAGTATATTTTTATTAAAATTGCGAGCGGCAGACCTTTTTTTTAAAAAAAAAAAAAGAAAAAATAAACCGAAAAAACAACAGAAAGAGAGCGAAAAAAAAAGAATTCGCCCCTTTCAATCAGACGCAAATTGAGCGCCCACAACACACATCAAAGCACCAAATTCTAATCTTCAAGTGGTCTGGGCAATCGCTGAGGTCAGGTTCCTTGAGTCTTCGTGAATTACGCGTATTTTAATTAAAGTCGTATTCAATTAATAGCAGCTACCAGTACCAGAAGATTTGGTTTTTGTGCACCGCTTTGTTTAGCGAAACACGAGCCGTTTGCTTTGCGCCGCTGACTGCTGACCACCTAACCTCAAGCCGCGTCAGTTCTGGGCTCTGCTCTGTCTGTTCTGTCAATTGCCATAAATCTTGATTAAAAGCGGAAAATGTGGCAAAAAGGTGAAAATTGTTCGCGTTTCAGCGAGCGCTAGCGATTGCTATTTTCGTAGCTTGAAGGCTTTTGAATAATTTCCAAGTCGCTTTCTGAGCATTTCCGTTGTGTCTTGCCGCCCTCTCCTGCCCACCCAATCCATCCGGCTACACACCCACCTCACTTATCTTCGATTGCAGTCTGTTTGTTCGTTTTCGTTTTTTTTTTTTTTTTTTGCGCCCCGACTGGTCATTTCTCTGAATTCTCTATTTGTCAAGGTTCACAAGGTCAATGATTTAATACTTTACTAGTCGGCTTTGCATTGTCTCCAAGAGCCTCAACATTCCTATGACTTTTCTTTGTGTTCGCAATGTCATATTTTCATTATTTATTGTCTGCTGCTGACATGAAAAGCCACGACACTAGCGCCACTTGTTCGCATTTTCCCAGCTCTGTCGCTCAGTTGCTGCTCTGCTGCTCTGTTGCTCTGCTGCTCTGCTGCTCTGTTGCTCTGTTGCCATTCTCAGTTAGTTTATTGAGAAGTCAAAAGTCAGAAATTATTAGACCATCAGTCGCTTTTGGTGTATTTTGTCCATAGGTCAGTCAACGAATGCACATCGAATTGGCTGCAAACTAGATTTCTCTCTGGTACAGAATTCATATTCCCGTTTCGCTGTGTACAGTGGAACACGTTCCACTCAATGCTAACAAAAATGATAGACAACGCACATTTAGATATTTCCCTATGTTCTTTTGTATATATGTATATATTTGAGTATAAATGTTCTCATGCAGCCCTTAAATGCAACCCCTTAAAAAGGTTCAATGCATTCAATGGCAACTAGGGTTGACTGAGTAAACAGCGCATGCCCAGCTCCTCAGCCGGCAGATGCCGTTTAAGCAGGAAAGCTGATAGCTTGAAACTCAACTTTGTGTACTTTTGTATATAGCAGGTGTAGCCATGGCATTATGTTCCTAAAATGACATACACTTAAAAAAAAAGTTTACTCTATAACGAAATACAAATATCAGAAACCCAATACAATCTGAGCAAACAAGTTATCGAATGTTCGTATCAATTCAATATCAATGGAACATTTTTATCTATAGGAATTTTTTTTATCGCTACTATGTTTCCTTGATCATAATTAATAATAGTACAAGCTCTAATCGATTGTAATGTTCATGTTAACATAAACAGACATAAAAGCAATATCTGACACATATCTGAAATATGAATACTTCAAGATATGACGCTATTTTTTCGGATAGTGTCAAATGTAACTAGACACGCGACCGCAGCTTACGCTGAAATTCAAAGTGCTCAGTAGACGAGGTAACCGGAGACTAGATTATACTAGAAATATATATAATGAATGTAAATATATATATAATATAAATATTCAGTATGTATATGTATATGTATGCCTCTCCTGCAACAAGTGACTGTAAACTGTGCCTCGCCTTATTCCACACATTAGAAGCACTTAAGATCAGTCCGATTAGCAAATACTCTGACACGTACAAAGAGTACCACGGCCATATATTGCAATGATTTATGCCAGACATAGAGCTAGTCCCAGACTAGCGAACCGAACAGACATTTAGCAGGGCGAATTTGAGCTGTTGTATTACGGCTTTCAAGTTCAAGTGCGTTTAAACTAAGAGACACTTAAAGCAGAATACAAAATGCATACATCTAATACATATACATATATACATATGCCCAAGTAGATATAATTTTTGTGATCAGACTTTCTTTTAATAGCAATGTTTGCCCACTGAATATTGTTTGTGATAACAATGGTGAGCTAAGCGTATTTTTTCGGGTCGTGGTCATATGCTGCGATGAAAAATCTAATAAAAATAAAATTTCTGTTTTTGTTTAAGGCCAATCTAAAAAGCTTAAGCAGTCAATTCCAAAATTAAAAGATAAACATTCTTTCGCATACACCGAACGGAATGCCACATGACCATAATCTAAGAGAGCTTAACAAATTATACTTAAATGCCAATTTGTTTTTTAAGAGACTTTAACTACTAATTTATTTGATTATTTCGAGTCGTGAGTTACTTACCAAGAGTTGTTAAATGCGCTTAAAATCCAATTGAGAATTAACTGGTTTTTTTTTGTGTACTTATTTGAAGACGGTTAACTGTGCTTTTCCATGGAGTTAGTGTAATATTTGTATGCCAACAGATATGGTAAATAAACTATTCAGGTAGACACAAACACAAATAATTATGCAAACAGATAATTCACCAAGGCGTAGACAATCTATATATACTTATATACAGTTTGTCCAAGTGAAACACAATTCAATACCGAGAAAAACTGTTTATATAATTATAAAGCGATAATATACGGAATTATACGTATAATTAAAGCATGAATCTTTGAAAGACGAGACTGTAAAAAGAAACGCGGCAAACTTTTGTAACGCGGTCGCATTTAAAAATGTTAGTCATGCATTCTATAGGTATAACTGGCTGGTAAATGCATTTTCCACTAATTAAGAATGCTTTCAAGACAGCACTTAGGAAAACACAAAACCCACCCACCGAAGACTGTGGGGCTCAATTCAAAAATAAATAGCCAGGTACATGTGTACACAAGCGGCTCGAGAGCGCATGCACAAGTGTAAATAGCTATTTTTTATGCAGCAAACCAAAATAAAACGTTTTTATTTATATGATTTCTTATTCACTGGAAGAATTTGAAATGTACTTCAAGCGCTCACAATACAGCCAGCGTGGCCAAAAAATAACTCAAACGTTCGCAAAGGCGACACCAAGCCGGAGGCACCGCACGTGCAGAGAGCCAAAGAGCAACTGAAACGAAACGTTCGCGCGATCAGCAAAAACAACTGTATATAGCGGACGGTTCCATCGGCACAAACGAGCCGACGAACCCAAATACATAAAAACAAAAAACAAAAAAAAGTAAAAAAGTAAAAAAAGAAACAACTGAGCTGTAGCAGGCAATTGCACGCCGCAAAGCTGTGACGTGATCGATGACAAATCGCTGAAACGTGCAACACCACTGAAACTTCCACTCAAAGTGGTGAAGTTATGAGTGAAAAATTTGACTCCACAGCTGTACATGTTTGTGTACATAAAG
Source organism: Drosophila koepferae (assembly GCA_030914345.1). Taxonomy (NCBI): domain Eukaryota; kingdom Metazoa; phylum Arthropoda; class Insecta; order Diptera; family Drosophilidae; genus Drosophila; species Drosophila koepferae. The sequence goes on from JAUESR010000202.1 coordinate 8,519,531, forward strand.
CTATGTTTATGTATATGCATATAACTACGATTGCCCGTTCGTATCACCATCGCACTTTGATTCATAAATGTATTCCAACTACCCATTAGGGTGGTTAGTTTAATTTTACCCTTGCAAGCGCTCATGGACATTGCTATTCATGTGGCGTCATTTATGTACTGGAATCGGCACACTTGAGTCCTGTTTAAATAGACATACAAATAATCGGCACACATATTGCCCGTAAGACCAAAATTCATTTATTAACTGATATTGGTCGATATTTTATTGTTCGCCTCAATGCAAATAAATATGCAATAGAATCTGAAGTGCTTCGCCTGTGATATGCGAAATTATATATGCAAATGTTTACTTTCGATATACTTTTCTCACTTATTAAACAGATAATGCAAGAAACTGTTAATTAAAATATATATTAGAATATTAATTTCAAGATCAAAGTCATTCCCCCTTACCAATCTAACCCCCGAGGACCAGAAAGCGCGCTTTAAACAAGAAATTACAAAAATAAAAATGAAATGCTAATAAATCAAACTCAAAATGTTTACACAGACATATTACACACACTCACACATATTTCATGTTGAGCACAAGACCCAACTGGTGCAGGCGACTGGGTACATATCAAATCTAACAGATATGCCAAACATCCATCACATGTACTCAAATTGAAGCAAGTCCACGGCTTGAATGGGTGCCTGTCTGAGCAGCCAAGAACGAAATCAGTTATGTCCTTATAAATTTTAGGTAATATAATTCTCAAAACCCCTGAGGTTATTTTGCATTTCACGTTGGCAAAAAAACGGTGCCAAAGCACATATGTGTACATCATACAAATATCATACAAATGATATGTGTACTAAAATTTTCTTATTTCTTGGAGGACTTACGTTTCGAAAATACTAATTAAATGCTAATGACCTATATGCCGTACGAAAATCTTAAATTTATAAAAATGTCTGTTTTAACTTAGAAGAGCGCCCAACAAATACTTAATACGATGATTATTGGGTGTACAATTCATGTTATATATTACAAATGCGCTGCATGCGACACGAAAGACCTTATAACTTGACATTTGACTAGTAGGTCTGTGGTCACATTTGTATACACAAAAACGCACACATACTTTCATACTTTCCTATTATTTAATTAGCTGTGGCCTTTCAATTGCGTTCATTATAATTACATATATTTTTATCAGCAGTCGTGGGTAACTACAGACGACAGTCGTTGCGGCTAAGACGGAGACCAAGTGCGGCATTTGTCAGTTGTCAATAAGTCAAGTGATGTTAATTAATTATGGGTGATAGTGAACCTCTCTTTCTATGTGCCACAGTTAACCTGCTAGAAACAGTTAATAGTTAACGCGTATACAATTAAGAACGACAAATATTTTATCTACAAATATGTCTGTCGATGTACAAACGTTCTTACGTAACTGTTCATAAGGTTCACTCAAGCATGTAATTGAATTACAATCCCAAAGTCAAGCAAAGCGCAAGAAAAACACTAAACCGCAATATTAATGGTTTTCATAATCTATGTGGGCCTCGTGCCCACACAATTACAGTTCAACCAGACAACAAAAAATATAAAAACTTATGATTCAATTATACATATGCATATTAATTTCATTATATTACAAGCTATATCACGGCAATTAAATTAGCCCAAGGAAACGTTTCTTAAGCTAATAATAATATTCATAAATAATCGATATGTGTGCAGCTGTTCAAAATAACTTGGATTTTTGTATCGCTTGTGAATTGTTGAAATGATGCTTGGCAATTATGTAAGCTATGCTGCCTGGACGCACCAGCTGACGCTGCAGTGCGTCTCCATAGAGTTTTACAAGTGAGGGCTCATCCTCTATGGGCTCTAGATAAGCATCCAGTCCGCCAATCAACTGGAAAGTGGGATAGTATTAGACATTATTTAAATACAAGATATTTCCAGCACATACCAAACTCTCATTGCAATTCAAAAAGCGCATTGCCTGTACATGCTCGGACCAGATGCGTCTACGCCACTTGTTATCATACTTTTGAGCCAGCGGGAGCAGCACTAATGAGCTAAATAGCTCATCGCCATAGCTTGCCGCTTCGAAGTGGTTTACAAACAGATAGTATAATGGTTCGAAATTGGCCTTGTCCTCAAACGTAGCGTCAAAGTCAAAATTGTGCGTTTTATTCTTCGTGTAGAAATCAAGCAATTGCGTATGTAGTAGTTTATGCAGCTCTGGCTCCAAAAACTGACTGTCGGGACCCATAAAAGCTATCATCAGATACATTAACTTTTCAAGTGGGCTGACAATTTCCAAACCCTGCTGCTCTAGCTGCTGAACAAAGCTAAAGGTCATGCGTACCACTTGATTTTCTAAGGGGAGGCATTCAATTAGACAGAAGTAAATAGAAATGTTATATTGACTCACCAGAGTATATAACCGCCGGAACCTGTTGTATATTTTGCAAATAATTATTAAGCAGCAAGCGTAATTGGAAATATGGCCAGTCAGGCATCAATACAGGCGCTTGAGTATAGCAGAGTGTCAGCGTGGGATCCCTACTTTCCTGCATAAGAGAAATAAATAGTAGAGTTATATAAGTCATTCACCATTCAATAAATACTCACGGCTATAAAGTGCGAGTAGACAACTTCCAAGCAACTTTGTTGTAGCAGTTGCAAAGACTTTTCATCTAACTCCACATATTTGCCACTAAAGATGTACCGATCGAATATGCTCTTCATTGGCTTGACCTGTGTAGCGCTTAAAGAGCACAGATAGTTGTAAACAACCTGAAGCAGTTGCATACGTGGCAAATAAGTTTCAAAGCCATCGGTGCTCAGTAACTGATAAACAAACTTCAGTTCGCTGCGAGCGAAAAAGTTGCTGGCCAGAAAGCGATTCAGACGTGTGCTCAACTGCTTCAAATATTCTGCCAAGGGCTCCAGCACTGCAGGTTGAAGCAGCGCTTCAAATAGTGGTTTTATGCCATTCTCCAATGGCAGCTCAAGCAGAGCCCAGATATTACTCAGCAGCTGCACTGGATACGTGTCGCTTACAATCAGTTGCGGTCCATAGTCGTTCATCAACACCGCCCCCACATTTGGCAATGGGGCGTGTACATTGCGCCGATCACTGAAGCTGCGTAAAATTATAGAGCTCCGTCTGTGTTTGATTTTGAGAGGTAGTCATTAAAACTGATTAACTAATCAAAAGATTGCCTGTCAAGTCTACTCACGTCAATTGCTGGACACATGCAACGAACCCAGCTGAACAAACAAATTCAGGCAGAATTTTGCGCAGAAATTGTGGAAAAGACGCTGTGCCCAGGTAACCATGACGAGAGAACCAGCCAACAGCATACAGCAAGGCACTCAAGAGCGTCAGCTGAGAGTACTATATGTAATAGACATCAAATGAAAATTGTACTTAATGGCATCTAATGGTATCACTTCACTCACATCCTTGAGACCGTCGCCACGTGTTGCCCTGTGCAGCCAGCTACAGCAGCAGTTGTGCAATGACTCCAGGAATAGTTGCTGCGCCTCAATGTCGCATGCACCGCACTCACCGCTCGCCACAATCGCCACCACCAGGGCAGCTGCGTGCTGTCGTATAAGCGCCGAACCGCCCACCTCGAATACACAATGATTAAAGTGCCAGTCAAGTATCTGACGGAGCGCAGGCAGGAATTGTCTGTAGAATAATAGGTATTATAATTCTAGCTTTGGGCAACGCCAAGATGATTAGCTATATAAGTAGAGATCGTTCCAAGCAAGCCTTAGTTTGCGGTTGGAGGGAAATAGCTACTTGTTTCACAGTTTAATCCGGACAAATTGAAGTGTACTGAAACTTTGTCGGTTTTTGCAATGTACTCCAAAACCTTAAGCGTAACATTGGCATTGCTTGTTTTGTGCTGCGCGATAACGCCACATCACGCCGTAAGTTCTTATTGAATGAAACTTTGTCGTACTATTTTTTTATAAAAAAAACTCCCACACAGTGGGATATTCCTGAAGTGGTAAAGAAACAAGTGAAAAAATTGCATAAACGCTGCGTAGCCAAAACAGGAGCCAGTGAAGGTAAGCAGCTGGTGTAATGCTAATTTGAAAGAGACCTTTAAAGGATTTGTATACTTGCAGAGCTAATGGACCAGGCGCACAAAGGAATTTTGCCAAATGACCCGGCCTTTAAATGCTTTCTGCACTGCATGTTTGATATGTTCGGATTGGTATGTAGACCATCCACAAGATTCTAAAATAAATGATATATATATGTATATTTCTAATAGATCGACAGTGAAAATGTTATGCACTTGGAAGCTTTGCTTGAAGTTTTGCCAGAAGAAATACATGACAAGATTACTACTTTGGTAGAAGCATGTGGAACGATAAGTAACTACTATTATATCCAGGCGCAATGTTAATTTTAAAGCTAACTTTTCTGTTTAATATGCTTGACTACAGAGGGCGTTGACGGTTGCGATACCGCATATCAGTCGGTTGAATGCTACATGGCTACAGATGGACCTTTCATTAGGTCTACCGTCACCGACTTACTCGGCTAGCAGAAAACTTACTTGAATGATTCCCGATCTACAATGCCCAGCAGCAGCAAACAACGCAATATACGCAGTGCCTCGATTTGAACACGTATTAATTTGTCCTACAATAAAAATTGAATATGTACAAAATTTGTTTAATAATTATAGAACATATAGAGCCTCACCTTTACGTTATCACGGTTAAATAAAAACTCTTTTAATCTCAAGATTAACGTTTCATTCGCTATTTGTTTAGCTATATCCAAATGCTGGCAGATCATAACGCGAAACAGCTTTAGGCACAGATACTGAGGGTAGCCGTAGAATGAAGATTCTGTTGTGCCCGTAGCAGCTATCAATAAAAAAATTACATTTATTGATTCGATATTGGATGAAAACGACTGTACTTACGGGCTTTTGGTAAAAAGTTGACCAAAATGATATTCAGCAATTCTTTTTCTTGTACCAGTTGCTTGGCCACAGGCAAGTTTGTGCGAGCAATACGTATGAGTATCTTCAAGCAGGACTCGACAGTGGAGTTCTCTGGACGAACAGAGCTAAATATAAATCTGTAAGCAGAAAAATGCGTTAATTTGATATAAAGTAATATACAAATAATGCTTACTTAATACGCTGTAGAATATTCGTTCGCATCAGACAGCTGATTAGATCCGTTTCAGCCAGCTGGAAGTCATCCATGGACATACGGCTATCACGCTCTGACTGATCGTCATCAACATCGGCGCTTACAGCTTTTGAGTTGGAGCGCAACAGCGCCATGTAACGTTGCAGAAAGGCCACAGAATTTGGATCGTTCGAGTCGTCGCCATCTGTCAGCACTTGTAGTGTTGGTTGCCAATGGCAATACGCATTTTCATAAATATGATCGAGCAAAACTTCATCTGTTTCATTGTACAACAGGCGAGCCAAGGCCCTGCTGACTACTTCTAACTGTGCGGGTGTATTGTCATCTAGCCCAAAGCGCAGCAGAAAGAATATTTTGGAAATGGGCAATGTAAGCACCTGATCATAGAAGCCCTGATTGTAAATACTGAACATTCCAGCAATTGCGCCAAAAGCCGAAATGCGTTGCTGTAAAACTGTTGATCTGAAATAGAATATTATAATATATATGCATAAATTGCATAGGTAATGCTTACATACCGTGCCAGTCGGAAGAGCTCCTGCAATGTGTAGCCAGGTCGTTCTGGCTCCTCCCCATGCAAATACAAATCTCGATCATCAGTATTCTGTGGCAATTCATCAAAGGAATGGGGCAACAAAACGCCCTTCCAATCGAAACGTGCATTGAATTGTTGCCCAGACTTAAGCTGCGCTATTCTCGCAGGTATATCACGCATCCAAGCCAGTTTGTGTTCCTCAACTAAATTGAAATTCAACCAATTCCCTTCATCACTTTGCTGCAGCAGCTCATGTACTGGATTCGAATCACTTAAAGCACTTATCACAGGCGACTCCTGAGGAATGTTTGGTATTTTATTAGCATTTACCTCTTTGATAGCACGTTTTTTGGTCAACATCTCAATTAGAGCGGGATCTGATAATGTAAAATGTGAAATTAATGTATAGAAGCATATAACGTATTGCTTTTATTTACCCAAAGAGCTTAGCAACTTTTGTCGCTCTGCCATGATTTCCTCTTCGCGCATTTGACATAGTAGATTCTTATTTTCTTCATGTATTTCCTTCGACAGTTCTGCATCTTGGATTATAGAACTAGTTTCCATCAGTTCTCTATTCGGTTGTGTATCATTATAATTGGTGGTAGCAATTGATTTTTCCTTTGTATTAAATTTCTGTGCAAAAATACTCTTCGACTTGTTGCTGTTTTGCTTTAAAAGAAGACATGATTATTATGTGGAAGACATGATTATTTCAATACATACCTGGTTAAGCCGACGTTCTCTCATGACTTGCCGAGGCGCTCCATCTTTTCTCTCTACAATGTCACCCACCACATTATTTATTAGGTCAAAATCTACTTTATTCCCACTAACATCTCCCAACATATTTTCGTGGATTTCGTCCAGCAAAATTTGTTTACTTTTTACATGTTCAACAGTAGGTGTTGACTTGGGCGTAATTTCAGGTACATTTATTGCAGTTCCATTGCTTTTAAGCTTAGCTTGTTCTCGTTTTTGTGCAAACAATGATTTGGCAACAGCTATTTGTTATTTGTATAGAAATTTGTTATTATTATATTTTGAATATCACATCGACAGACTCACGTTTCTCCACACGCACAGCAGTTGCGGCTGGTTGAAAATTTGGATTTTTCCTTAACTCCTCATTGAATTCTGCTGCCATACGCAGGACATCATCTTCGCTTTCTCCAGGTTTAAGTTTCTTAAACATTTTGCGCTTGCTGTTATTCCAAACAGAAACTCAAATGCCGCACGCTAATACAAAATCAGCTGGATGCAAGACGCGTTAATAGAGATGAGCGATAACAGCAACTAATTTATCGAATAGATATTGTAATAAATATTAATTGAAATTAAAATTTATGATTTATAATTATTCCAACCTAAGTAAATGCAAATTAAACAAACCAATTTTATTGATATCCATACTATTTTTTAATTTCTTTTCTACAATAATATAAAAAATAGTGTATCGATATATAAAATTCATGCGATAGTCAATGTATCTGATGTCATATTAAAGATTGTTTTTGAGCACTGGATGCCACTTTTGCGTATAATTTATCCGTTATTAATATAAAAGAAACCCAAGCCAACATAATAATGTAAACATTTGTGAAAATAATACATTTATCTATAATCTCTCATATAAAAACTTACTTATTGCCTCTTACGACAGATATGCAACACAAAAATAGGAAAATATAATTTGAACATATTACTTCTTGAACGTAGTTCCCGTATTGGCATTGCACTTGAGCAGAGCCTGCTGTGCAATCAAGGTATCCTTATGTGGAAGTGCAGCAATTTGGAAGAATGCATCAATTCCCTCTTTAAACAGCTCAATTGCCTCATTTGTCTTCTGAGCTTGCATAGCTTCTGCGGCCTCCCGATAAAGCTCCTCTATCCTGATCATCTTGGCAACGCTTTCCTTCAGCGATACATTCTTGCGACAACGAGGACAACGTACGTCCTTAGCCAAGTCCTTTGGAAACTTGAGTAAGTTTACGCAATTAGCCGAGGTGCACCTGAAATAAGTAAGAAGACTTACAAATACTTTCTTAAATAAATATAAATGCATCATACCAAAATCGAACTTGCTTGTCGATCTTCTGCAGCAGAGGCCAATTCTCTTGGCAGGTCATGCAATTGCAATTAAATGCGTAACGTCCACGCAATGATCGCTGACGCTCCTTTAGATTCATCTTCGTGAATATGGGTCCATAGTTCACGGCAACTACCTCGTTAGGTCGATGTGGCTTGGTGGCAGACAATACCAACTTTTTGCCCACAAAGTAGCCCGCTACGCTGGGCCAGCATTCGTGATTGAAGTAGGAGCCAGTGCCATACAATCCAGCACCCACATACACCACTTTGCAGCCGTCGAAGCAGTGCTCATCGGTCACCATGGTGTGATAGATCTCGTGTGCATTATACTGAAGGAGTTGCAGCAGTCCCAGCAGAGCGGTGGCCACCTGCAGCTCCACAGCAGTGGGATTGACGCCTTCGGTCTTGCGCCGTCCAAAGTACTGAGCCTTCTGTAAGATGCGCATTAAGAATCCCGCCATGAGCGAACGCTGGAGATGGTCATCTGCCTCGCGGACATCCTGATGGGAGCACAGGTGCTCGAATAGTAAATTTGCCGTTGTCAGGCCGTCCTCCAAGCTAGAGGCTTGTGTAAAGATTCTCAATGCGATAAAACAGAGTATAGACATGCCAGAGCCGATGAACAAATCCATAAATTGGCACTCGAACCGATGGTAAGTCTCGCAAGCCTCGCCCATGCATTGGGCAGAGCAGAAAGCAATGCCTGAGCAGTGCAAACAGGGCACGGGAGTATGAAGTCTGAAGAGTTCATTCTGCTTAATCAGGTCAGAAATATTGAAGGCCAGTTTTAACTCACCGCTTGAAACAATGATGGCAATTGGTGCCGAAAAAGTCAGGCAGGAGACATGCTGCCACAGGATTCTCAGCGAGCACAACATCTCCAGTCTTCAAGCCTTCGTCGGCTACTACAAATCTGCCCTTGTCCTTTGTCTCCACTAGCTTAACCACTTTGGCTGCACCACTCAGCTCTGGATTCTCGCCATGCGTCAATTCAGGAGTCACCTCTGTTAGCCGCTCACGCTTGGCTGGCTTGATCAGAGCAATCTCCTTTCTAGTTATAGCTATAATGCCAGTATTGGCTCCTGCCAACTTCCCTGCGATCTTCAAAGAAATTTCAGCACGTGCGCCCTCGCCCATGGCTACAGGATATATTAGTTGGTGACAAGCCCAGCTCAGAGATTTCCAAATACTTGCCTGCATAAGCTTTGGCCATTTTGCAATAGTAGTCCACGTTCTGCTTGGACTCCACTCCGAAACTGGCAGCCAGTTTGAGATCACCTAGAGCCGCCTCGCCCTCGCCCTGGCTGATTAGAATGTTGGCACGCGTTAAATAGGCCATGGCCAGAGTTAGGCCATGATCTACACTCGAATCCAAATTCGGAGCAGGTGCTCGCATCACAGCCAAATTGGCATGCATCAGCGCCTGCTTGAGCAGCTCCTTGCGATCCTCCTCAACCTCCGCATTGCTGCTCATCAAATAAAACTTGTCGGCCTGCGCACGGCGCTGAGAGGAGAGGAGTACGTCTTTCTGTTTAAAAACCGGCTGCACATGCTCTAACACGCCCAGCACAGGATCACAGATCTCGCGATCACTGAAAATGGACAAAATACGTGCCGCATTCGATTTGAGCTTTCCGAAATAGTTTTGCAGCCACTTGTCGCCACATGCATCTTTCACATCCAAATAGAATTCGTTGAAAAACCCCTTCTTATCGGACTGCACGGTCCGTGTTGAGCAGATCTTCTGATAGTCCGGATCGTACTCCATATTCCTTCGACAGCTTTCTCACAATCAAATTATATAAAATTGCAATATGATTTTTCGTTGCAATGGCAGATAAAAGATTTTCACAGACGTCTCGCTTTTCCGCTGTTGAGTATTGGAAACAGCTGGCGAGCGGATGCCCTCCAAAAATAGCAACGAACTTTTGGTTCGCCGCGTTAAAAATAATTTTTTCGTATTCGTATTCGAACTGGTTGCAGTTCATTTACGCTTTATTTGAATACGGACTACTGTCCCATAGTTGCGCCAGTTCGCCGCTAGAGATCGCTAAAGTGCTCAGACGTTGCGCATACGCCACGTAAGCGGTATGCCAGGAATGAATACGTATATACAAATATGCTTTGCATTTATTATATGTCGTTTATATTTGTAACTTGAATAGGGCATACAAATCACATTAAATAATGTTTTTAAAAATTAGCTAAACGTACAAAAATATAACAATATATATGTATGTATATATATATATATATATGTATGCATCTACCATATATGCCTTTATATTCGTATATTAAATAGTTAATGTTGAATTCAATTCAGTAATTTAGTGGAGTATTAATATCAATTATATTCATAGACTGGCACATATATATGCTAGATAGATATTAAACATACATGTATTCATGTTTCTATTCATATAATCTGCAACTGTATATTTGGAAAGAGATTTCATATTTGTAAGAATAATTACTTTGGAATTATGTCTAAAATACATTTGCTATCTAAGGAAATACAAAAAAAAAAAAAAAAAAACCTATTGAGCATTACTGGGATTATATATATTTTTGTTGTTGTAAGATAACTTATATTTCGCTTGGAATTCTGCTTTCCATGACTAGAACTATGAATATTCATTATTGATCCAATATGCAAATTGAACGATTAACAAAAGATATTTTGTAGTTTAAAGTTTGTATTTATTTGTTTGTTTTAAATAATGCATATGAACTTGTCTGTGATTTCAAAAGGTGAGTGTTAATTAAATAGGTGAAATGGTTGACTTTTCTTTTCGTTTCGCTGAATATGATGTTTCAGTACACAGTTTACAAAAATGCGTAATTAATAAAGAGAATTCATATTATGAAGTAGTATTTTCACTAAAATGTACAAAAAATTCAATTGACTAATTAAAAGTAAGGTACAAAATAATAAATTTTAGAAATATTTTAACTTATTGTTTGTTTGCTTTTTACATTTTTCCAAGGATAAACTATATTTTCTGCTCTTTGTGATACACATAAACATATATCATTCATATATGTAAATTAAATAAATATTATTTTGTTTGTTAATTTTAGTCACAATTAATCTCGTTGGCTTCACTTGCACTTCACAAATATGATCTAAGAAAAAATGTCACTAAACTTAACAAATAAAATGCTACAAAATTTCAGCCTCGCCGTCGAACAAAAAACTGCGACTGTGTTTTAGAAGCGCATAGGTCGGTCCTTGTATTATATGTATTTATGTGTAGGTATATATATGCATGTATATTATAAACTATTATCATCACATTTCAAACGTTAAGTATTAATTGTTATTTCTGTAACTTTATGCTAAACAAATGTCTTTTGTGTACAAGCTTAAAACGCTCCTAAGTATTCATTCGTTTGATTCGCGCTTTTTTTTTTGTTTTTTTTTTTTTTTAATTTTATTGTTATGCATTTGTTACGCCTGCCCCAGCTTAAGCACTTGGACTTGGTAAAAACCTTGTAGCCTATTATAGTTGTCTAGACACGGTACAGATTACATAGTTAACGGAGATGAAATGCTTACAAAACCATTTTATTGCGATGCGGTTTGTTTCGTCGGCACCTCTCGCAACTGCATTTGCTCGATTCGTTTTCTTCCTTTTTTTTTTCTTTTTGGTATTTTTAAATAAAGCATTGCAATCACATGACTTATCCGCAACTGCTCTCTGACGTCGTCTACCTGTTTTCTTCACTTTTAAATAAATTAGCACTTAAAGTTACAACGGCTTGAGCCAACTGTTGATAAATTAAGAAAATTTTTTGGGGGTTTTGTTTCGTGCCCTGTTCCATAATCTTAATTTTCACATATTCCATATTTATAAATAAATTAGCCATAGTATCACTTATTTTGTATTTTTAGAAAGTAATCAAAACTAATTTAACTATAAATTATCAGAAATATATACCAAGAGCATGGAAGAGGCTTTTTCTACACTTAATGAAAGCATCTAATCATTTAACTTATAGAAAAGTCTGGCATTGCAGCAGAGAGCGAATCTTTCACCTACCGCTACTATAAAAAGTAGAGCACAGCACTTGAGTCAACTGCACACGCATTTGCACTCGCACTTCGCACATTTGAACGCCATCCGCACTGCAGACGGCCACGCAGACGAAAAAGAGTGTGAGGGGGTAAACAAATCACGACATCTTGATGCCCAGTGCTCGACTTGAATATTCATAGACAACATAACTAATGGAAACGGCGGGCAGCACCTTCAGGAAGTTTGGCGTAATGCCACGATACAGTCCCGCGATACCCTCTTGTCGCACAATCTTGCGGAACAGTCCAGACATTGTCTCTTCGTTGGTCGCATCGCAGCTCTTTAATGGAATTTGTGTTTTTCGTATCTGGCTGGCTACCGTTATGGCGGCTGAATAATATAAATAAGAATTTAATTATAACCAGACATTTAATATGATATAACTAGCAACCAACCTTGTGCCTGTAGCCGCGTTCGCACCAAAGCCAGGGGGTAGGAGCACAGTTGACCAAGCGCGCTCGATGTACTGCCACATGCTAACAGCACCAGGAAGCTGGGCTGCTCGTTGTTATCATGGCTAGCTATGTAGCGCCGTTTAAGCGTTTCATAGACAGCCAAATCGATGCCTGCATAAGGTAGGATGCCAAGAATGTTAGGTACATATCCACGGTAAAAGCTGCGACCACCCTCTTTCTTGTATATCTTAGTCGCCGCATCGGCTATGCCCGCGTACTGACCAGTCGTACGTAGCGCTAGACGTGTCTTTAATACTTCCATTGGATATATAATCGTCTGTGAGATACCTCCAGCTGCCGCGCCTGCATAGAAGCGCTCAACAATGGTCATTTGTCGTGTCGAGTCATTGCCCCGTATTAGTCGCTTCATCTGTTCGTAGGCAGCAAATTTAAGCGCTGTTTCAGGTGCAATTTTTAGTACGTTTATGCCATTGCCTCGCCACATACTGGTCGCGCCGCCTTCTTTGAGAAGCATTTTCATACCATCTGAGATTCCAATTTTGCATGATTGCACCTGCAAGCATATTGAAGAGTATTATTATTGGCCCACACTTCGTATATTTTCACTGCGTATTTTACCTGCAGAAACACTTTAACTCTATCCAGAGGAGCTGTACATGTGCGTGACACGGCGCCAGCGAAGCCACCGGCAACAAGGTGTCGCCACCAGAGGCCTGTTTGCATTTCCTTTTGCGTAAAGTCATCAGGTACGTTCATATCCTCGCCAATGTCCAGGTACTGTAACAGATTAAAGTTGTAAACCATTAAAAGGATGAATGGTGTGGCAAAATGCTTAATCTAGCTTTAATAACTATTTAGAAAGGGCCATGGATTATGAAAGAAGATACTGAATTTGAATCGAACTACGGGCATACAAAATTAACAAACTAAGATTCAAGTCAGACCAATTCCGTATCCGGGAGCTTTATATATTTGCCCAATATCAACATCACCGACATCAGCCATCCTTGCACGCCCGCCTGTAAGTATTCCATTAGTTTTGGATCATGTTTTGCAAGCTTCCAAAGCAATGGCAACAACTAGGCAACGTAACACATCTTGCTCTCACAAGATAATCCAAATAAGCTGTTACTCTTGTGTCCTCCTCCGCTTGCCCTCTACGCAACAACAAAACAAAACAAAAGCCAAAGCCAAATAACAAATTAAAATGCAATGCGGAAGACCATGTCAATACGAACACGCAACTAGTTCTAAATTAAGAAAATTTTGCAAAAAGCAGCGACAGCAAACACTCGTGCCAGCCAATCCTCGATTCCCGTTGCCCACTAGCCCCCATGCGTTTTATTATGCCAACTGTGCACATATAGTGTGAGAGAGTATATAATTCTATTATATGCGTGTGTGTGTGTGTGTGTGTGTGTGTGTGTGGAGGGGGTATATATAGATAGATGTGTCCGTGTAATATGTATGTAACACCAATTTGCGAGATTTCTGTTTTCTAGATTCTGTTTTGTCAGAGAGACGTGCCCACTTCTCGCTTACAACTGTGTTACGTAATTAGCTAATATATTGTATATATTGTATTCGGCGCATGTCGGGTAATTCAATTTCGGCTTATTTTACGCTCAATATTCGCTTAGGTCTCAGTGCTTTCATTATTCTTGCGTGGCGCTGATAACACGAGCCTGATAAGCCATCAAAGTTGAGCAAAATGTCAGCAAAGCCGTCTGAAGGTGATAAACAGTTACCAAGCATTGTGATTTTCAAAAGCTATATCATCAACAATAGATTGCTTCGAAACCAAATATTCGTATTGAAAGTCAAAAGAATATTCAAGCTTTATTCACAGCTGTAAACAGCTGTAATACAATTACCCATTAACATGAGCAGATAACCGCAGTTCAAGGATAAAACAATTGAAGTCGTTTTATTTTTTGAAAGTTCATTTGCCTCTGGGTGCAAAAAAAAAAACAAACAAAACGACTTCAGTGACACATTCTGAATGGGATCTATCCGCAAGTGCAAACATCACAGAAGGTCAAACTGGCCCAAAAATCTAAAAGTCTGCTATACTAAAACTATATGTGAATTATATATATTTATATATGTCTAGGTATGTGTGTACATATAATAAACTAATTGTCGTCTATACAGTATATGATCAAAGTTTCGTTTTGCATGTACATTCACTTATTATGTATATGCAAATGAACGACACTCAAAGGAGGATGTACAAAATATTAAAAACAAAATTTCGTTTGTCATGTTTAACATCTTCTCACCCCATTGGAATATTTTCAAAAAAAAAAGTTGCTTTTGTAAATTGACGGAACAATGCGAATGTTTGAATGTATTTATTTGCATTCGTATTCAATTTGATAATTATATTGTGAATATGTTCCTTGGTCTACTTCGTTAAGCGATCATGTGAAAACGTATAAATGGCATGGACTTTGGCTTCGCGAATTTTCTTTTTAGAAAATTGCCAATTTACGCATTTGTTATCGTATTTTTTATTTTTAATTCCAGTGAGGAACGGAAACAAAAATGTATATAGATATAAATACATATATAAACGAGGCACATGACAGTGAAAAGCTTTCTATAAATTTAGTCTATTTATACCATTGCTAACATTCTTATCGCTAGACATTGTGGAATGTCTCAATGAAGTGAATATGTATATAGATATAAATAAGAAGTGAATAGACGAAGTAGTCAATGTTGGTTTATTCATAAAACTTGATGGCCATGCGGGCTTTACCAGTTTACACAGCTCCATACAACAATGGGGCAGCAAGTAAATATTGGAGAAAAACCCCAAACGAAGGCCCACATACAAATGCAAGGCATGAAGGTAAGCCAGACCAAACAATGCGAATACCTTAGTGAGGCAGCTCAGACCACGAAGATGACGATCATGAAGGTGCAGCTTGAAACCAGATAAGTTCAAATAAGTTGGTTGACTCACGAGTGTGCTTTTAGCTGGAATGCAATCAACGGGTAATACAATGAGCATGACCAATGACGCAAAAAGCCAACGTCAGGCGGAATGCCTGCCGCGCAATAAGAGATCAACAAGTTTACAAACATTTTACGTCACAAACAGCGTCTAATAAACACCCCCACACGTGCACAGACAGCCGTGACTCAGTGAACATAACTGGCTAAAGTTGGCCAAGAGCAAATCATAATGACGTCGCTGAGCACTTAGCAACAGCCGCTGCCACCGCGAAACCACAATGAAACCTCTCAAGGCGCCAACCAAACCAAATCAGCATGAAGTGCGTGTGGCTATGTGAGAGTGAGCGAGAAGATGTAATTGTATTTGTGGCTAAGTATGTCGTAGACACGATTTAACGATCGACACACGAAGGCAAAGACGAGCACGCAGACGAAGTTGAGGGTAATGGTGTCGCGGGGGTAAGGCAAGAAATGGGGAGTCAACCGGTTCCATATCAGCGCTTTGCTCAACAGCGTCGCATTTTTTCATTCGTTTTTCGACACGCTGTTGCCATGCGCTCAACTTGCCTCGTAACGGAAAGCGAGTCGCGTCGAAATGTCGAGTTGAATTTAGATGCCACAAGACAAGTGCAGCCGACAATTGCAGCATTCAACAGCGAGCGAGCGACCGACAAGACGAAGTACAGCATGTGCTGGCAATTTCTTATGTCAACAAAGATTATCAAACAATAGATTAGGCGTAGTTCAAGAGCACAATTTCGCTGGAATCGATAAGATAAATCGCAAAAACTTTGAGCGCGAATGAGTCAGCAGCAAATTCTAGAAATGGCAAACCCATAACAAAATATGAATATCATAAATGTATACATATGTATCGAGGGGATATACATTTCACTGTAATCAATGATTGCTAATTGCATTAGTTAATTTGCTATATTATGTACTATATATCGACCTACCCGTCCCATCATGTCGCGGAATACGACAACGAAATCCTCCATCATATCGCCAGCGACTGCCATTTGATGTATGTTGTGGTAATCGACTGGCAAATTGTATTGATAGGTATTGTTTCGAAACATTTTGACCAAGTTTTCTTCTTTTTTTTATGGTAACACTCTGCTCATCAACGACACCTACTGCGGGTGTCTGTGTGAGGATTAAGTCACAGTTATGTATCTCTTTACAACGCTTCCGTTAGCCGATTGCCGTTTTATAATTGCTCAGCTGGCTTTCACTAATTTGTTGCAGACTGTTTCAAACAATTGCAAACTTTCACTGGTAACTCGCGTTAGCAGTTACTATATCTTATTTCATTAATATTAAGGTTGAGTATAACGGAATTTCAGACTGCTTGATTCGCACACAGAAAACACGACGCTTGATTCAAATTCGCGTTTGCCGTTGCAACGAAAGAAGGCAGAGCAGTTAATCCGCTTCAGTAAAGTTATATAACAATCGCTACGGTGAGCGAATAGAATTGTAATGCGCGCACAACCTACGCGTGAGCCAGCTGCCACAAGACTGAGAGCTTTTGCGCTCAGCACACCGATCGTAGCAAGGCGTCGCTGTCAGCGCCGCACAAAGTGCAAGTCGTCACGACGCGTTGCTCGTGTCGGTGTCGTTTCACTCGAAGTTCGAACAGCTGTGGCGCGTGGCTGTCTCTCTCCCCGCTCTTCAGTCTGCTGCAATTAAGCTTAGCACAAATGGTAAAGTCAGTCACCCACCCTCTCACTCACTGTCGTACTCTTTCTCTTTCAGCATAACTAATGTCAATTTGTCGCCTGCAAGCGCAACTATACAGAGAAATACAATGGGAGAGTGTGACAGCTAAATTAACTAAACTATATTCTCCCGCTGACTTATTGAATTGTTTACTAGTTTCTTTTCGTTATGATTCCCGTATATTCACATATTTAACCAGTTTGCTCCGATTTCACATCTAATCAAGGGCGCACACGAAAGATTTCACGGCAGACGCTTTTGCTGATAGCCACATGACGAGCGTATGACGCTCTGTCAACCTGGACTATTGCGTATCAGCGGACCAAAATGTTTACAGTGAATTTTCAGCACGTTTGCGATTTATCTACTGCAATGGAAACTTTACAGATTGCCTTACTACGTCACTAGTGATTGGGTCTCATAAGGTAAATGTTTACACTATAGTTAATAAACAGGTGCAAAGTGCTGCAGTTGAAACCAAACTCTTCTAAAGCAAAGTTGCTTCGAGATGGCGTAGTTAACAAAGGAAGGACAAATATCCTACATTTAGATATTCTGCTCTACAAAAACTACTTACTTTTTGTCCTTCAGGTATAAGATAAAAATTACACAGTACGAAAGCGTTTATACAATAATTTAAAATAACAAATTTGTAAATGGGGCAACAGGTGTTTGTTTCAATTACTTTAAATAATAATTTTTCCATTGAATTTATTAAATTGTCTATATGCATTATAACATAAAACAAAATTTAGATACAGGATCGGAAATATGCTAAAATATAAATTTTTTTGTATGAGTCGATTTCACAAGTAACTGCAAAATAACTCAAATTTTGTATACTGAAGATACTAAAACACTTTACGAGAATTTTCAAGATATTGATTAATTTTAAATTAAAAAATTAATGCTCTTATTTCAATTTTTTTTTTGTGACTGTCTTTGCAAAGTCAACTTTGAATTTATTTGCAATAGCCCTCAATTAATCGTTTCATCGTTTCTCTGATGTCAGACGAAATAGATTCAGATCTATGGCACATGGCTTAAGAACCACATACCAATAAACAACAATTGCGCTTGACTGCTAAGGAAATTTATAAATTGCAAGTGCTTATCAATACTGTAATAATAGATCTCCATATTAAGCTATAAATATAGAGAAAACCTCATACGGCAGATCAACCACCTTGAAAATGTGTGGACTGAAATATTTTTTTTTTATTTTTTTTTTTTTTTTTTTTTTTTGCTATTGCCAGACACGCGACGACTCTTAAAGCTTCAGACTTTAATCAACAACGGAACTATTTATAATACTTATACAAATATAGCGTAAATATTTTGCTCAAAAGCCAAACGACATAGTAAATACCCTTATCAGAAATGCTCAATACTCTTCGATTGCTGTGGAATTTTTTATAATTATGTATATATGAATTTCCACAGCAATTATTTTAATTAACTTTCTAGGGTATTCGGGCTGTGAGCTGTATGCCTTGGATTTTGCTAAATGCAAATGCCATGATAAGCTCGATTCTGGCTGCTCATTAACTAAGTAAAAAGACAGCGTAGCAACCAAGAACCGGACTGTGCGGATCCAGCTCCTATCTGTCTCCTTCTATGTCGCAGTGTCTGTTGCCAGACAGGTACAAATACCACAATGGCCTGTTTAAACTGGTTGACCTTAAAAGTCAAACAAAGCGGGCAATAAACTGCACCAGACAGACAGACAGACCAACGAAAAAATAAACAGTATCAGGGGAGTTTGTCATCCAATATTAGTTCTATAAATCTGATATGTTAGATATGTAATATGTAATAGCGAAATGAAAGCAGCTTAGCGAATGGTAAATCATAACCACTTGATTTCAATTAATATAATATATAAATATATTATAAACAGCAGAAATAAAATACCCGACTGTCAATGTGAACAAAAACAAACAAAAAAATACATGTAAACAAAATGATTACGCAGAAAGCAAAGCCATTTAAATGGATTACCCTCGCCCGACTCATAAACAAGTACAAGAGCAGCCAGCTCATCATATATGAGTGAAACTGACTGATAAGCGCATGATAAAAGATCAGTTGACTGCGAGCCTAGACACGATCGTTAAAAGCTAGTCAAAAGCTCTAACAACATGATGAAATGTGCTCCCCTTCTTACGTCAGCCAATTGGAAAAAGAGTGAGTGAGAAAAAGAGCGTGCTTAACTGTCAAAGAGAGTGGCAGAGCTTTTATAAGAGCTTTTCACTCTTTATTGCTGTGACCTCCATAGATACGAGTGCTCATTGGGTCAACCGGCAACTGCCATGACTGAGTTGAATGTCAAGTGTTGCTGATAATGAGCCAGTGAGTGTGGGTCATACGAGATGAAAGGAATAGTAAATGCTGAAATGTGTGTGTATGTGTGTGTGTATGAATATGCAAGAGAAATATGTTTGTGCCCTTTAGCGACTACATACAACAATAGGAATAATTTAAGGTTTAATTGTAATTAGAAAACTTTGACGATATGTACCTTCAAGTCTTCCTCAGTTAGTCAGGAGTGGTGTGTATGCAGGAACTACATTTTAAAGCAGTATAGTATACATATATGTTTTGTATATAGGTAAGATGTTTTTTTTTTTTTTTTTTTTTTTTTTAATTTTGGTTGTTTTTGTATTGTTTTTGTATTAACGAAACGAGGAGGGTAAAAAGGTTTAACGATTAGTTTCAAATGCAATACGATAAGATAAACAGCTAAATAAATGTGTCAAGTGTCTAGACAATGGAACACAGCAAAGTACAAATTGGCATTGGCTCTAACTGGAAATTGAGCCAAGTTTGCACTGGTTCTGCTTACAATATAAACACTGGCAGGTGCCTGTGCATACTTTTTCACTTTCCGATTCCAAAGCCAAAACAAATCCATATAAAGCGATAATTGCTAAAGCTATTTAATTACTAGCATCTACAGTACAAACTAAATGAGAAGAACGAGCCCCTTCACTTACAGTAGAGTGCCGCCAAAATTTAATTAGATCATGAATGTCCGTTGAGGGCGCCAGTAGCATAAAGTCGCGCCACTCGTTAAAGCTTATGTTTAGGCTGCCATCCTTGTCCATTCTGTGAAAGGAACGTTATGAATATATAGCAATAATAATTACGAATAGGAACTACAACCTGCCAAGCAGTTTAGTAGCCTCTTCAACGTCAATGTCCAGACCCAGATCCTTGAACGCAGATATTAGCTCCTCCAAGTCCACTTTGCCTGCAAAAGAAAGGGCAACATTACACATATAATATGGATATATTGTCAAATCAAGTTACCATCCCGATTTTTGTCCAAGTGCGAGAACTGAAGACACAAATTCTTCTCATGTTCTCGCACATAATGAAGAAACTCAGCGAAACCCACATTCCCGCTTTGGTCCTTGTCCGATTGTTGCAGGAATTTCTATACAAAATCAAACAATAAAGCCTATTAATAACTTATTCATATGCAAAGCAAAATCAACAATTGCCAAATTATACACGCGTGACCCAGTTAGTTGGCATCTGCATTGCTTAACCTTGGCCTCCGACAATTGTCGAAAAAGAACAAAAACAACAGCTGCCCATTTGCCAAAATCAATAGAATCAAACAATGAGCGGATCGGGTGAGACGTTATGCATATTTCTTTTGGTTGAAGCCATAAAAATATGCCACCCAGAGGCCAATTATGCAAAATTTCATTACATGTTTATGCACATTAGATATCGCGCTCGTGACATTCAGACAGACTGACGGACAATGAAGTGTGCAGAGATCAAAATATTGTTGGCAGACAACAGAGGATCTACAAAATATTTACAAATTATTTGTTAAAGAATAATTTATGTATAATTGTGTTTGATGAGTTTAAGCAGATGCAAGAGATATTTCTCAATTGGAATACGTTTAGATGGCAACCCACCAAGTGTTTATGCCATCATCTCTCACTCACCACCGCGTAGACACTGGAGAGTCCGAACTCGTGCAGAGCCGCCGACAGGTCTTGTATGTCGATTTTACCATCGCCGTCGCGATCCAATTGATTGAAGATCCGCTCAAGCCGCTCTTCGTCCTCAGCAGGTATCTCATTGGGCATGATGGAGAGTGGCACGCCCGATACGGTAGATAATGCCACCGTATTTTGTGGTGGAACGGTGTCGAGATTGTAGGGCGTCGTTGGGGCAAGATGAGCATGTTGCAAGTGCAGCTTCTGCAAACTCTCATAGCTTGGGCTATTGGCTGAGTTTAATGGTGCATAGGTGGCAGTTGCCTGGCGAGCAAAGTTGAAATCGTTTTTCGGCTCCTCCGGTGTCAAGTCGATGTCAATGCGTTGCGATTGCTCAGCTTGATGATTATGATATTGATGATATTTTTGATGATGATGCTGCTGCTGCTGCTTCTCCGGCTGCTGCTCAGACTGCTGACTTAATACTAAGGATGCGTTGTTTTCTAAACCGACTTGCTTTTTAACCATTCTCCAGACTCGTCTAAACGTTTGTTCAAGTATTTGTCCTCAACTGTCCTCAAATGCAGAGAGAGTACTTCTTATCTTTTTGTTTTGCTTTAGTTTCTGTTGCCTTTTTTGTCAGGGCCCTAGGAATGCCCGGCAAGTGTCTCAGTTTTGCTATATATATAGATATTCGAACGGGCGTCTATTCCTATGGCTGAAACATTTTGATTCTGGGCTCGGTAACGTTTTCTAGATAAAAACACAACTGAACTGAAAACTGATGGGCCGTTGTGTAGCGGGGCGTGGCGTCGCACTTTCTATAATGTCTATAAATAAAGAAATTGAAATTTGTTGCTTATTCACATAATATAGATTAAAAAGAATATATGTATATATACATATGTATATATGTGCACTTGTTCGTTTATTGAATGGCATTTATTATAAAGTAAACAAAATAAAAATGAAAAATTAAAGCCGTCAAGCATAAATTCTATTACATATGTGTAGATTTCCCCCCAAGCAGCGAATCAGCTGCGAGCTGCACACCAACACTCGTTGCCATGAAAATGAAGTCATTCGTGGATGCGCCCACTTTCACTAAATTTAAACGAAATTGAGCAGCTGCGGATGCTGCTGCGGCTGTTTGCCAGCTGGGCAGCAAGTGCTAGTGAATCATTATTTTATGATATCTAATTTTTTCGCAGGTTTTCGGCTCAATAGGAAGTTCAATAGGTGAAGCCTTGAAAATTGACAACTCCCAACGCAACCAACAGAGCGGGTGGGTGGAGGGACTGCTGGAACTTTCTTTCTGTGCGTGTGTGAGTTGCTGCTACTGCCGCTTCTGCTACAACTACAACCACGCTCATTTAAGCAGATTGGCCTTCAGTTCTTTGTTGTAGAGCACGAGTCTCAAATTTCACGTTTTTTTTTTTATTTTTGCCAAATTGGCAAAATTAAATTTCTGCGTACGCGTTTCTATGCACACACACACTCACTCACACACAATCAAGCACGCTGAAATGCAAATGAAAATTCGCGAGTTTCGTGAGTAGAAGCAGCGGCTGATGACTTTTTACCTACGTTGTTAATTTTATAAAATTAATGTTTATTTATGAAAAACTTTAAAATTTAATGATTGAATACACTTTGGGTCCTAATTAACCGAATAAACTGCGCGCACTGCCAACTCGTATGCCGTGACACACGATAAAACGATAAAAACGCGTCCACGCAGTTTGTTCAAACGAAATAGAATGAAAGAAAAGAGAAATCATTGCGGAAAGTTTTTTGTATTTCATCGATATATCGATATGTTTTATGATATCTAGTTTGCGACATACAAACTTTATCGATATCGCAATTCTTAAATTGTAATTTTAATTCCCCATTTGAATATGAATAATAAAAATATTTGATAGATTTGAATCCACATTTATATATATATTTTGCATATTAATTCGCTTTGTATTATTTCTATTTAAAATTGGTCTAACCTGTAAAAATAATAATGGAAATTATAACTTCACTTCGTTTCAAATCGGTAAATATAAGTTGGAACATAATTTACATTAAATGCGTTCACGAATAAACTAAAGTTTAAACTTCGTTAACAAAAAGATGACAACAACAAAAAATAATACAAAACCAATTAAGTTATCTGACAATACACATCAATAATGGTTTACTTCTAATTTGCTAATTCATTAACAAATTCCATGCATCATCCTCGGCGCTCGCTTTGCCAGTCGACGAGGCAGCTGTCTTGGCTTTCACATTCTTCACATCCAGATTATCGAAACCTTCGCTCAACTTCTGCGAAGTCTCCTGTAGCTTCATATTGCGGCGAACGGGCTGACCGCCAGACGGTGTATTCTGATACGATGTCTCGGAGTTTTGATAATTTGCGGAATTGAAACCAGCCCAATCGTCGTCTTGGGTGAGACCACCAGAGGGTGTGCCGCTGGTTTTGCTGCTAAGTTGATTCTGATATGAGCTGGAGCTAGTTAAATGCGTTTTATTGTTGGCATTCTCCTGCCAACCACCCCAGTCACTATCGCCAACACCGCTCTGTTGGCCTAGACCGCCGGCCAAATTGCCGCCCACCGAATTGGAACGTTGATAGCCATTGTCATCTAGACTGGGATCGTTGTAGCCGCTCTGAGACGCCGAGCTGTTGCCACCTGCCAAGTTATTCCAGCCCCGTTTGCTGATGTCAGTAACCTTGAGGATTTAAATAAGAATGAAGTTGTCAGTATTTCGATAGTTATATAAGTAATGAAAACAAGGCTGTGCTTGTGTCTACCGACCTTGTAGGCCACATCTGTAACCCCACTCTGAACCGATTCAAGCAGAGTGCCCTCTTTAATCTACAACCAAAAACAAAAACAAACCAAAAACTCTTACAAAATTAAACAAATAAATAAAATACAGCAAAACAAAGAACAGCTGTTTTTTCCGCTTTCTTCTTGTTCAACGCACCTTAGTCGAAGCCAAATTGACTGTGGTTACGGCCTTTTCTTTAGCAGTGTTGGCCAGCTTGGACGCATTCGTGGAGAACAAATTCCAACCAGACGCCAATGTGGTCAGAGTGGAGTCGATCAACTCCTGAGATTGTGTTTTCGGAGGCGGCTCACGCGTAAAACCAAATCCAGCATATTTACCGCCCTGATTTGGTGGCAAGTTTCTGTATGTAATAAAATGCAAATGTAATCTCTTAAAACAATCAAATAATCAAGAAGATCCTACTCTGGCCGAGATGCATTCTCCATTTGGCGACGGCTGAAGAACTCTTCCTTCTGATCCTTGAACTCTTGTGTTTGGAATTGCTGATAGCCACCAGCCTCGTTGTAAGCGCCGCCACCATTCTGATAGCCTCCACCATTGCCACTATAACCTGTTGCATTTGCGCGGCCCTCCGTGGTGCTGTTGGAGCCGCTATAGCTGTTGGAACTGCTGTTCAAGCGTGCTTCAGCATCTTTCTGATTCCAGCTCTTGCCCTGGGCCAGAGTTGAAATCTTATCTCGATACAGGGCTGCTGCCTTGGAATTGTATCGTTGCGTTATGGGCGCACGTTCGTTCCAGTCCTCCTGATCCTCTAGAAATTCGCGTGCATTGCGATTACCGCCTACTTTCATCTTCTCCAGTTCAATATCCTTCCATTTGTCCATGGTCACGGAGCGCACAAACGAGAGATGCACTCCCAAGCTGCGATGCTTGCCCGAGCACTCCAGACATATCCAAATGCCATAGGTAACCGACACCCATTGGGGATTGTGAGTGCCACATTCGAAGCATTTCTATGAAAAGATAAAAATAAATTTTGAGACACGTCAAATCCTGTTCAATATTTAATTTTTTTTCGAAATATGTATCTGGTTTAATCTTACCGAATTCTCGTCCTGAGGCTTCAGCTCTTGCAGCACTCGTCGAGTTCGTGGGCTAGCCATTTGTATGAATTAAGTAGCGTCTTTAAACTGATTTTCACAAAAGCTTCGCCTTCACAGTTGATTTCAAAGATTTTTGCTGACGTTGACGATGGCTGCAATCGTTAGATTGCAATTGTGCCACATTCATGCGAATTCGAACTACGAGGAGCTAACGCTGATTAGTTTTACTTAAATTAACACATTTAATCAATTTGTGCATTTGTTTCTTCCGAGTTTACTGCAGTCATAAAAGATAATTGC
Source organism: Drosophila koepferae (assembly GCA_030914345.1). NCBI lineage: Eukaryota > Metazoa > Arthropoda > Insecta > Diptera > Drosophilidae > Drosophila > Drosophila koepferae. The sequence continues at coordinate 8,544,692 of JAUESR010000202.1, forward strand.
CAAAAAATTGTTAATACAGAGTTCCACTTGGAATGCTCATTGTTAGTGTGGCTGACTACAGAAACTGCAGAAATGCTCAAAGCTTATTGAAAATGCGTTTTTATGCATTACCTGATGTGGGTGCACTAAATTGAAAATTACTGCAATTTCAATAGTATAACTATTTTAATTTTAAATAAATATATTAGATATTGTTAAAAAAGATTTGGGCTAAACTTTTGCTAGTTATTCTGTTAATAACTTAATAATTTGCCAAATGAAAATATAATAAAATATACCAAAGCTAATACTAAGAACGAGACAGAAACTATATGTGGTAACACTGTTTGAATCTTAGCGTGTTTCCACTGTGGTTTATTTTGCTTCCAGCTGACAAAAATGTTGCGTGCATGATAACATTAAATACCAAAAAATACTATACGTAAAAATACGTGCGCCCATAGTATGGATTCCATACATATGCAAATATAAATGTTAGCAAATACGTAATGAACGTAACGTATCGCAAACAATTTATGCACATTTTTTTTTTTTAATTTTCACGATAATTGAGTACTATGGGACACATGCCATATATAAACACATACATACATATATAGATACAAATTTATAATTTTGTAATCAGCATTTGAAATCAATTGAAAACTGAATTTGCTTTTGCATACCTTTTCGATCAGTACTTAAACAAATTTAATTAATTATTGTTGAATTTTCGTATACGTAAAGGTTGTGTTATTTTACAAATTATCACTAATCATGCTGATCTGATTTTCATATTAATTTCATTCATGTTCTTCCGACTCGACGCACAAATTCCGCCTCGTCATGCCGAAAGTTAATAAAAACAGAGATTTATCACACTCCTAACAATAATCAATCCCACTGTCGGTAAACAAAAAACACTGGAATTACATGAGCGATTCCAATAACAAACGAGCCGTGTGTGGTCCCGTTGTTGGAAATCCAACCAGCAGCTATGGCGCCGGGAGCCTCAATTTCCTTCGCTATTAGACACAGATGCTTACGGTTGTAATGAATGAGAGATGAACAGATAGAAAGGAAGTGAACAGAGCAGTAAATCAATCTGAATATGAATGTTCATATTGTAATTGTGCATAATATTTTTGCCATTGACTCAGAGATTGAACTCTTTTCGAAGCCATTGAGGCCGCGCCCTAGCAATCTTTAATTTCTTAAAAATTGTTGATTTGTTTTGTTTAAGTAATGCAATTACATGAGAGATTCGTATATAATCCGAGCGTGTGTGGTCAAATTTGCTGGAAAGCTACGAGCAATGGCGCCGACAGAAACAATTTCCAATGGAATCAAGTTCAGATGCTTAGAGCTAAGTATGACAGAGTGAGGCAGAGAGAGATAGATTTAGAGAGGGAGGGCGGGAGGGCAATAGCTGCATGCAGACAGCCATAATTCAATGGAAGCATTAGCATATAATTATGCACAATATTTTTGCCATTCAGCCAGAGAGATGGGAATCTGAAAAGTCAGTGGAGCCGCGACCAGGCAATCGATGCACTGCCCACCGTTAATTCCTTTTCAATTTTAAAACTTGCGCATTTATTTAAGTCAGCGCATTGCTATAATTTGCGTCACCATCTCGCACGCCCCCTTTGCGCAAACGATGGGCGCTGGTGAGGGCGTGGCAGTGGCTCCGCAGTATAATTGGGCAGGCGAGCAAAGGATGTGTTGAATTGAAATGCCTGCCGGGTAATCCGATCGACCACTGACCGCAGCCTAAGTTATGACGCATGCCCGCTAAGTGAGCGCAACCTGGGTCCACTGGTCACTCGACGCTTTCAACAACTACTGCAGCGTCTTGGTGGTGGTGGCCCGTGGTTGCTGGTGGTCTTATCAGAAGCCGTTGCTCGCAGCCCGATCTGCCAGAAATGGCATTGCTGCGCATCCATTATACGCGCTCTGTCACTGCCGCCTGGCCGGGACTTGGTGTGGGGCACGCCTCGTGGTCGTTGCCACTGGGCATTTTGCACCAGCTTTGGTCAGGCTTTGAGTTATAGTGTGGATATGATCAAATTATAGGCTTAGCCATTGCATTAAATTCGCATAGACGTCGATGCCAATGTGCTCAATGTGGACCTGGATCTTGGCTGAGCATGTGCGTCGCAGCTTGCATTCCCCGGCATCCGGTCCAATTGTGCGACTCATACTTCATTTGCTGCAGCATTCACTAATCAGCAGCTGTCTTCAATGTGCCATGCGAACGCGATCTATATAAATAGAGAAGGAGAGAGAGAGAGAGAGAGAGAGAGGATGCTGTGGACAAACGAAAAGGTATGTAAATGAGTTTCAGCTCAGTTCGCACGCCGCTGCCATAAAGTCTGCTCAGGCACACAGATACCTCTCGCTCCTCACCCTCTACCTATCGCTCTCTCTCTCTCTCTCTGTCTCTCTCTCTCTGCCTCACTTCGTCAACTTGTCCTTAAATAAAACACATGCAAATAAAATAAAATCGTTGAAAATTGCACCAATTAAGTGGGCAATGTGTTGGCGAATCCTTGTGGCATTTATCAGCGATATCAAAGCGTTAAGTGAATTACTTATTCTCTCTCACTCTCTGCGAAAGCAAGGCGATGGCAAGTCAGGCAGCGCAATGCGTTACCTTTCATGTCTACCTGTCCTACCTGGCCAATTCCGTGTTCTTTCGCATCGTGCTAAAGTATAAATGTGTGCGATAGCCGCGATGTTGCATGCGACAATTATATCCACTGAGGCGACGCCAGTTTGGCTCCCGCTCCCAGACACCATCAAGCAACAGTTTGGGGGCATTTGAAGCTGCCGCAAGAGCAAGACTCAAGGATGATATTTACACTTACAGCACAGTCACAGTCACAGTTGGAATGGGGGAATTCGAATTGGAATTGGAATTGGAGTTGGAGTTGTAGTTGTAGTTGGAGTTGAGGTCGGAGACAGCAGCTACTGCTGCCGGTTGACCAGTTCCCATTTCCATTTCCATTGCCGCCTTTGCCGATCGTTTGCTGATCGATTTTCAATCGATCGGCAGCATCATGCAACCGCGCACAGCCCCAACCTCAGCCACAGGTCTGTGCAGCACAGACAACAGCAACAACAACAACAACAACGACGACGACGACGACGACGATTCAGCGTCAGCTCCTTAGTTCAACAAATCGTGCCAAATAACACAACATAATGACAACAAAGCCGACGACAGGAGCGACGACGTCCTCCACTTGTCTGGTTAACTCTGGAGTAAGACTACAGCAGTCGGTGATTGCCATTTCAAGATTTTGCCATACACACTTACACACTCACACTCACACACACTCACTGTGAGGATCGCAAAAATTAAGAGATATTTATAATAAGCACGAAAACCACTTAATACTAACGCCTTTGGCAATTAAGAGCCACAGCTATGGCAAGGATGCAGCCAGAGACATTCCAATGTGCGAATAGCCCAGTTCCTTTACTTTCCATATAAAATATGTATATATATATATCCCAGTCATGTCTGCTCAAAATGTGTTCCTGGTTGCGGTAGATGCTCATTGATGATGCCTTTAGACACTGAAGAGGAGCTGACCTGTCACAGGTTGTGGCTTGCCTTTAGTTATACTTAATAGCGAATCTTCAACATTGCTTAAAACAGTTGTTGATCGAAGCTAAAAGGGACTATATCACTTCTTATGCATGAGATAAGAAATATGTATTATGAAAATTCCTACTGCAAGCATAAGAATTTCAGCTTCACATGCATTATTAACTAACTGCCTATATTTGCAATATACAACAACCTAAAATTGTTTAAATGATTATTCCTATATAGTCGTTGCTGAAAATCCCATCACCTCATGCTGCACCAACCAAGTAGGCCACATCGGACAGCCACTGTAGTCGCACGCTTTGTAGTTATTTATATGTACATACATATATAGATTCATGAATCTGGGCAGCCAACAATGCTTTTCAGCGACTCATCAAAAGCCGCAGGTATGTAAATTTCATGTTGATTTAATTGTTTTCATTCTCTGGATGGTGCAAGAGGTCTCTTTCATTTTAATTTCGTTTCTATCTTCGGCTTTGGTTGGATTCGCGTCGAGCGGTGAAGTTGACGCCTTCGGTGGCTCATTACAATCAATAATAGCAGCTGGCGCTGTGGCTTCAATTGATTCTTTCTTTCAATAGGAACGCGATCGGACAGTAAATGGAATGAAGTGAAATGAATAACTGTTAGGGAGTCGGGCAAGTCGAATTTTTGTTGGGAGCCAGAAGCGAAGCTCGGAGCTGTGGCTCGCTTAAGCGAACGATTATACAAGTGGTTTTCTGATTTGACAGGCGTTAAATTAAAATTTAATTCGGCCATCTATATAATTATAGTGATCCATCCGAGCATACACATTGACGACGACAACGAGGCCGGTGACGTCGACGACTTCTCAGCGCATGTAATTAAAGCCACATTAATCATCCAGGCCCAGAGCCGGGTCCGCGAGCCCAGACCCTGGGCCCCCAAACACCAAACACATTCGCAGCCACTTGAGCCTCCGACTCTGAACCTCTGTATTTGTATTTATATTTGTAGCTGTTGGCTGTGGATGTAGCTGTAGCTGTAGCTGTTGGTGTTGCTGTTGATTCCGTCTTGGTAGCCACAAAATTGTCAGATTTGTCCACTTGAGTTATTTTTGAATGCGCGTCGAGCTCCCTCACTCGCACACTCAGTCGCTCCTCACCTCTCCTCTACGCTCTTTCTCTCTCTCTCTTGCACATCAATGGGTGTCAACGGCTGAATTCCCGACGAATTGTACGAGACCCGTGAGAATTTCACAAATTCTATAAATATATATATTTTGATATATATGTACGAGATATATTGATATATTTACTCTCTCTCTCTCCCTCTCTCTCTCTCTCTCATACACCCACACACGCACCCAATCCGCCCAATTAGATTATCAACTGTTATATATTGTCTTATTTATATATATACGAGATATCACGATATATCGTATATATCGATTCCGTCTTTATTTGTACTCAGCACGTATTTTGGAATGCAAAATTGAATAAATTAAGTTAAAAATTGCACTAAATTCTCGTTTTAAAGCGATAGGAAACTGACAAATCCAAATCCATAGACATGCTTGATTCTTAGATTAGGATTAGATATTGGCATTACACAACATGCGTGTAATATATCTAGTTGGGGAATGATATCATGTTGATTGCACTCTTTAATTAGCCTCCGATTCCGTTTCTGTCTCTGCATCCACATTGATTTCCTCGTCCAGTTCCGATTGCGGCTCCTTGGGCGGCATTCCTCCCATCTGGCGCCAGATGTACTGGCGGGCAAAGTTGAGCGCAAATGCAGCTGCCGACGCCGTGGCGGTAGCGGAGGCCGAGGCCGAGGCAGAGGGCAGGGCCGCTCGAAAGGCGCTATGCTCACCGCCCATTAATAATGGAACTGATGCTGTGATTGAGGCAGGCGGCGGCGCTGTTGCTGTCACTGGGTCGGGGCCGTGGCCCGTAGGGCTTATGCTGGTGTGGGTGGTGGTGGTGGACCTGATGATGGCTGGCACGTTGCTGGTGGTGTTGGTGGTGGTGCTGCTGTTGTTGTTGTTGCCCTCGGAGTGGTAAACACTGGAGGGGGTGGCATATTGTAGGCTGGACTCCTGCTGCGCTGGAGCTGGAATGGGCGATGTCGACGTTGAGCTGTGCTGTTTCAGCAAATTGACCCGTTGATGACGCCGCCATTTCGCTCGTCTGTTGGAAAACCAAACCTAATTGATCAATCAACGGAGAGACAATTTGTTAGTTGAGAAAAAAAGGAGCCAGCGAGTCTGTGTGTCCATGTCAATGTCGATGTGTGGTTAGTAGGGCAACAAAACAATAGCAGAATCGGGCACAGTCCATTGTACACGGCCTTTGCATAAGACGAGACTCACCTGCACCCGCGCCTCGCTCAGTCCCGTGCGTGCCGCCAGCTTCTCGCGTGTGCCCACGCAGGGGTAGTGCGACTTCTCGAATTCCTTCTCCAGCTCGTCCAGCTGCTCAGCACTGAACGTTGTGCGATTGCGCCGAAACTTGGGCTGATCACTGTCCTCCGAGTCGCTGTCCTCGCCCTCAATGTCTGCGAAAGCAGAGTATATCATTCTAGAGATCAGCTATGTAAACTGAACGAGAATTCTTGACTTACCTATCAAGCGATTGGCATCCACGTCGGGTGAACGACTGTCCCGGCTGCCCGACTCCGGCGACAGGGCTGGCAGCGATAGTCGTCCACTGCCCGCGCTGCTGCCACCACCTGCACTGATGCTATTATTGTTGGTATTCGGATTGGAGCTGCCGTCGCTGTTGTAGCTGCTGTTGCCCGGCAAGGCGCCGCTCGCTGCCAACGGCACTGCGCCCCACAGTGGATGATGACCCGGCAACGTGGCCGGCCAGGTGGGAAAGCTCGTGTACGGATGCGAGTGCGGATGCGTGGGATGCAGTGCATAGCCATAGCTAGCAGCTCGAGCGAACTCCGCAGCAGCACGCTCGGCGGCCCGATTGCGCAGGATTCGATTGATGCTGCTCACCGAGGGCGCGGTGGCATTCGTGCAAACACCTGAGAGGGAGTAAGAGAGAGAGAGAGAAATATATGAGATCTATTATATCGAGTAGCTTGGCGCCGGATGTAGTGATGCAGTGCGTCGTGACCTGCTCATGAACCCAAATGCCGGCTGACGCAAATTAGATTGACTGTAATGAGCAGACCAGTTGCGATTGCGATCTACATTTCGAGTAGTCAGTAGTCAGTCGCGGCCAGAGTGCTCTTTGTGTGTGTTCGAACGTCTCATGTGAGCGATGGCAATCGGACGATTCATCGCACAGAGAGCGAGCGATTGACAGACCGAGCGTCGAGCGCCGAGAGTGGAGAGTGGAGAGCCGTGGGGAACTGGTGCGGCGGGTATCTGCTGTATTGAACGTTGAGTGACACAAATGTGAGCACATTTACATATCAATTGACTCTGGCCAGGAGCGGATGTTCATAAATTAGCCAATCGATAAATCTCCCACAGACACACACACACATATATGTATATACCCATACAAATACATCGCGTTCGCTTACAACATTAAATGAGGCTGCAACCACAAAAGTCTCAAGGAACGCAGCTCTTTTGTTGGCTAATTCGCATTACGAGCTCGAGTACTGACAACCGCACCATAAACACATCAAGCTGATGCTGTCAGCTGCGCAAGGAGCTGCAGCTTGGAGCTGCGCGTAACCCTATGCCCGCCCAGACGCACTCGGACCAGTCATTCATTGATGCTGCAGCTTGTCAATGCCTGCTGCAATTTCGCTTTTGGGGGGGCTGCCATCAGTTAATTTTAATTAGCTCAACTGTCTGATCCCGACTACCTGGCCAATTGCCCATCTGTTTGCTGGCATTGGCATTGTTTCCCGCTTTTGGGTACTCACTCACCTTCGCTAATCAGTCTCTCGCGTATTTCCCACGCGAATATCGTTGGGTTCTCGCGTTTGTACTGCTCGATCTTGGAGACAACTGTCGGCGTGGCCACCTTTGGCTTCGAGCCACCAATCAGTCCAGGCGGACGCAATGTGCCTGCAATAGAATAGAAGAAGAACAATAACATTAACTGAACCTAAACCCCTTTCTTATGCTAAATTATACTATCACATATTGAGCTCTGCCTTGGGGCTACTGGCATAATTTTCACATTATCAAACTACCGTCAACTGGGGTCTCGTGTGGGCGTTCGAACTGGCCAAAAAGCCCGCCGGCTACCAACACAATGCTGCTAGCTGCCGCCGACTGATGAACTAACTAGACAATTGAAGGCGCGTTCCACCATTCAATGGCGCGCTAATTTGAATATTTGACTACGACACAATTGTACAACTCGCACCACAACAACAACAACAACAACAACAACCATGACAACAACAATTTCAGCATCAGCGCAGCGCAGCTTCTCGTTGATAATTTGTCGGAAGCGAGTGACAGGTGCACGCTGTTTATCTTGTGAATTAGGCGTTAGAAAATAAGGGGTCACACCTAGAGAAAAAATCTAATAATATATTATCTTTATATATTTTATATTCTAAAGTTTAAAAGTTAACTTAAGCTTTTGGGCAGCTGTTTGTTTACCTTACATTAAAATTAAGATATCATATGTTTATAATAATAACACATCGAAAAGAGAGAGGGAGATAACAATAAAGAGATGAGCTAAAGTATGGTAAATATATATATTTATATAGATAATATGAGAGGAAGCGAGAAAGAGAGTGAGAGAGAAGGAGTTTGATAGGGAAGGGGAGGAAGACTATGAAGAGATAGTTATATAGGAATAGCATTTTTACTTTGGAATAATAACATATAACGAACACATAGAAAGAGGAGGAGAGAGAGAGAAAGAATGAGAGGCATATAAAAAGAGAGATTGCATATATAAAGTGTAACAGAAAGAGAGGCAAAGACAAATGAAGACAAATTAACATAAATGAAGGTAAAAGGCAGAGAGAGTAGAGTAGGGGGTGGTCAATGCTAACTTTGCATGTAATTAAGAGACCTGCTGAAAATATGAATAGCAATCAAAAATACACAGAAAATATTTAGTTGAATATGTAAATGATAGTTCAGCATATATTTCCCTCACACTCAATTCAATATACTTAATATGTATTATTTAAAAATGTTGAACACTTTGCTGCCTTTGATTCGTCTTTTGTACTGTTTCATTTCGCTCAGTGTAGTTAACAATAGTATACTATGCCACACATTGATTGACTATACATTGTCAGAGTGGCAAAAGGTACTCATACTCTATGCATTTACACTTATGTAAATTTAAGTTTGCAAAAAAAAAAAAAAAAAAAAAACTAGTAAAACGGAAATTATTTACACATTTACACAGTTTAAACTAACTAGCGACAAAACCCCAACAGCCCCCATACGCCGCCCTTTGTCTATTTAACTACTGTGAATGAATTATTGCCCCGCCGACTGCACACAGATCAGATAATTTGTGAGTGTGATTCAAAGATAGCTCAATGAATGGCTGTGGTGAACGAATTGAGCAGCGCATTTATTAACTCGTGCGGAGATCAAGGTAGAAGAGGAGTAGAGACTTAAAGATTTATTATAATTAGCATACTCAAGTGGGATGATCGTGTTAACAAAGGAGAAGGAGAAGGTATTGCAGTTGACTGCAATGGAGTCCAGGCCAGGCTAACACCTGGCCTTTGTCACACAGCCTTAATCTATCCAAAGTTACAGCTAACCTCCCTCGATCGAGTGCCCCCTTGGAATTTCGGTCTAGCTTGACGCCAGGCGCGCAGAATTGCAATTTGGAGCGCAAAGAGTTGAGTGTGTGTAATTGGCAACAGGTGTGCGACGGCTCGCTATTGAGCATTGGCTATTGGCCAGGTGTCGGGGCATTGGGCATGGTAAGGTGCAATCGATTTGTCGTGTATACGTGGCCGGCCAACTTGTCTCGCCGGGAGTTACAGTAGTTGACCAAATCGATTACAGACGCTTGAGCCCCTAATTCAGCGGGACACATGGCAATTGGATTTGGAGCGCATGTTTTGTGGTTCCGCGTTATGCAGACGCTGTCGCTGATTGCATTGGTCAGGCTGGACGTGCAGGCCCTTTAAGCCACCCACCACCTAACCACCCAACCACTGAACCACTGTACGCCCCCAATTACTTACCCAGCAGCTTGGATACAGCGCCCTGTTGCGACAGCATATGTTGTGCCAAATCGTAGCCCCTCAGGCCAAACCTTGATAGTTCCAGTAGCCGATGCTGGGAGGCCAAAGCGCTGAGATTTGTGCCCTGAGGTGAGTTGCCCGTGCTGCCGAATAGGCCCAACGTGGGAGCCGCTGGCACCGCAGTCGCCGGGCAATGGTTGTGCGTCAGAGCTGCAAGCAGAGAAGAACAGAGTGAGAGAGAGAGAGTGAGTGAGAGTGAGTGAGAGAAGTGATCAAAATCATTAAATGTCAATTGGAATTTAAACGAAGCTGCTGCCAGAATTCCGCGCATGGCAGCCAAACACCAAGAAATTTGTAGTAGTCAAGTGGACAGGGCGAATGGGGGAAGGGAGGGCATGACAGGCAGTAACAATGATTGGACAAATTTCGGTCTGTTTTTGATCGAACACGTCAAAGAGTGAAGCGAAGACACAGCGCACAGACGACGAGTGCTACAAGCTTTGCCGTTTTGCTGGCGGAAGTGTCAACGTTTATGGTCATAATGGCGTGTCAAGTGGACGTGGTGTGGTCCATTACCGTCCCGTCCATGAATCAGTTTGGCACGGCCAACGATTGCAGACTACTCTGGCCAACTGCTAACTGCTAACTGCGAACTGCGAACTGCCGACTGCCGACTGCCAACAGCTAATTTGAGCTGGAATTTATGAAATTCCTGATGTCTCCGCTGGCAATTTGTTGGGATCGAGCATGGCCTGCTTCTTCGGGTAGCTGTACCGATTAGCAATTCCTCAGATGTAGAGGCTTTTATGTTCATTTTGACATTTTATCTGATCGCGAGAACTGCACACATTTTAACACCTCTGTTTTTATTTATTTAATTTTTTAATTTTTTTTTATTTTGGCATGCCTGCACCGCTGTAGCGCTGCGTGTGTGGCAATGGCATTTAGCCAGTTGCAGATGCGTTGGTATGCCCAACAGGCTCAGAGTCTGACTGACCCTCGACTAGGCTATCTAGCTGTGCTAATTAAGGCCGTGTTGCTGATCTGCTTGGGGGCAAGTCGGCCACATGTTGCACCAATTGTTGTGGTCGCTTGGTTATGGTTATGCCTGATTTATGCTGCGCTCCAAACAATTGACGACCAGCCCAATCACCAGACACGGAGTACATGCTGCCTGCGCTTATGCCACGGATGTCAACAGTGGCTGTGGCAGTCGTACTGGCTGAGGCTGTGGCTGACTCTTGGAACTTGCAACTTGGCTGCAGCAAATGATTTACTACCGATCTTAGCGAGCAATGCGACAGCTACGGTTGCCTCGACGCACCTCAGTCAATTGCAAAATCGGCTTAAAATCGTACGACTTGGCGCAGCTTGTAACAAGAAGCGACGCCGCAACAGAGCGAGAGAAAAGGAATGACAGATGGAGAGTGAGAGAGTGCGAGAGCGAAAGAGGGAGGGAGGGAGGTAGGGTGAACACAAGTGATGATCGCCTCGGAATTCAATTGATAGTTTGATTTATTGCTACCGGTAAAGTTTTTGCCGCAGCGGCTGCCAGCACTGCATATAAATTAAACTTGTCCGCTTTTTTTTGCAGCCCTCCACACTAAGCGCTTTGCTCCACCAGCAGATCCTCGCTATGCCCCATCTCTCTCTCTCGTTCGCTCTCTCGCTCTCTGCCTGTCTCTCTCAACAGTTAGTGCTCGCTGATCTTGTTTGTCGCGCGCAACACATTACTCGTTGGGGCTTCTGGTTTTTAATGCGTAATATTGTGATCTTCACACGTTTAGCTCGGCTGACGATCTGATCGACTTGCAATGAGATTTGCCAGCCAGTTGGATTAATTAAGGCTTAATTACCATTAGAATATATAAGCGCGTAAATTACTCATGCGAGATGTTAAAAAACACTTCAAAACTGTAGAAATCAAAGTCAAATTTGAATTTTCTCAGTACACAAATTTAGCATTTTCGCCTAACGTCAGGTAAAGTTTGTTGTAAATTTATTTCATCTATATATAAATGTTGCTTTTATGCTCTATATCTTTACTTGTCTTGATTGTAATTGTCTTTAATCGCTTAGTTTGGCTTCACAATATTGACTTGCTATTTATAAGCTGAGAACACCTGCGCTCTTTGTAAATTCTTATTTTATCTCCATTGTTTATATATCCTATAGACGTAAATAACTCTTAGAATACAAAAATTGTTGCTAAAGTGTTGTTAAGCAGAGGAAGAATATTTACATTCCTTACAAAAATACATATATACTTGATCAATATTATATTGACTTGATAACTTGTCTTAACTTGATCAGGAAGTTGTTTGGACTGATCTGTCATTAAAATCTTTTATAACTTATATATTCATTTCGATTCTTGAAATTGAGAGTCAACTTTCATGTGATAAGTAGATCAATTATTGCTTTATATGATCAGCATTTCAGTTTTATGTTAAACATTGACAAATCAAGAATTACTACGAATTTCTTTAAGACAAAGTATTATTCTATTTTGATTAAAGACGGATCTGCTGAATTCCAATTCTTCTTTCGATACCTCCCTTTGATCATATTCAGCTTTCATCTTTGCTACATATATTTGTGTATATCAAAATCGTGTATCGCTTTCGATACATCATTCGGATTGATGGTCATTGAGAGAGCGTCAGGGGTTGCTACAGCTAATTTCCGGTCAAGTGACTTGGCTTAGTGCTTAGTGCCACATATAGCTCAAAGTCGGGTGACATAAATGGCATAAACATCATAACCAAGTGGATGGCACTCAAATGCAGGCATCATCATGAGCATCGGTTTAGCTGGGGCTATGTACACTTGAAAATCATTGTGCACACCTTTTATACGGTCGGCTTTCTAAGAATAATGCGAATACACGCATCAAGTAATTCGAAACCCTTAAGTATGGTTTCTGCCCAGTGCTTAAACATCAATGTATGCCATGTACCCATGCCCATGCCCAGGCCCAGGCCGGTCGCAGTTAGTAACTGTGCGTGTTTGTGTGTGCGAGTGTGTGTGTGTGTTGAGTGTGTGCCTTTGCTGGTTTTCCGTCTCTGAGCTCTTTTTATAATTATTTATTTATTGTGCAACTTCCAACACCTTTTAGAGACAAGTCAAAGCTTTGGCCTGCAACCACATTCGCTGGTCTCCCCGCCCACTGCACCGCCGCGCCCCCATCCCCGTCCAGCAGTTGGCTGTCGACGCCGCCAGTGGCAGTCGCATCTCGACGTGGCCACTCGATGGCCGCTTTGGCCGCCGACATGAACTAATTTTATTTGACAACCCATACTTGTGCAAAACAAATTGCCACTGATGTGCGAAAGACCAAAACAGTTGGCAGCCAACTTATTGTTGTTGTTGTTGTTGTTGTTGTTCTTGTTGCTGTTGTGAAATTTCCAAATCATTGCGCTTTTCCAATGGCCAAGTCTCAGACTCAGGCTCGGTCAGGAATTTTTAATTTGGGACTGTCGCCTGCGCTTTTTATTTTATTTATTTATTTATTTATTATTTTTTTTTTTGGCAGCTACTTTGTATATCCTGGACAATTCAGGGAATTGTTTGGATCAGCAAGGTGCTGAGCCGGGTAAGATTTGGCGAGCTTTAGTGGGGGCAAGGGTCAAACTAAGTTTTATTGTTAGACTTACCTGTGGGTGTGGGTAGAACGGCCGTTAGACTGGGATTTGATGTTCCCGTCGGCTGTGCACCGCTGCCCGTTGTAATGGCTTTGTTGGCCGCGTTCTCCAAGCAGCCGCCCAGCAGCGGCAGATGGGGCACAGCTGCCATGCCCACGGGCAAGCCAGCCGCTATGCCCACAGGAGGCATGACTACTGGGGCGGTGGTGCAAGTGGGCGTGACGGTTGAATAATCGACGGCTAGCGCTTGAGCCGCTGTTGTGCTTTTGCTGGAGGTCCTTGTGGTGGCTTCTGCTGCCCCCGTTGTAGCCATGCCCCACTTGCACAACAATAACACAAAATAACACAGTAATCGCTTTTAGTTCTTGACAACTATTGTTAATTCTTCAGCAGCCGATTAAATGTTTACAATTATCTTGAATGTTGAGCGCGTGCTTAGTTAAATGCAATTTTTATTTTCTTTAATTTTATAATTTCGGCTGCAGTCAACTTTGACATGGGCTTTGCTTAACCGTCGGCCTTTTGAGCTCGTCTTGCGACACACTCACACAGACGAAGACATGAACATGCATGCACACACAGTCAAACACGCTCGAGAGGAGCACAGAAAATATTAACGAACGCGAACGGGCTACGTTCCCGTTCGACGCGCACTCACTCACGCTGTTGGCTGACGCCGACTGAGTCGACTGAGACTGAGACAGAAACTGACTCGGCGCGCTTGCTGCCTCTGCTTGCCTGCCTGCTTGCTTGCTCGAATGCCTGCCGGCCTGCCTGCCTGCCTGTCTCTCTGCCGCAGCTGATCGGGGTCTGGTCTGTTATAGTTCAAGCTCTTCTTCTTCTTCTTCTCTTTCGACTGTTGTTGCTTCGTCTTCTTCTTCCACTATCGTTGTTGCTTTGCTTGTCGTTGTGGTTGCCATCGAGCGAGCATTGGGGCTCTGCTTGTTTTACTCGTTTTCGCACGTGTGTAAGTGAGTGAGTGAGTGAATCAATGATTGTGTGTGTGCGAGAGAGCGCACAATTGAGCGATATGGCGAGTTTAGGTTTTCAAACAGTAGTAAAAGTTCAATAATTAATTGACTACCTAAGCAGTCGCTGCTTTGTTTAGCACCAACAGCAGCAGCTCTGCCGCTGCTGAGCAGCTCAAAAAACTTTTCGACCAGTTTAATTGATGAGTGATTTTGTTTTGTAATACGGGGCGTATGTGTGACATGGTAAAAGTTTTTCGTATTCCATTTTATTTCTTCTTCTTATTCTTCTCCTTCTGTCAACTGCCTGCTATGGCGTGCACATAACGGGGGAGCTGGTAGAAAAGTTGTGAAGCGAACGGAAGCCCGGGCTGCCGTTGCTGCTAATCGCACACTTTGATTATGATATATGAGGGCATTCATGGTTGCTGCTTGTCTGCCACTGCGGACCTCATCGTCCGATTGTCCGTTGGCTGTCTGCGGACTGGCTTTGCAATGGCTCAGCGTGGGCGCCCGCTGTGCAGGAGCCATCCAACTGCATGAAGGCCGGGCCAGGGTGAGCAAAAAACGCATTAAGGCAGACATCAATGGCAGGTCCAGGCAAAAAAGCTAAGAATTCGCGACTGGCTAGCCAGTAACAGTAACCGATTAAGCTCAAACCAACCCCACCGCAAAACATACACAATCAGTGTGAGAGGGATGCAAATAGTTTTCGTTGTTGGTTAGAGCGAGTGAGCAAAAATCATGGTTCTACGTTCTACGTTCACATCCACCCTACTCCTACTGCCCAGTGGCAGTGTGAGCGAGACGCACTTACACAGACAGTGGCCGATGCGACACGACGCGACGTGCCTAATTGATTTATTTGCCCATTCCCGAGCTTATTCCCGTTGCCCATTCCACTCTCCAGCACTTACATATATATGTATGCATATATGTATGCAAGTGACACAGCGACGCTGGTTGGCTTTGCTTTGGATTGCCGTGCCCTTGCGGCCCATGGCTGAATGTCTGTAAGTCTGTAAGATTGTACATATGTTGAGTACGAGTATTTCTTTAAGTAATGGCTGTCGGACGAACTGCGGTAGCTCTTGTTTCTCGTTCTCGCCGTTGTGATTATGGCAAATGGAGCGCCGCTCATCGTGCGTGACTCTGTGTAGGCCTGTGCAGCTTTGAAAACGGCGCTTTTCTTGCCTCGCATATGCACATACATATGTATACAGTTATGTAGCGGAAGCTCTGGTTTGTTTTGGCAGCCAATTGTCTACTTTGAAGGCGTCGCAATGCAGTAAAAGTGTCGCAGATGCCGCACTTCCATAAAACCAACAACCGCAATCAACAACATGGCAATTTTTGGTTGAAACTATCTATTATATATAGAACATGAAGGCTCTTAGTGGGGCGTGATTACCAGCTCCGATGACTGCTAATTAGCCCTCTGTCGGATAATGAAAAATAATCAATTTTAATGGGATGTAATTTGCCACCGCAAAAGCAACAATAATTCAAATTAAAAGGCAAACTCTAACCGGCAAAATGCCACCGCAAATACAATAACAATCACAGATACACACACACACACGCATACGCACACACACACACACACATGTAGACACGCACGCGCACAATTGACTACTAATATTAATATTTGTGTTTATTTCCTAATATAAAAGACGAAGCAAAAAGTTGCGTTTCACGAACAATTTTTAATTTGACTGTGAGAGAGGAACATAAAATTTGTCTTTAGTTAAATGCTGTTGCCTTTTCGTCTCATTTTCACACTGTAGCTCAACTTACATAATCAAAATGCCCATGTCATAATTACGGGCTCAATTGAGTTTGAGTCGAACTCAACTTGAGTGAGAGCGCCGCATAAGGTAGAGGCGGGCCAGTCACACCAATGCTACTACAGCTACCTGTACAACAGTCGTCTCGCTCTAGCATATGTATTTGCCGCATGCACTCGACAGCCAATGAGCGATGGCGACGGTCGCTCACTGAACCCCCACTAAACGGTTAAAGACGATTTGTACGTTCTCATTTGGAATGTAAACGCTTCCGTATAAGTCGCGCACAGACTATGTACGTATGTATGTGTGGGTGCGTGTGAGTCGGTTGGTAATGCTATAGAAAATCATTATTGCTGCCTTATTTCTCACTGCAGTTGATTGTCGTAGATTGGATAATGGCGCTCGGTCGATTCAAACCGCTCCGCCCGCCACCCTTTGGCCCCTTGATGATTGATTTTCATTTTGTTTTTGGCCAACATGATTGATTACGTTAATTACGCGCCTAATTAAGCATTTATCACTGTATCTAATGGACTCACAAAGAGCTCGCTCTATGCGCCATTTGAAAACCAATTGTGTCGCTGCCGATGTTGCCAACAAATTATGCTCGCGCCTAATTACGTTTCGTGCGCCTTTTTTCGGGTATGGGGAATTAATTATGGCCGCCTGACAGCCAGCCGCCACCGTCACCGTCACCACAGCCGCTGCCGCCGCCATTATTTTAACATTATTTCACTATTATTTCTGTAGCAGAGTTCCTAGTCAGATAGCGATCTAGTATCTACATGCAAGTGGCAGCCAATGCCCAATGCCCAAGCCCAGCCCAAGCCCAAGCCCAAAACGCAAGACACAGCCGAAAGCGAAGTCAAAGCCCTCCTGCGCAGACCCGCGCATATTTGTGGTAGCCACGCTTCCTGTTTTTGTTTGTTTGGCGGGCCCAGCTGTCCGCCAGTCCGGCTGTTTGTCCGTCTGCAACATAGACAAGAAGTGCCCGTTGTGGGCTTTTTTGTGCCTTTGGTTAGCGGCGCGGTGATGTTTACCCATATGTAGGCATATGCATATGCTGATTGCGATTGCGGGTGTGTGTAATGGTCTAACCAAGGGGTTATACGGCTATCCGCATCAGTATTCATAAGTATTCCCCCCCAACCAACGATACTCTTTGGGCAATAACACAATGGCCACAAACCTTTTGAACCGTAAAAATGAAATTTGCCGCCGCTGATGAATTTTTTTCCATTTTCATTTTGTATTCTGTTATTTTTTTTTTTTTTTTCATAGCTCTTTAAGAATTATACACGACTGTAATTAGAAATACTTAATGTTGAAGTCGGAATTTAGGCAGAGGTATTAACGGCCAATAGAAGATTTTACATCTCAGCTTATTTGGGGAATTGCAGTCGAAGTTCTTCAGCGCTTTCGACCCACAGTCAGCGGAAATGAGCTCGGGCTTCTCTTTTTTTGTTGTCGCCGCTCGACAATGGCCGCCATCTGAGGAAGTGCTTAGCGCCTGCTCAGAATTATAAAGTTCCGCCCATTGTTTGGCCACAACCAAAAGGCAAAGCTGCCCAAAAGCTTCTAGTTTGAATACCAACTAATCGATTGTTTTTATTGTGGCCTTCTTTTTAAAAAGCGGACGCAAATGGAGTTTTACAAGTCTATAAAAGAGAAGAAAAAAAAAAAAAACACATAAATATGTATTTTTTGCTACTGAATTTTACGAATTTTGTGATAAACAAATGTTTAGTCACTACGCAACTGAAATTCGATATTAAAGCTTTTTAGAAACAAATAAACTGAATAACCTATAAACATCTTTTATTAATAGTGCATAGCCAGAAACTTTTAGAGATTTGAGCTCAAAAGATATTCATCTCTGAAAGAAAACCGTAAAATGTATTTTGAAATCATTTTTTATTACATACGTCATATTATTATGAGTGCTAATGTCATATGTTATATGATAGCAGCCCATAGTCAAATCCATGCTCGTCTTCCATCACGCACTCACACACAGACACAGGAGATGACCTCCACTAGCTGCCGGCTACTGGCGAAATGTAATGATTAACTCCTCGCCGTCGCTAAATTAAGTGAGTTTTTACTTAACTACGGATCGAGAGGGGGAATGGGTGGGGTGCATGGGGGAAGCGTTGGGGGCAGGCACGCGGGGCAAGTTCTTAACGCAGGGCTCCTGCGACAAGCTAATTCAGATGCTGCTGCTGCTGCTGCTGCAGCAGTTGAATTGGAAGCCAGGCATTGCGTGTCTGGGGCAGAAATGATTTCCACATACCACAGCAGTTAAAGCCCTTAAGTCAGGGAGAAAATCCAATTAAATTCGGTAGCGAAAGAAATAAGTCCGAACTGTCGGTAAAATGATTCTACATACACGTATTTGCGTCAACATTGATTTTGCAGAAACAACAACTGACGATGACACGGACGAAGCGAAGGGCAAAGCAGCTGAAGACCGAGACGGAGACGAAGATGGAACAGTAGACGGAGCTGGAGACGGAGGTGGAGACGGAGACGAACTAAAGTAGTTCATGTGCATGGCGTGATTGAGGACGAACCCAGAGCTGAGGACAGCAGCAACAGCAACAGCAACAGCAACAACATCAGCAGCAGCAGCAGCAGCAGCAGCAACAGCAACAGCAGCAGTTTTCTGAGGCGTGATCCGAGTGTAAGCGTTGGGATTGGACTCGCATTCTATAGATATTCTTTGGCAGTCGCAGCCGCAAAACCGTCGAAAAGTTGCGTGCCCATAGGTCTTCTGTGTAATTGCGCAACAATTGTCAGACCCCAGTCTTAGTCCCAGCCTCAGCCTCAATCTCTGCCTCTGTCGCCGTCGCAGTCGCTGCTCAGTCGCTGATTTTAAGGGCGCATTGCATCAACCGCAATCAAGACACGGACACGTCATGAGCAAGAAAACAAAACACAAAAAAAAAAAAAAAAAAAACAGAAATGAATGGAAAAAAAAACTCCTGCAGCTATGGCTACCTTCGTGTTTGCGTCAAACTTGCGGAAATCTGATTTTAAAATTATTAACAACATGCAATGGCTAAATAGTTTTGCATTCGATAACAAAAGGCGCTCCTCCACCCGGTCCCCATTGAGCTGGACTCAAAAACATGTTGACTGTTCGACTTGGCTGGCGGGAGCGCAGAGGAGAGGTGGGGCAGTTGGCAGGTTGCAACAGGAGCGCCGCACGTCACGAACCAATTTCCGATTGCTCAAAGTAAAACTCGAGTTTCGCTGATGATTGTGCTGATGACCCGATCAGCATTTCGACCAGCTCCAACTCCAGCTCTAGTCAGCGCCATCGCCATCGCCATCGCCAGTTTGAGTTCCCAATTTGCTATGTATGCACTAGATGGCAGCATTTGCATTCACATTCAAATCGAGGCTGTCCAGTGACCGCAACGTATAATTCACAAATTCAAATTCAAACGATCGAAAGGCACTTTTAGTTAGCGAACCGTTATAAGGTTAATTAAATGCAACACAGGCCATGCTCTGCACCCTGCACCCAGCCAGACCCATCGGATGGGCCATTCCCAGTGCGGCTCCACTTCACGGAAAAGTAGCTACAACTACGCTTTCATTTCCAGCCAGCGGCAGCAGTTTCTCCAATGCGGTTGCAATTAGAAGTTGCACAAAAAGCGCAATAAGAGAAAAACAAAGCGAACATGAAAAACAAAATGGCGATAAATACCGCAATTTGCATATAAATGGACGTAGCAACGTCTTTAGTCACCCGAATCTTGAGCAAACCATAAGACCGATTAACATTGTTGTCGACTGCCTGACGAGCTGCCGGCGTGGGAGGGCGAAGGAGCGGCAAACCTATGGGTGGCGGAGGAGGGCGGAGAAGGGCGTGTGGAAAGCGTACCAAATACAACAGCTACAACAACGACTTGTTACATTGTTACGAGTTACGAGTTACGAGCCACGAGTAGCGAAGCGCAATTGCCAGCGCTGAGGAGCGCCGAACGGTGGGCAGGAGGCACGGCGCGGCTGACGGGCACGGAAAACGCAGCAAAATGGCGGCCGAGAGCCGTCAGAGCGTGGCAACAACACCAGAACCAGACCCAGATGGAGATGGCGACGGTGGTGTCGCCGGTGTTGGAGGTTAGAGGTGCTGCTAGTGATGGTGATGGTGGTGGTGGTGGTGGTGATGCCATCAAGCGTGTTGGGCTGGTTGGGCAGCGCACTGGGAGATGTTGGTGTTGGAGCTGGCGTTGCCTGATGGTAGAGCTCTATGCACGTAATTGCATTGCTTTTTGTTTCGGCTTCTGTCCGAGCTGTAAAAACGCGGCCAGGCCAAGTCTGCCTGGCGGGCTGGCAACCACCCGCCGTCCCCACCGCCACAGCCATCCTGGCCCTGGTGATTGCTACTATTATGCAAATGCCATTCACAGGTAATTACCACGCTGCACCGTTATAATTGCGCTCGAAGCCCAGCTACGAATCACGATTGCAGCTCCAGCTCCAGTCTAGCGTTTGCCTTCTACTTTTTTTCTTGCCACTGTGGCAAGTAAATCGAAACTGCCAACAAGAGCAACCAGGTGGCAACGAAGATGGCCCCACAATCCAACTTTCCCATTGCGAAGCCACAGCGTAACACAAAATGATTTCATCGCTTCAGACTTCAGACAGGGAAATAAGTCTCAAAACTCTCATATAGTTAATACAAGTTATTTATGGTACAAGGTAATGAATGCTGTGAATGAACTAGTTTGTTAGTTAGTGAATTAGGTATATTATATAGAAGAATAAGAATCTTAAGATATAATCAATTTATGGCAGCTACTATTTCCAGTATACAACTTGTTTGAATCTGGTCGAATTTCTATTCATCAAAATTACAGGAAAGTATTCAATAAAATTCATTACAAGTCTGCAGTTAATATATGTACCTTACATCTTTCAACTTAAACAAATTAATTGTGTTTTATTCCTGTTGATGTATGCGCAGTTAATGTGAAGAGATTGCTGCCATTTGCTGAAGACAAAGATTTGCTTTTGAGGCGACGGCGACGGCGATGGCGATGGCCAGTGATGTCGATGACACCTTTTAGCTGCATGGGAATTGGCTGGCGGACAGGCGCTGGCAAATTAGAACAACTTAAAAACGCGGCGGCATGCATTAGCGCATTTACCTTGCCCCGGCACACCTGGGTTCTCTGCAGCCATACTAACATATATACATACATATGTTTTATCGGCATCCTCATCGGCATCAGCATCCGCATCGGTGCAGCCGCGAATCCTTTTTTCGCAGTCTGTTCTGGAGCGCTATCAAAAAGTAATAAATCTGCGGCTGATCTGTCGTAAATCTTTGCGTTCCCTTCATGATTTACCCACATAAATCAAAATTATCGAAGCGTCGCGCCGCGATGCGCTCCAGCCGAATCGTTCTTTGTCCCAAAGCAACGGTCAAAGCTGAACTTGTTAACCGCTGCGAAGTGTTAAATGCATTCAACTGCTGATTTGTCTGTGTCTGTCTGCCTGTCTGTCTGTCTGTGTTCGCTTGTCAGAATGTCCTGTTCCGAACTGGACTGGCCGTACCTGGTCCGGCATTAACATGTGACAACTGCCCAACCAAATTGAAGTCGATGAAGAGGACAAAGAAAATCCTCAAATTGTTTTTTTCTCGCATTTCGATCATTGCGTTTAGCACTGCAATTATCGCCTGCAAGGAAAATGCATTCCAGCTGTCCGCATTGACCCAATCAAGTGGTTCACCCACCCGGGTCACGCAGCCAGACTAGAGACGAGTCGGCTTGAAATTCGTCACATGCAAAGTGAAATTACCTGGTCGGCTAATTTCATTTAATTTTCGGGCCAAAAAAGAAGCGACCGCCACAATTATAGCATATTTTCCCCAATTAATAATTAATAATTTGTTTGGGTCACGAAACGATATCGTCTCGTCTCGTCTCGTTTCGTTTCGTTTCGTTTCGTTTGGCTTCGTCTGGTTCGACCTGGTGTGTGAACTCCAAAGCTACTCATGGATGCCTAGATATCTACAACACGCACAGCACAACTTGAAGGTGTATACCATTTGGTTTTTGGTTTTTATTTGTATTTTTTTTTTTTTTTTTTTTTTTTTTTGGCCTAAAGAAGAAGCCGGGTGAAAGGCAAACCCAGGTTGACCGAGACGTTTAATTGCTGTCACAAAGTCGTCTGTGTTGAGGTCGAGTTCGAGTCGACTCGACTTACCCGGGCACGGCAATGGGAAATCTTTTGTACGCAGCTACGCGTAATATCATTAAGAGTTCGCTTGGCAAACGAAACACGCAAGTTCAGCCGGAGGTGCAGAGCCTATTTTGTTGTGCAAGTGCTGTTTCCTTCCTGCCTGGCTGCCTGGCTGCCAGTCCAAACTGACAGCTGTCTGATGCTTGCGCATCTGTTGAGATGAGTCTCCATCATTGAGCCGCACTGATTTCGGGTCTGTCATGTGGTTGCATCTAGAATCGCCTGATATCCTTTGGCAACAATTTGTGCGCGTAGTGCAGCGATAAATTAATACAGCCACATTAAACTACACACACACACACACACACACACACACACACACTCGTACACACTCAAAGCGACATTGTTGCTCAATTGATAACCATCGGCAGCCTCGTTCTGCTGCCCCCCAGCTCCACCTTCTCAATTCCTCAATTTGCTGCTGGCTGTGACGCAAATTGCGCTGAGCTTCTCTTATTTTAGTCAATGCGCCAATAGAGACATCAAGCAAACCAGGCCAGACCCTCAGCCCAGACCCAGACCCGAGTACTTACAGCTGCCAGCCCCAGCCCAGCCCCTGTCCCTGCCTCAGCCGCAGCATCGGCGTGGCTCTATACCCCACTTTCAACTTGAGTTATGTTTGTCGCTGGCTGTGAATGAAGCGATGTGCGACCAGGATTGGCTAATGTACGATCCCAATGCCAGGCCACAGCCAAGCTGTGACTGCCACTGCCCACTCATGTTCGCCTCCTTAGCTAAAGCCCGACAGCCAGCTCGGTATCATCAAAATTGTCGTTGGCTCGCAGTTAAATTAAGTCATAAATTCAGTATTTATCTGTTGAATGTAGTTTGTTGTCCGGTCATCACTTCTGCCGTTCTGCCGTTCTGCCTTTGTCGCTGCAGTCAGCCGGGCAGCCGGTCAGCCGGGCAGCTGGGCAGGCAGTCAGGCAGCTCCTCCTCCTGCCCACATCCCACTGCGCACTCTCCCAACTCTTATCCATGCTGCTGTTGCTGCTTTTATGGCAGCAGATAGTGCGGGCAGCAGCAGCAGGGCGCGGCCTGGGGGCCCAGACGAGTTGCAGTTGCTCGCATGTGTCAACTGGCGCTCCCTTTGCAGCTCCACGATTGGAGCTGAAACTGAAACGTCGGATCTGGAGCTGTAGCTTTAGCTGTAGCTGCAGCTCCATAGACTTGAAGTTAGTTTAGCTTCACTTAGCTGCAGCTCTCGAGACGCTCGTAATTGGATTGGCTTGTCTCTTAGCACTTGGTCCGAAACAAGTCCGCGATGGTTTTCCAGCGAAGTGTCTGACTGTGTGTGTTTTATATTTATTTTTTGCCTTTGTGTTGTATTTTTATTTGAAAAGTTTGTCAGATTTATTATTGCACATCAATTAGCTGCCAGCTGAGGGCATCAACCAGGCCCAAAGCAAACCAAACCAACCAGCCAAGTTCCATTCACATCTGCAACACGTATTCGTACAAATTGTTGATAATTCAGATCAATACAGCAGTGCGTATTGCTGCCCCGTCTCGACTGTCTGTCAATTAGTCACTCTGACACGCTGCTCACGAAATCTTTATCTTTATCAGTTGCTGCCGTAGACTGTTTACTATTTCGACATTGTCTTGCCGGCCATTTATTGAAACATAACGCATTGTGGGCATTTTTTAATGTCAACTCCGATGCTGACAGAAGCCAGAACGTTGCTCACAAGTCAGGTGCTGTCAGGTGCTGCACTAGACGACTTAGAACTGCGCCAACCAACAATCCCAATCCCAGCCAACGACTGGGAGTCGCACAGTTGCAGGTAGCCGAGTGCCCTCCGATTGTCACTCTCTGCAGTTTGGTTTTCAGCTTTTGTTTTTGTTGCCGTGTCAAGCCAGAGCTGAGCAACAGCAACGCCAACGCTGATGGGACGATGACATCGAGTACTGAGTACTGATTACTGTGTGTTCCATTGCCAGCAGCATCAGCAGCATCAGCAGCATCAGCCGCAGTCACCCCAACTCTCGCTCACGTGCGACTCCCCAGCCTCTGCGACTCCGATTCAGAGTCTGCGGCTCAGCAAGCGTGAAATATTTTGACAAATCGCAGCCACTTAATCAAAAATCATCATCAAAAAGCGATCGATGTTTTGTACTGAGGTAGCAACCGGCTACAAAGGACAAGCCGGCATAGCTCTCGTATGTGTGCGTATGTGTGTGTGTGTGTGTGTGTGTGTGTGTGGGTTAAGCAAGGTGTAGCTAGAGATTTCCGTCAGAGCTGATAAAAGGAAAACGTGGAGAAGGACAGGCAGCGGGGTGCCTGGAAAATGGAATTAGTAGCTTTAAAGTGTCTGCCGCACTTGTCGCCTAGTCGCCACCGACACATGTATGTGTGTGCTTAAGAGTGAAAGAGAGGACTAAATAGAGAGAGATAGACGGTTAGTGTAACATAATGACAATTCATTTATGTTACCACGTGATTAGGTCTCATATTAATCTTCATAATGCCGCTGCTTATGAGCTACGTGACACACACACACACACACCCATACACACACAGATGCATTCTGGCATGCATATGTATGTATGTTAACTAACCGATTGACGTTGATTATCGATGGGTCGCGCGACTCTGGCTACCTTTGCCGCTGCCGTCAGCCATCTGAGGACCCCAACCCGATCGCCCATGCACATAAATTGACAGACATTCATCATTTAGTTGGAGACGTGACGAATTAACAACATAAACAGGCTAATAAATGCACGGAAAATAAATATGTAGAATACATCAAATAGAATAGAGTACATAAGCAAAGGAAAACGTTCTCGAATGCGACCTGAACTGGAGACCAGCTTAGCAGCATTTTAATTTGTAAGACATAGAGGAATTTCTCACAAATTACAATTTTACTTACATTTATTTTTTTTTCAATTTAACTATAGTTCTCTGAGTATAGCTCATGTGAAAGAGAATAGGTATTATATATAAATAGTCTCAAGTCAGCTGCATCTTCTAATATGTATACCCATATGTTATACCCATTTAACTATCTTTTGCGCTTACAGGGTATTCTAAGCTCATCGAATTGAAGCAATTGTAGAAGTCTTCCAAGTTGAAAACTCATCAGCCAGATGATTTTGCAGTTCATTGAATTCAATTTCAATGCGAAGCAACTGCTGCGTGCCCCAACTTCGATCCTATAACCTGCAGATGGCGCAATTACAAAGCGCCAGGCAAGGCGCAGCAGCAACCCGTTATTAAAGTGTATCAGGAAACAAATGCTTAAATCACGCGACGCAAACAAACTCAAATATAATCTCCATGTGGCAGGAGACAGAGACACAGACAGAGAGAGCGAGAGAGAGAGCGAGAGAGGCCACAAAGGTCGATTGCTTCATCCGACAGGCAGGTGATGAGACGTCATGCAAGGCCGAGACTGGCTAGATAGGTTATTAGAGCAGCCGATTAGATGTGAAGCTAACGGCCACACCTTGCTGCAGTTGGCGGCTGCCCATGTCACACATTGGAAGCTGCTGGCCGCACGCGATTGCAGCCGCCTTGGAGGCCGGGGGCCAAATGTTCATGGGCAGCGCATGCTGAACACGCGCAGGACCAGGATACGCATCTATCACTTGAGAATGTTCTTTGGTGTTTTTTTTTTTTTTTTTTTTTTTTTTTCTGTATGACTTCAAAAACTCACCTGTCTGTCGTGGCATTTCCGCCGGCCACCAAAAAACAAAAAATATACACAAAAATTAACCTCAAATGTTGCGTCATTATCAGAAACACAAGTTGATCGTCTCCTTCTTCGCCTTCATTTTTTTTTAGACGCGCATCCAAAATTTATGCCATATTGACCTTATGCACATTGCTCTAATTTTTTCCGTTGGTTATCGTCCTTTTTGTTTCAATCAGCAGTCGAGCTGCTTCGCTATGCTCCTTCGCTTACCCCTTGCATAGGGCGATCTCGTATTTTGATGAATTGATGATGGGGTCTGGATGTGAGTGTGGAGTGGAAACCCTTTGCGCTGTGTTTTTCTTAATTTGGAATTTATTTAAATCTACAGTAGTGCAACTAAGGGCTGCATGCTCCCGTGTGCCAGCCAGTCAGTCACTCACTCACTGAGTCCGACTGGCAATGGGGTTCGTCGCCTTCGTTTTGGCAGGTGCAGCGACTCGCTGCTAATGCATAAATAACGCATTCAGCTTCAGGCTCGCAGCTCTTTCATTTTTTTTGTGTTTCTTGTTGTTTCAAGTTCGGTGTCCAAAATTTTAAAAGGCGTTTAGCTTGTTACCTTTTAATAATACCATTTAATTTGCCCCGCTCACTTTGGCCTTTGCTGCGTAGGTGCGCAACCATCAATCAGCTCGTGGTCGGAGATAGCGCCGTGTTGTACGTAACAAAACACATTTTAAACTGCAATTCATATTTCATTTCTCGTCTCTTTTCGTTTTTGTGGATCACGTCGTCTTAATTTTTTATGCCAGCACTAGACCATGGACAGTTCAAGATACCATCTCCTCAGGATGCGCACTTGCCCTACAAGTCACTCTTCACCTTGCGGCTTTTAATATAAAGAGTGCTTTGTTCTCTTATATAACCAATTATCGTTTATAACACTTTCTTTTTTGTGTTATGCTTAAACTAGAAAGTCATATTCCCTTTAGACTAATGAATACTGACTATATCTCTTTTTAATAAGTTTTGTATATGCCTCTAAAGTTTTCTTCTATACACCAAGCTGAGCTCTCTCTATCTTAAAGTAAGAAATTTTGCTGTATTAAGTAGTCAAGAATGTTTTTATTTGCGGTCCACATGTATTGCTTTATCTTTGAGTTATGTTGAAGTATGAGTAATTGTATTCAGCTCCAGTTGGAGTGACCACTTAGGGTGAACCCATGACAAAGGCAAATGGGCGAAACATGGCTGACGCATTCTAATGGCCGGTATCAGCACGCGCACCCGCATCCCCGAAATGAGGGTGTGTGTGTGGGCGCATTGTGTGGCTACTGTGGCCAGTCAGAGAGTCGCTGCCCAGGGGGGTAGGTATGTGTGTGGTGTGTGCTGAAGTTGGCGCTGGCTTAAGCCAGCTGGCTGCCTATACTGACAAATAAATTATGGCACACACACGCAGGCACAAACTTCCGCTGCCACAGCAACAATCCATTGAATGCGGGTCCAATTCAGTTCGAATCGGCAGTGAAAGGCGGCGTGTGAGCATCAAGCCTACTGGAAATTGAAGCATGAACTACGCGGAGTTGCGAAGGCGCAGGCTAAGGAGGTTCATTGAAATTGGAATCTGCACTCCGATCGCAGGGCTTGCAGGAAATCCAAAGCCACAAATTGCTGGGTAGCGCGCGCGGAAAACCAACTGGCGATAAGCGGCCGAAACAGACGGAGGCCGACAATTGGCCAACGATCGACCAGGAGTTGGCTGACGAACGGGCCGAGGCCGGCGTACGTTGCGGAGCTGTAGAGCTGTCTGTGTGTTTATGAAGTTGTGGATTTTTCGACGGTTTCATTTTCAAGCTGACTGCAATTACATGCCGTAAATTTGTCAAGGCGCGATAAATGTGCAACAGCGGCTGCAAACGGAGCAGGCGGCATGTTGGCGGGAGGCGGGAGGCAGGATGACGGGAGGTTGCGTAGTGGCAGCCTAATGCATGTAATCTGCCACTCAACACCCTGTCAGATGGTCCAAGACGTCCGCCCTGTTAAGGTTAACCAATTTGGCCCGGGTCCAGGCCAGGGGTTACACAAATGGAGCTGCATATGCGAGCACTCCAAATTGTTTCATGTGCTGTTGTCCAACATGGTCAAAAACTCAGCGCTACAACGAGCATGTTTGGCCATAACACTCGCCATAACCATAACCGGCAACAAACTAACTGGGAGAGCGCGGCTCAAAGAGCAACTGAGACGCGATTTGGGGATTGGAATTGAGCTTGGTATTGGAATTGTGCGCGCCTGACGAGGCCAATTCATGCTCACATTTTGGGCTGGTTAATTAAATACGGATTTCATTTTAATGGTCGATAAAACTTGATGAGATACTTTAATGGCCGCGTCTGCAGGATACGTAGCTCGGTTGGGGCCATAGATGTCGATGCTGAGGCGGAGGCGGCGATGTTGGCTTCTCTGGCGTGCTAAATCACCGTTAAAGCGATAAGATTAAGTTGGCCAAGTCGCACTGCCGCAACTCTGGCAGCATCCACAATGCTGCAAACGCGGCGAGCATAATCTGCTTTTTACGAGCCAATTGGCAACACAATCTCCACCACGGAACACGGCCAACTCGCTCTCCCTGCTGGCCAATACATTGTTGCCGAGGCGCACAAAATTAATTGCTGATGAATGTCAATTTCGCAGACACGGATACATTGCCGCCTATTGACGTTGCTGTTCACCCCTGACCCCGCCCTGCCGCTCATCATGCCGCCTTCTGCCAACGACAACTGGAGCTTCGGTTCAAAGTCATTGGCAAAAACGATGTAAGCCTATTGGCAGCGACTGCGACAGCGACAGCAACAGCGACCGCATTTGTTGCACCCACCTACAGCCCCTTGCTGGCACCCTTCTCCACCATTCGGCGACCGCTTTCGTTAGCGGCTTACGAGTCTCCCCTTTGGCCGCTCGGGCAACCATAACCGTTTGCAATGCGAAGCATAAAATTAAAATGTTGCACTAAAACGTCCCGCGCCGCCCCATTCGCCGCTGCCGGCCAACGAGCGCTGAGGCGCGCTCATTAAAAACGCCATAAATGCAATAAAACGTAGAGCAAACATCGATTAAACAATATTTATGGGGCTTCACTTGCACATTGTTCGTTGGCTCTGAGCCGAGCACGTCCGTGAATCCACGCTCGACCCAACCACAGCCGACCCTGCGTAACCCCTACACCCTCCACCCCACCCACTCCCTCTCCTGCCCATTTATTCGACACGTCTCTTTGCTCGTCTTTTTTTTTTAGCACGTTGCTGACGGAAGAAATTTTGAAAGTCTCTCTATAATTATTATATGAGCGTGGATAAGTTAGAGATTCTATTAGTTTATAAAATACAATTTTCAGCAAACCATGCTTAAATTAATCAGAATTAAATATATATGAAATAGAAACAAGTAAAGAGATAGAGAGAGAGAGAGTCTGGCAAATTAAAATTAATTTTGTGTAATACTTAATAATTTCCCATAATTATACAGCTGCCTCAGGCATTACTAACTGTGGCAGCAGCTCAACGTATGGCTATATAATCATTAAGTTTATGTAAATAAAATTGAATAAATATTAACGGATGAACATTTCAATTTGGTTTTGGCAACAATGGCCAGAGATGCAGCAATTTGGCAGACTTTGCGGTTGAAGATATTAGCCAAAGAGGCAGCTGTTTAGGGTAGGGGTTACGGGTCAGGCTCAAACTGCCGGCCAAGTGTTGAGACAATAGCAGAGCGCGGCGCTCAATGAATAACAATTACAGCTATTAATCTTGGTCCAAACTGGCGGTTTGGCTACGCTCGAGCTGGGGTCGACTTGTGGTTAGCTGTGTTCTGCTCCTTCTACGCTTTTTAGCCCGGCAATTTGCAGCCCATTTATTTATTTGTTAAGTGGCCGTAAAAACGGCAACAGCAACAGCAACGGCAGCAGCAGCAGCAGCAGCAACGGCAACGGCACTTGGTTGCGTCTCTGTCACCTTTTTTCACAGTATTATATATTTTTGTAAAAGAAACATTTTGAAATTTATACATATTGTATAAGTAATAATTGTGCGGAAAACGGAAACAATGGAGGTTGTGTAATGCGTCAGGGGAGGGGCCGCAGTTGCCAACCATCTGGCCATCTGGTGTTGGACAACCCAGCTAGTCAGCCAGTCAGCCTGTGGCTGTGCGCTTGGAAAGGAGTGAAAATTGCACGTAATTACCTACACACACACACACACACACACACACACATCCATGGTCATAGAAGCACATGCACCATTGGTAAATGGTAAATGGTAAATGTGGTCATTATATGCCGCATACGCGACCGGCAAGCGAACACGATTACGACCAGTAACAGGCGCAAACGCCTTCGTGTCCAGGTGAGCTGCACCCAATGCGCCGACTGGGCCAAATCCGCCATTCTAACTGCCCGACTCTATGTACATACGTATGTATGTATGTATGGATGTGTGTAGACTATAATAGCCGCCACAGGAAGCACTCGCGATGGCGATCAGCGCACTTACGAGTGCGACTACAGCTTACGGTCATAACCAGGCACAGGCATAGTCAAGCTGCAATTGCCACTGCAGTAGCCAGCCACAGCAAGTGTAATCATGCGCCAGTTATTTATTGTATAGCTCCACAACTCAAAAGGCCCGGACAGCATTGAGTGCCGCCAGGTGATGCCAGCAAGAAGAGGTCAAGAAGCCAGCGCCCACAGTGGAAGAAAGCCAGCCAATTATGATTAACTATGCCAGTGAAGCGCAACCATTTTTTGGTTTACGCTTGCGGCTCTTCAATGAAAATTCAGTAGGTGTTGCCAATGACTCGGCTGCTGACCGAAAGGGTTGACAGACTTTTGACCGAATTCCAAACAGAGGCACGCAGCACAAGAAACAAAACCTAAAAAAAAACCGCCCCTCAAAATAACGCTGGCCGAGCGTATAATTGAGGCGAGACCCAAATGCCATTTCGAAATGGAAATTCAACTTACCCCAGCTCGGCCTGGCTCCAGTTCCATTTCCATTTCCATTTCCATTTCCATTACCATTTCCATTTGCAGGCAAACTGAAATTTTGGTTGGCGTTTTGGTTGGCTTAATTTTCGACCCTACCGCAGAGCTTACCACAATTTAAATTTAATGATTATTTGCATTTGAAATTCAATAATTTGCATTTTGAAGAAAATCAAAAGTCCAAGAGTCTGACTCTGGCTTCACGACTGCACGTGAGGAACAGAAGTAAACGAATATGTGTGTTTTTAGGCACAAATTATATAGTAGAACACTTACTTAGATATGTATACGTACATTTGCCTGGGATGTGGCCACAAATTGTGGGTTATTGAGTTCGGGGGACACACTCAAGTGGCTTCGTTTGTACATATAGGAATGTCCAACTGATATTTATACAACTCTAAAATATTGATGGCGACTTCTTGGACTTAATTATATGTAAGCCCGACTCGATTCGAATACGGCTAATGTGATTCAGTGGCCATCCATATGGTCCCGGTGTGAGCGTATAAATGTTTTCCCATGGATATCATTATTACGCCGAAGTCAGTCGTGAATCTCATAGATTTCGACATCAGCGAACGAGCGATCCGCTCAACTGAGCAAATGGGCTCAAATGAGACACTTCTAAGTAAAACTCAATGTCGGGACGCACTGGAGCCCAACCGCTGCCGCACAGCATCCAAATGACAAACATGATTCGCGTAATAGCCACAATAGCCAACAACAACAACAGAAATAAAGGAAAAAGAAACGAAAACTCCAAATTTTGAATTTGATTTTGTTTTCGGTTTCATTGGATTCGGTTTAATCCAATTAGGCTAGGCTGCGTTATTGTGGATAAAGAGATCGCGAGACGGAGCATTATGAGAGAGTTATGGGAACGCTTTTGTCGTTGCTTGAGCCGATTGCGATCTTCGAAAGCTTATCAGCTGCTAGTTGCCGCAGCCGCTGCACATATTTAATAAGCGTCAGCCTAAACATGAGCACTCATCATTCAGGTACAAGCTGGTCATTCATCACGCAAACGGCCACATGAAGACATCATCACAAAACGTTTACGTTCACGTTCATGTGCTGGGGTCAGCTGGGTCAGCTGTCTGTGCTTCGGTTAACTGGTTAACAATAACAACTGGCAGGCCATTTGAGGAATTGCAGCGCAGTACGCATTTAATTGAATTAAATTCCAATTCCTGTTCCTCGCTCTCAGAGAGACGCGAGTTCTTTTGCTTGGACTCTCGACATTCGCCTGCCTATCGCTTTGATCAGTCAATCCAATTATTTGCAAAATTTTGTCACATAAATAACTAGGCGAGGAGCTCACGAGCACCAATGGCCAGGCGGCGCCCCTAGAGTCGTTGTTTCAGTCGTTGCTGCTTCAAGCTGATGTTGAAGTTGATGTTGAAGTTGAAGTTGAAGTTTCCTTTCATGTTTCCACCTGTCGAGGTGAGCCGTGTGGAGGTGAGCTCGTCTTCCTGGTGGCCGCTACAGCGGACGTGGCGTTGGCGTGCCGATTACCCCTGCTCCCTGCTGTCCTCGCATTGTTGTTGTCGCCCGCTGCGCAGGTCCTCAGTTTGGCCATTGACCAATGGACAAGGGTGACGAAAGCAACGAGACCTGCGTGCCACCGCACACAGCATTCACATTCAAATCGAGCGTAGACATTTTATGTTTTATGCTAAGGTGTTAATTGAATTCGTTTTGCATAAGTGGAAGTGGAAGGAGCAACAGGAGTGGAAGGAGAGGCAGTTCCAGTAGCTGTATCAGCAGCAAGGAGACCACCTGCACACAGGGGAAACAGCAACTGCAACAGCAACGGCAACGGCAACGGCAACAGCAGTGGCAGCAGCGGCAACCCTTTTGCATAGTCAGCATTGTGTGTTAATTGTTGCAACAATAAGAGCAACGGGGCCAAAACAAAGCGAACGACCAATTGTCAACATGACAGCAACAGACAACAGTTAGCAGCGATCGTTGTTGCTGCGGCTCTGGCTCTGGCTATGGCTCTGGCTGTGACTGTGACTGTGACTGTCGCCTGCTGCTGATGTTGCCGCTGTTTATTGTTTGTACGGCGTGATCTTTATCGGCGCATAGTATTTGCATATTCAAGCAGTCAGGGCAAGGGACGACGGGCCGGGCATATCCATTGTGTGTGTCGTTGTCGTCTTTATTATGTCATTGCATCATCAGCGCCTCTTTATCGCCATCCGTCATGCACATTGTGTAGAAATTAGCACATAACCCAAATGTGTAAAATACACGCGTGTAAATTAATTGCCAACAATTAGTGCAGCAGCCAAAGGTGGAGAGAGAGTGAGAGAGCTGTAGACTGTAAGGAAGTGGTTCATCTAGCCGCACTTGCTGCTAGCTCTAGCCAATCTTCATGTGTATGTGCTCGGCTGCTAATAAAGTCTGTTGGCTAACTTATTCGAGTCCAAAGTCACATCAGGCGAATCTCACAGGTGTCAAGCAGCTGGACAGCCGCGAGTGTGCAGCAAACCTGACAGCAGAATGCCCTTTAATGTCGCATTCGCCGAGTGGCGACTGCCGATTCACGAGTGCTGCTGTGGTGCAGTGGTGCAACAAGCGATCCATGCAAATGTCGGTGTCGCGCGATTGTCACACAGCGCAAATAAAACATAAAACGGGCCGTCTCAGCTATAAATCATGAGGATTGCATTGCAACCAGCTGCTAGCTGCTAGCTACTGGCTGCTGGCTGCTGACTGCTGGGCAAACTACTTGAGAACTTGGTCATTGCTGCCCACAGTGTTAAAGCTTGTTGTTTTGGTGTCGCTGAATCTGGATCGAATTCCGCAAAGCTTACAAAGACAATCGACTGCCTTCATATGAAAGCTGGCCGATCGGCGCATAAATTAACAATCTAATTACCGCGCCGATCCCGCCAAATCTCGCCGGAAAATCATGAAGCGCAACCGACACTGAGCACGAGCATTCACCATTTGTATGCAAATTACTTTGTCGACGGCGACGGCGACGTCGACGATGCCAGCGTTTCGCTGAGGCACAATCATAATCGACGTCATAATATCGTTACGACGCCGTCGTTATCACCTGGCCAACTAGAGTCTGGCCAAAGAGCCGAAGCTATCGGCTGCATTTAATAAATTTGCATATAAATTGCAGCAACTGCGCTGCCTCTGCCGCTTTCGCTGCCGCTGCCTCAGTTTCAGTCTCAGTCTCTGTCTGAGTCGCGATTTGCTCTTCCATTTAAATCGATGCGCACCGTAAGCAATTTTTGAATTTATGTAAGCATTTCGTTCGCAGATTTAATTGACACGATGCCGGCTAAAAACCTTCGGCCTGGCTCTTCCGCTGCTCCCCGTCCAGTAATCCAATTAGCCCCGTCGACGTTTCGTACAAGAAAAAGCACTTGTCGCCGGTCAGTCCGGCTGTGGCCCAGCCCATCCTCGGCTCGAATCGGCACCAGGACTGAGATTCAAGCTCGGCCACGGCTTCAGTTCCATTTCCTAATGAAGATGTTTTCGGTTCGCAATTGGCCCCTAGGCATTGTGGCAGCTCCGCTCCATATTGACGTCACTCACAGCCAATCGGGCTATAAAAAATAAATAAATTGCGACAGAACATAAATAACAAAAGTTGCACTTGCCCATATAGAACAACTATATAAATATGTTAAATATAAAATGGAATTGGAATTGGATTTGGATATACTAGCTATGGGCTGGGCTGGTAGTACCGTTGCTGCCCTTCCTCCGTCGCTGCGTTGCGGCTATTTTCAAATTCAATTTAATTCACTTTGTTCGATGAGCATTATCTGGCGATAGCAGATAAATTGGGATCACTTCACGCTCTTAATGGGAACTGAATGGGAACGACGCTGAACCTTAGCCTGCGGCCACAACAGACACACACACACACACAGATACAGACATACACGTCGGTCGTTGGGACAGTGGCTAAAGTAGCCAAGCATTGACACGGCTACAGGTGACGGTGATGGTGACCAGGTTGCCAACGAATGAGTGGTCAAAAAGGTGAGCACAAACGACATCGCATGCGCACAATCTGTACAGCAGCCGCCTGCGAAAGAGTGAGAGTGATGGCACATAAGAAAGAGAGAGAGAGAGAGAGGGAGAGGGAGCGAGAGCGGCTGGCAAGGTGTCGAGAAAGGCAGCAAAAGACGACTCCAGGCCACGAGGAGCTTAGGCTGTTGCTGTGGCTGTGTTGATGCCCGTTTGCCCAAAGAGATATCACAATAAATTAGGAAACGAAATCTTTACTAAATAAAGACATAAATTACACACCGAATCGCACTATGCGTACGACGAGGCCCGATGTCCGTCTTCCCGAACTTCAAATAAAAAGCAGCCAACTATGTTTGTCTCTTGGCCGAACAGAACACAGAGACAAAAAAGTAAAAAAAAAAAAAAAAAAAATACAAAATAAAACGTTGAGCCACAATGGCGACAACAGGAACGACATGACAGCAAAGTGGAAGGCTTATAAAAAGCGAGAGAAATACAAATAATCAAACGAAATGTATTTTATAGGGTGATAAGAATCAATGAAGCCACTGAAATCCTATAGAGACATATTGTATGCATTATGAGGCATCATCACCCCGACCCAGATCAGACCAAAGCAACGAAAAAAGAGAGAAGCGCCCGCCGTGCCCCCACTCTAAACTCCATTTAAATGGAGGTTTAGCCAACGGCAGCACGAATAATGATCGCCAAGTATCCAGATCCAATCCAGAGCTGAAGCTGCAGCTGAAGATGCAGATGGAGAGCGCCTTTGTTGCTTATCAGTAGGTTGGGTTGGCTTTGGGTTTCCTTGTCGTTGTTGCTGGGTCAATTAGTGGGCGAGTAAGGCGCATGAATACGTTGATCTCAACGTTAAGGTTAACGTTAATGTTAATGCTAATGCTAAGGTGGCTGCGACACTGGTTCAAACTCTGTTGAGGCTGTTGGCGTTAATGTGTGCTGGGAGGGGGAGGCAGGTTCATTTATGCGTGATTTGCTGGAACGTGATCTGTTGCATCTAAACTCGAACTGGCCTTTGTTTGGTTTGATTTGACCGCGGCAGCCAACAACAGTCCATATCAACAACGGTCTTCTGTGATTTTGGGACAGGCCATAAATCTTACGTCCAAGCAACCTAAAAATGCCATTTAACATTTTTTTCGTTTTTTCGTTTTTTTGGTAGTAGTCGCGCTTAAAGACTGTCACCAGGCTAGGCAAACGGAGAACAATAGGCCGTAGTTTGGAGGCACGGGAATGCATTTTAATTACGCGCAGCGACATAACTTTTGGTTAATTACGCCGCACTGTGACCAAGCCTCCGCTTAAGCCATTAGAATGCCGAGGTTTATGCGCGTACAAAGTGGTTCGAAATGGCTCGAAGTGGAGCAGTGACAGCAGCCGCCTTAACTCTTTGATTGGACATTGTTTGAGTCTGCATTAATCCCGCTAATAACTCATCTGTTGTAGCTTTGTTTGCTCCCCTCACTCTCAGTCACTCTCAGTAACTCTCTCTCTTTTCACTCTCTTTCTATTCAGACATTCTCCAGTTAACCCACACAATGCTGCAAAATCAGTAGACACAAAACAAAGTTTTTTCAATAAAAGTGCCCAAAATCAATTCATAATAATTGATCATAATTCGGTAGCCGACCGCTAATTGGACGCTTTACAATACAATCGAATTGAACACGGGCCGAGCCAAAACAATAAACAAATTTAACAAAATATTAACACGAATTTATCAAATGCAAATCGACAAAAGGAGAAATTCCAGAATTCAAATTCAAATATGAGTAGAAACTAAAGACACTTTAACTCTTGACAGAGTATTAGCTTTTATTTGTGCTCTAAGCCTCATTATTGATTTACAGATTGGTTTTCCCCCGATTATATGGACAGAGCGTAATATAAGGGCTTATTGGATCAAAGCTAATTTCTATGGTGGCGTGTGTGGATTGTTAAAGTGTGCGAAGGTCTTTCAGCAACAGCTAACAATTGGCATTTACTTTGGAACATAACTTATGGCAGTTAGTTCTACATTGCACACAAGTTCTTCTTGTAATAATATTGCTGATAATATATAACTTCATCAGCATACTAACCTAAACCGACCTCAATAACCATGTCTAAATCCAAATCAAAATCCAACTCCAAGTCCAAGTCAAAGTGTTGCTGCTCATAAAGTTGTTGTTGTTATTGCTGTCGCTGCTATTCTTAATTAAGCCTACGGGAATGCATAGAATGTCTTTGGCTTTGGGGCACTATCAACACCTCATTACTCTTTTGATCACACTCCTCGTTAATGAAGATGTCAGGCAGCTGCTGCTGCCGCTGCTGCTGCTGCTGCTGCTAATGTCGTTGCCGTTGCCGTTGCCGTTGCCGTTGCTGTTGCTGTTGCTGCTGCTGTGGCACAGTGAAACACAAGACGCACAAAACAAAACCAATTTGAATTCAAAATCAAAAATCAATGCTTAGCATTCCATTTTTGTGGTGGCTGTTTGTAGCGACCAAAGCGACAAAGATTAAATATATAACTCTTCTTTTGGTAGACCGCTTAGACCTTTCTCGCCGGCCATGCCGCACTCTTGATGCCCTACTCTCGCATGCATGACCAACGGCACAGCTGTGCTGAATGGCCCGCAGCGTGCAGCGTAGCTTGGCTTGGAAACCTGTATCTGCATAAAGTTATAAACAAAGAAAACAAATTTGTCTTATCGCCCGATTCCTAATGAGATGACAACGAGACAAAATCACTCGGTCGCAACGCGTTGAAAGCGCGAGCTCATTTAAGGAGCGGACAAATACAAATGCACACATTTTAATCACTTTGCTCATTAACAACATCAGTTTGAGAAACCTTTAGAGTGGAGTGTATATATCAGTATGCCTGCCATTGTTGCAGTTACAAAGGGTTTGTCTATAACTATTTGAGCTGCCCACGCTTTAGCAGCAAAAGTTTCACAGCTTCCGAACTAATGTAGAAAATATGCAGATATATAAAATTTACAAATCTTTAAATTTCCAAAATTCCAAATCCATTAAAATGTAATTTTCCATTTTACATACATACACATATACAGGTATTAAAGCCAACTCTCGTTGGAAATCAATTTGACAATCATTCCATGAGCTTCAAGTGTTCCGAAAGCAGCAAGACAGTCGTGGCAGCTGGGCAGCTGGGCAGGTGAGGTAGGTGATTGCTGTGCCAGCCCTCCGGCAAGGGCTGGCAATTGGCAACAATGTTGTCGTATTAGTTAACGTAACTAACTTTAGTTATTGCGCGTGTTGTGATTTCGTGCTTTTATGGTCCATTTAAGACTATGAGATGGAAATGTTGTGTCGGCGTTGCCAACAGATTTATCACCGGGCCCCTAACCGGGTGGTGCCTGCCGCAAGCCGTGGACCCAAGCCTCAAATCAAGCGCCACTCGGGGTGGAGAGTGAGGCACAGGCAGTCGCGCTAGAGCCTGGGTAAAGTTCATCGATTTCAGCCAACCCAAACGATAAAACTGTGCGCAGTGATCAACAGAAGAATGGCAAAAAGATCTTTCAACATTGTTGCAAGCGCTGAGCAATTTTACTGTAAAAACACAACAAACAACAGACAACACACATCCTGAAAGCTAACCAAGTGTCCAGCTCCAGCTCCAGCTTCGGTGACTGCGACGCCGATCGTAAAAATGTTTGACTGCGATTATATGGCGCTCATGAGAGCGCCACTTTGTCAGGGCCTGGAGCTCAGATGTTGATGGACTGGACTCGATCAGCCCAGGGGCGTGCTAGGACTTAGCTCTGTCCAAAAGGGGGTTGCCACGGAGCATGCAACGAGACACGGCCAGGCAACAAATTGGAAAACAACAAGCGGACAACAGATTGTCTGGTGATATATATGGAGAGACATATACAGCATAAATGCATACACACACACACACACACACAGGTGTGTGTATTATTTAGGTATAATTTATGGAGCGAGAGGTGAAAATATTTTCAATAGAAGGTGATTTAAATTTATTAAAGGAATGCTTACGAGCAGTCACACAGCACTAAATTAGAATAAGTCCGATTCGAAGGGGCCGAGAGGGGCCTGGCTGGCCTGGCTCATAAAAACTCAAGTAAATTGAATCAGTGTGTGTCTGAATATACATATATGTGTATTTGTGTTTGTATTTGTGTTTGTGTATGAGTATGACTGGGCGCACGCTTGCACAGATCAGATTGAGCGAGCATCTGAATTGGGACCATCGAGACGCCTCATCAGCATTTGCATCTAAGTATCGACAACGAGGCAAAGCGGCCTCTTATCAGATTGAGAAATGCGTATATACGAGTGCACAACATACTCAGCGCGCGACTCCTCATTTAAATCTCGGCCAGAGAGCCAGAACGAGCCTAAAACCCTAACCAGCCGCAGTCGCACGCTTGTGATCCGAACGCGCCGAGTTCGCCTTTTGTTAACACCATAATTTACATTGATTTATGTGCTTAGTTGACTCTGCATTTTTAATCGGTTAGCCCGGGCATCGTCACCGTCACCATCATCAGCTCGACGATGCCCGAGCACCTTTACCTCTCCGACTGCTTTTGCTCTCATCTATGTATGTGTGTGTGTGTGTGTGTGTGAGCGCGCGGCTTCATTTGGTTATAATTAAAATGTCGATGTTATCAACCCGATTTGGACATATTGGCCATTACACTCGAAATTTAAGCGATTTCTATGCGCGTATTTTGATTTTGATTTCGATTTCATTTCCCGTCTCTTTCTCCAACTCGTGCGCTGTTCCATTCGAGTTCGTTTTCTGTTTATGTCTCTATTTCAGTCGCTCTGTCGGCAACACAATGAATATTGATTAAATTAATATTTAATAACGTTTTAAGAAGCTTTTGAGTGTTAAATGTTTATTTATGCTCATTGGCTGTGCTCTCTGTTGCTGTCATATATATCTTACCCCAACCCGCTAGCCCTATTCGTGTCGCTGATTATTTTGGATTGTTTGGAACCGTGTGTGCTTAGAACAAAAAACTTATATGCATACATACATGGATATCGATTTTAAGTTTACCTTTTTCCCTTGTATTCACGTGTTAATGCTATCCAAAACGCATAAATATGTGTATTTAAGAAACTTTTTTACATAAATTATGAAATATCAAGTGGCTGATTGAGTAATGTAAACAAAAATTTGTATATTAGCCTAAAATGCTATAGCTTCCATATTTATGGTCTTGAATACGTTACATATGTATATAGCTGCTGATTCTTCAATAAATTGGGATAAATATTGCAGCTG
Organism: Drosophila koepferae; assembly: GCA_030914345.1. Classification (NCBI taxonomy): domain Eukaryota; kingdom Metazoa; phylum Arthropoda; class Insecta; order Diptera; family Drosophilidae; genus Drosophila; species Drosophila koepferae. The sequence continues at coordinate 8,585,050 of JAUESR010000202.1, forward strand.
AGATATGCAGACAGATTCTAGCCATTATCTAGCCAATCGATACTTTCTCTATTACATCAACTCATTTCTCGGGTTTCTAGCTGAAAAATAAATATAAATATATATTCATCAAATTATCAAGTAATTTGAGTCATCCAATTTAAATAAAGAAAACAATCAAATGTAATTTTTTCAACAGTTTATTATTGCGACTCTGCTGTGAGAGACATTATATATAATTAAATTGAGACATCGCACACGTGTGCGAGACAACTTAAGCTAAGTTTACGCTATATCGGAGTGTATCAATATCAGTTCAAACGCAACCAAATACAAATACATAGCTGCCTATATACAATAGTAGCGCCTATATAGACATTGACAGTCACGCGCCACGGACACAAACGTATATATATATATATATATATATATATATATATATATGTATAACTATATGTATATGTATATAGTTATCTGAGCATACATGGCTAAGCTTAAGCCTAGGCTAGGGCTAAGTTACAGATAAATATTGCATACGCTATAGCCTTAAATGGTGATGAGGTAAGCCGGGCAGCAGCTACGGACGACCTACGGCCGGCAATGGATAGAAAAAAAATATATAAATAAAATTGTATTCGTAGTCGTGTGCCGCAATAGAGGGGGAAAAAAGGTGAGTGAACAAAGTGGAGCAAGTAGTGCAAACTAGTAGTAAGTATTAGTTACAATTTGAGTTTAATTTTAGGCATGTCCAAACACACACACACACACACAATCACACACACATACACATGAACAAGTAATTGCAGCATGTTGCAATTACATGTTGCAGCTTGCCGCACAACTTAATACAGCTCGCTGCTGCAGCCCGATCCGCAACCAAGTGGGTGAGCAGCATTTTAACTTTGGTTTTCGATTTGTTTTGCCAGCGTCGCCGAGTCTCATATTACAGAGCACAACACGAATGTCACCGCCCCCGCTTGTTAGATGAGCGAGCGGTGGAGAGGATGGAGAGGGGCAGGGATGTGGGCTGGTGGGCTGGTGGGGAGGCTGGCTGGCTGGCTGGCTGGCTGTCGCTGTCAATCACAAGCGCGCACACAACTCAAGTTTTCAATTAGAAGCTCTCTCTTTCTCTCTATCTCTTTACATTTATCTTCTGTCTCTGTCGGTGTCCCCTACCGGTCATGCTTTAGGAGCTGCATCGTGGTGGGTGCATCGGAGGATGACAGTCGGCCCACCTTTGCCACTGGCGACTCAATTTCAGCATCGGAGTCGTCGTGCACATTGATTTCCTCATCAGAGTCTGACGACGAATTGTCCACGGTGACCGTCGCACCTGCCGCCACCGATGCACACTCTCCAGCATAATGGAGGCGCGAGCGCTGCTCCTCTGCAACGGTCAGAGAGGCGGCAACGGCATACTGACGTGCCAGGCCTAGAGCAAAGGCTGCGGCCGAGGGCGAACCCACCAAGCTGCGGAAGGCGCTGCGCTCTCCGCCCATCGACAGACTGGACGTTGGACTGCCACAGACGCCACCCGAAGTAGGTGAATGTTGTTGTTGTTGTTGTTGTTGTTGCTGCTGCTGCTGTTGTTGCTGGTGATAGTGGTTGAAGAGCTGCAGCGCCGCTGGATGCGTGGGCAAGTGATGATGGTGCCCTGGTGGCCCTGGCGGAAGCGCATGCAGCGGATGCATCATAACTGATGGCGACGACTGCGCCGTTGCCAGCGGCGAGTCCGCGCACAGCACCGATGGATGCCCATGCGGGGTGGTCGGCGCTGAGGCGTTGCTGTGACTGCTCGGCGTAGGAGAACTGTTGGCTGGCCCATCGTTCGATTGCTGCGAGTGTATGGGATTGGCGGGACTGGAGCGCTGGCGTTTGAGCAGATTCATACGCTGATGGCGGCGCCATTTCGCGCGACGATTCGAGAACCAAACCTGAGAGAAACAAGCAAAAGAGATGCGACGATGGTTAGGCGTGCCACTTGGAGGCAGTTGCACAGCTTTCACTTACCTGCACGCGCGCTTCGCTGAGGCTGGTGCGGCTGGAGAGTCGCTCGCGCGTGCTAACGCATGGATAGTGGCTCTTGTCGAACTCCTTTTCCAGCTCCTCTAACTGCTCCGGGCTGAAGGTGGTGCGATTGCGTCGAAACTTTGGCTCATCATCGTCGTCCAGGTAATCGGAATCAATCTGCCTATTCTCATCCGCCGACTCCAAAGTTTCGTGGCTACCAGAGCCAGGCGAGATGGCGCGATTCAGAGGCGCGCCTGAACCGCCAGCTGCGCTGCCCAACAGATTCGCTGAGCTCAAGCTTAGGCTGCCAGGCGTGACGCTACCCGCACTGGGTGGCAGATTGGCCAACGTGGGCGCTGCCACGGGCCAGAGCGCGGAAGGTGGCGGCGGCACAGGTGAGCCGCCAGGCACGTTGCCCGGATGCCAGGTAAAGCTGCCATATGGATGTGGCGGCGGCGGATACAAGCCATAGGCAGCCGTGCGAGCGAACTCGCTGGCCACACGCTCAGCGGCGCGATTGCGCAGGATGCGATTGATGCTGCTCACCGAGGGAGCAGTTGCATTCGTGCAAACACCTGCAAGGCGAGAGGGCACAATTAGTAGACAACAGCAGCAGAGCAGAAACGGATGCGCAGCTCAAAAGCTGCCGCCACTGATCAATGATCACAATGGAGATTATCCGCGTGGGTCTGGATGGCTTGATTTGAGCAAAGGCAATTACCCTCGGACGACTTACCTTCAGAGATTAAGCGCTCGCGTATCTCCCAGGCGAAGATCGTTGGATTCTCGCGCTTGTATTGTTCGATTTTGGAGACGACTGTTGGAGTAGCCACTTTTGGCTTGGAGCCACCAATTAGACCAGGTGGACGCAAGGAGCCTGTGTACAAGCGAGACAATTGTTATAGATAATGCGATAGTGTGTGTGTGAGAGAGAGAGAGCGAGAGAGACAGAGAGAGAGAAGGGAAATGAATTATAGCTTATGGATTATGTTTGCGAGTAATCAAGGATGCAACCCACAATCGTCAGTTAGCTTTCGTTTACGGTAGTTAGCGAGCTGCCCCGGCTTATCGTGCTCATTTAATAGCTTTATCGGAGAACAACATCAGCTGCACCCCATACACAACACGATCCCGTTGCTCCCTTCTGCGCGTCGATTAGGGCAGCCTTTTTTGATTAATGAGCCGCGGCTCGAGTCGTTCGAGGCGTTTATGCAATTTTAAGTGCCCAAATTACGCATGCCACAGCAGGCAGCAGCCAGCAGACGTAGCCAGACAGGGGCACCGGCCAAGGATAATAACATTATAAATAATTGTGTTTATCAATAAAATTGGCAAACAAATCGAATACAAAATATTTTAACTGATTGTGCAAGTTGCTGGAACGAGCAGGAGGAGGAGAAGGAGCGAGATGAGATGTGGAATTTACTTACCCAACAGCTTGGAGACAGCACCCTGTTGTGTGAGCATGTGTTGGGCAATGTCATAGCCGCGCAGACCGCCAAAGCGCGAGAACTCCAATAGGCGATGCTGCGACATCAAAGCGCCGAGCGTGCTGCCAGTTGCTGCTGCTGCTGCGGCAGCGGCGGCTGCTGTTGCCGCCGTTGGCCCACCGCTGTTGCCAGCAACGAAACCAGGTGGTATTTGCACAGTTGTTGGGGCTGTTGTTGTCGTTGAGGCTGCTGGTAAAGCCGACGCCACTGCAATTGAACGAATTGAATGATAATTGGCCATTGTTATCATTATTCCTTTAGGAGTATTTGTTGTTTTTTTGGTGTTGTTGTTATGTTTTTAGTTATTGCTGCTGCTGCTGTTGTTGTTATGGTTTGCTGTTGTCACTGTCAGCCACAATGGTTAATTATGATAAATTAACGGTTAATTGTGTTGACGTTGACTAAACTGACCCAAAGCCGCCGAGCAACTGCCGCTGACAGCAGCAACAGCAGCAATGGCGTTGCTCAATTGTCAATGGCCAAAGCAAATACTTGTTTTATATTTATAAGAAACTAATATTTGAATGGAACGCAACTTTAATAACACTTAACAGATTTTACTTTGTTTCTGGACATAATTTAGCACCATAAAAACCAAATTAAAATTAAAATTAAAATATTTAATCAGCTGTCGCAGAACCTGTGCAGCTTTTGTTGAATTTAAGGTATACACATTATAGTATTGTCGTTAATATTTATTGTTATACATATATTTTTGTATTTTTTTTTTTTTTTAATTATTTCTAATGTCTAGCTCGTGCACCTCCCTGAGCTCCCGCCTAGCGCCAGCTTTTCGTATTTCGGTATTTCCCTACAATTGTCAATTAGCGGGAAAAAAAAATAAATAAACAAAGACAAAACATTTTGCGTTTAAGCTACGTCTGCTTATCGAATGTCAAAATATTTTTTACATTTTTATACTCAAATATATTTAATACGGCTAAAGTATTGAATGAATTTTTGGGGGGTTACTAACGGAGCTATCACAAATGATGAAAAAGACTTTGGCTAAAATATTTTGTGATTAAATTTAATTTTCCGAAACAAAGAGCTCAACTAACAACTGAATTGCTTCTTCATTCACATTGTCTTTTCGAAATAGCAGTGGCATTGCAGGAAGTATTGAAACCACCGTCGGCAATTGATGATTTTCAAATTGTGTCAAAATCTTACCACTGGATGGGTGCGGTGCCAGCGATGACAGTCGTTGGGGATGTGGCTCCATTTTCCAGTGTGCAGCCGCAATGCTAGAACCTGCAGCAGTTAGCGAGCCAAAATCACGGTTCAAGCTCGGCTCAATCAACATGTCAGCAGCGTTTGGTCGCCTAGCTATAAATTCGATTCGTTTAGCTTGGATACAGTTGGCTTTACAGTTTCGAAAGTTTTCACAACACAGCACTAAGTGACACAGTTAATGTCACTGTGACAGTCACAGACGCGTCGCAATTATTGATTGTGGAGCAGTCACATACATGTAAATCTCTGGGCATGGAGACAGACTCGGTGGCAAACGGAAACGCAATGCGACCAATTAAATTCATAACGTGCTCCTCACTGCACCCGCGTACATGACCCAGCCGAAATGATGGGTTTAAAATTACTTTTGTTATTATTGTCGACGTTGTTCCGTTTGAACGTTGTTCACGTGAAAGCCGCTCTCAGCACACTGAGTGGCAGCCGCAAGTGGCTTGAATTTCACCTGGAACTGGCTGCCGCTGCTGCTGCTGTCGGCCTCTCCACTCACTCAGCGTTCCACTCAACGCTGTTGAGTGCTTTTGGCATGCCAACCGGTTTTTCAACTTCGGCGCACTTTCATAATGGCGGCCGTTGTCTGATGAGCCGCAAGCGTGCGAGCGAGACAACGGTATGGTATGCAACTAGCGCACACAATTCAAGCAATTACATGCCTCTCCCCCTCACACCAATAACTGGACGAAACGGAGCGCGCCAAGTAGGCAGTGGCCAACGCGCTCATGACTGCGTCCAAGCGTATAAACAACCAGCCTCAGGAAAAGGAAGGCAACCCCCCGCATACTCCGCATGTGCAAGGCGAAATACAATTTATTTATGATAAGGCCTTGCTTATGTTCAAAGTGCACTATACTAGTGTCATGGAGTATCTGCAAGAACTAGTGCATATTTAACTAGGTATTTAAAAAGTTTCAACTGGACTCTTTAATAAACATTACAACTAACTCGATTTTCTATATATATATATAGCTGACAATTATTCGAATATAATAGATCGAATTTTTTAAAGACCTCATTTTTTATGTAGCAATTATTATAGGTAGTTACAATTGTATGGCAAGAAAATTGTACTTATACAAATGAAGATTATTTGAAAGTATAGTATAGACGCCCCAGTAAAAAATGTAAGCCTTAGATGATTATTCGAATTACTATATATGTATATTCAATTCAGAAATGTAGTAGATATTCTACACACTAAATAATAATTATTTAATATAAGTATAGCTGTCTCAAGAATGTTGATATAGATCGATAGGATAGTGTGAATACAAAGAGCACTTTTCGATGGCTCATTTGAACAATCAACGAATAAATTCCAAGCTTAAGTCAAGCAGGATTACTATATATTTGTCTCAGGAAAAGAAATAAGTAAATTGCAAAAAAATTGGAAAAAAAATTCTAAAATTTGTTCCTTGCATAAATTCAATAAACAAAAAAAGATACATTTGTAAAGTTCTTTTACCTTATGGGAATTTGCATGATTGACAACTCATAAGCAGCTTTGATGTGTTGCCTCGCACATGCACACATACACACTGAGAACCCAAGAGATAAACACACACATCTATACAGACATCGAAGTTGCTCAGATTTGTGTGTTTCCTTGGCGTTTTGTGGTTTTTGGTGTGCGTGCTGAATGATTGATGCGCTGCCTGGGCAAGGCGACTCAAAGCTGCATTGGAACTGCAACTAAGCTACACTTGGCGTGATGTTCAAGCCACACAGAATGCCCGTTGGGGGCAATGGCAATGGCAGTGGCAGTGGCAACAGTGGTGCCTACACAGAAGCCAAATTGCATCGATACCTGTGAATTGAGAATTGGCTAGCTGCCGGCGTAATTTGAAGTCGAGTCGAGCTAAAAAGCAATTACCAGTTGACTGCCTGTCTTCCATAGAACATAAATCTGCACAGTTAAAAGATCGGCAAATGCTTTAAATAATGCACCAAATGGCTAACAAGTTCTCTTGCTAACGGTTAACCAATAACACATACACACACACACACAGCCAAGTATATGCATATCAATGTATTTCGTACATACATACATACATCAAATTGTGAAAGGCAAATCATGAATGAACTGACGACGATGAAAGCTGACGATGACGCTCGAGTGCTTTTATGCCAGAGATCCAGAGCAAACGCAAACAATCGAACAGGAATAATTTACTATGTAAATAAGACGTGAGTCGAGGCTGGAATTGGAGTTGGAGTTGGAGTTGGAATCAGAGCTGGAGTCGGGGCTCGAGAGTAGCGTGCGCCCTCGCGCCATCGAGTGGCACTTCAACAATCAAGCATTCACACAAGCAGATGGTTCGCAGCCGCCAGCGACCACCTAAACGAAATTTCATTTACTTTTCGCCTGTCATCACGGCGCAATCGCAATCGCTGCTGTTGCTGCTGACTCGCCCGAATGTAGATATCTATATAGATATATATATACATACAGATAATAAAAATATGTATATGTATGTGTGTGTGTGTGCATATGCACAACGAACACTCGCTTTATTGAGTGTTTGTTTACCTAATTCGATTACCGATCGCGTCCGTTCGCCATAATCCACAAAACACTTGACCATTTGGGTGGCACATATATGAACACACACACACATGCATATACACGAATATGCAGATCTTCGTGCTCTTCGAGCAAGCAATCATTGCAGAGTAATAAGGTTGCTGACTTAATTCAAGCGCTCTAAAGTGGAAGCCTTCCACTGGAAGGGTGTGCATGGCATATCTTAATGCAATTAAATGGAAAATTGAAACAGCTGTGCATTTTGATTATTGAAATCATTCAAAAATACGCTTTTGTGCTGTAAAAGCAATTATCATTTAAACTGAGACGCAGTTCTTAATTTAAAATTCAATTTGCAGCAATTTCTCTCTTACGTTTACTAATTGAAAGCAACTGTGATCGTAAGATATAGTTGATTAAGTAAATATAGATTTAATGGAGAGTAACCTTTATGTCATTCATACATATATATCTATAGGGAAAGAAAAGATGCCTATCTATTTGAATCAATAATAGTAATTTTGGGAACTCATTATTTTGATCAAAATGAATCTTTATTAGCAACTTTTAACTGCTTCATACTCCCCTTCAATTTCAAATTTTCATTTCATTCTAAATAGCACCTGCTACGAAACACCTGTTTGAATATAATTTATTCCAGTAATATTCAATTTCGAATGAGCGCCAACTCATATTCACACTCTCATCCCTAAAAGTGAACGAAACTATCGCTTAACAAAATCATCGATAGCTTCTTTTGGTATGACACGACAACCCAAAATTATCGATAGTTGTACATCATCAACATTAAAGCCAACCCAGCTAAAAAAATTTGGCATTGTTGGAAAAATTAAATATATATAATGCGCACAGTGCTTTTGAGCAAATCCGATGAGCTCTATCTGGAAAAGTGCGCTCAGGAGCACAGTTTCTCGTACGGAATTATCGTTGGTCACGTAAGTACAAGTATACGCCTGAATCTCCGAGCGTCGCCACGTAGGTTTATTTTGTTGACTGCATGCATTTATACATATATGTTTGTCTGACCGCTCCCCAATTTGCAGCAAGCAGATGTCAGCAAAAGCATTGTTGTTCATCTGGCACGCAACAGCGAGGAAGATGCCGACATAGAAGACTTGACCGACGTGCGATTAACCATACGCGACATCAACTCCCAGGCCCTGGCGTCCCAATGGCTGAGCGCCAGCAAAATGTGTCCCGGATCCTTCGACGTCATAGGTAGGCATCGGTGTCATAGATTGTAAAAGATGCCATTTAAAATATATTCATCTTCATTTCAGGAATATTCATCGCTTCTGTACGTCCTGATGTGGCCAATGAGCGGAGCGAGGAGTTTAAGAATGCTAAAAAAGTGTTTTCAGATGTCTACGAGTAAGTGTTTAAGCTAACTAAATTAAAGCCGATTTAAATGTTAATTTCTACATTCATATCCATTCAGCTTATTGCTTAAGACCAACAACTCATTTGGCGTCTACACCACAGACATGGCACAAACGGACTTTGTATTCCTCTCCTACTCTTTGGCCGACAAAACTCTGCTCTGCAAAAACTATACTTATGGAAAGTAAGTGAGACTATTAATCCATATCTGTAGATCTGTCTGTATGTATATATAGAGATCTAATCGGGTTAGGTTGTCGCTGAACTACCACTGTTGACTTATGTATCTTTTCTTTATCAATTATCTTGTTGGCCACCTGCTTAAAATAGACATTGCAAAAAAACGTATTTTACGGCAAACATTAAATGCATCATATGGTAAATAACAACTGTTGAAACTCAAGTACTTACACATCTCTTTTGAATGTTTGGCCATTTTGGCATATATTTTTCGTATATATCATAGTTAATTTTGGTAGCTGTACGACTTTTTTATGGATTGCATTTTACGTGTTTCGGTTTATCTCTAGATACATATGTATGTTATATATTCGTAGAGCTTTGCACGTCTGTGCCCTGAACTATTTTATTAATATATATATACATTTTTCTAATCCCCCTTTAGCGGCGGCACATTTTCGAACATGGACTATCGCTTTGTCGAGAAACCATTTGAGTGGATTCAATTTGAGTGCAATTATGACTTGGATGATGTCATACCCATTGTGGATACCACAAGGCGCATTAACATTGAAGAACAGTTTCAAAACATTATATCGACGATTCGCAAATATCTGATTGCCAGCGAGGTATTCCTGCAGAACGAACTAGTCGACGACACAATGGACTTACAGACTTACATTAAAAAGAAAAAGGTTAAGGAAGATAAGCTTAAGACAAACTCGACCACTTCAGCCGGAACAGCAGCCAACCCCACGGCAGCTTCGGCTGCATCTTCACTGCATCTACTATCAACCATTGACAGTTCAAGTGGAGGCGTCATCAGGGCCAATATTATAATGCCCGTCAAGTGTCAGCTAAACAATCCGAAGGAAATCAAGGTCCGGGAGTTCAGTGGGACTCTGCGCATGAGCGGCATGATATTCTCAAGAGTTTATTGCAACCCACGAAACAGCATGGCAGACGTGAAACGTTATTTACGAGATGATGTGTTGCGCTCGTTGATCACGCGCATCCAGGTCTACTGTGATGGTCTGACCGATCCGCACGTTACCAACGAGGCGGTCTACATAAGTGAGCCACCGAGACGCGTTTTCTTCGCCATACCCTCGGATGGTAGCAGTGCCTCGGGTAACTCGGTTCAGTTCTCTGAATACTTATTCCGTGGTGAAGCGCCAACTGTGGTCGTAGCTCAGGCCAAGCAGGTTCTTGATGTCGAGCTGGATCCGGAGACAATTTACCTGGATGCTGAGGGGCTGCCAGATGATGTGAATTTTAATTCAATGCATACAGACACAGATGGAGAGGACTCCCACAGGCTAACCAGCACAATGCCAAAGCGGGAACTGTCTCGCAGTCTCTATATGGTGGGCATCGCGGTGGCTCTCCTAGTGCTGCTTGCCTCGGTGGCTCTCCATTACGCAATGAACGGATAGTGTACACAGCTGAAAGCTGGCTATTGGTTGCATGTTCGACTAACCATTACACCACACAAACACACAGCCCAATCCATTTTTATATGGCATAACATAAATCTTGTGATGGTTTTTTTTATTATTATATTATAAACCAAGGTGTACTCTTACTTTTAGTAGAAGAAATGTAAAAATGTCCCGTTATATAGTTATATTATTAAAGCCTGAACGGGCAGCATTTAATACTAATGTAATAAACTAAACTAATGCAGAAGAAACCTTGTACAGTATATTACTATACTTGAAGTGTACTGATTCAATTATTTAATTCTGATTTGGTTGTTTCATTCGAATCATTATATAGCCGCAAGCTAAAGGGGTGTTCCCCATATCTGACGTTTGCCAGAAGTTGCAGACAAACAATAGCACCAACTGTTCATTAATATATATATATATATTCCATGTGAATCCGATAGTAAACAGAAAAGTAGTTTCCATAAACAAGCGCGTGCATTGCGTATGAAATAGATTTTGAACGAATTTCTCTGTTTAGTTACAATCTAAATAGAATTTACAATCTGCATTCGGATATTACGTTCAATTCTGTGAGTCATAGTTGACTCATACTAAGCTATGCTTCGTATGTATAAAGGAGAAATAATAAATAAACTACAATTAGTTAGTAAAAAGAAAACATTATTCAAGTGATACTTAGAAGAGTGCCTATTCCTATTTACAGGATGAGTTGGCCCATCTGCTGGGCCTAAATGTATATAAGTATCTCACAGCCTCTGAAACATAACGACTTATTGCCTAAATAAATATAGCTATGTTGGCAAGGATTAACGCATCAGCCAACCAAGCTAATGCAACTTGCAGTTGCCATTGCAGTTGACCACCGACCAGACCCAATCCACGTAGTTGGGCACCTTGGCATAGATGCCAAATTTGTTGCGCTTGGCGCAGCCATCACCAAACGAAGTAATGCCAAAGATGGTCCAGGGATGATTCGCTTTGGTAGAGTCGCGACACAGCAGCGGACCGCCCGAGTCACCTGCACAGGTGTCGATGCGACCACGGCGATGCCCAGCGCAGAACATGTTCTAAGAGTACACAGTTACAGTAGAAGTTTTTAAGAGATAACGACTAGAAACTCACCTTTGTTATGGTATAGTCATGATAGACGCTGCGACAGTTCTCCATGGGTATAATGGGCACATCTGCTTGATGCAGCACGCTGGTGCCCACCACATCGCGATTGCGTCTCTTGCCCCAGCCAATGACTGTGCAGTCCACGTTCTTGGGCAGCGTCTGATAAGGGCGCGGCAAGCAGGAATATCCAATCCAGGATGTGGCATTAACTGGCTTAGGCAGACTGTGAAAAAATTCCACAAAAATTTCATATAGATATATTCATATATTATAAAGAACCCTGGGATTGCTTACCGCAACAGAGCCACATCGCTATCCACGGTGCGCTTGTCGAAGCTCGGATGCTTATAGCTCTTGAGCACACGCAGCTGCACCTCGGTGCCATCCTCATAGTCCAGATTATGCTCTCCTAAGCGCACGTAGAGCACCTTGCGCACACAGTGAGCGGCAGTCAGCACCCAGAGCGGTGCGATTAGCGTGCCACCACAGAAGGCCTCCTTGAACCGATTGAAGATGGCCACCTGCCACGGCCACTCACCCTTGCGTGAAGCCTTGCCGCCAATGATCTTCAGCATGTTGTACATGTTACGGTTTCCTGTGCGCACCAGACCACATTGCAGCTTCAGAGGAGAATACTCCGGTCCTCGATAGCCCTTGCCGCTCATGATGACATTGACTTCGTTTCGGCTTAGTGCTCCTGAGCCTGGTTCCGTGTGCATGCGTCGCATGGCTGTAACTGGACCAGGTCGAGATTCATACGCGGGCACTTTCTGGACTTGGGCCTGTAGCCATTGCTGGCAGAAACTGTTCTCTGTATAGCAGTAGGCGATCTCTCGCAGCACCTCGCGTCCACACTGCTCGCTGATGCGACACTTTCTGTGGGAGAATTTTGATTAGATGACGATACAGAAGGGGGATAGACAACACTTACTTATATCGCCTCGTGGTGCACTTTGGTGAGCACTTGGTCCAGCGACTCCACTTTGAGTAGAGGCGTCTATGACGTGTCAGCAATCCATCTGGCGTATTGCGCTCCTTTGCAGACGGCAGCCAGCTAATGTTACGCGCATCAGTAAACTCTTCCGAGTCTGGGTATTGGATCTCCGGCTCGAAATCAAAATCCTCATACTGAAAGGTATCGCCTTCTAGTCCACCATTCTCAATGCTTCCCAAGGAGCGCAGTCCAATATTTAAGGACTTGCGTTCCATGTAATCCTCAAAGTCGTCATCAATGTCTTCGAAGCCTGTCTTTTGTCTATGCCTCTGCCTGAAGTCGTCATCAATAAAATCTGGTCTGGGCCCTTGTCTATGCCTTTGCCTGGAATCATCATCCACGTAATCGGGTCTAGGCTTTTGTCTATGCCTCTGCCTGGAATTGTGCGGCGGGCTATGCCGGGAACTGTGCCTTGGTCTCTGCCTGCGTCGATGTCGCTTCAGCACAAAAAAGTCGCCCTCATCATCATGGAAAGGCGGCTGCTCTTCATCTTCCTCCTCCTCTTCATCTATGCTGGATTCAATTGATGACCAATTTGGTGGCTTTCGATGCACTACCTCAACAGAATCCTCATCCGAAGAGGGATATGGATCAGGTAGGGGATGGGGAGATGGTTGAGGATGTGGTGCAGGGTGTAGCTGGGGTGGAGGATATGACTCGGGATACGATGGGGTCTGTGGCTGGGGATGTCTGTGCTCAGGCTGCAATGGTGGCTGTGGTGGAGCATATGCTGGAGTGGGGTGCGGCTGATAGGGTGGTCCACTCGCTGCAGCTGCTGCAGCATTTATAACAATTGCTGATGGGTTGGGATAATGCTGTGGGAAATTGGACTGCTGCAAATTGATATGTGGCACATTGCTGGTTGAATGCCACTTCACAGCCGGTTGACAGCTGTAAGACAGCATAGTTATGAGTAAGAAATTTATTTCACTTTTACTTTCCATCAGCAACAATTAGCACTCACTGCAAACACTTGTGCTGCTCCACGTGCTTCGTGTGTCCACATTTTCGTTTGGCCTTGCAGAAGCGTTCACGCCGCCTGATGCAGTCCTCGTCGCACGTTGTCCACTGTGACCAGCGGCTGAAGGGATGATGATGATTGATCGAACGCCGTCGGCCAGTCCATCGCTGATGGGCGTGTGGCATGCGCAGCCTGTGCACCCGATGCCCATTATGCCAATGGCTGCCATGGTAGCTGGGATGGCCCAAGACGTCGTGCAGCTCGGCGCGTAGGTGACGCTTGGCCTCCTGCACGTGTCCACTCTGTCAAGAAACGAATGGACAAAGACAAATTAGCGAAAGCCGGCTCCAACATCAAACATTGAAAAGAGTCGCCAACATTTCAATCTGTCTGCCAACCAGTGTTGCCAACTTGGCCTTTTTCCGGACAGATCTGTCCTTTTTGAAATTACAACTGCCGCAAAAATTTAGAAACAGCCCCTGTCCGGAAAAAATGCCTTTTTTAAATTATATTGGCCTTTTTTTCATCCTTTTTTAATTGTTAAAGGTTGTTTATAAAATTTGTCAAGTAAATCAATATCATCGCTTTAATATTGCTTTATTGCAAGATATTTTACGATGTATCCCTGTTTCAAACGCTGTAGTCCTGTAATCGAAAATATATTTATCGATCGATCATTTAAGTTTTCAAAAGTTTAACAAAATTGTCAAAGGAAATTTACAAACTGAACTTTAGGGTGTCGCGGTCTAAAAAAAAAAAAAAAAAGTGGATCCGCCGCGTTCCCAATAATATTGATGAGGCATTTTTCAAATACTGCAAGTGCAGTTTAAATATAAAACTTGTAGATAAAGAAAGTATCGTATCTTTCTGGACTGAAGTTCACAACCACACAGACTCAGCAGGAAACAAAAACTTTTCGGACCTGGGTGCATTTGTTATCACTTTGCTGTCATTGCCGTGCCGTGTCGTCAAATGCTGAGGTGGAAAGGGTATTCAGCCAAGTCAATTTGGTTAAAACCAAATTAAGGAATAGCTGAATATTGATACGTTAAATTCTATTTTGGCAATTAGGTTGGTTTTACTAGTTAACAATTACATACAATTAAGTATATTATCTTTGGATTACGTTTGGACTACAACGAAACGGCAAATGTTGCCAAAACTACAAGCTACCGGAAAATTGTGTACGCCAAATTGGCACAAAAAATACATATAGCAACGGAAATACCAATTTTGATGAAGTGCTATACCTTATAAATGAAAATTAAAATAAAATTATACTTTAGAAATAGAAAAAATGTTATCCGTTTTTTTTTTACCTTTTCAAAAATATTTTGGCCCTTTTTTATCCTTTTTTTGGTGTCAACTGTCCTGTTTTTTTGGCGAAAAGATGGCAACACTGCTGCCAACACACACACACACACACACACACACGCGACCACTTTTATCACAGTGAATAAATCAGAGCGTAAAAATATATAAGTGTGTGTGTGTGTGTGTTGGGTGCAGGGGATGCATTTCATTTGAGGTGTCATTGCTCTCGTCTGCTCAGACTGTTGCAGTTATGCTTCCAGTTCGAAGACATTCCCCACTGCCTCATCGCTAAAAATAACATCAATTTCGCTTTGCCAGCGTCGGCTCTCATATCCCTTCTTCCTGTCTCGTTCCTATCCAAAATAGGTTTCGACGCCTCCACCACCTCCAGCACCACCATTGAAATTGGCTTAGCCGTTATTGCTGCGGTAGATCGTCAATGGAACTCGCTTGTTTGCATATAGAAATCCTCTACAAGAACTCGTTTAATTGGCGAGTCTACATGAATATAGAAAGACCTTTGAGGTCAGGCTGCACCTGGAATTCCATTTGACTATCACCTATGTATGGTATAAGTCAGCCCTAGTTAAGACATATTCAGCCCGATTCAAATCCCATTTTGTGACGCCTTACTAATTGTCTAACAAATTCAATCAGGCGGAAATACGTACTGTACGAAAAAAATATCATTCAAGGGCATATGTTTACCGTTACGTTTGCCGGGGTCATGTCAACTACATACATATGTACAGATATATATATGTATATGTCAACGACTGCGGAAAAAGGTCACAATGGCTTGGCTTTATTTGGCCACAGATAATTGTTGTCGTACTGCTTAAACAAATTTGTTAATTATTCACAGTCGCCGTCAATCGACAAATTGTCGAGGGAATTGTTGTCGATTGACATCATTATGTGTGTGTGTGTGTGTGTGTGTATTCATATGTGTGTGTGTCAAGTGGGATAGGCCAATCATTTATTTATATGCATATATCATTTATAAAATAATCAAAACTCACCTGACAGGGAGCCAGCAGCTGCAGCAGCGCCAGCCATTTGATAAAGCTGCACATTAAACGCATTCCCACAGATTAAGGGTATTCTCTCTGTAAATAATCAAGTTGAATAATCAATTATACAAAAATTTAACTCATACTAAGCTAATTTCTCTGACTGGGTTAAGGATTAGGTAATACACTATATTCGCAATGCGCTATTTGTAGATCTAACGCAGTCGCATATGAAATTCGCCAATGCTCTTTAGAGGCAATTAACTCGTTTAATTTGGCTCAACTAATCGACTCATTTGCGCACAAAGTACATCAACAGAAGTAGACACAATCATCGCTCTACGCACAATTCAACAATTCCGAAATGGTTTATTTTATTCTCTGCTTTTTCAGATTTTTTTTTTCTATATTTTATTTTTTATTTTGTAGTGCAGATTGACGCAACTACAAAGCAAAATGATTTGAACTTGCAAGAGACCTTAGGAAGCGGCTATCAAACGCGTGGGCAGCAGATGAAATGAAAATGAAATAAAAGTGAAATTAATTAGCTACATGTTCATGTACATGTAATTACAAACAGACAGAAAACAAAAATTAAAAACACACATATATTCATTATTTATAAAAAAAAAAAGAAAAAAATCGAAAGAGAAAAAAACATTTGCGGACCTGAGCACAAAGTTCGCCATTAAAATCAACTTTGAGTTACACAGAGGAATTTAAAGTGGCAACAGAAGCACTTGGTAAATGCCAAAAAAAACAATTTATATTTTGTGGTTTTTTTTATAAAAGCAAGTACAATCGATCTTACGTCAATAGTGAATGCCGAATGCTGAATACTGAATACCGAATGCTGACCAAATTCAGATTCACATTCAGATTCAGCCTCAGTTTCAGATGCCCCTGTTCCATCACATCTTGCCTGCACATGCATTCAGATACTTGATCTCAATCTTCGCTGCTCGCGTATATGGTAACGGGTTGCCTGGCCCTTTATGGCGACACGTGCATCCAAATGGCACTAGGGACAGACAGAAAGACAGACAGACAGACAGATAGTCAGCTTGGCTGCCTGGCTAAAACAGTCGTGCTTCACCGTTCTGGTTTTCGCCCCATTCCCATTCCCATTCCCCAACTATATAATGACCATAAAATCCATGAACGAGCCATTCATATGTCAATGTGTAATCGATAAATAGATGCTGGCAATATACACATTGTGTATTTCAGTTAAACAATAGAAATGTGAGCGTATCGCTGTGGAAATCCCAAAGCTGGGCGTTAAAAGCTGCTTTATCATTTATCATATTCAACAAGTGTACTTGCTACCTCCCGGGCATATAGTATTTCCTGCTCTTTACGCTTGAATTCCATTTTAGCCTTAACAATAATGCAACTCTTGAGATAAATGGCTTTTTCAAGGATTTCGATCAAACTCTTTAATAGAAAATTAAGGGAAATTGAGTGGTTTCTGCTAAAGGTATGTAATCTGGAAGCATTAGAATGAATGTCTCATCTTTTTGGTAGAGTCTGCTTTTCTTCTTCATCTTCTTCTTACCTACCTCAATAAAACTCTTAAGTCACCTAAGTTCCTCATTATTTATTATTTCCTATGCTACATCTCTCTACAGAGAGTTAAGTATAGTCAGCTCTTTCTAGCTTTCTTTTTCTGATATTTTTCTCCCCTTAATTGTTAATTCATTCTGCCAAATTTCTTCGCCCTTCTTTGCGATTTTCATGCAATCAAATAATGCTTCCATAGAGTGAAAGTGTTTCGCTCATAAATAACAGAACATAGTTTACGGGTTCATTTTTTAATTGGCGGTCCAAACATGCTTATGTATCTGTCAGCTCGTCCATCTCATATGTGCAGCGATCTCATAATTTAAGGTTGAGTAACAGAGCAGCACTTTATTATTTTATGCGTGACTAGGTGTGTGTGTGTGTGTGTGTGTGTGTGTGTGTGTGTGTGTTGTGGGGAATATTCAGCATTATCAGAAAACAAACCACTAGAAAACTATTCTTAAACACCTGACGACATGCCTATCTATCTGGCTGTCTATGTATATATACATATATATATTATATGTATGTATATGTGTATATAGTTATGCACATAAAAAACGGCTCTTCTTAATTTAGAACGCAGCGCGACCGCAAATCACCCGCAGCAGCAGCAGCAGCAGCAACAGCAGCACTCGCAGTCGACGCAGACGCGGATGCGCAGCCGTCATGTAAACAAACCGTTCGTCATTTTATATACATACATATGTAGTCGCCCCCACCTCTGAATACCCCACGTAGATTAAGTGGGATTAAAATGTTACAATTTTGCGAGATTAACAATGAAAAACATTTGCCAAATTCCTTGACATGTCGTCATTAGGCTTTAAAAAAAAACAAACGGAGATTATGGAAAAGTTGACACCACTTGTTATGACTTTAGTTGGTATGTTTATGATTAAGATACGCATAGGGTAGCCACGACTATTGGTATGTTTATAAAAAGATGTTATTAAGTAATCAATAAATATGATATTTTGTAAGTTCCTCTGCTCTGTCTGGGTCCATCTCAATCAATTTCCAACTCTATATAATGACAATCATTCTGTAAGACTATATTTTTATATACATATATCAATCGTCCAAAGCGCATCAGCAAGTCGCATAAACGCTCAACCAGCTCACACTTCTTACTCGAGTGAGCTTTTCATGAATGAAAATTTACGCAAAACCAAAAACAAAACAACAAAAAAAGCAGAAAAATAAAAACGAAATAGAGAGAAAAAACGGTAGCAGCGCATTAGTTAAATGCTCGATAGTCAACGGAATCGGTCGCAACACCTGCCACTAGAGGCAGCCGCCAAGTCTGGCACTGCCGCCCGTGGCAGCCAATGGATGCACGAGAGGGGGCGCAGCGGAGTGTCAGATCAACGAAATGCAATTTTAATGACGCTTACGAAAAATATGAAGACAAAAAAAAATAGTCAGCCGAATCGCCGCTACTGGGGCTTTTTTAGTATGTGGGGGTTTGTTGTTGTTTATGTCTCGAGTGGGCAGCGGTTGCTGTGCTCGTGGGCAGTTCTCGTCTTACTATCTGTGTGTGTGTGGACACACACACACACACATGTATGTGCAGATGGGCAGCCACAACGGAAGTTGAGCAGTTGTCAAGTCGCGACTGCAGTTTATTTATTAGTTGCGTGTTTATAGAAGGATGAAAATAAAACTAAATTGAATTTGAATTCGAATTCGAATTCTTATATGAATTCTAATAAGTCGAATTCGATAGCTGATGGCAACTAACGGAAGTTGAGCAGTTGTCAAATTGCAGTTGCACTTCCACTTTATTTACTTGTTGCTTGTCTAGATTCGAGTTCGAATTCCATTCAGCATTCGATTCCTTTCGTAAATACACTAGACTCTGTTGACAAAATAAACACAACTTATATTTATTTATTTATGTTACGTATACATATGTATGTATATATGTGTAAGTATATAAGACGAATGCTGTTGGCCATAAATCATGATTCGGCGCCTGTTGTCGCTGCAATCGCTAAGATGGCACATTAAATGCGTCGCCACCCTCTGTATAGCCCGCCCCCAGGCAACATATTTATAACACATGCGCTTAATGCACACAACTCACACATGCATACATATATGTCTATGCATGTGTGTGTGTGTGTTTGATTTTGCATATTGTTTTTTATTATGAATGAAACTGTTGATGCACTCATAACTGGCGCTGCACTTCGCACATATGTAAACAGACACAAATATACATACGTACATATGTATGCACATATCTGTATGTTTATATAAACTTATATATATATGTATGTACATATATTAGTGTATATCCGTCAACTCAATGAAATGGAATGACGACATCTATTTAAGGCCGCATCTTTATATTGTCGCTGCGATTTTGATCGCTATTCAATTGAACAATTCGCTGATTTGCGCGTACGTTTAATGATCTATTATTGCTATTATTTGCATGCTAATCGATTGAAAGGCACCTTTCAATTAGAGGCTAAGGCTGTCTGCCGGTTACCTGGCCAATATCTGCAAACAGGGTGCGCTGAACCAATTGAATTGAAACCACAAAAAACTGCCGCCAAAAATTTGCAAAGTTTTTTCTTAGTTTTATTTTTGAATTTTTTTTCACTTTTTTTTTTTTTTTAAATATTATTTTTGCCCGTTGCGTTGTTATTTCTGTGGCTTTTAAATATTTTTTGTTATATTTTTACATTGGTTGGATTTTCATATATAGACCAACAATGCGCTACAGCTTCAGCCTCAGCCTCGCTGCCCAAATAAAGCACGCACACACACACAACCGATCGCGACGCTGTCTTCTCGAGAACTGAACGCCAACGCCGAGCGCTTCAAACGTTGCGTTCGATGCTGCCAGCGACTATTTTCCTCGCAAACACACACACACACACACACATACGCACACAGAGAGAGAGAGAGACACACACAGATACGACTCACACTCTGACAGTTTTAGCGCTCGCACAGTGGGCCGCAGACGTTCGTCGTTGGTTTTGGGAATACTGCGCAAAATGTGTGAAAACCCCTGAGCATGAAATGGCTTAGAGCATCGACCTGGTTCCGTAGCCAGTCCCTAAATATGGCCATGGTCATAAACCAACGCTAAGCGGAGAATCCAACAACAATTTCAATAACAATAAAAACTTGAGCATATAATATATACTTAATTAATAATATACTTAAACACAAACTACGATTTGGAACTATTCTTAAAATTACGAAGCTTAGCTAGTGGTAGCAGTGCCACGTGGCCACACGCTCATTGAGTGGGGAATCGCGTAGAAGACGCATTTGCTCCGCGCCCGATTCGGAGGCATTGTCTGCGCAGCTGACTAGAACCGTGCCCAGCACCAGTTTCTTGCCCATTTTCAGCTTTGTTGCCAGCGTAATGCGTATCACAATATTCTCCAACTGCTGCACGCTGCGCAATGGCACACAAATTGTCGCCTCATCTCCGCCAGAGCCATCCCACTTGGTGGATAGCGATGGAAAGAACACAGGCGACTTCCAGGCGTCCACATAGATGCCATGCTCGAACACAGTGGTCTTTACATAGACACCGCCGCTGGCAGTTGCCTCCAGCTCATCCTTGACCTTGTTGGAGCAGCGCATGCGCGACGTTGTTACCCGAAGCATGAGTGGACCACCCACACCATTGGCCACATTGCTAATGCCCATCTTGCGCTTCACCTCGGCTGTCATGCGCTGCCAATTGTTGGCACCTGCCGCCACTGGAGTGTCCTTCGTCTCTATGGGCTGTGGGCTGCAACTCGTTGCTTCGCTCTCACTGAGATCGCGCACCTCCAGCGCCAACTCCACCACGCCCTTCGGCGCATTCGTGAGCTGTAAAAGCAAATAACAGCAAGTCAAGGGTCAGTCTCTGCTTTCGTTGTCTCTAGATATATTTGTCTTGTGTGTTACGCAGTCATCGTAATTTACTTTTGGCCAACTTTCTCTAGGCCAAATTAAATGCACATAATAATTTCATTTTTATACTCGTTTAAGTTATGAAGTTATGCACTCGACACTCGGGTGCCTTCCACATATACATATGTCAGTCTATATAAACATATGAAGTCAAGTCAAGTCTTGGTCAAATCTGCCTGTCAACTTGTTTGTTTTGATAGCTTACATTGTTGCTGTTGCTGCTATTGTTGTTGTTGTTGCTGGGGGTTGTCTTTGAAACGGTTGTGGTTATATCTTTAATGGGCAGCCAGAGCTCCTCAGTCGCATAGCAGCCGGTGCGAGAATTACGCTTAAACAATTTCGGCTCCAGATAGCAAGTGACGGAACCTAAAATAAATCAAATCACAAATATAAAGTAGAGTAAAGTATATAAACAAATATAAGTTAATCAGATAAAATATTTATAAGTATTAGTCACATTAATGTATATTATTATTAATATTAGTCACATTAATATATATTATAAATACTACATACATACCAATATTTCTACGTGACTCGCTTATTGTTAGTGGCGGCATGGCATCCCTAGGATTTTCTGTTGGCTTCTTGCTCTTCCCATTCTTTTGCGCTGCTCCATTTTCAGTCTGGGCTTCGCCCGAGGAGAGCCGCTGCACGAAAGTGGAGCTCTTATCTTTTAGGGAGCGATAGGTCTTGTTGAATCGATTGAAACTCTGAAAGGTATTATTTATTTAACCTACATAGATACAAATTAGACGAAAAGCAACAGCATTTGTTTGACTTACGGCGGCAGGCAGCTCAAGCAGAGCATATACAGTAAACACCACAAATTGGCCGGCAAAAAGCTCATCAGGTGCGGCAATGTCGCCACTCGTGCGTCTCTGCACCTGGCGTCTAGAGGAGAAGGCGGAACCATGTTTCAGGGATGGTCTAATGGAAAGGAAGTGATCTTTGTAGACGTGATTAGTAAACCATATAAAGAGACTTACTTAATGTCTGGCACTAAAGGAAACTTGAAATTTTCATTGAACTTGGGCCATGTGTTGGTCTGAATGGTGCTATCCAAGCGCTTTGTGCCGGGAAACAACTTTACCTGTAAAAAAAAAAAAGAAATAAATAAATAAAAAACAGCGATAAAATTTATGGAGTCCATATAAAGCATTTACATAGTATATTTTCAGACAAGTTTCTATTCTCACTCTAAATAAACAAATACAATCGAAGGCTAAAGACAAAAAGCTCTTAATTACCTTTATTAGATAGCCCTGCACGATCTTGAAGCCGAATAGAGAGGGCAGGTGTCGCGCCGCAATCAGGTGCACATTCAACTCGGGCACTCCCGCGGAACCATTTGAGGCGGCAAAGCTCTGCTGGCTGCCCTCCTTGGGGTCGTGTGTCTCAATGGTGATCTGGAAGCCAATCTCTGGCTCCAGGGCGACCGAGTTACGCGCAGAGTCTTTGCCATGCTGGCCCGGCAGCAGAGTTCGCAATTTGTTCATGTTGTTCCAGTTAACGTCGCCGCTCGACTGCACTGCACTGCTGTCTTCTGTGCTTTTCCATACGAATGTGTGAAAGGAAGAGGTGATAATTCAATTTATATAAATGATTTCAGAGTTCTTATCTACGAGTCGTACTCCGTATTGATAAACGCTAAATGAGAAACGCGACCCGCCAACGCCACTTCGACCGCCCTTGCTCAATTACCGCACACACACGCTCTCTCTCTCTCTCTCTTCCACACTCTCAATTGAACTGAAGTAATTGCACATACATATGTATGTGTATGTGTATGTGTGTGCTTCCAGTGCGCCTTCCACTTATCACATGCTCCGAGCGCAAGCCAGTTGAAAGCTACGTTTGGATAAGCTCAGACACGAACAGCTGTTCGCGCCAAAGCTTTCGCCTCGCTCCAAATGCTCACAGTCTGATGACAGCGCCAGCGCTCTCTTGCAATGCTCAGAGAGCAGCTGCTCGTGCCGCGCAAGTGCCCAGTAGCGAATTAGCTGCGACCTGCAATTGGCAGGTTGTTTAACTTACATGCACACATGTGTAACGAAAGCACACACATATATATCTACATATGCAAATGAATACAATATGCATGCGAGCATTATCTTTAGAATCTGACATGTTTATTAGCTGATGATTTTGGCCAAAAGTCTTTGACCCCATACCAAATTACAAGCACACAAACACACTCACACACAGACGATGACTAACAATATTAATATTGCACATACACCCCGTATGCCGCCAGAACGTTTCGCACGTGGCGCTTGTCGCACTTACACTTGATCAACACAACTGTCAATAGACTGAAGCAGCGCGAAAGTCAAACCCCGAGTTAAAAGAAGACCTCGTTTGTTCTACTATTTATATATAGAATAACTGTGTCGGTCTATGTATGTTCTGCAATTGCTCAACAACTGTCGACGGCAGCTGATGTCGACATGCCTAAGCCCAGGCCACAAAGCGAAACATTTAGCACGGTCACAAAGCGCAACAATTAACAACTCGAGATGATCAACGATCAACGCTAGCCACTCCAAGCTCGCTGCTCACTGCTAGCGTTCTCCGTTCTCCAGCTGATCCAACGCTCAACTGAAATGTAAACTTGGAAATTATTTCGTATGCGGTCATAATAATAAACCATACACAATCATAATGCCGACATACATTCTCGCTACTTTGTACACACAGTAGAACTCTACATACACACACACAGGCATTCTCTCATATAAACATTGAGCACAAGCATACTTAAACACACACACACACACACACACATGAACTTTACGCTTTCGTACCTCGAGCTTTGATTGTCGTCGCTTTCTTACTCAAAAATGCAATAAGATTCTCTCACCATCGTCGTCGTCTGTGTCACCGTTATCGCATTGCAACAACAATTATGGGCACAACAAAAGTTCTCAGAGCTTGAGCTTGTGCGACTCTCTAATGCGCTACAATGAGCTCAACAAGTTCTGGGTCGTCGCGATCTCAACTCTTCCTATACATTCGACAACAATGGCTTTTACGCGCTCTAGATTAAAATAGTTTATTAATTAAACCTTGAACATAAGTAAAATGATTTTATTGGATTCCATTTTAAATGAAACACCACTTAAGATATGGTGTACTTATTATAATTATGAGACATTTATAATTAGAATCTTAAGTTAAGTTTCTTAACTTTTTCTAAGTTCAAAATATATGCCAACTTTTTTGTTTATTGATAACTTTATTGTTATTGATTTTGTAAAAAGCTATAAATATGTCAAGACTCTGAAGATCAGAGATCATTAGATCTCAAAAGTTAGACAAAGATTTGATCGCTAAATTGGGTTTACATTTTTAATTAAATATGGAAAATGTATCAATTTTTTTCAAATACAAATTCAAATTCAAACTACTGAATTTTCTTGTCAACATTCGTACAAATTTCTTTTCATATTAATGAATTTCTTGGCAAATTCTTGACAATGAAATAGCCAAATGCAAATACTCTAGGGATACAAACGTATGTTTACATACCTCTTTGAGCAATGTCTGCAATCTGGAATAAACACGAATTCTTGATGGCAAAGAATAGAAAGAACCAAGACAATCATTTGAACAACGTAAATATATTTAAATAGCATACATGCACACAATAGAGGTATGCATGAATATGTATGTGTATGTGTGTGTGTGTGTTTGCGTATATAACTAAAACAACTTTTAACTACAACTTCAGATTCCGGTACCTGTATCTGTGCCAAATTTGATGCTGCAGCCACGGCCGTATATAATTGTATATTTATAATTTAGATTTTATGCTGCCAAAAGGCGAAACAATTTTGATTGCCTTTCGACTGTGTGTGTGTGTGTGTGTGTGTGAGTCTGTGTTGTCAAATGTCTCAATGGTATTCTGACCTAGCCTAGCCTAATCTAAAACCCAACTGGACATTAAAACTAGTCCACCTCCAGTTTCCTAAAACTACCCACGACACCAGCATCAATTTCGCCCACGTCGTTGCCCGCAAAGTTGGCCGCCTCCTTGGTGATCTCGATGTGCATGTCGTCCAGGGCGAGAATGGCAGCGCGACGCTGCAGCAGCTTCGCCTTGAACTCGCGTATCATGTCGGCGATGGGAACAGTGCCGCCGTATTCCTTCGGTAAAATTGCGGGATCCATCTTCGTCTTCAGCGCCTCCACGTTCTTGTGCACCTGTCAAAGAACAAGCGTTTAATATAGTTGATCAAATATGTAAATATGAAATCAAGTGGTCTTACAATGATACGTTTCTTCAGCTTGTCGCTGAGCATGGACACTCCCAGCTCAATGATACGATTGGCATAGTGGGGAATATTGACAAAATGAGTCTCCTTGTGGCGCATGGGCGTCGAGTTCTGTATACACTTAATGATGCTGCGCAGATCGGTGAGCGACCAGAGACTAACGAATCCCATATTCATGCCGCTCTCGTCGTTCACATAGACATAGCCCGACACTTGCGAGTCCTCTTCGTCCAGCAGCGACTCACATATCAGGCTGTGCACGCGCGCCATCTGCACCGACGTAAACTTGTAGGGATCGAACTTGGCAGCCACCGAAAAGATCACTTGACGCCCGGTCGAGTCACGCTGTGGCAGCGGCACCAAATACCCGGCCTCGAAGATCTCATTGATAGCCGGATCATTGATATCAAGTTTCTGGAACCATTGGGGGAACAGCTGGCGAATGGTCAGATAACGCTCGAGCATCTCACAGGCTGCGGGCACTGAGAATTTCTTGGTGCGCAGAAAACGCAAGAGGAAAATTGCATCCGTGCGGCACTTCTTGATGTGCGGATGCTTGGCGATCCACTCGCGAAACTGAGCCAAGGCCTGTCGTCGTATATTCTCATCCTCGTGCAGCTCCTCCCAGGCCACTGCCTTCAAATCAGCGCTCAGAGAGCACACATACGGATCATAGTCCTTGTCATTGGATGAGGGTCCATTGAGCTTGGGTTGTTGCAGCACCTCAGTTTCCAGCACTGCAAGAATAGATACAATTATGTTTATTATACTCACTGTAAGCCAATTAATGTGTATAAACAAAGAAACTAAACAATATTTATTACGTATACGTAGTGTATACAGCAGATATCACTAATTGTGTAGTTGGCCTTGGTCAGCCACAGAAGCCGTTGCTAAACTGCTAAAATTCATCGAACTCTGAGCTTTAACTACTGTTTACTAACCTACATTAACCAGTATTCACACAGACACACACACAAGTACACACCCAAATACAGAGATATAATTTAGGCCCACCTGCATTCAAGTTAGTTTTTTCTTGGACTTGGGTCATTGGCTTTGGCTGCTGAAGTTGAAGTTGAGGTTTGTGGCAATCAAAGTTGCGTGGGTTCAGCTAACGTACATTAGTCAGTGTCAAAACAAGTATATACATATGTATGTATCTGTATATGTTGATCAGCTTCAGAGTTGGCAAATTCGAAAAAAACCAAAGCATCGATTAAAAAGAGAGCTGCTGATTATCATCTGGCCGAAGTTGCCACAGCCAGAGGTGATTGGATGCTGGCTGCTGGCTGATGGTTGTTGGCTGTTGTTTTTGTCTAGTTACCGGTCCATTGACCATGACCCAAAATGAAGGGACAGTTCGTTTTGCATATGAACACCGATTCGAGCACAACATGCGATCGCTTATTTAAATTTCTACATATTCGAAAACCCATTTAGCTCGAAGGTCAGAGAAGAGATAAAGGCAACACAGCAGTAGCAGCAGAAGATTATATCACCTGCAGTAGCTGTCAACTGATTGCAGGCACTGTATCTGCCATTGGCCAGTGGCCACTTGAACATGGTCAATTGAAGCTGCTTGAGATATATAAAGCGTTGGCTCTGCAGAGCAATAATGGCCATATTAATTGGCTCGGCGCAGCACAGAAAGAAAGAAAACGAACCGTTTTTGGTCAACAAACTGTTTATGAGCAGACTCCCAAAGCGATGGCCATAACAGGGGACGACGTTAAATCAAGTTTTATTTGATGTTTTTTTTTTCACTTTCATGGCCTTCACACAGATTTCAATGTGAGCTGTGAGGAAGAGTGCGGGGCTCTGACGCTGATCAAAAAGAAGAAGAGGGACAAAAGAAACAGAAATTCGTAACATGCCCTGCTTTGACTATGCCCAGTTTACATACCTATGTACATATGGGCGTGTGTATGTGTGTAGTTATTGACGATTGCGTTTGTGGGTCATATGTCCATATTCACTGTGCTGCAGAAGACAGCAGCAGCAGCAGCAGCAGCAACAACAACGACAGAGGCAGCGCGAACATATCAAGCTATGGGACGTGCAATTTGTGTTTTCTTTTGTTCGCTCTTTCTCTGCATCCGCTCTGCCAATTAGCTTCGTGGTTACATCATAGCATAAAATCTGACAAAACTCAAGTACAGCAGCAAAGCGCCAGCAGCCAAAAAGAAGAGTGAGTGAACTAGCTATTGAGAGAGAGAGAGAGAGAGCGAGCGAGAGCGAGAGATTGCATGAGCGGAAGACACTCCAAACGGGTTTCTGGCTCTGCCAGAGCTTTCAACTCCAGACTTACAAATCACTCAAACTTTAGCTTGAATTGCACATGCCGGATATTGATGTAAATTTACATTAAGCCTCCCACTTAACATATCTGCTGCAGCTAAACTAATATTTAACACTTTGTCATTGAAGTGGAAACCTTTTAACATGAATACTAATTCTACAAGTGGCTATAAGGGTCGACTACGTAATCTATTGATCATTAGAATTCAACTTGAATGAATCGCTATTGCTATCATTAGAAAATCCACAAAACATTAGCAAAAGTGTTAATTGCCAAGTCACAACACGTTCGACTGACTGTACGAATTCATAACATTTATTGATTGGGAACTCTATATAAAACCCCCAAGTGACATTGTGTATGAAATCTTGAATGTTTGTCGACTCTTCTTTTGGGGGTCTGTATGCGAATGGTGTGCGCACGGCGAGGTCACAATATTGTGACCGTTAATGCAGTTGCTAAATTGTGATCGCCATTGAATATCAATGAATGTTATGTATGCCTATAAACATATACAACTATCCATATACATATGGGTATTCATAACTGAAGAGTCACAGAGACGCTGATTGCATAGACTGTCTGTCCGCGCGCTCTATTTACTTTTTTTAATGGCGTTGGCCTTGCCGCACGGGCCTTTGGCTTAACATTCAAAAAGTTAACGTATAACGTATTACCAACTAGCGCGTAATTTTAATTGACTTGTCGGTTGAGCAAGCGCAACGCCGCTATTGCCCAATACCAGATCGCAGATATGCAGAAATACCAAATTACATAAGCGATTAATACACTCGACGAAATTTCGTGTAACCACACTAAAAGTGAAAGCCCAGAACAGACCTAATAATTGCGCAGAACTTTATCGTGGATATATGATCTGCTCCGATCAGACATCGTAGCATGGTAAAAAAAAAAAACAGACTCCACTGAAACTTGAGAAAAGCTCAAGCCATGTGGTGCTTCGGTGAAAGCGAAAGTTTTTCTTCGACTTCGATTTTGCTTTGTATTCGCATGTATTTTTTATTGTATGTGTAGGTGTGAGTTTATTTTTCTTGTTCATATCCTTTCCCCTATTATGTAAGTGATGCAACAGAAACTCACTTTTAGCAATCCGTTTCAAACTGTTTATCTTTTGCGTTTTCGGCTAAAACACTTTAATTTCACAATTTTGCCAAAAACTTATATAAATATGGTTTACTTGTGCGACGCGGCGTTACAATGGGCCAGATTAAATAAATTAAATGTTGACTTCTTTTTTTTTCTTTGGCCCTGCCGACGACGACGAACGTTGTGAACGTGGAGACGCTTTGAGCGAAACTGACGCTTTTTGGTTAACTGAAAACGTATTTAAGCCACGCTCAACGCACTTCCACTCAATTGGCTTTTGAGCAGCTGGCGGCGCACTCATCGAGTCGAGTGACATTTTTTTCGTCGACTGAGCAGCCGAAACGCACCGTGGGCTAATCATGCGAGTGCTTTAAATATAGCTCCTCCTGTTTCTATTCCTGGTCTATGATGACGTGCGCTCTATTGCTTTGCTTTTTATTATATTTTTAACCAGGTTAGACATCAGAGGCCAAATTAACAATAAGCCCCCACTGAATACGAGAGTGCGTGCTTAAATTTAAACTCACTCTAACTACGTAGGCAAGACACATGCATTAACATAATTCGAGAAATAATAAGAACATAAATTTGTCGTCAGCTCTAATTATATACAGAGTTACCTATGTTCATATCTATATATAGTAGATATTTTTACGCTTTAAACATATTTCAGTGAGTATTCATTTTAAACAATTAGAATGTTTTAGTTTCACTTACAATGCCTTACGTTGATTTGGTAATAGTCCATATCAAAGGCTATTTCCATTAACCCTTCTTCAACCTATAACACTATATAAAAATATATATTATTCAAAGATTAAAGTCAGCTTAATATCTCGCTGTACGTCAGCCTCTCACAGCTCTTAACGCTTTATAGCTGCACGTGCTATGCTACTTCTTGTACAATAGATTCCTTAGATAAATGTAGCCGACTCTTGTTCTTGGCTAATACGAGTTTTCTTTTTTTTTTCGTTGTATTTTAAAATTTGAATAATTATTAAAAATACTTCAAATAATCACCAAATAATTGTTCAAATCCGTTCATTGATGTCAGCCTCAATAAGTAAGCAAATATTCTCACGCATCATTTCGCTTCACTTGGCGCAACTAAATGTGGCGCATAAAAGATCTATCTGATATTTTCAAATTCAACAAAATATACTATATAATAATAATTTAGATTAATTACTAGAGATTAATGGAAATTTGATTTTGATTGCCTTGACTGTGCTTTTCCTTTCTGTTTGAGTTTTAACATAAATCAAACGAAATTTAAGAAGTCAATTGCAACTAATTTAGTTTATATTTTTTTAACGTAGACCAGATCTGTTTTATCGTATGACCTTCTATAGGTCTATAGTGTTATATAAAACCTTGGCATTCATATTTGTCTGTGGCTTACAGCAGAATTCAATTTCTAAGTATTCAGTTTTCAATTCATGAATGATTATACTTCAAAGCATCGACATTGGCTCCATTCTAATAAACTTAACAATGAAATACAGTTTTCATATACTTTGCGATCACATTTATTAAGTTTCGTATTTGAATATTTTTTTTCTCACAATTTTACATATTACACAATTCACTTGTTTGTTTTGTTTTTCAGTTTTTTTTTGTTTTGTTTTGTTTTGCCGTTTCATCACGAGTAACACAAAAATCTCTTAAACGAATTTTCAATAAAGATATATAAGCGAAATTCAAATAAGTATAGTACGAAAATATATAATACGTTTCCAAAAAGTGAACAACTTAAAATTAACATAATGATTTAAATCAAGTTCCCATATGCATATGCAACATTCTGTAGCATACATTTAGGAGTATATATATAGTTATATATATCTATATACAACTTGCAGCGCCATGGTTTACATATACATATACATATATATGACATTCGAAATATATATATAGATATATATATATATTTGTTTGTATTGTTGCATATGCATATCTTTCGTATGAATATCCACTGATTGTTTACAAGATTTGTAATTTATAACTAAATGAGTTAAGTTTTCGTCACTTTTTTCTTTATAAACAATTACAGCTTTAATAAATTAATTACGTTGACATTGCGTGGGTTGCTTTCAAAAACATTTCTCACAAACAATTTGCTTTTCTTACTTTTTAACTGTATGAGTTCTCGTGTATGTATGTGTGTGTATGGTGTGTGTGTATATATAATTTATATGTATATATGAAAAATATATATGTTTATATGTATGCAATATAGTATGTATGTAGTTAAACTAATCTGTAACTAGGGCTCATTTGATGAATATGTTTCTCAGTTTTTTCGTAAAGATTTTGCTTTTTCATTTTTGTTTGAAATTAACCGTTATACAACATCTATAATCTAGTATAATTAACTTTTCCTTTTTTTCTTTTGATATTTAAATTTTCACTATTTTCTTTCTTGTATACATATATAGAAATCAAATATACGCTCCAATCTTCAACTTCTTTATATATTATATTAATTTTGGAAGAGAGACAGAGGGATTAAAAAAAAAAAAAAAAAAAAAAAAGAAAACAAACAATTTTCAACAATTTTCGAAACATGGTTTCCAACTTGCGCTTAAATGCCTTAACACACAAAATACAATAATAATTATAGTAATAATAAACAGAACTTTTCTTCTTTGCTTTTTCATATAAATTTTGTTATATTGGCTTTTTGTTGATGTTGTTTATTTGCTTTTTTTTCTGTTTCTTTTTTTTTTTTTTTTCTTGATTGGAGTACATTTAAGTTAAGACATAATTTCATTTACTTAATTTACTAATTACTCTAATCAACGCTGCGTTCTCCTCCTTTAGGCGATCATTATCCGATTTATAGGCATCGAGTTGCTGGATTTGGATTGGTAGAAAGTGCAGCGAAAGTAAAAGAAAATTAAACAAAATTAGTGAAAACAATTATAAATTATACGAAAAATAAGGAGCGCAACAGCACATTGAAAGAATACAATTGGGGGAGATATGGATATTAGAGAGCTTATCTATAAAAGGAAAATATATATCATGCGATTTAGTTGAAAGCAACTCAGCAACAACATGAACAACAAACAAACAATTAGTTAAAACGTAACTCCATTTAGATATAGATATATAAACATCTATATCTATATATGAATCTATATCTAAAACCTCAACTCTTGGGAACTGAACGCCCTATGAAAACAGACAGCCACATGCACAACAACCCAACCAAGAAAACGAATCATAAATACTTAAGACTAGAGATATATAGATGCTTCTATATGTGTGTGTGAGGCACATGTGCGATAAGGTATGCTTGCTTCCTGTTGCCGAATACGAAATGTAGAACACAGAAACACAAATGTGTTGTCTAACTGACAACGGTGGATAAATTCACAGAGAAATGAGAAGAAACAATAAACAGCTTTTTGTAAGGAATTACAAATGGTCAAACTTTTATTTTCGTAACTCTGATATAACTGTTATATAGATATAAATAGATGAGATAAAACACACACACAGACACATGAGTATAAAATTTGTTTGGCAAAAATCATTTTTAACAATATTAACAACAAGGGAACAATTTTGGCATAGAATAGAGTAAATATAGTTATACATTAAAGTAAGTATATTTATATATACAGACGAGTGCTTCAAAACTGTTAAGTAATCCAATGATCTATGCGTAAGACGATAGGGGCAGAATTTTGTAAATGTAACCACGTTTGAAACACTCCCCACACAAAACAATATTGTATATAACTAGTTTGGTTTAGCTTTTTGTTTTTATATAGATATATATATATATTTTTTTTTTTATTGGTATTATGCAACAACAAAACAACAGCCAGTTCATATATGTATATGATGTAGGTTTTCTTCTCAGTGCAAGTGTGGGATCAATTACCGTTAAGCTCATTGCATATAAGAAAAGATACTAGATCTGTGCTGATGGTGCTGCGCGACCCTTTACTTTTGTTGGTATATTTGTTGTAGTTGTTGTTGTTGTTGTTGTTGTTGGTCAGCCTTTGTTGAGCTTTATTGCTATAATCCTTGAAGTTGCGATGATTTTGATAACGAGTATATACGATATTTTGTGAATATATGTATGTGCTATGATATATAGATGTATGTATGTATGTAGCTGTATGCTGTAGCGATATTTTTTACTGAATGGTTTCAATTAACAAATATATTAGCTAAAGTGTATATGTTGTATAATCTATAATATACTATAATATTATATAAATTGAGCTTTAGGCCTTATAGAACAGCAGTGCCAGGCTATACAAAAGTGTTCAGTTGCCCCTCGCAAAAATGTGTTGTAAACTTAATTTTTAGACTAGAATACATTTTTGTTGCACGCTGCGCTCAATATAACAATGCAAATCATTTTTCTTTAATAATATATTTATTTATTTAATAATAATAATAATAGTAGAATCTAATAAGTTTTTTTGATTAGTTGATCGCTAGCTGGCACATCAAATGGTGGTGTCCGAGTATCTTTTAGATAAATAATTTTAACTAGGCTAGGTCTACTGCTCTTTAGTGTATATTGATGTATGCATACATATATATAGAAACGATAACGATGACGTTTACGATTGCGATTATGATATTTGATTTAGCTGTTTTCTAATATTCATTTAGTTATATGTATGTACGTATGTAATTTGCGTTTTATTTGAATTTCTTTGCAGTGGGCTGGTCTAAGTAATTGTAAACTGTAAACTGTAAACGGTTAACTGTTGCCTATTATTTGCTTTTGGCCAGCTGACTTTGGGCCGATGTTGTCAACTTAGAGACGACACGCGTGAGGGCACGATTCTCGGCACGCAGTCGGTCGTTCTCAGTCTTTAGCTTCTGTAAGAGCTAAAACGACACAACAACAGCGAGTAGAAGAAGAACAGAGAATGATACACACATACATTTGTTTGTACGTTTGTTGTATAAATATATAAATATGATTTTTGGGTTCGTATTTGTTTGTTTTCAATACATTTCGTTTCGTTTCGTTTCGATTCGATGGATGAGGCGCGCGTGGGAAGAGAGAGAGAAAAGAAAAACAAAATTTGAGTGAGCGTATTTTTCTGAAATGAGCGCATTGCGTTAATATTAAAGAGTATATGGCGTGCCAAAAAAATTAAGAGCACGCCAAATGAGTAACGTAAAACGTAAAACGTATAACGTATAACGGTAAACGTATAACGCATGGATTGTGTGTGACCAAATCATAACAACAAATGGCTGGCAATGAGACGACACAGACTGTGAGCGTGAGAGTAAGTGAGAATGAGAATGATACAATATGGACATATGAAACAATGAGACAGTGAGACAATGAGATGTGGATGAATAGTTTTGTTGTTCTACGAAAACAAAACACACAATGAGATGTTTCAGTGATACATATATGTATGTACGCATATGCTATAGTACAGATGATTGTATTTTTTGGATATCGGTTGGGTGGTTCAAGAAAAACAAATAATTAATCAAGGCAGCAGCTTATGTGCAGTTATCTCTAGTACAAATAATAAATAAAATTATAAACAATTGCAACGGTGCCGTCGTAATTGCAAAAGTGGCCTAAATTATAAAGCGTGAGATAATGGAAATATATGTACATATACGATCTTTGGCATCTGTAAGATCTGGACGCCTTTTAACTGGGTGCGAAACAAATGGTCGGGGAAATCGAAACGAAGTGCGGCTATAACAGAATTGCTTTAGAAATGTTGTTAGGATTATTGCTGTGGGAAATTAATAGTTAGGTCAGGATCAAAAACATAAGCAAGGGAGACTTATAAGAGGGCCGCTTTAGCCAACTCGTTCACAACATGCGGCAGGTGTGTGGATATTTAAATAAAATTTAATATAAAATATCATTAAAAGATAAAAGTATAAATCTTTCTCGGCCAAATTATAAAACAAAAGCAGAAATCAGAAATCAAAACAATCCCGGAATGGATGGCATCTAATGAAACGGGTTGCGATACCTGGGATACCATTTACAAAAAAAAAAAAAATAAATAAAAAAACAAAAATCAAATCAAATCAAATTACAAACAGCATTCAGGCAGGAGACGTTGTTAAAACTATTATCGGTTGGTGGGCGTTGGGGAATGTTTTGGATTTTGAACACATTTGTAATTACCTTGAGCTCTTCTTCCAATTCGGAAACCTTGCGTTCCATAGCTCTTCTCTCACGTTTCTCAATCTCAGAGAGCGAATTTTTAGTGGTCTGCGAATGTGGAAATGGAACAAATTTTGGCGTTTGGTCTTGCATTTCAATATAGAATAGCATGTGGGATAACGGTATCGTGTCATACTGTTACTGTTACTGTTGTTCAGTTGTTGTGTTGTTTTACTTTTGAATAGAGAGCGAGAGCGAAAGATACAGAGCGCGAGCGGCAAGCAGGCAAAAATTTTGATCTGAGCCATGTCCTAAAGCAACTCAGTAATATTTGCTGGGTTGATGAAGAGGAGAGTGTAGAAGAAAATTCTCGTTGTGATTGTGTGTGTCTGTGTGTATTATGTGTGAGATAGCAAAAGAGCGAAAGAGATCACAGCCGAGCCCCAACAGACGGGCAACAGATTGTAGAGTTAGACAGAAATTGAGCTGTGGTTTGTTTGTGCGTTGTTTTCTTTGTTACTGCTGAGAGTTTTACTTTGTTTTTACTTTGTTTTTGTTTGCTGTTTTCACAAAATATATGAAATACGAATGCATATTTCATTTATTGAGTAATTGTTGTTGTTTTAGTGGGCGTGGCATGTTAGTGGGCTGTTTACTTACGGCATTGGCAAAGCGTTCGAGCGTTGCACGCGTTTGCACCGCTTCCTCATCCTTTTGCTTGAGCATTTGCTTGAGCTTGTCGTTCTCCAATCTAAATAAGAGATAAAGAAAAAAAAGTTGAGTCATAATAAAATATAAAAGAGAATTTAGAATCGAGTCATTCATTACAAATTAACGAATATGATACTCTCTGCATAATAGATTCTGATATGAATAGGCCAAATATTCTTCTTAACGTCTTAATAACTTCTTTCTGCAAAACCTCTAAAGGTGTTTTTTCTAGCATATGTACGTACGTTATCATTCCTAATAGAATTTTCCAAATATTCATCAAGCTTTGCAGTTAATCTCTGAACGAAGTAATCCCTTCTCTCTTCTAAGAAGTGGCCCTATCATACGCTTAGATGGTTTTCCCTCAGTCTTTCCTACATTAAAATCTATCAAATTCATTCGAAACGTCTTCTATCCACTAATAGTCAAGACCCTTGTACTATACGCTTCTCTATGCTGCTTGCCCTAACTTCTCCTCGTAATACTCACTTGGCCGCTTCCCAGAGCGCCTTATAATCGATGCCATCGCCATTTTCCGCTTTGTCGCTGTTGCTGGAACTCTTTGAGTCGCTGCCGGTACTCGCTGTCGCCGTGCTTCCAGTGCGAGAGCGTGAGGTGCGTTCACTGCCACTCTGCAAAATAAAAATACATTATAAAATCAAATCTTTGCTAAGTAGACTGTAAGACAGTACTAACTAATTATAATAATAATCAATACTTTAACCACCTGCAACAACATTCAAGAACATTTCACCCAATTGCTTACTTCGTAGCCCTCGCTCTTCTCCGATGACGCGCTGATCGAACGCTGCGCCGCGCTGCGGGATCGGGTGCGATTGCGTGACTTGCGCTCCTGTTCCCGCAGCGAGTTACTACGCGTGGCTGCAATGGCTGCCACCGTAGCGCCAGCGCTGGTCGGTGTGTTGCTGCCCGCGTTGAGGCTGCTGTTGGATGTGGACAACGACTTGGTCTTCAACAGCCGTGAACTGGCCGAGCCCTTGAACGAGTTGGAGGAACTCAGTCCAGGTGACTTGAAGCTGAGCGAGGCGGTTGTCACGCCATTGTCATAGCTGCTAGAGTAGGGGCTGACATAACGATGATCGCTGCCATAGCTGGATGTCGATGCACTGGGATAACCATAACGCGAACTCTCATAGCCACCGCCTGATGTGGCATTCGAGCAGCCAGTAGACGAGTTGGAAGTGGGGCACGTGGAGTTGGAAAGAGCAGATGCTTTAGATTTGCCATAGCTATTGCCATTATGCTTGCTAATTACGATGTGATAGTGATTCTGGTTATTGCCTGAAGAAGCCTGCAACTGGTGCAGTTGGTAGTAGCTGCCGTTTCTATGATTGCTTTTAGTTGAGTTCGAGTTGGCGGTGGAGGCGCTGCCTCCAGATGAGCATGTAGAAGCGGATGAGCAGCTGCCTGACGGCGGCTGATAAGGCTGATGATATTTGATGTAGTCATAGCGATTGCTGCTTCCATTACCATTTGAATAGTAACTGCCTGAGGAGCCACGACCAGCCGCACTACTGCTCCCGCCACCGCCGTAGAGGCTTTCGCGGGAGCTATAGATGCTGGTGTAGGGGCTCTGGTAGCTGCCATTGCTGCCTGCAGTACTGCTGCTCGGATAGTAGCCCGTGCTCAAAGGCCGGGAATTGTAGCTGCTGCCATTGTAGTTGTAGCCGCCAGTCGAGGAGCTGCTGCCCCCAACACCTGTGGCTCCCATACGGGAGCTGGAGGAAAGCGAACGCCGTCGACTGGTCAGCGGCGCCTGTGTGCGCGATCTCGAGCGAAAGGACATGATGTATATAAACTCTCTCTAATTTCCTCTCACGTTATGTACAGAGGCTGGCTATAGAGAAATCGGTCTTTAGTATATGCTTAATAGCCCACAAAAACTCATTTATCAATCGACAGCGCTA
Organism: Drosophila koepferae; assembly: GCA_030914345.1. Lineage (NCBI taxonomy): Eukaryota > Metazoa > Arthropoda > Insecta > Diptera > Drosophilidae > Drosophila > Drosophila koepferae. Next base: position 8,622,679 of record JAUESR010000202.1, read on the forward strand.
AATTGCAATTACGCTTCGAAAACAGCTTGCCAGAGCATAGAGCGCACCAAATCAACAGAATTTTTGCCATTTTAAAATTTTCCATTTCAAATTTTACAATTCTCTATTAAGCGCGTACGAAATGTTCGTGAAATTAATTTTCTTTCTTCTTCTTTTGGCGTAAACAAAAGTGGAAAAACAAACAAATTTGCTGTATAAAGTGAAACGATCTTTAAATTCAACAAAAAGGAAAACGCAATATTGACATGTGGAAAACCCAACCGCCGACACTTCAATTCCCTTCCATTCTCCATCGATCAACAAAATGACGTCAAGACATAAATTTTGACATTCGTTTTTAAATTTGCCGCAATGCGGTAGAAAAACGTTTCCCCAAGGTGTGTTAGTGTGCATGTGTGTGTGCGTGTGTGTGTGAGTGTGTGTGTTTGGCTGTGTTTGAGGAGGTCTGCTGGGTTTGTTCCTACATAAGATTTATAATAATATTGAAAAGACATACAAAAGGCACTAATCTATGGGCAGGAGATGCCTTGGCGTATTCTGTTTATTTACTGTGCGGTGTTAATACATATATTTAAGTTGATGCTTCACCCACGCAAGAGTGAAGCAGACATGAGAAACAGCAGGCTAACTAGCTGAAGAAGCTAGCACAAGCATTATGCAACTGAGAAATACCCTATATGAATGATGATACCTATTGCTATGCTCTATAACTCTTTTTGCTAAACATAAATAAGATGTAAGAATTTTAGCAATAGATTTTCAATAGTTTGTTATGTCTCCACTAATGCCTGAAGAATTTTATTATTGATGCATTTTAATAATAGTACAAAACATTTAGTACACACAGCACACCCAATCACATTTCTAGCACAGGGTAAACAACATCGTATCATTTAATCAAAATGTCGAGTGCATTTAATTTATGACTCTGCTGCTGTTTCCTCGTATATATATTGAGCTATCCCTAGCTAATTTACTTTTTGTCCATGAATGAATCTCTGATGTCAGACACAAGCCTATTTTACGACCAGTTGCAGCAATATGGAAAAGATTCTTTTACGAGCAGACTTTGTACGATTTCGTAGTAATTCTACAATTTAACTTGGCTAATACAGCAGATAAAACATTTCATGGCACTAAACAAAATTGATGCCAAGACCAAAGGGCAAGTTCTATGGGATTATGAAATGATTTATAAATAATGAAAACTTAAGAAAAGAAATGTGTAAATGAAAAATTTAAGAAAATGTTTGAATTGCTCAATTGGATTGCTTTACAATGTCAAAACAATAATTTTACAATAAATTGAATAATTCTATTATATTGAATCATGAGTGCGTTAATATTTGCTAAATAGTTGCTTCAATGCAATGCTTTTTCAACTTTAACCTTTCAGACGCACACGAACGCAATCAAATTAAAAACTGATCAAAATATTTGACCATATATAGAGAACAAAAAAAAAACTCGAAAACTTGAAATGCCCAAAAGTAAAATGAAATAAAAAACGAAATTTGTGCGCAATACTCCAAATATGGGAACAAGACGTTCGTTCGACAATTGAAGACCAACAACTGGCAACACAGATACAACTTGACCCCCCTTGTGGCGTCGCTCAAGAGTCTCGGGTCTTGAGTTTGTTAGATCTCAGATCTCTGGTAAACTGATAGCGTATATTGCAAATATCTTTTGACACATTTGACAGACGCTTGTGGTTAGGTTAAATCAATGCACTCGTCCGTATTTAATTGTGAATTACTTTTAATATTAATAAATTAATTTGAATTTGTGGTTGTTAAAATTGTTGCTGCTGCTGTGGCTATTGATCCGTTACGTTAGCCGTATAAAACTCAACTGTGCGAGCGAAGCAAAGTATTGAAATGTTTTATTCGAAAACCGAAAAAAAAACTTGGCGCACGATCAGAAATAGTAAAACGCAACAGAGAGCGAGAGTGAGAGAGAGGGAGACAGCGCACGTCACAAGTTAAGAGAAGTTTTCTTTAAGAGAAATCGAGTAAATGCACAGCAGACGCAAGAAAAGCCGGAAAAACGCTGACAACAGCGAAGAAAATGATTATTATTATATGCTAACATATATATATATATATATGTACAACGTATGTGCGTCTATCAAATATGAAAACAAAGAGTTGCAGCTGCTGGGAGGAAAAAGCCTTGGCAGCAATGGACATTATTTGTTTCACTTGAATTGCGCACATCAGGTGTGTGTGTGTGTGTGTGTGTGTGTATGTATCTGTGTGTTTTTCACCTGTGTGAGCGTGTGTGTTGGCAGCTAAATTTAGTAAATCGCACACTTATTTGGCCCAATGTCCGAGTAGCAAATGTTCTAAACTATGCTGGGGTCAGCCCCCAGGCAGCAACTGGGCCAAAAGGCGAAACAGTCAACGACACGTGACACATGTCAAAGAGAGCGACAGACTCTGCCAAGAGAGACAACGAGCTGGTGGAGAGTGGAGCGTGAAGTGCTTGTAACTAAATTTAAATTTGAAAGTTGCATCGTTTGCTACCCTAAAAGAACACAATCATAACTAGGGCAAAAAGAAAAGAGGAAGAAACGAAAACGTTCCAACTAAATATAGCACATGACGGCTGCCCCTAGCGCATGCTGCTCCTACCTCGTACCTACTCGCAAAGATGCTCTACGCTACGAGGAAAGTGCAGCCGGCAGGGAATGAGGAAACAAATGCTTAGGCGAAAACGACGAAATGCAAAATTGCAAAATGTATAAATTTAGCGACAAATGCGGCGCAAATGTTGTACATTTCTGCAGCTACAATACTATGTCAGGCCAGAAGGCAGAAGAGTAGAGAGAACAGCAAGGGGCATGCCACGGCGAAAAGCAAAGTTCAATGTACGTGTGAGAGATGCTGTTTGGGGCGTGTGGCAGTTCTAAGTGGGCAATTTGTTGTGTGAAAAGCGCATTGTGAAAGTGTTTAATAGTTTTTAGCAACAACTCATAAATCGTGTCTAGATATATAAATATGTCGAAAGAACACTTGACATCATCAATCAGTTTAAATGCTTGACACGATTAGACAACCAGGGTTGGCTTAAACATTGTTACTATGATCTATATAATCTAACTATAATCTATAACTGAAACTGCACTCGAAAAGTCAGGGATATCCATTAATGGCTCCAATTTCTATATTTCAGCTTTTCCAACTCTGTTGCAGAACAATGCCCTAAAACTCTTTTAGAATGCATAGAGAATCGAGCTTAATTTAACTTTTTAAACTAAATTTAGCGATCAACTAAAAGCAAGCACAGTAGGCAGAAATCCTATAGCAGCAAAATATGAAATCGAAACAATTTTTAATATGTTCTCACAAATATTTACATATATTATATATCAAAGTTGCCATGCAAATAGACTTTATGACGGACAGGCTGGCAGACAAACTGTCTGCCGAATATGTAGACCCCAATGCATTTCGAAGAGATGCATTTAGAAAATGTGACAGTTTTATTAATGGTCAACAACGGCATTTGGTCAAATGTTTTGAATAAATTGTTAACAGGTTCGCTGAACAGAAATGCAAATCAAATTCTCAAATATTGTCACAAATTGGATGTGCACTAATAGTTTTGACCTCGGCCATGAAAGGATTTGCAGGCTGCACACTTATCATTCACAATTGGAGCAATGGCATTCACAATGCCACGTGCATGTGTGCTAGTGCTGCTGCTGCTTCTTTTTCTCAGCGCTTCTTCGAATGGAAATCATAATTTAATTTTTTTAATTTTTTTTTGCACAAATGGGTCGCCGGCTAATTGGAACAGACAGAGCTCGAGCAGACCATCAGCTACTTTGAAGGACGCACGGGACTGTCTAAAACTGTGACAAGGTGTGACGAACATATAAGTGTGTATGCGTGTTTATGTATGCATGTGTGTGTGTGAATGTGTATGTGTCAGTTGCAATATTGACTACGCATTTAGAAGACAGGGCAGCTGTTGTGCGCCCAATTTTTGCCAAGGTGCGAAAATAATTATGTACCAAAATATATGTTCCAATTGTTCTTGATGTTGTTGTTGTTGTTGTATAGGTGTATAGGTAAAAATATTTACAAATATATAATTAGCCATGTTCCGAATTGCGAATTCGTTGAAAAGCGTTCGCAAACGAAAATGAAAAGCTTCAACGTATTCCGAGAATTGTTCAAATTGTTTAAGACTTTTGAATTTTCGACATATGTGAACTATTTTTAAATGGGTTTTCTTTTCCACTTTTTGATTATTCTCAAAGAGCAATCAATTGGAATTTACTTGATCTATCTTTAAAGTTGTTCATATTCAAATCTTATACAATTCGGAACAGGTTTACGAAATTAGTATGCCATAACAATTTCATTAATTTATATATATTTATTTTTAGTTACACAATTTACCTCCTTCTCCTTATCCTCGTTGTCATTGTTAGCCGTTTCATGTTGTCGCTCTGGATCGATTTCCTGGCAAAAGATTTACACACATTAGTAGTAGAATAATTAGCATTTGATCTAAATATAGTTGACAGACGTGCATGGCTCATTTAGTTTGACAAATGGCCTGGTAATTAGCAAACAGAGATGCTAATATATATAGAGACTGAGATTCACTTACATCCATATCGATATGCACCACGCCCGTGGATCTGCGCTTGGGCTTGCGACGTCGCTGTATAACAGTCTGTGTGCGATTATCATTCTCCTTGTCGTTATCTAACAGAAGAGAGTGAAATCGAATAGATGAGCTGTATGCTATTAGCTGAGTCTTCGTTAGATTACCCTTGTCTTCTTGGCTGGTGGCCGTTGTGTGATTGGCACTGGATGCAGACGTTGCAGAATTGTTGACTGTCGTGGCAGTTGTTGTTGCTGTTGTTGCAGTTGTTGTTGTTGTGGCAGTTGCCGGCAGCGTAGAAGTTTCATATCTACGCGCTGGTGGCGTTACATAGGCGCTGTTATTAATGCTCTCACTAGGCGCTGAGACAGGACGACCGACAGAGTTGAGCGACTGATTAGAGGCATTAACTGTAACGAATTTGAGTGTTAAATAGAAGTCAAGTACAGTTTGTATTAGCAGTTAACTTACGAGCATTGGGTCCACTACTAATGCGACGCTGGCTGCCCACGGTGCTGGCCAAATTGACCGCTGCCATGACAGCTGGCGCGCTGGGTATGATGGTGCTCTGATTGGGCGGGTAGGTGCCACCGCTGGTGATATCCTCCAACTTGAACTGCACATTTGATAAAAGTAGCAAAGTATTAATTATGATTTCTCGAATCTGTTGTATTGATATAGTAGTTCATTTGTATATATAATAATATATATTCATAGTTTTTGTTTTGTTGTTTGTGTGCATGGGTTCATTTTTCTTTTTAAAGCTATGCTGGTAATGTTGTTTTATCTGTTGTATATTAATCCATTGCTGATTGTTATCGATAATGTTGTTTTTTTTTTTTTTTGTTTAGTACAAAATTTAGTAGTCAAGACGCCAGAAACCTTGTAATTATATTCCAAAACAGTTCTTACAATTAAATCCAAAGCTAGAAATCTTCATTTACTCAATATTCCCAATTTTTCAGTTTAGCAATATTAATTTATTTAGTTTTTACCTTAAGCTATCATGCAATTAGCAAAGTTAGAAGGTTTTTGCTTTTTAAATAATATAAAATTCCATTTTAAACGAAGCGTTGTTCCTCAACGTTATATCTCAGTGTTCGCGAAGCCCAACCAACAAGAATATATCATTTCTACACATTGTAAACAATGTTGGTGCCCCAACCATAAATATTAATAAAACATACTATATATATAAATGCTTAATTAAACAAAAAGAAAAAAGCAAGCCATACATAGCAAAAAAGTTAATAAGCGTTAATTAATGAATTATATTCAATGAGGCAGACGCATTTAGGCATGTATGTATATATAAATATAAATATAAATATAAATATAAATATAAATATCAAATAATGTTCATTTGCCGAATGTGCGATATCATGTTTCGGAGAGTAAATATAATATATGGCATATTGTTTATAGAATGCTACAATTAAAAACAAATACATACATACATATACATATTTATACATAGGATAGTTATAAACATTAAAAGGCAGATGCATTGCAATTCAGAAACAGGCGTTCATGATAATTAAATAAAAATTTAAATTAAAAGGCAAATATATAACTTATGAGAAAAATAAAAAATTAAACAATGTATAACAGCTACAATAAAAATATAAACAACAAATTCATTCATTGCGAAACCCTTGACACAATTATATCACAATATAACTCTTTTGCTATATGATATATAATTACAATTCAGAAGAAATTTGTATTATTCTTCACTTTATGTGATTTTATTTGTAAGGGTATACGCAACTTCGATGAACCGAAGTTAGATAAATTTGTTCAAGGCTGTAAACCGTTCTGAACTCAGATTTCCAGTAGAATTCTACACATTTGAGTTTGGGTTTGTAGCCATGGTTTAATAATTTTAGATATTCTACACTAAAAAAAATCATGCTACACTTAAAGCTTAACAAATATCGCACACTGTTTTTTTATTTTTATAAAGCCAGTCGAAATAGTTTCGTGGAGCGTACCAAACGGTAGTTGTTTAAGGTCAGTTCGATTAAAGGTCAGTTGTTGCTGTTCTTGGTTGTTGTTGTTGTTGTTGTGTGCATACCTTTGAGCCCGCATCGAACTTGAGACGCCAAGACGGACGTCGCTCAGCTGCTGATATGGATGTGCTTGAAGAGGAAGACGTCGATGGCCCAACAACAGTAGCAGCAGCAGCAGCAGCAGCAGTCGCCGCGCCACTAGCACCACCAGCACCGCTCTCCATTGTGCGACGTGCATACAGGCTGAGCAACGAGTCGCGTGCATTAAAATCTGCATGTGAAGCTACTGGCGAGGCCGTATCCGACTTGCCATCTGCATCCTGAGCAGATCCGGCAGCTGAGCTGCTGCTCAGATTACGCTTATCACGCAATCGCACTGGGCTCTCTAGAGTGCCAGGCGTTGTTGCGGGTGTCGTCGTTGTTGCCGCTTTGCTCTCAGTTGGCGCAGCGGAGGTGAGCGGCAGCTCTGTGGGTCTTGCAGGAATTGGCGTCGACTCGCTGCTGCTGTCTGTGTCCAACACGTGCGTTTGCTTGGCAACTACTGGGTCAGTCTTTAGTTGTTTGTGGCTGCTCGACTCATCCGCCTCTTCTTTCTTCGTCTCGGACACGGCGGGCTTCTCCCGCCTAGAGACTATCGTATAGCTGGCACTGACCGCCGTCTGCTGGTCATCCTGCTCGACAGCTGCATCGCCAGTTATGCGTGTGGCTGTCGGTGCTAGTGTGAAGGTAGCGCTGGTATCGGCGTTGCCAACCACAGCTTCAATTATTTCCGAATCATCGGCCGTGGTTGTTGTCCTGGGTATTAAAGCTGGTGGCGGACTTGTGGGCGGTGGTGGCGGCTGCGCCTCTTGCTGGCTGCTGTCGTCAATGTCGTTCTCACTGCTATTGTTGGCCGTTGTTGTTGTTGTTGTTGCAGTTGTTGTGCTTGAAGTTGCTGGTGTTGTAGTTGTTGTAGTGGTGGAGCTTGTTTCATTCTGTTAATAATATTAGTTGTGGAACAAATAAAAAACAGTTGACCTTCGCGTTGTCTCTCCAAAAACAAAAATCAAATGGCGTTTCTGGATGATATTCTTTTCGTTTTAGAGGATAATCAGTAGATAGGGACTGAGGGTCACGCTAACGATTATAAACAGTTTACGATAAACAATATCAGACATACATACGACATACGTAGAGTGCCCCGGCACTTTGATATACGTGTAAGAAAAAAAAAACTCTAAACGCATGCAAATTGCTACATGCACAAATACATAAATATCATCTGAATAAATATATATATATATATATATAGTATAGTATAAATTAACTTAAAATACATATAACACTAATCGCTGTGATGAAATCAGACTAGAATAATAGCTACTCTTATACGAAAACGATAAAACTGCACATAAATGAAAATTTTGATTTCGATTTTGATTTTAATTTTCATTCTGACGAACCGTTGTAAACGCGGCGTTATGAGCGGGCAGCGGGCGTTTGGCGTTGGCGGGCGAAGGCGGCGTTTGCTAGGCATTTACTTTCAATTTGATCAGCGGCGCAAGAATACAAAGAAAACGAACTCGGATGCAGACTCGATCTCAAACGCAAACGCAGTAAAAAACACAATTTGATTGGCGCTCGGTTTTGATTGTTAAATTTGTTGCAGTTGAACACAGGCTAAATGAGTGCTGATTGATTGATCGACTTGATTGACTGATCAACTTTGATACGATTTGATTGATTGATGAGAGCACGCGCTGATTGAGAATGAGCAACTAAACTACAGTTTGAGTGATTGACTGGGATTTCACCACACACTATGCAAGCATGCCATGTGTTTCAAGAGCATCTCAAGTGCTGCTTGGTTGCATAGTGCTTGGGAAAACGGAATTGGATATCACTAAGCGCTACCACTAAGCTTAATTTCTTTAAAACTAGACTGAACAAACATGCTCACGCACTCACACTCACACTCACACACATACGCATATACATATATAGTGGGTGGGATATATGAAATTGACAAACACCAAATTTGAAATGTGGGTAGTGAGAACACTAAACGACTGCAATGATATGAGATAGGTGTGGAGACTAACAGAGGGATAGAGAGAAAGTGAGTGACACAATTGCACACACAATCACTCACACACACATACAAATATGGCACTCTATTAAGGGGGGAGGAGAGACATAACACAACGATTACATTAATGAGAACACCATAACCATAAGCAGTTGTTGTTGTTGGTGTTGTATGGCATCGTGTATGTGTGTAAATGAAAACTCCTTTTCAACTACATATAACATAACAATATATTGTATATACATCTAATTTATATATGCCGAATGATTTCGAGTGTATGGCTCTGGCTGATCTACGATATTCGCTAACGATCTCTTGATTTCGATGTGTGTGGATTTGTTGGGTGAGACTTGTTTCTAAATTGTTTCTCTCTTTTTCTCTCTTGGACCCACAAAGTACTTACGCTGCTGCTGTTGTTGTTGTTGTTATTATTGTTATTGTTGTTGTTCATGCCCATGTTCTTCTTCTTCACCAGCTCCTCGGCGCTCTTGATCTCCTCGAGCGTAACGCCCTGTGTGGAGCGACGCGTCTCACGAACTCGCTTCGCATGAGCCTTGCGCTGAGTTTCGCTCTCCTCATCACGCACAGGCGGCACAAAGGATCTAAGCAGATGAAAGATATACACATATATAAGTTAAGTTTCTTAGTAACATATATCATACATCAACAAAAACTAGATTCAGAGCTCGCGGCACATGCTACACAAGGCAAGTTGTTGTCTTGTTGGGCGGGACATTGTTGAGAGTTAGCAGAGCTAGCACAGATTTTAACAGCTTTTCGGGTTAGCGCAAAACAACAGTTGTTAACCAATTAACAGTTATGTTTCGTGTTCATTACTTGAAAAAGTTCTTGAATATATTGCCAGCCGATTGCTTGGGTTTCGGAGTCTCCACATCACTTGCACTTGCGCTGGCCGTAGAGCTGCCATTATTGTTGTTGTTGTTGTTGTTGATGATATTATTATTATTATTGCTGTTGTTGGCCGGATTGCTAACGGATTTTTAGGTATATAAAATACAAAACTTAAAATAGTTGCACAAAAATAATCAAAGTACTTAATTCTCAATAAAGTCAATTGTTTCTTATGAATGAGTTGGAAACGCAAATAAATAATCCCTTAATATTTTAAGCTTCTTACTTCAAATTCACAACTCTAATCAATATCGATTAACTATTCTCTATATATTGTATTGACACTCACCTGCGAATAGGTGGGGTGAGCACAGTTGTTGCGGGTGAGCTGAGCGTCGTTGTTGTGGTTGTAGTCGTTGTTGTTGCTGCCGTAAGCATCGTAGCTGGAGCAATTGGTTTCCTGTGAGAGCAGCAATACAAATTGAGAGAATGACAGATATACAGAGAGAGAGACAGAGAGAGACAGGAAGAAATGAAAAAAAAGAGAGCAAATCATTAAAGAGAATCACAAACACCGTGTCCAAGATCACATCTAAGAGAGATAGACGACATAGTGCGCATTGCCTAAATAAATGTTAAGTAGACTTTGTTGTTGGTGCAATGAGAATTTGTCGAGGAGATAGGTATTATATACACATATATATATAGGTATATATAGACTATATATTTATATGTATGCATATAGAAGAAGCTAAGCCAAAGCAATGATTATATAGAGTTTAGTTTACAACAGTTCTATGGTTGTTATATAAATTACTTGCTAGTTAATTACAGTTAGTTAGGAGTTATGATTAGGCGTTACCGACTTGTTTTTCTTTTTTTTTTTTTTTTTTTTTTTTTTTTTTTTTTGGATAGCACAAAACAAACCTGAAATATACTGAGTTATCTTTGAGGGATGCCGATCTTTGTACGCTATAAATTTGACTTGGATTTGCTGTAGTAGCTGCTGTTGCTGTTGTTGTTGTTGTTGTTGTGGTTGTGTTGTTGGTGTGTGTGTTGAATGTGGTTGTTGTGTTGTTGCTGCTGCTGCCACTGCTGCTGATGCTGGTTGTGCTCACAGTCTTTCCCAACAGCAGCGCGCTCTTATTGTTATTATTATTGTTGTTATTGTTATTATTGTTGTTATTGCTACTTTGGTTATTGTTGTTATTAGCATTATTGCCGGGCAGTGCATTCGCCGCCGTCGTCGCTGGCAGTATGGGACATGAGTTCGCCTTTATGCGTGCCCGCAGCTCATTGTACTTTTGATAGAATCTGCGCGGATCAGGTCAAACAAACGGGCGGGCAATAGGCGGGCAGGCGGGGTGGTTGGCAGGCGGGCGGGCGGGTTAGAATTGGATTTTTTGATAAGCGTTTGATGAATTGGTGCGATGTGAATAATTGTTGTAGTTGTTGTTGTAGTAGTAGTTGTTGTAGTTGTTGCACATAAGGAAAAGAAACCACATAAAAAAATAAATAGCAAAACAAATCAAGTTTTAACAAAAAGTATAAAAAAATTTCAAGTTCGTATGCTTTTTTTTTTCTTGTTGTTTATAGTTTGTGCTTCACAATTCGCCGCAGTGCTGCAGCAGAGACACGAATGCTCTTTAGAGAATTTGAACACTAACCGCTGACCATTTATACAACAAATTAATTCTCGAAATTTTATAACTGATTCATTGGCTGTTCGAGCAACAGTTGAACAGTTGAGAGTGTAGCTAAATTTAAAAAGTTCGATAATGGTCAATACATATAGATATAAGTGTATTTATGTCCGTGTGTGTGTGTGTGTCTGTGTGAGTATGTGTAAGCTGCGTGAGGTGTTTATTGATAAGCGACTCGCAATCAGCACAAAGTGAAACACAAACGACAAAATTAACCGAAAATGTTGTGCAAATTGTGACACATTAAATATAGTAGTAAAATGCGGGTTAATTTGCAATGTGTATGTGTGTATGTATGAATATGTGACAGTGTGTGTGTGTGTGTGTGTGTTTGGCACGCATTTATGTCTAGTTATGTGTGTGTGTGTGTGCGCTGAACTCACTTTTGATCATTCTCAAAGCTTTGCGTGCGTCGCAAGATGACATCGTTGGCGGTCTCATTGGCGCTCTTGCCGCTTAGCTCTTTGTCAGGAACTTCTGCAAAACAAGATAAATAAGCAAGCTGTTATTCACTGTATATCGCTAGGATTAAATACTACGTACGATTCTTAGTGGGACTGTCGTTGGGCGTACGCAGCGCTTTGCGTCGCCAGGGCGCCTCCTCTTCGCCAGAATGCTCGGCGGCATGAATATGCTGATTGGGCTTAACATTTTCAGCTGCAAATGCAAATATATAATAATTAGATATAAAACTATATATATATATATATAAAGTTATCAATATAAATCGGTTAGTCTTCGCTTAATGCAGGCTTTAAGCACATTTGAGGTCTGGGTAAGTAACTGAGGCTCTAAACAATGTAGCGACTACCTTCGCTCTCGGTTAGGCTTGTGCTGTGTGAGCTCTCTGTGGAGTCGCTGAGCTCAGAATCGGTATCATCTTCATTATCATCAACATCAACATCATCATTGTGATCCTTGGCAGCAGTCTCAACTATCGTAGCAACATCTTGGGGCGCCACTTGAGCGCTGGTATTGAGCGAACCGCTCGCAGCTGCAGTGTACGGTGTGGACAAAGACAAGACACAAATAGAGCAAAAACAGACAGCAGAGTGAGAGCGAGCGGGCGAGCGGTCGGTTGAGAGACACAGAGGGAGAGAGAGAGAGACAGTTAACAAGCAGCGAGTCAGGGAGAAAGAGAGAGTATAAGAGAGAGAGAGAGAGAGCGCATTACACAAACTGTTGACCATATGACGAGTTTGATGAAATTGATGATCATAAAGATGAGACGCAAAACATACACAGCAGGCAGCTGCGATGATGCAGATGAGATGAGACGTGGATCGGGCATGGATTTGGAAAGAGGCTGTGAAATGTGTGTTTGTAATTAAATGCTTTAAACCGAAATATTAACGCGCATGAGAACCTAATTGAGTGACACAATTGAAAAACAAACAAAGACACGCACAAAATTTGGCATAGAAATTAAAGAAAACTTTTTATATAAAATATGCAAATCAACGGCTGCTTTTCGGTTGAGTGGGAGGATCTCTTAGAGATTTTACTTCAATTAATTGTACGTACCATCCTTAGCGGTATCAGTTCTCACTTCAACGCGTACGAGTTTCGTTCGTGCCTTGTCCACATGATTTTCAATCGCATCTGAGATTCTGCTGCAAGAGAACGAATGATTTCTAATTGAATTTAATTGAATTGATTGAATCATTTCGTACTCACCTGATTTGACTAGATGGACGCCGTTTGTTGCGCTTGTTGGCGCGCAGTTCTTCGAGGAATTTGACCATTTTGCGATCGGCCACATCGATGCAAGATTGTCCAGCATAATTGGATATATCCATATCGGCCAGTGCCTCCACCAGCATTTCAGCTGCCTCCTTCTGGCCCCAGTGAGCGGCAGCATGCAATGGTGTCCAGCCATCATTATCCTGCCTATCCACATTGCAGCCAGCAGCGAGTAGCAGACGCAGCACTTTCGTATAGCCCTTGGCCGCGGCCACATGCAACGCTGTTGCACCTGTTTTCGGATGCGGTCGATCCACTTCGGATAGATCGCCGCGCTTCGCATCCTTCAGCATGGCCTGCTCCTCGGCTCTGCGTGCCTGATCTACATCAATGTTGAGCTCCTGCACCACCTTTTCCATATAGTTTATCATGGGCATATGTTGCACATCGATTGCCAAATCCAGTGCCAAATCCCCATCGCTATTCACGGCAGCCACATCCGCGTTGTGCTCTACCAGGTAGCAGGCTATGCTAACAAAGCTGTAAACAAGGTTCATTAATAAAGGTGTCAATATTCTGTTGAATGGTTACTTACCCGCAGGAGGCGGTAGCATGCAGTGGCGTCCAGCCCTCGTTGTCTTGGCGATTAATATCGGCTCCGTGCTCTATTAAAAACTCAACCATGTCGAGTTTATCATCGATGCAGGCCTGTAAGAAAAATATGATTAGGTTTTTAGTATTATAGTATATATATTTTTAAAGTGATGAATGTAAATGAAATACGAAAGACAGAGATTGCACAAACAGTATAAGAGTTTATATCAAATGTATAAGAGTTTGTAAAAATGCTTGTATAAGAGCTTGTGCAAATTGTATACGAGTCTCTTGAATCAGAAATAGACTTTGATATTGTATATAAAATGCATAGCAATATGTTTATAATTTTAGTAACTTTTATCCACAATTATCATTACTTAGTTTTTAGTTTAGTTTAGATCCGAAAACTATGCTATATAAAAAGTGTAAGAAACTAAAAACTTCACTGATTTCGCTACTGTTGAGAAATTCAAATACTTTCAATTGATTTGGCCAATGAACCTCTTATGTTACATTCGATACATTCCAAGGGGCAGACAAAAGAAAAAGAAAAAATGAATAATTTAACAATTATCTGAAGCTGCTTTTTGATATAATTTGCATTTCTTCACAGTCGATCAATTTACATATACCGCTTGTTTACTGTTTGGCAATTGCTTATGCTAAAGCTTCGACTAAATACAATGAAATATCAGTGTATATTGTGCGAATTTATTTTTATCTTTGGTTTGATTCGACTTTACGTCGTTTATGGACTCTTATACTGCTGGGGAATGTTTTTGTATAAGTAATTGTGCCATGTTTTAATAGCTTTGCTACATTTGTGTTTATCTTGCTAAAAACGCTAAAGTAAACACACACACAGTGTGTTACAGTGTTACATATACATAGATAAATATATAGACTGGAACTGGTACCGACTGTGGCACATGGGCAACGTTGTTTATGCGGATTTCCGTTGAAACGAAGACATCGCCAGTCTGCGTATGCAGAATGAAGACGACAACGACAACGACGACAACCGATGATGGCGATGATATCATCGTGAGCAACTCCGTCGGCTTCTATATGCCGCTATCTAGCGACAAACCCGCCCAACAACAACAACAACAACAGCAGCAACAATGCCGACGACGACGACGACAACAATGCGGCGCTTAGTGGGCAGTGAAATGCCGATAAGAATTCTTCACAATAAAATAGAAAAGAGAACAAACAACATGAGCTTCAAGCTCCAAAACCAATACGAATTCGAATACCTATTCGCTCAACTGTTGCCATTTGATAAGCGCGTGTGGGGTATTCAAAATCAAATGTTTCTTTTTTTTTACAGTCTGCCACATATGTTAATTTAGAAGATTTTTTTGTTTTATTTGTAAGGGGCAAAACGAAAAAGTAATTTCCATTTCGCAGTAAAACGCATAAAAGGCGGAACACAAAACCAAACCAAACCTAAACTAACTAAACGGCGGGGGAGAGAGAGAGAGCGAGAGAGAGACTGAGCAATTTGCAAATCTGGAACGCAGCCAATTAATTAATTATGAACAATTTTGATAAACTGACCAACTGACGACAGCGACAACTGAGGACGACAACGACAGCGATGGGCGGCCCGCCCACGCGTGACCATCCCAGCAGCAACAACAACAACTTTGGCATGCAAAATTTGACATGAGCTATTTGCTAGGCAATTTGTGACTCTTGATTTCTGGTCTGGTGTTAATGTCAGCCCGAGTAGCAGCAGCAGCAGCAGCAGCCGCAACATCACAACGTATTCAGTGCTATTTTCAATGCATTGAAAGCGAATCTTTTTCTTGGCCAGCGCGAAAATCGGTCTGCGAATTGCATGCTAAGTTTAGCCTTTTGTTTTTGGCACGCCATTGAGCGGCATTTTGTATTTTACCTCCTCTCGCTCACTCAATCTCTCTGTCCCTCAATTGGGTTTCTTGTTGTTGTTGTTGTTGTTATTTTTTTGTGAAATGTTATTCACCCCGCCGCATTACGTATACGCCGCATACTACTACAATCAGTAGCAACTTGTTGAGACGACTTTGCAGCGGCAGCAACAAGCCGCTTAACTACTCATAAACCCAGCAGCGCCCTCTTGCTACACTAAGCTGCATATCAACTAGAGCCCACATCCTTCCTTCTTATTCATAAGTGCTGTTGAAGTTTTCATTATTATGAGACTAGTATGCATATACTCTAGCTTCAATAGAACTAATTAGCATAGTCGGCACATTATGTGGTGATTATAGAGGGTAAACTATCAAAACAGACGAAAGGAGTGTAAAAACAAAGGTAGGGAGTGATTTTCTATAACAGCCAACAGAAAACAAAGGAAAGTAGTAATGAAGGACAAAAAAGAAAAACAGAAAATAAAGCTCAAGAACTGGAAGAATCGTTGAAGAATGAGAGTTAATTCGAGCAATATACATATATAGAGAGTTTATTAAAGAAAATGTTATATTTCTCTCAAAATCAATCTATTTACTTAAATGTAATTTGAATGAATCGCTTTAGATAATGCAAGATTCCCTGGCAAAGCAAGCAAAACGCTTAAAGAGAATTTCTTTTTCGCTTTGCCTAGAACAATTTGAATTAGCAGCGGATGCCTCAAGGCATTTGTCCAATATTCAATGCGACTCGACTATACTATAATATATACAAAAGATTCGCATTTTGGATACACAATGGCGAGGCACATGGCTAAATGGTATGTATTATGGCTCATGGCAAGCCTTCATAATTTCAAATAATTTTAGTTTCTTTTTTTTTTCATTTTGAGCGAAAGTTCTTGTGCCACTTGAATGCCTCGCCCTCGCCTAGCTGCCAAAAAAAAAAAAAAGCAATAGAAAGAGGCTGAGATATTTCAGTTAGATTTACTAATAGAAACTTGTTAGGCTGGAGCAGAGCCACCTGCTGGCAAATCCAACAGGAATGCACACATA
This sequence comes from Drosophila koepferae, assembly GCA_030914345.1. Lineage (NCBI taxonomy): Eukaryota > Metazoa > Arthropoda > Insecta > Diptera > Drosophilidae > Drosophila > Drosophila koepferae. The sequence goes on from JAUESR010000202.1 coordinate 8,639,168, forward strand.
TATATTTATATATGTGCTTGGACATGATTAAGAAACAAAGAATGTATACAATGGACGGCAGAAATAAATTCATTATATTTTTTAAGATCACAAATTTTGTGTATTGGGGCAAAAAATAGCTCATAGAATTTGTTTATGATATTACGAACGGAATGTCCAAATGGGCCACATTAATCAGCTCAATTTAATGTAGATGATCATTTGAATATGCATATATATAAAATATTAGACTGAGGAGCCATACAATATAAAATATTTTACTTGAAAACTAATGGAACTGTATGGAACTGTATTTCATAATTATAAATTTTATACATATTGAAGCTTTATAGATCTTTGCCGCAACACATGTCCCCTTTTCTAAAAAAAAAAAAACACTTTCGTCTAACCAGCCAACCTTAATATACAGATAATATATATATAATGATATATATTATGAACTATTTTCGTAATGATTTCGTCATGGATATTGCAAATATAAAAAAAAACATTTCTTCTCTAGTTCTAGTTAAAAGCAATAGCAAATTTTCGAAATTTGTTCGTTTTTCAAAAAAAGATTCTCTGCATGTGTGTGTGTGTGTATCTGTGTGAGCAATAAAATGAGCTCAAATAATACAATTGAAAGGAGAACTGGGAGCTAGTTGGTAGGCAGTTGTAAAATCTACAAAAATTTAATGGCTAAATGTACATTTGGCAGTTATTGTGGTTGTTATTGTTGTAATTTTAGATTTTGCTCGAAATGGTATTATGCAATGCACTCTTCACACACACACACACACTGCGATTGCATCGCATAGAATGATTTTTCAGTTTTGCTCAATTCGCAAGATTTTCAGCATCGTTTGTTATTTTGGGTGTAAAACACCAAACGAGAAATAAATCAAATCAAATGTAGCCAGAGCCAGCAAACCATTTATATATGTATACAGATACAATATACAGATATATATATACATATATAAATATATATGCAACACGCGCTGTGAATTCTTGAGGATGTTTTTGATTTGTATCTGTTTTGCTGTATATTGCGCGTATCTGTTTGTGCGTTGAAATGTCCGTCTGTCCGGCGCTGCCATGTTGTACAGAGAAACAGACAGAGAGAGAGAGAGAGAGAGAGAGAGAGAGAGAGAGAGAGAGAGAGAGAGAGAGGGAGAGAGAGTGAGATAGATAGTGCGATCGAAGAGTTAGAACCGGGCCAAGGTTACAAAACACGTCAATAAAGCGCGTTAACAATATCAACAACAACAGCATCTAAACAAAATATTGTATTATTATTGCTTTTGTTTTTATTTGATTCTTTTGGAAAACTCACGCACAAACCGAACAACAATTTCCGAGACAGGATTTCGGCATGAAAGAGAAGGAAAGTGTGTGTGGGAGAGAGAGAGCGACCACATTGAATATCAATTTGGGGTCGTCTAACGATCGATCACGTTCATGATTTGTTGCTAATATTATTTAAAATGTTTTATTCGCATTCGCATCGAGATACCGCTCAATTTGCAAGCTTGACAATATAATTAGCTAATTTATGCGACAATTTATTTAGCTCGACTCCGCAGCCAATTGTCAATTGCAAATGGATCAAACTAATTGGCCAGCATTTACGATTAAATTATGATACATTATTTCAAGGCTTTTCGCCGGCTACTGCTCGTTGTTATTGTAGACACATGTCACCGAAATCTAAAAGACATCTTAATTATAATGTGACCATAACGGTTCAAGTGTTGTGCAAACGCGTGTTTCTTATAATCCAACAAACCAAAAAGTAGCCAAAAAGCAGAAAGAATGAATATCTTGAGCACATCGAAGTCTCTATACCCTACTACCATACACACGCCATCTCCACCATCTATATACAAATTTAGAGTAAATCTGAACATTGTAAAAGGAAATTCCATTTCAAATATCTTTTTAGACTTTGCCTATCGACTCGACACATTTGTTTGTGTATATAAATTCTCTCGTTTAACATATTTCGTGATAATCTCTCTAGAATACTATAAAAAGAGTTTCAGCGGAAACCACAATAAAATAAAGAGATTGTGTTTAGAGGATATGATTCAAACAAAAGGCAAAAAGTAACATTTAGACCAAAAACTTTAATGGAAGCAATGCAAATTAAATAATGAGATATATTCTCTCTCTCTCTCTCTCTCTCTCTCTCTGCGTCTTTCTTGGATCTTGAACTTTGCCTTGTCCACACAGCTTACTAAATTTATAGCTTACTTAAATAAGAAAAAACACTTTAATTATAGCAATAATAAATACGTGCGGCCATGCGGCAAATATATATTTATAAAATCGCATTATCCTTGAACTAAGCATGAAAGAACATTGAATGTGCTGTGGAAAATGTGGCAATTAGGCAAATCTAAAACATGTGTAAATAAACAAATTATAATTTATTACAATTTTCATAAAGTATTTTGCTGCAACCTCTGTTTTTTCTCCTCATCGAGTTGAATGTCAACGCACCGCCCCCAAGAGTTTCGTCTCTCTGTCTGTCTGTCTGCTTGTCCGTCCGTCCGTCCGTTCGTCCGTCTATCGCATTGGCCATTTGTCGCTCAATTTGTCATCATTCATAGCCGAAGGTGGCAGCCGTTTTGGATTTTGCCATTGGAAATGGCAGCCAGGTGTTTTGGCTCTGTTTGTTGTTGTTGTTGTTGCTGCTGCTGTTGTTATTGCTGTTGCTGCTGCTGCTTGTTGCTTGTTTATGAATGAAAGCCGAAACAAACAATTTTCACTTGTAAAAGAAAGCATACAAGCAGAGCCTTCGCTTTGACTTTGATCAACGAAATCAGCGATGAATTAATTAATTATAATACTTACAGCATATAAGAAAAGCAATAGAAATTCAGTTTTGCGGTTTAACAACTACAACAACAACAGCAGCAGAGGCAGAAGCAGAAGCAGAAGCAGAAGCAGAAGTAGAAGCAGCAGCAGCAACCGCCGCAGGTAATTTAAGACTTTACTGAGTTCTCATTGTTATTATTGCTGTAATTACAATTACGCCCCAAGCTCCCCGACAGCCTACCCGATATCTGATTATGTAGATATTAACAGCTGGTTAACAAGTGCGCCGCAACTAAACGGTGAAAATATATATCTTGACTCTTAGCGGGCGCAGCATAATTAAAATCAATTAAGTGCAAACAAAAAAGACAGTTGCTGCTAAAAGCATGTGTACAAACACGGACTATGGACTAGCATATGTTATAATTGTATATAATATAATTTGTATATATCTAATAACTGTGTACATATCATATTTGTATATACGATTTACGATCTTTAGCTTTATTTAACTGTGTTTTTTTTTTAGAGTTATCAAAGTCATGTTATATACAGATTCGTATCAAAATGTTCCAATATCTTTGAGTAAATATTGCTATGTATCTTATATAAATTATAAAATACATTGAACTGTCGTCTCTTGCCTTTGTATTTACATACATTGAAAGGCGCCACATGAAATAAATTTCAACAAAGATGTCAATTTTATTTTCCGCTATAGGTTTTCATTTTCATTTTTATTTTTTCTTTCTCTTGTTTTGAAGTATAAATTTTTCATGCCATGGCTCAAAGAACAAACGAACAAAATTGAAAGAAAAATGAAAATGATTTTGCGAAAATCTTTTCTATATACAACGGGCATTTGTCTATATCTATACATATATATATATGTATATATGTATATGTATAAATACATACATATATATGGATATGTATTTGTATATAGATATGTGTATGTGTATTGTATATTTTTCTTGGCGTTTAAAAATAGAAAATTTTTTGTATTTTTCTTATTTAATGCTTGCGCCGTTTGCTGTTTGTTGCTATTGTAGTTGTTGCTTTTATTGTTGTTCGGGCATTCGACTTGTAAATCGTCGGCTTGCATTAGAAATGTATTTGTTAATGTTTTAGTGGTTTTTGCGGTGCTTTGGAAACCGCAGCAAGAGCACGAAATACGCCTTAATAAACACCAACTAATTGAACGAATAGTAAATGCTCTGTAAAACTAATCATATTAGACGTAGATGGTATATGGGAAACTGGCTCTTAGGAATCTTGTGATTCTTTTATATAGAGGTGCGCAATATCTAGTACGACAAAGGAAATCAACGTAGACCGAAATCGCTCTACAATTTCCAACTTGTTTACTCTCGATCACTCTGCTTAATATTTGCTTATTATTTAATATAAACATATATACCCCCTACTCATTTAGTGAAGGGTATCATCAATAATTACAAAATCATGATTCCCCTTCTATGCAAGTGAAGGGTATCAAAGATATGTAGCATGCGCCGACGATCACGCCAGCTGCGACGCTAGCAACGCTACTCAGTTGGGCGGCGCAACAGTTTCGAAATCAACGCAACACGCTGCCGCAAGCCTCCCTTCCCGGCCCACCCACTTTAGCTACTGCTACAATTCCTGCTGGGGTCGCGTGTTCGCAATCTGACGTAATGTGCTCCATTTATATATTTCACAGTTTATCATTGATACATATGCCAGAATGAGACAGGTAAGGTATGTATATTTATATGTATATGTAATACGCACCTGATGCAAAGCCGTCAGCCCGTCAACATTGGCCGTGTTTATGTCAGCGCCCTGTTCGAGCAACTGCACCACCTCCTCCTTGTCGCCGGATAGACAGGCGGCCAAGAAGACGCATCCCGAGCTGAATTTGATCCTACGGCTATGTTCGTGCCGCGGTAAGGGAGCGGCTCGATTGGTATCCGACTCCTCCCAGCGCTTCAGCTGCTCGGCCCGCTTCATCATGGCCGAATTGTTGCGCACCTCCAGCGATGACATTTTGATGATTTTGTTGAGGTGCTTGCTATTAAATAACGGCGCTTGAGGCGCCACACACAGTTGCACTCAAAAATTAATAATTTTTGTTGGATCTTGTTGTTTTTGTGTTGTTGTTGCTTTTGAAATTATTATTTGTAATAATTATTGCAATTGCAGTTGCAATCGCAGTTGTTCGCTGCACCGAGAATTTTGATTTGCACTATTTATAGAAAAACTTTTCACATTAATTTCGATATATTTTGTTTCAAATTTTTGCATTATTTTATTACCACTGATCACTTACAAATTGTCTGTGTGTGAATTTTGGTGCTGCTGCTTCTTCTAGCTAATTATTAATTTTCTATTTTCACTCGTTTCGTGCCTACTGCTTTGTGTGTTGTGTTGTGTTGTACTTTTTTCTATACGCTTTATCAGCTAAAACGGGCGCAACTGCTTGGCGTGTTTTTTTTTTTTTTATCGTGTTTCTTTTGCACTTCACTGCACACACACACACACACACGCACGCACACTCTCAGACGCATACACGAACGCACACTAACTCACACGCTCCCGGGAGCTGAGGAGAGTCGCACACAAACATTCACTCACACACACATAAACACTCGCATAGAGGCGCGCATGCAGGCTGGCGCGTTCTCACCGACGTTTTTCTTACACACGCTTGCAAAACAATTTTCGTGTTAGCATTTATCACACTTCTTGTTTGATTCTTAGTTTTCGCTTAACATTAAAAACAAACATTGTATCCATTTGCGCGATGTTGCGCTGCTGCTCCTGGCTGCAAAGAAACAAAAAATTCAACCAAAAGTTGCGCGTAAATAAATTTGACATTAAACACAACACTGCCGCCGCACTGCCGCTCTGTCGCTGACGACGTTGACGTTAGGGCGCTGCTGGCGTTTTGTTGTTGCAGTCATTGTGCAGGGTTGTCGCACTTTGCTTATATTTTAGCACAGAATACGCACAATGATATAGTTTCAAATATTAATGGGAGCATATAATAGAAAAGAAAAAACATTTGTTGCTGCTGCTCTTTACACTTTGTTTATCATTGCACGTATGTTCACGCGCTCTCTCAGCCTCGCTTGCTCTTCCACACACACACACTCTTTCTCTCTCTCTCTCGCACAAATACACACGCAATATGCAACACTGTGTCCGTGTGTGTGTATGTTACCAATTTGACATAAATTCAACAGCCGCGACGCTGACGTCGGTACGCGGGTAAATAGAACGAAGTACGCTACTAAAGATGGAATCCGATATTTTCACTCAATCTATTCGCCTTTATTTTATATAATGCGATTTTGTAGTCCAATTTAAATGCTTAAATATACTGCGCGTAATTATGTAAAGGCATTTAACAGCACCACCATCCTCAGAAACACACACACGCACACATACGCAAATGTTGAGAAAAATGTATAAATTGCAGTAAAAACTTTTCACAGCACAACGGCATCGAAACCGATACGAACACAGAGGCGAACGCACTTACTTTGCTATTCGGCACGCGCAAATTATGGTGCACTGTTTTGGTGCTCAGACGCTTAGACAGTGCAATGCACAATAATTCAATTTATTGTGCATATTTCGGATAAATTTGATAATTTAATTTCGTTCACCAATCCGTGCCATTCCGTGCGGCCACGACAAAGGTTAAAATGAAACTGATGAAAGAGAGAGACAACGCCAAACAGAGAGAAGAGAGCGACCCTGTCTGTATGACATGTTGCTTCACACGGTGAATGTGCGTTGCTTGTGAGCGAAATGTTTGACTGTCGCCACATGTTGCCAACAACATCTACTCAATTTGGCCTACTACTGCATAACAGTGTGTACACATATGAAAACAAAGTTGGTGTGGTAACATTGTTCCAGGGCTACATTAGATGAATTTTTCAAAATTCAATTCAGCGCGCATTCAAGAGATGTGTAACGGAACTTATCGCTTTGAATGATATTTTTCTACCCTTATTATTTTGATTTCCTCTCCCTCTCGCTCACTCTCTAATTAGCAACCCCCCTGGAGAGCGCAGTCTCCCCAAAAACCCACCACCCAAAAATTATTGCGCAGTTCTCTTCCGCAATAAAAAAAAAAACGTTTTCGTTCTCGTTCCAACCCGCTGCGTTCATAGAAAGCAAAACAAAACTATGCGATAGAAAAACAAAATAGGCTACGCCAGCCGTAAAATTTTCCCTGCTAGTCGCACCGTGACACTCAGACCCAGTGGTCGCAGCAATTATTGAGAACTTTTTACCGGGCATAAAAAATATAATTAACACATTGTATGCTTATCTTGTGCCAACAAAAATATAAAAAGCCAATTAAAAAAAATAGAAGAAGAAGAAGAAGAACGGAATTTTTTAGAGCGCCAGCCACTCATATTTTTGCAAATATTCGCTGATAAGATATGAAGTCAATATGAATTTGGTGAGTGCAAAAGGTGTAGTATAAGATGCGTGTATGTGCATGTGTGTGTGTGTGTGTGTGTGTGTGTGTGTGTGTAGAGAGTGGCTTTTAAAAGGATATTCGCTTTTGACTTTGCGTGCACTTCATTCATACAACGCAGAGTTCTCCACATTCCATTTCCCAATTCCATGCAATTCCATTTTCAACCCTCTCGTAACACATCTCCCTCTCTCTCTCTCTCTTTCTGTCATTCTCCTCTCACTGTCTGTCTCTGTCCCGCCTCGCCGCATCTATTTTCGCCTTGCATCACGTAGTTTTGTGCGCAATGCTTAGCTCATTGCATTTCATTCATGCCGCCTCACCTATCCCGCCCCTTAGGTTCTATAGACAACCCGTCCGCCCACTCGCCCACATCGATGTGAATTGTAGTTTCGCATTTCACAGAATTTTCTCATTTGTAATTGCCGCCCAATGTCATATTGCTAATTGTTGTTGTTGTTGTTATTGCACACGCTCTTAATGACAGCAGCTTTGTCTGTTGTTTGTTTTGCTATTTTAATCAGCTGTTACCTCACTACTCAAGTTACAAACGTGCTGACTATCTGGTTTTAAAGGCTTTCAAAACTATTATGGGCGGCATTTCTACACTGCGAGAAAATCAGATCAAATCAATATTGTTTTTCTTATTGAATAATGCCAATAATATGCGTATGCCTAATCTTTTTCATCATCATATTCACAACATTTTATACATGCTACAATTTTATATGAGTTTTATATATATAAATTGATAAGACTTGTCAGCTGCTTTTGAAAAAAAAAAAAAAAAAACAAACAAAAATATAAATAAAAGAAACATATTCAGTAACTGTATCGAGTTTCACAGTAAACTGTTTGCACAGTTGGTTGCATTGCTGTAGCGGCTGCAAGCAGTTGTGCAAGCAGTGCACGTGCATTGGGCTGCGCTAGCAATAGCAAACCTGCAACGCAAGCAGTACTAGCCTTATACAAAGCAGTTAACTTTGAATTCAATATCGCCGTGTTCTTTGCTGCTTTATTATGTGCGTGAGTTGCTGCACATAAATATGTATGTACATACATATATATATATATATAATATATATCTGCATCAGTTAGTCTGCAGTTGCTTGTTGGCCTGCCGTCAATTGTTCGTCGGCTTGCTTCTTCTAATCATTTAAGATCCTGCAGCCTGTTCAGCCAGCTGGCAGTTGGCAGCTGGCAAACGTCTTGTGCCCCGTTCCTAGAACACGCACACAATAAGCATACAACAGGATCAGGATCACAGCTGCGTGCACCTTTTTTGATCCCTTTCGGCGTTCAGCTGCCGGCACACGTCCTTCCATGTCCTGCGCTCTGATTGACGCAGCCAATGCCAGCTGCCAAAGGGAGAGCGAAACAGATGTTGTAATACAGGCAAACTAATCAAGTCTCTCAATTGCCACTGCTGCTGATATTGTTGTTGTTGTTGTTGTTATGACACCTTTTGCAAGTAGCAGTAGCAAATGCGAGAAAAAAATTCCAATATGAAACTGGTTTTGCTGCATTTGACTGTCAATTAAAACAGAAACAAAACGTATAAATGTATTACTAAACATCGAGCTGTGCAGGTGAAATGCATTTGTATTTGTTGCTGACTAACAACAACAACAACAACAACAACCACGACAACAATCAGACGCGAGTGCAACAACTTTAAAAGGCCTTGCAAGGCCGTTTTTATAGCAACATTTACCACAAGAGTCGAAGCGCGATTCTGATTGGGTTTCGCCCGATCTTTGAATCCGCAGAATTATGGAACGATTTTCGCATGATCACAAAAATAGAAAAGATTTTTGTGCTTGCCAAGCGTCTAGTCTAGACATCGTTTACAAGTTTTTTTTTTTTTTTTTTTTTTGGAAATGCGTCGCGACGTCTCGCATGTTAATTTTAGCCACGTTTTATTTATAAAAATAAAAGCAAACAAAAGTAACAGAAAATCAAAGTTCAAATTTGGAAACTGCAATCGTTTGGTTACTAAGCAAATGACTCGCGTTGTAGTTTGCATTTTTGCCTGATTGCAACATTTTTGTTGTTATTATTTATCTATTTATTTAAGTTAATTCTAGCCAGCTGCTTATTGTGAGTGTGTGCGTAATAGGAATACGTGCTGGTATTTCCTTTCATTCAATTTTACATATATACATTTATATATATTTAAAAAAAAAACCACTTAACAATAGATTTAGCGCACTGCACCAACTATATTGATATATGAGAACAAAGAGTATTTTTATGAGTCTATAATTCTCGGAATATAAGCTATAGATCAATAATAGATTAGTTCAAAAGTCATTCGTACATCATATAACAAAAATTATGAAATTGATTAAGCATCAATTTCTTTTTAAAGATTAAATTCTAGATACAGAACAGTTTATTAATACCATAAGCAATAATTTGCAATATTTAATGATAGCATTTGGAAATTTCAGTCGAACAAATTTAAATGTAGCTGAAATGAATTATAAACATTTCAGACTCCTACTTACTGGCCGATGTCGTCTAGTTTATATACAGAAATATTACATATACTTATATTTATATATAAATAGTACATCATGTATTCATTCTCTATAACTTACTGGGCATATAAAATATCGGTTAATTGCAAGTGATAAGCTAGATAGATATGTAGCTTATGTCTTTACATAACATATATATACGTACATGTATACTATTTGTATATAAATATACACATCTATATATCAGTACATATACAAGTACATAAGCAAATACTGATGTATGTATGTAGGTCCTCTGTCTATATCCTTATCAGTTATCGCCTACGCACGACTTGTATAGAAATTAATAATATATGGCCATGGAACATTATCTACTCAGTTGCTTTCGTGGCTGTAACTTTTATCGCGTTATTGATATTATTTGTTGCCAATGTCTAAAACAGAAATGTATACAAAATTTAAGCCGGGTTCAGGCAGGACAGGTAAGCGTGTGCAGTGGAGCATATGTGCATGCACACACACATACACATATATATAGATGTACATACCACACAGCAAATACATATGTATGTATGTACATATGTATGTACATACATAAACATAAAAGCAGCTGCTGTCGCTATCGCTCTGTCGGCGTCGCCGTCCATTTTAGCGTCTGCGTCTGGAAGGTACGCGTCAATGATGGGCTGCAACGGCTTGTCATGACGGTGCATTGACACGCGCCAAGAGTCAAACACTGGACGATGTCGATGAATTTGCCAGGCGCATGCTCCTGGGCAATATGTAGCTAAAAAATCAATGATCCTAGACTGTTGCAGTTGCAGTCGAGCCATTTAACGCTGGTTGGAAAAGGATAACTGTAGTGCAGTAGTCCCGTTTTGCGGTTGTACGGTACGCCATCTTGCGTACTAATCCTTGCCGTAGTAGAAGTTGTACGGGTGTATTGGGGCGTCATTGTGAAGCCAATGCAACCCAGCCGACATCCAAACATACGAGAACAAATCGGAGCGGACTGGCAACCTCCTATTGCATACACACATATGTATGTACATACATGTATGTATATGAATGTATGTATGTAGACTACATATATGTATGTTTGCATATGTTTTTTATACTTTTCTGATGGTAAGCCAACATAATAAGCAACAATAGTTTTTTCTGAAATATCACTTTAATGTTTTTGCTCCTTTACAAATTAACAAAATTGCACAGTTCCACGAAGTGCAGCCAAAAAACATGTATGAAAAATTTCCAAACATCTGTATGCTTACACATTCATACATATATATGTATATGTAAAAACATGTACGTGTATGTGTGTATGCGGACGTACATACATCTGTTTTTCTCTCTTTCCGTCGCTCGTTGCTGAGTTGTTGCTAGTCGCTTGCTTCGCTGCTTGTCGCGTCTGGCTTCGTGTCGTTCGCTTTGGTTGCAGTCGCTCGTTCGTTTTTGTGTGTTTCAGTTCAATCTCGAAGCTCGAATAGTAAAGAAGCTATGGATACGCACCAATTTTGATCATTTAATGCATTTAAAAATCTGCTATAAAAATACAGAACGAAAAAAAGTGCTTTGATTTTGGTATTGCGGTTTCCAATCTAAATTGTGATATTGATAGTATTTTAACAACAACAAGAAAGCAAAATAAAAAAAAAATACATACAGCAACGTCTGCGTCTCTGTATTTGTGTGTTTTCCGTTAACGTCTACGTCAATTCGTCGCTCGGAAAGAAAAAATCAATAATCATAAAGCTAGATAAGCAGAAACTAAAAATTGATATTGAATCTCAGCAGAGACATAACTTAACAATAACAAGAAGTGTTTGTGAGAGGGGAGGAGTCAAGGTGAGTTGAAGTATTTGTAAAAGGCATTTAAATTAACTTACGTTTAGATACATATAACCCCAAAAACGAAAACGTGACATCACAAAGCTTGAAGCTGTTTTTTCTCTATGTATGTATGTATTGTATATATATATACATACATATGTGTCTGCACAATGTACATTAATTAAAGCTACAGCTTATAAACATACAAACATACATACAAAACCACACACGCGCACACACACCATCAAACTAGTGTATGTATTTTCTTGGGTCACACGACAAAACTGAAGAAATCATTTTGCTTTATAAACAAAAATAAATTATGTCATCGGATTTGAGTCATCTAATTTAAAAAATTGATTTTAGACTAAAAATCAAATGTATAAATAGTAAAGTAAAAAATTTAAGCGACATATCTTTCAGTATGCTCATGTAGAGTCAAACGATTTCGACAATTTTGCCGGCTGTGTTATGTCGTTCCCGTTTTCGGTCTGTCGCTCTCGCACATTCGTTTACCACTCGAGGTAGTTTGCGTAAAAACATGGCGGCTGCAGAGTTGCTAAATGTTGGTGTATTGTTGATTACATACGAATTTGTTTACAAAATTACTTTTTTGTTTACCACTTAAAATGTTTCTTTGTGAAATGTATTTTTCCATTAATGTTAAGCAGAATATGACACACTGTGTTAACATTTGTGATTCCATTACCAAATATTTTGAAGATGATGGCAACCCTATTTCATTGTGAATGATATCAGCACTGCTGGCGCTTAAAAAAACATTCGCATTTTATTTGAAAGAGAAGATTGTGTCTGAGAGAGTGTGAGAGTGTGTGTGGGTACAATGCCAGACAATTATTTGTTTTCATTGGAATTTTCGACTACGCCATTTTTAGCGTTGTTGTTTATATATTTAACCGATGACTATAGTATGCAAAGCAATGTTGCCCAATTAATATCTACAGGCTAGAAGGTCAACCGCTATGACGAACATTCAGCTATCGATCTTGTTCTAATTAGATTAATTATTCTGTTTGTATTCTGTTTTTACTTCTCTCTTTTTTTATTTTTTTTATTTATGTAGTATCTTTACTCTCTCGCATCATTCATCAAAATAGAAATAGTTGTTAGCTGATGACGCGTCACTTCTGGCTCCACATTTTACACACTCACATAATCCCCCAAACCCAGCAAATAAGTATTTAGAGTTTTTGTTTTCTTTGTTCCCCATTTCCGTTTGCAGCGGAAGTGGTTCGCTCATGCGTATGTTTCACTCTGCAGCGAACACAAACCATGGCCAAAGAGACCAAGCCAAGCCAAGCCATTGCAGTGCGTTGTTGCCAATTTTCATAGTGGCCTTTTAAGTTTTTATGCTCCACTGCTTTGAACTTTTGCGCTCAATTCGCCGAGGAAAGAGAGAGAGAAGGCAGAAGAAAATAAAAACAGCAACAAAGAGAAAGTATCAACTCAAGCTTTTTCAACTCAAGCTGGGGCTACGCTTGATTGTTATTGTTATTGGAATAACAATGAAAACACCCGCACCAAGCCGACGCCTACGCGGCAGCAGAGCCTCGGGGCCGACGCTGGTGGTCGATGGCATAGCAACGCCTACGCTCACAATACAGAGCTGAGCTGTTGACTAGATTTTCCACGCTTTTCACCAATATAACGATAGATAACTCCGCTTAATAAACGATTCTCACGTATAGGAAATTCTGTAAAATAGTTTGAAGAGTTTTTTCCTTTTTTTTTTTTTTTCGTAAGATTTTCACATTGTCTTTTGTGTGTTTGTCCCTTTGCTATCGCCAGCAGACGAGACGGCAATCAGCATGAATGGACCAGGGCGCGGCGGCCCTTGAAAGAGATATAAATGAGAAGGAGTAGGAGAAGTTGAAGAACAAATGCTGCCAGAAGAGCTGTAGAGATGTAGGAAAAATTACTTTGGAATTCCCGGAATTCTCTGGGCTGAATCATCTCGAATGCGAGACGACCTTTGAGTCTTGGCCGCGTGAAAAACGACCTTTCATCCATTCTACACACTAACAAGGCGCATTTAATGCGTGTGTCTGTCTGTCTGTGTATGTGAGTATGAGTGTGTGCCTGTGTGTGTGTGTGTGTGTGTGTGTTTTTCATGAGAGCGTACCCACATTCCAAGTCTCATAGATGCTGCCAGTTAGATAGAGAGAACACAGCACGACTTGACTTTGGTTTGGGTTGATATGAAGAACAAGACTATGGGCAACGGGTCTTTGAACTGAGCCGCCGTTAGGTTTTTGGGCAATCGATCAATGTTCAATATGTGAGAGAAAGAGAGAGAGGGAGAGCGAGAGCACAGTAGGCCGTGCTTTAATGCATTCCTCAGCAGCTTGCAGCGGCTCAGTCGCATTTATTATGATTACGGACGATATTGCCCTTTGTTGGGTATTCTTTAAGTACATGGCCAGCCATCCAGCCAGCCAGCATCTTGTGTATTTTATTATTATTATCGACGTCGTCGTCGGCGGTCGTTTCGTTCTTGTTGTTGTTTTAGTTTTTGTTGTTGTTGTTTCTGGCTGCTGCATTTCTTGGAAGGACACACAGTACACATACACGCATATCATATTCTTGTGTGTGTGTGTGTGTGTGTGTGTGTGTGTGTGTGTGTGTGTGTGTGTGTGTGTGTGTCTGTGTATTCTTGGCGTCTTTCGCTGCTTCTCCCCATGTCCTTCTCCACTCAGTACTTCAAGTTCTGCGTGACGACGACTCATGCTTGATTCTCGCTCCCTCTCCTTATATCCCTCTCGCTCGCTCGCTAGCTCGCTAGCTCGTTCGTTTCATGTTGCTCCACTCGTTCGTATCTGGTATCACCGCATTCCAATCTCAGTTTAGAAGACAGCAACAACAGCCGAGAAAAAAGAATGGTAAAGTGTTTATAATAGTTTCCCACAGTCTGAGGTTACACACACACATATACACACTCGCATACACACATACACAGTAGAGACCTTTGCTGGCTGCGGTTAGCTTCACTTACAACACAGCATTGAAACTCCAATCCCCAAGCCCAGCTTTATAGCTATGCCTGGTTTCCAATCAGAAAACCAGCCAACTTCAGTTGGTGTTGTTTTGTTTGCATTTTGCGTGGCGCAGAGTTTGTAGAAAAGTTGTTCAACTGCATTCCAATGCGCGCCTCGTTGGATTCGTTTGGTTTGCTTTGCTTTGCTTTGATTTGGTTGTGCTGTGTTGCATGGGGCGCACTCTGTTACTCTGTTTGTTGCTTTGCCTCCTGGGCTCTTGCTGTCTGTCTGGCCTTTGATTATGATTTTTCTTTGCTCTGCACCACAGTGTCTCTGTCTCTCTCTCTCTCTCTCTCTCTCTCTCTCTCTCTTTCTCTATGTGTGTGTGTGTGTTTTTCCACTTTGGTATTTTTCTAGGTTCTCATGTCATTCATGCGCCCGGGAGGCCCTTTTTGTTATAGACGCTTCTGCGCTGTCAGTTCACATTTGTTGCTGCACATAAGCGCATATGTTTATAAATTGGAGTTAGAAATTCAATTATCTAAAACTGTAATATTGTGTTGCCTTATCGATACATTTTGCATGTATTATAATATATGCAACTGCAGCCCTGGTAAGTGAATGCATGCATAATAAATGTAAATTTCTTTGACATATGGCAACACTATTTATCGACTGCTGGCTGCATATTGAACTGTTGCTTGCATTTCCTGCTAAAAGCGATGCATTTAAACAAAAACACAAATGCCAAAGCGTTTACATTACAATTGTTAATGGGCATGCATTCCACAGCAATAAAAGCAACTGCAACAGCAACAGTAACAGCAACAATTACACAAACAACAGCGAGCAGCTGAAATTGCAAGCTTCTGCACTTTGTACTTGGCAACAACAACAACAGCAGCAGCACAATTGAAGCAAAACAACAACAGCAACAGCAACAAGAACTGTAGCAACCATCCAGCAGCATCTCGAAGCTATCATCTTTGTCTGATGCTGCTGCTGCTGCTCCACTTCAAAAACAATGCGCAATCTCTAGGGTAGCGAGAGAGCTCCAACGTCTCGGCCATTTGTAATTTACAATTGCTTTTGTTTTTATTTTATGCTTTTATTTGTTTTGCATTTGGTGTGTGCGCCCGTTTCTGTTCTCCTTTTTTTTTTTTTTTTTTTTTGCACTCTTTGCACCCAATACAGTGCATCTGTATGAACTCTGTGAATGTGTGTGTGTGTGTGTGTACGAGTGCATACGTGCATAGTTGTTTTTCCATTGATGGTTTCGTGTGCCTATTGCTGTTGCAGTCGCACACGCTATCCGACAAGGCAGCTCAGTCATCGTTGCATTTATGCTGCACTGCTTTTTTTTTTTTATGTTGTGGGGCGTTGCTTACGGCTGCTGCCGCCGCGAAGTCGTTCGACTGCATTCCATTAAAACTTTCTCACAGTCGGGCAAGCTGTAAGCTGCACGACGATTGCTTGGCACTGCCTCAGCTCCAACCAAACACCCAACCAACCCCCCCTAGCTCACTGCCTCTCTCTTTCAGTCTCAACAGTCGTTGCCCCGTCGTGCTGCAATTGTTTGGCGTGTTTGGCTGGTTTGCTGGTTTGCGGCTTGGCTTGGTTTGCCCAGGCTTGGCTTTAAATTTGGACTTTGTACAATGTCCCGACACGGCGTTCGTGCTCGCTGCTGGGCCTGCCGCCTGCTGCCTTCCGCACGCCGCCTTTTCACCTCGCTGCTTGTCGTGAAGTAAATGTCGAAAATAAATCGACCAACAATATCTTTGGCTGCTTTAGAAAAAAGACCACCTAAACCGTTCAGAGCCAACGGCATATTAAATTATCTTTAAAAAGAATGCATTCAACTCCTTATACACACTATACTTATCTCTCTCAATAAAAGTGCACGCGACTCTGATAAGACTGATTACAAGGAATGACTTGTGATATTTAGTAAAGACTTTATTCTCGGTAATCACTTGACATTCCTAAAAAAAAATCTATTTTCTTCAGTGGGTACTTTTTTAAATTTTTTTTATTCTGTTTTATTATCTATTATTAATTACTTCCGTTTCGTCATTCTTCGTGTTTTTTTTTCTAATAATATGGAAAGTACATTTAGTCAGCGTATGGGCCTTATCAGTCTTACCCAATGGGCGCCACCCGTTGACTAATGTTTAACCGTCATGCATAGTCGAATGTTGTTTTGCTGTTTTTCAATCGAGCAGCTGTGTTGACTGATGCTGCGACCGATGCTTTCCGTGATGCAGCCTCGCATCGGCGCAGTGCATCTACACGCAGTTGTAAGATAGCGTACACTACGCTACGTTCGCAGCATGTTGGATACAACCCCATGAAAGTCTGAAAAAAACTACCCTTGTTCATTATTAGATGTTGCAGGTGCGAGCGAGTCAGCGCTCGCTAGACAGTTTTCCCTCTTTTTTTTTTTTTTTTAAGGGCTGCTTTAAAGTTCATTGTTGCGCATAACTTGCGAAATATATCTAAGCATAGCTAAATGCAAATTTTATTTATAGAAAGTGAGTTTATATATTTTATATATTTTGTTTTTCAATTGTTTCTGTCAAATCAAAATGAATTGCTTTATAAGTCCCAAAAATGTCAAAAAGATAAGATTTGAAATATTTTTAATAAATTCTGACATATGCGATAAATCACATTTAAAAGCTATTTTAAGTTGCGGTCAGAAATATAGTTGAATGTTTTCATTTTCTTTGTTTATGTTTCTCGAGTGAGTTTTATTGTTAAATTAAATCAAATATTCACGTTGTAGCTCAGTTATAACTAAGCTGTGGGGCGGCACACATGCCGCCTTACCTTAGTAACATTAACTTCGAGTAATCTCCAGCTGTTTCACGATTTTTCCATGAATTCTTATCTTATAACGATAGCGATAGCGATGTTTGACTGGCAATTCAATATTAACACGCGCCTATTTTACTTTCTT
Source organism: Drosophila koepferae (assembly GCA_030914345.1). NCBI lineage: Eukaryota > Metazoa > Arthropoda > Insecta > Diptera > Drosophilidae > Drosophila > Drosophila koepferae. The sequence goes on from JAUESR010000202.1 coordinate 8,656,721, forward strand.
TTTCAGTTGCAATTGAAGATTCAAGCCACAAGCAGCAACAATTCTATATCATCAAGATGGCGAATGTAGCCACTCCAGCAAGGTTCATACCTTATGCGTCTGTGACAACGGCCACGACAACAACTGCAACATCAACAGCCCTGGATCAGGTGGACAATAGTACGAACAGCACAGCAACGCATCTGCTCAAGTCGTTCGTGAACAGAATGAATGATAAATACCATCGGGAGGACGAGCGCTTGAAGACGTTCGAGACCTGGCCCTTGCCCTGGCTGGATAAGAATCTGCTGGCGCAGACTGGTATGTTCTATACGAACGAGGAAGACAAGTGCAAATGCTATTTCTGTGAGGTGGAGATCGGACGCTGGGTGCACGAGGATCATCCCGTGAGTGAGCATCTACGTTGGTCACCCAACTGCCCGCTGTTGCGTCGTCGCACCACCAACAATTTGCCTATAAATGCGGAAGAACTGGATCGCAACCTGCCACAAGCCAGCTTTGATGTGTGCGGATCAAATGATACATCATCGTTAGAGATACGCGAGAATGCCTACTCTGAAGGTGTACCTTCTCTACATTCGACGGGCATGAACAGTTTCCAGCCCGCGCGAACTGCCAGTCTGGGCTCATCGATGCCACCAGCGTCAACGAACAGCTCGAATGGTGGTTGCAATTATTTTCCCGAGTATCCAGAGTATGCCATCGAGTCGGCACGTCTGCGCAGCTTCGAAGACTGGCCGCGCAACATGAAACAAAAGCCCCACCAGCTCGCCGAGGCGGGTTTCTTTTACACCGGGGTCGGCGATCGCGTACGCTGTTTCAGCTGCGGCGGCGGCCTCAAGGATTGGGACGACAACGACGAGCCCTGGGAGCAGCATGCTCTCTGGCTGGGACAATGTCGTTTCGTCAGGCTGATCAAGGGCCAGCTCTACATCGACAGCGTCGTTGCAGCAGCAGCCGAAGCAGCCAAGCAAGACGAGTCGAAAGAGCAGGAACAGCCTCAAAGCGCAACCGCCGATTCTATGGGAAGTATGGGAAGTGCAGCCACCAGTGCCACCGCTTCAGATATTACTCCGGCCACTGCTACTGCTGCTGTTGGTGTTGCTACTCCTGCTTCTTCAGAGGTTGTGGCCAGCGAGGGCGATGTGCCGCCAACAGCTGCCTCACGGATTTACAACAGAATAGTGGCACATTGCGGATCCAGTGGGACCTCGGACACGGTAGCGGCAACGCAAGGCGCTCCAGTTGCCGTGCCCGAGGAGAAGCTTTGCAAGATCTGCTATGCGGCCGAGTACAACACCGCATTTCTACCATGTGGCCATGTTGTTGCATGCGCCAAGTGCGCCTCGTCCGTAACCAAATGTCCGCTCTGCCGGAAACCCTTCACCGATGTCATGCGTGTATATTTTTCTTAAATGGCATCGACTCCACCATCCTAACCTATGCTCTACATCGTCCTGGCAGTTATCTGAAGCAAAACACCCGCCCGCCATCACAACAGCCAAAAACGCCGCCGCCTCGGCTGTAGCGGCCAGCTGGACTCCTGATTCCATTCTTCAGTTTGGCTGGCCGTTACACGACAATTGATGTGGACACCTTAGTCTAGAATGTATAGTTGTACTAAAGTTTCAATAACATATTCGTAATAATAAATATCTTTTGGCAAACACTTGATGTTTATTAATATATATATATATATGAAAATACATAAATGTACTACATAAATTTGCATGGGTGCCTGCCCCTATTAATCTTATTTTTTTCAAATAATTAATTAATTTATGTATATTAAAGAGAGATAACATAATATAGGAAGCTCTATTATTCAAAACAAAATGCCGTTGTGTTTTCATTTGATATCCAGATATACGAAATATGATACTACGAATTGCGCAGTCGTGGTGTTCAAAGGAGCCTCAACACGCAAAAAGCTGCCATAAAATGATATGATGTTGAAGTTATATTACTTTCACAACAGAATTATCTATATTTTTATGACAACTCACAAGCTTTAGTGATATATAAAATATTGCACATTGCATTTCGACAGGCTAAAGGGGTTTGCGCCAAAGGTAGATAGGTAGGTTAGACTGTGGACTCTAAGCCGTTTCAAGTCTTTATTGTTGGTTCATTGTTCTTTCGAACAATTTTCGAATAATTACTTATTTTCAATTAATGTAAGAGCTAATCTGAGAACTTGTTGAAGTGCTGTTAAACCACACAAACATTAAAGTATTAATATTTTACTTAGAAATCTTTATGCCTGTAACAAAGCCAATAATGGTTGCAATCTTAAACCACAAAAGCATTATGGTTGACATAAATGTATAAACCAATACATATGTGTATATATATAAGCATTTATGTATAATCATGAATATTGCATTGATTATAGGAATAAACTCATCAATTTAAATTAGATTGCGTATTTCAGTCATAGCAACTGCAAATATTGCCGTACTAGCCCAGCTAGACTGTTTATATAGTAGGTTTTATATATCTTTTGAAATACTCAAACATTTGTCAAGTATAAGTGCAATGATTCCGTGTGTTAATTACTTAGTGAGTAAGAAACAAGTGTGCTTTAGCCTCAATTAGCATTCCACAATTGCTCATAAGAATTTCGGATTACAGTCTCACTGGACTTGTGCAGTTAACAAAGACGCTACGATTTCTTAATTAGCTCGCAACCTGGGGATCTTTGTTAACTGCTATCAGGCGTGTTGTTATCAACACGATGTGTGCACAATTGATAATGACAAAAATAAAGTTCATTCAACTGCCACAGCAAATGCAACGGGCAATGCAGTTGGTCTGCCATATCAGGCGGCTAATTGGAATCAACTGCTTGGCCTGGCTAAGAGCGTTTGGCATTTCAAGTTTTCTAGTTACGTTTCGATTGGCTGCAATTCATATTTTTAGCTAGATCCGGTTGCCAGTCGCCATCTCTACCAACGGCTGGGCATTTGAGCAATCAGCAGCGGTTTGTCATCCAACGCGTTGCATCAGCTCCGATTGTGGCACATTGCATGTGTGGGTGGCAACTAATACCGAATGAATCAAAAGCCTTGAATCATCGTCGACGCCTCTGACTGTTTTGTGTGCTTAAACTAGTTGTTTATATACAGTAAATAGACGTATAGCGTATCAAATGATTCGGTCATGCCTTGACTTCATGCAAATTAAATGAATGCTCCAGTTCGTCCATTATAGAAATCCAATGCTGACCTTAGCTTGCGTGTGGCTTTTAATTAGCCATTAAATGTATCGATATGCTAAACTGAAGGTCGAACTAGAACTTTTGATTGAAATCGGAATATATAAGTATATATAGATATAAAGATAACTCTATAGAGTTTAGCTTAATGTGTTTAAATCGCATGCAGCAAAAAGTTGAAATTATTTCTATTAGATAGATACATATATTTAATATGAATATATATGTCATATTTCGTGATTAGTTTTAAATGTCCTCTCTCTCCCTTTAAATTACCCCGTTTCTCTCTCTCTCTCTCTCTCTCTCTCTTCCATACAATTTTGAGAATAGCTATATTTAGCAAGTTTTTTAATTGACACGCAAATGACAGCCAAATAAGATTCGACTGACGAATTACGTATACGTAATATATTTTGTATGAACAGCTGCAACAGGCTTTATATATATATACACATACATATATAGGATTATATATACACGTATATATTTTCGTTGTATATATAATCTGCTGCAGTGATGCGATTTTAGCATTTTTATAGCAGTTTTGAGATCTTGTCCTATTTTTGTTGGGTATTTTTAGTGTCGTCGACATTTCATTTAAAAAGAAATCAAATATTATTATTTGACAAGACTTTTTATGCCACTAAAAGTAAAGAGTTAGCTAATCTGATAAAAAGAATCCACAGAATAAATTCTAATTAACTTTTTTTTTAGTTGTTGTTGTTTAAAAGCTCTAATGAGGCAAAATTAATAATAGATGCACACCTAATCTTCATCAAGAATTCTACAAAAAATATTATTGATTATGTTTTGATAAAAATGATTAAAGTAAAAGCTTAAATATAAAGTTCTCATTTCATTTTGTCACGATAAAGTCAATAATAAACAATAATTAAATCGCGTATTGAACTTTGTCTGCATACCTAACAGTTGATATCATATATAGCAATAAAATTTAAAAATGTCAGCATGCTATTGCAATTAACTAAGTGTGATACAATAGGCTATGGGCTATGTCTAACTTTCAGATACTCTTAAAAAATAAATGTACCCAAAAATCTACTAGTAAAATATATTACCAAGTCTGGAAACAGTTAACTAGAGTGCATATATATATGTATACATAATTATATATACTATATATAAATAGATATATATTTATTTATAATTTTTTTAATAACAGTAAAGAAAATCAAAAGTTAATATAGTTTTATTTTTCTTCAAAAAATATATAAAACATATGCACTGCTTTATTTGAATATGTACGCTCAACTGCTTGTTCAACTGCTTGGTGTGTGTATTGACTAAAAGCAAAACATTGCCAACTACGTGGAAACAGCTGTAGCGCTGTTTGTCGTTTGTCGCTGTTTCGTTAATACATGTTAAAATTTTTAACGTCGACTTAATATTTCCAGGTTAACAAACTTGTCATTAGCCTTAAGGAAAGCTTTGTGCACATTTGCATGTATAGCCACATCGATCAGATTGGTGTTGCTGAAGTAATCCATGGCAACGACATTGGCATTCAGACCCCAAGGCCCGTTGAGCCATTGATTCACCTTCGGATTGATGACGGCAGCTCGCTCCTTGGCCGTTTGTAATTTGTGTGAGTTTAACGCTTGTTCAATGCTCATCACAGCATGGAATATCCAGCCATCGTCTTGCACAGGTGAGTTCGCCTTTCGACTGAACAGCAGACGCATATAGTCTAGAGTCTGGGACATGTTCATGAAGCTGCTGCTAAAGCGCTGCCAGGGCGGGCAGAGCAGCACGGATTCTGTAAAAAAAGATCAGCTTATTAGCTGAGAGATACTTTAAAGTGTTTATATACCATTCTCTGGGTGTGGCAGCTCCAGTGTGGGAAACAGCAGCAGCACCTGCCTTCCCATCATACGCAGATCATTGAAGCTGCGATCGGCGCAGTGCTCATTGCTGCTCACGTTCCGCTCGTAGAGCACCTGTCCCAGCTCCTGGCGAATAAGATGATAGAGGCTGCTGTAGATCTCCGGGTGTTTGTAGAAACCAATGGGAAACGAACTAAAGTCCAGCACAATTATCTCATTCGAGAGCTCAGCAAAGCGACGCACGTCGCGTATGACATCGATCAGAGGATTGATGAACATGTTCTCGTTGACCACCCAAAAGTTGTCCGACTCGCTGCTGCTGTCCGCGTTATAGCGATAGCTGCAAGAGGTTGGCAATTAGAGAAGCAAATATGTGATATTTCTCTAGCAGCTCACCCCACGCTCAGATCGAGATAGCGTATGCCAAAGACCAGCTGCGACCACACATCAAAGTGCTGAGCGACCAGATAGTCCTTAATCAGCAGCGACTTGGTCTTGCTGTAGTTGGTGATGTAGGCGCCGGAGGCGTGGCTGCCTGGCAGAAAGAGCTGCTTCAATGGCATGCTGGCTGCATCCTTGAGATGCGCCAGCCAATTGGGTTGTATTTTCAGGCAATCGATGGTCAGCAGCTCGTTGCCATTGTAGCTGGCCACATAGTAGGGCAAACACTTGCCCTTCGGGTACTTGGTGGCCGTGGTCTGTGCGGCTGTGGGTCGATTCCAGCCACCTGGAAACTGCAGTTTGCCCAGCTTAATGGGCGTTTGACGTTTGCCCGTGCGATTGCGTATGCCGTCGATGCGCAGCTCTGGCTGAAAATTCGACACGGACGGATCCTGGCGATAGATGCCCACCCATTCGGGCGGTGCATAGCAATCGGGTCCCCAATTGATCTCCAAACAGGCATCGGCCAGCGACTTGCCCGACAGTGAAATTGTCAGGAAAATTGGGCAACTAGCTGAAGCACACATTAATCACTCTAACTGTTATCCTGTAGTCTATTTACCTGAGAGCGGTGCCACCAGCAGGTGCAAATGCAGCGCAAATAAATGAATTTTCCACATTTTCTGTTGCAACACAGCTTGACACTGAATTTAATATGCGTCTTGATTGTTCGAGTTCTGGCGCTGAATTGAGAACTGAGATGAGCCAGAAATTTGTTGCTTTTGTGGTTCAATTTGCACCACCGCGCACCACCATCACACAATGCACGCCATCCTATGAGACTGAGCGAAATCTCAAATTTGTGTGAGCTTTCATTCAATTAAGTCTAATAAATGCCGAGCTGCGTGGGCAGCGTATTCATAGAGAAAAAAAAAGAGAGAGAGAGAGAGAGAGAGAGAGGGAGAACTTTTGGGTGCGAAAATATTCTCTCAATTTTTGAAAAATGTTTGGCAATGCATTTTCTCTAAGTAATTTCAACAAAACTAAAAATATTATTGGAAACCTTAAAATCTGAATCTATTAATGTTTTAAATATATAGAAAAATATAAGAGCATATTCTTAAAAAAAAAATACGTTGAGCGTATACAAAAAAAAAAATATTTTTTTTTTGCATATATCGTTGATATTAAAGACAAAATCTTGAGTTTTTAGGTGCATTTAAATTAATAATCTTGAACTAAAAGATTTACTTGCATTTCAAAGAAATTTAATTTAAAAATATTCAATATTTAAACTGTGTAAAGCAATATATTTTATGCCACAATCCTAACAGAAATATTCTCTGAAAAAAAAAAAAGAAATATTTTTGTAAAAGTAAAAGAAAAACGTGTGTTAATTTTATAAAAATTAATTTCTCATTTATTTTGCTTATAAATTTTTATTTTTATTTTGCTTTCTTATTTTGTTTGTTTTTTGTTTAGCTCATTTTTTTTTGTTTTTCTTTCATGTAAATGGAAATTGTAACAATGATTTAAGCTTTTTTTGTTCGACTCATCTTTTCTTAGTTGGCGATGCTAAAGTTCTAACTTAACTTAGTTTAAGCACAACAATTCTTAGGCTAAACTTTAACCGTTTCTGTACAGGCTAATTTATATTGTTTTCGATTACAGATAGTACAGTTATATAGATATATATATTTATTTTACATCTAGTTTATAGACTATACATATAAATAATAATATTCGAGTTGTTCGGTTTGCTTCATTGTTGCCAGAGTTAATTATAATATTAAGTTAGTTTAAGTACAATTATTTTGAACGGAATGCGCATAACTAAACAAAAAAATAAAATAATAATAAAAAAATCAATGTTGCTAAAGTACATAAATAAATAATGTTAATTAATTATTTGATTTAATTTGCACAGGTACAAAATGCAATGCTATTCAAGGCAGCTGGTTCTGATAATTTCTCATGGTTCTCATGTTCTCCTGAGGTAGGTAATTTGTAAACTTTCATTTCTTTTTATTGATTCATATGGTATTTTGATGTAAACTGTTTTGTTTTTTACGCTTGTTAACTAACTTGGCATCGGGCAATGGAAACAGTCTAGCTTCATTCATACATACATACATACATACAGCTGCTGTCTTATATATTATAAATAATTATAAATAAATACGATTTTAATTTTTAGTTAGTTACAAAAAAAAAAAAAAAAATAATAAGAATTATGTTTATATATAGAAAACATAAAAACAGTCTTGTGGTTGCATTTGTGTTAGTTTCTCGTTACGCAGAAATGAATGCGAATGAATAAATATACGCATAGATGTACATATGTATGCGTATGTCCGTCTCTGTGTATGTGTGTGTGTGTGTGTATATAAATAAATTCAGCTTAATAACTGGGTACTATGCGTATGTCTTTTGCTTGGTTTAGGAATTGGAATAGCTCCGATATATGGTTATACAGTCTATGGCTATATCTATATACAGGCCAATTATTTACAGGGTATTTATCTACTAAAACCTAATAACGTTGCTCCTTCAGCTCACCTGCTGCGTGAGCAGATTCACCAGCTCCGTTCGCTCCATGTTGTTTAGCGTGTGCATGTCAACACCGAGCGCTGCGGCTACGGCCTCGATGTCCAGCCCAAAGGAGGTGAGCAGCTCAAGGAAGCGCATCTCCTCGCCGGTCAGCGGATTCGTAAGCGTGGGGCACGAGTGATTGCACTGCGGCCAGCTGCAACGCTCCAGCAGACGCAATCCACATTTCTCTGGAACGCGCGGCACACGCTGTCGTGGCTTCAGCTTGGTTGCGCTATTGGAAGCGCGTCGCTTTTGTGGCTCTCTTGGCTGCTCCTGCTGCAGCTGCTTGCGTCGCTTCTGGCGTTGTTGCTGACGCAGCTGCTTACGCTGCAGCTGCTGCTCGGCGGTCAGCTGTGGACGGCGATGCTGTTTGTTGCTGCTGTTGCTTGCTGCCGCCTCGTTTTCGCGCTTGCGCTGTTGCTGTTGCTGTTGCTGGCGACGTCGCTGCTTCCGTTGCTGTCGCTCTTGACGGCGTCGCTTGCGCTCCTCGCGCTGCTCTTTGCTCAGGTGATTACGTTTGCGCTGCGGAGTGGGCTGCGCCTGTGCCACATTGTTTAGCTTCTGTGCCCGTTGGCGATGTCGCTGATGTCTTTGGTTATTGGAATTGGGATGTGGTTTCTGCTGTTGTTGCTCTTGCAGTGCTGTTGTCGTCGCTTCCGTGCTGCGCTTCAGTTTGTCGTGGCGTTTGCGTCGCGGCCGCGTCGAGTGCTCCCAGCAGCGCAGCGCCGATGGCAGCGAAATGTCATCGATTTTGATGTTGACCCAGTCGCGCTTCAGCAGCACCGCATGACCAATGCAGCTGGGCGCAAACACGGCGCTCACATTGTCCAGAGAGGAGCGCAGTGCCCCGCCCATTTCGTGTATGTAGTTCCATTGCTGTGGCGTGACGGGTGCGCCCACATTGTCAGCGCACATTTGCGCCTCATCGAAAAGCCACTGGAATACAAAGAGTGGAGCTGCAACAAGATGGAAGCAGTTAGTTATCAAGTCGAATGGAAGACCCTCTCATGCTACTCACTTTTCAGTGTTGGGTACAGACGATAGCCGAAGTAGCAGCGCCAAGGCTCTGTGGGATGCGCCTTGGTGCAGTCCTCGGGCAGCAGGCCTTGCCACAGTTTCCAGCCAAGGCGAACTGCCTCGCTAGATGCCACAGCCGATGGTATGTATGGCTCACGATCCAGAAACCAACCAGAGTCGCTGACTCCTCGCACTGTAACCTGCAGCTTGCGCTCGTTGACCAGAAAGTCGCGTATGCGATCTAAGTTCAGCATGACGCCAAGTCCACCAGCAGAGGAGCCTACCAGCAGCAGCTCGCCGCCGGGCACACGGCCCAGACCCAAAGGTATCAGATCGGCAATCACCTGGCGCAGTATCAGGGCGCCCATGAAGCGCCAGTTGTTATCGCGTGGGTCCCGCTCAATGCGTGTGCCCGACCAGGAGTCGCTGCTGCAGTAAGGCACCAGCACATGGTTGGCATTGTGCCAATACGGATTCTCATCGGCATGTGGAGACAGAATGCCACCAGCTATAAAAGAGTAGAAAGGATTAGCTAAGAGCAAAGAGAACAGTTATTTCATGAGTTCTCACTTACCATCTCGGGTCTCTGGCCACTGTGAGGAGGTCATCAGATGCCGCAGACGCAACCAACGCGCACGGCACGAGCGATTGTCGAAGCAGTGCCAGCCGCCCTCGAGAAACACGATCCATTTCTTGGAGTTGGGCTGTTTGCGCAGATAGAAGCCCGATTGGGTGCCATCGTTGCAGGTGATGCTCGAGTTGGTTAGCGAGGCGCGCTTGAGCGAGCGACTGTGATCAATGGAACCATCGCTGCTCACTGACGGTGCGCCCGCTGGATGCATGACCATGTAGCTGCGCTGTATCAAGTTCAGTGAATTGCCATTGGCCTCCGCCTGCTCCAGTTCCAGCTCCAATGGAGCTTTGCGTACGCCAAATGTTTCAATGTTGTCATTGTTGTTTTTGTTTGCATTACTGCTACTGCTGCTGCTGCTGCTGCTGCTATTAATGCTATTGCTGTTAGCGTGAGGCAATACGCTGAGTACGATCAGAGGCAGCAACAGCGACAGCTGACAGCATAGTTGCGTCGTCGTCGTCGTCGTCGTGGACTGCAAGAGAAAAAATGAATTTCTATATTTTGAATAGTTGAAAATTGTCATAGAAATTGCTCTCTCGGGCTCAAATATTCAAATTAAGCTCAGCTCGAAAAGCAATCGGCTATAAAGCTTTCTCGTTGCAGCAGCCAGCCTGTGTTGCGTGTAAGCTTTCGACGGCACGCGTTCGGCTGCGCTCTCTCTTCACTTCGCTCTCCCGTTTGCTTTGCGCTCTCTCTCTCCCTCTTTCTCTTTCCGACTGTGCGTTAACTCAAAACTCATTCACAACTTTTTGTTGTTGTCGTCGTAATATCAGTTGTGCTCGCTCTTTGCGTATTGCTCTCTCGCTCTGCCATGCTGCGGCCGCCTGTTGCTCTTGTGGTTTTCTATTGTTGTTGTTATTGTAGCTTTTGTATTTTGGCGGAAAAACTTGCTTTGATCAAAATGCGAGCAAGAAGCTTTGCGATAAGATCAAAGACATTTTTACCGCGTATTTCGTTACGTTTTTGTTGTTATTGTTTTACGTTGTGCACTGTTTGTTGTTGTTTGCTGTTCGCATTAGCGCATGGCAAGAGACATCGAGAGAGAGAGAGAGAGAGAGAGAGAGCGACATGGAGAGAAAGAGCGGGAGCTAGAGTGAGGGCCAAGTATTTAGTCAAACATTGGCTAGAGAACTGCTCTGTTATTACACACATCAATTGTATATTAATCATACGCCTCGTGGGTCCAAACACACACGCACACATCCAGCTGGATTTCACATTGTCATGGCCGCTGACGCGTGGTAATCAGCGGTGTTAACGTCTCTTTCTGTTTCTGTTTCTCTTTCAGTTTCAGTTTTGGTCTTGTTGTTGTTGTAGTTGTTCTTGGCTTTGAACTTAAGGTCGGTTGTGCACATCAATCAAATGAACAGCGGCGATTTGTGGTTTTGATTTTACGCTATTTTCCAGCAATTTGTAAATGATACAAAAACAACTAAATGCCAAAAACAAAACGCGTGCCGACAACAGCAGAAGTAAAGCAACAACAGCAATAGCATCAGCAGCAACAACAACAAATCAAAGGCAACGATTTTAGTGTCTCAGTGTGTCAGTCTGTCAATTGTGTCCGCCTGTCTGCGCCGCTGTCTCTGCATAAATAACCATTCAGAAATCGTAAAGAAATCTTCAATCAATGTTTATTTTGGCTTTGAAGTTGTGCCGCTGTCTTTGCCTCTAGCGACGACAATTTGCAGACAAAATGCAAATGACACGGACAATTTGAGAGGAGGCCTAAAAAACCGTCAGAACAATTATGGACACACGTATAGGCACAACACACACACACACACACATAAAAACTTGGTTAGTTGCTCAACAAGTTGAAGTAACGGTAGCGCATTAAGCTTTGAGCCGCCGGCTAAAGCTTTAGGCTGTCAGACATCTAGCTTTAAGTTGCTTCTGCGACGGCTGCTGCTGCTGCTGCTGCCGCCTCAACGCTTGTTGCACACACAAATTGAGCGACTTTTCTTTAATCAGTTTTCAGTTTTGCTATCGCTGCCGTTTTGATTGCTGCCTGTCTGTTGGTGGAGGCCTTCCCCCCATCGTGCTGCCACAACACAACTCAAGTAACCAAAAACGAAAAAAATACAACAACAACAACAACAACATACTCTCTGATGTTTGCCGCTTAACAAATTGACAAGAATTCTAACGCTGCGAGGGCTGCTCAGTGGGTTATGAAATTGGTTCGAGTCAACTAACTTATGAGAGAATAAAGGCGGCGAATTTGATTCATAAAATTGGAATATTAAATTAGGAAAATTTACTTTTCACATAAAAAGAATTCCTTAAAAATATTGTTATAATTCTATATAACATATTATATTCCCATTTACTCACAACTTGTGCCAACTGCTCAGGCAACCCTCGCCTATTGACATGCTTGACAATTTATTTTTGGGGCTGCGCCTACGATCTTCTTATGTTAACCAAGACCCACAAATATACAAAATAATATAACAAAAATTACGTGTGTGCGCGGATTTACGCTTGAGTAAACAAAACGCGTGCCCACATTGATAAACACACACACACACACACACACACATGCACACACACCAGCACAACTGAAGATAGAGATACTTAGATTCGAGCGTACGTTGCACTTGTTGTTTACCTGTTAAGAGAAAAAACGGCAGCGCCGACAGCAACAGAAACAGCATGAGCAACAGCAACAACATCGGCAGCTGCTCTGTCGCCGCTGCCGTCGTCGTCGTCATCGTCGTCGTCGTCGTCGTCGTCGGCTCCGCCAAAGGAAAAAATGTTCACAAGCGCCGCTTAATTACCCTATATAGCGTCTTAAGTTGCGCTATTAATTGCGGGCACTGCTTATTAATATTTTGCTTTTGGCTTGTAGCAACTCCTCTCTCTCTCTCTCTATCTCTGTCTTCTTCTTGCTCCCTCTCACTCTCGGTCTATCTTTCTTTTCAGTCTGGCTAGTATACCGATTTCTTGCCGACAAAGGCGCCCGACCCACCCCAAGCTCCGTTCGCCCCGATGGCGAGCAGAGTTTAGGCAGCTGCTCTGTCTGGGGGCTGGCTGGCAGCCAACTACTTGTCGCGACGATTAAATTGTCAGTTTTTATTAATTGCTGCAAATAGTCAAGTCGCTCTCGCTCTCCCTCTCCCTCTCCCTCTCTCTTTTTTTAGTGATTGGCGCTGGCGCTAAGCGCTTAGTTGTTATTTATGTATATATATATAGTATACATTTTGTATTTTTATAATAAATTAAGCATACGCCCTGTGGTGACTTGAATTAATTTGAGACGATTGGGAATGTTGTGTGTGTGTGTATTTGTATGTGTGTGTGTATTTGTGCTGGTGTGCGTTAATTGTAATGCAATTAGGCTTTTACAGGTTAGACTACTATTAAACGCCTGGCTAAGTGAATTAATCTATTAAAAAATTTGCAAATCTCTTTACAAATTGGCAACACGATTTATGGCTCATAATTATTTATAGTCTTTGGACAGACTTGTTGAAGAAAGAGAGAGAGAGAGAGCAAAAATCAAAGCATTTTAAAAATTACAAAATAATATTTCATTCATAAACTAATTGTCGAAGTCTAATAGCAGCTAAAAGTTTACTTATTAAAGTTGACTTTACTTTTATATCAGTTCAAACTTAATGTCATCTGTTACTTTAATCGAGCTATATTTATATAAGAGTATATATAATTTTACATTTACACGCATAACAATCTCATCACACACACACACACTCAAATGTGCAACATAATCAATATCGACCTTGTCAAATCAAAGGCGCGGAGCAACTGCAATGACTGCGTTTGGCTAAAGCTGAGAGAGCTGAGGATGCGGTGCAAATAGAGTCGTGGGCTGTTGCATGTTGTAGCTTTTTTTTTGCTATATACATACATACATCTATATCGTTTTCTTTTCCCTTTGTAGCCACCCCACCTTGCATTAAGTTGCTGCTCCAGCAGCAACAACTAAACAGTGCGCTCGCTCCGTCTCCCTCGCTCCTCAATTTGTTTATCTGTGTCTCACGCGGCTTATCGCATACGCTTAAATAAATAGCGGGCCAGGCATAAATAAACTTCCGTTGCCATTGTTTTTGTTGTTGTTTATTGTTAGTCCCATTGTTATTGCCAGTTTGTTTGATTTTCATGCGGCGGCGGCGGCAGCGGCAGCGGCAAAAACAAAATATGAACCAAAACGCGCGCAAAATGCAAAAATCGTAGCGGAGTAACCGTTAAATTTAAACGGAAGCACCGCGGTCGGAGCTTTTGATCTGAGGAACTTTAAACTTTGGCCATTGCTGAGAGATATCAATGAAGTCAAATAAACATAGCAACTGTAGCCTTTTGAAACTGAATATGCCCAAGGAAATTTATTTATGCTAACAATTAGTTTTATTACAGAAAATTCTATTTGGTTTCTTTTACTAAAAACAGAGTCTAGCAACCGCCCATTAATCATATTTTTTATATATTTTTCTCCTGAACTGACCTTAATATTTTTGTTGAACTTGGAGCTTGTTGGTTGAACGTAAGTAAGACTAAGCAACATAATTGCAACTGCAATGGTCAACAGCAAAGAGACTGGTCCGCTAGCCTGACTGCCCTTGCCTGCCTGGCTGCTGCTGGCTCTGCTCCTAAAACATAGCCAACTGCCTGACTGCCTGCCTGCCTGCCTGCCTGATGCGAGGCATTCATAAAATACACCTGTTTGCAGCAATTTAATACTTTTTATGGCATGGAAATAACGCAACGGCTGTTGAGGCTGCTGTTGCTGCTGCTGCTGCTGCGGCAACTGCAATGCCACGCAGGTAATTCGGAAGCAGCCTCAAATGAAGCCGCAAGCAGCGACAGCAACAACAACAAAAGGCCGAAGCCGCGGCCTAAAACATGTAGCCAAGTGCCAGGCATCGTTATTAGACCGGCCACAGCTCTCACTGTGAGTGTGTGTGTGTGTGTGCCTCGGTCTGTGTGACTGTATCTTTGTATCAGTGGGATGTGCGCACGTCTGCCGAGCGGCTACGCTGATCGCTTTTTACTCTGAGCGCGCTAAACCCGTGCCGTTTTCTGCTTTGTACTTTGCCGCCCCGATGGCCCGATGGCCAATGCCGCTTTGCGGCATGCTGCAAAGCAGATCTCGCAGCCGGGCGACCAGCCAGCCAGCCAGTCAGCCAGCCAGTCAGCCAACCAGTTCGGCCCAAGCGCACGAACGTACGAGCGTACCCAAAGGCAGTCGTCGCACTCATTGATCTTAACTTTGAAAACAGTAGCCAACTACTCTATACGCTATATGGAGTGGAGGCTATACGAACTGGGACTCTTCAAGTTGTGGAACTGCGGCTGTGGATGTGGTTGTGGTTGTGGTTGTGGCTTCAAGCGAAGTGGAGCGCACGAAAGCGGCCTGCACTTTGTTGTTGTTGTTGCTGTTGTTGTTGTTGATGAGGGTTTTTGGTTAGTTATACTTAAATAAAAAAAAAAAAAAGTCTCTTCGCTGCGTTCTGTCGGCCTTTTGGCTTTTGTTTTGTTTGCTTTTTATTTATTTTTATATGTGTATATGTAGAAATGTTTTTTGGCAACTTGTTGTTGTTGTTGGCCTTTTGCGCACGCAGGCAAATTTAATCTGATTTTTTATGCCCTTGCAAAGGATTTTCAAATTGATTTCGATATCTGCGATATGCTAATGTCGTAAATAAAGCTGTAGATGTTGCTCTTGCTGTTGTTGTTGTTGTTGTTGTTGTTGTAGTTTTTCGGTCAACTCGATTGGGCGGCTTAAGTCGGAAGCTATTAATTTTAATTGACGTGCTACTGTTTTTTCGTGTTGTTGGCCTGTTTTTTGTTTTTTTTTGTTGTTGTTGTTTTTTTTTGCTCCAACTCCAGCGGCAACTTTTGATATTTGCGGCCCTCTTTAATAAGTTGCTGCTGTTGCTGGTGTTTTTGTTGTTGTGGGCTGCGGCTACTGTATGGCTTAGCCAATAAATTCAGTGGTTAAACTCACCTGCTTGTGTGTGTGATTGTTGTTGTATTTAATCCATTTATTTGTGGCGGCTGGCATATTTTGTAGCTGAACAACTGCCATGGCTCACATATATAAATATATATGTATATATTGATAATGATAAATGATTATGATTTTAGCTTTTATTGAATTGCAGCGAATACTTGGCTGCTCTGCTCCTTTGAGTTATCGAGTTGTTAAGCACTTTTTGCTATCAATACACAATTTTGAAGCACTGCATGTTTATTGCTGCACATTCTGCAAATATTTAACCATGTTTTGCCATGCACACTTGGCAAACACTTTCATTCTATCTGCTAGATATTATTTGTAATTATTATTTTTTTGTATATTGATTTGGAAACACTTTGAACGCCCGTTGCACGACTGCGTGAGAGAGTTGAGACTGAGACTGAGTTTGGGAAGACACTTGTTGGTACGTCCGCACACGTCGAATGCTCGAAACGGAATGAAATTTTTACCTTACCTTGTTGTCGCTCTTTGGCAGCGTTGCCGCTGACGTTGACGTCGATGTCGGCGTCAACGTCGGCGTCAGCGTCGCTACCAGCTGCGGCTCACGTGCGCTCGCTCATACGCTGCTCTCTTGCGCTCTATCTGTTCGGTTCGCTCGCTCGCTCTCGCACTCCAACCACTTGGCGTGCTCGGCGTGGTCTTCGTTTTTGTTTAGAATACGCAAAATAATAACAAAACTAATAATAAACTGCAAGGCAATGCAATTTGAAAGAATTATGCGCGCTCTCTCTCTCTCTCTCTCTCACTCTCTCTCTGCGGCACACTCTTTGACTAGCTCACAGCCCGAGCTGCGTCGGCGTCGACGTCGATGTTCGCTTTTTTTTTTTTTGATTTTAGTTTTTAATAATCGTCTTACGCTTTTATCAGCGCCTTTGATCTGCTTAATCGAAAGCCGAAATGGCTTCTGGTTTTCGTTTCGGTTTCATTTTTTTTCCGATTTCGGATTTCAGTTTTCGTTTTGTTTGAAGTCGTTTAATTCGCCATCTTTTGCACTGGGCGAGTTCGTTGCCTAAGTCTTTTGTTTTATTGCTGCTGAATTTCTGTCGCACTTTTTAATGGCATATTTAATGCTAATTTAGTGTAATTGCAAATTTTGAATGCAGTTACGTTTTATGCTGCGCTCAGAGGCACCCGCAAAGGCAGCCTCAATAATTCGCCCATCTTCATTTATATGTATATGTATCTATACAGATATAGGCATATACATATGTATGTATATATGTATATATTTTTTTATGTTTTTAATGCGGCGCATTTTTGTGTTTTATGATCGCGCGGCATTTCTTGGAAAGAGCCCAAGCCGCCGTGGCCCTGGGATATATATTTTGGAATATGTGGGACGGCGGCTTAAACACATAAAATCTCAATAAAGTAGTCAGTCGCGACTTTATCTAATTGTAAATCTACAAAAAAATACGTTTAATTCCCATACGAAATTGCTGCCGAAATGCGAGAGAAATCATCTCGCATATATGTATACATACATATATGTGTATGTATGTAGGTCTCTTCTCTTGGTCAACAGGGACTCCATCCATATGGCCCTTTGCCACGCATTTCCATTTCCATCTCTATACGAAATTCAATTAATGACCGATCATTAAATACAAAAATATCTCTGGCTTTGATATGCCGTTGCCGAAATCGAAATATTTCAATCTTTTACGATCTTTCAACGCCGCATACTTGTTTTTAACGGCCTCCATGAGCGCATTTGGTAGCCATAAAATTGTATTTTGCAAATGTTTTGTTTTTATTTTGCGGCTGCTTCTTCTTTTACTATCACAGATTAAATTAATTTTATTTTCCATTGTGGATCGTTTGTTTAATAGAGAAATTAGTAGGCCTATGGACCAACAGAAACAAAACCTTGTCGGCGACTTGAAAGTGAGAATTGGAAAGGCGCTGCAATAATTTTGCATTAAGTACGAGACCGCATACGAAATTATTATGCGGCGACATCTCTGGAGATTATTGGATGCTCGCATTGCTCATACGCACCGTGTGGCACTTGCTGTTGCTGCCGCAGCATTGGGGGCAATTAAAACGCCGCCGAACAGCACGCGATGAATGCCCATAAACATTTAACGCGCAATCAGCAGGGAGCATGGCACTGGGCAGATCGAGGTTGGACTTGCCAGAAGAGGGGCGGCGGCTAAGGCCATGAGCATGGGCTGTAACTCTTTTGCAACAATTACAAGACTCGCACACGACTTGCACACAATTTGAAAGCCGAGCATAATGATGTCTTCGGCTCGAGAGGATGATCATGATGAAGACGAGTGCTACTTTTGCTTAACAGCAGCAGCAGCAGCAGCAGCAGCAGCAGCAGCAGCAGCAGCGGCAGCAGCAGGAGAAACAGATGATCGTTGCCGTTGCCGTTGCGTTACGTTGCGTTGCGTTGGCCCCTCGCTGATGCGGGACATGGACATTCATTTCGCTTAAGCGCACTAACCGGTCGGTGTCTTTGATCCTGGCATTCTATTGTTCCGTTTCAAAGGCCACTATTATGTAAACAATCGGCAGCTTTGATCTTGGCCGCATCAAAGTGTTGCCGCCACCTTTCATCTTTTGCCGCACTGCCCAGCGACGCCAGCGGCAGCAGCAGCAGCAGCAACAGCAGCAACAGCAGCAGCAGCTGATGACGATGATGGTGATCATGCTGATGCTCATGATGTTGTTGAAGAAGCAGCAACTGCGTAGTTAAAGCTGCTGCTGTTGCTGCCACTGAGCCATATAATTTCGCATGCTAGGCCAGAACACCTGGAGCCGCGTAGTTGATGCTGCTGCCGCTGCCGCTGCCGTCGATGCTACCATCATAACTTTCGGCATAATCTTTAAAGTCGCTGTTGCCGCAGTTGCCGCAGTTGCAGCGCTTGACATCAATCGTGCAACACGAAGGAATTTCAGCTTATATTTATCTCTCTCTCTCTCTCTCTCTCTCTCTCTCTCTCTCTCTCTTGCTCTCTCTCTGCCTCTCTTTCTATTTCGTCTTCTATCTCTTGCTCTAACCTTTCAGCAGATGTGCCCGGGTCGCGCTCGATAAGCAATTAAAATTTCAGCCAAGACGCACAACTTTATTAACGGATCATACAGCTCTGCCTCGACTGAGTTACGGTAACTGCCTTTGATCCTATGGACTGTTGCAGCTGTCGATTTGCAAACTGCAACATTGTGGGAAAAGCAACAGGTGCTAGCAGCCAGAGACATACACACAGCAGCCAGTCAGCCAGTCAGCCAGTCGACTCTTCATCTTGCGCTCTCATTTAAGCAGATTATCATCATAATTACAATTCTCTCGCATAAGTTTGAAGTTCTATCATATAAAATTGAGCATAAAAGAGATTATTTATTAGCAGCGAAGAAGAAAGAAACTAGCTGAGCTAATTTTATAATGAATAGTAGAAACGTTGTAGTCGAATTTTTAAGAATTAAAATTTTTGTAAAACAATTTCAAAAAATTACAGTATTTGGGAATATTACGCTAAGCTGATGCTATGCTGATGCTGATTAGTTATTTATTATATGCAATTTATTAATAATAATGGCTTGATAATTTGGCTTTAAGATGAGATTTATAAAAGCAAGCCATATTTTCAGATATTGTTTGTTTAAGTATCTTGGCGAAACTTTGAATGATCCCCAGCAAATTAATAAATTTCTGTATGAGAAATAACGGCAAACACTGCTGAGTGTGTTGTGTTAGTAGGAGCTGAGCAACTGCTGGACACTTTGTGTATCTTTGGGAGTTGAGCTCAAGTTGAGTTTACTCTCCCGTCGCAGTGTCTCTTTCATAGTCTCTGTTCGTTTGTATCTCTTGTGTATGCTCTCCACGCTCCACGCTCCACGCTCCACGCTCCACGCTCCACGCTCCACGCTCCATGCGGCTCACTTGGCGGCAAATTGCTGTTGCATGCCCGAAGACGACGACGACGACGGCGGCGGCGACGGTGACGGCAACAGCGACGACGACGTCGCTGGCGTCGGCAAAACAACAAAGCGGAATCTCTGCATTGGGCACACGCCATTCCCAGCATCAAAGCGTGCCGACAGAGGCACAGATTTCTGAGGCTGCCGCCACCGTTGGGGCAGCAGCATTAACAACAACAACAACAACAACTGTTGCTGCTGCTCATTTGTGTTTTGAGGCGCATTGTGCGACGCGCGTGTTAAGTGGACTGTGAATATGAAAGGAAAGTTCGAAAAAAAAAACTTTTGCCGCCAAATAAATGCAGACAAGGCAGCTCCTGCAGCCTTCTACTTACTGTCCAGTTTCATATCTGTGTGTGTGTGTGTGTGTCTCCTCTCTCTTTCTCTCTCTCTCTCTCTCTTGTCGCTGCGTCTCTGGGTTCTTAATCAAGAAACGCATCGGCGGCGTATCACAGTAGCACTTTAAACGTAAATTGCTTTTAACATGGTTATTACAATCTTAACGTTTGTCTGGCCACGAAGCACTTCAGGCAGCAGCAACCTGTTGTCGATGCTTGTTGCTTGTTATTGTTGTTGTTGCTGCCGCTGTTGCTGTTGCTGTGTGCAGTTGGCCCGACAACAGCAATAGAAGTCAATGCTGTCCAGATCTGTGGGTTTCGTTTGTGCCCGTTAGTTTGGTTGCTTGGCTGGCCACTCGCCAGTCGCTTCGATCATCATCGGTCTTTGTCTTGGCTGGGCTGTCTGGGGTTTGGGGATTGGGGATTGGGGATTGGGGATTGGGGTCTGGGGTCTGAGTCTGCGTTTCATTTGGTAGATTGTTGTAATTATGATTGCGCGATTATGATTGGATTAGTTGCTGTCGGTAGCTTTTTGCTTTAAGTTTGCCTTAATCGAAATTGTTTTGTGGCGGAAATGAGGCAAATGCCAGTCCAGCTGCTAATTAGTTAACGCTCCGGCCAGTTGAACAGAAGCAGATCAAACGGGAAGGCCGCAGGATTAAGTTAGCGAGCCTTTTGTTGGCAACAGTTGCCAGTTTCTGCCTGTTGCCTGTTGCCTGTTGTCCGTGTGGCGATAATCTTGCATTTAAATATTTCGCAGGAAAACACGCAAATCCGCTGACTTGTCACACCTTGTGGCCAGGTAAGTTCCCACAGCAACTGCAACTGAAACTGAAACTGCGGCCTTGTCTGCATGTCGGTGTGTGTGTGTGTGTGTGTGTGTATGTGTGTGTGTCAGGTGATCAAAGTGCGTGCCGCTGATTAAAAAGGGGGAATTTGTCGCCCTTTTGTTGCCCTGTTAACATCAATTATACAAATTGGGTATGTGAAGCTAGAAGACAAACAGAGAAAATTATTGCCGGTGAGATGTTGTGCGAATGCGAAAAAAACTCTTATATAGATATTACATTTCATTTATATGTATCAGAATTTAGTTCCATAAATTTACTTTGCACTCTTTACGCTTGCCCTCCTCCTTTTCTGTTTCATTTCCAGGGTATCTACGTGTGTGGCATTGCCTGACTGAGCTGTTTAGCTTCGCAGCGTAAGTATTTAATTTCAGGTAAATTTGTAAGATAAATAATTGTCGCTTACCTGACGCGCCGCGCTTCAAAGAACTTCATTGTGTTTTGCATATGCAGCGCAGCCAGCATTGTGTGTCTGCGAGAGCTCGGGAACTTTGGCCAAAAGGACCTTCAAAAGGACCGACTTTGTCACTGTGTGCATGCGTAGATTATGGACAACTGCAACGGCGACAACGAGCGGCATTGTTGCCATCACTGGGCCTTTTGTAATGCCTCATGCTGGGAGCGGATCATAACAGCGGGACATGGACGATCAATAACGCTCAGTCGCACACTTTTGAAGTCGCCTATGATCGTCGCCTGGGCTTGTGCTGCATCAAATTTAGGTGGAACTGGTAACAGTATGTGTGCGCGTGTGTGTGTGTGTGTGCCATGCTGTCAAAACACTCAGAATGCGCCACACACGGCGTACATCAGAGTTCTTATATATGTTTCTTATACTATATTTCGGAGCAGATTGAAACTTCACTCGTCTCATGATGACGAATCGGAAATGGTCCCCGTCGCGGCACCAGCATTGATAATCAATAAGCCGAGAAATGTAAGACCTCTTACACGAGCCGAAGACAGAGACAACGATGCAGACTCAGTCGCAGACACAGACACAGTCACAGAGGCAGACGATGCTGGAGACGGGTCTCCCACTGAGCGCTCATCAAATTGTGCCAAGATTTACGAGCCTCTTGATTGAGTTTTCTTATGCTTTGAATACGGCAAACATCAGACAGGACCACCGTATGAAACTTGGCAGCACAGCGGGCCAGAGCTGCCAAAGATGCGACATGGTAGATGTGAGATTTCGGTTAACATTGTCTCTGCGTTGCGAAGCGGCAGCAGCAGCAGCAGCAGCAACAGTCGAAGCCATGCCCATGGCCACGTTCGCTCCTCCTTATAGAATGACAAATTGTGCTGATTGAGTGATGCAACATTGCCGCAGCCTCTGCAAAACTGTGACTCGGCAAACTGATGAGTTTGCAGCAGGCGAAGATTATTGAATTTTCGCTGCCGAAAATCTTGAAATTATTGGAATTCTGATATGGAAAAGAATAGTTATCCAGTTAGTTGTAAAAAGGATTAAGGATACAGAATATGTATAGGACAGATGTAATATTTAGTTTTGAAAAACTAATTTAAAACATGTCAACGTGTAGTTATACACATAAGGAATTAGCTAGTTAAGTTAGCTAGAGTTCAGATTAAAGCCTACTTACAATCTGGATTTAATAAGTGATTAAATAAAAATCACTTGAGTCTAAAAGTTAAAGGCATTTTCTCTATGGCACAAGCATTACACGACCTTGAAAACTACAATGTGTATTGATATTATGAAAACCCTTTGCATATCAAGCTTCATTATGCGCTTCGCTTTGGTACTTCTTGTGATTCTCTGCATAGTTTGTTGCCTGACTCGGGTTCAGAAACAACAACTACAACTATAATAGCCACAACTGCATCAACAACATCCAACACAGTTATACGTCTGCAGCGCCTGCTGCAGCTAGTGAGGCGCCAAGAGCGCCAACGACAGCAGCAGCAACGCAGGCGTCAGCGCCGACAGCGTAAACAGCAGCAACGCCGGCGCAGAGGCTAAGCTAATGCGAAATGAATTACATTTAAATAGTTAATAATTAATAAGACAATGTAAAAAGAGTTTAAGTTTGCCTATAAATCGGTTAAAGGTTTATGTGGAATAAAGTAAAATGAATTTAATAAAATTAAAAGTAAAATTTAACTAGTTTTTTATTTATTTTGTCTTTATTTCGGTAGCCCAATACATATGTAAATTCATTTACTTACATATATTTGTAAATTCATTTGGCTATCGAAATCACAAATTAAAAAATATATTGTCACATAATTATTTATTATTTATATTTATTTATGAAAGTGCATCCCATTTATCAATTTTGCAATATATTCCAAATAATGAAATTATCAGTTTTATATTACTTTATCATTTAATTCATATCTAATATATGTATATGCCTTTTTTTTTAACATATACAAACCCTAAACATTATAAATGAACTTGAGAACTTAACTAAGAACCTTAACATGTTGCTCAGACAAATTAACATCTGGCTGTATTTCTCCCAGTCTAAATTGTTTATCCAACAAAATAATGGTAAATTCATTGTCAACTTAATTATTTATTTTGTTTTGTAACAGAAGTGCGTTCGATCGGAAGTCACTTCCTATATCGGCTACAAATAGTAAACAAAGTCAGCTCAACCTAAAGAACAGCTATCAAGCAATCAAGCTACTTAGTCAGCAGTTATGTTGCTATATAAAACGAAATGATTATCAAGTCAAATCATTGGCTTTCGAAATGCGTTCGACTTTTGTCCTACTTTTTGGCTTACTCTGCAGCTTTTTGCTGGCTCAGTTGGTTAGCGGCCAATATGATTATTTCTATCCTGATTACGATGATTCTACTACTTTAGCACCCTCCGGTGGCATAATTAGCAGTACCACTGCTAATATCGGCAGCACCCTTAGACCCATCAGCACGACCATATCGCCAAGTGAACGTAAACGTAGACAGCGGCTTAGGCGAAAGCGACTTAGACGACAGAGGCGCAGGCAGCAGCTGCTGCGTCTACAGCGAGAGCGAGAGCGCTTGCGTCAACAGCAGCAGGGTCTATTATATCCAT
This sequence comes from Drosophila koepferae, assembly GCA_030914345.1. NCBI lineage: Eukaryota > Metazoa > Arthropoda > Insecta > Diptera > Drosophilidae > Drosophila > Drosophila koepferae. The sequence goes on from JAUESR010000202.1 coordinate 8,680,576, forward strand.
TCAAAAAACATAAATAAGAAATATGATTAAAATTAAGAAAAAGACGATTAAAAAGATAATGCTAAGAATATTCTGATATGTATACTTATATACATATTGTTAAATAAAAATATAATATTTAAAAATGATTATTGGTATCTCTTGCTCAAGACGCACACCTTTTATGGTAGCGCTACAATGTATTTGGTTGAGGTAGGTCTTCCCTTTGTTCGGCTGAGCATCGAATACACGCAAAAGTATAGGCTTTCTGCAGCCGATTATTGCCTCGGCTGGCATATGATATAGGGGGCAAGCATTTAGCCAAGTTGCATTGTTGTTTATGGGATGACAAATTGCGCTGATATCGCAACATGTTGATTGAACGCACACGCGGTAACATTGTAAACAAGCATAGGCCATGCAGAGGGACGGTGGAGCGGGCGGAGGCGGGACTGGTCTTTTGGAGTGTATGCCGTGCCCGTTGGGCCATATCCATGCCCCCCCTAGCCCATTCCTGTGCTGTGCGCGTGCTCAGCCGCTTTGGGGCTTGAGGCTGGAGCTTCGGCTCGGGATTCGAGAGCCGCAACGGGCGCGTTTTATTTTTTTTTTTTACACAATGCAGCGCAGCGGCCGCATGAAAACCCAAAGAAATAAAGAAATAAATAAAACAGGCAAGAGCATAAAAAAGAATAAAAAACAGAAAAAACACAAAGAAGACTCGAGATGCCGACAAAGTAATAAACCAATTAGGACATCAAAGTGTTCAACCGACAGCGGCAGCAGCAGCGACTGAGACAGCGACAGCGGCAGCGACAGAGGCGGCAGCAGAGACAGCGGCAGCGAAGGCAACAAATCCACATTCACTGAGATCACAGAGATTTGCGCTGATCCGACTTTGATTCTAAGCTACAAAACGCAACCTACATATGTCGCCAGCTCCCCTTTTTGGACAGACTTCCATAGGCCGCTCAGCCATGCCCAAGCTCTCTTTAGGCAGCTCTTGGACTCTTCATAGCAATTTCAGTTGCTGTCGCTGTTTCTGTTGTTAAGGGCATGCGGAAATGAGCGAGTGTTTAAAAGGATTAACGGAAAGTGGCGCGCTCGATAGATATTGGGGCATAATATTTGGCTTGGGCTAGCTATGTAATAGCAATAAAGTATGACAACAAAAAATATCAAAATCTTAAGTTACTGGACTCTTGGATTATATAATCTGTAAATTTCTGTAGAAAAGAGTTTGCTGAATTTTGGTATTGGACTATTCCAGAATCGGCATAGATTTGCATATAATTATTTAGCTGGTTAATGGATCCATGAATGAGGCTAGTTTTTGCTCCGGTTTGTTCCAGTTTGGCTTCCCTTTCATATAAACTTTCCGTAATACCAAAATATGGGCTCCTACTATATTATGCAGATGGGCTTCGTTATCATTTAAATAAATTGTCGCATGTCTGAAGTTGCTGAAGAGCCACACACCCCCGTCTCTGGCCAATCGGCCATCGGCAATCGCCAAATGGGGCATTCATTAAGAATTTAAAACGTACATAATTAAGCCACAACAAATGAGACTTGGGCTCTATATAAATATATATATATATATATATAGAGAAAGATATATATATATATATATATATATATATATATATATATATACTAGATACTCATAATAATATTGAAGTAAACAACAACTGCGAAATGAAGGCTTAATTAAATCATAAAATGCTGAGCACCTCATTAAAATCGTTGGAATCGCTACTCGACTTGAGAGACCGAATATCAAAATGCATATTTATTAATAATAAACTAAGATATGCATACATATGCCGCGATATATGCATATATATTTATAGATTGATAAACATTTTTGTTTATTAATTCAAATGGCGCTTTTTTGTCGCTGATTTGATTGGATCATTGGATCAGTCGGCATATTTTGTAACTCCTGCTGCGGCTGCTGACGCAAAAGCCCAGTCGGAAGCTCGTCTCAAACTCAATCAGAGTCTCAGCCTCTCAGTTTGAGTGGGGCACGGCACGTGGTAAACGAGATGCACGCTTCAAAGGCGCCGGCCACGGCCCACCTAAAACTTTAAATTGAATACGAAAACAGCAACAGCAGCGACAGAGGCAGCGGCAGAGGCAGCGACAGAGACAGAGGCAGAGGCAGAGGCAGCGGCAGCGACAACGGCCTAAACTGGTTGCAAACTCACATAAACCATTTAAGCCGAAAAGAAATCGGTGTGCTGGCAACTCTAACGATATGAAGATATGGCCAGCACCCCAACCAAAAAAGCCAAATACTACTCTTAATGATATTTTAATAATATCATATATGATATACCCTATAGCGATTAGAGCTAAGCTTGACTAGTTCAATATGATAAGCAACGGGCAGAGATTAAACTATGCAAATATTATTAATGCGGATGGAAGTATCTGTGTATTTATATTATTGGAGTTTAATGGGTTACGGAGGATTGTCTAGATGTATCTATTTATTTATATTCCATGTATTCTTAAGAGAACTGTCGTACTCTACATTTCAGAATCTATGCGACTATGCATAATCCATTTCGATATTCTCGCTTATTCAGGCTAGTCGAATATACATCTATTGATAACTCTATCGCTACTACAGTTTCTTTCTAGGGTATCTCATAGTCAGGTTAGCTATGACATTCCTCATTATTGTTTGAGCTTCGGTCACCCACTGTTTTTTTTTAGTGGGGCTGCTGCAAGAGATCGATTTGAATTGGAATTTCAAAGAGGCCGCATTTCATTTCACAAAGTCAAAACAGTTAATTTATATCATGTCGCGACTACTGGTCTTACTGATTTTGCATTTTGTGCGGCTGCTCGACGGTGCGGACTGTTTCGAAATTGAAATATGAAAATGAAATCTAATTTGGCTGAGAAGAAAACCTGATTAGCAGCAATCACAGTCGTCTATGCAGGCGGACTTGGTTCGTTCAGCTTTGTTTATTTGATTTGTTTTATTTATTTATTTATTTTTTTTTTACTTTTGATATGAATATCCTAAAATTAGTCAGATTATAAGCGTACATACATATGTGTGCGGTTATAAATTCTGCTTTTGACTTTGCGCTTTTGAATCGGTAACGAATTGACTCACAACATGCAAATCGATTTTGTATGACTGAATGAAGTCGCCGAGGCAAACAAATCACTAACTATATAGCGTCAATATGTATATGCAGATAGATAAAGTGCTGCGTATGGGTGCGCATAGCGGCGATCCTTTGTGCCTTTATCTGATGCGTAACTGAGTAGCCGAGCACAAGGACATGTTGCCAGCAGGTGCGCACAAAGGTGCCGCTGAGCAGAGCTCAGCTAATTTCGAATTACACATTTCATTCTCGTCTAGGATAAGTAAGAGCTGGGCCACAGGGAACAGAATCAACAGCGTCAACAGCGTAACCAAACCGCTTTTCAAGCCAACCGCAATTGACAGCGCGCCCCTCGCCGGTCGCTCTGATCCTGCAGATCAAAGCGGACCGCCCCTTCCCCCACGACAGTCGTAATGTGCGTGCAAGATGAAATTTTCGGCACCGTGGGTGTGGCTTATTTCAAAGCAATTAAACCATAGTGAAGCGTGTCTTCCCCGACTGCGAGCAATCGAGCCATCGAGCGATCGAGAACTGTGCAACACGGTGATCTACGAGGACACTTTTGAGCATTGTGCTCTAGCCTTTCTTTCATCTATGCCGCCAGCAGTGGGCGTAGCCAACAGTTCGTTTTATGCTCAGAGTTGATTAGTTGCTGCGCAGATTTCAATGCCATATAAATTACCAAGAAGCAAAAGAGTTTGACAAGGTTCAATTTCGACTGTAAGAAGCACTGAGTGAGGTGGATATTCCTAATGGTGAATGCTATTCAAAGTAATAAGCTATTCTCTAGTAATATAAAATAAAAACAACATCTAAATAAATTCTTATCAATTATGAATTTAGAAATCATCACTAAAGAAACTTTTCTAAAGGGTAATCGTAACATAAAATGTAAGATCTTAACATTTACATTAGCTACTATGTTGCTTAACAGCGCTCTTTATCAACATCATTTAATAAAATTCCTTTTTCGCACAGTACATAAACATATGACATTCATTGTAGCAGTGGTTTGTGTATTGGCTATAGAACAGGAAATCGTTATGCATAAAATCCACAGATATAACAGAAATATTCATCCCGAGAGTATGCTACACCTTAAATAAGTACAACTCAACTATTCGTTAAATGAGCTAAACTCACTGGCCAGCTAACATTCGTTAACATCTAGCAAAGTTTCAAACCACAACTAACAGAGCCTTTGTACTGGCTGTATAACAATATGTCCTTTGCATATATGGTCTTCCTAAAGTACCTAAAATAGGTCGAAAAAGTAAATAGTAGTGGGATATTTGTAAATAAGTGAAATTTAAAGTACCTATAATTTCCTCTTTTATAATTAGTTTAACAGCATTCGAGCAGGAAAATGTTATTGCTAACAGTTCTTCCAATGATTTGAACTGAGCTGAACTGAAGTGGGATTTGCCTTGGATTAAAATCATTTTCTATTGCTGGAATACTTGGGGCTAAGTGCATGTCTGTCGGCCGTCGTTCGCCTTCTGTTGTCAGCAAATACTTTGTAAGCACTTGCTTCTAAGCACATCATAATAGTTCACATGGCAGATGGGCAGGCTTTCAGGCTTTATTTGGAGGCGCACTGAGCGCGGCTAAGCCATATCATTTATCATGCTGCCGGCATCGCCAAGCATCGCAACGCATCGTATCGCAACCCATCGCATCACAGCTCATATCTTTATGGCGCTCGACCATGCATTATGCTTCAGCGACAACAATAACCACTTGAGAGCCAAACAAATCCAAGTCAAATACACTTGGCCAACAGCAATCGAACGAGTTGGAGATGCAGATGGAGATGGAGGTGGAGGTGGAGGTGGAGATGGGGCATTGAAAGGGCATGTGTTGGCGGGGTCGTCTTCAGCTGTTAGTGCCAAAGTGCTTGCTTAGTTCTGCACGCATATTGTGCTGGCTATTTCATATTCAAAGCAAACTTTTCAATGGGTCACGCCTCGCAGGGCTGCAGGATTTGCAACAGAGAGCAAAAGCCAAATCAAGTTTTAACTTGTTGTCAGCACCGAAAGTTGAAGTTGAGAGAAATGGAACTGCAAATGGAAATGGAAATGTTTTATTTTATTTTATTTCTATTATTCTTGATTGCTTGTTGGGGATTGTTAGCTTAACTGCATATTTTATTAATGCATTTGCCGAAAAATGACAGCGAGCATATTATAAATTATTATCAACCTTTTCGAGTGTCGCTAAATGTGTGCTTTTATTTGATACGCATACGCATACGCCACGTGTTACAGCATATTTGATAATGTCCCACTAGTTGGGAACTAAGCTGAAATTAATTTATAATATTACTGATAATTTCGACAAATTATGGTCGCAATTACAGTGAAACAAGCGAACCAACAACTGCTCTGCATCCCAGTGGAGCCGTTGCTATGACTGCACCTCGCATACCCTCGCCTGCAGTTGGAGAGGGTATACTGCCATAGCTAGAGCACAAGTCTGCTGCATAGAGCTAAGCTTTAACAACTCCTCTTTACTTTGCATGCTTACTCTTATTTCATGCACTTGCTATTACAGGGTATCTGTGTACTACGCGCACTCGCATGTTTTTATAGTGTTTGCCATGGCAATTGTTGCCAAAATTTATTTGTACTGGCGACCTAGGGAAAACAATTACTCTGGAATGGAGTGCAAATATGCCAGCTGAAATATTTGCTTAAATTTTCGAGTACTGTTGTTCGTTAGTTTCCAATTCACAACTACAGGCGCACTGCACCACTGCACCACCACCATCAGCACCATCGTTCCGTCTCCACTCATTCCATTCCCACTTCCATTCATTCCTCTCTGCTGCACGCTTTGCCTCTTGTTGCTCACATTGAAGCACCACGATTTTGCGTCGCATACAATGGGCCAATAAGTGACCCACACACACACACACATACTCTCTCTCTCTCACTCTCTCTCTCTCTCTCTCTCAGTCTTTCACACACATGCACACAGCAGTCGTTCTAAATGCCGCAGCATTGTCGAATTTTGGTTGGCTGCAAAGTGATTTACGCAATTAAAATAATTTCATTCAAATGGTCTATATAATTCAAATGGCATTTCATGCGGCTCTGCCTGCGGCCACTTTTTCCCGTTTGCCTAGCTGACCACGCCCGCCAACAACAATACCAAAGGACCTTGACAAAGTGCGACACACACTCACACACACACACACACACACACACACGCACACACAATAACCATAAATCTGTTGTAAAAATGCATTCAAAACTATTCGAAATTCATATATTATCGCATCACGCATATTTGCCAACAGCGGCGCTACGTAAAGCTTATTGGTTTCGCTTTGACTGAGGATCGCTGTTGATGTGGAGAGTTGGGAGGTAATTTCTGTAGATAATGTAATGTCTGCTCAATTTGACGTAAATTGAGAATGTACTAATTTAGGAGATGCTAGAATACGCTCTCCCAAAAGCTCAAATCGGAATCATATCAGTTCTCGCTCATCATTCTCATAGCAAAATAGTTGTAAATTGTTTGCTATAGATATTACTAGTTTGCCACTCGTTCATCATTGAAGTTCATACAAAGTTTGTTATATTAAACAAGTTTAAAAGTAAAAAAAAAACTCAAACTAGGAATTCGGCTTGCTTCATTAAATGAAAAAACTTTTATGGGTTTGCCGTTCGTTCACACCTAAACCAATTCGCAGATAGTTGAGGGAAGTCTTTAAACTATTCTTCAATACCTCAATCCCTAAGCTGGTGCAAATACTCTACTTACCTTAATTGTTCGAAACACTTTAGTGTCACACCTCATTGAGGTCATTCGAGCTGTCATACAAACCTAACCCATTCGGCTTATCTGTTGTCATTTATTTAAATGTCACATTTCACTCGCTTTTGTTGCTACTATTACAGAGGTCGTAAAAGGCTTTCAACGCTTAGACCAAAAAATTTACTGCAAAATTAGCGCATAAAATCTGCTAAATTGTGGCCATAATAAATGTCAAATGTAAACTTGTAACGTAAGCGAGCGTTGCGCTTTAAGAGCAAGCTTGAAAATGTTTCTGCGTTGCTCTTCACGAATCAATATATCGAAAATGCTGCGACTCCTGCTGCTTCTGCTGCTCCTGCTACAGCTGCGAGGCAACAAATGTTTCTAATGCTAAGCCATTAAATAAAATCTATCAGGCCAAATTACATGCTGTTGGGCATGTCCATTCAGCAAGCGTAAGGACAAGGGCAACAGCGGCCACGTGGCTTAGGCAACCCAACCGCAAAACGGCAGAAAAATAGGAAAATTTGCATAAGCAGCGCGCATCAATGCGAAAGGCCAAGCGAGCGTATAAATATTTTTATGCCAACGCTGTCACAAAAACCAACAGAATCTGGCGTCGTGGTGTGGCCACGCTCATTGCTGTTTGGTTTGCATGCGGCCAGCTTGATTATTTTGGTTGCGGACATGCATGAGGATTAGCGCTGCTTTGTGGCGAATTTTAATAGAATTACAGCTGCAATTGTATGTTGCACTCGCCGATTGTTGTTGCGATTTCATTTCGCATGCTTGCTCGTTCCCTCTTTCTCTTCTCTTCGTCTCCCTCTCATTCCCCGTGTGTGTGTGTATTAATTAATGAGGCTTTTCGATTGGTATGCGCGCTTTGTTGCAGGCTCTGTCAAAGTTCGCAGCGGATGGCATTACCAGATACTCTTAGCCACATCGCGCCACACACAATAGCTGTGTGCAATCAGCTTTAACGGACGCTGGCGCTAAGCAGTGCGAAAGCAGTGCAAGCGGATATTAAGCTTATGCCAAGCAGTGCGTAGCGCATTTCCTTTTTCTACTCAATTACAATACGAACGAATATGCACACTGACCATTTGGTTTATTATACTCTGTTTTTATTTAAAAATCGAAATTCAATAAGACCTTGCTCAAATCTTATAAAATTATTTTGGTATGTAAATAAAGTGAGCTTTGCTTCAGAAAATTAAGACCTAAAAGAGCATGTAATATTTCGATGTGTCAATATTGATGCCTTAGTTTTCCCCAGCTTAAGCCGTTTCGATTTATACGCTGACCCAGTTTTAAAATGTGCCCATCTGCCATGTTCGTGCCTCAGCGCATGGGCAGGGACTCTGCCCATGGCTGCCAGGCTGCCTGCCTGGTTGTTGCTGTCTATAATCCAGAGATTACATGTGACACACGCATACGTTGCAGCTTATTTTTCATTTCTTTGGGTGTCGTCGAGGACAGGTGGCGGTGTCGACAGGCAGGAATGGCGCAACGTAGTTTACATATACTATAATTGAACGGCTCGATGCAAAAGAAACGCACGAGTTGTAAATAAAAAATGTTTAATTGTTCTTCGTTTTGCACTGTTTAATGTACATAGTTGTTGTTGTTGTCGCTGTTGTTGTCACTGTTGCTGTTGTGGCAGTGGCACGTGCCACACGCACAACAGTTTACAATTTCTGTTTTATTTTATCTTCTCTTTTGCTGTTTCTTTTTTTTTTTAATATTTGATTCAGCTGACAACATTTGCATATGGCTTTTGTTATTGTTTCTATGAATTTTGTTATTGTTGTAATATGCTCTGCTAAGTCTTCTTATATTATGTCAATGCTTACGTGTGTGCACAGTTGTTTATGTTTGTGTGTTTATGTTTATGCTTTTGTTATTGATTTTGACTGCCCAGTTATAAATGGTACTATGCTCTATGGTATACTATTATAATACACATGGATCAATTGTTTTTTTTTTACGTTTGTTTATTTATCAATTTACTTGTATTTGAATGCAACAGTTAAAACTATATTATGGTTTATATACTCGTATATTTATGTATATTTAGCTTCCATTCACACAATTCAATTGCTTTATTCAGATGCATATTTTCGCTTAAATCTAATAATAATTTAAGTATAGGTAGTTTATATAGCTTATTAGGGATTACATTCTCGCACACGCTCACACACGCTCACACACGCTCTCGCACGCTCGCTCTAAAGTTTCACTAATTAACTTTAATGTACAGGAATTTGTTTTGTCTGATGACCTACAATATAACTGGAATTAATGCTATAATAGGAGCCATTAGATGCATTTGGGCAACACATACAAATTGGCTGGCATACAATTATTCTATATATATATATATAGTATATATGTATAATTTATAAACATGTTACGTTATGTTTAGACGAGCATTAATGCCTACACTTGCTGGAAAAAGGAAGAGATTTTGATTACGTTTATTAATTTGGAAAACTTAAAAATTGTAATCGCATTTCATGTTTGCAATTAGGCAGACATTTATAATGAATATATATTTTATATATATATATATGTGCTGGGAGTACTAACATTATTTTTTACAGCATATTTTGATTGGAATGAAACAAATTGTTATTATTATTAAGATAATTATTCTGATTACAGCTAGAGCGCTTGCCTGCATTGCACAAACATCAACAATATTGATAACAAATTATAATGTGGCCTTAGATTAAATTTCATTATAATTTAATTGTTTTCCAATATGAATTACAGCGTGCAGCCACAGCCCCAGCTACAGCTACAGTCAGAGCGATCGACCGATTCAACAACTTTTAAATACATTACCAATTTTTGAGCGCATTGTATCCAATAATTGAGCCATTCGTAGTGTTTGTGTTGAACAAATAAAGTCAAATATTTTTTCTATGGCATTTTCTTTTTTTTTATTGAGTTAGCAATTCGCATTGTCAAATAGAAATGCAATCGTCAAGTGGCTTTAAATTAAATTATTTTATTGAATTTACATACCCACATGACATGAAATCAAATTGCAAAAATACAAACATTTTTTTGTGCACATTAATTGAGCAAATATAATTACAAATTGTAATTCCAAGAGAAATACAATAAAAAGAAATTAAAGTCATAATTTTTGATATTCTGCTGCAACAGTAATTAATTAATGTGAAAAAAAATTGGACTGAGAGCAAATATTCAATGAAGCATTTATGCAGCTCGCATCTAATTGAAGATCCCTTAGACAGGGAGGTAGGGGGAGAGAGAAAGAGAGAGGGAATATTTGCCAAGTATTTCAAGCATTTTTTTGCCATATTCGAATTGCAAAATAATTGTCATTTATTGAATTAAAAAACTGAATATTTTTGCAAATAAAGAATCACATTTGAGTTGGCAATGCCAATGCGCACGCAAATGGGAAAAAATTGCGTTATTCAAATATTTGCATATCATGATATAGCAATTAATTTAAATATTTTATGGCAATTCAATCTGAGTGTTGCTATTTTTGCTCCGTCCTCGTTGCGATGCTTCTTCTGGTGTTTGCTGCTGTGGCTGCTGCGTTTTTTATCTAATTATTTAATGCACCCTGCTCTGGCTTTGTATGTGTTTATGTGTTTGTTTAAAGAGCCATTTGCGAAAAATCTCAGTATTTATGTTCGTATTCATTTATATTTCCATTCATATTTATATTTTATTTATATTTGTATTTAATTTATTTTTTCGTTTGGTTGTTTTGTTTTGTTTCATTTGTTTGTAATGTGATACATTTGATGTTGCAATTACGTTAATACGTTTACGTTGGCTATTTACACGCTTCTTAAACTATACAAAGTACACATTGAATGTTAATCCATTCGCCTAGGGTGCCGGGAGAGTTGCGAATTGCTAGTTTAGAACCGGCAAGCAGGACTTGGCTTGCCTACCAAGCCAATATTTAGCTAGCCGTGACAGTCAGACACCTACGCATACGCATACACATGCAGAGTTAGAGTTACACTTACATACATACATACATAGACATACACGCACAGATGCATATGCGTCGCTTAGTTTCCACATTCGATGCCGTTCTGCGATCATCTGTGACAGCATCGCTTGGCTTCGGCGTGGGCGTAGCATGACTGGTAATCGTTACTATTGCTGCTATTCCTGTTACTGTGGCTAACCGCAGGCGTTGCCTCCAGCTCACCAGCATCACGGTTTGCTGCTGCTGCTGCCGTTTTTGTCGCTGCTCCTGCTGTTCTACGTCTGTCACTTTCACTGGCCGCGGGCGTGACTCCACCTCTGTTGCATGTGGCTGGTGCGGGAAGTGTGGCACAATGTTGCTGCTGCCGCTGACTGTAGCCGAGCACGAGGCCCAGCAGCATGACAATTGTCAGCCAATTGTACTGGCAACCGGATGAGCCAGTTTGCATTGCCTCCGGATGTTCACCTGAAATTATGGCCCGAACTAATTTCAACTTTATTGCATTGTCTTTAGCTTAGATATTAAATTTGTACTTCAACAATGAGCGTGTGTGTGTGTGTGTGTGTGTGTGTGTGTTGCAAGTTTGCTAGCAAGTCAAGTAGTTGTTGCTGTTTGTCTCTTTATTTGTTGCGCTCTGTTTGGCTCTAGCACATATAAGTGTTTATTTGTTTGTGAGTGTCTGTGCGTGCGTGTGTGTGTGTGTGTGTGTGTGTGTGTGCAGCACACATAAATATTTAATTAATGTACAGCGTCTGTTTGCGTTGTGGCCAAGCCACAGTTAGCTCCAAAAGTGCCGACATTTCATTTGACGTCAGTTCTGCTGTAGCTATTTAAATGCAAATCATAGTATAATTAGCTAAGCTGAGAGTTGAGAGTTGCAAAATTAATCCAATTAAATGCGTTCAGCTTCAAGTTTTTGGCAACAGAAACAGAAACAATGTAATATCTACCGCGCCCTTAAGCTTGCAATCTACTATAATTAATTGCCGTTATTAAGTGGTGTGTTAACACACACACTCGATGCGTGTGATGCACGCGATGTGTGTTGGGGTGTTCACATCATAAAAGTGCTGCTCCCGGCAGCCAACGCCTTCGCTTCTCTCCTACACTCACACTCACATCGCAGCTCACACACATACACACACACACGTCGCGTGCCCTTGTAATTGATTGAGTTCAATTTTTCAAGCAATTAACTTGTGCACTTGAAACTCAATACAACGTGCAAACAAACATCGGAAGCGCCCTCAGCTCTCAGCCTTTGGCTTGGCCCAGGCATGACGCAACACGCGGTGTATGCGTAATGCCGCAGCTGCTACACGTTACGTGAGTCGATCGTGTTAGCTGCAGACATTTAGCTTGATTGAATTTAATAAATTTAATAAGCTTTAAGCTGTTGTTTTTTCTCCGCTTCCGAACTGTTTGACCTCCATGTTGACAAAATGGCATTCGTCATCTGCTGTATGTTGCTTTAAACGTGATTTGCGTCACGGCCGTATTTATCTGCAGATCTCTCCCCCCAAAAATGGCAACAAGCTTCAATTCGAAAGCGAGGTTTGTTGATTTCTTTTTTTTTTTTTTGGAAGCTGCACAGCAGCTGCTTAATAAATATCTGGCCACAGTGTTGAAAATAAACATATTACGCATACGCAATGTGAGCAGAGCCTGCGGCTAGGACAGGCATGAAAATTGGTTGGGTTGGGCGGGATGTGCGGGCGGGAATGTGGGCTAGTGTGTGGGCAAATGTAACAATGTATTTGTTGACAGGACAGGAATTATTAATAACGTACGTGGCGCACATAATTCATCATCAGAGCAGACACAAGGCCACTGAATCCGGATTGCCCTCAACTGTGCATAGCTAAAATATCTTTGGGCTGCGGCTATGAAAACACAAGTCACAAGCCGGCTAAAGCAAATAAAAGCGCATAAAGTGGTGAGCAGGAGAGATGCTTGAGTGGGAACGAGACAGACAGACAGACAGTCGGAGAGATAGGGAGACAGAGAGTGTGAGATAAAAAAATAAAGTAAAAGTAAAATATGCAAAATTAGCGCTGATGGATTTTCAGGAAGGAAGCCAGGGCATGTAGAGGCGGCAGGAAGTAGCTAAGCAAGTAGCTCCAGACACAGACATAGACCGAAGCACAGACAAAAGCACGCACACAGCACACAGCACACACCACAGAGGAGGAAGGCCAAAAGGACGAAGGACATGGTTGTAGGAGCAGCAGCAGCAGCAGCAGCAGCAGTAGCAGCAGTAGCAGCCGCAGCATCCAACAGTTGCTGCCTGGCTGCAATGCACGTTAGTTTTTGAGTGTTTTTATGAGGAGCTTTGCATACTTTGGCAGTATTTTTACATTTTATAGCGCGTTTTGTTTGTGCAGTCGCCGGATGAAGACGAGTAATGTTTGACGGCTGAGAGAGCGCTCTTTAAGTGCATCTCAAGTGTGACACAAAGCACCGATTTGGCCTGATTTGGCTTAAGTGGGCATTCAATTAGCATATATATACATTTACTATATATATATATATATATATATATATATTCACCCTCAGAGTTGAGTCCCACTCTGGGTCCGCCTTTCTTTAAATGTGTCGATTTTCAATTCCTTTTCACGCTTATAATTGTAAAAACATTACACAGTTCATTAACGCTCCTGTTTCGTGCTCCATCGCACTCTTATTGTTAAATAATTACCATTATCAAGTGCAAGCAAGTGCGAAATAGCAAAAATGTTGATTGCCATTAAATTGTGATTTGACACAAATTTCCCCAGAGCTTTTACTTGGCTGCCATCGACCCATCAACCCCCTCGCCCTTCTCTTCCATCACTTGCCGTGTTGTGACTCGTAAATTAAGTCAAATACGAGCAAAATGGTCAGTGAAGCGATGTGGTGCCCTTTAACACGATTAACACTGGTCAACACAAGAGCTAAGCCAAAAAAAAAAAAACTGAATAGCTAATCCTTGAACTAGAAAAGCTGAACGTAGACAGGAGTTGCTGTGTTTGACTGTGGCTACCTTTTCTATAAAGACTAAAATGCAACATTTTAGATATTCTCGATTCGAATTCATATTTCAATCAATGCATTGTATTTCATCCTTACCCAAGGGTCGGAAGTTTCATTCGATTTCATATTTGTGATCTAATGCTTGTGCAATCGCTGTGTTTTCTCTCAGTGTAATCCCCTTTTGCAGTCAGCTTGTGTTTAGTGTGACAGGGTCTCCCTGGGCGCTCTATTGTTTAACTTTGCGTGCTTTTCAATTATGCATTAAACTACCGCTTATATTACAGTCGCCGTAAAAACTATTTGCAGCTGCTGCTACCTACTCGTGCAGCTCCTGCTTGCCACTGTTTGACACTGTGCACATCCGGCTTGAGCTTGATAAGCATTTTACCACTTTTATCGCTGCACATGCAATATCCAAAGCGAGGAGCGGGCCGAGCTCTCGCCGGGAGGGCCACGAGTTGCCATCCGCTGAGGTGCATAGCGCTCGAAGCTGGACGCATTTTATTTTCTACTTTGCTGTGAGTTTATAAATAAAATGTGCATATGCGACACTCGCGCACGCAACGGTTGCCCTGGTAGGGCAGCGCGGCAAGGAGCTGAAAATACTAGCGCGCGAACAAAAACCGGAAACCATGCATCGCAGTCGGCAGCGTCCTTCTCGAGTTGCCCGCTCCTGTCTGCAGCCACGTTCACATTCACATGCACAGTCACATCCTTGTCCACGTCCTGTTATTGTTTTTGCCATACACACACATACACACACACATACGTCGCGGTTGGCAAAGTTGCGCCTGGCATTTCGGGCTTGTTTTTCATTCTGCGCTGACATTTACTTCGCTGTCATTAATTTTAAGCTGCATGCTTCATGGCTCTGCCCAAAACAGCGAGCACTCGCATTCGCACTCGTACTTCCACTGCCTTCCAACCATTTGGCATGCAACAACTTTTTGCGAATGTGCATTAAAATCTACCTATTAAGACTCTCTGTATATACCCCATATATCTCGTATAGTTTGACTTTTGTTAATGAGTTGTAAAAACCGAAGACAAGTTTCTCTCCACATGAATTAGAGTATCTGCAAGCTCTCTTATGTATCTCATTTCTTTCATATTCGGCTTTTCGTGTTACAACTGTCGCCTCCCTCGCCTGAAGCTTAATTGAGGTTTAAACTTTAAATGCTTTTATCTTTGTAACTTTCGAGGTTTTAAAGTCGGCCCAAGCTTAAAATAAAGTTGAGCTTCTCCATGCTTAATGCTGCTTGGCTTGTCCTTGTCGTGGCTGTCGCTCGCTTTTCATCAAATGCAATTGAAAAGTTTTTGATTTTCATTTAATTTTAATTTTTTCCGTTTATTTCTGTTAGATTTTGTTTTGATTTTATTTTCGGCACACAAACTATTTGCCAAGTTTTGCATTTAATGCGCAAATACGCATTATGCTTCTCTTCTTATCCAACTAGCTATCTAACTGTTTGTCTGTCTCTCTGTCTGCTTGCCTGTCTCTGTTTGTTTCTCTGTCTGTCTGTCTGTCTGTCGCACTGGCTGACTGACTGCTGGCTCGTGTATCTGTGTCCTCGACTATCGCTGCGTCAGTGCCCTACAGTTCTCTGCCTTGAAATACGATATATTCTAACAATATTGTCGTTGCTCGTTTGTAGCTAAATTTCGTTTTGTTGCAAAACTTTTAGCCCTGCCTGAAATAATAATTGAATGCCACTTGAACGACAAGTTGGGCCCCAATCCAGGCGCAGGCCCAAACCAGGCCCCCTGAGTTTAAGCCCCTGTTCGAAAAGTAGCAACAATTTTGTCAAAGTGACAAAATGCCGTTTCTAGCCAAAAAATTGAAACTTGCTTTTGCATGGCTTAGCCAACTTTCTAGAAATTTATATATATATATATATATATATATATATATATATATATATATATATATATGTGTGTGTGTGTGTGTGTGTGTGTTGTATGTGAGTGTGTGGCTGCTGCTGCTGCTGTCGCATTTTATCAGCGGTTTTTCTGGCTTTTGCCAAGGCTTACAAGAATCTGTGTCGAAAATTTGAATTGAATTCTGAGCAGCTCAAGAGGAATTTTTAATTGAGAGCCACGACTGCAAGTCTTAGCACTTCGGTGGGCTTTGGGCAGACCGCAAAAATAGTTTCGTTTTAGTTTTTTCCTTTTCATGTAGCAGCTCAAAACCGAAATGCCGGAATGCCGAAGACCAGTTACAACCACATTTTAAGTCCCCGAAAGTAAGTCAAATAAATCACGAATGAATTAAGTGAGGTTATGTTCGTGTTGCTCTCTTTATGTGCTATCTCTTTCCATTGTTGTCCCTGTGTGTATCTGTACAACCCTATTCATCTGTAGTCTGGTTGCCTTTAGCGCGTCTCATTCCCGGTTTTTCTCTACTTTTTTTCTGTCTTTTGATAAACTTGAGACGTGCGGCGACTGAGCTCGTTTAATGTGTGTGGCTAATGTGTGGCATGTCGTGTGTGTGTGTGTGTGTGTGTGTGGCTTACTGTTTGTATAAGTCAAACCCACACTGAGATTGAAAGTGAGCGACAGAGAACCGCTGAACCGCTCCTCAGCTCAGTCATTGCGGTCAAGGCGCCTTTGACGTTGTTCTGACTTCAATTTGAATGCTTTATTTGCACGTGTTGACATCGTATGCCCCTCTCATTCAACACTAGGGATTAGCTGGCCGAAAAGGCCTTGCCGCTCATCTAAGCACAAAGTCTTTCCAAATGGGGATTACCAAACAAATTGCGCTGCTAATGTGGCGCACAAACGAATGAAGGGCGAAAATCGAAAAAGTGTTGCATACTTTTTCGGGCTTTGCTAACAAATGTAAAGTTTCCATTATGTATAAAGAAATTAATTGACGCCCACACAATTTGGGAAAAGTGTTTGTCCTTGCCTTCGATTGCTGACAGACGTGTACCATTGATGCACATACTTGGATATTCTAGCGCATGTCCTTGGCAACGCCTTCGATGGCAAAAGTTTGTCTGTGGCGTCCGTCTGTGCTTGCTTGGCTCCAGATATATGTGCGCCTGTGTGTGTGTGTGTGAGTTGACCTATCAGTTTACGTGCCATTTAGCACTCAATTAAATTCGTACGCCACAAACACACAAACACACACTCGCACACTCGCTTATACACACAGGCAGCACATTTAAGTAAATGTGCGCTCATCAGCAAGGAATAAAGTAGAAGAAGCAACAAGAAGGAGCAATCAGCCAGCTAGCAAAGTGCGGACAGAAGTTGCTTTATTCGAGAACCAGTTGCTGCTCCTGCTACCCATGCTGCTTGTTGCTATTAATCAAAGCACTAAGCATTTGCTGAAAGCAATTTATTTCGTTATCGAACGGATTTGCTCACCCACAGCAGACGAAGAATTATGCAAGAAAGGACAAACCGGACACTCCACTTTTATTTGGCACGTCAGCATGAGACTTGGAATATTCAAATATGTTAATAGAAGCATAATTTAAAGTAAGCATTATTCATATTTTTATCGATCTACTCAGCTCAAATATTATATTTAAATTAACTTCGCTGCCAGCTGCTGCTCGCCATCCAGCCGCTCTGCCAGTTGCAAAGATTTCTAATTTGGCCAAATAAATGAATTTTCGTTTGGATTTCAATTAGTTTTGCTGGCCTGGCAAGTGCTCAAAGGGTTGCGCCAACACTCCCACATTTTTCTGCTGATTTATCTAACGAACTTTATCGAAGCACCGCAGATGCACACTCACTGGCTTCCAAATCGTTGGCTCGCAAAGCCAAATCCTTTTTACTTTACACCAAAAAATAACTCATACGCACTGTACAGTGAGAGCACTTCGAATTACTTTTTCTGGTGTTTGACGCCTGATTAAACAGCCGTCCAGTGCTTGACAAGATTACATTACACCGACCAGACGTAATTCTCTGCCAGTCGAGTTAATGCTGTGCGGCTTTCCCATAACGTGCCCAGGCAATTGAATTAGGATTATACTGCCTGGCCTATGTCAAGCTGATTGATTGGCTGATTGACTCACTGAGTGCCTAAATGATTGCCAAATTAGGCAAAAGTGCACTTAGCGCCCACTTAGTTTTCAACTGTAGCAGCCGCAGCAATAAAGCCAAATATTGAAAAAGCCAAATTACAATTTTTTCAGTTACAAATAGTTTTTGGTCTTACAAAAGTTAAAGGCAATTAGAATAATACTTTCCCTACAAGATTCTCTAGTTGATTGGAAACTTTTTATATGGTATAAAAAATGATTCTTATTGCTCCACTTTTAAGGCGGAGATGCTTTCAATTAGAAATAAATTGGGTCTTGAAATAAATGCGAAATGTGAATGAAATAATAATGGAAAGACATGGAATGTAACCAAAAAGAGGAACGGAAAACTTTTAGCCCAATTTCATTATGTTTTTCGCAATGCTGCGGTTTAAAATGTAATTAAAAGCATATAACAAAATATAAACAAAAACTTTTAGATTTGCTTGCAAAGCAAAATATTTTGTTGATCAAAATCTCAATATTTTCATATCAGGAAAAGTTCCTGACTTTAAGAGCAACTATTTCGCAAACATTTATAACAATTTAATGTGCCAGCGCCTTGGGATGAGGCTGGCTGCCTGTTCAAAATGTTAGTTAAAGTTTATGCTGTCAATGTGCTAAACATTGCAACCAAAAACGTTGACAATTTTTGGGGCCAAGAACTTTGGCATGGCCATAACAATATGTTGTGGGCGTCTATATATAGATGTGTGCATGTGTGTGGGAAAGTTCCGAAACTGAGCCTTATGTGAAACAAGCTGCAGTTTTACCTGCTGCTGCTGCTGCCTCAAGTGGTCCATAAGTAGTGCTGTATGCTTCGTGTCCGCCTAGCTCTATCTATTTAGTCCGAGTGTGAGTGCGCGTTTAGTTACAGCATTTTGTGGTTAGTAAAACATTGCTTCAGCCTCAGCTCAGCTTACACAGAGCACACACAGATACACCCACACGCATACACAGAGCCAACTAACCAGCACAAGTTGCATTCTGGGTCAGCTTTTGCGGACCGTTGGCCGTTGGGGAGCTGCGCGACGTGGCCAATGCCAGGCAGCGTGTAAGTGGCAGACATGCAACTTGGGAGAGTGCAATCAAATGGGGGAGGGGCAGGGCGGGAGACAGGCTTGTCTAACAGAGGAACGTGCAGTATACATATGCCATTGCAGGCGCCATTGCGGAGCACCTCAAATATTATTACCGGCATTTTCACTGATATTGTCGTGTGCATGAAATGAGACTCGACACTCAGCAGCTACCTTTCAGCTCCGCCCACTTAGGCGACTGGCATGTTAACTGGACATGTATTAAAGCCAACTTGAAGCGAAATGCTGTTAAAAAGTTTGCAGCGCAGCAAATAAAAATCTGAGAGCAGTGCCCAAGCAACTTTAATCCAATTTCAAGTAACCGACTCGCAAAATGAGTTTGCCGCACTTGAGTAACTGCTGGGGAGGGAGCGGCCGAACGGGGATGCTGTAACAAATAAAATAAAGGCGAAACAAAAACGAAACAGAAAAGAGTTGTGCGGTTAAAGCGCTTGTAAAACGATGACATATTTTCGCGCAGTGCTTGTTGTGGCATTAAAAATGCAGCAACATAATAAAATATCACGTATACGCAGCAAAGTACGGCAAAAATGTTGAAACACAATTACGAGCAAGCCAACCAACATACATACGTGTATGCGTGTGCGTATTGCATGCGACATAAAGAAACATGAGCATTTTTTATTTAATTTTGCTGCAATTGCATTTGATGTTGTTGTTGTTGCAGCTGCTTTGTTCTGTTTGTAGCGCACTTGAAAGTTGTGCGGCGCATGCAGCCGAGCGCTTAATTTGCAACATTTCTTTTGTTACAAGCAGCAGGCGCAACAACATGTCGCCGCCACGCCTCACAGGGCGGCCCACAACCGCAACTCGCACATTGTAAATAAGATGTAATAATTTTAAAAACCATCAACAGAACCAAACAAAAACCAAGCTCGAAGAGAGAAGTAGACAAAAAAAAAAAAAAAAGAAGCCAGCTGCTGGGTGGTTGGGTGGTCTGGCAGCCCTAACTTGTTGTGTGCGCGCTGCTTGCATAAACGTCTGGGTCCAACAAAAACCTATTAAGCTGCCTGTGACAGAAGCTGCAGGGGAAGCGGGGCGGGGTGCGAGTAGATGTGTCTCCGGCTGGAGGAACTTGTAGCCATCATCATTGGCACAAAAAGCGCAACGTCGCATGTTGCAATTGACAGCAGCAAGACGTAGCAGCAGCTGCAGCAGCATGCAGCATGCAGCACAAAGCAACCAGACAAGCGAAATAATACACACATTTACACATACACACCCGCACATACACACACACACACACACACACACAGTGTGATGCCTGCCTAAGGCTTCTGACAGCTGCTGTTGCTTCTTACGCTCTTGGCCAAAAAACCATTTTGTAATTAAGTGCTGCTGCCAAAGTGTGGCCCCCTCTATATATATATATATATATATATATATATATATATATATATATATGTGTGTGAGTGTTTAGTTATTGGTGGAATGTAATAAGCGTAAACTACGCGCCCAGCTAGTAACTAGCAGATAGCAGCTACCAGCTGCCAGCTAGTGTAGTCAGCTTTCCTCATTGAGGCGTGGCCATGTTGATGGCTCTCGGCCATGTTAGCGCATTTGTTTGTTTACTTAAGTTTGGCCAAAACGTGCGATTTTATGCTGCAGCTGCAATAATTTTTTGCAACTTTAAATTAGAAATTCCTCGAAGGGCAACAGCAACAGCAATGAGAGTAAAGAATAACTTGATATAAGATAGAAAAAGCACGCACTCGTATCATTACGTGTGGAGTAATATCCAAGTGAGCTCAGCGTTTAATTATAAAAGTTTTGTTCAACATTTTCAAACTTCTTTGAATTTATTTAATGCAATGATGCAATGCTCAACGTTACATTGGGAGTCGGAATCGGAATCGGAGTCGGCAATTTGGTGACCAACAGGTAAATCGATAAACGAAATAACAATTTTATAAGAAAACCAGTTGGAAGAAAACAACAAATGCATAAAGTAAAAGTAAAATAATTTAGGGGAAGAAACTAAAGGAGAGAGTCGAGCATCACATTTGCGTTGCATTCGCCAACAGCCATTACAACTACAATCAAGCAAACGACATTTATGTGAAATTGAGCACAATTTAAGGCAGCAGCGAGCAGAAGGCCATCGTATAGAAGATGACGGCAGACGAAGCTGTATATATGAAGTTTTGATATGGACTGTGCACGATATGCCAATAGCTTGGCGAGGCATCAGTTGTGAGCTACAGACAATCAACATCTCATATTTGGAGCAGCTGTGATAACATTTAACTTGCTACAATTCCATCTCAATCGATGCACAATTTCTAATTTCCAAGAATAAAGTAAAAAGCAAACTATCCCGAAAATGCTCTATAATTTAATTTTGCTATCGTATCTAAGCCCGAATTGCTTTTACTGAGGCACAACATTTTTGGAATTTACTTGCATCATATAGCAAAGATATTTAGCTGCTGTTATATATTCTGTTGTCTGTTGATGGTGAAGAACTTTACGGTGGAGTCAAATGCAAAATATCAACTTACGACTATGGATTGGTCTGTCAGCAATTTAAATTAATCGGAGACCAGCACTTATATTGGGAATATTGAGTGAATTGAATTCTATGGTTTATTTTGTAATATTTCGAAAAATTGATTTCATAAAGAAAGTAATTTTTAAATACAAATTTTTCTCCAAATAAAAAAATTTTGACTCTTCAAGCTGACTTGCTGTAAGTCAGCCAACCGAATTCTATTTTGCAACTGTAGAACTGTATATGTATATATATTTCTATATACATATACAACATTCTTGAAGTTACAAAAAGAGTTAAATTAAAAAAAAAGTAAAAACAGGTCAAAGCTTCTAGAAAATTACTGTGAGATATTGGCAAGTAACTTTACGCAGAAACTTTTCGTTTTTTAAGCCAACTGCAGGAGCTTATGGCACAAGCAGCCACACAGCTAGACACAGTCACACACACCTGCACACACACACACACACACACACAAACACACATTTAGATAAACGATGTAAAAAGTAGCAGCGCGTTTTTTAGTCAGCGCGAAACGTTTATTTTCAATTTGCTACCGAATTATATTCACACACACACACATACACAGAGAAAGAGAGAGAGAGAGAGAGAGAAAGGGAGGTAGAAAGAGAGAAAATGAGAGCAAAGCTATTGCCGTGCCACGGCTAAGCCGTTGTTTTTAGTCTTTGGCTATATTTTAAGGTTATGTTGTAGCTGCTTCGGGCGGAGGCAGATGGCTATGTCCCTTCGGGCGTTTGGGCCAAATGTTAAGCAGCTTAGCAAAGCGCTGCCAGGCGACATAAATTAAAATGGCCAACACTTTTTTGCTGCATATGCAATCTCTTACACATTCACACACACGCTCACACACACACACACACACACTCACAGATACACATTCGAAAGGTAACACCTACATTTTTGGCCATTTTGCTTGTTTCTCGTTTTGTTCATTTGCGTGGCAAACAAATCGCTCGAGCGGCAACAAATTGAGTTTCTTTATGATGTCCCATTTGCCGTGTGCAGGTGTGCGGATCAGTTTTTATATGTGTGCCTTGGTATGCGTGTGTGTGTGTGTGTGTGTGTGTGTGTGCTGGCTTTTGGGACAGTTTGTGAAATGATTTTTCATCTTGCCTTTTGGCCTTACGCTGCTGCCACTACCGCTGCTGCTGCTGCTGCCGTAGCCATCTGTTTTAGCCCGGTCGAGCAACCCGCCAAGCCGCTGGCAACTAATTTCTTCTATCAATCACAATTAATTATGGACGCCAGCTATATGTGAGTGTGTGTAGGTGTTGCTTTTAAATGATGTACAGGCTGGCACTTTTTCCTATTAAATTAGGCATGCAAAGGTGCACAGCGGGCAGCGGCTGTGGCTGCGACGGCAGCAACAGCGACAGTGGCGCAATCTTTTGCCGCCGGGCGCAATTTGTAATTTCACGGTGGCAGCAACTGCAATTGTTGTTGCTGTGAATGTTGCATGTTTTGCTGCTTAAGCAACACTTGAGAATTAATCGTCGAGCAGGCAAGCAGCGGCGGCAGCACAGCCGGAGAAAAAATTTCCTTGAAAAATAGTTGTAACTAGGGGTAGCGCAAAAAAGTACAAGCAGCAGCGGCAGCAGCAGCAGCATGAGCGTGTAATGAAGTGAAAATTGTCCTTAAGCATCAATTTGCAGCAGCAACAGCCGCAGCAGCAACAGCCTTGCTGAGGTCCTTCTTGCTGCTGCTGCTGCTGCTGCGGCTGCGGCGGGCGTTGCGTTCTTATAATTTGATGCTTGGCGATGCGCGATAAATATAATTTGTTGCACGTCATGTGTATTAACTTCTTGCAGACACTGTCTGCGCATCACTGCCAGCCTCAAAGAATGTCAGCGAGGCGTGGCCACGCCTCTGGGACACAACTGCGTATCCATTATGTAGCTATTTACACACGCCCAGGCATGCCCAATGGGTTGCGTGCACGTGTGAGTGTGTGTGTGTGTGTGTGTGTGGTGGGTGTGTGTATGACAGTGTGCTGACCACCACGCCCACAATTTGTAATTAAAATTGCATAGCAAAATTGATTATGTGCAAGTCTGTGTGTGTGTATAAACAATGTTAGTTTTTGTAAGTAATTCCCAGTGCGGCGGCAAAGTGCGGCAAGTGGAAATTTTTAATTAAAAGCAAATGCTTTTAAGTTTAAGTAAATTTTTTCGTGTAGCACGCAGCTGCAGCAGCAACAGCAGCAGCAGGAGCAGTGGCATCATCTATGTAGCAATAATAGTTACAGTTGCTTTAAATGGCAGCTCGACTCTTAGCGTGCAACACACTTTTATCTACAGTTAGTGGGGCAACCTTCAATTAGCCAGCTGACCGTCAAATTTAGTTTTCACTTTTCAAAGGGCCAATGGGCAAGAGGCGCCTCTCGCCTGTAGTGCACGAATTTTGTTTTTATCTATGCTTTAAAAAGCTTTCTCGGCATCTGACGTTGAAATAAATTCATTTTGCAGCTCGTTGCTCGATGTTCAATCAAAAAAGTGAAATTGCAGCCAGCTGCAGGCAGGCATCGAGCCTCCTCTCACCGCTAGCTTCACCAGACACAACATAGTGTTAACAAATACTCAGCTTAGTAAGCAAAAACATAAACATTTGTTTATCCAACAATACGTCACGTAAAACAATGAACTATGACCCGCCTATTCCCATCTCTGAACAACAACAAAATTGAGCTGAACAAAAACTGAATGAAAGCACAGCTAAAAAACATTTTGCGATTTTCCATGTTTCAATTTTGAATATGCTCGTTGCATGTTTTTGTTTTTGTTTTTCTGTTGTTTCTGTTGTTTCTGTTGTTGTTGTTGTTGTTACTTTATGTTTTGTTGTTGTTTCGGGATTGTGACTACACAACGATAGGGAAAATTGCTGAAAACGGTTTGCTAGGGTAAAACTGAAAAAAAAAGGAGAAATGGGGCCAGGGATCCCTCGGGTTTTTAATAGACAATGCACGCGCAGTAATAAATAGGGTTTGGGTTAACTAAATGAACGGCATTTCCTTGTTTTTGTTTTGTAAATCAACCAACAAATTGGCGTCAAAATTGATTAAAGTCAAACAAGAGCGCGAAGTTAAGTGTGAACATAAAAATAAAACAAGAATGCTTTAAAATATGTGTTGAACAATCATTGCAATACAACAATTTGTTTAAAGCGACGATGCGCAATAACAGTCGAGATAAAATCTATTTTAAGCGGTGTTCAAAAAGTGAAACAAAAGCAACTGCTGTGCACATAAAATATAAGAGCAAAGAATCTATTTAACAAACTCTAATAAACTTCTGCCGATTTGGCAGTGTCTCTCGAGCGGCATTTGTACAGAAATGAATATTTTTACGTATTATATTATAGGATAGTATTATGCTTCAACATTTATTCAAAGCCTAATTGATTTGGCAGTACGTTTGGTGGTAATAAAATAACAGTTAGCCATACGACAACGCATACTAAATAAGCAATTTGTGAATTTATGATGATGATGATGTTGTTGTTGTTGTTGTTGTTGAGCCACCAACTGCAGCGAAATTGACGCTTGAGAGGGTCGTAATTGAATTGCGACAGCTAAATTGGTGTTTAATTAATAAACGAAATGCAATTTTTGGCAATAACAGCACTCAAAACAGACACACAAGGGCCAAGTCTGCCAGACAAATTACCATTTAGCACAACAAACACACACATGGAGAGAAAGAGAAAGAGAGAGAGGGAGTGAATGCAAATGCGAGAGAAGTCTGTAGTTGGCACATGTCAAAATGGCAAATTCTCTAACGAATTCTCGCTTCGTTTGAAATAATCAAAATGTCCAAGAAATGAATATGTCACCTAGGGTGAATCGTCTCCATGAAATGACGCACAGCAGGTGGGTAACAGGCGGAAAACGACAGAGACTGCTGGCTCCAGGCCAAAGGTAATTGCAGTGATAAAAGCAACAACAGTAAGTTGGCATAGACAAATATTAAATAAATACTGAAAACGAAACTTGCACAATAATTTCAAAGAAATCAACTAGAGATCTGACAAACTAAAAGAAATTAATACTCGTATTCGACTCGAAAAGGAAACAACATTTTATTCATCAATTAGATCTGAACAAGAAATGAAAGGTAAATATTTTCGATTATTTCTTGAAGTGTATTCAAACACACATGTAAAAGTTGCCTTTGGGCTAAGTTTATGTCTTGCAATGTCATGAATTTGTAAAGATATGTTCTGTGCTTAGTTTTGCATCTTAGTTATAAAGTATAAAAATCCTTTTCTTTTGACAGAACACTGAGAGAATGACAAATGGGCATAAG
Organism: Drosophila koepferae; assembly: GCA_030914345.1. NCBI lineage: Eukaryota > Metazoa > Arthropoda > Insecta > Diptera > Drosophilidae > Drosophila > Drosophila koepferae. The sequence continues at coordinate 8,706,395 of JAUESR010000202.1, forward strand.
CATCTTTACTTTGTAGTTACACACACACACACACACACTTATACTGTACCCTTCGTAATGCTACTCAATTTGTAATACGTAGCAAGGACTAACGCATAAACATAGCTGGCAGCTAGAGATTGAAGCCATTGAGTCGAAGCTGTCATTTGGAGGCAAACGGAAATGCCTGTGCAAACGGAAGTCGAATTGCTCGACTAGCCCGGACACAGTGAGGGCAACCAGTCTTCCATTCTCCCAGTCTCCCTCAGTTGCTCGGTATGTGGCATGCGGCGTGCGGCATGTTGGGCTTTGGCCTTTGGCCATGCCAGTGACATTTACTATACACTTCAGCTCACTTGATGCTTGACTGAATGATTGATACGCTTTATTCGCATTCACAGAAAGCAAAAAAAAATACAAAAAAAAAAAAATGCTCGATTTTCAAATCACATTCGTGAATATCTCCCACTAGTACGTCGACGTCGACTGGCTGCCGCTCACTGCGCCACGGAATTGACTGACATTAATGCTAAAGCCAACATTATGCCACTGAATGCCATGTAACCAACACCAACAACCGACATCGCAGTTGGAGTCGAGATACCACAGTTGTTGCTATTGCCGCATGTCAAGTGACAAATTTGGAAATGACAAAATGCTCGTTGGCAACGGACCGGAGTGCACAGAGTTGGAGCAGCCGGCGCGATCTATCGCATTGGCGAGCAAACCGAACCGAAGATAATTGAATTTTTTGGCATTTTAGTGTGCTGGCTGATGCAATGAGTTGTCATAATTGAGTTTCAGTGCCTGCACGACTCCCACATACCACACCGCACCGCAGCGCACTGCTACAACTGGAATCCGAGTGCATAGAAATGAAGGTGAGCCGCTGCTTAATGCTGCCAATACGGAAAATGCAGAGGTATCGAGGTACGACCGGGCTCAGGCATTCACAGTTTGCGAGACAAAAATTGCAAAAATGAAATTTTTAATTAAATTTTGATATCCGCTTTGGCCGTGCCGGAATGAGTTCACCTGTGCATATTTTTGAATCGTGTTGTTCTCGGCTATCAGCTTGGGGTCAACTGGATGTGACACATACATTGCGGAGTGGGCGCCACGCCCACACACACTCACACATTTGGATATGTAACATACTCATAAGAATACACAGCTGGGGGTATATTAAAAGTAGATTTCAATTGGAAATTCAAACTTATAGAGGGAGTTGATTGTAGCAAGTGAGCAAAGAGTAGATTGGTTAAGGGAGAGAGAGACTGAATGAGCAGCGGATAGGGTGAGGAGGGTGGCAGTGTGCTGCCCAGAGAGCTGCTTTAGAGCTTATATCCTTTGAGATTAGCTAGGGCAGATTGCAAGCGCTCTGCCTCGCTTTGCTTTGTTGTTGTTGGTAGCAGTTGTTGCAGCGCAGTGACCTACTGGCTTTCGATTAGTTTGTTAGCCAGTCACACTGGATCCAGTCAGCTGCGAGCGTATCCAATCACACAGTTTGAGTTCTCTTGGCAGCTGCAACTCTGTAATGACCCACTTGACAAGCCATATGATTGGAGTGAAATATATATTTGAATTATTTAACCTTATGAATAGCAACTTATCCATCGCACGCACAATTTGTTATAATCCATTTTAATGAAGCACTTCGAAAGTAATCCGTGATAGTGGCTCATAATATTGGGATTACAATAATTAGGCAACCAACCGTAAATTTATTTTGCATACACACGCACATACCTAAATATACACACACCTGTATATACACCTGCGTCCATTTATAGAGTAGATAAATTTTATATTGTATCTGGCTGCACATAATAAATCTGTGCAAATTTGATATATTGAACGTCTTTAGAGAGTGATTAACATAAATAATTAGATTCGAGTCAAGTCTCACAGCGGACAGATTGTTTTTAGTTAGGCAGTAAACTGCCTTTGTTCGACCTAAAAACATGAGCACACACATAAATGTCCATACCTACACACACACACACACACACACATGTATATATACACATGCATTTACTGGCAAGAACAATACGTTTTTCCATGAAATTAGCTTTTGGCATAAATCTTTTGTAAATATACGAGCCTGGTTGGCAGTGCGGGCTGTTTGACCGGCTCTGGCTTTACAAATGCGTCGTCCAGCAGGAGGTCAGTGCTGGCTGTGGCCAGGTGTATACATGTCCCTGCCCAGCCATAGAGCTGCTTGTTTGTAGTTTAAGTAGACGTAGTTTATACATTCCCCTACGTGTGTGGGTGTATGGCCATGTGGCTGTGCCTCTCTCTCTATGTTCGGCAGTTGCACTGCTACGACCTGCCCCGGAGCCGAAATTAATCTCACAAAAAGTACCAAAGTAAAAAGCCAAAGGAGCCAACCACAACACATACAAACAAGGTATGTGTTTAATAAGCACGCTGAGTATGTGTGTGTGTGTGTGTGTGTGTGTGCGTGTGTGTGTCAACCAAACACACTCCCACATGTGCTATGCTGTGTATGTGCTGAAGTAATTTATCAGTAAATTAAGCAATTTATTTTATTTATTCCATTACGTAAATCATGCAATTTGTGCTCGATTTCGTCATAGACCGAAAAAATGTGCCAACGGCAGCGATTTCTGGTCAGGATTTACATGCCATTTGCCACAGTCCATGAGCCACACACCACCCACCACCCACCACCCGGCATCGGGCGCCCACTACCGATCTTCCCATCTTGGCATCTTCCCATGGCCCTTTCCATTGTATTAGCCACGTTGTTTTTACCTACCTAGCTACACACGCTTTGCCAATTTTATTAAAATCACTTCAGCCAGAAGCTGATGCTGAAAGGGGCCTGGCTGCTGTGAAGCTAGAAGGTGCTGGCTGCCCTACTGGAGCACGCAGTGCGGCTATAAAAGCAAACATAATGAGTGCCACACCACGACCATACTACCCACACGCTTCACACAACTTGCCTGCAAAATGTATGAATCTAATAAACAAAAGCCGTATATTATTAGCTGCGGATTTATGCCAGTGTGTGCGTGAGTGAATGTGTGTGTGTTCGTGTGTGCAAGCGTGCGTGTGCTATGAAGGAGTTGGTTAGACTAGCTGCGGCTTTCAGTGGCTCGTTGAACATGACCCGAATTAAGTTAGACGGCAATCTCCTAGGATTGACTTCATGTGAACAGCGGGATGGAGCGACGGCAGCATAGACTTCATGACTGAGGCATAGGCGCTCACGGATATGTTATCACAACTTATGGCTAAAGTTTTTAGCCAGAGCTTCAGCAGTGCATGATACACTCAAAGAAAACATGGTAATAAGATAGCATACACTGTTTACTATAAGTTATTAGAAGAGAAGAAGAGTCGACGTTGTGATATGCAAATCGTAATATGATTAAACTGAAAGCAATTTGATATGCCAGCTAGCTCTGCTTAATAATCATCAATAATAATTGCTTGATTGGTTCACCCAAACCAATTTAGTTTCAATTGATTGCTTTACATTTCTCCATATTTTACCCACACTTCACCTCTACTTCCGGCAGTTAAATATGCCCATACTTGTATACGCTCGCTTCGCATTTCCCTTCCTCAGCGAACCCCTTCACTGAACATCCATTGGTCATAATTAATTAATAGCTCAATGGGATTTTAAAGTACACTTTATGTCATCGTATTTCGCTTGCCATTCGAAATTCCAATGGAGCATTGTAATTAAAATGGATTTCCTCACATTACACAGTCCACACACTCCTTGTGCTTGATTCGTATCCTTCTGTCGGTGCTAATTTGCTCAGCTATCAGGGGCACACATCTGAATTAAAGTGCAGATGCTTTCGGGCAGTGTATTTGTTAGTTGGCGTCCTATCAACACGGAGGCATCTTAGTCATTTAAATATACACGCACACAACGCTATGCGGATCTGATGCTCTGGCTCTGGCTATATCTAAGTGCTGAACGAAGTTTAGTTGTCTCTAGATCAGCTAGCAGGAACATGCCGTTATTTGGCCCAGGAGATGTAACCACGTGAGCTGACACAGAGACACACACAGGAAGTGTTGAATTTGTATGAGTGTGAATGTTTGTGTTTATTACCTGTGCATGTATGTATGCCAACTGGAAGTTGTAGTGTAAATACTAATGGAGCCAAAGCTACGTTTGCTGCAGGTAAAAGGATGTTGGCCAGTTGGGTCCAAATCGGAGTGGAGCGGAACGAACCTGAGCTCACACAACGACATTTGTACACGTACACACGATTAGATAGAACGACAACATAGTCGTAGTTGAAGTCGTTGTCGTAGTGGCAATCCTTAAGCGTCGCACAGGACATGCACCTTATTTTGGACTGCGACCTCCCACACACTTGCACGCTCACACGCTCACACACCCACATACTGGCGCAAACAATGAAGCGAAATTTTTACGCTCTGGCATCCTTAAGGCGAAATGTAATTTCCTGTGACAAAATACAAAGCTAATCCCCACACAGGCACACACACACAGAGAGACGAGGTTGCAAGCGAAGCTAAAGTTGGCCAAAGGATTTGTGTGTGTGGCCATGTGGCTCAAGTGTAGCAGCCAGTGACTTCGATACGTGCAGCGAACCATGAGAACTGGACTGAATGACTGCTGCTGCTGCGGCTCCTACTGATGCTGCTGCTTGCCGTGAGTCCGTTGTCTTAGTAGGCAGGTCAAGGCTTTGCGGCTCCGATGGCTCCTTGGCATTTGGCATTTGATGAGCGTGGCGAGCCCTTGGTCTTATTGCAGGTGCTGCAGCAGTAGCTGGAGTGGTTGTTAAGCCAGCACACAGGAAACGCTGTGCGACAACAAAAGCGCTACACAAATAGCCAAGGAATTTCAAACTGACAAAAATAAATCGAAAGTAGAACTTTTCTTGTTGCTGGCAGCAGCAACAACAGCAGCAGTAGTGGCAGCGGCAACAGCATCTGGCAGGACATTTGCTCTGGGTCTGATTGCCATCGCATGTTATATGTATTCGGTCAGGGGCTTTCGTTTGATTTCTCAAGTGTAAACTACGCCCCGGCAAAGACTTTATGCCCTGTCACACAAATATCAATATGAAATCGAGCAAGGATCCCAGCTTACAAATAACCGCAACAGCTGCCACATGCGCCAAACTACTAAAATAGCAAGGACATTAATTGAATGGAGCACGCACTATGCCAACAGGCAGGAGCAAATAGCAAACAACAAGCAGCAAACAGCAAACATCAAGGAGCAAGCGGTGAGCGGCAAGGTGCCGAGAGCAGGCAGCAAAAAGACCGTGCTGCAAGTTTTCATTATGCTCAATTTTAAGCCAAATTGAAGAGCCGTCACAGCAATTTAAGCAGGTGAAAGCAAGCGCTTGCTGAATTCAACAGTCGATTGCCCGCATACACCCTCTCCTGTTGTTGGCCACTTCGTTTGCTAGCTTGACAGGTGGTCCGACCGAGGCACAGTGGTTAGAGATTCCATTTAATAATGGATTTCAATTGCATAGAAAAAGTTTGTGTTTATTTTGTGCTTCATTAAAATATCGATGTTGTTTTTGTTTGTGGTTCCAGCTTTATTCAAAGCCATTTTGGACTAGTTGTGCGTATTTGCCATTTGCCAAACAAACAATAACTGCAAATAAATTTCATATGATGGCAAGGAAAAAGTTTTTAAATTATACTTAAAAATCCATTAGAAATTAGTAAAAGCCGATTATTTCAAAGGAAAAATTGTTAAAAACAGATTAAAACGAATTCAACGAACTTGCACATATTAAATGAAATAAATTAAAATTCTAGGAATGACGAAATGGGATATGAAAAGAAAAAGGAACCGAATAGCTGACATTAATCAGAAATTTAATCAGAAAATGTTTTGCTGGACAGCCTGCAACAGTTATTTAAAAATGAAACTCTCTTAAATTTGATCGATAGCGTATAAATTACGCGCGTGTAGAGCACAGTGTACGAACCTATGAGAGACATTTGCAGTTCACGAGTAGCATTGGAATTCAAACAGCAAAGCTCTACACGCAGATTGACTGCAAATGAAACAGCTGCAGGCTAACTTGGCTCAGTTCAAGAAAAAAGAGACAGTGAGATGAGATAGACTACTGAGAGAGAGAGACACAGAGAGAGATAAAGAGAGAGAGAGAGATAAAGAGAGAGAGAGAGATAGAGAATGAAAGAATGAGTGACGTAGATAGGTTGTCAGTTGGCCATTTCCATACTATTGATACGCTTGCATACATTGGCTTTGTGTCAACGGTTCAATACGCTCCACTCCATGCGAGCGCTACGCATAACTTTGTGAGGCAATAAGCGTGTAGCATGCCTCACGACCCCCAAAAATGCCATAACGCTCGTTGTCCATTGCCCCCGTCACTGTCCTCTCTCTCGCTCTCTCTCCCTGTCTCTGTCTCTCTATCTGTTGCAGTTTGTTATGCCAACTGCGTAGTGACATGAACGGCATGTGCGTATGGGTCTGCATGTGTGCGTGTGTGTGTGTGTGTGTGTGTGTGTTAGTCATGGCTAACAAGTTGGGCCACGTCCACGTTGCACGTTGGTCAAAGAGAAGGCTCCGTTTTGTTTGCCTGTCACAACTTGTGGGATGCCCTCGTTGGGCCCGTTCTTCTCCCCACTTACATGTTGTTGTTATTTCTGTTGCTGCTGATGCCATTAACGCGTGAATTGTAGTGGCTGTCAGCAATCGCAGCCACATTGTTGCCCAAAAACCCATGCACACCCACACAGAGATATCCCCTACTACAGTAGACCAGCTTTTGGGGGTTAGCCTGATTTTGCTGTTGTTAGTCATCGACTTAGCCATGAAATGCCATTGGTTGTGGTGTCAATCAAGAGGACAACAACATCAACAGCAACAATAGATAACATCGCACGTTTCGCACACAAAATTTGCATATTTGAATAGAATATTATTTTACTAGAAAAGTCTTGGCTGGCTGTGAATATATTAATATGAAAATTATATAAAATATGTAAAATAAAACTTTGCATTCCATATTCAAAGTAGTTGTTTTATGAAAGAGAAGCAAACTATCAAATGCTGAATTATATTTTGGATTTAAGAGATTAAGTTGGATGTCTGGACACAGAAAAACTTTAAAATACTTTTAATGGAAAATCGAAATAAAATATTTAAATAAAAATATATATTGTTTTATCAAGTTATTTTACTTTAAAATATTTTCATGTTTTCAATAAACAAATAAGCCTAAGAAATAAGCTCAACAATCGCAACTATTAACTTACAGCCTTGGCAGAGTATATTCATATCGATATATGGCAAAACCCGAGCGCATTGTAGTTTTGTGTGGTATTTACGATTGGAAGAGTGAAAAGTGTGGCCAGAGGGTCGTTTGCATTGCTAGCCACTTCATTATTTTGTTACCGCCCAGCTGCACCTGCAAGCGACTAGCTGGACGAGCAGGGCAGGGGTGTGGTATAAGTGTGACACTACGTATTTCTATGCATTCATGCATAATGGCTGGCAAACGTTTACAATAGCTGCAGCATGGATTTCCGTTCGCTACCATTTGCGGTCCATTTGCGGCCTGCGGGTAGCCAGGCCGAGGCCCGAGGACTGAAGGCTGAAGGCGAGACGGACTGTGGTCACCCAGGCGCCGTTAGCATGATTGAAAAACGTGCCAGCTGGGCAGACCGGACATGGTGGTCCCGGGCATGGAGGGCATCGAGACTCTAACCTCAGGCCAAGCCCATTGCCAGCTGTGTGCACCGGCTTAAATTGCATCCCATTCTGTGTGCTGTCACTGGCATTGTATTGTTGTGTGGTTGCATTCGATGTTGCTATTGCTGTTGCTGTTGCTGTTTGTATTTGTATTGTTGTTGTTGTTGTTGTTGTTGTTGCTTTCCTTTCACAATTACGTAATTTATTTTAACTGTGTCAAATCCACGCCAATCGACAGCGATTATACTGGCAAATTGCAACAATTCCTTACCAGCCATCCAGGGTCTCGATTGAAATTTGTTCATGTCGCTCGCATCCGTATACGCTCTCGCCCCAAATGGCCACAATGCCATCAGCCCTGCCACTCATTTGGCTGACTTGTGGCTGCTACTCGTCTTCGTCTTCTTGTTCGCCATCGTCGTCGTCCTCGCCAATTAACCGCACTGTGCTAATTAATTTGTTCATAATTGATGCGATTATGTGTTTCATTTGTGCCCAAAAACAAGCAACAACTGGCGCCTGGGGCAACATCAAGCAAACGATTTCGAAATATTGTTGCCCCATTTCTTGGGCGCATCGCTGCTGTTGCTTCTGCTACCCATTTATGTCGTGCAGTTCTTTGCGACCAGTCCGGGTGGAAATCAAACGAATTGAACTGGCGTCTTGCAGAATTTATAGATTTGCGGCGCGCTGCCCAGCTAGCTGCCACAAGATGTCGGAACTGTGCCAAATTGAAAGCGGAAGTCGTGTTTTGTGGCAGTTGTGTACCGCAGCAACAACAACATTCGCATCCGCCCAATCTGCCTTAAGCTGATTTGTATCTATTGTCTTTGGCCATTTCAGTTGCCGTTTGCCACATGGCGCCTAGCGCCTGCCGCTTGGCACGACTTGCCGCTTAGCCCACGGCAGCGTCAATCACATGACAAGTGCATGCAACACCGTCGCACGCAATTGTGACTTCATAAAATGACCCACCGTTGCGGTTGCCGCTGTGCTGTCATGGATATATATGCACCATTACCCATGGCCCTGGGCACAAAAACATGTCCACTGTGGCCCGCTTTCCACTCAGCCCTGTGCCTCTGCGCCATTGGAAATTGCACACAAATTTGCTAAAATGCCAAAAACATCAGCGACAGAGGCATGCAGCATGACTACAGCTGCCTCGGCTGCTACTTTGGTACTTATTGTAACGCCTTTGTCACTTTCAGTCTGTGCTGCTGCATACCCTTTAATGGAGGAGTAATACAAAAAAATAATAATAAATGCGAAATAATAATTGCGAAGACTATGCAACCAGATTATCTATGTCTTTAACTTGTTCGATAGTTTTTGCTAAAATACACAATGTTTATGCAATCATGACCTATATGCAAAGGTAATCAATCACTTTGCAGACGTAACACAATATTTATAGTCGCACACATCCCACATTGTGCATGGCTTTGTTGTGCTGTTACGAGCGGCGCCTAGAAGCATGCAACACTTTTTACTCTGCGCACAGACAGTGCCTGCACGTACATACATTAGTGTTAAAATCTGTGTGAGTGCGTGTGTCGGTGTGTGGGACTGTGCGAGTGTATGAGTGTGTTTTAGTGTGTGTGGGCTGCATTGGCAGTCTGGTAGTCGGGTAGTGTCGGTAGGTACTTACCATTTAGAACATGCACACGCACACTGGCAACATCTGCGTTGGAGGGGGCGCATGAGTATTTGCCGGAATCGGCCAGATCTGCATTCTGTATGAGCAGAAATGAGGTTGTCACATCGCCCTTTTCGGTAATTACCGACACGCCGCCTCTTGATGAATCATAATTAATGACCTGCAAATGGAAGAGCATTACGCCGAAAGGCCCGGTTAGTGAGTAAGTGTAAGCAGAGCACAGCAGAGCGGCGTGGGTGTAGCCCGCACTGAGCAGTCAAACATAATGTGAGAACAATGGATGAGGAGTAGCAAATGTATTTTTTCTTCATGCAGATGGAGAGATGGGCTGCTGGCAAATAATAATAAGCGAGTGCCGTTCACTTCGTGTTTTTTTTGTTCGGGAATGGGTTTTTTTTAACGCGTATGCTTGAATTTCACATTATATATATTTTTTGCAATTTTCAAATGCGTGTGACAGCAGTGGGCAAAAGGGATGTGGAGGTGCTGTGCACTGTGTGTATGGAGCGTAGCAACAGCTGCGCTTGACTGACATTACAAATCAGCGACATGTCAGCGAGTCTTGTTTACTTTTCAGTACTCTACTCCGCTCCGTCGCCCTCGCTGCCATTGACTATCAGCCGAAAATGCGTTTAAAATTGCGATTTTAATTGGAATTTGATAGCGGCGCGCATGATTAAAGTTGACTTAACGTAGCTTGTATCAAGGGATCTTTCATTCCTCAGGGAGCGAGAAGAAGAGAGAGCCGAGACAGTAGACAGCGTGGGCGCCACTTATAGTTAGTTGCCTGCAAAAATTATGCTAATCAAGTGGGCGAAAGTCTGCTTCGGGTTTATTTGGACTAAGAGCTAAGGGTCCCAGTGATGGCTCATTACGACGATGGCCTTCTGTGTGATAGGCAACCGCCATCAAAGTCAACTTCATTATCGATTAGGGCATAGGGGGTAAATAGCAGGACAAAAGTCAAATGTCGACTACCGACTGCCGACTGCCGAGTGCTGCTAACAGCAGCCAAATCCAGATGCATATTGAGTCGTAAAATGGAGCAGATGCTCAAAGAGCTGACAAAAACAAATACCAGAATAATTTACCAATACCAATACCAATACCGATACACAGGGCAAGTTCAGAGAGCAAGGGCAGATAGAAAGATATATATAGAGAGAGTGAGAGAGTGAGAGAGGGTAGAGAGAGGACTGACGGAAAAGAGCAGAACAAGTAGCTGACATTAACACATCATATCGTTGACAGCAACAAGAAAATGGAGCCAGCAACAGAGCTAGAGGAAATGAGCAGCTGTATATTCCCTCCATGAGGAAATAGGACGGACTAGTGGGATGGTCTCATATAGCGGACGCGCGGAGCTGGCGCATAATTTGCTGTCTAATCGCAACTAATCGACGGCATTTGCAATAATATGAAAAATGAAAGAAAAGTTGGCGTCGCTGATAATGATGACGATAGGGAAACGTACATGCAGCTGTTTCTATAGCCATATTCAAGGCATACGGCATATAGCTGTAGGTATGAAAATGTGAATAGACATATACAAAGAAAAAAAAAAAACAATGACAATGCCCAAAACTTTGGCTTAACAACTTTGGCACAGGCAAGTAAAAAGTTTGCCTATCAGCGGTGAATTGGGGCAGGGAGTAGATGAAGGAGCGCGAAGGCTGGGAACTAACAGCAGTCTGGTTGCTATTATAGTCCATTGCTGTCGTCGCTATCAGCATAAATTTCGTATTTGTATTATAATGTTTGTAGTTGTAGTTGCTTTTTTGTTGTTATTGTTGCTCGCAAATTGGTTAATGAAAGCGACGGCTTACTGTGACAGGCAGACTGTCAGACAGACAAACAGACAAACAGGCAGATAGACAGCCGAGCTGACAGACTGGTAAATGCCAAATGGCAATCTGACATCCCCGTCCCACTTGCCCGCCCTTGGCCCTCGGCCATATAAATTGGAATAATATTTCGCCACAGAGGCGGCTGCATCAGAAATTTACAATTTTACTACCCCATTGGAAAACTGCAGCTGTTTGGAGCACACACAGCGAGAAATAAAAGAAAAATACTAAAAATGCGCATATATCCGATTTATGAGGCACTTGCCAACACAATAATCGAGCATAACAAAAAACCAAAGCAGTTAAATGTACATAAAAGTCTCTCACGCTGTCACAACAGCCGCTGTCAGTGGTAGGCGTGGAGCTGAACTGAAGCCCGGGCTGACAGCCAGCTAATAGCTGGCTAAGTCTACTCAACAGCTCACGAAACTTTCGCCGACCGCACACTTAAGCGCTCTGCATAGTACAACTGATACCAGCGAGGGCTGCTCAAGAGGTTGGAGCTTAAGCTGGACTTAAGCTCGGTTTTAATTACTCTATGTCCACGCATAATTCGAAACAAGCTTATGGACAACCCTCGTGTCGGACGGACATATGCCAGAAGCCAATGCGGAAACGCCTGCAAAGCAAAGGAAGCGAGAGTCGGGCGAGCCAACACCGAGAGAGGAAATATGTAACACGTTAATTACAATTAGCAAGCGGATGTGCGCGAGCTAAAAAAAAGTGTTGCATACATTTAAGCGCAGCGCCTGGCAGGAGCAAGTGCATCAACTAAGTTTATCCATCCATTAAACTAATTAACAGCAAATTTGCATGGATCGTAAATAATCCGTGTGCAGTCTGGGCGAGGACGCTCCACTTGTGCTAAGGTTGCGGCTACACACACACCCAACACACATCGCATCACACACACACACACACATTCTTGTAGGGCCACCTGCCAGCGGCACACAATTGTGGCGCGTGGCTCTGCAAGGATTTTAATTAGAAAATTCCAGAAGTACAAGTGCCAGCCAGAAGTGAGCAGCAGCAGGAGGGGCGAGAGCTGCAGCAGCGGCAGCGGCAGCGGCAGTGGCAGCGACTGCAACAGCAGTTGGCAGCAGGATTTGTGCACTTTTTAACACGTTGCCAGCAAATGCGCCTTCTTTCTGCCTTTGGCCCAAGTCACAATTTTCTCTTTTTACTCCATTTTTCGTCGCTGTTTCGCTTGGCATTTGCATTGCAATTAGCTGGGCACTATAACGACCACGTCTAGGACTCTCAATTCCTCTCTCTCTCTCTCTCTCTCTCTCTCTGTGTGTGTGACCCTGCTCCTGGAGCGTTTTAAGCGCTTTTAATACCGCGCAATTAGCCAGGCTGTTTATGCTGCTTAAATCGCTTGCAACTAACACAACTAATTGTCGGCCAACGCGGCGAGGACCAAGGATAATGCAACCACCTGGATGACCAGGCTGTTGTTTTCATGTCTTTCATGTTCAGCTGATATTTTCGCTGTTCAAAGTGCATTGTAGCGTCTGACCCACTTTTTCCGCTTGCCACATGCAACTGTATTCATTTACACATTAAAATATCAGCGACTGTCAATTCAAATTATGTCATCGGCTGGCAATGCGGTGAAACGACAACTGTGATTGAAGTTGTGGCTCAGCAAGGTCTCGGCGCTGAGGCGATGCACAATCAAAATCGGAAACAGTAACAGAAACAGACACAGGTAACTTATCGATAGGTATAAATTGCAATTAAATTCTTACAGATATTTAATTAAAAATGTATCTCATTAGGAATATTTAATTTGTTTTAACAACTAGTTGAATTGACAGTCAAGTTGGCTGTCAAAGTAGCACATAAAACAGAAAAAGATAAAAATAATGGAAAGGAAAGAAAAGAAGAAACCAAATTTTTGGTACAATTGTAACAATAAAGTTTAATTACCTCCTCGTGGTGGTACCAGAATATGTAGGCCGGCGGCTCGGGGCTGAACTTCACAGTGCAAGTGAGATTTATGGTGCTGCCTTTATCAACATGAAGGTCAGGTCCGCCAAGTATGGTCGCCGTTGGCACTGTCAACAGGAAACACCAATGAAAAACGTAGACGAGTCACCGAAAAAAAAGAACGAGAAACGAGAAACGAGAAGAGACAGTGAATAGAGAGGGGGACATAAGAAAAAGAAATGCTTGGGAAGAAACGAAAAAGAAACGCTGTTAAAACGAGTCAGACACGGGCTAAGCTGACTGGCTGGTCGCATAGGTAGGAGGCTCGAGGTCTGCTAGCCTGGCTGACACTGTAGAATAATAAACTACAAGATAAAATGAAATTATTGTCGTATAAAAACCAAGTCCTCGACGTTCCATCGCCCTGCCACTCGACATTGTGCTCATCTTCATCCTCATGCCCATCCTCGTGCTCGCGCTCATCCTTATGCTCAGCGTCGTGTTCGTCGCTGCGTCTTTGGGCTGTGCGTGTTGCTCACTCGTTTGCTGTATGTAATTTATTTGCTCAACAACTTTTTTGCTTGCCTTCGTGGCGCGAGTGTTCTTTGGCTTTGTTATTTGCGACAAATGGTTGATTTTTTTATTTTATGAAGCCAAAGCGAGAGACAGAGGCAGCGCTGCTGCCGTTGCCGCTGCCGCTGCAGCTACCGATGGCAATGCCAAAGCTGTGCTGATGCTCGCCACCTCAAACGTAATCGCTTTGTGGGAGCGGACAGTTGTATTCACATACTCAGACTTACATTCATACTGGGCGACATGCTCGCATTCGTACTCACCGACAACATTTAGACGTACAAAATAACTGCGAACGGGCTGCGTTGATATCTGGCACTCGTACATGCCCGCATCTCGTTTCTGGGCCCATTTTATCTGCAGCGTCCAGTCGTCGGTGTCCTGATGATGTGTGGCCTGAAATCTCTGATCGGACGTGTACGTATAGGAGCCCACTGTCAATATGTGTATGTCCCGATGCCGTATCCAGGATACCTGCACGAAAAAAAAAAACGAGAACCAAGCAAACAAAGATATTGCACGAAATGTCAATCAAATGAAGTACACGATATCAAAGAGTGGACAATTCGAAGGCGGAAATGCTCTATAGTGAAAGACACGAACGCTGCGATAGTGGAAAAGAAATGACTTACTTGATTAAAGGAAAATTTTAAATGGATGTCGTCCAATGTTTCTCTGCCACTGAACCATTCCTATAATCGACAAGGCCTTTCCAAGCCGCCTGACAAAAGGCTGGGTATAACAACCCGAAATCTTTTTGTTTATGGCCAGAGGTAAAAATCTGGCATTAAAAATGCAGCAATTGAAAAACGAATTGCTGTCGCAGTGTAATCAAAACCGAATGAAATGCGCAAGGGTTCCTCAGGGTTCTTCAATTTCCTTTTCTTTTCGACAAGTGTGTGCGTGTGTCTGTGTGTGTGTGTGGTAGCTGGATGGATGTCCTTCAGCGATTAATCAGCAGCCATTGCGTATTCTCGCATTGTTAATGGACGCGTATCTCATCCAAGTTGATGGCACACATGACGTATACGCATCGTGATGTGGTATATGTACGCACATGAGCTTGTTGTTGTTGCTGCTGCTGTTGTTGTTGTTGTTGCTGCTGCTGTTGTTTGGCTACGGCAACTTTATGGCCGTGTCGTAATCCATGATAAATCTGGGCATGGGTATGTTCAGAGTGCGCCTGCAACAGTAGTTGCTTTTTTGGGTCTTTTGCTGCTGGTGAGTTTTGAGTTGTTTTTAGCTTTTGCTTAATTATAACAAACTTTTTAAGTAGTTGCAGCGCTGAGTTACAACTTTGTAAGCTTAGTGTTAAACAGCATTGCACTCTCTCTCTCTCTCTGTCTCTCTCTGTCTCTCTCTCTGCATCTCTGTCTCTATCTGACACTTGATATGCACAACTTATTAAGTCAAATGCAAATGCAAAATTATCGCAGTTGCCAGTTGCCGTGCTTCAAAAACTTACAAAATGTTGCCTGCCGTCCTCCACGCACCCATTCCGTTGATGGAGGCGTGGCACGTTTGGGTGCGTGCGTTTAATTATACGAAATGTTGTTGCACACTAAACAATGCCGAGCCTCACACACACACACATCGAACAAGCCGGAGCCACTTGGCGGACTGTCGGTTCGGCAGCTTTGTGCAACGCATGTGGACCGCAATGAGTGTATAAAAGTGTGAAAAACATGTCGACAAGGGGCTGCCATTAAACAAACATTTTACGCAACAAATTAAAGTGTAATTAACAAGTGCACGCTGTGCTCCATCAACAGCAACAACAACAACAGCAACAGCAACAGCAACTGCAACAAAACACGCATCGCCTGACAGTGTTCCAGTGCACCCAGCTCCCCTTTGCCCCTATGCCCAGTCTCCAGCATATTAGCAGCAAACGCCTCTACTCCCCCTTTAAGTACACCCACACACACACACACACAAACACACACACATAAACACCCATCGCACAACATGTCCTGCTGAGCTCGTTTGGGTTTGTTGTTTGGTTTTCTCGACTCGGACTGTGCCAAGTGCTGTTGACGCGTGCGGCGAGTGCAATTTTCACGAAATTGTTTAAATAATTTCGCGCTTAAATGCAATTGCAAGTGTTTTGCGGCGAGGGAGGACAGTGTGGCGTGGCAGCGTAAAGGCATGAGTGCCGAAGGGTGTGACCAGCAAAAAGGGCCATTCGCCCACAGCAGTTAGTCGCTGACGTGTGGCAACTGCCACTCGACGCTTTTGTGTGTTGCCAAGAAATTAAAAGTTGCTGCATGCTGCAAGTCCTTTTGATGCCACAAACTCCTGCTGCTGCTGGTGCTGGTGCTGCTGGTGGTGCTACAGCTCCAGTT
Organism: Drosophila koepferae; assembly: GCA_030914345.1. Taxonomy (NCBI): domain Eukaryota; kingdom Metazoa; phylum Arthropoda; class Insecta; order Diptera; family Drosophilidae; genus Drosophila; species Drosophila koepferae. The sequence continues at coordinate 8,722,436 of JAUESR010000202.1, forward strand.
ACTGCTTTTACTGTTGGCTGCTCCTGCCGTTGGCGCATTTATGTCAAGTGCTCGGTAGTTCGGCGCGTGTGCCAAAAGTTTGTTGGTTTTTGGCATTTGAAGCCCTGTTTGTTTGCCTTAGCACCGCGTGCTACGCATTGTTTGTTAATGAGCGTTCGAATCTTCTCGGTAAGCACTTGTTTCCACCCAAGTCCCGTCACAGCGCTGCCGCACCACCGCCATGCTGTGCACCCCAGGCAGCGGGCACGTGCCACTCTTTGGGGGACTCGAATGATTAATCGCACTGCGCAACACTTTCGTTGCCTAATTATTCATAAACTTGTCTGTTTCGCATATTAAAAAAGTTCAGAGACGCGCCGATAAAAAATTGTCACGCACAGTCGGCATCTGACAGTCAGGCATTTCATTTTATTTAATATTTATACGTTTCTCAAAATATATATTCAGAAGAAACAAACAATGTGCTAATTAATTTTATTTTAAGAATAACATGCATTCTGCTAATTGAATGATTCACGATATAGATATCTAGGGATAGCTCCAGCTTGTCTAGCAAGGAGATCCGAGTGCTTCCGCAAACCTATTTCATATAGAATATATTCACAGTTTCAGTAATTATACTGGATTTCACATATTTTTTGAGCAGTGTAGCAAACAGTCTCAGTCGATCAGCGCCCACTTGAGCCGCCTCCGAGGTGGCAGCATACACCAGCTCACAACAGGCGGCAGCAACTTCAATGGCAGCAGCAGTAGGTTGCCCTGGGAGCTACAGCTTGGCAGGCTGTCTCTTAAATAGATGACACAGCGAGGCAGGGCGCAATTAAAGCAGATAAACAAAGGAAACAATTGCAATAACAGTCTGCCGCTTACAGCAGAACTGAATGAAACAATTTCTAAATTTCTCAAAAGAAAACAACTTAATACGGACTTAGGACGCAGGAGGCGACCTCTCCCACTCTGGGCTGGCATCAAGAAAAGGTCCTTTCGCGCAGCCCCTCACAGCACGGCACGTCGCAGACAATACAAAAATAAAAACACAACAAAAAATTGGCCTGGGCGTGTAACTAATTAAAAATTTCGCAGTCATGCTAGGGGAATTACATTTTGGCAACGCATCTGCCGACCAGGTTGGCAAATCAACGAAGTCAACAATAACGAAAGCAGCCAGAGCGAGCCAAGTCGAGAATAATCAAACAGTTGGTGGGCGTGGCAGCTGGCTGGAGGGGTGTCAGGGACACACATCGCCTGGGCTGGATGGGGGCGGGCAATGTCAAAAAACTTTAAAGGCTGAAGCGGATCGTCACGAACAGGTGAAAAGTTTCAGCCATCTCGCTGCTGTTAGCTGTTAGCTGTTAGTTGTTTGCACTCACCGTTTTGTTGGCCAAATTGCGCACACGGCAACTGAGATACGCGGATTTGCCCATGAGGGCGGTGACATTGCGGGGCGTCGAGGGATCAAAATATGGCTCCATCCATTTGGGATGAGTGTAGGCAGCAGTGGGAATCGTGGCCAGTCCGGATGGCGTTGTAGCCAGCTCATCCAACGAGTTGTAGCCCTCGATAGGTCCATGCACGCCGCCATTTGTCATATCTGCAACGAGTTACCAGGGCAAAATCAAATTCAATTAATATCTTTTATAGTGGAAACTAACTGAATTTTCAGAGACTAATTAGAAATTGATCAAATTTTACTTGTGTGCACACAGTTTATAGATATTAAAAGCTTTGCTTCGCAGCATTTTAAAATATGTAAACAAATATCACACATACGCCCTGAAGCTTGCTGTTACATAATTCATTTGATAGTGTATATTCTTTGTTTTTATATCAAATGCAAAGCTGACATAAAAAATATTTATGGAAACCCACATAAATGTACTTTAGTCTATTTGCTTTATTGGCCGAATAAAAACATTTTCGGTTAAAAGAATTGTAGAATTTTTCGGAATTTAAGTTCAGAAGCGAAAAGTTTTGCAAAATATCAAATGTCTCTATTTTGAGAGATTGTCCCTTTTTTGTGCTGCGCCGAGTGAGTTTTTTCCGCAGCTCGTCACAAAATATTAAAAACTCGTTGACAAAAGTGCAGAAAAAAGAGCAAAAAAAAAAGTTGTGGCAGCAACTTTTCAGCGTGCAACATTTGTTAGCAGCGAGCGACAGAAAAAAATAAATAAGAAACACGCATCAGGTGAAAATTCCGAAAAAAAAAATCAAAATGTCACAGCCTCTGCATGGCCACACACTTTATATCTTGACAGCACTCGTCAGCCTCGTCAAGCTGCAGCTTGACTTTTGTCATCGGCTTAGAGACTGCGACAGAGTTAAACTTTGTTCATTAAGCCGGTTGCGCGCCGACCGTGGCCGGACGGTGTACTAGTGCCACAATGGTAGCCACTGGCAACTCTTTAGTTTCAATTTAGAAATGAACCACTGAGCCACTGAACCACTGAAAGGGCATCAGCGAATGCCAGGGCAAATGCATTTCAAAACCGCAAGCAGCTGCAAAATGAACGCACAGGGAATGAAAATGGGATATGCGCCAGAGTGGGCAGTGGCAGTGGCAGTGGCAGGGGCACGGGCAGGAGCAGGGGCAAGTCAGGGCAGATAGCTGTTCGGCTGGCCTAGGCACGGAGGGCAGCCTTCAAGTGAGTGAAGTGTTTGCGGTTGGCAAGTACAAGTGCACACACGGACATACACGCACAAGAAAAACGAAATTGTGTCACAGCTTACATCACGAGGCAGGCAAAATCCACACCCTCTCACTGCGGCTACAGCCATGTAGGCAAACCGCAAGTGACTGCGTGTGTGTGTCTATATGGAAGAGTCGAGCTCATGGTTATGCAAAATATTTGCACTCAAATCATATTTCAAGGATTAAAACTTGCATTCATACGAAAGCTGTTTTCCACATGCACGCCTTCAGTCACACCAATACCAAGAAACATGCAGACTTACATATATATACAGACAGAGAGAGAGAGAGAGAGAGAGAGAGAGAGAGAGAGAGAGAGAGAGAGAGAGAGAGAGAGAGAGAGACATCTATGGTCGCTCTCAACTTCGGCTTCATTAAACAAAAGGTTTTCAGCATATGACGCGCATTTGTATGCATGAATTGCCGCCTCTAGGGCGGCCAGCTGGGCGTGGCATGCATACGATAGACGCTTTAACTTAATACGCTTAATACCCATGGCACAGAAAATTGCACAAATTTTCTATAAATATTGCATTCACTTTTAATAAAACTGCAGCTGACTTTTTTTTTTTTTTGCCGCCCATAAAAGTATTCCCAAAATCTCACAGACAAGCATGCAACAGCTTTAAATCCAAGCACTCGAGCTGTTGGGTAATATGCACTGGCAAAAAAATTCAATTGCCCCAGCTGAATGTGCTTCATTTCAGGCCTCTATGAGGAAGTATTCGTGTGTGTGTGTTTGTGTGTGGAATGGCATTGAATGTGCTGTTCGGGAAGGGGTGATTGAGTGTTTGCTTAATCATTACGCAGGCTGTGCACGCCCACTGACTGGCTGACTGGCTGGCCGGTTGCCGTGCAGAGGGCAGGGCTGAGGAGCTGTGGAGCGGAATGGTGAGTGGGCTAGCAGGTTTTTCATACAATGACTTTGCATACTTGCGTTTAATTTGAGAGGACAACGCGATGGGAGAGAACGCAACGACTGCGTGGAGCAATTAAGAAAACTTTTGTAATTTTCATGCCTATATTTTTGGCCTATTTTATATAACCTGCCGAGTATAAGCCTCCCATTTATATATAGATATACGATAACAGCATCAAATTTCCAAGTATTGTTCGATACTCGATGCAAGAAATCTCTAAAGATTCATTGACTGTGTATCAAAGGGTATTTCGAAGGTAGTCCCTTCACTTGCTTGCCACAAGCAACTTGGTTAATTTTGTGGAATTTGATCCTGTTTCACTGAAATCATGCGTAATGTGTAATACTTTGAACCCACAGCTCAATGAATTTGGTGCCTACTAATTGCCTGCTTATGGGCGTGTTTTATGGCATCGAATTTGTAGTCAATTTCTGCACACTTCATTGACTTTTGATATCTTCTGTCTGCTTCTGAATATATTTGCGCGCATGTGAGTGGCTGAGTGGGTAATTAAAAATGATCAGTGGGCGTCAGAAGTAAAGCTGCTATTCTGCTATTCCCTTGCCATTAATTTCCCGCTAATGCAACATGACGAGCGCTATTCTGATTGGAATTGGCTTGTCTTGGCGCAAAACGGAGCATGGAAACTGAGGAATCGTGCAGGGATTGTACGTGTGCTGTTGGTGCTGCTGCTGTGCACGCTAGCATGAATAATGATGCCTTTTGACATTGTCTAAGTAGTTTTATGCGTGGCAACATGAGTTGACTGGAAATACCCCCAATGAGCAGCCAAATGCGCGCGGCTTTGCTCGATGGGCTGTCATTGAAGCTAAACTGGACGGAGCGCTGATTGCCACTCGTGTATGCATGTGGCACGCAGTCGGCACCTTGGCGTTGACGTCGACGTCGACGTCGACGTTGGTGGCTGCCACTGTTGGCAACCACTTAACCACTCAACCACTCAGTTACTTATTTATTTATGTGCTGCGCAATGCATTGCGCGGCTTTTGTTGCCAACATTCTACGCCCTCATTCAGCGAACGATGCTGCCTTTCGCCGGCTGCGGCTGCCGTCTTAATTAAGCTTAAATGATGCTGCAAAATTTATTTCATTTCGCACTCGAGGCGCGCTACTGAAGCTGAACCTGTACATGAACCTGTTGTGGGAGCATCTTCTATACGCACGGCATGCATATAAATTATCCAAGCAAATTACGTGGCACACGGCGAAAATTGAAATGTGGCTACTGTGACATGTGTGTGAGTGTATATGTATGTATATGTGTGTGTGTGCGTGTGTGTGTGAGTCCGGGAGTTGGTTCAGTTCGGGTTGACTGCACAGCTGTCATATTTGTTTTATTCACAGCTCAGCGTTGATTAATTTTAATGTCCTTCATTAAATCATTTCAATCGGAATGTGCATCAACTGTTCGCTTGATTAATTTCTAAAGTAAGTCGAATCTGCATTCAGTAGCAAATTAAACCATTTACGATAACAACTATTTCATTTTATTATTTCCAATATTAATTTATGCAAATAAAAGCAAAAAGAAAAGAGTTTTTTGTCTTCATTTTCAGAACTCCATATATTCCAAACGAACTATTTAAAGTAGTATGAAGTTAGTGTATTATTTATCGAATTTATAAGTACTTTAAATGAGGGCAAACCCTCAAACGAACTTGATTAAGGATTTAAGAATATCGGCGTGCATTTTGTAATGGCATTTGAAACCCTTTGAGTCAAGAGCTCTATGGTATTCAGCTAAATTTCAGTCTTTGTCTTTAGACCTGAGTCTTTGTGTAACTTGTTATCCATAACGTTGATTGACAACATTTTTGCGCAACGCTTTTGTTGCTGTTGTTGGCCTTCTTCTCCATGCTGCTGTTGTTGTTTTAGTTTGTTTGTCTTTGCATAGCCACTTCGGCTGACAAAACATGCGATACGATGCGACACGACAAGACAAGAACAACAGGATGGCAACACACACACACAGACACCAACATAACTCATATATGAAATATTCGTAAAATTTCATACAAAGTACAAGCCAGTGCCATGTGTGTGTGTGTATGTGTGCATAAGTGTTGTGTGAGGCTGTGAAAGCTGAAAACATAAAATTAAGTTTACTCTACAAGAAGTTGCCTGGTTTTGACTGCTTGGCTGGCTTACTGGGTAGAAAGGCTGGCTGACTGCCTGCATCTGGCAAGGCTTATCACCTCTGGCCTTACCGCTGAAGCTTATAATGAAGCATTGTTTGTTGCACAAAGTTTGGAACGGAATGAAAACAGCAAGAAACCAGCCAAGAGCTAACAACAACTCAAAGCATTCATGTCTCGAAGAAACCCAAGTCTCTGGGCATGTCTGTGTGAGATTATGTATGTGTGTATGTGTGTGCGTGTGTGTGAGGGCATTTGCGGAGTATCTGGTTGGCTGACAAGATATTAAAATAATATTTACAAAGACTGAAGTGGTGCGTATAATGCATAAGATGCCAGGCAGCCATACAGGACCAGGTCTCGGCAGACGCAAGCCGTCTCAAGCACAGGATGATAACAAGCAGCATCTGCATTTGAATTTGCCAATCTGATAGCCTGATTAGAGCCGGTCTATAGCCCTTTCGGTTATTGTTTGGCGTTTTCGACAATGTCCACTTGATTTTATTAATGATCATCATAGATTTTCCAATCACAAGCTGTAATCCCAGGGCCCCCAAAAGTCAACTAGAATAGCAATTTACAGCACGCAGTTCGTATTTCACCCAGCCTGCTGTTGCCATTTTCCGGCACGCATTTTCCACTCTTGACATTATTATTTTCTTCCTTTTATTTTGTGCTCGGCAGACAGGATTCAATTCAATCGCTTGGAAAAGGGTCAGAAATGGCGTTTCAAAATGTCACTTGACACTGGGATTTTATTTTTGTTATTTTTTTTGTCGATGCTGTCGAATTTTAATTGCGTGCGTTAATATTTGGGTCCGGCAGGCAGTTCGGCGTTTCGGCCTGAAAAGTTGAATTTATAGTTGTGGCAATGATTTTGGCAAATACAATTTGCTACGCATGTGGCACATAAATTCCAAATTGGGTTTAGGTCATTTCAACTGACAATTGATGTGTATCTGTTGGCCAAGAGACGTGACCTCGAAGTAAATATACACATAAATATATTTTAAAGTTGTCTTCTCGTTAGCTGCTCCTTTGATTGCCAGGTGTCAAGTGGTATTGCTTTATTTATTAAACTTAATCAATCACAGCAGCAACAACAACAGCGGCAATATACATTTGACAACGACAACATCTTGTTGGCAAACAGTCAAAACCGCATTGTAGGCATTTATAGTTAAACTTTTAATTGCAGGCCATGCAAGTGACATGTCACAACACTCAAAAACAATCACACATACACACATACACTAGCTCACACACACACACACTCACACTTACGTATTTACAGCTGCTGCAAACCGCAGAAGGCAAACTTAATGGCGATTGCGATTGCAATTTCTGATATAGCTTTTGCAGTTGCTGTTCTGATACCCTGCAATCGCCAGCTACAGTGGGTATATACATATATACAATAATAAGCTCGCAAATAACTGTTAACCAATCAAACCTGCACGCTCTCTTCATGAGATCAACCAAAGAAATCAGCTTTATTCGTTTTGTTTCGTTTCGTTTCGTTTCCCGAACATTGCTTATTGATCGATGCGATTGGCGCTCTCACGAACATTTGTTCTAGAGGGCATCGCTCAGCTGTGCCGCTGCTCATCTGTTTGCTGCTGCTCCTGTGGGCTGCAGAGCAATATAAAATATTAAATTCAAATGAAAACACAATAGAATTTGTGCTCTGGTTTTTCGCTCTTTGCTGCTTGCAAGCGAGCGAGCTATGAAATATTTACAACGGCACACAGCTGCTGCCAAATGCAACCGCATGGCAAAGTGTAAACAAACTTACAATAAATCATTTTTAAATAATTCACAATATGGCAAACGCCTGCACATTCGGAACTAGGCCTGTGCCCCAGCTAATCCATGAAACCCTGAAAAATAAAATCGATCTGTAGCAGAACAAAAAACAAAAAAAAGATGCCGCACATGTCGCGCTTTTCGCGTCAACGATTTGACGTCTGCTTCAAATGGAGTTTGAAATGTGCAAAACAAAAAAATACAACAAATTCATTTTTTTTTTTATTTATTTTCTTTTTCCTTTTTTTGGTAATTTTTTTTCGACGCGACACGAGGCGTGTAATGGCTTAGCAAAAGCTTCACTTTGTCTGTCACGAATTTGCTGGCAAATCCGCAAAACGTGCAATCAGCGTCGATGTGACTGGCTTGCACTTTAAGAGCTGCCCACGCCATTGATTGGCATCGACTTGAGTACACCCTGTATGTAGTGCTGTGCACGGAGTAACAGTTTCATTAGAATATTTATACTGGAAAAAGTTATCTTTCTCTCTCAAGCTTACGTTCTGACTTACGTATACCCTATATGGAAGGAACTATTGAAATGGGATAGAATCACCCCATATATTGACTATCGTAGACTCACTCTAGCTCACCAAGGTTTTTTGGTAAGAGCTTAATTATTTTCTATAAGAAAAGAGCTTAAGATGTCTATAGTCTGGCTTGCATATACCCTAAATAATGAAGTATATCAAAGGCATTATTCTAACTCAATGTTAACTTTCTTACACACATAAATGCTTAAGTCTTATTAGCTACAATATGTCACATGTTATGTCCACCCACTAGTTGTGCACACCCCATTTGATACGCCAATCATATCCACCTGCCCGCTGCTTCTATCATATGCAGTGTGTGGTCCCGTTGGGTTGTTTTAAAGAACACAGTTAGAAATGTTTGCCGCACGCGTGCTGTCTCCGCAAACTTAAGCCAATGGCCGAGACAGCAGAGCCCCAGCAGAGCTAATCCTTGTCTAGATGCGGAGCAGCATCAGCTGATTCTTTTCTTTAGTTTGATTGAGTGGCCATTCGACTTGATGGTCGTATTTCCAATTGTGTACGAATTGAGTAAATGACTTAAAAGTGCCAACTACTCGTGTGTGCGAGCTTGGCTCATGTGTTTGTCTAAGTGAAGGAGTTCTCTGCACCCTTAAACATACACTTGCACACAGCTACACATATATACGTATATATATATATCTGTGTGTGTGTTAATACATGTACATATCTCTGTCGGCAGATGTCGTTGGTCTCTGCTATTCACTTACATAGTGCCACTTAGTTATGGCTTCCACTTCAAGTCTGAGTCGGAGCTGTAACGTGTACAATCATTGCGTCAGTCACGTTTTGAATTGAGCAAATTCATCAGACAATTTCGCAGTGTGAGACGAAAGTCTCAACTGCTCCTGCCGGAGTCCTGGAGTCATCGCATTTGTTGCCGTTAGCTTAAGTTAAGCAGCGCATGCAATTTGCTATTTGTATTCCAGGATTATCGCAGCTCCAGAGCCCCGAGAATACAAATCGATTGAATTAAATAGAGATTTTTATGCGTGCATCAATGCATTAATAAACACTTTGCCGAGCTGCCGCTCCTACTGTCTGGAAAACACTTTTTATTCCTTCAAATTTCAATTTATAGTTTTCACATTTATTTATTTATATTCCCTTTTTTTTCATCTTTCATTCCCTATGAATGCGCGCGAAATAGTGTTTATTAACATTAACATTTTATAGTACTCGTGTTTGCGTAAATGAATTGCAATTGTGCAGTTTAATGGTTGCAAATAATTTATATAAGTCACTCTTTTCAATTTTAAATTTACAATTATTTTTACAGCCATTAAAGCTACAACTGAAAATGTGCTTAATCAATCTTTCAAAAATTATGCATGCCGCTAACTGTAAAACATATTAAAAGAATTTTTTATTATTTTATGCTAAATCAAGTAATTTTTAATGAAATCATAATTCAATTTTAGATATTTTCGTACTTTCTGTTGATTTTTTTTTTTTAACTTTGTTATTAAAAATAAAATATATATTTTTTTTCTTCCTTAATTTTAGTTTTTTCTTTTTAGTTTTTTAATTTTTATACGAATGTATATATGTTTTTTATTTTAGTTTTTTTGTAAGTGCGAATTCTTTATAGTTGTATAATCTCAATAAATTTTTCATAAAAATAGTAATCCATTTTTTATTAGTTTTTATGTTCAATTGTTTTTCCAGGAAATTTTTATAAACAAATAGAATTTATTAGTGATTATTCATCTACAAAGGATTCATTAATTGAATTTTATATATATATAAATTATTAAATTTTTAATTTATACAATTTTTCATATCGTTTTATTTTATTTTGTTTGGCTTTGCTTCAATACAACATAAAATTCTTTCTAATTTCTACGCAGTTTTATAGGTTGTGTTGGGCTTGATGGTAAATGAAAGCAACAAGCTTAGAAAATATTTAAACAGCAATTTAATCAAAAGAGCGAAGAGTAAAGTAAAACAGTTAAAGCACACAAAACAGAAAAATAAATGTGCAGCATGCAGAGGTAATTACAAGTCGACTTGGATTATTTGCTATTCGCGCTGCCCCCGTCGAAGCAGATACGAGTCGCTGCCGTGGCCGTTGCCAGTGAAGGGCAACAGCTGCAGCTAGCAGCAAGCTGCAGTGGCAGCTGGCTCGATCTCGTACCGTGTGCCAGGCACGTAGCCACCTGGCCAGTCTGCGTGTGTGCATAACCAGCGCTCGACGACCAGACTTGAAATCACAACAACTGCGCAGCAGCAGGCACGAGTGCCAGAATTCCCTCAAGGTTTGCCATTTAACTGGCTGGATGGCTGGCTGGCTGGCTGGCTGGCTGGCTGGCTGGCTGGCCGAGGTTCGGCTGGGGTTCTGGTTGGCTGGGCTGCGCAGCGCAGTGTATGAAATATTTTCGCGTTATTTGCTCTTGTTAACATTTTTCCTACACCTGGCCAAAGCTGCTGCCTGCTGCCTGCTGCCTGCTGCCATTCCCCATTGTTACTGGCGTTATAAATTTTGAAAGTATACAGCAAACACAGACTAGCACATGTGTGAGTGTGTGTGTGTGCATTTGAGAGAGATAGCGAGCAGCCACTGCTGACAGTGTGCGCGTATGTGCGGCTATATGCCTCCTGGGGGCAACTCAAAGTGGAAATGCTTGCCTTATTAGTACATTCAGCAGTAAAAATGTGTTAATCTATAAACGTGCCCGAAAGTATGCAATGCCTTTTTGTGTGTGCTCCTCCGTGCGTGTGTCCCTGTGTGCGCCTGTGTGTGTGTGCGTGCGTGTGTGCAAGCACTCGGGTATTTTACGTTGCTCGCGAGACATGTCAGCCAGATTTCAGTTGCTATGCGAGCTCTTTAATGAATTTATCGCGTGTTGGGATTCCGTTACACATATGCCCCGTTTGCCCGCCCTGGCCAAGGACACAAGGCAACTACTACAACTACGGTCGTCGCCTTAGGCTCGGGCAAACTATGCGCTCTTAATGTTCGGTCGGGGCGCAGCTAGATAGATAGAGTGCTCTCTGCTTGTCTGTCCACAGGTTTGACAGGTGCCCGGAACAGGCGGCTGCGGCTGATTATGTTGTTGCTCCTGTTGGTTTTCGGTTGGCACTTTGAGCTTGCCATGTAAAACATTAAAATTTGACAGCTTTTAATGGGCAGCAAGCACACAGCTAGCAAAACTTTTCAGCGCCGACCGTCTGCTGTTGTCGGCTTTTAATCGCTGCCCGCATAACACAGCACTTGCAGCCCAGCTAGCTGCTCATAAATCATTCAGCAACAAGCGAGTGGCATGCAACACGCACACACACACACACACACACACACATATACGCACACATATTTTGTAGGTTGGCTTGGCAGCTGCCAGTTTTTGGCGCCAGCAGAGACCAAAATTATTGTTTTCCAATTAATAAATGTCAATTACGTTCGAGCATAAAAACAAGGTCAGGAAGGGATAGCCCTAAAGCAAATGCTATTCGGCTAGCATTGGACAGTGGCTGCCATATGTTTGCACACACACTTGACCGCAACTGAATGGTGCTTGGCCCATTGGGCTAGCTGTTGCTGTCATCTTAAATGAAGGACATGCTTGCCGGGGCTTAGCCACCATCAGTCTGGCACCTACAGCTGCCACGCCCCCACCCAGCAGCCGAGCTGGTATGTGTGTCAAGCGGCGCCTCTACAAATGAAGCATAATGGGTAACGTAATGACCGACTGAATGTGTGTGAGCTGTTGCAGCATATGTAAATGCAATTTGTAACATTTTTGTTGGGTTTTATGAATTGACAATGATTTCATTTTCGGTTTGTTTAACTGGCGAGCAAAGTTTACTTTTGGCTCTGCCTGTACGTACACTTCAGCGCCTGGCTGTATATGGTTTTATTTGCTGTTTGGGCCGGTCCCAGTCCCAGCCCATCCATCCAGCCCAATTGTCTTCTAGCCATAATTGCATTCCACACTTTTTTCTGTGCACAACATTTTTTGTGTTGCTTTGATTACAGTTGCTGTTGCTGTTGCTGTTGCTCATGTTCTTGCTGTTGCTGTTACATGTTGCATTGCACTTGTTGTAATTGCAATTTACTGTTGTCGATGTGTGGCTGTGTGTACTTTTGCGTCTGTAGGTATATGTCCACATATCTCTTGTTTTAACTATTACGTGCGAGCTGTTTCCTTGAAATTTCCGACTTAAATTATCAACAACTGTGAGCCGGTTTGCTGAAAATTTGTGGGTGCTGCTGCTGTTGCTGCTGCTGCTGCTGCTACTGTGCAAACTTTTCGAAAGGGATCCAAGTGTGCTGCATTGTGCAGCTGGATGCTGGATACTGGATACAGCACGTAGCCACACAAGCTGAACATACATAAGGATTTCGGTTTCGGTTCGCTTTTGGTTTAAGGGTTTTCTGCTTGCTTACGAGCAACTCGCGTGTGACTCTATCTCTCTCTCTCTCTCTCTCACACTGAGTGTGTGCAGTGTGTGTGTGTGCAAATGTTATGCAATCACACTAATGCGCAGTTTACGGTTAGCAAATGCAACAACCAACATGCAGGCAAAGCAGCACCTAGCAAAGCACCCTTTATAAATGGTTACCACAACTGCATGCTGCAGCGCGGCAACATCATCAACTGTGGCATGCCCCGCCCAAAAATAAAATACTTGCAAAATATTACAACTCGCAACGCGACCATGCCCACTTCCTAAGCGCTCTTTATTAATTGTTTTGCACCGCAGTCCATTAATAAATAACTTGACAGCTTTGTCAGGGCTTTCGCTGCAATGCCTGCCCCAAAAGGTAGCAAACACTTTTTTACGTCTGTCTCTTGCCATGGGGCGTGGCCTCGGCGCCTTTTTGTTTCAATTATGTTGCTATTTGCATACTGTGCAAATAAATCTTTGCCCAATGCATTGCATGCACCAGCGGCTACTTGGCCCAAAAGGCTGGCCAATTTTTTTCTTTTGCATGCATATGCATGGGCGCAGCAAACTGCGAGTGTGTTTGAGTGTGAATGTGAGTGTGCTGGTAAATCATCATGAATGTTTTAGCATATGCACACTTCATTGCATATGCCATATGGATGCAGGCAGCCAAGAATGCCATCGTTGTGAAACTTTAAAATGCATGAACCACTCAAACAAGCGCTGCAAACATTACGGCTATATCCCAGCCCCAACCACCTGCCCTCCGCTTCAGATCTAGCGTGAGTTAAAGCGTAAGTTATATGCACATTAATTTGAGTCGACAGCAGCCCAGGCATTTGTCTTAGCAATGGCATCAACAAGACTCCGCCAGCCCGCCACCAGCAGGGGCAGGCTGGCAAGCGTCGACTCTCCACTGTCGACTGTCGACTCTCGACTGTCGACTGTCTCTTGTCGCCCCATTAGGGGCACGCACAATGGCGATAATAAATTAAAAACGAAAGCTAATTTCTGTAATTGCTAGCACAGAGCGAATCAACCTCAATGTTCTTGCCACTGTCGCGGTAACTGCTACGCTCCAACTTTCTTTAACCATATGCCCTGTGGCTCCACATGCGACGGGCTATATAAGAGTCTTAAGTAGAATAAGCAAAAATAATCACAAGTGTTTTAGACGTATTACATACAACATATTTATTAAATAAAATAGGATTATATTAATCTCACATTAAAATATAAATTTTTAAATACAGCCAAACTGAAGATATAAAAATACTCTAGAACTTCAAACAGGGTAACTCTCAGTCGTGCATTGGCATGAGCTCTTTACTTAAGGAACACAATAATGACGACAAAATGTCATTGTCAATTGAGCTTGGAGCCTTAAAGGCGTCAAGATTTACGCACTATTGCCGTGCTCCTTCCGCTTTGCCACATTTACCCACCCTAGCTCTGCCTCTCGCTATCTTTCTCTATCGCATCTGTCTTTGTCTCTTTCTATGCGTCATTTGGCAAGCCATTCGCGGCAAAAGACGCACCCTTATGGAGCTTTTCAGCTCTGATTTTTACAGTAATTATATTGTATTAGGGTCCTGACAGACTGCTTCTTGGCATCTTGTCTCTGCCTGCTCTATGGTGGCTCGGCTGCTGTGCCCTGTCACTGTGCTTGCTGCCAGCCAGAGCTCAAGCAACTTGCACGTAATTAGCTGCATATTTTATGGAAATGGCAAACAAGGACACACACAACTCTGGTCTAATTGTAGGGGACAACTTAAGCTTGACTCTAAAACTAGTTGCAAAATTCATAATAAACAAGCTCAAATGGATATTAGCTGAATGTCGAAACAGTTACCAAGAAAAACACTAGAGAAGTGTTGAAATATTTATTAAAGCTGAGGCAGTAAACAATTCAATTTTGCATTGCTGTCATTCCCAGCCGCAGTGTGTCAATTATTAAAGCTGCCAAAAACAATTTATTTCGGCTAAGAATTACAGTCAGCCAACAATAAATTGTATTTATTTAACATTAGCCAGCCGAACAGCTGTCAAAATCTATTTGTAACATTACAAAATAGCAATAATCGAAATTTTATTTAATTCAAAATGAGTTTATATTAGATAGGCAGCTACAGGCAGTCTGCTGCTATGTAAGCCGAGCCAATTAACATTTAAACAATATTCCGAGCGATGCTACAGCTATGCGTAATGAGAGCTTAGGCAAGATATATGGGCTGAGCGTGGCATTTGGGACATTGAGTGCATATCGATGGCATAGCAGCAGACGTTTAGCTCATTACAAGGATTACACGCATACTCAGACACACACATACTCTTAGTAAGCGCTTATGAGCTATGAACTTGTAATTGAATATAGTAATTATCTATTACCCAAATGCTTAGATGCAGCAACTGCAGCTGTAGCTGCAACTGAAACTGAATCTGCAATGTGTTAACTGTTAGCTGTTGTACAACATCCAATTACCTGCTTCGCATTTAAGCCACACAAATTGGCAGCAGCAATATTTGAGATATGCCAACAATGCATTGCAACTAGAAGTGGTAAAGTGCAAGGCAAAGGGGGGAAGGTATTCAAAAAGTTTTGGGGGGAGGCACGCTTAATTGGGTTGCAGCGGTTAGCACAGCTCCGAAACTGATTGCAAATGCAATTTAATTGCAATCCATTTTCAGTCAGCAATGCAAAGCCAAAGCATTCCAAGATTATATATATACTCTACATACAAACATATATATTTACAAACAAATATATATATATAAATATACTCTTTATATATATGTATAACTAAGCCATGGGGCGCCATGAAAACTAATATTCATTAAATATTTATTAAACGGGCCAACTCCACTGTTACGTTTGAGTGCTTCGAGGAAATTTATTTGCCAATTTAATAATAGAAAATTGCAAGCAGCTTATAATTGCACAACTTCTCTCTCTCTTTCTCTCTCTCTCTATATATATATATACTTAAAAGTGTATACAGTTAATATTAAATATGTGCGGGCTGCATTCCATTGCCAAAAATATGCATGAGGTATGCCTTTTGGCATTGCATTAAATTGAGTTATGAAATATGCAGCTATCCTTAAGCAAGGCAACAATTTCTGCACCCCAAACCCAGCAATCTGCGCTGATTTGTGATCTACGTGGATTTGGCCGGAATGCACTCTGCGGGATTACATGCCGTTCAGAGAGGCTGAGAAAGAGTGAGAGTGAGAGCAGGAGTACGCGGGTGTTGCAGTCGTGAACTGTGATGCATCTTCATATTTTCTATGGTTGGCGGCAACAAGAGGCGTGCGGTCGCGTCATCAATTTGAATTGAATGCGTAATCGAAACGTATTGTGAGCGTCGCAATGTCGCGCACTCGATTGATATGCAGTCAAACTCACACAGACACCTGTATACACACACACACACACACACACACACACACACACACACACACACACACACACACACACACACACAAAGAGACAGCAACACGCATAGCCATGGATATTTGCGCTGCGATTTGTGAAACGTGCAAAAATAATCGCTTGAAATTCAATTGATGACATGATTTGCTAGCGACTGGTGCCACCAATGCATTGATGGCTGCCGCATGCTCGTGCTGGATCTACGTGAAGGCACAGCAGTCGACGTTGGCGTTTTTCATCAATCTTAGTGGAAATTGCAATTTTGTGGCGCATTGCATATTTGAGTGTGAATACATAAGTGAGTGTAGAAGCAGCCGCATCAACAGCATCACCATCAGCAGCAGCAGCAACGACAGCAACGGCAGCCGTACCAGCTGCATCAACAAAAATGCTGCGTCAGCATCAGCATGAGCTGCCATTGCTGTGGCCATCGCTGGCGTAAACAAAAACAGTTTGCTAACCAGCAGGAATTCGCTAAGAGAAACAAGGACTCTGACAAGTCAGCAAATACCGCGTAGTTAGAAACAAAGCGAGTCACAATCTAGATTATCCCAATAGAAATCCTTTAACATGCATCAATTGCCTAGGTAACATAGCTTTCTGAAGGTTTCCTTAGAAGCCCTTTTGAAAATAAATTCGCAACAAATCTCTTACAATAATATTCAGATTAAGCTGTCTTTAAGTACTTTGAAAGCGCTTCAAGTAGCTCAAACCCACATACCCCTTAATTGCCCCCCCCGTACAGGGTAATTGCAGATTGCGAGAAACAGCAGCAAAAGCTGTCCTCACGTTTAAAGGATTCCTTGGTCAGGCATGTGCGAGTGTATGGGTGTAACAGAACATGCTAAATGCCCCAAAACACATAAACACGCTTACACACACCAAACCGCAACGCAACAAGCAAACCAACCAAAAAAAAATATAGAATGGAAGAGAAATTGGAAGAAGCGAACGCTCCAAAATCGACGCTCAGAAATGAAACAAAATGTGAGGTTAGAGCTCCATGTCTGCCTGTCATGATGAGCGCATGTATGCATATAGGTGTGTGTGTACGTGTGTGTGCGTGTGTGTGCGTGTGTGTGCGTGTGTGTGCGTGTGTGTGCGTGTGTGTGTGCGAGGGCTGCATGAGTTGCAATTGTTGTTGAAAGCATTTGCATGTCACTCGTTTGCATTGTGTGCACCTGTATTGGCGTTGTCAACGCGCGTTGCAATGCCTCGAACCATAGTTTCATCCAGCCGCGCTACGTCTTTTTAACTGCTACACACACACACACGCACAAACACACACACATACGGCTGGTAGTATTTAATGCTGCCTTTCTATATGCATGAACATGTGAGTTGTGGGCTGTTGGACGGCCCTTGGCTATTGTTCTGGCTGTGTGGTTAAAGTGAAAATGAATTGCCGCCGTCAAGGCAGGTGCAACATATTGCGCATACGCCACATGAGCCCTGGCCGAGGTAGCATTTTAAATGATGGCCTGCCACCCTACTCAGCCCATCCCAATTGATTCGCATAAAGTATTAAAGGCGATGTGGGAGGCAATTCAAGCGGAAAGCAAGCAGAGCCGAACAG
This sequence comes from Drosophila koepferae, assembly GCA_030914345.1. Lineage (NCBI taxonomy): Eukaryota > Metazoa > Arthropoda > Insecta > Diptera > Drosophilidae > Drosophila > Drosophila koepferae. The sequence goes on from JAUESR010000202.1 coordinate 8,739,959, forward strand.
CTGTGTGAAGTTTCCAACACGAACACAAACAAAATGTAATGCTGGTAATAAAATAAAATAAGTATAAGGCACACGGCATAGCAAGGTAAGACAATATGCCAAGGCTCACAAGTCAAACACAGACTTGGATGTGTGGCAAGCGGCAAAGTTCAAGTTGTTGCAACACACACAAAATTTGCACAATGCTTACGATTTGCATTACACTTGGTTGCCATCCGATCTTGCAGCAACATCACTGAACCGCAGCAAAAGGTGCAACTTGCTGCCAGGACTCTCGACTATTCACATAGCGCGATGTATGTCCTAGAAATCGGCTGAATATTATGTAAGACAAAAACTAAAACTAGACAAAATGTAAAAAAAAAGAAAAAAAAAAAAAACTAAAGGTAAATATTGCATGCAACACACACCGCAGTCCGTTGCAAGTTATAAATATGTAAATAAGCAGCAAAGTTGCAAGTTGGAAATGATGCACCAAGGAGGCAGGAGCAGAGCCAGTGCCAGAGGCAGAGTATAGAGATGAAGGCAAAAAGTTAACAATATGCTCGACATGGCTCATGTTCGGTAAACGTTGTAAAACTTGACGGCTACGCTTCCAGTTGCCACAGCAACATTGTGTCCTGTTAGCTCAGATGACGCGTGCACAGTGCCACCAAATGCATTTGCTTTTTGGGAAATTTAAGTAACTTCGATGAATGAGAGCTTGAATTATTTTAACAAGAGTAGATAAATGGAGAAATTAAATAGAGAGATATCAGCGTCATGAAAAGTATTGCAAAACATATTCGTATTAAATTTTACTTAAAAGTTAATAAGATTATTATTCAAGTAATGCTAAAAAGCTGTGGCTTTAAGCGACTTCATGAGCTCTTCAAAAACCTCACACTTGCTGCCACTGTAAGTGGAGCCAAAGGAGGACGCATGCTTCCTTTTAATGGCAGATGGTGCATTGTTGCTGTCGGCAGTGGCGGCGGCTGCGGCGGTGGCAGCGACTGCATCGGGTACAATCAAATTATGTGGCATACAAAAATCAAAAGAGTTGGCAGCAGTTGCACAAGATTTCATCGCTAGATTTAGTCCCCTCACCTACATGACAAGCCAGCCACAAGTAGAAGGTGACAGAGGGTGGAAGAGTGAGTGAGAGTGGGGCAGGGAGTGGAACAGGAGAGGGATAAAATGCGAATGCAGCTGCCGCGCATTGAAATTAATTAAAAGGCTGCCTGATGTCTGCTTCAGCTGCAACTCTTGCTCATGGCTGCTGTTGTAGCAATTGCTGCTGCTGCTGTTGCTGCTGCTGCTGTTGCTGCTGCTGTTGTTGCTGCTGCTATTGCTGCTGCTCTGGCCCTGTTGCTGGATACTCGTTGCCACTTCGTTCCATTGCTGCATTCTGCTTCGCATTCGCATCGCGCTCAGCTGGATTTGGTTTTCCAGTTGGCACGCACAAAGACAAAGCCCTGAACACATGTCTGCTGTCAAAGCAAATTAGAGAGCGCTTAAGGGCCTCCTCTCCCTCTCTATCCGCCCGCTCACGCGCTCTGCTTAGCTGCGTTTCGAATTTATGCGGCTTTAAGGATTTCACATGAACATAAAACCAGTTTTGTATTTTTTTTTTTCTCTCTTCTCTGCAGTGACTAGTTTCTTGTAACAAATATTCATTTGGTTTTCATTCTAACAGCTGCGTGTTCTATCTACTTAATCTTAAATACAAATAAGAAGAAACCCCAGAAAATTGTATTTATTTATCGCTTATTTTGTTGATTTGGCCAGCACCTAAAAAAAGGACAAATATTTGGCCAATGCCACAGTGCCCCAAAGTATGCAAAACAGCTTCGACCAACACCTTCACAATCGTATGTGTGTGTGTGTGTGTGGGTCAGGATGACAATTGTGCAAAAAAGCATTTTACTAAACTGAAACGAGCCAAGCAAAGTGGAAAACCAAAGGACAATAAACGTTGCAGACAAATCTTATCAACTACACGTAAACAGTCTTATTGTTGCTCTTGTTGTTATTGTTTTTGTTGTTGTTATTATCCTCTTTGCTGTTTGTCCCTTTATAATGTTTCTATGTATGCCATCTCTATCATCCAACAATGCCCTCAGCTTTAGGCTCTTTGGCTTGCTTGTTTGCACCGGACATGCATCGGGGCTCACTCACTCAGTCAGTCATTCGCTCATTCATTCATTCTGTGCTTCACCCATTCACTCATTCACTCATGCATTTATTTGCACATTTATGTACGATCCATCGTTTTAGCTGCCATTCTTCAGTGCTTTTATACTCTTACAGCTGGCCATGTTCATTTGTTAAATGGATGGAAGAAGCTTTTTTGCCATGAACAGAAAGTGCATAAATTACTGAGATAGAATTGTTCTCTATGTCTTACAGTTGAATCCAATTTTATACTATATATAGAGTAGAATGTTAGTTGCCATGGAAAATCTTCTCTAAATATACTAGTTGTGTTTGCTTAAAAGTTTGCCATTCTCTTAGCAGTTTGTAGTTCACTTTGATAATTTAATTTAAAGAGTATTTCGGTTTCGACACTTTTGCCACTAGCCATTATTTCTTATTTCTATTGTTGTTGTTGCGCCGCTTTTCGGATATTTACGCTCCATTGTTTGTCGCTCAGCCGGAAGCATAAAATTGTTTGCCAGATAAGAGAGCGAGACATATCATCGACTAAAATGTTTTTCCTGTCCCAGCACGCTCCCTATCTATCCCTCTGTCTCTCTCTCGCTCTCTTATTCTCTCTCTCATTGTCTATGCTAAAACAATAAGTATTTTGTGTGATAGTTTTTTGTTTTAGCAATTCTTTTTATTACGTTTCGTAAAGTGTTGCCCATGAGCCGGCTTATATGAATATCTGCTGTCGCCCTGAGTTTACGTCTGAGTATGTGTGTTTGTGTGTGTGTGCATTAGTTAACTATTGCTACAGCTGCAGGACAATTAGAGAAATGTTTTTGTAAGCGAATGCCAATCCCAGAGCAATTGCCAGAGAGGTGAGCGAACAGTTTTGGCCATGACACGAACTTCAGCCAACTCTTTGCATAACTTTTAAACTATTTCTTGTTGTCCTTGTTGTGTTTGTTGTTGTTGTTGTTGTTGTTGCGGTTGTTGCTATAGTTGCTGCTGTTGTTGTTGTTGGTGTTTCAGCTTAGCGACGCCGTCGTGTCTGGCCACGCGGCACTTTGAAATTTATGGTTCATTGAATGCGCATGAAAAACAGTCAGACAAACCGAACAGCACGGGAGGTGGGTCACGGATAGGGCGGGGGGCAAACGGAGGCTGTGACAGCAACAGAGACGCGCACCAATTGTGGCAAATGGCAAAAACAAAAGAATTGAATTTATTTCGCGCAGCAACACGAACAACGAATACCAAGTGGCAGTGACACTTTTTGAATTTCTTAACTTATCGAAGTATCAAATGGAAAACAACACCAGCAACTGCAACAGCAACAGCAGACGTGAAGCTGACGTTGCATAAATGGAAAAAGAAATATTTACCGTGCCACGGGCTCATGATGAAACCTTGTTGCAGTCGTAAACATAACACAAATAATTTGCCAAAGGGCAAATAATGCAATAAACCAAAACGTGCCACGTGAAAAGTATTTCACAGAACGAAAAGCGAATAGAGTACAAAATCTGCGCATATGTCATTGCAATTGCTTGTTAACATGTTTTATGACAACAATATGGGTTAAGTTCAATACAAACAGTCAGCACAAAGCAAAATTCAATGTATAAAGGACTTCAGACAGCTGTTTAATTTCTCCTCAACTATTATATCTATTTTCTGAGTGTAAGGCATGACATCTTTAGTTATTGCAATGCAGCAAAGTTGTCATTCAATGCCATTCGGAACTCTGATTGAAGTAAACGAGAACTAAAGCAGAGCAAGAGGGAAGCACTTAGTGGCCTGTAATAAGCTTATATATAGTTGAATATTCTCTGAATGGCTTGCGCACAAAAGCTTGGACCTTGGAGTTGTCTCAATGCCAATTCATAACGCAGCTCGGAATTTTCTTGGGAAACTGCAGCGTTCAATTCGCTCGCTTTTGATATCAATACAAGTGAAGCAAAGAAGGACTTGGCAATAAATAAATAACCCTAACGAAGCAGTCAAAACTACAATATCAAACAACTTGAAACTCATAACGAATAGAACGACAACAACAACAGCAGCAACAATAACAACGACAACTTCAACTGCTACTGGGCAAAATGTCCTTTTGCTAGTTTTTGCAGCTGCAGCTGGAATATCTTTTAGTTTCAGATGAAAACTCTATTTCAGCTTTGCATTTGTTTATTTATTTATTTGTGTTATTTGTTATTCATTTATTTGCTTTCACTTTGCTCACTCATTTCGCCAGCACTGGATATGCCGAGAGAGAAGGCGAGAGAGCGGGCAAGGAACATTCTTCTCTCTTTCCCTCTTTCTGTCGGCAGCCATTTTGTACGCGACGCCTCAGGTTATGCTTCGCAGCTGCGGCGGCAATTAAATAAGACGAACGTAAATAAATTTAATTATTTTTACAATTTACTGAAGAGCCGCGCAGAGCCCGGCAGAAGTCAGCAAAGAAAAACAATTCACATTTTCAAGCTTTTCCCTCAGAATATTTCGCGCTGGCTGCCCTTAAGCGAAACAAGTTGTCGTGTGTGTGTGTGTGTGTGTGTGTGTGTGTGTGTGTGTAAGTGTGTGTGTGCATGTCTGGGTGTCAAATGAAAAACTACCAATACATATCAAATTAAATGAAATGCGATCGTATCAGTTAACAAGACAGTCGCAAGCGTTACCCAAACTAATTGAATTCTGGTATCAAAAAACGTAAAACTAAGAGAAACTCAGTTCAAAGCGCTGCTGGCGACATGTTGTGTGTTGTGTGTGAGTGTGTGCGAAAGAGTGTATGTGTGTGTGCTCGCGGGTAGCTGTAAGCCAGCATGCTTATAGCCATGGCTAGCACGTGTCGGTTCAATTAAATGTGGCAAAAAGCAAACTGTGATCAAAGTCAAAAACAATTCAACTCAAAATGTCAATAAGCATAACGAAGTATTCGTAAGGAAAATTAAATTTGAGTCGTCAGCTCAATCGAAATTTGCAATAAAAAAAAAAAAAAAGAGTGAATGTGCATGGCTATAGATACCCTGTACTAAAATCAAAATGCAAGTAATAAAAGAGATAACTACTGAAATGCCTTGCAAACATTTCAATGATACTGTTATACCCTAATAATATAAAGGGTATTTAAATTGACTTTAAAACAAGCCACAATAAATGCTTTTTCATTTTATATTACGCTCAACTTTTCAGCTTTATTGCAAACTTCATCAGCGGCAAGTTTTTAAGTGGCCAGCGAAAAGCAACAACAACAACAACAACAACATAAAGAGCAGCAAAACAACAAAAACATCAACAAAATTTAACAGCAAAATTAATAAAGCGAAACTTTATTCGCAACTGCAAATCAAGTAACTAACTCGACCAAAGCATTATGGCCAAATTACTTTTTATGAGTTCATTTCCTTTTCAATACGAAGAGTCCAACCCAAAAAATAAAAATAATCTATATAAGAAAACAGGGAAAAAACAGGAGTAAAATAAAAGAGAGAAATATATTTGGTATTTTCTCGCAAATAAAATGCCACTCACATCAATGAATCGACGAAAGTTGAGTGCAGAGCGCAGAACGCAACTCGCAATTCGAAACAAAACTTGAACCACGGCACAAGTGGATGAGCGGATGCTGGGTAGTTCTATGGGTTGGTCAGTGGCACAATTGGTGGTGGCTGAGCCCTTCGCCATAGTCAGCAAATTGCGGTCTCCAGGCTGTCAAGTACCTGATGATGTTTAGTTAAGCTGCTGTTGCTGCCGCTGCCGCTGCCGCCGCCGCCTGAGCGTCTGCGCTGCGTAGTCGCGACGTCGGCGGCGTCCAATGATGAAATTACAACATTAGCAAACTAATCGTAACCACTTTAGATGCCAGCAACGTTTTCACTCATGCCTCTCTCTCTCTCTCTGTTTTTTTCTCTCTTTCTCTCTCTGTAAGGTAGCTATAGAAATGTCTGGGCTCTCAACCAGCGCGCTGACGAATGAAAAGCAAATAAACAACACGACCAAAGTTTTGGAATCGTGTGTTCTACCTCTGGTTTACAGTTGGAATTGAGAGCCACAGAGTTGACTACAAACGGGTATAGCTGACTTGCTAACACTTGACTCTATATATATATCAGGCATTTGTCATTATTCTCTTATATGCAAGACATGCACAAAGAATTCCCTGTGCCAATATACTCTTCGGCCTGTAGCTCACAGAGCAGGAAAAGCGACGCAGCTGAAAATAAAGCAATTTCGAGAGGTGCGCGTGAGCCAAATGAAATGAAATGAAATGAAATTCATCAATAAATTTCCGCAGGATCAATGCGTATTGGTTGCCATAAATAGCCCTGAGCAGGCATTACATATTGCCATCTGCTGCTTGGGTAGATTTGGCTGCGGAAATTGTTTGTACACAGTCAACACAGTAAACAGTGCAACGGAAATGCTTTGCTTAATATATATGTATATATATTTATATATAAATGAATGTGCACAGCAGTTGGCTAGTTGAACAGAGCTCTGAGAGTAGGCCACAAGCACTGCTGGGTTGCCTCTACTTGGCTTCATGGAAACAATTCAATATCGACAATTGCTCGAATTCAATGAATATACACAATCTCTCAACAATTCTCACTGTGCGACTCGTGAGGCAACGCATAAAGTGCACTCGAGGGAATTCTCAAACAGGTAGCAAGACAACAAAAAATTGAACACCTCCCAAAACCAAATACTCTCGCGTCTGTGCGTGTGTCTGAGTGCTCTCTGCTCACGTAGTCAGATACTAAACGCCATTCCAATAAACATAGAAATGTGTAATCACTGCTCATCAATTGGCAGCAGGTGCACTGGAAAAAATGATCAGCTACAGATTATTTGAATATATGAATTATAGAATAATTTATAACTTGCTTCGATTGGAGAGTAAAGTATAAATCAGTAGGAAAACTAAATGTAAGGGAGAGCATGAGGAGATAAGAAAACTCACGAAGAAAAAGGGATAAGGAGTGATGTTGGATTGAATATATATGATAAGTTGAGATCTGAATTAAAAGATGGATAGACCAAGGCAATCATTAAAGAGAGTAACTTAAAGTAAGTTGCCAAATTAGCTAACCAATTTGATTGACTTGGTAATTGAACTATTTGGCTAGAGAATTTGAACAATTGGACAACCTTTTCCTTTTCGTTGCTAAGACAATCCTTTCAGGATTTTATGTGCGCCAGCTGCGTTTGGCTCTTGTCTCTTGTTTAGTAGCTGATCAAGAGGAGCATTATGTTTAATTGCTGTTCACCGTCAAGTTTTGGCCATAAACATTTTAACTAGGCCCATAAACTGTCTAATAGAGGCCATCAAATCGTTTTGCATGATTTATGGCACATTGCTGCCCACATTTTTCTTGCCATGTAGCATAAAAATGTTGTAAAACTGTGTAGAGAAAAACATGCTCTCGTATGGGAATATAACGCGCTGCAGTAATTGGAGGCAGTAGCACATGTAGAACACCAGCAGGAGCAGCAGCAGCAGCAGTAGCAGCAGCAGCAGCAGCAGTGGCAGAGGCAACTCCCCATTGACGCTTAATCAATACCCAAATCATATCGCACAGGAACAATGAGCAAGAGACAAGCGGAGTGGGCGGAGGGGGACAATGCAATATAAATATTTGACGTGTGAGAACGTTTGGCTTTTATGGCTGCCCGAATGGAAGAAGCCGCCTGAGAGCCAGTTGCTTGTTTGTGTGTGTGTGTGTGTGGCAAAGTGAGTTGTTTAGCAGGCGACATAACAATTGCAGATTTAGTGAAATTGCTTTTAGCCCCGGTCCACACCACGCCCACAACTTGAGTGTGCGCTGCTCGTGTCATCGTGTTCTAATCAAATGGAACTCGACGCATAATGGCGCAAATTGCGCTTTTATGTAGGCTGTCGAATTGTGCCCGCCCCCAGGCCACCCCTTCGCACACACACCATTCTCTTTGTACGCTGTACTTTAGCTAGGTACTTTGTGCAGCACATCTGTCAGATGGTTAAATACCCAACTGTGTTAGACCATCTGGAAGTGGATACCGCCCCCAAATTAGCGCCCAAGCGTAGCTCGATTCGACTTCCCAGTTTCGATCCAAATTGAAAATAAAATGTGGCACGTAGAGAGCATCGCATGCGGTTCATTGGTAATTCATTTATGCGCACATTTGCTGTGGCCGTCCGTTTGTCTGTCTGTCTGTCTGTCTCTCTGCCTGCCAGTCAGTCAGCCAGCTCGTCCGTTGGCCCTGCTGCAGGTGTTTCGCATAAGAAATGGCTGCCATCGATAGGGAGCGCCGCATTACACGTAATTTATACTTTTTGGCAGCTACTTTGGCCTCGAGTCGCTGCTCCGGCAGCCCGGCACAGCCCGGCCAGTCACCACGCACGACTTGACGTCATGATAATGTATCGAATTCATTTTCCACTTGTTTTGCTTGCCAACTTGCCATCCGCACCCACACACCCACACCCACACACACACACGCACACATGTTACCTGGAGGCATTCGCTCTGGCGCCGTTTGGGCAGCTTCTCTGGGCATTTCTTTTGTATGTATATGTTGTTGTTGCTTTATTCACGTCTTTCCATGCCAACGTTTTGTTTGGCAAATATCAAAAACGCTTTCGACACATTCCACATTCATACTCAATTACCTACGTGGCAGTTTTTTGCTTGCCTGCTGGAAAGGTGGCATGCCACCTGGCCGAGTCCTCAAAGCGCTGCTCTTTTCCCGCTGCCGCTGCCGCTGTCGCTGCTGCCACTGCTGCTGCTGCTGCTGCTCGGTTTGCTAACTGAGTATTTCATTTTAAGGAGTATGTGGCAGGCTTTAAGTAGAATAGATCTAGCTATGCATTAAATATTTATTACAGGGTATTTCGTAAGTCCATTCAGAGTACTGCAACGCTCATACACTCGACGTGAATTGTAGAACTTTTGTTTTGTGCTTTCTGTTTGAGTTCGCCAAGCCAACGTTCAATGACTTGGCCAGGCCAAAAAGTTTGTTGCAAATATTTGACCATCGACCGCGCACAGGCAAGCACTCCATTTCCGCCCCAGACCCACCCCAGAGAGTAACAGAGTGAGAGAGGGGTGAGGGGAGCGGCCTGTGTGTTGGCTTGTTGCCGACCGGTTTGGCACGTTTGCTTTACGCTATTCGCCGAATTTCATTCCAATGCATTTATTTATTTGACTTCTTTTTGGACTTTTGCGTTGCCTGGACAAATAAAACAAGTTTTACACAAATATCTGCAATTTCTATGCTGCACAGCAATGTGCGTGTGTGTGTGACTCTGTGAGTCTATGAGTGTGTATGTGTGTGTGTGTGTGTGTGTGCTTGTTTATGTGTAGCTGACCAACTTTAAATTATTAATATTAAAATTGCTTTTATGGAGCTTCGCACAACTCGTAAATTTAACTTTGAATAATTTGCTGCGCTCGGCAATCGCAATCACATGCAGCCAGTCGTACAATATATACACTGGTGCCCATTGCCATAAAAATAATATTCTGCTTTGCCAGTTCACTAAATCAATCATAATCAATATTGGAATTTCTATGAATATATTGTAAAATATTGCCAACGGACGCTAATATAAAGCTCACATTGATTAAGGCAGGCAGAGAATGCACTTTGGCCAGCAGACAAGTCTAATAACTATCATGAAGTGATTGCACATATGAATACATGAATAACTTGTATATAAATAAGTTGTGTGCAGAGCTTGAAATATTTTCAATAAAGATATATATTTATGGAGTGCACATTTTGGAGCTTGGCACAGTGGCAGCAACAAAATCTAAATCTGTGAATAGTTGAAGCTCTCAAGTTTATTGAAATGAGAAGAGGTACTTGAACACTTTACATTAGAAACAGATTTTTACATTATTTTTTGGCTCTTCAATTCAATTCTAATCGATATAATTCATGCATATTATATATGGAATCGTCTAACTCACTTTCAGTCTGCTATCTACATTTGCAACAAAGTATATACTTTATATATGTATATACTCTTTATGTCAGCTCAGCTATAAGCTTTCTACATTGTCCTTTTAGACAATTAAAGTGTATTCGCTTGTCAATTAGTTTCCATCGCACATTTTTCTATTTTTTTTTTTCAGCCATATTTTTCTTTGCCCTTTTTGCACGCCACAAAACACACAAATTCACTCAGCAAAATTGTCGGCTGCGTTCGCTGATTGATATATTGACCGACTGATTGATTGATTGATTGATGGTTGCACGCTCTGCGATTAGTTGCGCTAAAAGCGTTGAATGTGCTAATTAAATTGACATTCGCCTGGTGGCCATAGCCCAGAGTTTGCCCGCAAGCAGCTGCCCGCTATCAGTCAATTGAGCTCACCTGCACAAACACTCACACGCAAACACACACACACACACACCTTTGGCAATCAGAACGTTTTGTGCCTTTTAGTTGTTTATGTATATTTCAAATGGAGTTTGTAATTCAATCGGACGCGAAAGCCAAAACAGAAACAAAAATAACAACAATTGTCGACGTCGAAGCGGAAGCTGACGTCGCTTGTTGTCAATATTTGTTTTTGTTGCGTTTTAATTATTTTTACGCCCACCTGGGCACGCCCTTGAACGGAAATTGCATAGTGTCGCAGCAGCAACAGCAACAGCAACAGCAGTCCGTTTTGGCTTCATTGCATTTTTGTTTTAATTTAATTGAATTTTGAAATATGTGTTGGCCATTTTGTAGTTTTTGTTGTCGTAAATGCAATTAATTCGAGCATTTTTTGAATTGTTCCATCGAACCGTGCGCGGCGCTGTTTGTTGCTGTAGCTGCAATAAATTTACCACACGTTAAGCATAAATCAAATGCATTAAGAATCAGCCGCCTGCTGCCCCGGAAATTGTTAATTAAATGAGTTGTTGTTGTTGTTGTTGTTACTGTTGTATTGTTGCGTGTCGCATTTTTATAGCAGCTATCAGCAGACCTAGCAGACCTGGTAGACCTGGCAGACCTGGCAGAGCGACCTGGCAGACCTAAATCATGTTCAAACTTTTTATTGGGCATTTTAATCGTGGCCTAACTAAAACGTTTTGTTAATTTGTTGCAATCAAGCTGGCGCACGTGGCGTATGCGCAATTTGCATGCCGCTTTATTGATATGCCCGCACGCCATTTACTAAATTATACATATACGATATATATGCACGTATGTACATGCATTCGGATCGAATATTCGCATGCTCAATTTCATTCAATTTATAATGGTCAAGAGAGATTTCAAAATAATTGCCGAACAAGCAAAAGTTTTTTTGTTGAAATTTCCGCAAGAGCTTTAATTGCTTTAGTCCCGTGGTCAAGTGTAAATACAATTATTATATTTTTCCAATATATTTACGTTTTTCACAGTTACTTTAACGTGAGCTCTTCCCTTGCTTGAAGCTGCTATTAAATATTTACGGTCATGATTCTTTAATTTGAGGCTGTTGCCTTGACTAGCTTGATATATAATTGGCTTTTAAATATTGTAGTACCTACAGCTGGCTGGCAAGCAAGCATGCAAAACTTTGCCTTCACTCTTGCTCCTGTACATACATACATATATGTATATGTATATGTGTATATATTAAATTTTTGACTGCAACTTTATCAGATTTGCTTCATTTTACATGCATGCAATTTGCTAACCGTCTGCTGCTCTGGCTGCAACTGTATCTCTCGGATGTATGTAGTTATTTTAGCTGCCTTCTGTGGAGCTCAGCATTTAAGTTTTTGCCATTGCCTCGGCAACGACCCATGGCCATGGGGCGTATACGCAATATTATTTCATTTGATAGAATATGGCAAACGAGAAGCGTTTGCGGTAACTTTGGCCGGACAAAATAAAAAAGAATTGTACAGCAAAACTTTTGTGCAAACTAATTGTTAATTGAAACAAAATCCCGTCTATTTGTTGGCACTGCAATTGCCAGCTATTCACTGGCTGCAGGCAAAGCGAGGCACTTGCCGTCAAACAAATGCCAACAATTAACTATGCCAACAATAAAAGCGAAACTTAACTTAACTAAATGCTTTGGCCATGCCAGCCGCTGGCATAAATATGAATACAGCACAGGGTAGTGGGCGATGGGAGTTTGGGGGCGTGGTACTTACCGCTCAGCACAATTACAATCACAGCGAGCAGGAGCAGCCAGGCCATGCCGTTGCTCTCGGCCATATGGAGTGGCGGCATGGTGACAGCGGCGACAGGAACAACAACCGGAAATGCAGTAAGCCTGCTCCTGGCCCCTGGTACTCGGTCAGCAGCGAGTCGTTGAGGGTAGCGGGGGTGAGTTGACGGTATGCCTTTGTTTTAGGTCTGCCTTTGGCTTGGTCTGAGTGTCTGAAAATTTTCTACGCTGGCAGCAGCAATAACCAAGTTAGCGACGTCATCATCAACATCAAGAGCAGCTGCTGCAACAGCAACGTCATTATTGGCGTCTGCTCACGCTCTCTATTAACTTGGCCAATTGCCAAGCCGGGGCACAAAAGGCAACTCTGTTTTGGCCCAGTAGCAAAGTCGTGCGCTGTTTGCTTTTTCTATTGCCCAGCCACTGTTTTATGCGCGATGCTTGTCTGTAAATAAAGAGACAGAGAGAGAGAGAGCATGAGAGTCAGGTAGTGAGAGAGATGCTGTGTGAGTAGGGGCAGCAGTTAAGTTCTGTTTGTGGACTGACATGAAAGTTATTGCTGTGACAAAAATACTTAAAATGTAGGTGAATAATAGCAGCAGAAGCAGGAGTGGGAGCAGAGACCAGCTGCCTCCCAGTCAAATGCACTGCCATTGCCACGCCTCTGCAGCGCTTCCTTTTAAATGAAAATGAAAAAAGAAAAACGAAAACGAAGACGAAAACGGAAATGAGAGCGAAACGATAATGGCACACGCCGCCTGCATAATGATATAGCCAATGGCCGGTGGTTCCATTGTGGCACGGCTTGCTTTTTATTTTTCTATTACGCGATTTTCAGCCAGCGACTCGCGACCAGCTATGCAATTTAATTTGCCAAAAATAGTTACTTACATTCACTTATCTAGCATTAGCCCCCTCCTCATCTGCTTTGCCCATCCATCAAGCTTAAAGCGTAATAGAAATAATTGACAAATCCTCCCAACGTTCAGCTCTGATTACTATGCAGCATAATTACTGTGAATGTGCAGCTCGTCTGACTGGCTGATCGATTCATTCCCATTTATGTTCAAATAATGAGAGGCGCGCATATTTATAATGCATACGCTATGTGCACACTCAGCATATACAATTTCCCCTCGTCACAGCTGCCGCTCGCAACATGAGAACATTTTCGAATTTTTTCGCATTTATCTAGTAAATTTATCCGGCGTTGGCTGCCATTATTTGCCATTTGGCATGGCAATGGGCATAATTCTAATGCACGGATATTATGTGTTCGTCGTCTGTTCATGCAAATTACACCATTCCCTCATCCCTACTCCCCATCCTCGCCACGGCCCAAGCAGTCTGTGCACTGTACTTATTGTTGGCAAACGGAAACGGAGCAGCAAAAGCCCCCCAAAAAAGGAATTTTTATTATTGTTAGCAATTGGTTTATGCCTGTATCTGTCTGTATTTGTGTGTGGCAGTGGATGCGGGTGTATATGCAAGGCCTCTGCATGTGTGTGCGTATGTGTGCGTGGGCCAGGCTTTAGACTTCGGAAAGCAATTTGCCACGCACTGTCAGTGAAGTTGAACGCGATGGAACATTTCTAATTTTCAGCTACGAAAAATTTATAAAAAAAAAGGCAAAGCCCAAGGCAAAGTTAGTGAAAAAAAGAAGATGCAGAAAAAGAGCGAAATACAATAACACACAAAAATAAAATAGCATAAAAATAATAATAGAAGAGCAGAAAAATCAGCCATTCAGAAATTTACATAAAGCTCAACTCGCATGCATGTAATTTGTAACAGACATAGAATTGCTTTTACTTTCAGCTCGCCTTTGTTGCCAAATTCACATTAATCAAACAAAACATTTTAAACCTCTCACTGAGTATGTATAAATAGCTTTTGAGTGTTTTTTTTTTTTATAGTTTTTCTGTAACATGGAATTCATAAAAACTTTTTTAGATTTTTTGTTTCAATAATAATAAAAAACTCGAGCAAAAGCCTCATTAGGCATAATTCAAAAATGTCATATATTTATTTGAACATGAATAAACGTATGAATAATCTGTTGACAAGCATTTGAAAAGTACGTGGCATATACTTAATCTGTCAAGAGTTCAAAGTGCATTTGGCGTGCCTCTGAGCCATTTGGATGTCAGACATTTTTGCTTCTTTTATAATTATTCAAAAGCAGGCAACACCAACACCAACACCAACCAAACACCAGCACCAAGGCCAACAACAACATCAGCAACAACAACAAGAAAATTTATATAACATTATAAAGCAATTTGCAGTAAATCACCAAAGTGCGGCGCGCGTGTTTATAAATCACAAGCAGCTCTGTTAGTCGCAACCCGTGCGGATTCCCAGCGCCCAACCCAACCCGGTATTGCCCCGCCTCCCGATTGCCAAGTAACGCCCACAGCCCAGTCCCGAACCCTGTATGCTTTAGTTAGAAGCTGTTGGCAGACCAAAAATCGAAATGAATAATTAATATGTCGCGCCTGCGGACGACCCGAACAGAGACGGACGGAGACTCAGCTCCACATGCTATGCTAGCAGAGGGCAGCATCAAAAATGAAAACCAACCAAAAAAAAAAAAAGAAGAAAAAAAGAGGAACGTTGGCAATTTGCTGGTTTCCAGTAATGTAAACAAAACAGCGCCAAAATCCAAAAGAGAGAAAAGAAAAACAAAGCCAGAGCTCATGTGAGGCCCCAACGGCGTCAACTGAGCCGGGCCCAAGCCAAGCGCATCCAGTATCCCAGCCCTGACTGCTGGCAAGTGGCAAGAAGAGGCAAAAAAGGCTCGACGAGATTGACAAATTTGCTAGAGCGACAGCGGCGTCGGCGTGGGTGGCGGCTGAATGAATTTTTCATTTATGACAATGTTTACGTAATTTGACAGCCAAAACAATTTTCGTACTCTATTTGCTGTGGCGCACGCTGATCTTCCGCATGGGCGTACGCAAATGGACTGTCATTTATTGTTCTAGTCCAACAGCACAGCACAGCATAGAACACTTTTGGCCAATCAGCCAAAGCATTCAGTTTGTCCTGTCTAATCAAATGTATGTTTCTCCCTTTCCCTCTCTGTATGTGCATTTGTGAGTTGCCTTTAAGCCATTTTAAATGGCTAGCGATTTGCTTGAATGTTGTGACATAAAAGTGCAATCTATAGTCCATTTAGTGGGCACTGGATTAGCAGATTTAGCCAGCACGAGTAAGTAGCCACAGCTAGTTGCAGTAAGCCGTTCATTGTGTTTAACTTAAATGGCTTTGCCACGTACAAGCAGATGAAAAACTATAGAGTGAGGGAGAGAGAGAAAGAGTGAGAGACGAAGAGACAGATATTTAATCACGCAATTGAATTTTTTAGGCATTCGAAGGGAAGTTAAGCTATAGATGACAGCTTTGCTACAGTCTGTAAAAAAATCAGAGTCTCAAATATCTGTTAACCATTTCTCCATGTTTACAAGGGAGAAGAGAGAGAGAGAGAGAGATCGGCTAAGCCATCGAAGAACTGAAATTACAGAGAATAAATCTCAGTCTCAGCCCAAGTCAGAGACAATGGCTGATTCAAAAGCACAAGCGGAAGCAAGGGAAAACGGAAAAAAGGGAGTTTAAGCCTAAGTCCATGCCAAAGACAGAGACAGAGTTTGCAGCAGAAGCAGAGGCTGCTTATCTACTTACTTACTGAGCCTCATTTTGCGAGCGTTAATCGTATCGCTCACAAAATGATGTTCGGGCAATGAGCATTATCCAAATAGTCGAAACTCATGCTCAGAGCGAGAACGAGTGAGTGTGAATAGATTCAGTTGAATTCGTGAAGACTCAAACGAGAGAGTTATGGTAAAAATTGAGGTAATTATTAATATTTATTATTTATTTAGCATACTTACTTAGCATACTTCTATTTAATATTATGCCAGCTGCTACTCTCCTTCTGTTTAACTATTTGGCAAAAGCATTCATACCCTCAATTCAGCTAGATTGATGGGCGGATTCAAGTTGAACAATTTAATCGGCATAGTTAAAGCCCATTTCAGTGCTTTGATCCCATAACTTTTTGGGCATCGTTTGTCAAACTTTATGCTAATTTGGCCAAATTGAGCGCTGTTGGTAATTGAAAGGCAGCTAGAACAATAATCGTGACAATGATCTGGCTGACCTTGACATCGAATCATTAGTCAAACCATTGCAGCCAAACGACAAACAAGCGGAATTGAAACATGGGGGAGCAGAGCCAGAGAGAGAGAGAGAGAGAGAGAGAGAGAGAGAGATGGGAGGCAAGTGGAACGAACATAGATTCTAGTTTGGAAGAGAGAAAATTATTGTTTTGCTCAATTTGGAGGCGCTTTGTTTGGAGTCTGTCGCTTCACGGCATATTAAACCACATGAATAAATTACAATTGCAAATAGGCAATTTCCTACACTTCCTTCCCATTGACATTGCCACACTGTGCAGTAACCGCAAATGGGGCGTGGCCAGAGGGCCGGTCGGTTCGTCGTCTGTCGGTCTGTTGGTCTGTTGGTCGGTTGGTCGGTTGGTCGGTTGGTTGGCCGATTTCTTGTTGTTAACTATGGAGTCGGTTTGTTGGTCTATATAACGTCTAATTTGCAATTTTGTTTAATTGTTTGTGGCTTTGGATTTTGACATAATTCGATGTTTGCTGCTGTTTGTTGGTGTTGTTCTGATCTTGCCACGCCCATTGCGCCGCACTGACTCACTTGCTTTTCGGCATGTCGTGCAGACATGTTGTTTTTGTAATTGTCGTTGCTGTTTGTGTTTTGCGTTATTTGCGGTTTTAGTTCGGGTCAACATCAATGAGCATTGGCACGCACGCACTCACCCACACAGCACTCCACAGAGCCACAGCGCTCATTGGGGTCTCGTTCGGTTAGTGGTTTCCGCTCGAGCGACGTCATCTCTTTAACTCACTCCAGTTGGCGCTGCTCCCCCGCTGGCCAGCCGCGTGCCTTGCCTAAATTATAATAAAAGGTTTCATTGCGGCCAGCTCGAAATATGCGGCAGCTCACTGCTGTGCTATTCTTTGCCTTGCTTTGCTTTGCTTTGCCAAACGCTTTCAGCAATTAAATAAATGCCAACGAGTAGACAAAGGCCAGCTCAACTCAGCTGCTGGCCCACCCACCAATCAATTGGTATTTCGGTCGGGTAGAAGCGCGGTCCGTCTGTCACAATAGCCACAATAGTTGCGAGCATTAGCGAGTCAACTCTTTGCCGTGCGCTGCAAAGTATGCAACGAGTTTTTGGCCGGCTCTCAAAGGCACTCAAGCGCAACTTCAATGGCATTGTCAATGTGCTTGGCAGCCCTCGGGCACTCCACAAATTAGCTGTACGATTGCCTTGCACTTAGTACACTTCCTTTTCTTTCTGTGTATACTTTTCAAAATTGGCTTTCACACGCCATTAGCATTTAATTGCAACTGCAGCTGCTGCTGTTGCTGCTGTTGCTGCTGCTGTTGCTGCTGCTGCTGTTGCTGTTGCTGTAGCTGCAGCTTGGCTCGCCTGCTGTTTCCATGTTGACCTTGTTAACAAGCGCATTTGGCTTAAACAGCGAACACAGCACGACTTTAACAGAGCTGCTGCTGCTGGGTGGGCGGTAGGGCGGCAGGGCGGGGGCGCAGTCATTTGAGAAATCAAATATTATTCTTATTACTGCAATTTAAACTGCGCACATTTACAGAAGGGGCGCGTGCCATTCGAGCTATTCGATAAGCGAGCGTTCAACAGAAATTTACCAATTAAATTTGCCCTTTTTCTACAGATGACGCTTAAGTGGGGTCCCAAAATTAAACCCATCTATAAACTGAAACTGAAAATTTACATATAAACGAGTTAAAGTGCTCACTGAATGCCTTCTAAATGTCATTCTGATGGATGTATATATATTTATATATATATATATATGCTGACAATTGAATTGGAAAAGGCGTCCCCACTTCAGCCACTTCAATTGAAAATTGTGTGCGTAGCTTAAGGAAAATGTTGCCACAGAAAGCAATACACAATCAAATTCCGATGCCGGCGAAACGCATTCGGCATAGAGAAGCCCTGAATAGAAGAAGGAATAGGACCAGGAATAGGAATCGGATTCGGAATCGTAACAGCGTTTTCAGTGATTGTTAGATGACGATGGCTCAATATCTTCGTCACCATCGGCATCGGCATTGCTATCGTCTATTCGAGTCCCGTTCCCAGTGCCACAAAGCCCAACGCTTGTTGCCATTGATGTTTTGCTGTGCACTCGAGTGTGTTTTCTTTCGTAATGGAATTTATTAATATTTCATTGTGTGGCAAGCGAATCCGAAGGGGCTGCCAAGGGGCGCCACTAGGAGACGCCGTGTAAACGACAAGTGTATTTGTGATTGCTGCTGCGAGGAATGTCAACAATTGCCACAGGCATTTTCTATTTCCATTGAAACCAACAGCCAACCACTCATTCGGCATATTTTATTTGTGGCCTTGAAGTTTCATTTAGTTTCAAATCAATTAGAAACTAAACAATTGACTTAAAGTGCTGATAAATAAATTGATTTCCAATTGATAAGTTCGCAAAATTAAAGTAATTGATAGAAAATTAAATTAAGTGCCAAGAAAACATTATCGCAAACTGTGGTTTCATTCAAGCCATTTACTTGACGAGCTGCGCAAAGAGTGCTAGACTAGCAGATACTCTGCATAGACATACTTTTACTCATATTATTAGACTTGAAATCACAGGATATTTATTGTATTATCAGCACACATTTAAATTGAATTGCTAAAATATTTCAAAATTAATGCATTAGCCGAGACTTAACGTATTTACAAAATATTTCACACTCGATTTGCTTTAACTGCAAAATTGTGAATTGCATTAATAACTGCCAAAAGGATGCTGAGTGGTTTTTGCCCAAAATTAAGCTCAGATTGTTATTGTTGTTGATGCTGCTGATGCTGTTGATGCTGTTGATGCTGCTGCTGCCAGCCAGCATGAATGCATTATTCATATGGGTGCCGTTTTTGGCTAAAAACTTTCAGCAGCAAAGAATTCTTGTTGACCAACAAAGCGCATAATGCAAGTTTTGCCAAATGGAGGAGATGTGGAAGGCCGTTGCGAAATGCTCCATAATCATTTCAAATTCCACAACAAACAGCAAAAATCAAATTTGAGAACTTGTAAGAAATATCGTACACGACATGCTCCACACTGCACTAACTCTTGGCAACTCGTGGCTTCTTTCCCACCTCACGCTCTCTATCTCTCACTCTCTCATTCTCTTTCCCTCTCTCTCTCTCTGACTCTCTCCTTCTCTAATCTGTAGGAAAGTTTGCTGGCATGGCCAACTGAATGGAATACGAATTTCTGGTGCAACGCACAAAAAACCGATGTAGCAACTGAATATGAAGCATGGTATGAAGATGCCCTGGTGGCAGAACATGAAGAACGTTGCGAAGCGGGGAGAGGAAGGCGAGAGAAAAAAGCACTTGTGATTTCAGAAATCAGAGCTGGCTGGGCGTGGGTGGGGCTGGCGTCTTGCTTAGACCGCCCGTTGCTCGAACAATATGAAAATAATAAAAACAGTTTCATAAATCAAGAACATGATAACGAAAACTCTGCATAAAACTTGAGCAAGGCTAAAGTCGAACACTGAAAAATGCAAGCGACGTAAGGAATGCCTTCAGCCTTCTCCAAATGCAATTCCTCCTCCTCCTCCTCGTAATCCTCCTCATCCTTCACCTCCCCTGTCTGTACGCTTAGCACAAAACAAAATCGAAAGTTAAGCTCATGCAAAGACGGAAATCAACTCGAACAACAGGAACTGTCTACACATCTCTGAGATCCTTCAATGCCTTGCGTGGAAAATGTACAAAAATAAGTTGCATTGCTGTCGAGCTGGCATCAGCACGTGCTCCAAATACTTCACATCTGTGAAGGTACTTAACCTACCTTCACATAACTAGAACTATTTTTATTTTTGTCTGCGAATAATAATTAAATTAAAGGCAATTTATTGAATCCATCTATGATTTATCCAATACTGTATGCAGCGCAAAGTGCTTATTTATTCAACCCTCTAACGATTTCGTCTGCTATTGTTGTCGATTGACTGCGCAGTCCAATGCATTATCATGTCTTTTGCCAGCCACGCCCCTACGTCCACAATCGCCCCAAATGCAATTTCGCGCCAACAAACTGCAATCGTCTGTCGATCTATCAACGAGCCGTAGCGCAACTGTTTATTTATCTGGTGTTGCGCTAGCTGACTGGCTGGATGGCTGGATGGCTGGCTAGCAGGTCCTGCTGTGCAGTGAGATAGTGATTTGTTGTCCTGCCTGAGCTGACTGTGCATACAAAATTACTGACAAGGACGTCGACGACGCGGCCAGTTAATGTGAAAAATGTGCGCAGAAAGTGGCGTGCATGCATAGATTTACATTGGCATGGGATTGGAGTTGGCCATTTCTGCGTCAGCTCCGGAATTCGTTTGCACCCAATCGCATATGCCCCATTGATTTACATCCCAGCGGACGTGGGGCGTGGCACGCTGAATGGGCTGGGCTGGGCTGGGCTGCGATTGACGTTGGCAAAACAAATCAACGTTGGCTGCCTGACTTTAAGCCGACACAAAGCCGCTCAGTAATGCAATTAGGCTAACGCCTCGAAAGCCACTGCCCTGTAATAGAGACAAATGGGGAGTATAGACGCATGACTTGCTAAGCTTCAGCTGTTAACATCTTTAATCTCTATTTGTTATTCATTGGTTTAAAGACTCTCCCACTATTCAGTTTGACATCTTCCTCTCTCTAGCTCCATCTAGGCATCGATTAGCTCTAGTTTTGTGAGCTGCCAGCCTCTGGGCAAATATTTGCACAGCATCCGTTTAAAGGCAATCAGCAACAGAAGTCAGTGCAACAATTGCCCAGCCTCAAGCACTGTTCATTAGGCTGGCAGTCTCGACTCTGTTAATGGACCACATTAGACACAAAATGCGAGCCCATTTATAAGAGCCCGCACGAGTAAGGTAAACACACACAAACACAAACAAGCACACACTCATTCACACACACCCACAAATCTCTGGCCGTATGTTGGGCTCATAAATGCGCAATTTATGGACAATAATTGGCAATAAGCGGCACACAGCTGTCGTCGAGACGCCCGGGCACATTTGCACAGCCAAGCATAATCAAATATGCTGCTTCTTCCAAAAAAGGGAAGGACATGCACAACGAGTTGTGTATTTGCAGACTTGGCTTTAATTTGGGGCTAAAGTGGCCTAGCTGAAGCCGCCTCAAGCAACATCATTTGCACTGCAAAAGCTGTTGCAACGTTACGTACAAACTTCCCAATGAAATGATGTGCCTAATGCCAGCACCGAGAGCAACTCCTGAAAGCTGTTGCCTAATTTATTGTTGCTTCAATTCATATTAAATTGCAAATTGGACAGTTTGCAAATTATTCCATGTAATTTCACACTGATTGCAAACGAATGTATGCAGAGTGTGCGGGTATTTGGTTACCTAACAAACAGACCTCGTATATCCAAAGTCAGTCGCATTTTGATGAATTGCCTATAATTAACTCATTTTTCACATCATATCAAGTGCTTTGCTGAATTTGTTGCCTACTTTTCAGCGCCAGTTACTTCTGCTTTTGAGCGCAGGCAGTAAGAGTAATTTTGAACACTTGTTAACATGCCTCAATCAAGTAGAAATTGAATCAATGTTGTTATTAAATTTTAAACAATTTCCAAATGGTCGCCAACCGCAGCCGCAGCCACAGCCGCAGCCCGAGCGCATCGCCTTTGTTGTGCGAGATATGTGTGTGTATGTGTGTGTAAGTGTGTGTGTGTGTGTGTGGGAGAGCAATTGCCGGCAGCGCTTTAAATGCAATTTAAAACGCCGGAAAGCCGCAAATTTCCGTTATTCATACAAAATTAAACGCAAATACAACGCGTAGCAAAAGCTTTTCCACTCAGACTAAGTAAATAGCATCATTGAGTAACTGCACGCATATCCTTGTATATCCGAGTGCTCTCGACGTATGCGCGCGAGTGTGAACGAGCCGCAAGGAAATTAATTTCCGACAGAAGTCACACAGAATACCATCGAGGCGCGACCGAGGCGCCAGCTCGCGGCAATGATAATTAAGCTCAGTCACACGGCGACAGACATTGAGCTGGGCCCATTCGCAGGACACTCATGCAGGCTGGCTGACCACACACAAACACTTGGCTGCCTGCTGGCTCTGTGTTTGCCTTGAAGACGGCCGACACGTTGAAAAAGCATGTCAGCGAACGGCCCAGTTACGAAAAAGGCCACTGGCACCCAGGACACTGCTGTCGGCAGCCAGAACAACATTGACTGCGACCGTGGCTCTGACTTGGGCGCAGCTATCATCGAGCCGTCTTCGCTGGCGCTGCTGCTGCTGCGATAAATTTGAGGCCAATGTCGCACAGCGACATAAATCAGGCAAAAGATTTATGGCGTATCGCGTAACTTGGTGGCGATAAGGAGCAGAGCTGGTCAGGACTTCTGCTGCCAGTGCAGCGCTGCAAATGATAAACTAAACCGACTTTTAATATACCCAAGCCAAATGAGTTTTTGTTTCGGATTGTGCCGAATTCAAGCTGTGTGCCATGCCGCACGCACATGCTAATCAACCCTTTTCATAGCTGAATGGCACGGGTATCGGAGACTAAAGATAGCACAAAGCTAACAAGGGCCGGAGCATGGCTGACCACATCCGAATGTCGCCTCGGCTTGTGATTATCACAGTGGGACGCGTTTAATTGTACATATCAGCAAATTGAAAAGGGTAGCATGTCCTGTGCACAGTTGGCCTCACTCAGCGTCGCTGATAAGGCGCCCCTTGTCTGCGTGCCCTAGCGACTTGGCTCTCTATGTGGGTCAGGCATTGACAAATTCATTAGGCGCCGGAAATGTTTGTGGTCCAAGCTTCCCAAGGTTCACAAGGTCCGGCTGGTCATAAAACCAGTCCGAAAAGCCCAAGCGAATGCCCCAATTTACATTCGAAACATATTTTCATTAGCGCCGCGCAGATATCTCATAAAGCGTCCAGTCATTTCATTTCACTTAAGCGGAAAAGCCTTCAGGAAAACATCAAAAAAAGAAGAAGAAGAAGAGGAAAGAAAGGAAAAGAAGCAAAACAAAAGCTCGAAAGGAAAATATAATATATATATAAATATAAATATATATATAGTATATATTATGTTAAGTAAAAGGAAAATTTCTTAATATTAAACAAAATGTGAATGCGAATGGCGTACGCGGACGCAATGCGAGCGTTCGCGGCCAATATTAAAATAAAGTCCATCACTTACATTTGCTTTCTTATTTATGCGACCGCCCCCTGCTGCCCCTCGCCCACAACCTTCCTTCCAATAGAAAGTCCCTCTCCGCTCCAACATCGGCAACCATGGCGCGGCATTGTAATCGCAACATGGTGGCTTCGTCTTGTGCTGTTCGCCATAAAAGTTAAGCGCCATCCAAGTGCAGAATGAGGACAGCCCGCGTCAGGCATTCAGTCATTGGGCCATTCGGCCATTCGGCCATTCAGTCAGCGAGTCAGCGAATCAAGTCGCCGGGCTACAGTGGAGCAGCCCACAACAAAGATGAAAGTGAAAGTTAAGAGCCCTTTACAACTTTTCTTTTTATGACTTATTGCTCTGTCGTCTACGACAGCCAAACCAAGAGCAACAACAACAGCAACAATAAAAGTCTCAGCACTGCGTGAGGTGTTTGCTGTTGTTGCTCGCTCGGCTTCATTGTTGCTGGTTGCTGTGCTCGTGCATAAATATAAACAACAGCGCGAAAATTTGCAAGCGCCATCGCAAGCGAGCTTCTTTTCATAAGCTTGTTTACCCTTCACACAACGGGGCGTATGAGTAATGTGACTGAAGCAGCCAAGCTGGCAGCCCGAAGCGAAACCAACACCTGTCACCCTGCCACAGATAATTGCCTCACAGCCGCGCTGAGCGCGTGTTTGTGTGCAAGTGACAGAACTCTACGAAAGTTTTATTGCCATCGCTCTATACAGTTTGAAGAATGGAATGGAGTGAATGGAACAAAATCATGGGAAGGCAGTGAAACAGAGAGCAGCAGCAGAGAGAGAGAGAGAGAGTTCCATGACCAACCTTGACTCCGTCTCGCATATATAATACCTGAAGTTGAGCGTGAGACCCTGAATCCATTGAAAATGGAAAATCAGAGTATAATGGTTTTGTTGTGTTCTTCTTTTCTTCTCTGCTCTATCAGTATTCAAAGTCTAGAGAGTTTCCTATAAATTGTAAGCAATTCAGGTTTATTTCATTTTCATTTTTCTACATAATCAAAATCATTTCCGAAATAAATAATACATCGTCGCTCAGCCTTGGGTATTTTTGACATCTTGCTTACTGTAATGCACTCCTAATAATAATTCTTATCTTTTACATCCATATCTTATAATTCCAACACGCGCCTTAGACCACACTTATTTATCGAACCGAAATGCATCCGGCTAAAGGCGCTTACACCCATGTATGTGTGTGCCTGTGTGTGTTGAGGCAGCAGCGGCACCATAAATGCTGATATGTGTCACATTTTGGCAGCTTGAGGAGCATTGCTCGCCGTCTGCTCCTCCGCGGAGCAACTCTTATTAGTCGTAAATCAAGGGAGCCTAGAGTTGTGAGGGGCGGGTGGGCAAAGCGAATATCTTTTCACAATATTTGCTGACATGACAACCGAAAAACATAACACGCGCCAGAAGGTGATAATGGCAGTTTAGGCATTCATTACACGTGTTGCTGATAAGGCGGCAGGTGGGCGGACGGGCGCTGGAGGCGTGGCAAGGCGACGCGGCGTTGACATTGACATGCCCGCGCATTGGGCCGCTGCTGATAACAGTCAACAATGTAAATTAATAAAGCTGCCAACCAGAGACGCCCCCCAGGGTCCTTGCTCAATGTCCTGGCTGTCCTGCGTGTTTGCCATAACAATATATTTCATTTGAATCAACAAGCCAGACACAGGAGATACACCAACAGCAACAACTGAAAGAACGAAAGAAAGAAAGCCTAGCAGCCACAGTGAAAACAGAGAAGCCAAAAAAAAAGAAAAATAAATAAGAAAAAAGACCAAGAGACATTCACATATTTTAAAATATGCACATTATGAGTAAAGTAATCTGATTTTTATGTTAATGAAGCGGCGAGCGGGCAATAAATCCTCGCCAGGACTCTGGCAAGCGCCACTTTAAGCAATTACTATAATTGCTATCTCGCACACATACGCATACACACACACACACACACACACACACTCATATATATGTATATATCAATATTCATGCAAGGCTCGGACAAACTTTGTTTCTGTTTGACTTTTGTTGGCCAAGGGATGCCAGTGGCAGCAGGGGCAGCGGCAGCGGCTGGGGCAGCGCCATGTCGTTTAGCCGCCGAGGACCTGAAACTTTTGCTCATCAAATATCAAAGCAACACGTGTTCTGATCTCTGCTTGATTTGTTACCACTGCCAAACAAACAAGATGTGAAGCTTCCTTCAGGCCAGCACCTTCAAAGACACACACACACACATACACACACACATATAGATACACAGTCGCATGGACTGGGATCTACACACACGTGCGCTATTTGTTGCCAAAGTTAATGAGCTCAAGCTGCTGCCGAAGCCCATTCAAAGTTACAGTTGCCAGCCAAATCAAGAGTCGTCATCATTAAATTTACTTATTTGCACGCGAATTGTTATGAAACATTTATTTGTTATACAGTTGACTCTGCTAGGCATCCATATAAATAAGAATAAGTTGAATCACAGAGCCATGCAGATTAGAGCAGCATCTCTAATTTCTATTGTAGTTTTATCCTACATGGTTGGCTTTAAGTGCATTCACCCCTGACAAGCTCTAGAGGGTATGATAACTTTGGTAACAGAGGTAAGTAGAGTAGCAACGGCATATTTAATCTATTTAGTGTCTACTGTGGTGATAACCAGGAGTGAGAGAGCAGCATCTTGTGCTACACCTTTCTACATAGTATTCCTAACCATATGAGCTAAGATGAGTGATTCAACAGAAGTAAAATAACATCAACATCTTCAATAGTTTCCACTTAAGTAGGAGTGAGGTAGCAGCAGCTTGTACTTCAAGTACTTTCACCTCTGATAAGCTCTAAAGGGTATTCTCAGCCAAATCCTTACATTATTTCGTAGTCTGTGTCTGGCAGCAACAATTAAGCGGTTGATTCTTGGATTTTGCATTACTGGCAGCTCTTTCTTGTGCTTTGTTGATTGCGGCCAGAAGCCAACAAGGCGTGAAAATTAAGCCAAAGCTAAGACCGTGCGATGCGAATATAGATGTGGAAGTGAATGTAGTTGTGAATGTGTGTATATGTATGTGTGTGTGTGTGTGTGAATGTAGCCGCATCTGAGTCCAAAAGCAAATCAGCGTAAAGTAAACTTAATCAGCATTTCAATATTTTCATTTTTTTTCTTCGCTTTTTTTCTGGTTCCTTTGCCGTTTGGATAACTTTTCTTGGCGCTTTTCCTTTGCTTTTCCTGTGTATTATTTATTCAGATTTTGCGCCTGTTGCTGTCATTGCGCTTCATTTTCATCATTTTTGCAGCGTTCTCTTTGCCTGCGTCGTCGCGCTGTGCTTTTTCAATTTCGCGCACTTCACTTTGGCGCATTCATTAGGCGAATGACTTGAGTTCTCCACCTGCCACGCCTACACAGAAACCAACTCAGCCCCCTCGAGGCTGGCTCCCAGCCTGTGCATTGCATTAAGTTTTTTATTTCATTCGAGGCATTTAAAGAGCTATCGCAAATTGTGGCGGTAGCTGCCCCACCGGAGGGAGCACAACTGCGATGCGAACAGGTGCAGGCATTTCAATTCTCATGAAGAACTAAACGCAAATGTTTGCACATTCAGTCGTAAAAATACTCGGAGAGTAGCTCACATTTTATTTGCCGCATTTGTTAGATTTGTGTTGCCTCCTGCCTTTGCCATACACTGTCCAGCAGGGCTTTAAGGACCTGCCAATGCGTAGGTAACTGCTCCAAAGTGTGGCAGAAGTTTTCTTAAAGTTTTACAATAGCTTTTCTAATTATTGTTGAGAGAAACTTGTTATGAAGTTTATTATTAAATACTTTTTACTTCGTCAATTTTAAGGGCATAAGCTCATTCAGCCGAGCCAAAAATCTGTTTAAGATTAATTATCAAATTAATTATTTAAGGAGCAGACGGAAGAAGACTGATCAGATTAAATTAAAAGATTTAAAAAATACATAACTAACTTAAAATTAAAAAAATATGAATAATATATTTGATTTACATAACAGAAAATGATACAGATAGAGTATAAGCTGATCGGTGTTTGTGGGATAAGCTTATTTAAAATGCGTGCACAATTAAAGCGTAATTCATGGCCGACAGCAGTTTAGTGCTCTTTATGCTCTTAACGGTGCACTGGGGAACATTTGTAGCAGCAACAACAATAACAAATAACAGCAGAATGAAAAAAAGCAAAAAATATGGTAACATGCAGTCAGACATGGCCCAAAGACAATGTGGGACCCATTTCAGTTCGATGAGCGATGGCCATTGGCCGAGTCGAGGCGAGTTTATGTGGCCCGCTTTTAATTCATTTTAACCATTCTGTGAGCTGATGTGATGTCTGCTAGCCAGAATGCCGACACAATTCGTGGCCAGAGGTTGGCTTCTTCGCATGTTTCTTTGTGAGCTGCGCTCGACCAGGCCTTGCTTGCCGCCGTGCCCCGCGGCAGAGGCTTCGTTATATTTGTGGCCATATAAAAAACATCATAACTATGTGTTTCCATTTATGCGCATTGAAAAACTGTGCACTGGCCAGAGCAAAAATGTAAACAATTTCACGCTGCTGCCACGAGACACACACGACCACCCTCCCCCTCACAGACACAGTCTTGTATGGGTTTTTATGAAGCATTGACTAAAAACGGATTAAAGGCCAGAGCAGCAGGCATAAAAAAACTGAATTGTGTTGAAATTAGTATATACGACTTAGAGATACCTCATGTGAGACGGAACAAAATTTAAACGAAAATATACATAGTCTTTACAGAGAGTAAGGAGGTTCCAGCTTCCAGGAACAGAGGGAAATAATGGAAATGAATGGAATGAAATATATAAATAAAAGAGAAAGAAATATTTGAAAAAAGAGCGCTATAAATGGAATGAAAAAATGAAACGAATGTGAGACTTTGAGTGCATTAAAGGAAATAAGTTGGAGAAAACGTCAAAGAAATTATTATGAATAAATAATAAGAAGATAAAACGATTTACAGAGAGAAAGGGAGAGGGAGAATCCTTAGTAAGAGAGACCGAGAGAGAAGCTATGAAAGAAATTGATAAGTAGCTTAACTATAAAAGCGAAAACAAATGACACCTAAGGTGGCCAATACAGATAATTGACACGCGAGCCGAGCAAAAACACGAACTGATATATTTGATGTAAGTTGAGTACAAAATAGATAGAAAAAGAAAAAGAGAAGAAGAGACAGAAGTTGAAGCTTAATTATAAATGCTGCATAAGTGAAAATAAATATTACAATACATGAGAGTGAAACGTATGCAAAACTTGAAAGCAACAATTGAGAGCTACAAACTATTTCAGCTACACTTTTTAATTATACATGATGGAGAGATTAAGGACGATAGATGGAGGAAACGTAAGGCCAGAAATGCAGAGCAATAGAGCAACATAATATACTTAGCTGTAAAAGCAACCTAAGCTACTAAGATGAGAGACCAGAGTTAATGCAGGAAATGAAAGACTTCAAGTTAAATGCAGGGCAATAGCCATAGATGATTCGCCAAACAAGAAAGAGAGAGAGACAGAGAGAGAGTGAGGAAGAGTGAAGGAACATAAGAAGCTTACCTGCAATAGATGCAACTAAGCTACAACCACAACAGAAATGGTAATGATAATGAGATGAGACAGACTTTAAGTTGAATTCAGAACAGTAACTATTGGAAGTACTTTAAACAAGAGGGAGCATAAGAGAGAGAGAGAGAGAGAGAGAGAGAGAGAGAGAGAGAGAGGGAGAGAAAGAGAATATACAGATACCTATCTATCATCCATTCATCTCCCATTGAAACATTTCATTTCAATGCGAGCAAGCAATCTACCTCAAACACATTTATTTCATATATTCTCATATTTTACGAGGTATTTTTTGATAAATAAATGGCCTCAATCCGGGCCGACAGACGCCAGTAGACAAATGCACTGCAGTGCCACAAACAGACGAAACGAAAGCTGGCGCTGAGTGGCTGGCTGACTGGCTGGCCAGTTGAACTGACCCTGCCTGCAGACAACAGCAAAACAGACAACGAGGCATATCCAACATGCAACATGCAACACCGACGCCGACGCCAACGCGAATGCCAACGCCAAGTGAGCAGCGCAATGCAGAGTATAACGAGCGCTTAAATAATTAATATATAACTCATACGCAGCGTTATGCCGGGGAGCGTTCGCTACACTGCTACTCTGCTACTCTGCTTCTCGCTTACAGTTTACTCTTCTACTTTATTGTTTTTTTGTTTGTTTGATTTTGTTTTTTTTTTTTTTTTTTTTTTTTTGTTCGGCGGCGACTATATACACTATACATCATAAACGTGCACTCTGCGTGCATATTAAATCAGCAACTGATTGATGAATCTGTAAGTGAGTCCCAGTTGTTTTTGCTCTCGCTCTGGCTTTGCTTTCGCCCAATGCACTCGACGCTGGCGCTGTGAATTTTGATTATTATTTGTATCTGTTGCGCTGACTGTTAACTGAGTGAGTGTAACTGTGTAACTGCTTCAGTAACTGCTTTAGTAACTGCTACTGTTTGCGCTCACAACTTCAATTAATTACAAAGGAGAGTGAAAAGTTTCGCAACGGCTTTGGTGCGCTGTCATTAACATTTTGCATTCGCATTCATTAGCCGGAGCAAAAGTTTCCGATGATAAATTGCATATTTAAGAACTTGGATCGTAGCGCTGCAAATCAAAGTTCTGCCCGAGGTGCGGCGTGGGGCGTGGGGCGTGGGCCAAGCAGTATTTTTGACTAATGCTCGTAGATATTCATTTGCTTACACAAATGAAAAAATATTAACCCACTCCTTGAGGAGGCGGGACGCAGTGAAGGACGTTGCCATCTAATCAAGATAAACAACGAAAGGTCTGCAAAAACATTACGTATACGACAGGGGTGGGGCAAGGCAAGGGGGTCGGCTGGTCGTTGGTTGCTCGTTGGGACAACAGCACATTATTTGAATTATTAATTAGCGCATAATTAGTTGGGTTGTTGTCTTGTCTTAAGCAAATTTTACTTTTGTTTTCGTCTCTGCTCGCCTCTGCTTCGTCGTCGTCGTCGTCGTCGTCGTCGTCGTCGTCTTCTTTCGACCACGTCCTGCGGCCATAATTTGGCCCCAAAGCCACGGCCAAGCCTTTGATCTTGTCCAGCATCCTACGCCTTTTGATTACGTAATTCATTTACCTCGAAAAAATTGCAACGGCACGCTGGTTCATCGGCAAGGACACAAAACAACAAGAGCAACAGCAACAACGACAAAAAAAAAAAAAAGTAAGCAGCAGAAGAGAAGAAAGGCGCAACTTATTATGTGTCAAAAGCAAAGCGTGGCTGCACTGCCCTGACCCTGCACACACCAGCCCCTATCTCAGCCGCATTGACCCAATTAATTTGAACTGTAATGCAAAGTTTTGCTTTATGTTTCGTTTCGCTTCACCCTCACACACACACACATACACACACATACACAACTGTCCACGCAATTAAAGCAACTGTGCAGTGGCTTATCAAGTGAAGCTTAAGCCCGAGTTTGGCTCCAAAAGTATATCCAGCGAGTTGTCCTGCTGAGAGAGAGGGGTGGGGCGGGGCGGGGCGTGGCGTGGCTGGGGCTGTTGAGTGTGTATCCACTCATAAACTCAAACAAAATAAAATAAAATGTCATTTTTGAGCGCAACGCTTAAAATAGTCCAAAGTTTTAATGACTTTATTCAGCTAAAAACGACGACACAACCAGCAGCTGCCAACCCCATCCTGCTCACCCCCCACTAACCCACAGAAAACTCAAATTAAGCGACAATCTTAAGCATAAAAAAAAAGAGCCAAAACGCCAAAAATTGTATACAAATTAAATGTAAATATGTACAAGGCAAGTCGTTAAAAGTCAATTCAAATTTTGCATAGAATTTTGATAAGCACCGACAAAATAGGAAAAAAAAAAAAATAATTATAAGAAAGGGGCGAGAGCGACGCCCAGCCACGCCCCAGCTCAACCAGCTAGCTAGTTTTTGGTTGGCATAAAATTACGTCAATAAAAAAAGGTACGCGGCATAGAAGACTGCGAGTATGAGTTGGCTTTTATGGCATGCCATATGGGGGCAGTGCATGGCTGCGACTCTCAGTCGTTTTATCGAGCAAACTTTTGCCACATATATGATATACATATATGTATATATACATATATTTGGATACATATAGATGTGTGTACATATATAATGCACAGCAGCTGCTAATTTAAGCGCTCATATTAATGACCCAGGCATACGAGTACTATAGAAATTTCGAGTTTAGACTCAAGAAACTGTCGTAAAACGCTGCTCGCTGATATATGTGAGGGCGTTAGAATGTTAAGTGGAGGTCATCAGCTGCGGCAGCTGTTGAAGCTCGTTGCAAAATCTAACTAAAATTCCAAGATATGAGCTAAAACCGAGCTTGAGCAATAAATTTATGTTGATGTTTCTCTTTTAGAATGGAAAGTAATTAAGCTAATGCAGTTTGATAGCCATTTCACTAACAAGCCAATTCTAGCTTTAAGTAACGAAATTGAAAACTTTTTAATGAAAGAGTTGCGCTTGATGAGCAAACTTTTTTATTCAAGTTTTACATTTGCTAGCTGGAACTAGCCAAAAAACTATGGCTTGAAACATATATCTTGTTGACTCGAATGGCATATCAATTTGGTTTAGCTATCTATTGGTAATTCTTTGTTTGTTAGCCGTACACTTTATGTTTTCCTTCTTCTATCTTTTCCAGCTAGATCAAAATTGTGTTTCCTTAACCGTGGAGATTGAGCATTTATCTAAAATACTTTAGCTATGTCATGCCAGCTAATTTTACTCAGTCATGCCAGCCAATCTCTAAGACATTTTACCTTTGCTTATCTACCTAAGCAGTTCCATTTAAACATTTAACGACAAATAAAAACTTGCTGCTGCCCCTTGGGACAGCTCCGCTCGTGCCCCGCACATGAATTGGCATAAACAACGTTTCACAATGCGTTCAATTAACTGTTCAATTATAAACGGCTTTAAACAGTGCTTACTTAACTGCCATTTAGAAGCTATTGGCCAAAACAACAACAATAAAGGGCAACTGTTTAATTCCGGTCCAGGCATTTGGGCACAGTTTATGGCATTTTGAAGGCATGGAGCATGCAATGAAAAGTTTTTACTAAACGAATTTGTGTTGCAGGCCCAGCAGGCAGCATGCGGCAGGCAGCAGGCAGGCAGCAGGCAGGCAGGCACCACTACATGCCTCGAACAGAGCCAATTTGCTGCGGGCACCCTTCGCGGCCAAAATACGACGCCCTCAAAGTGGCCACCACGGCCCCCGCCGCAAAAATGTAGCAACTTTTGACGTTTGGTCCGTCAAAGTTTGTGTAAAAGTGCGCAGTTTACAAGTGACAACAAGCTTTGTCAAATATATATATATATATATATGTTTGTGTGTGTGTGTGTATATAGTATGATTATATCAGAGCCCAACAAGTGCATTAAAAAAGTTATAAAAAATATATATATAAACAGCAACTGAAATTGCATTAATTTCTGTGCCTTGTTTGCATTTAGTTTTAGGTGTTTATTTTCTTGCGACATACACACACACATACACACACACATGCACACATGCACACACTTACGCATGTAATGCCAATTTATTACAGTTGTGTGTGTCAACTTTTTGGGTAACGAGAGCGCAAATAAAATGCAAATGAATTTTGAGCTAATAAAATGCAGTTACAAAACTTTTGCACAATTCGAACAGAATAAAAATTTACCACATGCAGCACTCACTCGCATCAAAAGACAAACATGAAACGTGTATGTTTATACACACACACACACGCGAGACATTTGCCTGTGTGTGTGGTCCGGCAGCGCCGTATAAATTAAGGCGCTCGCGTTGACATTTGCAGCACTTTAGCGATGCAACGAAATTCGTTGCTTGCATTTCCAGCTGGCTTTTCACATTTTCCACTAGAGATTTTCAGTTTTATTTACGCTTTTCCTTGAATGTTTTTTTGTTGCTGTTGTTGTTTGCTGTCGTTGCCCCCGTGTTAATTAAGTATATCACAGCAGTCGGTGTAAAGTTGAGGAAAATTGTTTTTACGTTTTAATAAATTGCATCAAGCATGTTGCACGATAACAAAGAGTTACATGCGGCATTGCCAGGGAATCTACAAAATTTAGATGTTAGCTCGAAAAGTTTGTTGAAACTCTTATTATGATGTAGTTGAGGAAGGATCAAGGTAAACAGAAGTGTACTTAGCTCTGTGATACTGTGAGTAAAATTGGTAAACCTGGAGCATGGAAATTGTTAGTCTAAAATTAACTTTTTAATTATATACGATTGAAGGTTATAAAAAAGTTTTACGTCGACAAGATTAGGGGATTAGATGGATACCTAAAAATTATTCTATATAGTTTGAGCAACTGGTATTATGAAAGTTGTTTTCATTATAGTTGAGCGACTGTAGAAAAGTTGTACTGATAGTTTATAATGAAAAAGAAAACAATGATGAGATAAAGCAATAATATAGTTAGATAGTGATTGATAAGAGTACGAGAATAAATATCGACTTAGATAGAGGAATTGCTATATTAAACTTAGAAAACTGTTAAAAGCGTGGCCATAGCTTAGCTTATATTTAATATAATACTAAAGTTTCTGCCATCTGTATGTGTAAATAAAACTCTCTGAAATGCTGGCCAAGTGCCAAGCAGGCGCTGATAAACAAATAATTAAATCCAATGGGATAATTATATCAACTGGCTTGTTGTAGCACCCGCTGCAGCCACCCACATCAGAGATTCTGATCGGCTGAAAATAACAAGATTAGGCATACTTTATGCATACTTGAAGCAGAGAGGCTCCAAGCTTGACCCATTTATTGGCAGCTCGGGCAGCCTCCAGCCTCGAGCGCTATTATGTTCATCTACATGTCTAAGTTGTTGTTGTTGTCATTCGCATTGTTGTTGCTGTTGTCAATTGTGGGCTGGGCTGGCAGCTTCTACTTATTCCGAGATTCATCTCGAATCTGGCCATTAATTCACGCTCATTGTGCGCCTACTTCGACAGCTACACGGCGGCATTTGTTTTGTTTGCTTCTGTTTTGCATTGTCAGGCAAAGTGTTGCTTGGCTCAACGTAAAGTCAGGACCCTTGTCGATGTTATCGGCATGACACTCCCTATGAGTCGCTCTCTGTCACTCTACCCTCCCTCTCTCTCTGTCTCTCATTAATATCTCGCACTAAGACAAAGCATGCTCTAGTGGAAGATGCGCCCGCTCCTCGAGCATTTGCACCCAGCTTGACTTTTTTAATATGCTAGATATTTGCGCCTGTTATCATTCGATGCGGGCTCACACCCAGCTCCCACTCCACCTCGCCAGTTGTTGCTGTTGTTATTCATGTCGTCATTTCCTATTGTCGCCCGTTGCTGTAATTGTTGTTGCCATTCTGGTTTTGGCCCCGTCGCTCTAGATGCGCGCCCAGCAACTTGTTTTCATTTTACGCTTCCCTGAAGCTTTTCACTACCAGCTCTGAATGTGTCCTGCTACGGCTGCTCTCTGGCACTGGCTGCGGCTCCTGTCGTTGTCATTTTGTACAATTTTGCGCTCTGATTTTTAAACATAATCCAAAGCTGCTGCTGCTGCCGCTGCTGCCGCTGCCACTGTGGCCCGCCAAGTCACGCGATATCACGAAATCCGCTTTAGCGGAAATCTAATTGCGCATCGTGGCGTCTATTCCAGCCAGCCCCCAGCCACCTAGCCACCTAGCCATCTAGCCGGCAGGCACGCCCCCCGACACGCCTGCTCCCTGGAGCTGCTCCACCCCACTGACTATGACCGTAGGCAGATTTTAACATAATGCTTTTTTAAATGCAAAGTTACAAATGCGCCTCCACATTTCCTGTGTATTAGCACATTTTATGGCACCAGGCGACATTAGCATAAAGCCCGAGCGCACACACAAAAGCGCAAAAATGAAATAAAAATACATTATGAAAGAATATTTATATACGCATACATATATACACAGACAATACGTATCTCTGATATTAAAATGAATATCAAATTGTGGTCCTGTTGACATTTGACTTTGGTCCGTGTGGCTGGCCGCTGGTTGCTAAAGTGCTTTCTTTTAATTAATATAAATATTTTGCCAGCACAACAAAGTCACACACGCACGCTAAATCGCATTGGCTGATGCATTTTGGCCACTATTTAACCATAATCAAATAGACGTCAATATTTGGTCGAATCTATTGGTCAATGCCTACGCCGCAGTGACAGTGACAGTGACAGTGCCACACACACGAATGGACACGCCCACACTCACACATACGCACACACCTGGGCCTGCTCTAATAATCCACATTCATGTATTTACATTAGCGGAAAATTTCTGCTCGCCAAAACCATAAAACCAAAATGAAAACTAAATTTTAATTAACTGCTGCAACGCGCAAACAGTTTTAGCCATCGCCTAATGGGCGTGGCAATGCGGTTCACACTGTTTGTCCAACAAATTGAGGCAAAGGCCCAAAACGAATTGATGTGCCCGTCGTTCTAGCTAAACGAAATTACTTTATAAAAACTGTCGTCGCACATTTTGTTCAACATATTCATTCGTTTCCCACTCGAACTCTGTCTGCGGCTCTGGCTCCATTTCTTGATTTTTACTTTTCATACGCAGCGCACGCGGCGTATGCGCAATATCGCAAATTGGACATTTGATTTGGCTGCCATGGCGCCGATTGCCTTTGACAGCGCCAGCCGCAGAGCCCGCAAATAGTTTTGCCGCTCGACTTGGTGCCAGCGATTGCTTCGGCTGCGTTGCTTGCCACCATTTGCCATTTGCCTCTTTGGCACGCTGCCCCTTTGCAAAATTGTTGAAAAGAAAAAAACAACGCAGCATGAGCTCAAGCTGCAAAAAAAAATGAGAAAAGGTTCAACACGGCGTATGCGTATGCACCGCTTCCATTTACGTTGTTTAAATTTGCGAAAGGCGCGCTTTGTGCTGTTGCTGTCTGTGCGCTTGTTGTTGTTGCCGTTATATTTGTTGTAGAGCACTGCCAAAAGGCAAACGGCAGCCAGCTCCTGATATGCGGGTCATATGATGTCCCACCATATGCAATGCTTAGATGCCTAAGGGCTAAGGTACACTGTGCGAAATAGTTGATGATGAATACGAACAAGACCAGTTATCAAATTTGATACGTTACTAATACTTTAATCTAGATTAGATTTGATATATGATAGAGCTTCAAATGTTGTTATGTTGTCATAGAAAGAGATAGAAAATTCTGAGAGAAACTATATCTCAATATACTCTTTAAAAATATACTCTATAAAAATGCGAGTTTCTTTTATGATTTCTATGTCTATCTAACTTCATCTTCATCTTCTCCGTCTTACTATCTGTCTATGAATCATGAGTTAACAAACATTAGAGTTAATTAAATGGCTATCGGTTGTTATTTTAGCATACAGTTATAGAGATTTCAACAATTTCGTACAGTGTTTTTTGGGATAACGGTAACTATAACGGCTGCGATAAGCAAAAGGGCTCAGCGAACGACAAGCGACAAGCGACTTGTTTATTTTTGCGCCCATTTTTTGTCACACTTTCGTCTCGCTCTAAGTGTCTGTGAGTGGGTGTGTGTGTGTGTGTGTGTGAATGAGTGTGTAGCTAAGGTCTATTAAAGAAACATCTGGCAACAGCAACTCTCTAAGCCACGCCCCAGGGCAACAGCTTCTCTTTCGAAGCGACAGCAACAAATGCGCGACTCTCTGCTCGGATCACATTTCATCAAATTTTTCTCATAAAAAGACAAATGCAAACAAATGCTGCTGCCGTCTTATTAATGGGCGTGGCCAGCTGCATTGGGGCAACATCAAAAATTAGCGTGCCTAAGCCTTAATTGTGCCAAAGAATGGGGCAGCGCAAGAGCAGCGTGGGAGCTCCATTGTTCCCTTGTCCCATTTTTTTGTTCGTTTCATATTCATTCTGGAGTTGGCCACTTGAACCCGGTCGAGGCTTTGTTCAAACAAACCGTAAGTCACCGCCGCAAAGGCAGCCGGAAGCGGGTCCACTAAAGGCTGCCAGCGAATAGAATGGAGAAGGATTGAGCCAGTAGGTCAGAGTGGGCAGGGTGGTCGGGACGGCTGTCGGGACTACTTGAAAATTCGGTTAACTGAAGCTTGGCCAAATGCGGCCCCAGAAAGCCTTTTGTTGCCCTCTGTGTGCAATGCGTTGAATGCGTTTAAACACTTTCGACAGTTTTTTCTCAAGATTATCGGGTGAACCTTCACTTTAAATTAACATAATTTGTATTTCACTTGACTTTTCCCTCTCACTCTCTCTCTCTGTCTGTCTGTCTGTGTGTGTGAGCTGAACCTCTTTCGATTTTAATAGAATGTAACGCGCTTTTGTTTGCTGATTATTATAAGTTTTCTTATTTTTATTATTTCTTGGCCCTTTTTATTGGCGGCAATTCAATGGTGAACCTGGGTCCGCGCATTAACCCAAATGGCTGCAATTCAAAGTAATTGGAGGAGCAGCATCAGCCGGCTGCCATGGATGACATTTGAAAACTTCAACTCCCCAAGCGACGTAGCTTGACTGTGTGTGTGTGTGTGTGTGTGTGCGTGCGTGTGTTGGGGCAACATTTTTGGATTTATTCATTTGAAACTTGTACAAAACTCGAAATCATAAATCT
Organism: Drosophila koepferae; assembly: GCA_030914345.1. Lineage (NCBI taxonomy): Eukaryota > Metazoa > Arthropoda > Insecta > Diptera > Drosophilidae > Drosophila > Drosophila koepferae. Next base: position 8,778,307 of record JAUESR010000202.1, read on the forward strand.
TTTTAATTTCATTGATCAACTTCTGCTGTGTTTTTTGCTCGGCTCGAGTAAACTTTTTGCCTGGGCGCAAAGTTTTCACACTTCGACTCCCGCAGGACAAATTCCGCTTGACATTTAAATCGATTGGTAGATAAATATTGGACGTAAAGTCCAATTCATTGCTGCGAAATTATGTTGCTAAACTTATCGCAAAACTTCAACTTCAGCTGCCCCTCCTCCTTTTTGTTGTATTTACTTATTTAATGAATAAGCACTTTCTACTTTCTCCTAAAACTAATCGCCTCGTAAACAAGCCGCAAGTTGCAATAAAAAACGAACGCTTTTTAATGGACATTTCATGTCGTTGTCTATTTTTGTTATTTTTTATTTATTTTATTTTTTTTTTTGCTGTGTCGACAAGCAGCACAGGCGGAAAGTTCCAATTCATAAATACATGTCCTTCGATATAAAACAACAACAGCAACAGCAAATAGTGTGGGTTCAGCAATTTAATGCGGTCTGTTGCTTCCGGGCGCTGATTTTGATTTTGATTTTGATTCATGGAACGCAACATGAACAACAAGAATTGACATGAGCGCTTGCCAGAGATTGACTTCAAAATAACTGTACGAAACATTTTCCATTTCCTGATATTGTTTTCTTCCATTCCGCTGGTGCTTAAAGCAGTAGCTTATGCTTAGCCGTAATTTTTACTGGTCGTAGATGTTGTTTTATTTTTATAATAGTAAAGCTCTCATCAGCTTAAATTCTTCTTATAGCAGTTGCTGTGTTTCTGCTTCAAATACATGCATATAAATATATGCTAGAATAATAAATGCCTAACAAACACGCACACACACACACACAGAGCAATCGATTATGTCGATTCTTCGACAAGTTCGTTTGCGATCAGACAGAAATCTCTTCGTTTTTTCTCGCTGCCCCAAGCAGTCTTTTGTGTGTGTGTATTTCTTCTATCTATGTATGCGAGAGAGACAATTTGAATGATCCACTCACTTACTGAACTGCAGTAAACGAGCGTCAATCGTGCCGCTCCCTAAACGATGTTCGGGAAAAGAGCATAACACGAACAGTTCAATGCTCGTCGCTCAGCAGAATATCAAAACGAAACGAACCGAAGACTCTTTTCGTTTGATCTCGTGAGCAGAGCTAAAACTTTTGTATGACAAGAATTTATCTACAGACTCTTTAGCCTCCATAGCAACTTAATTAAGCCCTTCTCTTGTCATTTGTCATTGAATCTACTTATGCGATATAATCTTTTAGTCTCCGCTTATCGTTCATTTAAGTCAACTGCTAGACATGCCATGACTCCTACCATTCCAATCTTCCTTTTTCTTTAATTCAGAGCAGCCTCTGTTGGTCCTAATTGTCTTTCCTATTAATCATATTAAATACGCTATAGATGTGTAATTAAGATGCCTTTGGACTATATTAGCATGCATTATATACTCAGCCACTGGCATTTCATCAATTTAATTCCGATTCGCGCTTTTAAAATATGCAATTTTCACACAAAGCAGAATATGTGAGAGATTTTCGTTTTATTATTTTCCTCTTCATCTCGTCCAGCTGAATGCATTGGCTGTAAATTAATTATGCGGCAAGCTGATTTTTGCCAGCCAGTCGAAGAACTAGAGCCTGATTCTAGCCATTGCCAATACTGCCGCAGCTGACCCAGTTGTTTAATTGAATTGAAGCCATAAACACTCAAAGCAATAGGCGAAGCGACAGGGCAGGGCTGGGCAGGGCAGGACAGGGGAGACCGAGACCGAGTGGAAAATGAAAAATTGCAGCGCCAGGATGACGGCGTAGAGGATGAAGCTGATGCCGCGCTAGCTAAATAACTTTAATTAGAGTTGTGCGTGCGATGGGCATCAATTCGTCATGCGGGCAGAATTCAATGAAATCGGAAACGGAAGCCGCGCGGCCGGCCATTTTGTTTTCCCCAAAGAGTTTGGGCTGCTTTGCCAGCCCTGGAAATTTGATCAACATTACAGCAACAAGAGGGCAAACATACGCGTGTCAAGTAAAAGTTGTTGACATCCTCTCTGAGCCAACACGTACTACTAGGCCAACAGAGAGTACTAAACACTTGAAGGAGAAGAAAATGAAGAAGACGCGCGAGGATGGAGGAAGGAGGAAAAGGAAGAGGAAGAGGCAGTGGCGAGTAAATGTTTGCTTAAAAATGATGCGATGGCTGACGCTGCGACTGACAGACGCAGCTAAACTCCTGTTGACAGTGACAAAGACCATAATGAGGACAATCGTGATAATGATGATGGCGATGGCGATGATGACGATTATGACTATGAGCTATGTGGGCGTGGCATAGTGCGAGGCAGTGTCAGCATTTGGCATTATGTCGTTGACAAATGTCATTACACTCGCTGCTGAAGTTTGCTTTGAAGTGAAGGCGGCTTCTGACTTACCTAGTAGTGAGTGAGCGAGTGCGCACGAGAACGCGGGAGCGGGACAGCAGTCAGTTATTGTTATGCTTCCAGTCACGCGAGTCGTTGGCCTCAGTCATTGACAAATGTGGCAGAAGTTTTCTTTTTTACTTTTCTGTTTTTTATTTTATTTTCTACTTTTTGTTGCACTTTCCTTTTGGCTTTTTGTCTCACTCGCGAATTGGCCTAGTTTGTCTTTGCGTTGGCACACATATATAAACACATATGAAGATCTGTGCATAAGTGTGTGTGTGTGTGTGTGTGTGTGTGCAACTGTGTTTTTGCACCACTCAGATTTGAATGAGTGTGTGTATGTGTGTATGTCCGTAGGCTATTTTGGCGCACTTGTCTGACGCTTTTGTCTGGTCAGCGTCTTCTGTTCACTCTGTCTCTCTCTCTCTTTCTCTCTCTTTCACACACTAACAGTCAGTCAGTCACACATACGCGAGCACTTGAGAACTTTTAACAAGTATTAGTGCTGTTAGTTAGTGGATGCGGCGAAATTAGGCAGACAGTGTCGGGGGCTCACTTACACACGAACTTTTGACCCCGTTTGTGCAACAGCAACAGCAACAACAGCGACAGCAACAATAACAATAACAGCTGCTGTTGAGTCCCTTTTTTGTCTCACAACATCGACTCACTTTGGCATTTCACACTGCACTTTGCCGCAAAGTGGGCGCCGTGTCTCTGATACATACATACATATATCTATGTATATGTGTGTGCGTGTGTGTGTTGCGTCTTTGGGCATTTGAATTTAAAACATATTACATATTTTGCCGGCCGCTGATAGCTTATTGATTAAAGCATATTACATATTAAACATATTAAATTCACATCAGTTCAATTTGATATTCTCACTCAGACTCAGAAAATCAAAACATCATTTATATTCGAACACAGTTTGCAACACTTTTGTTTAGGCAACGGGTCTGGCAAATTATAATTTGTTTGATAAATGCTTTATAAACACTTTTGCAACGCACATTCTGTTCGTCGTTAGATATGGATACAGCTGTCTCAAAGGTACCGTTACCCGTGACCGTGACGTTACTGCTCAGCCAGCGCCTCACGAACTAACGTCGCTTACGTCGAGCTCATGAAGCCGAAGCCATGGCGGCGGCAGCAGAAGCAGTCGCAGCAGCGCTAGCAGCAGCATCACTTTGACGTTTGACAACACACAGCTGTGATTGGATGGGATCTTCTCTCGCAGCGGTAAGGCAATTCTCTCACTTGTTTTGCTTTGGCGCCAAGTCTGTGCACGTGTCAGACCTCAAACAGCTGTTGCGGCAGGTCAACTCTGCGCTCGCGCTGTTGCCTCTCACTTCCACAATGAATCACAATATGGGGATATTTGAAAGCTTCGCGCATTTTTATGGCATTGGAAACAGCTGGGAACAGTTGCAAATAGACTGCCAGAAAAGTTTAGCTTACAAATAAACCCAGAAAAACTGTGAAAAGTTAAAGGCGCAACCCATAAAGTTTTGGCGCGAAAGTCGCCGCTACAAAGAATGTTTACACTCAGCTGCTCCCCCCAGTTGAAAACTTTTAAGAAACCCAAAATCAAATCTCGGGAACTCCATCAAATAAATAGAGGGAGGATAAAGATTGACAGATTGTATAGACATTTTCATTTAATTTTAACTGCGCTTTATGTGTTTATTACATAAATACAAAAACCTAACCGCACAAAAATGCAAAACTATAAAAACGCATTCTGCATGCACATCCTCATTAGTCCTTTCATTGTAAGTATTTCATTCATTCAGCAGCAATGACCATCATGTCCGCTATGATTGTGCGCGCCTCTGTGTGAGTGTTTGCTGTGATCATGGGCCGACACTTCGTCGCCTCCGTCCTTGCTCTTGGGCTTGCCGTCATCCTCCGCCAGCTCACGCAGATCGCGGCGCATTGCATAGGCATCCTCTCCATCTGCATAGTACTTCGGCTCAACCTCGATTATCTTGAACTTAAGCGAGTTTGTGTAGAGATTGAGGGCAGCACGATTGCTTTTGCGAACGTGCAGAGAAACGTATTGAGCATTGAAGCACTCAACCATTGCCTGCGAGGCCTGGTTCATAAGTTTCTGGGCTAGGCCGAGACGGCGATAGGAACGCTTAACCGCCAGCGAGGTAATATGTCCATGTTTGCTCTCCTCTCCAGGCTCCGGCTCTTCCATCTTGGCTAGCACATAACCAACTATGCCGCCCTTGTCGTCCTCTGCCACGTAGCTCAACTGGGGCCAGGTCAAGCCATGATAGAAATAGTATTTCATTTGATAGTTCTCCGGCAAGCAAAGCAGATTGCAGTGCTGCATGGTCATTAGGTCTTCAGGCTTAGCGCAGCGGATGTTCATCTTCAATCCAAACTATATTTTTTTATACAAATATGTCTGTGTATGTGCGTGTATGTATGTGTGCTTAGTCACGTCGCGCTTTACGTGCTCGAACGTTTTGATTTTGCTCTCCACCGACCAGCTGCGGTTCCTCCAGCTCCTCTTGTCCCAACAGTTCACGCACCAAACGAAATTTAGATAGAAATGCCTTCCAAATTAAAAACCAGCCTGCAACACAAAGCAATTAAGTCAAAAATATAATATATGCATACATTTTGTAAAGTTTAACCCCGACTTTTATTTCCGCTGCCTTACCCAACAAAATAATGGCAGCTACAATACTAACAGAAGCTAATATTGTGAATATGAACGCCAGGCCCGTTTGTATGGACATGCTAAATATCACAAATAATCACAGTCCAACTTTGCAAATTGCTTGCGCACATTCAGTCAGCTAGCATATAAATATAAAACTAAATTTGTTCACGTTTCCGCTCCGACTTGATGAAATAAATACTAGCTTCCAAATACAAAACAGCTGTCACGCAGCTGTCATTTTTAGTTTTACAACACTGTGTGCAGGGGTGCATCATTCTCGCTTCTCAAATAGTATTAGAATACCAATTGGAATATATAAAGACGAAAAAATTCTAAGCATGTACATACTGCAAATAAAATTTCACTTTATGGACATAAATAATTATGAGATTATTCCGACACTACAATATTAAGTAATTTTTGTGCGAAACACGCTTGCCTTGTGTCCAGTCACATGGAATAGCCTCGGTTCCTATCAAACGCTTTTTCTTTCATTGCATCTACTTAATGGTGCTGCTGACAACAAATACTCACTTTCATATACAGTTCTAATAAGTATATGTTAATTTATAAACAAAAACACCTCAATATTGTTGATATACTATACTTTTTACGGAGCACGCACACTTTTCGCCACTTGCTATACACCGGCACCAATTAGTGTTGAAAATTGCTTAATCCGCAAACGAGAAACAGCTGTTTACTAAAATTAAGTTGGCAGCACACATTTCAAATTATACACAATATTAACAAATAAACAAACAAAATGCAGGAATTTAGTGCAAAACGCGATGCGCTTTTTGCCTGTCTCGATGATGCCAGCAAAGAGTTGAAGGGCACTGCTCTGGATCAAAGCAGGGCAAAGCCGTACACTATTGGCGCATTAGAAAAGGCCACAAATAAAAACCCGGTAATGAATTATCGGCAAGGTCGCAGCATTGAAGCAGGCAATGAAGTCGAAGATGAAAAACTGCGTCGCATGCGAGGCAAAGAGAGCATATTTAAGAAGCCTGAACTACCCATCGGGCGATGTCTGAAGCCGCGAAAGACGCCAGACTACCAAGTCAATCCTCACAAGTGGAAGAAATATTCACTCTCCGATGTCGACATATCCGATCAGACCAATGCAGCGGCCGCTTTGTCCTTTCTAAGGCAGATGGATGCACAACGAGATGCAGACTCAGATGACACTGACGACATGGATGAGGCAGGCACACGAACACCGTCTAAGATTGAGTTCAAAAAGAAAAGCAAATTGAATCGCAATCTCAAGCAACTAAAGGAAAGCGAGGTAGATGATGCTGAGCTGGACAAGCCGCAGCTGCGCGGCTCCAAGCTGGTGATGCCTGAATATGTGATTGGTCAGAAGTCCACAAAGAAGCTAAAGAAACAACAAAACCCAAATCAAACAAAGCAACGCGCTGCTGGTAAACTACAACTAGCCCATTTAGAAGAAGTCGATGAATATGACGATGCTTAGAACTGAAGAGATAAACTAGATATAGTTATACAAAATATAGTTTGTATTTATAAAAACAATACATGGAGTATATAGTACTGGCAGACATTAAGGGGACAATTGAACATTAATATACAATTTAATATACAGCTACAGATTAAAATTGACACAAGTATAAATGCAATTCAGTCGAATGGGAATGCTTCCATTTGTGCTCGTCAATTGATGTAGAGAGGAATCAGTCGGCGAAGAAACCCGGATTGAAGAACAACTTTTTATTGAAGCCCAAGTTGTCGAAGGAGCCCGTCTGCAAATCACCGAATCTGGTGCGCAAGTTGCCCACCAACGATTGCGTCTTCTTCAGCATATCCTCCATCGAGGTGTCGTGTGCATGTGCGGCCATCGTATCACAGAGCTTTTGAATGTACCAGCTGCCTTCATCTGTTTCCCGATGAGTCTCAAATCCGGGTACGCTGGCATAGCATACCAATACATCTGACAATGTGGCCACGTTACCAATGGGCTTGCTGTTAATATCGACCGACAGCTTTCCGTCGGTTTCAATGGCCTTGCGCAAACTTCTCGAATTAATTGAGGAAGATTCATAGTGTCCATGATCTGGAGTCTCGCCACGACAAAATGGAAACATTAGCACCTTCGGCTTGTGTAGCAAATTGGGACACTTTTTCGACTCAAAATGATTGATGATGCTTCTCACATTCTCTGCAGAGCTATCGTGAAACATCACTTTGTCCACTTCATTGATGCGGTCGCCGTGCGTCATCACCACCATGACAAAGCATTCTGTATCGCGCACATAATGCGAGCTAGTTAGTTTCTCGAGCGTACTGAAGAATTGCTTCCCACTTAGATTCTTGTAATAGAACGTTGTGAATCCCATCTCTCGGAAGATGTGAATCAACGAATCACTGTCAACATCCGCCCCTTCTCGTTTCATGTTGCGATCCAGAAAGTCAATGATGTTCACAATGAACAGAACGCCACGATTCTTTGATTTCATGGTATATGTGCCCAGTACTTTGTCCGTGTGAATGCAAGTTGACTTCGTCACCTGGCGACGTTGGCTATTCACGGGACCTTCAAAGGGCGTCAAGGGAACATCATCATTGTGTAAGGACGGTGTCTGCAATGGAAATAAATTTCAGTTTCAAAACATACTGCTTCAAGCGGAGCTACTTACGCCACTAACACTTGGCCCAACGTCACGGGGTTCACTGACCCGAGTGTCAACAATATCATTGGATTTAATAGAGTGCGCATGGCTCAACGATAAAAAGTCGTTGTCCTGTGGATCTATCTCTTCTAGTATACGCAATGCATCTACGTACTTCAAACATCTTAGAATAGCCTTCAACTCTGCATAGGCAGTAGGTCCCCGCTTTGTAATCTTCTCGAAGTACTTTTTATGCCGATCCAGCAGTATCTGCTCGTCAGTCAAGTTGACTCCCATCGTGTACTGATCCTCTATGTTGCGGCGCATTACGGGCGAAATTAGACCTCTCCGTACTGTTTCCGCCACAATTACATTATAGTCCGTATTTCTGATAAGCTTCTCCATGTTATTCATAATGTGTTGGCGGTGCTTCTGTTGCATGCCAAGTTCTCGCAATGGTTCTTGATATATCTCACGGTTTCTCTCCCATTCTCTATCTCGCTCTCTCGCTTCCTCCATGCTGAGCATCGATCTCTCTATATATGGAGCCTCGAGTTCGAGGACGTTAATTCTATTTTCGGTTCGTTTCGTTTGTTGAACGCAATGCGGACGCGGTGCAACAGGCAGTGATAATGGCAATGACAATGACAATGACAATAACAATAGAAATAGAAATGGAAATGAACGTCGAATGAGTCACTTTAACTGCGTTTCATGCTGTTCACTTGCAAAAAGTGATCCTTATTTTTTCAAAAGCAAATTAATCAATTATTATTACACTTGCTTGTTAAACTATAAAATTAGCAACGTTCTCTGTTTTTTGATAAGATTTCATTTGAAACAAAAGGAATTAATCTTTGAAATTTGTAGGCAGTGGTCGCGGGCAGTCGAGTAGCACGTCCGTTCACTCTCGTTCGTATTCTAACACTGTTCTCTGTTTGTGAAGCACACTGCAAAATGACTGAAATTAAGCAACTCATTAAGACCGAATTTGAATTGAATATGTGCATAAAATTATTAGCTTTTAAGAATATTAACATATATATGCATTTATAAATACAAACAGAATTAGTTATCTGCGTTAATTATAAAAATTAAAATCAATTCAAAAATTGTTGTTCAGAGTTACTGTGATGCACAGACCAGGGCTGCATAAACGAGTGGACAGCTCTCGTGCGCAACAGCTGTTTGGCTTGTAAACAAAGTAACTGAATTGTATGATTCTATACGATGGACCCAACAATACCCATTAAAACGGACGTGGACGATCAAATCAAAACTAAAACGGACAATACCGTATCAAAACATGCCAAGCGCGTCGTGCTGGACTATTTAAAGAAGCACGGCTGCACGCGTGCCAACTTGGAAGCCGTTGCAAGGGCAAGGCGCAACAACCAGGAGCATGTCATAGGTAATCAATCAGCATCCTTCGTTGCTTCTGCAGTTAAAGATATTATTACATACAGATTACATATGCCATGCCTACAAGGATGCTGAGACGCGTGTGAATCAGGAATGTGATTCAGTTAGCCTCAGCCATATCAATCAATGGTTAGAGCTGTTAAACAAGGCGGAGTTGCCCGAGCTGTGCGAATATGAAGCAGCAGCCGTGCTGAATGCCATAGTGCGCACGGAGGTGCAGCCTGAGCCGGATCAACTAGATGGAATCAATATGAGGCAAGTTGAAAAGCAATTTAAGAGTGCCTCTAAGTTCCATATATTGACATTTCAGTGAGGTATACGGCTTTCTTGAGAACGCTTTAACCGGACAGCCACAGAAGAAGTTAGGTACAGCCAGCGAAGCATTTCTTGCCCGTGAAATTGAGGTAAGGAAACTCCTATATTTTTTTTAAAGTTATATCGCTTTATATATTGCTTACAGATGCTTATTGATGAGGCCAACAACGACCATTCCGATAATGTGGCACGGCGCATGGGAGAGAAACTGTACGATCGGCAGGAGTATAACTATGAGCCGGAGCCAAACAAATGTAGCTTAGATCCATTATTTTTGGATGAATAGATTAAGAATTGTAAAAGAAATAGACAAACATTTTCATATCCACACATATTTATTAAACATTTAAATTCAATTGTTTATCGAGTTAAATTGTACGCGTACATTTTGTCACAATCCTTAAAACTGTTAAAGTTGCTCAATCTCAATATCAATCCTACTTAGGTGTATAGACTGCCTGCATCTTGTATATATCTTGTCCCATAGTACGTATTTGTAAGATAATTAATACATACATTCATAATTTAAGTACATTTCTATGTATAAACACTTGTTAGCACATTTAAAATCTAAAATAAGAGGCTTAAGAAGTTTCACACAATTTACTTGAAGTAGTCTATATGAAAGAGTATGTATATATAAGTAATTAAATTTGGCTTTTAGTTTATAATTTCATCTTCGGTTTATCATTTATTGTGCATGATTGTTTTCAAGAGTTGTTCTCGCAAGAGTAATGCCAAAATGTATTGCATAGTCTAAGAATAGAGTGTAGAGTATTGTTTAAAACGTTAAGAGGCATAAAAAGAGTTGAGTGCTACTTGCATCTCTCATAGCATCACAAATAGATCACAAGAGACAGAGTTGATTTGATACGCCTTTGGTTGGTATTTTTTTTTTTTTTTTTTTTCTTTTTTTTTTACTAGAATAGGTGTTGCACATATAAAAACTGAGGTTTTCATACATTCATACAATTAGATATACATACATATATAAATACCCATTTATTATTACAATTCATTAGTTTTGTTTCAGATTTAGATTACTTTTTTTTTTTTTTTTGTTTGTTAATAATACAATATAATAATATAATTCTTAAATGTTCAGTCCAGTTTGAGCTTTTTGGTTTTCCCCTCTTATGTTCTTGTTGTATACATAAATTGTAATTAAAATTAATTTAATCTATAATATATTTATACACTAGAAAATAATATCAGATATGCTTTGTTATAGAACCCCAAATTAAATAAATAAATTGAATACAAATCAAAAGCAAAACAGTTTTGATGCATGTTTGATTTTTTGCTGGAGTTAATTATAAACCTATTTCATAATTCATTCATTCAATTTAACAAATTAACAAAAACAACAACAACAACAACATAAATTCATCAGATATATATATTGTTTTTTCTTTTGTTTTTCTTTTATTTTTTTATTAAAACTCAACTTTCATACATAAAGTAAGAGCGTCAATAGAATTTTGATTGTCCCGTTCGTGTTGTTCTGCTGGATGACAGATCATATAGATATAGATGTACATATATACATATATACATGTATATTAGCTAAAAAAAAACTCTACTACAACAATAATAATTGTTTTCATTTCATTTTGGGCTTTCAATATTGTGTTTAGAGATTGACTTCCAGAAGAATTCTCATGTAGTACGATTTAAAAATTTGTATCTTTCGTTTATATGTGTGTGTGTATTTACCTTAGTAGTAGTTTTCTAAACATTTTCCTTTCTTTTTTTTTTTTTTTTTTTTTTTTTTTTAGGTTAGATATGGATGATACTTGGTCTAGTAAAATTGTTTAAAATTGAGTTTAATGTTCAACTGGTTAATGTATTCGTTTTGCCATAAAAATATGCTATTTAACAGAGCTAACATATGATGTATCAATATTGTTTATGATATTTTGCTGATATTATCTGCTTTTAAGTAGGTACGCCATAGGTACATGATTTCCTTTATATATGTAGGTAAAAAGTTTGGTAAATATATATCTTTCAAATGTTATGTACGAAAAATAAAATATGTTTTTTGAATTGACTCTCCATATCAGAATAGATATATAGCCATATAGCAGATGGGATAATTGTGAAATCGCATTCCCGGTGTTCTAGCTGGGCTTACATAGAAATATGTTAGCCATGAGTAGATATGTATATGTAATATGCAGTTTAAGTAATTCGAAAAATATTGGTATATGATTTTTTTTTTTTTTTTTTTTTTTTTTTTTGTATATGATATATATCGTTACTATATATAGTTAGTGTATTAAGTAGTCGACATGTAGCTAGAGTTTAATATTATATATTTTTGTAGTGTTCAGATTGATTGCATTTAGCATTTATGTTTGTTGTGTTTGTTTTTGTATTTGTATTTGTATTTGTTGTTTTTTTTGTGTTTGTTGTTGTGTTTGTTTTTTTATTGTGTTTAACACATTTGTGGGCTCATCTACATACACATAAATTGTTTAAATATGCTTTGTAATTATTTTTTTGTTTGCTCTCTAACAACATTCAGATTCATTTCAAATATAGATATTTTTGTTTTCATTTTAATATATATTTTTTTTAATATTTAATTTGTGACTGACGTTAACAATGCTTTTAGTTTATTTAGTGTGTAAATAATGTATACATATATAGGCTAATATAAGTTGATTATTGGTGTTTCTTTAATGGACCGAAATTGCATTAAAAATATATGCTCAATGCACATATTTAGATTAAATCATTTAATTTCTTGTATCTTTTTAGTTACGTCCGGAGAATAGTTGATACTGTAATAAAGTTAATTAGGCCATCAATTCGTATATCTTCAATATAAACTATAGAGATGTCTCTACGATAACAAATGGGAGAAGAAGGTATTTTGGTTGGCTATTGCTCGATAACTAAGTTATTATAGGATTAGCTGACATCGATACAAAAAACATATATAAATTATATATGTGTAGATATTGAAGAAGTCAGAATAGAATGGAGAATAGAAAAATTGGGGTAGACACATTATATATATATTTATATATATATATATATTACGAATATATAGTTTTTAGCATTATAAAAGGACAACGAATAACGAAGTAGGATATTTACTTGGTTGGCACTTGGTTATGTTGTTGAAGGTTTTTTTGTTAAAGGATTTTACTGGGTACAAAGTTCATGCACACATACGACTACGGATCACGAGGTTCCTTGGATTGGGGTCTGCTTTGGCTACAGATATACTTGTATAAGCTACACATCAAATATTTTAATATATGTTTAGTTTTGGTTTTTTACTGGGTTTAATATGTGTAGGTGTCGGGAATTGTATGTGTCTGTGGGAGAGCATATGAGAGAGAAATATATTTGAGTGTGTGTCAGCCGAAAGTTTGATGTGTGTTGGGCGATTGTATGGGTGAGACTAGTGTATGTAATATGAGTATGTGTGTCTAAAAAACCACTACTAAGGTACAATTGTTGGGAAGGAGACGGGTGTAGAGTGTCTTGGTTTCGGATTGTGTTTTCTACCTTTGACTTATAGCGTACTTAACATTTATTCATAACTAAATATACATATATATGTAAATATTTATATATTTTAATAAAAAGTATTCTTATTCTTTCAATCATATCTACATATAGATATGAATACATTTCAATGTATATATATATATGTATATATATATATACATACATATATACAGAGTTCACGCACAGAATGCTAGAACTTTCAACTCTTAAGGCACATTTCGAAGTTTAAATATGTATATGTTATATTGACAATAAATGTGCACTAAGTAAACAAAAAGAAAAGAAATCAATTCGAATAGCTAAACAAACATAGGAATACACACAGAGATAATGCTGGTTAGATGTGAATGTGGGTGAGGATGCTGTGGGGCTTCACAACAGCAAAAAACAAGCACAAAGCCAATCAAAGCAATATTTTAACAATGAAATATATATACTATATATGTAACGACTACAGTTACGAGTACAATAAATTCGCAATGACTTAAATGTAAATTGAATTTGGTTAGAAATACAAATGCACATCATATCATCGTTAGTCAGTTTATAAATTTAGTTTTAGTTTTAGTTTTAGTTTTCTTTTCAGTTAAAGAGTGCAGTTTTGGTTTAGATTTTCCTTGTTAGTTTAGCAGCGCCATCAGCTTTGGCTATACGCCTCCAGTGTCAGTCATTCAAAAACGAGTGTAGGTAGTTCTGAGAACTTAGATTTCATAATCTCTACTGCTATTCAGATCGTTTCTTTTATTAACATTGCATTAGTTGTATTTCCAAATATATACATATAAATATGTATAAATATATATTTACACATATATATATATATATATAGGTATATACACACATTGATATGCATATATAACAGTATATATATATATATATAGTATATATAAATTCTTGTGCAATCAGATGGGCAGAAAGTAAAATTGCAAGTCAAGTTAAAAAGTTTATAGATATACAATAACAATTTCAATTCAATTCATTCATATATACAAATACGAGTACTACGAGTGTATTCAGACAATCACAATAGATGCTCTCGAATACATATATAAATATATATCTTTATATACATATTCGTCACATCAGAACTGAGCATGCTTTGAATGTGTTGTTGAAGCCGTCTTAAGAACATTTCGCTCTTGGAATTGAATAGTACCCATACTAAATTTACATAATTGCTGTGGCTAATCCTACCATATTTAAGTGCAGAATTAATTCATGATTCACGCTTATCACAGTGCCAATTATTTCCCATTTTGAGCATTTTCCAGAAAAATATTGAGAACTTTTGTTATGCTGCTTCAAGGATGTCTTTGTATATGGACAAACACTTTAAGAAAAATAATTAATCTGAATCTGCTAATTCACATCTTGATGACATCTACACATACATATATCTGTATATATAATTCTTGAACTTTAGTCTATCACTTTGCTTCAATTCCAAGACGAACGTTTCGCTTGCTAAATCGACTTCAATGTGATTCGAGTTGCAAAACTCTTCGATATGTAATTTATATATTTTAGATTTTAGTAAAAAAATGCATGCGATGCGAAGCAAACAATTGAATTTTAAAATTAAATTAAAATTATTTCGTTATATTTAAATATAAATATATATTTACATTCAATTATGGAGCATAACCATCCAAGTTATTTAAAACCATTTTAAGAGGAGGGGGGCCAAGGAGAAAATGTTGCGATTGTCACAATTGTCAGCTTAAGCTTATACTTTGTCAACTTTGAGTGCAAGTGCTTAACTAATTGTTAGTCATTTGGCCTAAGTACAATCTGGGTCTTAATATCAATTGAGTTGACAACAATGATAAGAAGTGGAAATAAAACTAACATCACGTTTCGTACATTAAAAACTACGTTAAACTACGCTTTAGGGATATTATGTATATATTACATATAAATATAAATAAATCTCTATATATATATATATGTATATGTATGGGTGTGTGTTGATGTGCGTGTAAAGAATCTGTCAATTGTAATTAATATTTTAGTTAAACATAGACACGCGCAGCACTTTTTCCTTTTTTTTGAGAGCTCGTACAAATTGTCATTCATTTTGCATAAAATTTCTTGAATAACACATATTTTATTCAAATTTCGATGTGAGCGTGTGTATGAGTGTATTCGTGTGAGTGTGCGGGTGTTGAGTGGATATTACGCAGCAACAACTAATAAGTAGATACAATTATAATAATAATAATAATAATAATAATAATAATAATAATGGATGGTAATACATAATTACTAATTACTAATAATATATCAATAATAATAAGTTCTATATATGTATATATATATATTCGTTACGATTTATCAGATATGTTTTATAATGCGACATTAACATTTATTGTACATAGATACGAATGCGTTTTCATCTATAGTTAGTTAACATTAATAATAAAAATAACAACATTTCTTACACGATTTTCAAATGTGTTTTAGTTAGTTGTTAATTGTAATTAATAATTAAACTAAACTAGATATATATATATATATATGTATATATAGTGTATGGTAAATTATAAGTATACATATAGAAATATATATTGGGTTTTTGCTTCATTTTACCCTCTGCCCTTTTTTGCATACAACTTTTTCAGAATTTTCTCATTTTCATATTCATTTTAATTTTCAATTCAATTTTCAATTTTCGCTTTTCAGTTTTCTTTTTGTCGATTCATTTAATATTTTGGCGCATTCAAGTTCAGATTCAGGTTTCGTTGCTGTGCTCTGTAGCGCACATTTCTGTTGTTGTAGTTGTTGTAATTGTAATTGTTCGGATAATTGTTAAAATCAGCTGAGGGCTGCGCCTCGCCGATTTCGTTCAGGTTATATTATTGACTGAATGTTATATTGAGTGACGGACACTTTCGGACGCTGCTGTTGTTGCTGCGCGTACCATTGACCCGCAATAGTGGCACAGGACTAACCGTACCGGATACGGAAGTTAATTGTCTTACCATTCCAGATCCCAACTGCTGCAACAGGCCCGATCCAGAACCGAGCGGACCAGATGACAAAACAGTCGACGTGCGACGCGAACGTATCGACTGCATGCTGGACGACAATAAAAACGGAACGCTGCTCGAGGTGTTGGGCATGGAGCCACCCTGTTTTTGGGAGTACAATAAAGGAGATTTCTTTGGAAGATTAGTTAAAGCTTATCACCATGGCTGCTTCATTATCTGCGAGCTGTGCGGAGTACAATTTATATATGTCTATATTTTAAATGTGCCATATATACAAAAATATGTACAATAATGTGGATGTAGCTAATGCTTCTATGTGTGTGTGTGTATGAGTGTGTGTGTGTGCCTACGCAAAGCAGCTGGGCTGATTGAATAGCTGAAACATATACCAACAAACAAACAAACAAACGAAATGATACAAAGAGGCAGAGCGGGAGCAAGAAAGAGCTACCCAATTGAGCAAAAGCCATGAAAACATAGCGCAAATATCATTATACAAATATATATATGTATGTATATAGAGAGAAAGAGAGAGAGTAGGAGTAGTAAGTGAATATATATTTTATATACGTTTATGAATCAATCAAGTATTCGCATGTACATCAAATCCAATAAGAACGCGAATAGCGAACAGAAATGATTTCTTTATTTATAAACAAAAATACAAATTACATTAACATAAACAAATCAACATCAGCAGTGTGTGTGTGTGTGTGTGTGTGTGAATAGTTAAAAGCAGAAAGTAGAGAGTGAAATTCAAATAAAATTCAACGGAAAAATTCCGAAATAAGGTAACGTGTACTCACGATCATGCTCCGTGCAAGCTGCAAATTGTATTAATTTATTCGATTTGTTTGTTTTTTTTTATTTTTGATTTTTTTTTCGAAAGAGTTTCATATAATTTGTTGTTCGCACATGAAATGGAGAAACGAAATATACACACATGATATAAATACAGCATATATGCACAGTAATGTATGATTGTGTGTGTATGCGTAACTGCTCTATATGAATTGTAATGTGGGCAATCCATAGCGTGGGATGCGCGCTTAACGAGAGTTTCAGTAACAACAAAAATAAGCAACAAACATTTCAAAATACACTCAACGCATATGTGTAGTAGTGAGTGTGTATAAGTGTGTATGGGTGTGTGTGTGTGTGTATATATTAGTTGTTCATTTTTGATATACCATTGAAAGAGGACAAAAAGTACATTAAAAGAAAAAGATAACACAAAATCCAAATCAACAACTGAGCACGATCGGGATATGTAATGAATAAGTTTTTTTTTTAATTTACAAGTTTTTCTCTTTTTTGGAACACATATGTATAGGTATGGTAGATGTTTTGTTGCTGTGTAAGATGTATATATCATTCGTGTGTCGTGTGTGTGTTCAACATTCCTAAATTCAGTTAGCTTAAAAATTGATCAGTTGAGAAACAACAAATATACATATTGAAAGTCGAGCTTGCTTAGTGTACTTCGGGTCAAGTAAATACAGCAATTTCGAATACAAATAAAAACCACTCAAATAAATATGTATTCATACTTAATAGATATTCGCGCAGTATTACAAAGTTTTAGGGACCAGCGTTGTTGTTGAACAGCCATAGAAACTCTTGCTGCGACCTTTACTTACAGCTCTTAAACAGCTCTTAAACAACTCTTAAACAACTCTTATAACAATTCTCAGGCACATCAATATATAGATATGTATATACAAATAATGTAAAATGTTCACAATGTATACAAAAGAAAAAACAAAAGTTCAAATTAAACAAATTTCAGTTTCGAATTTACACAAATAATTGATAAATGTTGAAGGTTTCAAATACACTGCATTAGCATAAGCATCCAGCTTGATGGACAGCCACGCCCATGCCCACGCCCACGCCCAAATAGCAGCCTGCCCAATACAGAGAGTATGGAATGTAAGAAAGTAACCAAAACAACAACAACAATCAACGAAATGACTGTACAAAAATGTAAATCAAGAGAGTTGCAAATTAGTTCAAGTTTCAGCACCGAGACAGCGAAAGCAACAGATATAGATACATATACATAAACGAACGTAAGAAAACAATGGAAAGAAAAAAAAAAAACAGCTTATATAAGTTTTTTTTTTTTATTTGTTGTTTTTTTCCATTCAGGCAGCACGTCAAAGGTAAATACAGAGAGTACCAGAACGAGACAGGCAATATACGGAGCAGATTCTATTTAGTAAGGCAACAATTCAAATGCAACTTTCAATTCAAACTCAAACTCAAACTCAGATCCAGAACTGACTTGCAACTTGCGGTATGCAAAATGTACAAAGATAGCGAGAGAGAGAGAGAGAGAGAGTGAGTGAGAAAGAGACAGAAACAGTCGGAGAGTGAGAGAGAGAGAGAGTATCAGAAACAAATTTCGAACGAGCGAGCGACTTCCGGCGGCCATATTTCAGCCCCACATACAAAAACCGTAGCATACATTTCGGAGCCAACTAAATACTTTTGGTAACAGCCGTTTTATATACGTATGAGTGTATGCGTGTGTGTGTGTGTGTGTTTGTGTGCAAGTGTTGGCTGCTTGTGGACGAGAACAACAACAACAACAACAAGAACAATATTGTAAACAAGAACAGTAAACAAAAACAGCACAAGACACAGGCTTTAATCATTATATCAAATAATCGTTGCTCTCTCTTTATGGATATGGATGCTGCATAACTATTGTCTATTGAGACCCAAGCACAGCGTGCAGCGTGTTGTTGTTGTTGTTATTACACTTGGTATTATATTATTAATTCATTCAATATGGCAATGGAAAACACTTCTTTGTTTTTTAGACTTACAACATAGGCTGAGGTTGAGGGCACCGATAGGCTCGATCCAGAGCTACCACGAGCGCCATACTAATATATGTCATATATGTCATATATGTATTTAATGTGTATATAGAAAAAGCGAAGCAAATAACCAACGACGACGACGTTTGTTTTGTGTTTTATTGATGTTTTTCATATATATATTTTTATTTTGTGTTGAGACGAGCGAATGTTTTTTTTTTTTTTTTTATTTGGAGGGCGGGAAAGTGAAGATAAGATAAAAGAGCGTGTGTTAGAGAGTTTGTTAATTGGTTATATCTTATCGTTCATTGCGGGAAATGAGCTGATCATAAGTATTTATAATTATACAAAAGTCGATATCAGGGCAAATCATAAAAGTAAAGTAAACATAATCATATAATATCATATAATAGTTCTGCATGTTTCTCATGTTCATGTTAAGCGGCTTTTGTTCTTGTTGATGGCAACTGTACTTTGTTGTTAACTGTAAATATACGCTAAATGCTACTCGCTAGGCGCTAAAGTTAAATACAATTCCTTTAATGTGGAACGCTATTGTAAGGCTCATGTGGAAATATAAGAAACAAACCAAAATATATATAAATTAATAATAAAAGCGAATCGAAATGAATATAGTTTTCAATAAAATAACCAAAAGCCTTTGTGACTGTCAGCGGTCAAGCAAACAATAGCGAGCCAAATGTCGGTGCAGCAGCACAAAAAAGTACAAAGTACAAAATATGAAATCAAAAAATGAAAAGAAAAGGAAATTACAAAGGGAAACTCAACTGAATGCTAAATGAAGCAACCACAACAAACAAAACTGCGCTCGCCCAACAAATAAATAAATAAATAAATAAATAAATAAATGATAAAAAATAAAGAGAACCCAAAATGCGCAACGTGCTATGTCGCGTGGCTGACACAAACAACTTACAGTTGGCGGTGACAAATTGATGGTGGAGCCGCGTCGCTCCTGAGGTCCAATGCTCGAATGACGACGGGTGGGCAAGCCGCTGCCCGGCGTGCCGCCCGGCG
The DNA here is from genome assembly GCA_030914345.1 of Drosophila koepferae. Classification (NCBI taxonomy): domain Eukaryota; kingdom Metazoa; phylum Arthropoda; class Insecta; order Diptera; family Drosophilidae; genus Drosophila; species Drosophila koepferae. The sequence continues at coordinate 8,798,167 of JAUESR010000202.1, forward strand.
AAGAAGCGCACGACGGTGCGATTCGTATCTTTGGTGTCATCAGCGTATTGTCCGAGAGCCGTCGATTGGGAAACACGTTGCCGACGCGCAGGAAATTGCTATCCGGCGACGAAGGCGAGCAGCCAAACCACCAGCCGCCCAGCATACCAGAGCCTGAGCAGAGACAAAACAGTTGCATATAGAGATTTACCATGAAAATTGCATAAACAGTGGCCAGCTAATTGGGTTTAATGAGAGACCTCAAACATTTTAACACCACACACCACACACTGTCTGTATGTCTGTGTGTGTGTGCGTGTGTGTGTGTGTGGCTATGTGTGGCCCTGTCACGTTTGCCATCGCCCGCTGTCATTGTCAAGGACAAAACACACAAACTGCGGTTACAGCTGTGGCAGCTGCATGTGACTCGACCCTCGACATCCAAACCTTAAATCCCCGCTCTGCGTAGCCTAATCGCTGCCTGTTCCTCCTCAGGCTCCATCCCTACCATAACTGCATAAGGTAATTCACGTCATAAGTTATTTACTCGAATGTTTGCACATTGAGCCGCAGTGACATTCCAATACGCTTCGCATACTGATTTAACTCAATTTCACGGCCTACCACGTAAAAAAATCCACGGCAAACTCAATTAATAACGCTCGAAAATTTCGTAAATGAGTTAAATATTAAAACACAAAAATGAAATACTTTTCGCAATCGTTTGCTGCAGCTTTTCACAGTTCAGCAACTGCATGAGCAATGAGTTTATTTGATTATGTGACAGCTTTGCATATAAATATCTGAATTGCAGGCATGAAAAGTTGTCCTTGATTCGCTTTACATTACGAGTGGATTCCTGCATGATTTCCACTTGATTTTGTCGAGTTACTCTTAATTTCTGCTTTCATCTCAACTTTGTAAACTCTTTAATCGAAATTTCCACTGTGCAGACAAACTTTACCTCTCGATTCACCTGAAGGCGGCCAGCCATGCGTATACTTAATATTGCTAAACATATGCAATGAAGCTCAAATATTGAATGTGTTTCTATTGGCTGTAGAACTACAGTTAATAAGCAATGCACAACTAGGCACACCCTCTCTCCTTCTCTCTCTCTCTCTCGCTTCTCCCTCTCTGTGTGTTTGTTTACTGTTAACCACAAAAACCGCAGCGCAGCCACATTACCCCTACCCCTGTGGGCATACTGTGCAGCAGCCTATTTCTTTGCACTTGACTGGGAAGCGTGGCAACAACATGTCAATTTTGCAATATGTACTTGCCTCTGATAATTTACTAAAGAGAGGGAGAGAGAGAGAGAGAGAGCGGGAGAGAGGGCGCATTTACATTCACTCAAACACAGATTTGTTTTCAGTTGACATTGCAACAGGCCGTGAAATGTGGGCCAGGTGCGAAACACATACAACCTTTTGACTTGCACACAGCTCATGCATTAAAAGTTTACCCACACAGCGATAGACGCACATGGCCAAAGGGCATGCCATTGTGTTTACAAGCGATTAGGGACATCATAATAAATCATCGTTAAGTTTGAAAGTTCATTAAGTGCTGCAGCGCCAAGTAGCACGTGCCTCACGTAACTCAATCTCCTGCTAACAGTTGCTTGCGGCTCTGATTATACAATTTTCATTTTCATTGTCTGTATACATTTTAATTTCGATTTTCTTCTTTTTTCTCTTTTAATTTGCATAATACAGTTAAATGCCACAGCTCACGGCTCGTTTTCGGTTTGACAAATTAGTGAGCGCTGCCGGACACGGTATCCCGATTAGGCGTCCCACAATGCTAAACTGTCACGTACCATGGATATCAAATGGAAAGTCCAATGGTAATGCCAATGAAAATGTTCAATTAAGCTGCTCTAAGCTCATTATTCATTATGCAAGAGTCCTGCAACAGTCCCCCTGCCTGTCCCCTGTCCGTTTGCCTTGGGCCATTTGCCGAACCCAGCTGCACATTTGATGAGAATTTACTTACCGCCAGAATTCTTGCGCGCCATATCCTCGGCACTGGAGGTCTTGCGCTGATCAATACGCAAATTGGGTATATTGAATGGCGGCGCATTCATGTTATCCGTGGAGAACTGATGGCGCAAAGTGCGATGCCGTTCCGGCGAGGCCATCGACAGATTGTCCAGCTTCAATTTATTGCGCTGCTGCCGATCGATGGCCTCCAACATTTGCTGCAGCACCTGAAACGACACACCAAAAAAATGTGTGTTTGCAATTTCCCCAAGCATTTTCTGCGGCCGAGCCATCGTCATACCTCAAGCAGATAGCAATATTGCTCGAAATTGACCGACGGATTGACAGTGTGCGGTATCAGCAATGGCAGCACATTGGTGGCCATCGTTTCCACGGTTAAGCCATAGGATTTGTCGGCAAACAGCTTGTGGTAGATGCCTGTAAAATGGTAAACGGTATGCCATATCATTAATAGTAAGCAACTGTCATGTTATTGTTGCCAGCATAATTCTAACCAAAGACAAACAAACGCACACACGCACACGCACACACACACATATATAATAAGCCAAATTTATACTGGCTTGGGCACTTCTGAATTTTAATGGGTTTTTCAAATACACTGTACAACATGATGCATGTTTTTTATGACAGAGAAGTAAAGTCAAGTTATGCGAATATGATTGAATGGAAAGATATATATATGTTGTATATTATATATGCTAAGATAATTATCGAATTATGAGAGACAATTACAGAAATGTACATATATTAACCGCATATAGGCCTGGCTTGCAGCTGCTCGAAAGTGTTGCTGAAACCTCAATATAGCTGAATAGACTGCATAAAATCAATTAAACTTGGTTAACAGAGTGTTTCAAACACACTGCCACACACACCCACTCACATACGCACGCACTAGATTTTAAAGTAATTTTAGCCATTTCAAATTGCTTAACCGCAAGCCGTTGCCCACTCGCACAGTTGGCTGAGATTCAATTTTATGGTATTTAATTAGTTTTTATTGGCACAATAGCAAAGCTCGTTGATTGTATGTCTCTGCCCTCCCTCTCCCTCTCTCTCTCTCTCTCTCTCTCTCTCTCTCTCTCTTTCTGTGTGTGTGTAAAATTCTATTAACTTTTTGTATGCAGTTAGTATCAATTGAATTTATCTAAAGGTTTGTTTTGTACTTACGAACAGTCCGCATGATAATATCTGGATCGGGTATGCGCACATTGGCCAATAGGGGCAGCACCTCCTCCATGACCTGCAGTTGTTGTTAGCCCAGTTATGCAGTGAAATGATTTGGTTTACAATTTAGCTTAGTGGCTAATACGCACCTGAGCCCTTTCCATGCGATCCATGACTCGCTCAATGCATATCAGCACATTCTGTACAATCTTGGGGTCCGTTATGTTCTTCTCGAACACCATCTTCACCTTGGGCAAGACCATGCGGCGTATGGACAGCTCGTCGATGCTATCGAAAACATTGCCTACAGCCACCACAGCTGCACTCTGTGTGATAGAAATTGTTGTTTTAAAAGGAAGGCAAATAGCTAAAAATCTATAATGTTACGAAATGGGAGCAAATTTATTAATTCTTGTTCAATTTAAGTACTGTTTGTCATGCCGCAGAAGTGGTTTCCATTTCAATTTACAAACGTCTTTAACTGCTCGAGTTTCGAGTGCTTAAAACTGCTTTGGCCTGGCCTTCTCTTTAGTGCTCAGAGGTGCTCAGGCGCAAAAGGTAAAATTACTTTCGTTGGCAATAAATTTGAAGTGGCAACCGAGCTGCTTAGAAGAGCTATCTCTGTGCCGCAGTTAATTAAGAAATTTCTGTTATAATTACGCAATCAACGCCAAGGCAAATGCCAGCTCTGTTGACTTGTCAACCCATTCTACACCATCTCTCTTACTCTCTTCCTCAGCGTGGATGTGACTGGCTCCATTCCCAGCTAATTTGCATATCTATAGCGTGACAGGATTGTGCTTACCTGCACTTGTATTGTGGATCCATCAAATGAAAAGAATAACATCGGCATTATATCTGTGGTGACATCTTCGGGTTTCGTCTTCTCAATTATCAAGTGCAAGTTCTCAAGTATCGTGACGCTTGCCTGAATGGATTTTGGCGTATTGTAGACAATCCTATTTTTGGCCAGACAAGGCAAATACACAAATCATTGAATATTTATATAAATAAAACATACAGCTTAATCTGATGGGGCACAAAAGTTTTTCGACTGTTTCATTTAATATTTGTATAAAAAATGAACCCAAATAAATGCTTCATCATTTTCAAGCACTAACTAGGCCTCAGGCACTTGCATAAGTGTGTGTGAAAAGTTGTTATTTGCAACTTTTTTGCCAGTGTCAATAAGCGTCTTACAAGAGTCGAAAAACTTTTTGGTTTTTTATTTTTTGCCCATGGCCTTAGTTAAAAGTTAGCGTAGGCCGAGGGCTGTTTATCTTGTTATGAATGTAAATGTATATATTCTATTCAATAAAGGTATTTTTTAGACTGACTGTTGAACTGACTGCTTGATGGAGAGACTGATTGATTCGCTGAAATATTGACTAACTGATTGAATGGTTTATAGGCGAATGAAAACCAGAGCAACTTATTTACTGATTGATTAATTATTTCATTGAACGACTGACTAATTGATTAACTGATTGACTTGCTAATTAACCCTCTAACTGCTTGATCGACAGACTTCTTAAGCAATTGACTGACTCATTTTGTCAATTGACAAACTTTACACTTACCAACTATCTGACTGACTGTTAATCAAGTAACTTAGTATTATTACTAAGCCTCGATAGCATGAAGAGAATACATACAGGAAGCTTAACTTTCATGTGATGAAAGGAAGTATTTTGTAGACAAAGGATTTTCAAGAAGCTAAGGAAAACCCATAAAACTGAGTCTTAGACTTAAGTCTCTCAACTATAATTGCTTTATTTGTCGTTCTAATTTCAAGAAACTCTTGAACTTTCTCGATAACACCTCGCAACGCACACCAGCTGCAGCAGCAGCAGCAGATATGCTCGTGCGGTTTACTAATTTATGTATGCCGCGCTGGAGGCGTTGAGGCCACAAAAGGTGCGCATTGTCCTGACATAGTTGGCCCCGACACAAAACTTTGCGTGGCAACAACTTTAACTACAACTTGTGGTCTATAAATTACAATATGCGCCGTCCAGCTGTCTATGCGATGTGTTGTGTCTATCGCTCTCGCTGGAAACGCCATGAAAATTAAATAAAAAGTGTCACAAAAGTTTTTCAATTGTTCGGCGGCGACACAAAAGTTGAAGTCTATTGTTTGGCTGCCCAGCAGCTATCGATGGTGGCCACAACAGCAGCCGCAGTAGCGACAAGAACACAGCTCTAGAGCACACAAACAATAACAAAAGGTCGGCGCTACTTTACAGTTAAATGGTAGGCGGTAAGCCTTCGCCTAAGTAGTATATGCGAGTCTAAAAATATGTATGAGCGTATTTTTGTAGCTGTGTGTGAACACGTGGCACTCACTTCATTGTGGACGACATTAGGGCATCGTACTCTGCGTGCGTCGCCTCCTGGACGAAGAGCATGACGGGCTGTAGAACAGCAGCCAGCACCTCGCCATTGTTAATCTCCGACTTGAGCATGGGCCACAGGTTCTGCCACCAAAGTTTCTGCAAAGAAAAGTAGATAAAACAATAAGCAATCGCTACTACTACAACTAGCAACTAGTCAATGGCCTTTCAATGGCTGCTGCCGCAAAAGGGACACAGCAATAAGACAAAGGGATCGCTGAGTGGTTCGGGTGACAGTTTTGCAACTGTCATAAAAGCGGTCGTAATTTGCAAATTGTTGCCATTGCTATTGCTCGTAAAGCGCTCAACTTGTCGCCATAAATGATGAATGCATTCACAGGAATACACAGTGCAGACAGCGAGCCGTCAGCAGTCAGCGGGCGGCAGTCACCATTCAGCACAAAATGGCTGGCGTGTCCGCAAGATGGGCAACATCCGTTTCCGTTTCCATGGCGAAGGCTTTTTTTGGCTCAATTTATGGGTACTTACGCGCGGTATCAGCGGCATGGCCTCTATCAAGGTGGTCTTGTAGAACTGTGACTTCTGCTGCGTGTCCTTCATGTTGACCACGTCCAGGAATTTTAGCGCATTTATAGCCGGGTCGCTGCAAACACACGGGTCAACAAGAAAAGTCCATACAAATTAAATACGGAATATAACAAATTTTATTAGCAGCACTCGCTCAGCTTTTATTGGCACCCAACAGAGTAAATGGACTGCCTCTCTCTAGATACATATATACCCTGCAAATATTCCCTGTAGCCAATGCAGCAACTGCATAACTACGTTAACATTCCACAAAAATATTTCTAGAGGCATTTTTTCCACAATTCCGCAAATGCACAGAACTTGACAGTTAAATTAAAAATATAAATAAAATGCTTGCAATTGTTTGGCATGTTATTCCTTGCAGGCAAACTCGGCATAAGCTGTTGCCAACTTTTATTTTCACAAAACTATTGTTTAATCCCTTGAACGTTTGTGGTCTATAAACACAGATACATAAATAAATAAACATGTAGAGTTTATCTGTTGTTATGCAGCACTACTGAAAGCTTTAGTTATTGCGGGCGCAAAACTTTTGTCGCCGCCGAAGTGTGAAATATTTATACAAATGCGATTTTATTGTTGTAGTAAACTAATTGACTAAAGTTTAATTAGCAAAAAACACAATTGAATATTCGGTAGTTTTCTCTTTTATCGTGATCAGCTAGCAGCAGCTCTTATCGCTGAAGCGTGCCCGTTGCGGGTAATTGTATAATGGCCATAAAAGTCAAATCCAGTTAAATTATGTGCAATGGCAATCGGAATGAAAAACTTGCGGCATGCGCTTGGCTAAGCAATCCAGGAGTGCGGCTTTAAATCACATTGCGTATGCGCCCCGTTGCACACGAAGCGCCATTATAAGAAATGTCGAGTGACCAAGCTGCCTGGCAGCCCAGCTGATTAGCCATGGGCAACATAATCAGCATAAAGACTTTCCCGCTACTGGCTTAGCCCACGCAGACAGCCCAGGCAAACTGGTTGTCGCATCCCACTTGAGCTATTTGCAAAACGCAGCTAAAAAAAAAAAAATGAAAAGAATACGCTGATAACATGTAAATGAACTTCAAAGTGCCGCCAACAAGCGACTAACTGACTGCCAACGCAGCACACTGACAGGCGGGTGGGCGTTAATGGGGCGTGTGTCACTCATTTTTGCCAAGCAACCGATTTTGCCAGCCCAGCAGCCGTCGCAACAGCCGTGACTTTCACTTTGTCTAAACACAGCTCAACACAGCACAGTGCACAGTGGTTCGAGTAGCATTAGAAATGAAATGAATTTCACAAATGCAAAAAGTTAGCAAAGCTGTAACTAGGTCAGATCTTAAAGGTTGCTTAAGCGCAATTCTGATTTAGTAATCAATGCAAAAATAAACCATTTCAATATGGTTAAAAGATGCTAAATATCTAAATACCTATACCTTTTTGATCTCCTTTAACTACGTAGTCTGCTACTAGCTTGAATTTGACTACCTCACTGGTCTCTCTTCTATATTATTTTTCTTATATCACAATATCGTTACACTGTGGATTAATCGCCCTATAGTCTGCGAATTTTTACTTTTCTCCCACGTTTTTCATTCAAGGCAGATGCGCGGCCCTTGGCCCTGACTGCGTAGTAGCTGCTGTCGTCATAAATCCAAAGCTACCCGCAAAAGGAGGTTAGAGGAGGCCGAGCGTGGCGACTCCTACGCTTTCCACTACTCACAATCAGCTCAAGAGATTCGCATTGTGTCTTTCAAGCCTGATTACCGTTTTCATTTACCAAACAGACGTAATTAAGGTGTGTGAGTGTGTGTGTGTGTGTGTGTGTGAAGAGTGGAGTCTGTGAGCACGTTGAGACCTTGGTGTGGTAAAAGTAAATGCTTCAATTGAATTTTAGCTACATGTACAAATTGGCTTAGAGATTGCGTGTCTTGTTTGCGTTTCTCTCTTTCTGTGTGTGTGTGTGTGTGTTTGTGTATATGTATGTGAGTGTGAGTGGCTGTTTTTAACAGGTGTCAATTTCATTTGAAACTCAAACAAAAAACTTTTGCTAAAACTGCGCAAATTGCTGTCGCTTTTTCTTTTGCTTGCTCTGCGTTTAGTTAAAAGTTAATTAATTTGCAGAAAAGGAAACAGCATTGAGAGCTGGAGTCCTGCAGACCTGTTGTGGGTTGCTAATTTAGCTAGTTGTCTACTCACATAAAGTATTTGATCAACTGCAGCAGCTGAGCGGTGGGTCGCGCCGTCGGATCCCGGCTGGCCATGCGAGATGTCGCCTCCTGTAGAGCAATGGGCAGACGCGGCATTAGCTTATGCACATTGTCATCCAGCTGAAAGTGAAACAGAAAAAAGCAAAGAGCACGCTGCATGATAAATGACAAGTCAAGCCAGATGACCAAATAGCAAAAGAAGAAAATGTACATATATACATATATATAATAATACTGTTTGGCCACAACATGGAAGTCAAACACTTGAAGTCTGACTGAATGGGGCCAAAAGTTTTAATGACATGGCCCAAGGCAGCTGCAGCATCAGCTACAGCATCTACTTCAGCGTCAGCATTGGCATCAGCATCGGCATTGGCATCAGCTTCAGCTTCAGCTTCAGCACCTGGCTGAATAATTAGAGTTTCAAGTGGACTTTTGATTACATTTGCATTTGACAAAGCGCCGAATCTAATTACAGCTCGCAAACACAAGCGGCGCAAAACTTTTGCCAGCCACAGCAATCGCCACTTGGCTCCAGATCTGGCCACGGGCGGTAGCAGCAAATTAATTTGGCCTGCCAGTGAGAAGTGGAGGAAGCTGAGTGAATGACTGGCTGACTCTCTTACCGTTTCCAGTTGCTTGGCATAGTTGGACGTAGAGTTGCCCGCCTGTATGAGTGGCCGTCCATTGTTGTACACTGCACAGATGACCATGCCTAGCGAAAACATATCACTCAGCAGGCTGCACTTCGAGCTGGTCTGCGTTTCAGGAGCTAGCAGAGAGACAGAGAGAGAGAGAGAGAGAGAGAGATGGAAAATAAGTTGTTCCTGCTTTTAAGTGGCCACGTTTTGTTTACCCATAAAGTCGAGATTGGGCTGTGCCATTTTAGATACCCTGTTGCTCCATGGCGGGCACGGAATTGAGCTATTCAAATCAGTCTCATTCATTCTTTCTGCAACAACAAGAACAATAACAAAACAAATGGGCATTATGAATACAAATCGTGTAGCCAGTGTAGCATTCGTTTCAATTGAAGTGTGCTGCTAAACTTACCCACATACTCCATGCCCGCCAGCTTCCAAATGCCCCGCTTGGTTATTAGTATAGAGGATGGACACACATTTCGATGAATTACGTGACCGGAATAGTGCAAATAGGACAATGCCTCTGTTAGCTGCAAACGAGAAGCCGCAGAGAAACACTCTGTTATAGAGTCAACTGCACACACGTTTCGGCATTGCGAGTTGTTTGCTTTACCTGCAAGAATCCATATTTTAGCTCCATATCCAAGAAATTGTATTCCTTTGCATGAGCCGGCCGTTGCGGCTGGGTCCCAGCAGCTGGCTGTGCCTGCGCCGGCCCGCCACCTGCTGCGGGTGCCACGCTGGCATTCTCATATGTTTTCGACTCCTGCAAGACAGCGTGGCGCATAAGAATTGGCAGACACGTAGACGCAGTCCACCAAAAACAAAAAAATGAAACACCAAAAAAAGAAAACAGAACAAGAAAACGAACACGAGAACGAGAACGAAAAGAAAGCTCTGTTTGCATTTTATGGCAATTGCTTTTTCAATTTTTCTCGCATTTTTCTTTTCACTTCGCTCGCCGCCTCCCAGCGGGTAAAATAACTATGTCTTGAAGTCATAAACTTTGCAGACAATAAAGACATTAAGGAGTAGCCAAAAAAAATAAAATAAAATAAAAGGAAACTCTAGCATATCTGCACCGACAGCTGAACAGAGACTAAGTGAAGAATTTGTGCTGAGCTATAATTTCAATAGACATTGCTTTAATAACCTTGTCTGGCCTTGTCCTGTACTTTGCTTTCCATTTGCAATGCTCCATTAGATCGTTGGTGAGTCACAGAGCACAAATAGTTCCATAAACTGTGACTTTTCTCTACTTCTCTTTCATTATGCTGGCACATATTGTTTATTCTGTAAAACAATTTGGCTTTGTACCCATGCAATTTTCAATGTAATTCAACTCGATTCGAATTTTGTTTCTCTTTCGATTGTTGTGTTGCCCTTGCTGTGTGCACCTCAATAAACTAAAATATTGTCTGGATCTTTGTTGGCTTGCTCCAGCTAAAAACAAAGCACTTTGCTCTTAATACACCTCTGCGTGTGTATGTGTGTGTGTGTGGTTGTGGGTGTGTTATGTTTGTGTGTGTATCAATTTCTGAACTACGCTAGCGAAACGAATCATTTTATTGACTCAATCTCCACAGCGTAAACTTTGCTAGCACGCACTGTAATTCGATTTAGTTGTGTTGGTAACTTACTGTATATGCGTGTGTGTGTGTGTGTGTGTGAGTTTGGGTGTGTGTGTGTTGGGCGTGTTATGCATAGCTCACATTGCTGTGCAGCCTGGCACTTGAACCAAAAACCAAACTATGCAGTTGACTGGCTGCCATGCGAAACTTTAAACGTACGCAAAAAGAACAACAACCACAACACAGCAACAACAACCTTGTTGCTACCATCAGCAACAACAACAACAAGAACAACAATTGATTGAAGCAGCTGGCAGCAAAAGGCGCAGAGCCTAAACACAATGGAGCAGCGGGCGACAACGCAAATTGCATATCCTGTTGGTCAGCTACCCAAAAGAGAGTGCCTAACCCAACTGAAAACTGTGAACTGAACTGAAAACTGTGAACTGAAACATGAAAAAAAAAAAAAAAAAAAAAACAAAAAAACAAAAACCGAACTCACATGAAAGGCCAGCACATTTGAAAGGCTGGCAAAAATGGGCTCAGAGGCAAAGGCCAGCGTGTCCGCACTTTCCTCGACAGTATGATAGATTTGAAGTATCTGGGGAAAGAGAGAGTTTAATGGACACATATTGGATGTAGCAGAAAGTCAAAGTTAATGGAGATGTTATCAGTGTTTTTCTTAAGGACATATTTAAAGTAGTTAAATGCTAAATTGTATCATCTTTATCATCTTTAAAACCTTTAAGTAATTGTATTCTAAGTCTTTGCTGTCCGTCGGTTTACAATTAGAAATTTATCTTCACATTTTCAATTCGAAATATATAATCTTCAAAAGGTCAGCAGCTTAAAGTAGCTCAGCAGCTCACATTTATTTACAGAGTATCCTCCAGTGCCCCATCCTCTACTAGAGTGATTTTATTTGTTTTCCGATGCCATGTAATTTATGAGCTACAAAAATTTTGTAAAATTCCTTGCACATATTTCAGATAATTTCTTTCAGCTCAATAAAAGTTTCTTCTACAAGTTATTAGAAATGAACTTGAATATATTTAGCTATATATTTGAAGCTTTTTCGGTTACATTGTGATTGCCTGTGTAATTATATAAATTAAGGACATGCTCACCCGGGGATGACGAAAGCGTTCCAATGTCTTTACCGAGCTTTTTAGCAGCTCTGTAATGGTCTCCTTGCGACGCGGCTTGTGCAGTTTCTCTGCCACCTTCTTCTCAAAAATAAACACCGAACATTCCTACAGAGACAGAGCGAGAGATAGAGAGAGATGTAAAATTCGTGTATGAGAGATGGAAGTTGGCGTGGCAACAGTTTTTTTGTCTGAAACGCTCACCTTGTTGTCACTCTTGCGATAAGCATCGTGTATGCGCCAGCAAAGCTCTGGGCCGGCACAGGCCACCGGCTTGCCAATCTCAAAGTACTGCGTAATGGGATTGCCCTCGGCGACATTCTGCACGGATGTGGGGGCCGCCACGTTGGCGCTTTTGAACTTAGCGAACATTGTGCCAGCGGGCATACCATCGATTAGCTTTGAGAATACATTCGAGAAGCTGCCCTGACGCTTGCAATGTGGCGCACTTGTATTGCTGCTGCCGCCTATTGTTGGCGCTGAGCCACCAGCTCCACCGCCTGCACTAGCCGCAACGCCTGACTCGTTACTCGATGATGCGCCACTGATGGACAAGCGTTCGCGCAGAGTTATTCCCAAGCTGCTGACTGTTGTGACTGGCACGTTGACTGATCCGAGTGAGCTTCTATCCTGCGGTGCACCTCTACTTGCCACACTAGCACCTCCACTGACACCTCCACTGACACCGACACCGACACCGACAGCTGAACCGCCAGCAACACCGACACCTACACCTACACCTGCACCTACTCCAGCTCCAGTTCCAGCTCCAGCTCCACCTGCACTCGCTCCAACGCCATTAAATGTATCGCATTTCGCAGTTGCCGCGTTGTCTCCGTATCCATTCACATCGCCAGCGAGAAGTGCTGCGCCGCCGCCGCTGGAATACTTGCGCGTGTGCGCTCCTAGTTGGCTCTGACTGAGCTCGAGTATTGTGCTGGCGCTGCGATTACGCGCTCCTCCCGCATTGCCCAAGCCCGCGCCCACTCCCCCACCGCCAGTTCTGGCTGGTGAACCCGCTGCCACCGCTGCCGCTGCCACTGCACCACCGCCAGGCGTTATTCCAACAGCGCTGCCACTGCGACTGCGTTGCACCTCCTCGACACTATCCAAACGTGAAAAAATTCTGGCCGCCGTTGTTGCCGTGTTGCTGCTGCCCGCCCTATGCACCGCCAGCCAACTATGAACACTTCCGCTTCCGGTTCCAATGCCCCAAAACAACCAGCTGTGATATAACTAAAGCTCAAGCCGCTGCTGCTGCTGCTCCCGTTACCGCTACTGCCGCTTTTCTGTAAATAAAGAGAGAGAGAAACGCAAAATATGCTTTTAATTGCGGTCACTTCAGCTGCCCCACGATTTCCACCCAAGCGCCACGCACCGCTGAGCCACTGACGCGCGCTCAGCCGTCTACGCAGCTACTCGACAACCAATTGAAATACCCTGTTGCATTTGCACACAGTGGGGTAGACATAGAGTCAATTCAATTGTTGTAAATGGCAGAATATAAATTAAAATTTAATAATATAAAACGGAAACAATTGGAATTTCAAGTGCGTACAGCTAACGATACTTTAATTGCCTGATTCAATATCGATATTCATTTTATTTTGCATCCAGCCAAAGTTTAGCTTATGCTACCCAGTACTTTGACATGCATTAAGAGCAATTTCCTTTTATTTTCCCTTTTATGTTAATGTTTCTTTTTGAATTCTGGGGTTTTCCTTAAATATATATGCTAGGTATTTCATAGCCTTCGTAACGCTTGTTTTGCAGCACTTCCCACTTTATTTTGCACTGGCAATTAATGCGCTTATTGCCGGTCTGACTTTTATCTCGCATTTATTTTCGTTTTCATTTCATTCTTCCGCCAGCTTCACACAAAACTGCACAATTAAAAAGTTAAATGAGCTCTGAGCGCCATTCAAATTGAGTGTCAGAGTCCGTGTGGGTCTGCTCCTCTGTCTGTGTGTGCCTGCATGTGTGTCTCTGTGTGTGTGTGTGTGTGTGTGTGTGTGTGTTGTTTGGTCCATAATTTTATGAAAATATGCTTAAGCTCATTATCTCTTTATTAATTGCTTTAAAAATATTAAAATATATATATTTATATATACATATGTATATGAATATGTATAAATTTTGATGTGTACTTAACGTGTTTGCATTACCATTTTCCAATTGGCCAAATTGAAATTAAATGCCATGCAATGTGTCAAAAGTTGCTCACTGTAAATACGTGAGGTAGTTTACTTTTTGCAGTCAGTGTGCAAACACTCTGTCACTCTGAGCACACGCTTCTGTTTGCACCGAGTAGTTGAGCAGCTGAGCATCTGTCAGAGCGTCTGAGCCCCTATGATGGCCACAAATTGACTTGGGAAGACTTTGGCAATGGCAATAGCAAAGGCAACTAGCAGCTGGCAGCTGGCAGAGCGCACAGAACACAGAGCACAGAGCACAGAGTAGACAGAATAGACAGCAGAGAGCAGAGGGCAATATAGCCAAAATAAATTTCAGAACGTACGTTAAACTATTTAGTACAAATACTTGGTGCTTTTCCTTTTGGCCATTGCGTCTCATTTGTACTTCATGGCTAAATAAATAAAATATGAGACAGCAGTTCGCTAAGAGAAGCACCCAAGAGCATTCACAAAGGCAGACATATAGACATAGAAACTGGTAGAGGAAGGGGCGAGGCACATTACTAGGTCAGCAGTTGAAGCTTTAAGCCCGAACCAATGAGCATAAGTTGAACTTGGCTTAAATATTTATAGGCCATAAGCGAGTGTTGAACTTCAAACGTTGAATCAATAAACCCACAACGTGTATTCACGTTGATTACATCTGCACTGGGTTTAGTTGAGTTGCTAAGCCGGAAAACCAATTGGGTTTTTATATAAAAGCCACGCAAATGCCAACTAAGTCCTTAGAAATTTAAATTTTATTATTAATTTTACGATAACTGAACTTCAAGCTAAACCAAAATGTATATCAACTTTTATGAAGATAAATGTAAAGTGTGTGAGGTGTGAGGTGTGAGCTGGAGCGGGAAACGAAGAGACGAAGTAAGATAGAGAGGGTGAGAAATGAGTGAGAAAGAAATGAGAGTGGGAAGGCGAACGGAGAGTGAAACATAAAAAAAACTAAGAGAGAGATTGACTGAGAGGTAGACAATCAGACTAAGAGAGATGGAGAGAGATAAAAAGATAGGCAGGTCAGGAGGGCCTTGAGCTAATCAGAACCTAAAATTTAAATTTATTCTCATATAAGTTGCCCGTTTTAGGGGTTTTATTTTATTTGTCCTTTAATTCAAAGATATCTAACTGTCTCTCATATAAGGCTAAAGCCGTTTGCATCAAAAAATTGCTGACTTTTATTTTGTTATAACAATTAACTAGTTGGAAAGGTCGGCTCATGCGTTATGTCATGCTCTTATGCTCGAGCCATAATTTACTTTCAAAGCGCACTATAACGAGCTGGCTACAGTTAGAATTCAGCAAGAGTATATCAAAGGTCATAGTGGAAACAAAACATATATATTCAAGAGTTTTTATATTTTGTTTATTTATTATTTTATTTTTGTACGATTCGAATGCATACATTCGACAGTAAAACTTTCAATGTGAATTTAAGTCTGTGCGACTGCCACGTCCAATTAAAATTCATGAACTGAAAAAAGACCGAAGCTGATAAACAATGAAATTCGAGTCCATTTTATTTGGGCCAACGTGGCAAAGTGAAAAATTATCGCTCTCATTTCGTGTTCAGCCATTGGAGATGGTCTTTAATCAGTGCTGAAAATGTTTACACAGGCCCACAGCTGCTGCACAGCGTTGCCATTATCATTATGATGAGAAATGGCTAATGAATGTCAATGCTGAAATTAGCGTAAATTCAAACTTAAATCTGAATTTGGATTTGAATTTGAATTTGAATTTATTAAACGCGAACACGTAACAAATCGAAGCTGCTGAAAAGAAAAGGCGAATGCGAAATGCGAAAGAGCGACGGGCACGTAACCAAGGTGAGCCACAGAATAGGACATACACAGTGGGTCACTTTTATTGATTTATACACACACACACAGCCACACAGCAGCCCAAAATTAAATGATGAAAGTAAAATGTTAACAAAACTGAACGAACGAACGTGAAAGGCACAAAGCGCGAAAATTATTTTCGTTGTTATTGTGTGCGTTGGCATTGTTGCTGCTGTGCTTGCTGCTGCTCTTGTTGCTGTTATACTTGACAATTTGGCATATATAAATACATGAGCACACACACTTACACACACAGACTGCCCTATATATACTATATGCCTAATATTGTGTGTATCTAATGCTTTGTGAGTTTAATATTTTTAGCCCAAAGCTAAACGAAGATAGGCAGCAGCAAAAGCAACATCAACATGAAGCCAACGTTGCTTAGCGCTAACTGAAGACAAATACAGCACGCACACACACACTTATATACGCACACACACACACACACACACACACTCACACAAAGCACACAAAGTCCAAAATAAACGTAGAGTCTGACGAGCGCACTGATGTCTCAATTAAAAAAAAACTGATGGTCCTTTTAGACATATACAATCACACACGCACACACGCACACACTCTGGCACACACTCAACACAACCACACAAACCGTTAAAAACAACAGATATAGTAGTGCGAGCCAGTCTGGCACATATTTTGTTTGCCTTTGCCTCATTTATTGTGCGCCTTGGCAAAAAGGACAAAAGGAACGCCTGATAAACGGTCGCCACTCTCAGTTGTGCGCTCTGCTTCTTACACACACACACACACACTGAAAGATACACAAGTCACATACACACACACATTTATACGAGCCAGTTGTGCAGATTATAGACATATGCGATAGCTATAGCAACAGCCTTTGTCGTATGTAGCCAGGACTCTTGCTGTTATAAAATAAAATATTCTTGGCAAAACAGCTTTAAAATATTCCCATGAATTCCCTTGAATCAACTCAAGAGTCGTATATTATTAAATAATATTTATTAAACATAAGCGATCCTCTCTGCTAGTTGATAGCTTTGGAGCTTTAAAATCTTAGCGATTCTTACGAAATCATTTTAAAGCTTATCTTAGCTTATTGTTGACTTTGCTTATCCTGCCTATTCATTTTATTCTCCGATCTTTTCGCTTGTTCCTGTATCTCTCACGCTTTCTTCTCTGCTCCCTCATCTCAAACCTCTCGTCACTCTTCGCTTCGAAGAGAGAGACTTCTTTGCTCCCTTCATCTTTATTCTATAGAGAACAAACATCAACATGTTTCTCTTGCTCAAAAGTGCTTTAATGTCTGATTAAATCAGCTGAAAGCACATAAATAAATTTAGCCCCTAGTCAAAGAACGACCCTCGACGAGCCCTATACACTCACACATGCTGTACTCACACTCACACACACACACACCCCGAAAGAGTGAGCGGTCTCTCATATATGTACGTTTAACGACCGCAATAAGCAGTCATAAGCATAACAAATGCGCAAATGGGCCAGAATACTTTTGCAGGGGGAGGCCAGAGCTAAGGAGCTCCGCTCGTTTGATTCTGCGACCAAGAACTGTCATCGGGTATTACGTGTACGCAGCATAGGTCAAAGCCGAGCTACTGCATTGTTAATTATCTCCACTCAAGAGCGATTCGCCCGAGCTACCCATTGTCAAATCGAGCTCAACGCATTTTCCTCTCTCTTACTTGCTTGCTGCGGGCTTGCGTAATATAATACAATTGATAAGGGTTCCACTTCGAACGCTTGTCAGCCAGCCATGAGCAGCAGGCAGTTGGACATTTCGACATTTCGACATTCGGGCCACATATCACAAACAAGCGCTGTCTGGATAGTTAGCTGTGGCTGTATCAGAGCTAAGACAGCGACGCAACAGTTTCATGCCAAACCGTGCAAACTCATTGTGACAGCGGCAAGTGAGCGCACATTTGCATATTACGCATACGCCACGTGAAACGTGCCGCAACGCGCATTGACGCGAAGTTGTGGGTGCGGCTATGAATGCGAGTGGCGCTTTATCTGTTGCTGATGTGGGTGGCTCGGGGCAAGCCTTTGACCTGGCTGCGCCACTGTCGGCATTACGGCTGCTTAATTAAATCTTTTGCGTAATTTGTTTAGTTATTCCCTGTAGTATGCACTTGAAAATTGAATGGCATTCGCTTTGTGTACGCCACACACAGTTAATCTATACATATATTAAGAGATGTGTCTGTGTGTGTGCGTGTGTGTGTGTGTGTGTGGTTGTCGGTGTTCGTTTGTGTGCTGTGCAATACCTGCTCGAGCATTTACTCAAGTGTTGCAGACGAGTTGCCATAATTGAATTGCTTCTAACTGCAGGCAGAAAGCAACAACAACAACAGCAGCAACAGCATCAGCGTTCAGTGAACAGCCAGCAACAACAATCGTGGCATAATTATAGGCCCTGAATTAGTTGTTGTTGTGCGCAAAATAAATGAAATTAGGCAGAACAAAGCGTAGCTTAAAACAAAGCTAATTACGCAGCCACATGCAGCCATTTGTGGCTTAAACGCACGCAAAACTAATACGAAACTAAACTAAAAAGTAACTCCCCGTTGACCATCTCAGCTTAAGTATTGGCCAACTGTTGGCTACGCTTCTTGTTTATTGCTTGTTGCTCTTCCGCGTGCGTGGCCACAATCTGTTTAGCTGTAAGGCTTAATTGCCAGGCAATATGCGTCAACTTCCATTCCGTACGCTTCAGTGGCTCAGTGACTCAGTGTCTTAATATGTTTGTTTGCCAGCTCCTGTGCTTGTGTAATCAGTTTTCAATAAGTGCTTCGCTTCTTAGCTCAGCTCTCTGGGTATTTAGCAGCTTTAACAGCAACTCAATAACACGACACAGGTCACGCCCACTCCACACTCCACACTCCAGCGCCCACGCCTATTACGTAGCTGCTAAGGTACGTCGTCATGCTTAAGTCGCTGCTGCTGTTGCTGCTCCTGCTCCTCCTGCTGCTCCTGCTCCTGCTCCTGCTCTTGCTCCTGTTCTTGTTGTTTTTCTGAATCCTCAAAGACTGTCATGCATAAAATTTAATTTAATTGGTTATTAGTGCACACGCTGTATGAATTTCAATTTAGCCAAGCATATGGCATAAATGATATTAATTATCGCAGCGCTAAACACATCTTGGCTTTTTCTTAAGCTATTAAAGATAAGATTTAACGAGATATAGTATGCTTTACAGCATTTCTCAATTTGATTCTTTTGCTCTAATTAATAAATAGCAAGTCAGCGATTATATAGTCAACTCATATTCGCTAGTTTTGCACAACTCTATATAGCATTTACACTTAATGAGCTTAAGTCGCAAACTTATCGAATAGCTTTTAATTTAAGCAAATGTATTCGAATTGGAATTTTTATGCTTAAATTTGTATATCTATATCTATAAGCGCTTTAAAATATTTGATAAACAAAAGTTTACATTATTGATGCCATTCAAATTCATTATAAATGATTATAATAATTTTGAATATCACATTTGCTGCGCAACCTTTCGCTCTGTTTCCACTGAAATTTAAACACTTTTTAAACCTTTTGTCCAAGCACACTCAATGAGAACATTTGCTAGCGAACTAAAAATAAACTGATTTAATTAAATTTGCACCACAAATGATGCTGTCATATTTATAATTCATCAGAGTGGCCTCACTTTGCTTTATGGCGTTTCCATTGAAATTTCACTGTACGAAATTCAATTTGATGTTGCGCAGCGCCGCGAGAGAAAGAGATAAAATCAACAAATGCAAATTACTGCAGTTGCCCAATTGAACATGCCAAAAATGTGGCAAATGGACTGTTGCTACTGTTGCTATTGATGGTGCAGTTGCTGTTGCTGTCCCTGTTGCTGTCCCTGTTGCTGTTGCTCTTGCTCTTGCTGTTGGTGCAACAAGCAATCGTGCAGCGCGGCATTGAGCGCGTGTCGGTCGCTAATTGCGCGCTGTTGCTAACGTGATGGATATTAATTTACTGCATTTGTAGGTGGCTAACGTATTGAAGGACTCTGGACAGTTGCACAGAATACAAAAAAAAATATATTTGTTTTGAATACTGGGTGAGTACATTGCGTGCAGCGCCAACATATGAACATTAAGCAGTTTGTACACCAATATAAAAAACATATAAAAAATTGTCATCAAATTTGCAACAGTTTTTATCTATAGGTCAAAAAGCTCCATAATGTACAAACATATGCAGTAAAACGTATTTTATTATTTATAACAATTAGCTACATTTCTTTGATATTTTATTATGCCAGTTAAGCATTAAGACAGTCTCTAATGAGCTGCTGCCAGACACATGCCAAAGAGTTTCTGCTGCTTGTCGAGAGACATTTGCGGAGCAAAGTTCGAGTAAGAAAGTTGAAGCATGCCCAACGACAACAACAAAAGAGTTTGTCGTCTTGTTTGGGACTCAATTATATGCATAAATGTGCAATGCCATTAAGGCAGCAGAGCACACAACCGCATATGCCACAATGGCAGCAGAGTTATTCACACACACACACACACACACAACACACAGAGAGGCAAAAACTCAAGTTTATTGTGTTGTTGGCTGTAAGTTTTGCCTGCCCTCAAAATGACTTAATGCTTAATGCCATTTAGGGCAGCAGAGGAAATTATTTTAAATTGCAGCCCCGGCGCGCCTCATACTCCACAATGGTAGCTGGCTTTTGTTGCCTTGGCAAAGGGAATTACAAATTATGCCCTGACACAGCTCACATTTTGTTCGACTAAAAATAAAATATAATTTAGCGACACTCAACAGCAGCAGCAACAGTAGAAGCAGAAGCAACAGCAACAGCAACTTGAAGACTTGTTTAAAATCGTTTAAAAATTGGCAACATGCTCAAGTTTTCCGGCCATTATGTGCTACTCTCTCTCTCTCTTTACCTCTCTCTCTGTCTCTATTTCTCTCTCTGTTTCTGTCTCTCTCTTTCGTTTTATAACTTTTGATTCAGTGAGCGCTAAAGAAAGTTATAAGCACGAATTTGCGTAAGTTTTGCGCTACAAAAAAAAAGAAAAATAATAATAATAATAATGCAGCTGCGAACTGCATAAAAAATTTAAATAGGAAAAACAATTTTCTTATTTTTATACATATAGAAATTCATATATATACATTTTGTTCCGCTGCTGGTCAAATGGAGATACGAGAGTAAGAAATGGGGTCAAGCGATTTTCCTACAATTTGTTTTCCTTTGTTATTATATTTATCGAGCAGCACTTGCAAGGCACTTTGACTTTGTTTGCTGCAAATCAAGCAAGCCAGCAATTTAATTTGAAATAGATTGAAACTTTGTCTTCAGCTGGAAATTCAATAAAAATGATTGAAACTTGTTTGCTAAACAATTGTACAAATGTGTTGACACTTGCAAAAACTATATAACATTAAATGTTTATTTATGAATGGCAAATATGTTATTCATCAAATATTGAAAAACTTCAAGCATTCTGCTGCCGCACTATTTGCTGGAAAATTCATGGCATTCGTGCCAGAAATACCCAAACACAATTTTTGCATATTAAACATTTAACTACAATTAATTTGTGGAAACTGTGCATTTCAATTAAATTAAATCTCAGCTGTACTCAATTTCATAATAAATAAATTAATTGCATGAATGCTTTATATGCTTTATTTTAACATAGCTTCATGCTCGTGGCTCACCTGCAACACTCGTCGTATACGTGATATTTGTGACTTTAATCAAATCTTTTCGGCTCACTGCAAAGTAATAAAAAATTACATGTATATATAAAAAAAATACTAAAACAATATGCAATAAATCACAGGCTGGCATATTATATTATTTGGCACATATTTATTTATTAATTTATGAATTTTTGGTGGCAAAATCAATTTTGAGCACTTTATGAGAGACACATGAAAAGCGAATGGCACATTAATGATTATGAGTTTTGCAGACAGCAGACAGCAAACAGGGCAAACTCTCGTCTCATCAACTGGGACACTGAGTAAGTGTCTCTAAGTATCCATTGCTGCCATTATAATGGCCCACAAGGAAGGTAACAACAGCGACACTTTTACATTAATTAAACGCGTTTTTATATGCCGCCAACACACACACACTCTCACACACACACACATGCATTAAAGATGCCTGCCATATGTAAGTATATGTATGTGCGTGTGTGTGTGTGTGTGTGTGTCTTATGTACCAGGTGTATACATCATACGTGCGTTTTATACCCCATATTAGTATACCTGTGTGTTTTGTTCGAAGTGTTCGACGTGGTTTTTTACTTGCTAGACGCGTTTAGATTGCTCGCACGTTCGCACGCCGTGAAGTCCCCAAACAGACTGAATCGAGACTTGAGTCTAATGCAGAAGGAGACTCGCGACTCGTAATCGGCGGCGTGCTCGACTCGACGGCGCGAAGCAACAGCTAGCCAAATGTCCCAAAATCGAGCATAGGAATGCCCCAAACTGTTGCGCGAACATGGCCCAC
The DNA here is from genome assembly GCA_030914345.1 of Drosophila koepferae. NCBI lineage: Eukaryota > Metazoa > Arthropoda > Insecta > Diptera > Drosophilidae > Drosophila > Drosophila koepferae. Next base: position 8,820,343 of record JAUESR010000202.1, read on the forward strand.
CGCCGCCATGGCCCAGGCCCGGCAGCAAGTGTACTAAAAGTATCAATGCGCATGCGCTACGCAGGGGCAATATAAGACATTGGGGCAATTGGAGCCAAACAGCTGAGAAGCAACAGTTTGTTGTTTAGCGGGGCAAGGACAACTTGGCCAAGCCAGTCACAACCCACCAGCCAGCCTTCCAGCCAGTCAGCCAGCCAGCCAGCCAGGCAGCCGGTTAGACAGAACTGGGTCTCTCAGTCAATGTCACAAATACATCGTGCCACACACTCACACACTCACGCACACACACACACGTGCCCAAGAGGGTCATGAAGACAGCATGCGAGTCCTTGGGTAGGCTGATGTGACTTCTACGCTTGTTGCTTCTTCTACGCTGAGCTTTGCTCACACTTCTACGTCTACTTCTACATTTAGTTCTGCGCCTACTCCTACTCCTGCTCTGGTCGAAAGTAATGGGCAATTTTGTCAAAGTGTTTGTCCTTGCCGTCGCCGTCTACTGCAATTAGTATGCACAACAAGAACATTTACGTTATTTTCATTATTATTATTATTTTTTTTTTTTTTTTTTGTACATTAAGCGGCGCAGGTGACCTGTAGAAGTCAACGTTAATGGCGGCATCGTTGGCAACGTGATGCTCATGCATCAATACGTATTTAATTAGTTTTTGCCAGACGAGGTCTTTTGCCTTATAAACGTTTCATTTTATTGTCTGCAGTCCTGCTTGAGCACTAGACAGTCGATCGATAGGGTTATCGATATGCTTTCACTAGCTCTTCTCTTTACTGAGAGCCAATCAAACTTAAACGTTGTCATCACTCCAAAATATACTCAGCTAATCAACGGGCTATCAGAGTAATCCAATTAATGGCAACAGATTGTTGTAAATGCTCGAAAAAGGAACTGTCTTAAATAACAGCTTGATTTGCATTTGCTAACATGTTCGTCTGACCGTATTCAATCGCCTTTCTATCACCTCTAATTGCTGCTGACCCTCAATTTGCGAAGCACACTGAATGAAGTGTCCGGTAACTGCTACCCACGAACTCTTAACTAGCTCATGGTTTAATAGCTCCCGCTGCCAAGGATGAGCTAAAAATATAGTGAAGGCTAAACGCCGACTCATATCTCAGGCATCAAGCTCAGCAGCATCAGCTCCTGTTGTTACTGAAGCAGCATCCGTGTTGTTGCATTGTATCTCGTTTCTTTATAAATACGCCAGCGAACGTTTCAGCCGAGGCAACAAGAAATGCATTTACGGAAAGAATAGACAGATACAAAAAAAAAAAAGGTAACTGAGTTTTTGCCTGCTGCGAGGACTTTGCCATGTGCAGCATGCTGAGTCAGGAGTGCAATTGCACAGCTGTAAGCAAATATGTTGAATATAAATAAATGCACTTAGCTTTTGTTTAAGTTCACGCTGGCATGGGATATGTAGCCCTGATTAAAGCTGAAACACTTACTTAAAACGTTTACTCTTTTATATTTTTGTTTGTAGTGCACTCCATTTAGCGCCCTCTCATTTCCACGGAAAATTGAATGTATATGTTGATGATATGGCCTTCGAAATTCCCATACATATCTATTTATTTGTCGCCAAGAGCAATTTTGATGGTCGGAACAAGCGACAACCACAAATAAACATAAACATAACACATTTTCAAATGCAATTTGATTGAGCGTAAAATAATATTTTTCCATTTGTGGACCTTTAAGTGGCGCTCGTTTTGACGTGTTTTTCATTTTTAGTGGCCGCTGAATTGTTATGAATTTTTTATGTATTTCAAACAGAAATCAAAAACCCAAACTGAAAGCGTTGAGTAAATATTATGTATACTTTACAGCAGCAGCAACAGAGGCAGCAGCAGCAGCAGCAACAACAAAAATCATTTCCGTTTCCGGTGCGCCTACTGAAGCCAGTCAAGCCTGAAACTTTACAACACAGTTGATGTGCTGGGCGCCCTTTCCAGCAGCAACTGGCCTTTATTCCACAATTTACTTGCAAATTGAGTCAGCAAAACTTGGCAACTGTGTGTGTGTGTAGCCAAGTCGAAGATTTTCAGCTAGCTCTAGACAAAGCAAAACTTTGCCCAAATCAAATACAAAAACTTTGGCTACTGTTTGCCGAGTTCAGTTAAAGTAAACATTGCTATAGTGCTATGTACTCGAGAGTCTCCATAAGTAAAGTGCACTTAGACATAATCTTCGATATTATTGTGTTTCATAATTGACCAAAAACAAAGTCAAATAGCAGCTGCAACAAGTTCGGCCAAATCGTTTCGCCCAATGTCAACGACAAATTACAAATTGTTGAACAGCCTTTTGTTGTCTGGATATGCTTGGCACTTGAGCGATTTATCAGATTTTGGACAAAGCTCAAATTGCAAATTAATTTCTAGTCTTTGCATGGCCAAATACCCGCACACACACGAACGCACAAGTTAAATTGGTCAAGTGTCCTGCCAGGCATTGTTTTTGGGCGTCCAATTAGCTTTTGGGAAATACCATTGTACAACAACAGCTACAGGAGGCACATCAAAACTTGACCATGACAATGTGTGCCACATGTGGCATCAGAGAGATATGCAGACAGACAGCGAGCCCTGTGGGTGGCAAAGTCATTTTAGACTCGCATAGACAAAATGGCTAATACAAACATGAAAGTTAATTAAAGCGAAACTCAACTGACATGAATTTATATGGCCTAATAATATGCCACTGGCATACGCACAACCCACACACATGCATCTCTCCCTCTCCCTCTGTCACTATCCCTACCTCTTTCACACTCTTGCTGTGTTGTGCATGTGGCTTACGCGTCACTTAATAGCTAGCCATAATTAAAACTGACAAGCAAATTAGTTTGTGCCCTATTTAAGACCAAACACCAAACAGTTCTCTGAAGGCGTTTAGTTTAATTTTTATTAGATTGCAACAAAAGCCAAAAAAAAAAAAAAAAAAAAAAAAAAAAAACTTGGGTGGCATTCGCACCTGGCGAGATCATGTTGTCTGGTTTTCGGTCATGGTTTATTCATGTGACTATTAACCGACTTTATCACGCAACAAATATGCACTACGGGGCGTATGCATAATAAATGCCACAGCCATTGTTCAGGCACGTTGCGTGTTAGCGTGCAGCTGCTACATCTTCGTTGCCCGGGTGATGCATTGCGAATCTGTGCCGCAGTCTTTGGCGCATTTAACGCGCTCGCGCTGCTTATGTCCCGACGCATTTTTATGACCTTGTTTATCCTTGTCACATGGCAACGTCTTTAAAATCGACCACAACTTTGATGAACTCGTAAAAAAAAAAAAGTAAATATGAAACGAACGCAAATGCTCGAGCTAGAGGCACAGCTGAAAAGTGCGAGCGCACCAGCTCGCCCAGCGACAGCGGTGGGCGTGGCAGCATGTAGGCGGTCACGATTGGCAGATGCCTGTCATGCAGCGTTGGCCCCAGCAGCCGCCGTCTCGCATGAATGAACGCATAAATTCCAAAATGATTGTCAGGAAAAAGCGTCTGAGAGAAATTAATGATGACTTTTATACGCGAGTAATTCGTGGCATTTTCATAATAAACCCAAACACACACACACACACACACACACCCACTTACACACTGATATAGGTGGCCCATAATTTGATTCGTAAGAAAATGTGCGAAAGAAATTATTTTTGTGAACGCATGCAGGAAATATTTCATATATATCAGAGCAGGGGTAGCCCAAACGAAAGGCCCAGCACAGACTCACACCCCACACACACACACACACACACACACACACACACGTAGATGTGTGTGTGAGCGTGGGTGAATTTGAAATAAAGCTTTTTTATGCTCGTTTGCATACATCCTGATTTTTATAGAGATTTAAGTCTGTTTAACAGCCGTCATACGATTTATCACGCATAATAAGACAATCGAACGAAACAAAGACTTTTTAAGAGATATATACATAAATACATTTGTATACAAACAAGAAGAGGGTTGCACAAATTGAGAAATTTAGCTGACAAGTTAGCCAGGTTGGCAGCTGCTCTGAGTCAGTCGGCCAAGAAAAGTTCTCGAAAAGTATTTGCCACAAAAGTTTTACACAAAACTAAAAGCCAACAGAAAGATAAGTAACCCCAGTGAGAAATGTGACAACTGCAGCGCAATTTGACTTAGTGGACATTGGCAGACGGGATTGAAGAGTGGAGAGTCGGATTCCATGGGGAGCCGCAGCTTCTGGTTACGGAATAAGTTATTGCAAATTCCATTGGATTTATAGTTTTTATGATGTTTATTTAATTTCCCTCCCATTCGCCGCTCGCCTCTGCCATCTTTGCCATTTCAGTCAAGTCTAACCTTGTCGGCTGGCTGCGGTCGAATCAAAAATGATTGCTTTTCAAATTAAAGCGAATTTTTTAAATTATCTACACCAGTCAGAGAATTCTTGGAAAAAAAACACAAATGAATATAGCGTAAATAATATTTACTTTATGTAAGTTCCAACTAACAACATTAATGAAAAGCAAATACTTGCCAAGCAAAAGTATTTAATATCAGTTCTGTGGAATCGGAAATCGAACCATTGCCAACAAAAGGCTACAGAGCAAGTTCTATAGCAATGGAAATCGAACTATTGTTGAATTCAATCTGGCGATGCTGCCCTGCAACAGAATGTTAACAGCAGCAATTAGGCAAATTACTGAAATGAATAGAATCTGGAGAGCAAGACAGACTTTTGTGGCTCTCTCATATATAATCTAGATTTGACTCAAAGTGCTGAGCTGAGCATCTGCTTGCCACACATACTCACATAATTTAATAGACTAAATCGAATTCGGCATTCACAACGTTTCATTCAACCTGCATAAATTAGTCCCTTTTTCTCAGTTTCTCTTTGTTGAGGCTCGCTTCTTGTGACGCGCGTTTGCCAGAGTGCAATCAGTGCCAAATTGAAAATTGAATTTTCGTTAATCGGCTTTGACTAACCTTCACGGCATGCCACGCCCGTGGGTAAGAAACGCCCAGGCATACGCAGACTCGATATATGCGAATAAATGGTTTTCATATTTGAAATTTTGCCAGCACCACTTGCACCACACATGTATGCATGCGACGTGGTTTTTGCGGTTTGCAGCAGCTATGACATGGCTAATCAAATATACAAACTATCTCTCTGCCTGCATGGCAGTAGATACAGATATGTGTGTGTGTATATATATATGTATGTATATGTGTCGATGGCTAGAAGCGTAACCACAAAGCGCTACATATTTCAGCTTCGCTTTGACAGTGCGTAAACAAATATTGTACACTCTGTATGCCCTAACAAGTAGTGTAGCCAATATTGAAATAAATATATAGAAAACTGCTGTTGAGACAATATTTTCCTCGCTCAGGGTATGTCACATAGCAGTGAAATGAATAAAGATTGTGTGCTCCAGGAACGAGCTGAAATTGAAATAGCTGCATATATATGCATGAATATTCTTCACAATTATTTAAGTTTTAATATAGATATATAAAATATATGGAATGAAATGACATACCCAATCAAGCTTTATCGATACACTTCAATTACAGTCAACTCAAAGTTTGTTTTGTAAAGATATTCAGATACTGAACTCTTGTCCATATTCAATATTCAACTCATGCATGAAGATATGCTGCATACCTTCTCGTATATAAATTGATGCATATGTATAAGGAATTTCTTTTCCCAGCTACTTATGTACATAATTTATAGCGAGTAGCTAAAAAGGGCTGACATTGATTTTGGCATGCACTACTGGCAACGATATAGTACATATGTATGTATACTTTAACATATGCATGTATATAGTATATATACTTGTATACGATATACATATACAAGCATATTGTTTTCAGTTCAAGGGCAGACAGGAAAATGGAAAAACAGTCTCAAGGTCGTAGCATTATTTTTTTTTCTTGCTTTTTCTTTTTGCAGCTGCTAACGAGAATGTTGTCTGATGCCCTTTTCTATTTTACGTACATATAAACTGAACTTTTAATTAGTTCGCTGGATGAACAACAAACACACCGGAAATTAAGCGACTGAACTGTGAAACGTTGTATTTTCTTTTGGCACTTACACACACACACACAAACTCTTCCTCTCTCTCTCTTTATTGCTCACTCTTCGTCTCTTACACATGCTCTGCCTTCCCGTAACATGTTCGCTTTGCTTGTTCGTGCGATTCCTGGTAGGCAACACTTGAATAAAAGCGTAATTATGTTAAGAGCACCAACAGCGGGGGCGTTTACTGCAAGGGGCGTGACTTGATGCTGATTCTCCGGCTGCCAGGCAGCCAGCTGGCTGACCCTTTTTAAGCGAGGGAGCGCATAAAAAAAAAAGTTGGCCATTAATTAGTGTTTGTTTGAAAGCGAAGCTGCAAAAAATATTGAAATGCATTTTTCATGGACAACGGCACTCGCTGGCTGCACTTAATGCGTGCCGTATGCTCCGCTTTCCAACTGTCCCACTCTTCCACTGGCCCACTGTCCCACTCTTCCACTGTCCCGCTCTCCCACTGTCCCACTCTTCCACTGTCCCTCTCTCCCACTGTTCCAAGCGAAATGTTTGTGTGTTTATCCGTCGAAAAATGCATAAAAGCGCGAAGCATGCAAATGCGGAATGCAGAATGCATTCCGCTCTGTCATGGATAACATCTGCACTTAAGCAACAACAACAACAACTTGCATATTGCATGACCAGCAGCAACAGCTGCAACAGACTCACGGACTCTAGACTCCAGACGCCAGACGCCAGACGCCGGACGCCGGACTCTGGGGTCTGCAGCAGCAGCAGTAACAACAACTTTTGAAACGTTTCGGCCAAGTCGTTAACTTCGCACTTTGCTGCTGTCATTTTGGGCCGGCACGTGGCATGTGGCAAGCAGCGAACGCAGCTCGTCTGCATTATTTACAAACTTGCCAGCCAGCTATAACCAGCTGTCATATCGTAAATGTATTTTAACACCCAATACAGCGCGCTTTACCCCAAAAAGGTTGCTCCATCTGGGCAGTTATCATGTGAGAGAACTTCGCATGCTCTATCCTAATTGAAGTCACGCAATGTCTTCAGCTTTGCCACCGTAATTCGATTTCCGCGTGGCTTTTGTTTGCGTCCTTCGATAGCCGGAAATTAGTTTCGTTTCTAATGCGCCTTCTGCCACACCTTCGCTTTCAGTTGTGCCAGTCTCTGCTTTTTTCTACCATTTAAAGATTAGAATTAGAATCTATTATTATATTAAGTGCATTGCATTGCAATTAGAATTATCAGCGCATAAACTGCGATACTTTGTTGAAGTCTTGGCTCAGCTTATTTGTATATGTAAAGCAATGCATTTTGCTTCAATTAAATTACTTATTCAAGCTTTAACTCATGAATATGAAAAAGCTGATTCAAGTCTTAGCTTAATGCAATTCGCCTGAATCTTATATCTAAATTCGCTTCATTTTATGACTCAACTTTGTTTTAGTATTCATACTGAATTGAAAGCAGTTTATTTCAATTCATTTGCTGCAAATAGCTTTGTCTCTTGTTATTAATTATACATTTATTTAAATGAATATGAAACGAAATAAACACCAAGATACATACAATAAAATGCTTTATGAATGCCAGCCACAAATTCTCTTTACAGCTCAAATCTTTAGTCAGCACCAAAATGCCTTTCTCTCTTTGCGCATTTCTGTGGCAACCGCAGTAAATAAGCTCAATTTTATTTAGCCCACTCTTACACAATATACTAATGAATTGGTTTACCACTTTCGAGTGTTTTCTTTAACTTTTTTCTTTCTGCTCTTCCGCAACGCAGAAAGCAAATACACATACACACACACATACATGTGTTCGAGTAGAGTTGCCCTGATACATTTTGGTGCCTATTTTGAGAGATGCCAATTTGTGTGGGACCACAGAATAGACGACACTCTTGCCAAGGCACGACACATTTTATATTAGCCCCATGACATTTCTCAAGTTAACTCAACGCACACACACACACACACACACACCCAAGGAGTCTCTCCTGAAAATAGCAGAGATTGAGTTTGGGCTTGTTAAAGTAAAATAACAATTCTTAGAATTACAATAAAAATCAGAGCAACAGCTTTTGGCATTACCCTTTTGCCAAGTCACCAGCCACGCCTACCGCCCCCTCTCACGCTTGTTGCCATAGCCACTTGAAGCTGTTGCTGACTTCACGCTCTCTGCGCTGTGGCTTCGGTCTGTTGGCTAGGTCTTGAAGTTGTCCTGGTTGGCTGCCTGGGTGCTCGTCTCGGCTCGGCCCCGGCTCGCTCACACCAAACTCAATACAAGAAGATTAAATGTCCTGTCGCAGCAGGCTTAAGCGCTAAGCCCGGGACTTGCTTTGCCGCTATATACGTTGCCATTATGCCGTGTCCGTGTCCGTGGCCATGTCCATGCTCCTGTCCATGTGTGTTTGTGTGCCTGTGTGTGTGTGTGTGAGAGAGTTGGACTTTTGTGTTTGTGTTGGTGTTGCTTGTGTTTGTGTTGCGTGTTTTGTGTTTGTATTTGTTGCAGTTGACGCAGTTGTTGTTGCTGTTGTTGCTGTTGCTGTACTTATTGTTGCTCTACACTGCTCGCCTCGCACAAAACATTTTCATTTTCATTTTCGTTTGCGTTTTCTTTATTCTTACCGTAGTCAAGTGAAAAGTTGATCTGCTGTCTGCGCCTTCATCTATGCACGCCTCCTCGCCCCCAATCAGTGCCTCAGTTTGTAAATCAAAATAAACATTGCTTTTTGGTTGCCTTTGTTGCTTATTATGGACGGCACACACCCACACACACACACACACATACACACCCACACACACAGCATCACAGACACTCGCAAGTGTTGACGTCTGCACTTTTCTGCTCAGCGAGGGCTGCTAAGTCAGCGCTTAAACTTTAGAACAAATGTTTTCTTAACATATTTTATCTGAATTTCTGTGAAAAGGTTTTTTGGTAACGCATATTTAATTCTAGGCAAATTCTAATCTGTAAGCTAAATATATCTATATAATATTTAATCTCTTTAGCAGCTGCTATCTGTGTACATTATTACAAGCTTAAAAAGCATGCAGTTGCCAAATGTAGCAATTGCTTGAATTACCCTTAATAAGAGCTTCATTTATATATCAAATATGTTGTAAAGAATTTTCCACATCTTCTTAATACTATTTCCATTTCTGGGTATAGCCTGTTCATTCAATTGAACTATAGAAAAGTAAACCATTGTTCCTTAATAAAAGCATATAGAATTTAATCTGCTTAGCAGCGACTGCCTGTCTGCCTTCTCATACACTTACAGGGTATGTGCCATGACTACCCTCTTGCTTTAGCTTTTATATAAAGCGATTGCCTGTCTGTCTGTCTGTCTGGCTGTCTGGCTGACTGGCTGGCTGGCTGGCTGACTTGCTGACTTGCTTTTGTGACCAGCTGTCAAGTGCTCCCTGGCTCCTGAATGTATGCAATTTAATTTATTTCTTTGCCTCAATATGTGTACATAAATACAATTTGCTCTAGGCGCTATTTCTATCTCGCTCGCTCTATCGCTCCTCGCTCTCTGTTTACTCAGAGATGTTTTTAAATTTCATTAAAGCACTCAGTTTGCCTGAGGTGCTAAGATTACATAATTAATTTGCAGCCAGGCCGTGGCAATTAATTAAATGTCTCATTTAATAACGCTTTGTTAGCCACTTTTTTCTCTCCACAAACGACTAAAAAGCTCACATACACATAAAACCTGTGCGTATACGCAATGCTCTGATTTATTTTTAACCTCAAAGCGTCATTCACTATAAAAACATGTTTTATATATATTTGGCGTTTATGAGACGCAACAGCAACAGCAACAACAACAACAACAACAACAACAGCAGCAGCAGCAACAAAAAACTGCTCATAAAACACGAAACTTTTACAGCGTCGTTGTCTTTGCCATTGTCAGGTAACACGTTGCGTATGCGCAACAATTTGTAGCAAATGCTTACTTGTTGCTGTTGCTCCTGCTGCTGCTGCTGCTGGTGGTGGTGCTGGTGCTGGTGCTGCTGCTGATGTTCCTAGCTGTGCTATGCCACAGCGACTAATCGACCAATTTTGTGACTGTAATTTAATATGCGAGCCAAAAGCTTTAACATGCACAGCACATACCCCGGCCATCTGTTTGCTCACTCTCACTCACACACACGCACGCAGACCTGCTTTAAATTTTTGTTAAAGCACTTAAAGCTGCTTTTCAGTTCATTTCATTTGGCTTGGCTTATGCAAACAGCCGCCGAGAGCCATCAGCCACTCGAGATGCGAACAATTTACATTGCGATTGCCCCCGATTTCAATGCAATGCTCGCCTCTAAAGCAACAGCTACCACTGCTACTCCCACTGCCACCCCCCTGCCGCTACTCCTGACACAATCAATCAACACGTTCAAGTAGTGTGTTGCCTGGGTCGAGGTCCGTGTTGGGTCTGGCCTGGTCTGGGTCCGGATCTCGGCATTTGCTTTGTTCTCTGGGCGCACGACAAATGCAAAATAAAGGTGCTCGAGTGCTGCTGGGCGTAAGACAAAAACAAAAGTTCACACTGCGAAATCCCAATTTTACTTGCTTCAAACACACCCACACACACACACACAGACACACACATTTATATCTATTTTTTTATTCATTTCCTTTGCTTTATTTTTTTATTGGAAAGTCTGGCCACGCAAAAAAGGGTTCAAGCGACCTGCATAATATTACGACAAATGTTTCGGGGGAAACGAAAAAAAATACGAACTTTTTCAATAAGCAAAACTTTTGCATGCAGCTTGTTGCCTGTTGCCTGTTGCCTCCCCATTTGTGGCTTGTTTGCATTGTATTTAATGGGCGTGGCAAGCCATTCGTAATTTGCATAGTTGTCAGCAAGGCATAGTGAAAAATTCATAACCAAATTGGATGGCAAACAGTTGAGCCAAAGCAGAGAAAAAAAAACTAAAAATTATACAACTTAACTGTCATTCTAGATGTTTTGATGTGTGTAATCCACACACACACACACACACGCACACAAATTGAAATGTGCATGCGTCAATCATCTGTTAGTTACGCCTCCTCCTTGCCTTTTGTCAGCCTCCGCCAGCTGTCGCCAGCCGTACCAAAATGATTTGTCAACGCGCCAAGAGCTGCCGTCACAGTCCATCAGCAACCTGTCCATCCAGCTGTCTGACAGTCTGTCTGTCTGTCTGTCTGTCTGTGTGTCTATATGTCTATCCCTCTGTTAGTCTATCTGTTTGTCTGCCTGGCTGTTTCGCTTGCAGCTCAGCTTATATCGGTTGCTAATACTGTTTACTCTGCTTTGTCTGGCAGCTGCATGAGCTTTGCATTAATGCATTCTCAGCTCAATTTGAGTACAGCGTATTAAAGAGGTATTGCACTTGTCATCGACGGCTAATGAATGCAGAATTATGAATCTGAATATGAATAGTTATCTCTTCTTCGCTCTCTTTCTCACTAGCCGTTCCTCCGTTCTTCTTCTATTACTGTCTCTTTCTTTATCTTTCCAATTAGCAATCTATCTTCTTCGCTGTGACTCTCCTCTCGCTTCCTCTCTCTCTCTCTCTCTCTCTCTCTCTTTCTCTCCCTCTCTCTACCCTTTGAAAGTCTTTAGAGCACCTTTCTCATGTTTCTTTATTGAATTAATCGCGCTCAATCGACTCGGATTGCTGGCGGCAACTCGCGACTTCCATTAGGCTGATTTATGCATTACACTGTGGCATTTAACAAGCATTGCCACATGACATTCCATGCAGTTGGCTTAATTATGCAAATCAGTTAACTTAAAGCTGATGTGGCAGACAGATGTTGCATGCAACTCTTGGCTATGTCTGCTTGGCAATTGCAATTCCATCAGCAACTGCTGCAGCAGCCACTGTGTTGTCAGTGTGCTGGTTAATGACATGGACAATGAGAATGACAATGTCATTATTATTATAAATGACGAATGTGCTGATCGTTCTGACGACTGAGACGAGAGCTTGCATATTTTATAATAAATGAAGCGAGTGTCAGCAATGTTTAACTTTTGCCCAGAACAAGTGGCAGCTGCGCTAGCTCTCCCGCACTCACTCTCTCTCTCTGTCTCTCTCTCTATCTCTATCTATCTATCTCTGACTGTTGCTCTCTTTATATAAAGATATATACGTGTGTGTGCTTACAGTCTGGCAGCCATATATTATTCAAATGGCGCACTGCAACCAGGCGACAGAGACAAAGGCGACAAGAAAGCACGCCCAGGATGTGTATGTGTGTGCACAGCAACAGTAAACATGCACACGTATGTGTGTGTGTGTGTGTGTGTGTGTGTGAATACACACAGGAAGTGTCGGCTATATAATGATTACAGTTTCAATTGCTGTCACACAGCCAGATAGACGACAGATAGACAGTCAGAGACAGACACGCACTTGACGCCTCGCAGAAACAGCGCATTGATTAGTGTCCAGAGTGTTCTATGTCCAATCTCTGTGTCCTTTGGGCTTGCGTGTGCTTTGACCTGATGTGAATAGTCGCACAGCCATATCTATATATATATATATATATGTAAGAGTGCACTTTGCCATTGCGCCAACGCTCACGTTTTGTATATTAATATGGTCATTGATATTGATTTGGACAACGATTCGAATTCCGATTTCTTTTATTTTATTTTTCCAGTTTCAGTTTCAGTTTCAGATTCAGATTCGATGGTAGATGAAGCAATCAAATGTCATAAAAAGCCATAAAAAGCGTTGAGGCGTGCCAAGTGCCGCTCAGAAACAAAAAACTAACGACCCCATGGGCGGACAAAAAGGACACACACACACATGTACACTGGGAGAGAGAGAGAGAGAGAGAGAGAGAGAGAGAGAGAGAGAGAGAGAGAATGAGAAGGGAAGAGAAGCAGAGTCAGCAACAGCCAAAAAAAAAAGATCAAAGTCGCTGACAAAATAGCTGCAGGCTAACCTGGTACAAACCTTTGTGACACAAAAAGGCACATTTTAAAGCATATAAAATCCAAAAGGGTTATTAGTATGAATATTACAAAAAATATATATAAAAGAATAAATAAAAGACGAAACTGGCTGAGATTTAAGCCTTAAACTGTGAGCTCGAAGGCAGAAAAGGCACCAAAACAATGTCCGAGAGCAACGATGTGTAATCACTATAAGGGACTAGCCTAGCTTAGGCCATATTTGATTTTTCGAAAAGGTAATATACAACTTCGGAGCATAACTAATAGAGAGATAGAGCTGTTTAAGTACATAAAACCTTTCGGCTGATTACAAGTTTCTAAAAGCTATTTACAAACTATGAACCCAACTTTCATTCTCCTTGCTTGATATGGGATGAAAAACTTAATGTAGTTTTAGTTCAGCATATTTTATAAATATAAGTATATAGTATTTCTATCTAAGACATGTCTAAATCGGCAGCCGATTTCACTCTCTCTTACAGCTACGGCCAGACCATTTTTTATTAATATTACAAAATGTAATATATGTTAAATTATCTAGGATATACACTAGTCGATCACTGCTGCGATTAACTAATTTCAGCTACCTTCTGCATGAACGCTTAGCAGCAGATGATGTACATAATTAGGCAGGCTGTCAGCGGGCATAGAAAACACGTTTCAGAGCCAACAAGTTTAGACCCAACACTAGCTAGCCGAATGCTAAGACATGTATTGTTGTGCCTTGGCCAAGGCAAAAACTTTTAATCAGGCCACGTTGTTGTATTCCCTATCCTTGAGCCAATTCCAGTCGCAGTTCTCCCTAGTTGTCAGTTGCCAGTTGGCAGTTGCCAGGTTGTTTTTGCTTTCGTTTTAGCCATAGCCGTAGCTGAAGCTGAAGCCGTGACGAACTTTTTAATGAGCAACGTTTTGCGGCTAATAAACATTTGTGTGTTTGCGTGTGCGTTTGAATGTTCTGGCATTTGCCAATTTGGTTGCCATGACGCCATGTTTTTAATTGGCAGACGCGGCTGTTTGGCCACTGGCGCCCGACTCGGACCCTGGCCCAGGCGCTGTGCACCCTCGAGAGCGGCAGGCGCGCAACAGTTGACGCCACACGCTCCTCGGGCAATTGCATATTTTATTAAATTGCCTAACACAGCCATAAAAAAAAAGAGAAGCAACAACAACAGCTCCGGCCACATTATTCTGTCACAACAATTCATTACACAAAATGCTACCAAAAAAAACTTCTGCGAACAGAGCTGCTGACATACTCTCTGGTTTTGACAGGCACTTGACAACCGTTACTATATACATTTATATATATATATATAAATTAAGTGTATAAAGATAACTTTTCATAAACCGCTTGGGAATTCAAACAGCTCATGTGTGAAATTTCTGCCGTGGGCCCTTTTAATATTTTGCCTTCTCTCGCACCTTAGACACCGTTTGCAGTTCTCAGAGGCGAGAGCTGGGCTGTTTCTATAAGTTTTAGTTTGTTTTTGAGAGCTTATATATATTTGCCTTAATCAAACTGTTAACGCTTTGAATTCCAAATTGGGGAAAACTCTTTGCCATGCGCGCGCTCTAACTTGGCTTTTCCAGGGTATTAAAGTCTTTGCTCTAATATCGTTTCTGCTCTTTTTTCTCGTTTTTTTTTTTTTTTTTTGGGCCATTTAAATTTACTTGAGCAAAGTTTTTTGGAGGTGCGGCTGGAGGTCGGAGCGTGGTCTGGGGTCATCAAAGTTTTTGGAGCCTGCTTTCCGGTGTCGCCCCTTTTTGATTTGCGCGCAGCGATTGTTGGCGAAACATTTTTGCTGTTGCTGTTGCCTCCGCTGCTGCCAGACAGCCAAATCAACAAAATTATGATAAACAGCTGCAGGTAACGGGACCCAGAGAACAAAAAGTTGAAAACCAAATGGCAACAAACTGACCAACTGTGCCGAAAAGTCTGACCGGCAACCCGTCTCACACGGCTTTCATATAAAATTATCTTTTTTTTATATTATTTTCGTTATACAAAAAAAGGGAAAATTGGAAAACAAGAAAAAAAAAACAGCAAACGACAGAGAGAAAGAGAGAAGGGGCCAAATATGAAATTGTAATAAAATCAACTAAAATATTTGCACATCTTTTTAGCGAGCGTCGGCCGTGCTAAAGCTTTTGATCTTTATTTTGCTCGCGCTGTTTGTCTTGTTATTAACGCCATTTTTATGTATGCATATATGTGTGTCTGTGTGTGTGTGTGTGTGTGTATGCGTGCATATTTTTATTATGTATTGGTATGCTGGTACGTCAAGTTGACAGCTATTCCCCTGCTGGCTGTGCCACAATTCATATATTGCCTGGCAAATCGGCTTCTGGGCCTCTGCGTTCGGGATTCATTTCCCTCGCATTTAGCACTGCCCAAAATTTTCCTTCGGCACCCACACACACACACTCACACACAACACAAGAAGCACTCAGCGCGAGAGGGAGCCAGAGAGTACTTTGGGGAGAGGGAGAAAATAAGTTTAGCGTTATTTTCAGGTAGCTGACGAGCAAATATTTGCATATTTGATATTTTCGTAGATTTTGTTATCGATTTTTGTCATGTTGTTGGCTCGCCATCGCTTGTTGCTTTTATTTTTGTGTCTTCAGATACCCTACAACTAATTTGAGCCAGGCAAGTGTTATTGACTTTGCCAATCAGTTGAAGTATAGGTTGCTCGTCATTAAATTGGTATTTTAAATAGCATTTAAATAGCATACCTAAGGATATTTTTTTAATCACTGCTTTTTTAATTTTACAGGATATTTGTTAGCCATATCGCGTATAAACTTTGTTTTATTTTACACTTTGTTAGTCATTTTGCACGCAATGTTAATGTTTGCATTGCACTCACTGTCTCTCCCTTAAAACTGCTTCCTATCCATCTTCCTCTATCTCTGTTAGACGATGTGCTGCAAGCGCACCTACGCATCCAACATGGCAGCAGCAACAACAACATAAATAATCCGCGTTGTATGTGTATGAACAACAACTACATTTGCAGCAACATTAACATCAACATCATCAACAACAACAACAACAACAACAACAACAACAACAACAACAACTAGCTCAACAGTGTCCCGTACATGCTGCCGTCATATTATTCAGTAGGGCAAAGGCACAGCTTCTGCTCTTTGTGCGCTAAATGTGGGAGTTGAACTTTCTATAAATAGTCCCTCAGCTGGACCAGGGCTGGCGGAATGGTAATGCTGGCAATGCAGCCAGCGGGAGAAGAATAAAAGAAAAGGGGGAAAACTTGTAGTCCAGCACGCAATTCAGCAGACTTTTATTGTGAGTTGCCGCACTAATGCAATCATTAAGAATTAACAACAAATCAAATGAATTTCTTATTTGAAAAACAAGCCACAAGGCAAACAAATGAATGTGGCAGCAATTGTAGATGCAGCCAGCTAACAGCAACCAGCCGCAACTGTGTGGCATACGCAATTTATGGCCTAACCACACACAGAGCCATTGTGAAACATTAGATGCATGATTTATGGCATGGTAGGTAATTAATTAAACGGCAAATTTACCCAATTTCAACATTAAATACTGAGCGAAATTGATGCTCCAATATTTGCTTGTTGTTCCATCGATTACGACTACCTAGACAAATGGTAGCCTCAATTCATCCCCTCCATTGATTTGTAGCTATAGCATAATTTAAACGCAGTAATACAAAATGTGAGTTTCAATAACTCTTTGTTTGATTTAATAATTTTGCGAGAGCTTTCATTGAAAGCAAATAGGCTGAAAAGTACTAAATAAATAATAAAGGAAATATTTATAGAGAATAATTAATTACATTGCTTGATGTTAAATTTCCGTTGCTAATGCCCATGGTATTCATATAAATTGCAAATTAATTTAGTTGTTACTATGAAGCGAATTCTGAACTAAATTCGCAAGCCCAACTGGAATCACTCACAATTTCCCTTTAGCAATGCAGCCCTAGCTTATACTTATTTGCCAAATATAGTTCTTAAAATACTTTGACCGTAAAAAGTGATTGAAATGTGAGTTTTACTTCAAATGCTTTTGCCATCTCTTAGTTTGCCTTGAGCCATATTGAATGCAACTTCAATGCATAAGTAAAAATATTGAGCACATATCAAAGCCAGTGCCCCAGGAGCACAGAGTCGAGGTCGTCGGAAGCTTTTGCTGTCATTTCTGACTGGAGCACAAAGAAGCTGGGTGCCTACATATGTGTGTGTATGTACACATGTTCTTCTATCTATCCTATATGCATTACAAAATGAATTACAAAATTTAAAATGCGTGTATTCCAAATGCTTCATGTTGTGCGCATGCAAATGTGCCAAGAAGAACGACGAAACGACCAGGGGTGGGTTCTAGTAAGAGCATTCAAGCATTTTAGAATACACACACACATACTCATATACTCATCTGTGTGTGTGTGTGTGTATCTCAGAGCTATGTAAACGTTGAGCACATATTGAATCCATAAATAAATCCTTAAGCAAAAATTGTAAATGTCGGATTAAGTGTATCACGAGCTCATGATGTGTCATGTGTATGTGTGTATTTGTGTGGAAGGTAGCACTAAACACTAAATGGCAAAATGTAGTGCTAGTCATTGTTGCCTATTGCCTGGTGCTTTGACTGTGTGTGTGTTAGCCTCCTGCGGGCAATGTTGTCAAAACGTGGCTAGATCGAAATAAAGTTAATTCCTGTTAGCACTTACAACAAAACTCAGAGCACAGTGCTACCGATAATAATTACTTGCAACATTGTAATCCTCTTAAGAGGGCGATTAACAAGCACGTTAAGTGCCACTCTATGCCCATGCCACGCCTACCCTGCCCAACTCTCATCCCATTCCCATGCCACTATGCGAAGAACAGTTGGTGTAAATAACATCAATCGGCATTTTATTGTTACGCCTTGTAATCTATTTACTCACGATTCGCAATTGCTGAGATCCAAAATACTCGAATATATGTATGTATTTATATATAAGTATGTCACACGCGACGCGCGAATCACTGCGCTATATGGCTGGCTAAATATATTTATTTATATCTGTATATACATATATATTCAAGTTAGCGCAAGAGACAGGCAAACGGTATCAGGTCCCCCAGAAGACTGAGAATTCAAGCTGATTTACCTAATGTTTCAACTCAAAATTGGAGTTCGTCAACACGAGGCTTGCCACGAGCAGACGCCGCCGTCGTCGTCGCCGCAAGGGGAAATTAACTGTTGCGTCGTTAAGGGGTACTTTTGGGAAATTCACACAGAAATGTCCCAGCACACGTTGCCCCTGTACTAAAAAGCGCCACCTACCATGGGCCAAAAAGCAACAGTTTGTTGGCATTTGGGTCAAACGGAAACCACCATCATCATCATCATCATCATCATCATCATCGTCGACACATACTTCAATATGAGCGTATGCGTATCAATAGTTCAAAATATTTACAAAAAGTACACAAAACGACGCGAGCGCTTTGAACAGCTTTGTCAATGTCAGTTGTGGGCGTGTTGTGGGCGGGAGGCGAGGCTGATGTGGGCTATAACAGCAACTAGTGGTCGCTCAGTGGCTCACATTACACGACAACAACAACAACAACAACAACAACAGCAGCTACAAATTTGTTTACGCCTAATTGGACTACGCTTACAAGCAGCAGCCCAAAAAAGTATGCAACATAAATTTCAACGCGCTCGATGGCTTTACCCTCTAGCGCTTAGCTTCGTATGGGTAGACTATACTAGGCAGATATAACGTAGTAGATTAGATTAAACATAGAAGAACAAATGGAGTAGCTGAATGGACATATAAGCATATGTGTGTGTGTGTGTGTGCTACTTAGAAATAGAAATGCTAAGAAGAAAGAAAACACGAGTTCTTTGTGTGCGGCAGAGCTTGTACTATATGTTTGTATATAGTTATATAATCGTATTCAAGATCTTATACTCAGCTATCAGATGCTTAAATAATAAATGAATATTGATTTTCTTAGGGAATTAGCTAAAGGAGTCTAGCAGGTCTAGTCATACATATATATTCATAGTTTACTTGAATTTATTGAACTGAGTTATGTCAGCCAATAAAATATACCCAAATATATTTTAAGAATCAGCTAGATAGTAGACTAAAAAGTATAGCACACTTTTCTGCTGGAACAAGCCAAGTGCAGGCTATTTGCTAGCACAACTTTGAACGCGCCCAAAACGAAAGAAATATTAAAGCACTCAAAAAATATGCTACGTATGAATAAGTTTTTATGAGTGTGCTTCTGTATATGAGTGTGTATGCGTATATATGTATGTGTCTGAGTTTATGTTTGTTCTTTGTGAAGCATAAATCAGAGCATAGCTACAGACAATGGCCTGCCATACGCATGTAGAGCTTGTTCATGTGTGTATTAGCTGTATACCCACAGACACACACAAGCATACACACACACATACATACACTTCACTGAGCTGACACAGACACAACGTAGCATTTTTTTTAACATTTGTTCGCCCCGTTTGGGGTAGCCATAAAAAGATTGCACATGGCTTCAGCTCGTTTCATTGAGCAATTTATGCGGCCATTGGCAGCAATAACTGAAAACGGAATACAAAAGCCAAGAAGTATCTACGAAAAATACTCAATAGAAACTGCCTTCAATTAGTAAGAGTGCTACACATACACACACACATGAACACACAATAACTAATTGAAGCTAGTTGCAACATCAAATGCAAAGCTAAAGCGCAACGAAACATTTCAAAGGATCTCAATTGACTGTCCTGTTGCCTGGTAGCCAATGGCCAATTCAATTTAATTAAATCTCACCAATGTCTGCTAATGATGTGCACATAACATTCAGGGGGCGTGGCATGCCTCTGAGCTAATTAACAGTCAGAAAGATAAAACAAGTGAAGGCAACAGAGGGAGAGAGTGAGAGAGGGAGAGAAAGGGAGAGCAAATTGGAATGCAGTTGAAGCTCGTTATTTGATCAGATGTTGAAGCCAAGGACAGGCGCTAATCAAATTCATTTGTAACAAAATTTACACCTGGAAATCGCTAGCAATTACCTATATAGTGTATACCTGCCACCTGCCAGCGACGGATGTAATGCCAGCCGGAAGTTGGCAAAGATGGCGGCGACGACGCCATTGCCTGCTGTTAACAAGCATCGACATGTCCTTTGGGCCAAACACGGCTCGTATGTGTGTGTGTGTGTGTGTGTGTGTGTGTCGGTGAGTCAGTGTGTCAGAGTGTCAGAGTGTCTACGTGCGTATGTGTGGGTGTGATGAAAAGGTCTCTGGTTTTGTATTAAAGCAAATTATGCCTTCTATTATTGCAGCCTTTGCAGCTATGAAAATATCCCAAAGCTGCTGCCGTTGTTGTTTGCTCAGTGTGGATTTTGGTATTGAGAGTTCTGGTTTCTGGCTTCACCTTGGCTTGGCTTGCACATAGGCAAACTCATTACGAAAAATGTGCGTCCTGCGGCGTTCAAACAAAGCATAGTCCCCCAGCCAACCTGATGGTAGACAACAGCCGCTCGACCCGCCCTCGCCCCGCTCACCTCTGGCCCACCTACATGTGCACGTATATGTTTGCATGGCTTGTTTATGCCGAAAATCATGCTGAAGTACAAACCCACCCACATATCGATTTTGTTTGATGTTTAGGACAGAGCATGAAAACGCGCTCAGCACAGGACATGCCACGAATAGCCACCCTAAGGCGCAACAGCCGCATCCACGTTCACATCAACATCCATATCAACATCAACATTAACATCAACATCAACAGCAACATCATCAGCGAACCTACCTGCATGGCAGCTTTCGTTAGCATTTATTTAATGCTATTTTAAAATATTTAAAGTGTGTAAATGTCGGAGATACGCTCATTGTAAGTACAGGGTGCTTTGACTAACAAAATCCTTGGAATTCAATTGAAATGATTATTTTATGAATGGGTAACCTCTTTGAAAGCGCAGGAGATTCCAATTGGAATATATATTCGTGTGAATGGGCACATTCATTCTAAGCACAGGGTGATTGGGCATAAAAGGCATTGAAATTCCTGAATCTATTTACTTTTTTAATTTTTATTATTTATATTATTATTCAATATTTATATATTAAATTCCTGAATCTATTTACTTTTTTAATTTTTATTATTTACATTATTATTCAATATTTATATGTATATTTTTTTATCTATATTGAAACCCATAAATATTTCTAAATTTTGTACTTTATTTCCTTTTTCCTGTAATTGATTATGCATTACATGCCTAAAGCTCAGATCAAACAAGTCAATTGTTTTTCGAAACACCCTGCATTCAAGATTTAACAGGCTGAAACTTTCAGCTTGAATCAGCAAGCTTTTCGCTACAATTTTTACGAGCTGTTTGGCTCTGTTTTTATATGAAAACAATTACACTTGAGCTTCATACAAATGGTTTGCCAAATATGCAGACTCTCTTGCTCGTCATTTCTCTCTCTCTCACACACACACACACGTACTTCTTGTGTATATTGTTATGGCTGCTATAACCTGACCGTGATTATTAGCACCGCTCAGTGCCGCACTCAAGTGGCTGCTGAACATACATATACATGCTTATGCATGTGTATGGGCATATTTATTTAGTTCGTTTTGCTTTCAGCATTCTATTTGTAGTTTTTGCACATTTAATTAGCTGACGCAGATTTGACGCACATCTCGTGGGAGTTCATTAGGCAGCCGCAGCAACAGCAGCAGCAGGAGCAACAGCAGCACAAAAAACCAACCGCAAATTCTTTGAATTGCTTTTAAAATAAGCAGCGCCAACACCAACACACACACACACATAGAGAAAGAGAGAGAGAGAGAAAGAGAGAGAGAGAGAGAGAGAGCGACATATACATGCACATAAGCTTAGCTTTGTGTCAGCGTGTTTTTTTATTTTCAAACGGGGAATTGCATTGTGCACAACCCAATCCGCTTATGGCTTGTGCGGCTGTTGCTGGTTGCACGGCTTCAGCTTGACGACAAAATAAACAATGCACTCAACAGCAGCAGCAGCAGCAGCAGCAACAACAACAGCTGCACATTGCCTTGGAGTTGCTGCTGTAAGCTTGATAAAAAGCTGCTGCCAATTTATTGCACTTGTTGTTGTTGTTGATGGTGCTGGTGTTGGTGTCGCTAGTTATGAAAAATATTTGCACTCAATGCCAGAGTAGACAACGGCGCTAAATCGCGCTGCTTAGTTCGCAAAACCGAAAGCACTTTCATTAGCTTAACGTTAGCTCACGGTCAGCAGCAGCAGCAGCAGCAGTAGTAACACCGTTACCCACCTTGAGCCACTTACTCAGCCACTGCCACTGCCAGTGCCAGTGCTTGTGGCAAGGTCAGCTCAAGTTGTGGCACGCTCCATGCACAGCATAATTTGCTGGGGTAAAGCCCACAATACCGACCCGCACCAAATGTGCTAAAAAGGAGAAGCGAAAGCTGCATCCAAAAGCTTTCAGGAGTTGTTCGCGTGTCTGTGTGTGTGTGTGTGGTGTTAGGTGCTACCTTAGCTTGTCCTTGGCATAGCCCGCGCTAAATTAATACAAATATTTAGTTAATTAATAATTTAGTGCATATGCGCGAGAATCCAATAAAGGGACTGAGAACAAAAAACAAAACTTTTTTCTATTTAAAACTAATCATCTCTTTTATTTATAATTTAGCGTGTGTTGTACAATTTGTAATATATATTTAAAAAAAAAAAAACATTTGATATATTAATTTTTTGTTGCATTTTTACATAATTTATATTCACTCGAAAATATAAACGGAAAATGTTCAAGTTGTTGCTTTTCTTCTTTATATATTTTGTACGTTGTTAAATTTAACTAAATATCTGTTTGCGTGTGTGTGTGTGTGCTTGTCTTTAACTTAAGTGTAAGTGCCACACGATCTCCATAAACCTCACTCTAATGCTACGAGTATTTGTTGCCAGTTATATAGTATCTGTATCTGTATCGTTATCGGTATCGGTATCTGTGTATGTGCGGATTTTGGGGCTGTAATACTTTCGACTCAGCTGAACTTAAGTTGTATCTCTTAACTTATTCGCTAAGCCATGTCCAAAATGTTTGTGTGTGTGAGTGTGCGGTGTCTGTGAGTGCTGAATGTACATGTATTGGTGCACTAACAAAGCTCTGTTAGGACATGACTATACTCTAGATATACCTACAAACATTCCATGAATGTCTTGCCAAGTAACTAAACCACTGAAGGCCGTTCAACAATGCTTAAAACACGACAAAATCATAAAGATTAGCTGCAGACTTAAGATTAATGTAATTACAATACAAGTACTTAGTAAGGCGCTATCAGTTATATTGGGCGGGGCATCGATGTCCACAGACTATGTAAATAATGTCACACTATTTACTAGTTGCTTCTTGTTTGTTGTCGTCGAATAACTATTGTTAATTTTTACAAGTCATTTCAATGAAACAGAATAAATAAACGAGGGGCAGTAGCGCATCAACTGTAACTATAAACATACAACTAAACGTAACGGCAACTGCAGCTGCAACTGCAAACGAAATTTTGCAGCTGCCGCATGTGACGATTGCTGGTGCTGCGGCTGCGGCTGCTGCTGCGGCTGCTGCTGCGGCTGCTGCTGCTGCTTCCAGCTGCCAATTTGCCTACTCCAGCAAGAGTCGCCCACTGTCTGCTGCCATTGGTCATTGACGGGGCTGCATTGGCGGCGCGTGCTCGCGATAAGTCTTCAGCTTTGTCTCCATGGCCTGCAATGCAAGACGAAAACAAATATAATATCATTGTAATCAACAGGCAACAAGCACAAACACAGGGTAACAAACAAAAAACGAACAGATAAAGTTACAAAATAAATGTATTGTTATTTATTAACATAAAGCAATTAATAAATGCAAGCGCCAAAAAAAATACATTAGACATAAGCCAAAAGCAATTACAAGTTTCATCTGCTTGTGTATCACAACTCAGGTGACCCTGGCATACGCTCAGAGTCCTGTATGCTGCGCATGCGTTCAGCGAAGCGCTTAAATATATTTGTGCCAAATTGTAGGCTAGCCAAACTGGCTCGCCGGGAGGCATTGCAGTCCGTCCAGCTGCTGCTGCCGCTGCCGCTGCCGCTGCCCTCGCTGCTGGGCGTTGCCAAAGTGGAGTTGCTGCCACTTGCGCTGCTCGGGCTGACAAAGGCTCGACGAAATAGACTTGATTCGCTGCCTGGCGACAGTGCAGCACGTTCGCAAGTGCAGCGAAACTTTTGACAATCAGGACATAACAAGGCCTTGTCCAACTAAAACATACGAAGAAAGTATTGAACAAAAAAGACAACAAAAGAGCCAAACAAAAATATACAAAAAGCACAAACATAAAGCAAGGATATACAGGATATAGAATATAGAGTTTAGAGTGTAGAGTGTAGAATGTAGAGTAAGCGTTGCTGGCACCATGCTTGAGTTGTTGTTTGGTTTAAGGGACTTACGTTCAGTTTTCTTAACATGTCGGCCACAATGTTGAGCGCCGTGGTGCGGGAGCTGGCATTCATAGCATTGCCATTGATAAGGTTCTCGGGATCTGCAAAGGAAGCACACAAACACGACTTGGTTAGTTATATCAGTAGACTAGGCCTAGGACACACAATTAATTAACGAGATGATAACGTGATTGTTAGTGACAAAATTTAACATTTAGATACATATACAGGCACAGACACACATGTATTGCCTACGAGAAATGTTGCAAATATGACAAATTTGGCTTACATTTAATAATTTTGTGCATACAGAAATACAGCAATGAAAAATAAAATTAAAAGAAAAAACTTATTTATACATTTAACAAATTGTGCAATTGTGTGGCAATGGAGTGTGTTGTGATTGTGAATGAAGACTAAAAGCAATTGGTTGATTTGGTATGGCAAGATGACTTTGATATTGATATTGATTTAGATTTTGATAATTTGAGTGCGCGTTTTGTTTGCTTAAATGTGTGGAGTATCTTACTTTTAAGCGAATGTTGCTGTTGATTATATTCGTTTCTATTATTTAAACTGCCATTTAGAGCATTCACACTCATGCTAGTCGCCTTTGTGGCGGCATTGTCATGTTGCAGCAGTATATCACCATTGGCCACAATACCATTGGGCAGCGATGCTGAGGAGTTCATCGAGCTGTTGCCAGCTGCTGATGATACTGTTGTTGTAGTGCCATTTGCCGGTGTGTAGCGCGACTTCACATTGAGCTCTTGTTTGAGATCTACAAAAAGATGGGGCCAATGAGATGAAGTTCTTACTTAATTTGCATATGATGCTCACCGCGAGTCTCGTCCATTAGTCGCTGTAACTTCTCTTGCAATACCTCCTTCTCGTCCACCTCCATCTCAAGGAGTGCATTCTTTTCATAGGCTTTGTCCAACATCTTCTCAAAGTCTACTATGCTCTCGTTGAGTATGCGATGTGCACGCTCCAGATCATCGTTTTTCTGCTCCAATTGTCGCAGGTATTCTTTCATGGAATCGCGTTCCTTCTTTACTGTCTCCAGCTGTTTATCCAGATTTGACATTTCAATGCCATGTGAGTCCAGCTTGAGCTGTAAGAGAAATTATATTTATTCCCAATGCTAAGTTGATTTTAAATAACCCGAACATACCTTGAGTGAATCGTTTTCTTTCTCTAACATATTAAGCTTGGCTCTGAGATCTTTGATTATACTCTGTTTTTGCTCCAGAGTGGCGTCCATTTCAGCTTCCATTTCTCTCGACTGTTCAACATACTCATCATATTCCTGTTTGACATCTGTCCACCTGCAAAATTCGAACGCATAAATAATCTCTATCAATTGATATACTCTTCGAATACTTACTCTTTATGATACTGTTTAGAGCGCTCTTTCCAGTATCTGCACTCGTCTTCGACGCTGTTAAACATTGGTGGGGCCTCCATATCTTCTGCTTTATATGTTGTTTACTAGTCGGTGGTCAAACTGGGTTAGAAATGTTCGTTCGTTCGTTGCTTATTGGCTTTATCTATTTTGCCTATTTCCTATATATAGCAAATTCGTTTATAATTGGTCTGTTGCGTTTGTTTTGTGGCACTTCACTTCAGATTTTAAATTTCTTTTTTACTTTTCTTTATTTTTTTTATAATGCCAAAACACAGTTGTTGATGTTAAGTCATTGATCTGAAAGCGTTGCTGAAAATGCGAAAAATCAATTAGAAACAGGTGTTCTCATTGTTGATGTTGTTTCTATAGTTGTTTTTGTTGTTATTGTTGTTGTTGTCGTTGTCTATGCCGCCCTAAATCACACTGTCCCAACTACGTAAACATTTGTGTGTGTCGCTGACGTCGCCGCCTGTTTGGCTCAGTGTTTCCCGTACCTAAGCCAACAACAGCAACAACAGCAGCAACAACAACAACAACAAGAGCGTCAAAGCAAAGATACGACGAAGTTTCCAATACAACAACGCGCAGCAGCACCACCACCACAAAATGAAATCATCACACATTTTCACATGACTGTTTAGCCATAACAAAACTATCTCGTACATTAGAGCGCATTAGATGTTTGTTTACATGCATTACTTACACTTTGCGAAATATTTGACTACGTATGATTTGGTTTATTTACATAAAAACCGCATATAAATAGTTATGCTTGTAAAAATTTACCACTACTCCAAAATGCACAAACCAACCTGTAGCCCTGGTATAGTGTTGCACAGCGGCCGTTGCAGTCAGCCCTGTACATTTGCATTCGACACTTTTTATTGCAGTTGAATTTAAATGCAATAATTTGTTTTTGCTTTACTTATTTTATATATATTTTTTTTACATTGTTTTGTAACAGATTAATTTTCTTCTAGTTTTTCGTTTGCGTATTGTTCTCTTGACAGCAATATCAGATTTCGTTAGAGATCGACCAGAAAATACAATGGACCTGTTTGTTGTTGTATCACTGCTGCTGTCATTGGAAATATGAAAATCGGTGTCCGCGCCTGTGTCCGAACCATCTTCAATAAATTGCGGAGCGTTTAAAGTCACTTCACGTACTGAACTTGACGTGGTACAAATGGGTACCATTTCCCCGTGATCCACAATTCTGACAGGCAACGCATTAAACGAAAAGCTTTGTGTAACTTGGCGTTGGCGGCATTTGCGCTGCAGGCTTAGATGTATCATTTCTGTTTCTGAATCACTGGAACTGTTATAAGCATCATTAACTTTTGAACTGCTACAACTGGGTTCCTCAACGTCTTTTTTAGAGGGCTGTTTGTCTATATGCTGAGCCATTTCAAAGTTTGACCGCTATCTACATTCACATCGTAAATACGCACATCAGCTGGCCGAAAGCGACAGCTCTACGCGAGGGCTGCAGTAATAATTTCAGGGCTGTAAAATAAGGGGAAGTATTTAGTGTGGCCAAGTTGAACGAACAGTGTGGCCAAGCGACTAAATGTGCGTCAAAGGCAGCAGCAGTGCAATTTCAACGAAATAAGGTAAATTATAGCTCAATAGACGTAAAAACATCAATCAATTAGCACTATTGTAAATATCGAGTTGTCGAAAGATAAATATCGAAGTTGTGTGCTGAGTTTGTAAACCCGATGCGGCCAAAAGAGCAATAAAATTGATTATTGCGGCGCATGCCGAAAAGGGAGGATTCAACAGCAAAGAGTGGAAAAGAATAAAAAACAATGTAGGAAAAAACAAGCAAATGCACCAAACAAAGAAATCGCTAGCTACTGTTTAAGCAACTAAAAATATGCTTACAGAGCATACAAATAATTCTTTGCTATTTGATTTTCAATTATTGCAGTTGAAGCATTTGCGTTGCGATTTACAAAAAAAAAAAAAAAAAAAAAAAAAAAAAAAAAAAACAGCAGCAGCAACAACAAAAAGAGCATCAGCAACAACAACAGCAAGAGCGACAATTGCAATTTGAGTGTGAGTGCATTAGTAACGGGAAAAGAGAATTAGTGCCGATATGGCTGATCCCGAGAGACAAAGTTTGATCAACAAAGACGAGCAGACCTCGACTTCATACACATCGTTCCCAGCCGAAGGCAGCGAAGATCCCGGCAGCAGCGCCGCAGCCAATAACGAAGATGGTACGTAAAAACTTTATGAAAACTGTAAGTAAACCAATAAACCTAACCCTAGACTAAATAGAAATAAGTGCGTTCACCCCGCCTATTCGCTCGCAAGCATGCGTGCATGTGGATCTATGCGGGTGTGATGTGTCTTTGCTAGAAACCCAACAAGTGTGAGCTCTACTTAGCAGCCACTGTGATTTCCAGTTGGCTGTTTAGCTCTTGTCGCTCTTGTGTATGCCCAGATTTTCGCACTTCCCCCAGACATTGAGTCATTGATATGGTTCGTTTCATAGGTATGGGTGTAGGCGTGTGCCATAACTATACGTTAACTACGCGACATTCGAAAGAAAGTTCGTAACTCGATGCCGAATCGTAGTCCAATTCATAGCTGATTGTCATACGTTTACATTACTTACAAGTAAACCATTACAGCTATGGCAAAGCGTTAGTAACAGGTGGAAATAATATATGCTGAATAAGATATGATAACATATCAAATTATTAAAATAAGTACTGTAATAGACTAGCTTTTTTTTAACCAGTTGCAAAGCATTTTCAAATTGACGAAAAATACCTCGAGTCTGATGCATTTTGTTATTCCAGCTATTTAATCTGTCTTAGGATAATTTAACAGCTAATTAAACGGTTTGCACTCCTGATCGTAAGGATATGTTCCATTATAAAATCAAATTGTATTTACTCATTATGATTGACTTTTGAACATTTACCTAAACTATTTATAGAGAGCGCATTCAAGCGTCGGCTTTGAAACGAAAGCTCTTTTGCATGCCCATTGTTTTGTTTATGCTTTGATATCAATTCGGAGCTGCGCAGTCAGCAACGGTAGCGTCGACGTCGTCGTCGTCGTCGTTCAGCTGTTTAATCAGCCCTGTGACGGCTGTCGGCAGGCAGGCAGGCAGGCAACGAGGCATTTCGTGAGTCATGCGCCTCTTTTTCCATTATCGTTGGTGAGACAAATGCTGACGCCGCTCCCCTTGACACTTACTCTTTTGTTTGGTGCCAAGAACCTGATCAGTGCAGACCCTTTCAGGGCTAAGCTGTGTGCTATTTATAGCAGCTGCTTAGTGTAGCTAGCTCAGCTCTCCCCTCTTGAGCCAGACAAAGAACTTGTTTGAGACTGCAATGAGGCGTCTAAATGTAGATTTTCTAGTTGCGGTTGGTAACTGAGAGTGTCTAAACATTGACCCAGTTGCCTTTATCTCTGCATGGCAGTCACACCCACTTGGGGTGATATCAATCGGTCCCAATCAACTGCTTTCATGCAGCTTCCAGCTTGCAACATCAACAGCAGCAGTGCAACAGCAGTTGCAACCGCATCGAGATGTATTTGTTTTATACTAAAGGTTTATGGACACCATTGCTTAAGTCTGTTCTTTACTGACATTCACTCGTTTCTTTGCTATTTGCAGGCAGCACCGCGCAGTCGGTGCCTTTCATTGGTCCAGATGAGTTGCCACCGCCGTACCAGAGCAGCGGCACAGGTGGCGTACCGATGGTCACCTGTCGCGTCTGTCAAAATATGATTGACATAACCACAAAGCGAGAGCAACATGTGGTCAAGTGCACCCACTGCAATGAGGCAACTGTGAGTGGCGCTTAATATGTCCGTTTGCCATTCTACATAAAATACTCATTTCCCATTCCATTGCAGCCCATAAGGAACGCACCACCGGGTAAGAAGTATGTGCGCTGTCCTTGCAATTGTTTGCTAATCTGCAAGAGCTCATCGCAACGCATCGCTTGCCCACGTCCCAATTGCAAGCGCATCATCAATCTGGCTCCCAGCCCAGTGACACCGCCCGTGCCCACCATGCCGGGCATGTGCCGCGTCACCTGTGGCCACTGCTCGGACACGTTTTTGGTAAGAGTTACAAAATTAAGCAAGAATAAGAGTCCACTAAGCAAGTATACAAAGCATTATGTTTAGTTATAGACATTGTCTTTGAGAAACTTACTGAAATTTGTTTGCCATCCACAGTTTAACACCTATCACAATGCATTGGCTCGCTGTCCACACTGCAGGAAGGTCTCTTCGGTGGGTTCGCGTTTTGCCAATAGTCGCGGAATTCTATTTGCTATCGTCGCCTTGCTCTTCCTCGTTGGCAGCATTGGTCTAACCGTTGGC
The DNA here is from genome assembly GCA_030914345.1 of Drosophila koepferae. Classification (NCBI taxonomy): domain Eukaryota; kingdom Metazoa; phylum Arthropoda; class Insecta; order Diptera; family Drosophilidae; genus Drosophila; species Drosophila koepferae. The sequence goes on from JAUESR010000202.1 coordinate 8,850,612, forward strand.
ACAATCTCATATGCATCGGTAACTACAAATAGATATAAGACTGAATAAATGAATATCAATATTAATATAATCTTTGCTTCCACAGGAACATGGCGGCATGTATATTCTTTACATTGCATTGTTCTTCATTGCGGCAAGCATGTTGGCGCGCTCCGTTTACTATTTCCGACTAAAAGTTAGCGCGATCGATGGACCCATGTTAGACTCGCGACGCGTTGGTTAAATCGCAATTGCATTGTTTTATTTTTATAAATATATATATATATATATATATATATCACACATATATATTATGCATATATATCATTCCTTTTGATATTAAACAAGAATGAACCCCTAAAAACGTAATGCAACCGCAAATAGAACACGAACACCAGCAACAACAAAGGGCAAAGCAATTCTAACACATTTTCATATGCAGATCCGCCAAGCTCCTAATCAAAAACAAAACATAACAAACCTCTTACAAGAGTTATTCGTGTTGAATTAATATTAAACTTAGCTAAATCGTCAGCAAAGTAACTCCACATTTAAAGTGATTTCTAAATGCATAATTAAGACTTTGAACCAAGCGCGTAAAACCTACAATTAAAATTTAAATTTAAATGGAAAAACTACAGCAATTATATAAGTGCAGAAAAAACGGAATGCAAAAGCAGATGCTTAAAACGAATAATTAAATAAAAAAACAAGTGCTAAAAAGGAAACTAAAACTCTAAGCAGTTATTAGACCAAGGGACCGAGTAGACAGACGGACTCATTAAGGACAGACAGAGAGATTGAAGAAATTGCAAAATAATACATTTCTGGCATATTGAAGCTGAGTTTTTTATAAATATCTAAGCGCCATGAATTATGTATATATAAATATATTTATATACATATATACTTTTATACGTATGTGTTCTTGAATTGTATAAATATGTTTGTTTTATGTACGTGCTTGTTTCATATATTTTCGATATTGATATTTTCAATATATATTATGCGCTTAGAATTGTTTGTTTTTATTTTTGCTTTTCCAAGAATTTATTAATGTACTCTTCTCACAATACGCCAATACCAGGAAAAAGCATGTTTTCATTTTTATATAAATATTTTTTTTCGGGCGTTAGATATAGCTATTAGTGCTAATGGAGGTAAACACATATGCAATTACAATTAACTAAATAATATATATACATTTATGTCTTGAAGAACAACAATTTAATAGAGAAAAATCATCGCTCGTGCAACAATTCAAAAGGCAAAAACGTCTAAAATTACATCGTATAATTTATACTAAAAGGAAAGGTTTAATTTTGAAATATATATGTATATTTAAATATATATATATTTATATATAAACAACATTTATATTTGGTTATATATTTAGCATACATACACATACAATGTAAATAAAATGAAATAAAACGAAAAACTCAACAAAATTCGTCTTATCTATTTGATTCCTATAAAACGAGGAGGGGTAATTCCCATGAATGAAAAGGGGTATTGTAAAACCTAAAGCTACACAATGTGCATCTTACCAATTTGATTTCTATAAATCGAAGAAGGGAAATTTCTATTGGAAAGGGATATTTTTTGTGTATATGACTTGACTTTGCTAGACGAGTACGCTGCACATTTAACTGTAGAATTTGGCAACACTTGGCAGCACTGTTACGTCAAACGCTCTACTGAGCATTGTCAAAAAAAAATTTCTTCTAATAAAATGTCGTTTAATCCTTTTCCCACTGGCACCCAATTACAGGTTGAGACCTGCTTTGGGGATACCATCACTGGCGAGGTTATCACCTACGATCATGGCGTCAAGATGTTAATTTTAAGCTGCCCCACCAAGGACAGCCAGGGCAAGAGCGGCTACAATCAGAGCATTGTGAATTTAGACTTCTGCAAAAGCTTGAAAATCATACGCGAGGCCAAGGCAGCAGATATGATGAACGAGCAGCCCGCTCGCCTCAATTTGACGCGCGTATGTTGAAAAGTGTATTCATGAAGATTTTTAATAACCTCGCTCTCTTTCTCTCTCTCCCTCTCTCTCTCTCTCCCTCCCTCTCTCTGCTTGCAGCTGGATCAGCGCCTACGGCAGTCGGTGGAGCAACGGGAAAATTTGTTGCGCAGCCGCAACGAGCATGCCACACCACGTGGCAGGGAAATGTTTAAGCTACTCTCCAAGCACTTCGGCAACAGCGAACTCTCCTGGCATCTGAACAACATAATTGTGTTACAGCAAGTGACTATTGTGCCACCCTATCGCATCCGTGACATCAGCAGCAAACAGCATTTACCGAAGCTCGTCAGCTACGTGCAACGTCTCGTCGAGAAGTTCAATGCACAGAACGGGGACGTGGAGGAGCCGATGGTGACCAGCAAATAGAGAAGGCAACGACACCAATATCAGCAACCGGGACACTTGGCAACGAAGTCGAAATCAAAATCAATTATTTACATATATAAACACAATTTATGTATACATACATACTTATATATATACACATATACATATGTATGTATATCTAGTTGCCTGGCGCTTTGTTTGTCAACAAGAAAACACATTTCCAAATACACACGAAAAATAAAACGTTTGCATCGCTCTCACACGCTTGAGTGTACTTGGAGCATTTGCTCTCAAGTGTCTGGCTGATATACATATACAGTTATATAGTATAGTTCGTATAGTTAAATAGTATTTCTAGCACCATGGCTGATGATGACGATAAACCAAAGAAACATACTATCGAATCGCTCTTTCGCATTTACTGCAATCATAAGGTCTTTATATATGTACTTACTTTCGGTATATCTATGTATATATAAACCACCTTTGATCAGGTAATTGGCACAGACCTGGACAATGAGGAATTCCATAGCATTCTACTCTCGCAACTGGACTGTTGGCTTGAGCAAGCCAAGCTGATGCCTGTGCCCTTTACACGCACACAAACTGGGCTGATCTATATGCGCTATAAGTATATCTACGTCTGATATCATCATATAATTTTATTATAAATCTGATGAGGCGTGCTTTTCCACAGAAAGTGGCGTCTGGAATATGAAGATTTTCTTGAAGTGCTGCAAGTACTTTGCGCCGAATGCGATTTTGGCTATGAGGAAATGAAGGAAACTCTCGTCTTGGCTGGCGCACCCACTGGTGCTACGGAAATAGTTGTGGTCAAATAAAAATTTGAATTATGTGGTGAAAAAAACGATAAAATAATATATATTAAATTTGATAACAATTACAATTAAATATAATTAATTAGATAAAATTGTATACATATATTTATTGCCAGTTGTGATTCACGTTTCTAAACAATTTTGTTTACTGAGTATTCAAAAATTATATTGATTTTTTTTTTTCATATATGTTTACATATTTTTTGATAATTTTTTATCTACAATAACTTATTTAACATTTTTGTAGCCGCATTTTTGATCGATAAGTTTTTCGAGCACCTGAACAAATATTAAATAAAATACAATAAATTTTATATATTAATATATATACGAATACACATTTAAAGTAAAATTTATATACTGCTGGATTTTTTGTTTCTTGTATAAAGCACATATCATTTTGTACTGGCGGCGACTTTTGGCTATTGCATAGAATGTGAATGTAGACCCCGTTTGATTTAGTCATTACTAATAGATACACAATATATATTTATATATATATATATATATGATATACATATATATTTGTGTGTGAGCCATATAGTATCTATATAATGTCTCTGTAAACAATCGGAGAGTTCTGCTGAGTTTCTGGTTTTTATTTCTGTTGCTGCGCTCTCTTCCCTCGCTCTTGCGCGTTTATCGTCAAGCGCTGCTCGGCTGAAGGTCAATATAATTAATGTGCACACGATTTTGTATTTCCGCTTTGCTATGGTCTCACTGTAGCATTCGTTTGTTATTTGATAAGCGCTGTCTGCGTCATGGACTTGCAGTTGTGCATCATCTGAATAGCATCTGTATAGATATGGTAATATATAATAAGTAAACGTGGCACTTAGGATTAGTATGGATTGCAACGTGTTGGACTGGGATTAGTTAATTGCTCTCTAAGAGTAGATGGTGCGCTCTAGCCAATCGTCTAGGTTAAAGAATGCCGTATCGGAATTGTCTGTATCGCGCTCTCGGAACATCTCAATAAAGGTTTTCACTTTAATGGCGCACATGAGGAAGTCGTCGAAGGGCAGCTTGCCCTCATGTGAGCCGTAGCGATGGGCCAGCGCATTGAGCAGCCGATTGTTTAGATGATAGCCGGCCGAGTTGAGTGCTCCACGCAAATGGAAGCCATCAATGCTGCCGGAGCGGCGTACGTCATACAACTTGAATACGGCGCGCCATTTGGCAATGTCTGTTAGTAGAGCTTCAAACTCTTCGAAGCCCAGCCGACCCGAACGATCTTTGTCCAGCATGGCGACCATTGAGCGCACAGCATCTTTGGAGAAACCATCGGTGCCGACCATGACGTCACGCATCGAGTGATCCAGAATGCGTTTAAGCTCTTGCCAGTCCACTTCCCCGTCGCTACCTGCCACACTTTCGAAGAGACGCTTGAGAGCAATGCGCTGTGGATCGTCTTCGTCTTTGGGAGTAGGAGGCGGCAGAGCGGGCGCAATACGATCGTCAGTCTCGCCGAAGCCGACCTCGTCATCGTTCTCCTCCATGTTGTTCATGGTCTCTGAGAAGACACGAATAATGAATTCGCCCTCTTCATTGGGATCGAAGGTCGAGGGCACAATCAAATAGTGACCAGGAGGCAGCTTGAAGCGCGCGCAAACCTCACGAGTGTTTATGAAATGTGGAGAGCGAGCCACTGAGGCACGATACTTGAAGAAATTAAGCCCTTGTGGCTTCTGCTCCAGGTCTCGCTCTGTCAGATGGTAAATGGCAAACCCAATGGTCAGGCAATCGATGCCCACATTTCTTTTGCTGCGACGATTCTTTTGCATAAGCGCCACGATCACGGTGCACTTGCCGTCGTCGTCCTCTTCGTCAGGGTCTTCCAGAGAAATTATATACTGGGGATTGTGCCAGAAGGTTTCTAGAAAGTTGCGACAGCCGCCCGCTGTGACGCCAGCTGTCCACTCGCCTTCAAACATGGACATCTCCCATTTGCGACGCGAACTCTGCTCCTGATCCTCGGTCAGCGAATCGGGCGAGAGATTGCAAATCTCAACGCGATCAAAGTGATTGAGGAAGTCCTGGAAGGACATCCAGAACTCGCCATCTCGATCGAAATTCAAACCAATCGCCTCCTTCTGGTGCTCCGGAATAAAGCGCCATTCGGGCGAACTGTCACTCCAGGGACCGCTCCATTCGGCATCGTTGCCCCATGGATTACGCATGCGTATCATGGGCAGCTTGCCCTGACGATTGGGCGTCGATATATCCAGCAAACAAACCTTGGTTATGGAGTACGCATGCCCACGTATCAGGCCCTCACGCGTCTCAGCCTCCAGCACATGTGGATCCGGCTCCAGGGAACAGCCCATCATTGAGCCACGCTCCGCTGCCTTGGTCATAATGCTGAACAGGTTGGGCGGAGCATCCTTGATATCATACCACTCAGTGACACCGCCCGTAAAGTCCTCCATGGCCTCGCAAGTGGTGCCGCCTGAGAGAGAGCAAGATTTAGGAAAGTTAGAATTGATTTATAATAAAGAAAAGGAAATGAATTTATAGACCCACCCTTTAGGGCTTCATAAGAGCCATGCAGTTTGGCATATGCCTTCTCCAGCAGCGCGCTCCAGAATTCATTTTTCTCCGTTGAGTGCATGTAAATCAGCTCACCGTTGTAGGTTGGCAGACGGTCATCGATGACCACCTCCACCCATTTGCCATATTGCCAGAACTTGAAATGGAAGATGCCCGCATAGTTTTCCTGGAAGTCCTGATCAGGCGGTATCACGCGGAAGAATAGTTTCGAGTCTTGCGTCAGATTTGCCGCAGCAGCCAACAACCAGCAATCGCCCAGCTCACCCTGCTGCACATCGAAGCGTGAGTAGCCCTCGACAAAGAATTGCGGATCGTCCGCGATTTCTCCAGGGCGTAGCCATTCAATGTAGCGATCCGGACGACGTGAGAACATGAGCGAATCGTTGTTGGCCGGAAAATCGGGATCTTCGAACAATGTGTTGTTGGACACACAGGATTCACGCAGCGTGGAAAAGTCCACGCTTTGGGTGCTATGTTGACGCGTGGTATTTGCCTTTCGACCCATCCAGAACATATTTTGATTCTCGGGCACCTTGACACTGGTGAACTGCAGCTCCTGTATGCCCACGGATGGCTCCTCCTCAGGCGAGGGCTCACTCGGTGGCGGTGCCGATGGCGTTGGCATCGATGGATAAATCGATTGCGGTGCCGGACTTGTAGGCAAAGGTGCATAGGGCATGGGCATGCCAGGCATACCCATTCCTCCAGCCGATGGATAGGGTAGCGATGGCGGGCCACCTGGATAGGGCGCTGCACTGGGATAAGGCGTTGCACTGGGATAAGGCGTTGCACTTGGATATGGCGTTGCACTTGGATAGGGCGTGGCACTCGGATATGGCGATGGCATACTTGGTATAGGCGCCAGCGGCGTGGATGAGTATGGCATCGGCATAGCAGGCAGATTGGGATACATGCCAGAGTTTGGATATGGCGTCGCCGATGGCTGTGGCATGCCCTGATACGATGCATTCTGCGCCTGGGCCGTCTGCTTCACCACATATGGCATGCCACCCACGGACTCCGACGTCGGATAGGGCAGCGAGGGGTACAGCCCAGACTTTGGCTTGCTTTGCGTGTCGTCGCTGACTTCATTCTTGTTGTAGCCAAGAGCTGCCAAATTGACAAGGCCAATGCCACTGGCATGATAATTTTTTGGATAATTATCAATGCCGTACATTGTTGCACAGTTCTTTAATATATTTAATCAACTTTAACAAAAAAAAAAAAACTTCTTTTTTATAATATATAATAATCGATTTACGCAGCTAATGAAATTATAAACAACTAATACAACGAACGCAGCAAGACGCTGTTGCGTGAAAAGTGCTGACTCGACTGAGGAAAAATACGTTTTAAATGGGAGAAATATCCAAATTTAACTTTCGTACGGCCAGATGATTCACATCTTAACCCTTGTGTTTTTGGATATTAATCCTAATGTAATTCCAGTCTAAAATTTATTAGAACTTATGAATAAATATATGATACATGTATGTATGTAAATAAATCTTTTAATTTAATAATTTAACTATTTTGAAAACTTACATTCCATTCTACAGGTTAATCGGATGCTTGTTTTATCCAAATTTCATTGGTTTGAAAATACTCTAAATGCTGCATCAGTGTTAAAACTGGTTCCAGGGCTGCATAACACAATTAAGAGTTGCCACCCACCAATATTTTTGTAATGCGTTTGCTGAAAAGCCGCGAGTACTAAAAGAAGAAGAAGACGGCAAAAGAAAAAAATGGGCAATGATGTGATATTGATAAATATAAAATAATTTTATAAAAAACTATGGACACACAACCTGAGATGTCTGAAGTACCGCTGCGTCCATTTAAATTATAAGTATTTCCTTCACGCTGTTTTAAAAATTCATTTAACGTTCTCTCCTTTCTCTAGCACGGCGCATCAAGTTGTGAGCTTAACTGGAATTAGTTTTGAGCGTCGCAGCATAATTGTAAGAGAAAATTATGAGAAAATCATTATTTATTAATTATGAATGATTTTTAGGGAATGGTAGAGCTGACTATAGTGCCAAATAATGAGAGCCTACGTTTGATACGTCTAAATGCCAAGCAACTGCGAATTTACAACGTGGTGCTTAACGATGTTTGTCAGGCAGAGTTCGTTTACTTCGATCCCTTTCAGAATATATGCCAGAAGGATCCCAAGAGGTTTGTTGAACTGAAGCGATGTCCATAACAAATGTTTTACATTTTTAAATTCATTCCAACTGCAGCCGCTCACTGGATGTCTACTCAAAGCATCATTTGGCTGCAGCACAAGTCACAGATCCGGACGTGAATAATGGCGAGTTATTGATACAGGTCCCGCCAGAAGGCTATTCGCTGATACAGGAGGGTCGTGGTCTGCGCATACGCATCGAATTCTCTGCGGAAAATCCCAAAAGTGGCATGCACTTTGTTATGCCCCCCACGTCCTCTGATGACGATACAGCGCAGATCAACTGCACGCATATGTACACTAACTGTTATGAGAACTCGACCCGTCTTTGGTTTCCCTGTGTAGACAGCTTTGCAGATCCATGCACGTGGCGACTGGAATTCACGGTGGATAAGAATTTGACAGCTATTTCCTGTGGAGAGCTGGTGGAAGTTATTATGACGCCGGATCTCCGAAAGAAAACTTTTCACTATACTGTAACTACACCTGTCTGCGCCCCGAACATTGCCTTGGCTGTGGGTCCCTTCGAAATCTACGTCGACCCGCATATGCACGAAGTCACGCACTTCTGTTTGCCCGGAATGTTGCCTTTAATGAAGAATACGGTACGATATCTTCACGAGGCCTTCGAGTTCTTTGAGGAGACACTTTCCACACGCTACCCGTTTTCATGCTACAAACAAGTGTTTGTAGACGAACTGGACACGGACATCAGCGCCTATGCAACAATGACTATAGCATCGGTTAATCTCCTGCACTCCATAGCGATTATAGACCAAACCTACATTTCACGGACTTTCATGTCACGAGCTGTGGCAGAGCAGTTCTTTGGCTGCTTCATTACATCGCATCACTGGTCGGACACTTGGCTAGCAAAAGGCATTGCAGAGTATCTGTGCGGCCTCTACTCACGAAAATGTTTCGGCAATAATGAGTATCGGGGATGGGTGCAAACGGAACTGGCGCGAGTGGTGAAGTACGAAGAGCAGTATGGCGGCATTATACTCGATTGTAGTCAGCCGCCAGCCCCTCTGCCCGTATCGAGTACGAATCCAGCAGCGGCGGCGAGTAAGCAACAGGAGATTGTACACTACTTTCCCATCAAGAGTTTGCACACGGTTTCACCAAAATATGTGGAGGCGATGCGTCGGAAAGCACATCTGGTCATACGCATGTTGGAGCATCGCATTGGGCAGGAGCTGCTCATCCAAGTGTTTAACAAGCAACTGGCGCTGGCCACAAATGCAGCAGGTACCAAAATAGGCGCCGGCCTCTGGTCGCAGCTGCTCATCTCCACTAACATCTTCATCAAAGCCATCTTCACGGTTACGGGCAAGGACATGTCTGTGTTTATGGATCAATGGGTGCGAACGGGCGGGCATGCAAAGTTCTCGCTTACCTCAGTATTCAATCGAAAGCGAAACACCATCGAATTGGAGATACGCCAGGACTTTGTCAATCAGCGTGGCGTGCGCAAATATAATGGACCCTTATTGGTGCAGCTACAAGAGTTGGATGGCACATTCAAGCACACGCTGCAAATAGAGAATACACTGGTCAAAGCGGACATCACCTGCCATTCAAAGAGTAGGCGTAACAAGAAGAAAAAGATTCCGCTGTGCACCGGCGAAGAGGTTGACATGGACTTGTCTGCCATGGAGTAGGTCTCATTAGCATTCCCTTAAGCATATCTATTTAATATCTTTGATATTTTACAGTGACTCACCTGTGTTGTGGATACGGCTCGATCCGGAAATGATTTTATTGCGAGATTTAATCATCGAACAACCTGATTTTCAATGGCAATACCAACTACGGCACGAGCGAGATGTGACAGCCCAGTTTCAGGCAATCCAAGCTCTGCAGAAATATCCAACAAATGCCACGCGATTAGCACTCACCGACACAATCGAGAGCGAACATTGCTTTTACAAAGTCCGATGCGAGGCAGCTCACAGCCTAACCAAGGTGGCCAATCAAATGGTCGCCTCATGGAGTGGTCCACCTGCTATGCTCAACATCTTCCGCAAATTCTTCGGCTCTTTTAGTGCACCACATATAATAAAACTGAACAACTTTTCCAACTTTCAATTGTACTTCCTGCAAAAAGCTATACCTGTGGCCATGGCGGGTTAGTGTCTGTCATTTTTTTTTTTTATTATATTTTAAATTGTATTCTCTCGTCATAGGATTACGCACCTCTCATGGCATCTGCCCGCCAGAAGTAATGCGATTTCTATTCGATCTCTTCAAGTACAATGAGAACTCGCGTAATCACTATACGGACGCTTACTATAGAGCTGCTTTGGTCGAGGCGCTGGGAGAGACATTGACGCCTGTCGTATCTGTAGCAATGCACGGCACGCAAATCACCACAGATAGTCTTTCCACGGATGCTAAGTAATTATTAGAATTAAAATTAATATTTATGCATCACTGACATATGCCATTTTGTATTTGATAGGTTGGTTCTGGATGAAGTGACGCGCCTGTTGAACATGGAGAAACATTTGCCTTCGTACAAGTATATGGTGTCCGTGTCTTGCCTTAAGGTCATACGCAAACTGCAGAAGTTTGGCCATCTGCCCTCGCTGCCGCACATTTATCGCAGTTATGCACAATATGGTATATTTTTGGATTTACGAATTGCTGCTATGGAGTGTCTTGTGGATTTTGTGAAAGTAGATGGACGCAGCGAAGACTTGGAGCATTTAATATCTTTACTGGAAACTGATCCGGATCCTGCTGCACGACATGGTCTCGCTCAGTTGCTCATTGACAATCCACCTTTTACCCGTGAGTCTCGCAGCCGCCTAGACAAACCAAATCTGGTGGAACGTCTGTGGCTCAGCATGAATACACTGGCCTATGACACGAAACTACGTTGCGATTTTGTGGATCTGTACTATGCGCTCTACGGCAGCAAACGTCCGAATTGTCTGCAGGCGACCGAAAATCAGAACTTCTACAAGGACTTGATGAAGGACAACAATATTTCAAATAACTCATTTAAAAAGACAAACGACCCGAAGCCAATTGAGTGTGAGCCCCAGGAGAAACATAAGCCAGCCATGGTCACTATTAAACGAACAGCAACTGAAGCGTTCGAGGTGGGTGATGAGATCATTAAATTAGAGCGCAGTGAGGAGGTCACCGTACTTGACGAGCCGATTGACGTGCAGTCCTTTGAAAGCGAGACAAAACTTAATGTTGGGACAGTCGATGAAGGCATGGGTGATTGTCAGCAGTTAACAAAGCGGCTACGAACCGAGATCTATGCAGATACGATAGATGATAACTCAATTTCTGTAGTCGATGTCGGCGAGACGACACGGCAATATGAGAGCAGTTACGATGAAAGCAAGCTGAGACCCGATGGCAATCTCAAGAAGAAGAAGAAGAAGGACAAGAAGAAGCATAAGCACAAGCACAAACACAAGCACAACAAGGACAAAGACAAAGATCGGGAGCGAGAGCGCAAGGAAAAGGATCGGAGGGACCCGCAAATCTCTCGTCTGCAGACAAGGGACGCTGCCACACCAGAAACGCTCAGCTCGGCCGATAGCAGCAACAGCAACAGCAATGCCCCACTGGTCATGAACTAACTAAGGGTCGTTCATTAACTGCATGTTAGCCGATACAGCATAAACCGTATAAAACAATTAGTAGAGAGTAAGAATTGTATAATTGAAATTGTGAAATTTTCTATTCTAGAATCAAGAGATACATAATAAGTAGCGATAGATAGTTTGTAGAAACTTTTTCTGAAAATCTAAGTTGTATATTATTTATTTATAATTTAACTTTATTAAGGTGCTGAACATGCAGAAACATTTTTACAATACTTAAAACTAGGCAAAGGGTGAGTGAGATTAACTAAAGGATCGCATCTTATGTGGATTTTGCCACCGGCTCGGCAGGTGCTGTTGCCTTCGTCTCGCTGCCAGCAATAGCTGTGTCCTGTTCGTCCCGCGGCCTTCGCTGCAAATATGTGACGCTGCCGCCTCCAATGCCCGTCGCTGTCTGCTGTTGCGCCTCGGCAGAGGAGGGCGAGGAGAGGATCTTCACCGATGGCTCAGAGGGCGCTGCGCGCTGATGCGGTAGTTGATGTTGATGCTGATGGGCTGTAAGCTGGCGTGTGGCCAGGCGCATCAGATGCGCATAGTCTACTGGAGGATGGTTACGATACTCGGGATGATCCTTTACGTATTGCTCATAAGGCACGGGCACAGGGACTGGCACTGCCTTGACTGGGTAGCCAGCTTCGACAAGCGCTTGGAACTCGGCCTGTGTGAGTGGTTTTCCATTGGGTGGCGGCAGATTCAGCTGCTTCACCTCGTCCAGGGTTCGCAGTTTGTGCACTGCAGCGGCTGTTGGCGTAACACGAGAGGGTGTGGCTATGCCAGTACCCTGGGAAACATAGATACTGGACTGTGAGGGTGACGGATGTGCGGGATAATCAATGGTTTGCACAGTGGGCACAACAGCACGCTGTTGACCATGGGAAACATGTTTTATTGGATCAGGTGGACTGGGATAGAAGTGGGCATTGGTGGGTGCTGGACTTGGAGGTTGGGCACGTTCCGCATAGTCGGCATAGAGCAGCGCCTTCTCATAGGACTTGGTAGGTGAAGGTGTGGGCACTTTGTATTGCTTGCTGCGATAGTGCTTGGGCTTGGGCACTGGTGTTGGCGCCGTCTCCTGGTAGTAGTATTGCGATGGTTGGGGCTGAGCGGGTGCGCCCGTTGGATAAATAACAGGTCCCAATCGCTTGCCCTCGGGCTGTTGTCCGGGATAAACGGGCGTCGGTTGTTGGAAGTTGCTGAACTTGAAGAGCGAGGGCACGAAAGGCTGATTGTTCGCATCTAGCAGAGAGTTAGGCGTGCTGGCCAAATAGGCCTTCGGCTGGCGCAGCGCCGGATGCGAAGTTGGTGGAGGTGGATGCTGTGGGGGTGGCAGCCGTGTCACATGTTGCTGATGGTTCACCAGTGTCGGCTCATTGCTGCTGTCCACATAGGCCAGCGCCTGTTGCCCCGGACCCGGTTTGTTGGCGGCCAGCAGCTTTTCGATTTCGCTCTCTAGCGACGATTTGGCCAGTGGATGATTGGGCAACGTCTTGTAGCTAATCTGAGGCTGATAATAGGCAATCTGTGGAGGCAGACCAGCAATGAGACGCTGCTGCTGCGGATGTTGTGGCTGATGACGCTGCTGTGGCACAGGCTCCTGCGATTCATCCTCCTCCTGCGACTGCGGTAAGGGCAAGTACTTGGGCCCGCCACGCGAGTAGCTGGGCTGCACCAGCTGCTGCTCGGCCACATAGCGATTCCGATAACCACCTAAACCCAGAATAGGCTCCGCCTGCTGCAGTACTTTATGCGTGGCTGCGGTGCTGTGCACGGGCAAAGGCTTGGACTGTGGTGGAGGTGGAGGTGGAGGATGGCGGGGTTGTTGATGTTGCTGCTGTTGTTGTTGGTGCCGCTGCTGCTGTTGTTGTTGGTGCTGCTGCTGCTGCTGCTGCTGCTGCTGCTGACGTAGTTGCTCATGATAAGCTCTTGCCTGCAATTCCTCTTCGAGTATTTTCAAGAACTGCTCTTCGGGTATGATTTGATATTGTTGCTGCTGTGGCTGTTCTTGTTGCTGCTGTTGATGCTGATGCTGATGCTGAGGTGCAGGCAGTGGCAAGGGCAGCTGATAGGCTGTCGGCGCATATGGTCCACCTCTCAAGCCCGGCTGTGGCTGTATGGACACTGTATAGCGTTGTTCGGCCTCCTGCTCCTGTTCCTGTTCCTCGGCAACGGGTGTGGCCTTCTTGGCGGACTGTGTGGCTGCCTTACCTTGAGTCGCAGATGCCAGTGCCTTGGGCTGGTGTCGCTGTATATCTTGCAGATAGACATAGTGCTGCAGCTAGGAGTGGGCGAGAGACAAAGCGTTAAGGCGTGTCTAATAAATTATGACGATTAAGTTTTGCTTGCGGCTAGGTGGGCGTGCGAAAGATCAACGGCCAATGCCATAGCCAAATGGCAGCGTTTAAATGTGGAGCTCCCTACATACAGTCAGCAAGCAGCTGCCACATCTATTAAGATCAACTCAGAGCTGTGAGCTGTGAGAATCGTGTGGCATCTAAAACTTATATAACACTTGTGCGACGTCTGACAGCAGCAACAACAACAACAGAAGCCTCAACGGTTGCGGGGTCTTGACTTGGGCTGCTGTTGCAATCGATGCGCAAGTCGGTGGCGGCGTTGGCATAAAACAAATTATTTACATTACACTGTGCAGCAAACTAACGATAACATTTTAGGTCAATGCGCAACTCGAGAAAAAAGCCAGCAGGCGTGAGAATTGCTTAGAAAAGAGAAGGGCTAGAGAGGTCAATGGAGAGAGAAAGTATAAGAGCAGTTGTAAGACGAGGATGAACGTCTGAGCACACACATGGACTTGGTATGCAGCCTAATCATAAGGAGAGAGAGAGAGAGAGCAGCAGAGAAGGAAAGAGAGATATGTGGAAGAAGGGATCTACATTAATATTAGCAGGCTTCATCTTAAACAAGAAGAGAGACTGTGTCCAAAAGAGAAATCAGCTAAAGGCAGATAAGTTATGTACAGGAGTGAAAAGGTAGAAGAAAATTTAGTGTGTGCCGGAAAGAGAGAGAGAGAGAGAGAGAGAATTGAAAGAGTGTAAGTAGTGAATAAATTGCTGAGAATCGCATAACAAGACAATGAGCTCATAAATGGCAACAATTGAATCAGAGTAAAATTTAAAGACTTACTTAAATTTAAGTCAAGCTAATTAGCTTAAATTAGCTGAGTAAAAAATCCAAAAAAGAAAACCTGTTGCGCAGTGTTCGCCTTCGCAATAGGCTTCACATTATTATAATAAATGAAACCCAGCCATGTCAAGGCGCCATCAGCAGAGACAGCAAGACAGCAGCCAGATGTGGGGGGTGATGTGATTATAACATTATGTCAACTTTCTTCCCACGACTGAAGCCAAAGACAACGAACGCCTGTCATTGTCTACGACTGGTAGAAGAAGCAAAAGAAGTTGACGAAGAAGTTGGTTGTTGTTGCAAATTGTGTTGGATGTGGCATGTTGCTGTCGTTGCTGTTGTTGCTGTTGTTGTTGTTGTTGACGCGTTAGAGCAGCAACAATAATAATAATTTTGCAATTATTTAGTTTTTAGCTGTAGCTGCTCGTGACTTACATTTGGCCGCTACAAATGGCATTTATTATATTCGCTTTTAATTTTTTTCTATCTCTTTTTTTTTTATAACAATTATTTTTCTTGCACATTTTGTAATATAAAAAAAAAAAAAACATTGTCTTTTGGGTAATTGCGATTGCATTAATCGCAATTTGTTCCAAAAATGATGAAAATTGATACAAATATTGGTCAAGGTTTGCGCCAAACTGGGGGCCAGCGAAAGGCTTAATTTGACAATTTCGATACAAACTAAAGTTGTTTTCGTTGTTGTTGCTATTGTTACAGTTTAACATCCTGTATTTTGCAAAGAATCGTGTAATTCAGTTGAGTCACGTTTAACAAACGCTTCTGTGGCCGCAAGCAGGCAAATTTTGATGAAAGACAAGGCAAATACTATTGACCCACTACTGCGAGTCCAAAGACCTTTCTTTACTCGGCTTCCCCTCCCTTTGCCCCTCTTGAACTTACCTCTTGACTCTGTTCGAGCAGCTGGGCAGCGTGTGGACGCGAATTGGCTGCTGCAAAGTTACGCAACTGCGGTTCCTGATGAGACTCATGCTGCTGATGCTGATGCGGTGCAATAGGGCGTATGATGAACTGATTCGGTTTGCCACCATAGATCGACTCCTGCCCATCCTCGGGATCGTCAGCGGCTGTTTCAGCAGCCGAACTGCGGTGATTCGGATAAATGGGCGTCTCCTTGCTGCTCACCTGTCTCTTGTCTTTGGTCGCTTCCGTTTCCAACTGCGCGGAGGCGGAGCTGCTGTCTTCGCTCTTGGCTTTGGCATCGAGTGCTTGGCCGACGACGACGAGGCCTGTGTGAAAAGGAAAAGTATTTGTGAAATGAATGAAAAAGTGTTTGGAAAAGTTTTTATTTTTAATTAGAAAGGAAATTAGAGGTCAATGAAACTATCTTATTGTATTATATAAATTTATATATACTCTACATATGTATGTATGTATATAGCGTGTCTTGCATTAATTTCTAATATGCCTTTTTTATCTCATCTTGTTTACCACAATTGAATTTCGTTGGGGACTATTCTTATTTTTGTATTTATTCAAAAACTGGTTTTTAAGTTAATTTACTACGCCATAAAAATCAATTGTTAAAGATTATTATGTTCTTTTTATGCAGTGACAAAATATGAATAAAGTTTTTATGGCAAATAAATCTGAGGCAGTTAGAGTAACGCTAAATAAAGACATAATTAAGATGATTTATGTTTGCATATTAAAAACAAGAAAGAACTTATTTGAAAAGCACTTAAGCATGCTTTCAATTTTCAAATTTTTCAATAATAGTTAAAGTGATATATATATATGAAGAGACATACATATACATCATCATAATTGACTTGACTACTTCCACTTTACTAGATAACAGATAAATTCAAAGAACGTCTTAGTTGGATATATGTTTAAAATATTAGCATTGCAAGTTTAAAATTAAAAAAAAAGTCAATTATTTTAGTTTAGAATATCTAAAAATGTAAAAATATAATTTTAAAATTAAAAAATATACATAATATAATAAAAAAAGTACTGAATTGAAATTTGGATAAATAATTATTTCAGAATCCATAATCAAAACAATTTTTAAATTCTTCATATTTTTATTATAATTAATTTTAAAATATGTAGAATTTTATTATAATTAATTAATTCTTTAAATTTAAAAAAATTAATACTTTTTATATAAATTTAAATCCAAATATATATATATTTATCAAATAGTATCAGCTTTTAATTAGCAAATTTCTCAGCTTCAAAAAAAATTGGGATCTTCCCACATTTTTGCTTTGCACGATTTTGTTTAATTTCCGTATTTGGTTTTGACTTACCCAGCAAAAGTGTTAGGGCCAATATTTGAATTCTCATTTTCTGTCGTTGTTGCAACGGACTAGTAATTGAATATCTTATGCAGCTGCCTGTTGTTATTTTTTTGCTGCTGATGTTGTTTAATGATTTCACAGTCACCGCGAAGTTTTCTTTCGCTTTCCTTGACAAAAATGCTCGCAAAAACAGATTACTGCTTTGAACACATTGCTGGCTGCAAAAAGACAAAGACAAAACAGACAAACAACATTGAAAATCACAGACTGTCGAAAACGCACAATCAACACTAAACGGAACGTTATACGTTTGCTTATTAAGAGTTAAGAGTTATATAATGGAAATGAAGATTCGACACACAAAGCGTAAAATTGAAAAACTCGAAACTGAAAAATTGTCGATTTTAATCCTTGGATGCGCACGCGTCTTGAATCACAGCAGCCTTCACGCTATTGAGTGCCAATAGACTGTTGTATAGCCAACATAAGTCTGTCTGATGATGTTATTGGCGACGATTTACCGTTTGTTTTTGTAGCCTGCCTTAAGTATTTATTGGCAGCAGCAGCCGAAGCAAAAGTCTTGATCGCGCGCGTTGCACGTTCGACAAACGAATCTTTGCCATTGTGCGGGCAACACTTGTATTTATTAAAAAAAAACGACACAGCACAGACAGAGCCGAGACTAAGACCGAAAGCTAGCCACGAACCGTTGCCGACCTTTGCGGCGGCACAAAGAGAAAGGTTCGACAACAGCAGCAGCGGCAGCAGCAGCAGCAGCTTCTCTATAGACTTCTCTATGGGTTTTAAGCAAACGTTTCAGGGGGCTACTTTGGTTAATTCAACGTTGACGGCCGTAACTGCTAGTTAGGCGCTTGTTTAATGGCCACCCGTGCATTTGGCAGCCGCCTGGAAGCGTTTGCGCCTCAACCACCAACAACAACAAATGCTAACGTGACACTAAATTGAACCAGAGCCACGGCCTATACCTGGCCTATACCTGGGCCTGGTCCTGGGTCTGGGCTTGGGCCTGGCCGAGGCTAAAGGGCATATTTTGTGTTTAGTTGCTGTTTAGTTGGCTCAAATTGTGCGCATTACATTTAACAAGCTCGCAAATTTGGCTAAGCGTTTCCATTTGCATTGCATATTTAATAACGCCCAATCGGCAAGTTCGCTGCCTAAGTCTTTCGTTTGACATTTGCAATTGCCACCGGGCAATTGATCAACATTTCAGAGCATGCGTGGGCCAGCTTCAGTTTCAGCTTCAGCAACGGCCTCAGCATCAGCTGCAGCCTCAACGCTCAACAATTTGGTTCAATTGCAGAGCGATTTAATTTCAAGCTCTCTTACCCAATGCCTAATTGCCTGTCTTCGTGCGGGCGATTGTTGATTTGCTGTTGATGTTGCGGTTGTTGTTGTTGCTGCTGTTGCTATTGCCATTGCTGTTGCAGTTGGTGTCAAAGTTAACACGGTAGCTGTGAAATTTAGCGCTGAGGAAATCCGCTTAAATGGCCTGACAAATTATAGACTCGATGCCATTTCCTCATCCTTAACAAATTGATTAGGACAATTGCAATCCAAATAAATAAGTTGATAACTAAGCTGAAGATCTTTGGTTTTTTTGTTTTTGTTTTGTAGCTTTGCAACATTTGCGCAACAGCAACATCGATCAATTCCAGGCAACAACAGCAGCAGCAGCAGCAACTACATGGGATTTACTTATTATAAATTCAGCTCATTGTTGTTGTTGTTGTTGTTAGTTTGCTCACATTGTCATTTAGTTGTCTGCGTGTTGCTTGTGAAATTGTTGCATTGCATGCTGGACGCAGACAGCAACTGCAGCAGCCAAAACAACGATGCGATCAGCAACATCAACCACAACAACAACAACAACATTGGCAACATCTTCTTTTCTTTTACTACTATTTATTATTATTGTATTAAAGTTTTTTTTTCTATTTTTCTTCGCTGCTTTTTTTTGCACAGCTTTTAATTTCAAACACTTTTTGCAGCAGCTAAGCAGAAGTGCAACAGTTAGCTTCAATCAATGATCATTATGAAGTTGATAATGATGTTGCTGCTTCTGCTGCCGTTGTTGCTGCTGCAATTGCTGTTGATGCACTCAACTGCTGTTGCACTTCGCAGTTTGGCATTTGCATTCAGTTTTTATTGCTAGAATGTTGTTGCTGCTGCCTTTGCTGATGCTTTTTGCGGCCGACAGTTTTATGCTCTAAATTTTATGTGTATAAATTGTTTATAACGCGACAAGCTGTTGGACAGTAGTCAACCTTAGCATTTAGCTTATGCATTTGATATACATACTCCGCAAAGCATCGACCAAGATCTTAATTGGCAGAATCTACGCGAAACTATTTCCAGTTGTTGCTGCCGCTACCGCTATTTCGCATCGCTGCTGTTGTTGCTCTTGTTAATGAAATGTGCATTGGACAATGCTATTGCATAATCGCCGTCATCGTCAGCGTCATCGTCGTCGTCGTCGTCGTGCATATGCCAACTGTGTGTTTCGTAACTTTGTGTTATTGTTTTCGGCTAGAGTCTGGCTATGATAGGTTAATCATATAGAGCTGGCCATAATAATTATGGCTTTTTTATGTATAATTAAACTGCGACAAATCGTAATTAAAATGCTATCCAAGACGGAGCAGCGGCTATTAGGCTACTTTACCATGTGTAATTGATATTTAAGTTATAGGCTTCAGTTTATGGACAAATAAAGATAAATATTTGCAGTTGATGTAGTAGAGCTTGTAATGATACTTTCGATATATGCAAGAACTCTTTTAGAACATTCGATATAGCTTGATAAAGTACCAATCATATTGGATTGCTGCAGGTTTTATTTATGATTATTTAAACATTTTTATCAAAATTTTATTGCATACTTTTGAGGGCTGCCAAAATAGAATTATTCTAAATTGCGAATAGAGATGTCAAAAAAAATATGATCTAGGCAAAATCTATTTTTAAACTATTTGAATGTTTTTGCTTAAGCTTTTTAGTTTATTCTGTATCGTCAATAGTTTTGTATGTGCCCAAAAACCTTTAACGAACCCCATAAATCATAAATGTCATAAAAACTCTTTTGCATTAATTAAAATGTCTGGAGCCGCAAAAAAAAGAGCATTCTAATTTATGTTTAAGCAATTGCCACACAACATTTAAATACAATTAATATAGCTTGACGCAAATCGTTTTATTTGAAAACCAGTCAGGCGTAAAACTGCTATAAACATAAACCAATTCGTGATTCATGAATTGCAAGCCCAATCGGGCGAACCCCCCACAAAGAGACGACTCTTAAACTTGTATTTGCTCAGCGGCGACTGTATCTCAATTTGTATCTAAGTATATCTGTAGTTAAATCCGGGTTCCAGTGAAGCGTGGACCACACACTCACACACACACACACACACACACTCGCATATGAAGCACACTCTCGCTCGCTATGCTTATAATTTGCTAATGAGCGTAGCGTCCAGTCAACTGTAGACAATTGCGATTGGCATTACATGCTGTGGTGTGGGTCGCCGGGGCCATAAAAGATCATTTTTGGTCTGACTCTTTTTGGGCTCGCATTGTTATATGATTTGCGTCTTCCTGGTTTTTCATTTTGGCCAAGTGTTTCCATTAAACGTAACCTGGTCTGTGTGATAAATTAATGTGCTTAAGATTTAAGTACCGCACGCTTGGCAGGCTGATTTTCACTCTGCACTCATAATGTGGAAGTACATTAAAATCAGAAACAGACAGCATTTAATGCACCCAATCCACATCATTCGATAATGAGCTAATGTGGGCAGACAAGTGATAGACGTGCTTGCACGGCTTGCATTTCCAGCTCTAGCTTGATCTCCGCACGTTGCCAACGACCTTGCATAAATTTATGATTATGATTTTTCGTCTATGCAATCAGCTCATAAAATGTCAGAGGGCACAGAAAGAAAATAAAGGCACAGGTGAAGCTATTAACATACTACGTTTGTGCCTAAAAATAAAAGAGTTAAGTATTGCTTCACTTATGTATTTCTGATTGCACAATGAATCTGTGACTCTAGCTTCAATCAAAAGAAATCAGAAAAGCGTTGCAATATCCCAGCTGAAAGCAAATACAGCCCAAATAGCCAAGATTAGCAGAAAAAAACCTTTGAACAATATATATATGAATAAAAATATATATGCATGTGTCGAATAATATAATCATAGAAAATAAACAACAGAGAGAGAGAGAGAGAGAGAAGAAAAAACAAAAAGAAAAAGATTTTCACACTACAAAGAGCGCCTCACAGTTGCTGACAGCAGCAGCTAGCGAAGCATGTAAACTCGTCTTTGGCTTAACATTAGCAATAGGTAAGCCCCCATAAGCCTCACCTGGCGGGTACCTTTGACGGGAACGACGGCGATGCCGCCGACGACTTCATTTACATTTTGGGCGTGAGAAGAATGAATGAAGCATGCAAAAATATGACAAACAAAATAGCATAGATATATGTACGTACATATGTTTATAAATACGTGTATATGTGCAAGATGTGCTGGCTGCATCTTTCCCAGATGCAGCTGCACCTGGCTAGCTTTAATTAGATCTTGTAGTAGCACTATTTATTCGCACCGGCAACGCCCTTGCGGTATCTATGCAAAGATCTGCACACATCCATATCCCATGTGCTCTTTTAAATTGCGTGCCAAAAAATAATTGCTAGCTGCCTGTCTGATGTAATATATTTATGCAAGTCCAAATCAAATCAAACTGATGCGGAAACAGCAAAAATCTCTGCTCCACTGTACTTGGTACAAATGAATGTGCCAAGAATTACCAAAGAGTACCATTGAGGATTTCCCAAAGCTACCTGGGTCAGCTGGCCCTGGTTGTGATTGTGGTTGTGTCTGTGGTCGCACAGCAATTAAGTTCTTAGGCATTAACGTGCCTTAAATGCTGCTTGATCAATCACAAGGCTGGCAAAGAGTCAAAGAGTCGTGTGAAATGTTCACACATTACAGTTAAGCATTAGGCATTGCAATAAGAATGGGCATGTAAAAATTAATTACATTCGAATGTACTTCAAAGTCTAAACACAGTCGAGTGGGTCTAAGCACAGCTTTAAACTATTGTGAATAGGAAAGTATAGATTTAGATTATGTTGCCGAATGTTATTGATATTTATGCTGCCATTTTGCAGCACTCATTGGCCAGCAAGCAGCTAATTTTGATTCATTTGAATAAAGAAAAGATATATACAATGATAAAAAATGTTAAGACCTTGCGTTACAAAACCGTTGAGATTGTACAATCAAATCATTACCAACATTTTGGACAACAGATATAATTTTGAATACACACGAAAATGTATGCAAATTCCAGCTTTTGAGTGCCAAGGCTTTTTACAAGAGAAGAAAAAACTAGAAATCAACAAGAAACAAAAATAGAAAAAAAAGAAACAATAAACAAAACAAAACATACGTATACTTAACGATGTGAAAATGTGCGAAACAAAGCATTTGCTTAAATACCAGCAATTAGGCACGCACCCGCACAGAAAAGAAATAATAATGCCTAAAGACATGCAAACACTGCAAAATGACATTTCAATGAAGTCGCCAAATGATTTAATTTAGCAGCAATTTAGCCATACACATGAGAAATGCCAATGCCCAGCGGTATGTGCGTAACCTAACAGCATATTTACACCATAAGTGCGTTTGCTGGCATTAACAAAAACCTTTTTTTGCAGGCTAACAAACTTGATTCAGCTAACATGGGACGCTACCTTGGCATTTAAAATGTGGCAAAGTGCAAAAAAAAATAATATAACTAAAGAAAAACGAGCTGCACACAACAGGAAGATCGATAGAAACAAAAAAGCCGTCTCAATTTCTTAATAGAAGCACCAAAAAGTAACAAAACAAAAAATAAACAAGTTGGAGCCACAGATTAAATGTTAATAGCACTAAAGCCGAAGCTGAAGCCGGCAGCAAACGAATCGAAAAACCGGATTTGTGGCACAGAACAATGCGCGCATAAATCTCGCGACAGCTTGAAATGCAATTCACCAGCGCACAAGCGCCGAATGAAAGATTGTCAGGGATTAACGACACAGCTTCAGCAGTCGACCAAGTGAACAGCTTATCAAGCATAAAAAAAAGGCAGCCGCTGCAATAATCAAATCAAAAAACAAAACTTGACATTGTCTGATTTAATAAAAAGGAAGCTGCATAAACCGTACAGCCGCAGCCACAACCGCAGAGTGAGAAAGGCGCCCCCCTAATATTAACGCATATTAAGTGGCACATTGTGTAATGTGGCACATGCAAAAGACATGTTGTTGCCACATCTGGCAGCCACAGTCCACAATCCTACGTGACGTGCAGTGAAAGTTAATTTTAGCGAAAATTATGAAATGAAATGAAATGTATTTTCCTTTCAGTTGGCATTGTCTCGTTGCGGAAATAAAAACCAGCAGCTCGGAGTCTCAGCTTGTCTCGTCTACAAGGTTAATAAATACATCTGATAAATAGGCGGCACCAAAATTGAAAAAATCCACTTAATCAAATTAAACAACTACCATTCCTCTAACACACTCACTGTAACAGCTGCCCTGCAAATTGGCAGCTGGGGCACATTTCGCTGGCTCATTGTTTGGTCGCTTTACAGTTTAGAAAGGTTGCTACTGCTGCGGCCACATGATGCGAAAGGTACATAAAAAGTGTGCTCCACATGCTGCACAGGTGCTTGGGTTTGTTTAGTTAAATTTTCAAAAACTAAAAGGTCATTAATCGTGCCTCGCGCACTGTTTGCTGCACATTGTTGTCTGTAGTATGTAAAAGTAGCATGTAAAAGTTAAATTTCAAATGTATTTTCTTTATTGGGCAGCAACTAAATCACTGCAGTTATCCATGTGTGTCTGCTTGTGTGCATAGATGTTGGACAGATCGTGTTCATTTGGACTCAGCTGCAGGCTTGGTGGCCGCCTTGATAGTCTCCGCTGAAGTGCGTTTCACGTTGACCAACACCTGACGTTTCTTCGAGGCCGGGCCGGGTCGGTTGGCCTTGGTCACGGCTACTTTGGGCGTTACTTTCTTAGTCGTTGTCGGCTCCGGTTTGGCAGCAGTTGCTGATTTTGTTGGTGTTGTTGTTGCAGCAGCAGCAGGCTTTTTATCTGTTGTCTTGGTAGCTGGTTTCGTTTCCTTTGCAGACTCACTTGTGGCGCCATTTGATTCATCTTTTACATCCTTCAACTTGTTCTTTTCACTGCAATTGTAAATATTGTAATTTGTATTGATTATTAATTAAAATTTATATGAAGTCACCTTTCGATGTCAATGTTCAGCACAGATTCATCTTCCTCCTCCTCTTCTTCTTGGCCCAGTGGCTTGACTTCCGCCAACAGATCACCCAGATCCTTGTCAACCTCCTCCCACAGTTTGTCATCATGGGATTCATCACCATCATCTTCTTCATCTTCATTCTTGTCGTTCATCTCAATATCTTTTTCTGCATCTGCTTCGTCAATATCTTCAGGTACCTTATTACCCTCCTCGTCAACTTCTGCATCATCAGCTTCGCCATCATCCGATTTCGACTTCTTTTCCGTCTCTTCCTTGTGGCGCAGATAGTTCTTAACATGCACATGCAGCAAGCAATGTTTTTTTGTATACGTTTCTAAAGTATCATCGCCTTGTTTGGGCGAATAATGATTGCACAATTCGCAATAAAAGGTTTCCACAGACTTAATGAACTCCAAGCCAATGAGGCCACGTTTGCGAGTTTCTTCGTCTGCGCTCTTCTGCGCTGTTTCGGCTTCAAGCAGCATTGCATCAACATCAGTATCCATGACATCGTCATCGACCTCGCCTACCGAATCAACGGTAAGGAATTTGTTCAAATCGATTTCACGCTCATCAACGCTGTCGTCCGAGCCAGACTCGTCGTTGCGCGCTTTATTCTGTAAAAACAAATAATTATTAAATTGAAATACGATAAAACATTCTGTTAACTCGTACTCTTATGTGCTCCAAAGAGCAGCGGTGGTTCTCATAAAGCATAGCATTCTTAAATGCCACGTGACAGGAGCTACAGTATGGCATCAGGAACTTCTTGATCGTCTTGTGGTGCTCCGAGGCTTGATGCATATTCTTCGGTTGACGATATGCCAAACGGCACAAACGACAATAACGCGACTCGTACTCTTCCTTGCTGTTCTCCTCGATTTCACGCTGTGTAGTGCGTTGGCGAGCACGCATGCGCTGCAAGTCAGCGCGTTGACGCAATGCAACAGTACGCATCGAATTCTTGTGAGTGCGCGAGTTTAAGTGATAGTGATATTCCTGTAGAATATATCTATATAAGTAAGCAGTAAGATACAAATCTGTCAGAGCTTACCTTGAAAGTAACGCACTTGATGCGACAGTGAACGCAGATGAGTTTGATAAACGTGCGCTTACGCAAATTGTGTTCCTCTTCGCAAAGCCGCGAGGTTGTACGACGTTCTTTGCGATCATCATCGCTTTCGTCTTTGTCCTTGCGCGATGATCGGTCCTTCTTGCTGGACGATGACTTCTTTGACTTGGAATCCTTGTCATCCCCATCCTTCTCCTTTTTCTTACCTGTTGCTTTTTCTGCTGTGCCCGTGGATTTACTCTTCTCTTTGGGCTTATCAGCATTGTCACTGGACTCATCGGTCTTGACCTTACCCGCCTCCTCATGAGTATCATCATCATCGGTGCCAGCTTTAGCTTTCTTTTTCTCCGTGTCATTGTTATCATCTTGCTCATGATTATTGTCATCGTCCTTATCCTTGTCATCTTGTGACTTGCCCTCGGCATCTTCAGTTGCCGTTTTGCTGCTACGTTTTTTGGTTGGCGACTTTTTAGTCGTTTCGTTCTTCTTCTCTTCCCCATCAGCGCCGTCTTTATCGTCGTTGCCTTCGTCTTCTTCGCCTTCATCTTCATTGCTCTTCATCTTCTTTTTATCAGAATCGTCCTCCTTGTCAGCGTGATCAGAGTCATCATTGTCGTCGCTAGAGTTATCGCTGCTGTTCCCAGCCTGGCGTTGGCGCCGCAACGAGCTATACATGGGAATTCGAATTGAATTTTTGTTTTTGGTTTTTGTTTTGTGGTGAAGGGGGAAGGCATAAATGCAAATTGATGTGGTAAGTACTCGTATACAATTAAGATATAAGCTAACAAAATACTTTGTTATATAGTGTCGGGTGTCGTTGGTTGTCTTAATTCAATCTCTACATATTTATACATATTTATTTAAGATCTCAAATCTCTCTTTCTAGTATCTCGATAGAATAACGTTTTTTTTTACCCTTTTAATTTATGAATTTAGCCAATAATAGTTCTTAACACACACTCAAATGTGGCATATTATTTATATTAATATAGTGTGTTCATATTACACATATTGTGAACATATTGCCAAATGTATCTGATGTTCTTTTCGCACTTCATTGGCACATGGCATACTTTTAAACTATCATCAGCTTTGACTTCTGCCTCACACAGAAATAGGACTTTTATCTTTTTTTTTTTACTTTTTGTTTTGTTTGTTTAACTTTTTTTCTAATTACCTTTTCAACTGTTGTATCTTGAGCAGACGAGCGCGATCTTTCTGCTGTGCATAGAGCAGTTGGCGGCGCATTGTACGCAAATCATTGGATTCATTGAGACGTGGACGCACAATCCTCATGGTGCCAACGCCACGTATGTTGTTGCGTATCATGCCACCGCGTATGGACATTGAGCCCCGCGGCCGTGATATATAACTAGTGCCGGCAACACTGCGTAATAGCGGCCGCTTTGGCGGGCCCATCGATGAATCGCGCTGATGTCGCTGACTGCCAGAATCATCTCGTGGCCTATATGAGCTTGAGCTCCCGCCACCGCCTCCGCCACCACCACCGGTGCTGTTCCGTTGATGATAACTGGACGAAGATGAGCCCATGTTCTGCGATGAAGACGATGGGCGATCGTTGTGATCATTTGACGATGAGGTACGACGGTAATCCTATGACGATTGATGAGTAGGAAGGAGTGTAGAGGAGCATTTTTTTTTTTTTTTTTTTTTTTTTTGATTTGATATTCGAATACATATAGAGATATACATATAAATTTCTTATTTTGTGGATGATAAAGAATTACTATATATATATATATATATATATATTTGTATATAGTTATATGTATATATATAAATTGGGTTATCTCAAATGCAATAGTCATTTTCCTGGTGGCAAATATGTGTGGTAGTAGTAGTAGTAGTAGTAGTAGTAGCATGTTGAACAAACCTTATATTTTTAGCTATTTTAGATGGATTGATTACACAAATATACATATCGAATGTATATATATTTATAGGTATATAGATATATATCAGTTGATCGGAACGGAGAAATTGTCTGATTTTACGATATTTTAAGATATGTATACATATGAGATATAGACACACAATGCACGGTCTCATTCACGGTTCAAGTTCAATCTCAGCCGTGGCTGTACAATATATGTATTTATACATATATTTTGATCGCTGTGGCAAAATCTTTGCTATAATGCGTAGCTGCTGCTGCTATTTATAATATATAATATATATGCAATACAAATTGAGCTCTTGCGTTCTCAAAGTCTTTTAATCTGACTACTTTGAGTGCACAACTATTTATGTGTGCATTTCCATCCGGCGTTAAACCTTCACAAATAGTGCTATAAATATTTGGAAACTCATTAAAATTACACTGACAATGACAGCTGTACATATATACATATCTTTAAGAAACCTAAAATTTTTGGGGTTTACTTTTCTTTTCAGGGTACATTAATATTTTATTAGGTGTAATATAAACTTACGTCTTGACGTGGACGTTTGCGGTCATCGCCGCGATCGCGTGACGAATCCTATTTATCCATATATAGAATTATATGTTAGAATTGAGATTTAAATTTGTATTAATCTTAACTTACATAGCTACGCTTGTGAGAAGAGCCTGAGTCGTAGCGCCCGCCGGTGCTCGAGTTATGATGGTTGTTAAATTTATCGCGGTTGCGATTATCATAGTGGTCATTGTTGGAGTTATTATTGTTCCCACCACTATAGCGGTTGTTGTGATGATAGTTGTTCTCATATCGTCCGTTGTTTGGCCGATAGTTTCCTTGGGTACGTGTGTTCACGTAATTGCTGGAATTGCGATTGTTGTAATAGCCGCCACCACCGCGCATAGTGCCGCCTCCACGAGGAATATAGTTGCCGCGACCACGCATTTTGCTAATAAAATTAAACACAAACTGATTAAGAATAGGCACACATACTCTTTAACTTTCTTTTGCGTACTAAAGCACCCTGTTTCCACCTTGCATCAGTGGCCGGCGTTGACGGTGGCCAAAAATCAATATTGCTACTTGGTACCTACACATTTCGTGAAAAACACATACAAATAACGCAGCACTTACCTCTTTTTTTAATGTTTTAGAAAGAACAAACTTAAAGTTCTCGGTTCTGAAAGCTTTTGCAATAAGATTGCAATTATTTTAAGATTTATATTTTGCAACTGTATAACAAGCCGTACGAGCAAGAAAATTTTCCGACAATGGACAATATTCTAGTGATGTGCAATAAATTAATCGATGTATACGTTAAATATTGATAGCAAAATAGAAGTAAGTTGGCATCAACAAAAAACTGTACAAATCCAAAGTAAACATAAAATACCAGACTTTCTTGCGTTGCCAACTATGTAAAAAAAAAACGTCTTTTTGTTGAATATCTTCCCCTTTTATTTTCAATTTGCCAAATGTCAATGATCTATTTGCTATTGTATTAAATGTGATTTTCAGTACATACATATGTCCTTTACTCAATAAAAAGCAGCGTAAGTATTAGAAAAGTTAATGCTAAATTAAGTTGTACATATGTTACACAGAGACAACGACCAAATATGTCAGCATACGAACTAAATACTCTTTGGAATGCGCCGCAGCAGATGTTGGCAAGGTGCCTGGCTTGCATTCAAGATCTCACACAACTCCCGTCGGGCGCACGTTAGTCGGTGGAGCTGCCGCATTGGGTTTCGTCATTATGTCGAACGCATTTTTAAACAGCTGTGTCTTCATGAAGTCCGAGGCTGCGCTATTTAAATCCTTATTAGCGCCATAGTTGCACTTGACATAGCCATAGAGATTTGCGGCATTCAGTGCTATGGCAATCATGACCAGCAGCAGCCATTTGAACTTCAGTCCAAATAGGGCCATCAAAAAGAAGAGACCCCAGAAGAACGGGCAGAGAATTAAACCCAGCCAGAATATGCGCTGTTCATGCTTGTTGATTCGGCTCTGATAGGAAGGAGACTGTGTTACACTTATCATTTCGATTGCAATCAAATAATTTTGATGCACTCACGTTTTTCGACTCAAAAACCCAATGCGATTTGCCATCGTCATCAACGTAGTTCCACCAACGTAACCCAACTAGAAGTCTTCCAGAGATATTCTTCACCGTCCAGAAGTCGGCGGATAGAAAGAGCACAACGAATACAAAGCTGGTGATAAAGGAGTCACTAAACCAGCCGCAGAACATGTAAATGACTATCGCTGCGCCGCGGAAGAACAGATGGAAGAAGGTGACGTATGGATGGCTAGGAAAAGAAACAGGCAAGTGCAACACACGAAAATTTATTTTATGGGTTTATTGCTTACGTGTATTTCTGAGCCGCGGTGCTGGGATCGCGCATTTCATCTTCCTCCCCAAACGGTATCGTATCATCGTCCAGAAGTGGGACCTGTGCATAAAAAATCTAGTTAGTTTTTGTTTGCGGTTTAGTCATAGATAAAATTTGTTGCTGGTGTTTTTACGCTGGCTGGTATTAGTTGCATTTGACGTGCAAACTGTTGTTCATTAGTTGTTAGTGTGGCATACATACATTTCTTACCGTTGCAGATGCCATTGTTTGATTATGGCTTGACTAACTTTTTACTAATTTAAATGAAAAATTGCTTGATAATAATTTAATGCATATTTTCTTTGCTTACTGCCTGCGTATAATGTGTATCGCAAATTGGCTGTCTATCGATAAGCTATCGATTGCACGTCGTTCTGGTGTGGCAACGCCAACGTCATAATTGTTTACTTTCTGCTGATAATAGCGGAGAGCGGTCTTCTGAGCGCGAGCTTCATCTCTTCTCTTTAGCCAGCATTTGTTTCATAAATATGCGTGATTGCAAGGAACGTAAAACGGGAGAAATGTAAAACCAATGGTAACCAGGAGATGCAGTTAACATAGCGCTCGTTACACGCGTTCATAGTGATAAAAAGGCTAGCTGATAAGCCAAACAAACTGGAGCGGAAATACAAATTAAAAGCGCACATCACAACAGAAATCAGTTGCGAGCAAACCGCCCAGCAAAACAGACGTACGGAAATCGCCAACTGCTTAAAGTCGAAGGAAGCCTGCAAATGAATGAATGAACACGACGCGACAAGTGCACAAAACGAGTTACGATAACAAAACATAAAATTGAAGAAGCGCTCGGTTGAGCAAGCGAGAGAGAGAGAGAGAGAAAGGTCAGCGATCTTTAAACAGCTCCAAGCTCCATCATCAGCATTAGTAGCAACAAAATCAGCATCAGCCCATGTCTGGTGCGTGTGTTTATTAAACATAACAATAATACAGTCGGTTTCAAGGGTAGCGCAGAAACGACGTGTGTATATTAGCCAGCTAGCCAAGTGATTCGTCAGCTAGTCAACCAAGTAATTGACGTGTACTTAGGTGAGTGCTAAATAAAAACACACTCACATGTTATAAAGCACCGTTAACCAGAACTCTTTGCCAATACACTTCTCTATATGTGTTTGGGAGCGTAGAGAATTTTGGTGACGTCAATAAGAATTTCGCTTTAGCTTAACCCAATTTTCACTTTCCAGAGCAACAGTCGTAAGTAGAAGCTAGCAGCGTACGGTTGGATAAATATGGCACCCACTGTCTTGGTCACCGGCGGTGCGGGCTACATTGGCTCACACACAGTGCTGGAAATGCTGAATGCTGGCTACAATGTCATTTGTGTGGACAATCTGTGCAATGCGTATAGTAGCGGAGAGTCCAAGCTGCCAGAAGCATTGAGTCGTGTTCAGGAGATAACCGGCAAGAAGGTTAATTTCTATCGTGTGGATATTACAGATCGCGAGCAAGTGCGCTCGGTGTTCCAAGAGGTGAGTTTAACTAGAACCCAGTGGCACGTCAGCAAATTGACTTCACTGAAAAGTGCTTCACTATGATTATTCTGGATATATGAGGCACATTTCTATACGCAAGCATTTCATCATTCTTATCATAATTGCTGACGCTATCAGCGTTCAATTGCTGTTTACTCAGCTGCCGCATACTGTCGTGACCTCGGTCACATAACTCGCTGCGTTGGCAAGCGACAACGTCAACATTGACGTTGCACTCGGTGCATCTATTATCATAATACTATTGTTGTTGTTTGCTAATCCTTAGCTAATTGTTATATTTGTAGCACAAGATCGACATGGTTGCTCACTTTGCGGCACTGAAGGCTGTTGGCGAATCCTGTCGCATTCCTCTGCAATATTACCACAACAACATGACGGGCACCAATGTCCTGCTGGAGGCCATGGCTGACAACAATGTATTCAAATTCGTGTACAGCTCGAGCGCTACCGTCTACGGCGAACCTAAGTTCTTGCCCGTTACTGAGCAGCACCCTACGGGCAATTGCACATCGCCCTATGGAAAGACCAAATATTTCACAGAGGAAATACTTAAGGACCTGTGCAAGTCAGACAAGGTTTGACTTATCCTTAACTTAAATACGAGTGTTGTGTTGGTCTAATCATTTCAATTTTTCATTGACAGCGTTGGGCAGTCGTTTCGTTGCGCTATTTTAATCCTGTCGGCGCACACATCAGCGGGCGCATTGGCGAAGATCCCAATGGCGAGCCCAATAATCTAATGCCCTACATTGCCCAGGTGGCTGTGGGTCGTCGTCCAAAGCTAAGCGTCTATGGCAGCGATTTTCCCACCAAGGACGGTACTGGTGTGCGTGACTACATACACATTGTTGATCTGGCTGAAGGTCATGTGAAGGCTTTAGACAAGTTGCGCAACATTGCTGAAACGGGATTCTTTGCGTACAATCTGGGCACTGGTGTGGGCTGCTCAGTGCTGGAGCTGGTACATGCCTTTGAACGTGCTTCAGGCAAGAAGGTGACATATGAGCTAGTAGATCGACGTGCAGGAGACGTAGCCACATGCTATGCGGATGCCACATTAGCAGATAAAGCATTAGGCTGGAAGGCGACGCGTGGCATTGATAAAATGTGCGAGGACACTTGGCGCTGGCAGAGTCAGAATCCCAATGGTTATGCCCAGAAATAGCTTTTGGCGTTTTTAAATTGATGTGTTCTTGCCCCCGCTGCGTGGCAAGGTCGTTCTATCAGCGTGCCACGTTCTATCCGCTATTCTGTTATGTTATCTACAAGTTCCTCGACCGCTCCCCCAACTTCAAATATTTGTAATTATTGTAATTAGCGAAATCTTTGCGTACGATTAGTTGTTTATGATTTGTTTTCTCAAATTTTAAGTGCAAAATGTTACTAAATTAAATGTACGAGTATGTGTCTGTGTGCACGTAAACACAAAGTAGTTTGTAATTAAATGCAACAAGTTAATCTAATGACGTCTTACAATGATTCGTTATCACCATTTATAGCTCGAGTTTCAAGCTTAAACTCAAACAGAGGGCATTTGTTTTTTAGAGGCGAACATTTATTCAATGCAATTAAACATTAAAAACTGATTTTAAAAATATTTAATAAATGTGTATTTGTACATTTAAAAAAAAAACACACATCTGCACAAGTAACGGCATTTATCACAATTATGAAATATTTAGTTTTCAACAAATATGCGTTTTTTTTTTCTTTTTTGGAATGCTGCTGATTGTATTCGAGCTGTTGCTTGTTGCGTACATACATACGTCTATATGTACATATGAACGTTTCTGGATTGGTGTATAAAAGTACAAAACTGCTTATCTATATTTACGAGTATGATTCCCTATTTAATACAGGCCCAGAATTTAGATGACAATTTCGCTTTATACACTGAGTTGGGCCTAGAAATCGGACCCTTGCTGAACTTGGTTTATGGATTATGTGTTTTCTATATTTTGTTACATGTGGCTTTCTTGTTTTGGCAATTTCATTACATGGTTTCTTGGCAATCATATAACAACCTAGTATGGTGATTTTTTTATCTATCAACTTAAACCAAGTCAAAGAAAATCAATTTAACAAAAAGCTTTTCTACGTGCTACATTCACATATGCATCTAGTGTTTTGTTATGTATATATGGCTATATATATATGTGCGCGCGATATGCATAATGTTAAGGTTAAATAAGTATACTGCTTAAATATATAAGTATTTGAGTAGTTTCCAAGAGAGCGCTCGTTAGAGATCCGTATCAATGAGAGGCAGTGAAGTACTAGATAGTAGATTTTTTAAGTTTGGCAACCAGCCCATAAAATTATGTGGATGTGACACCCTTGCGTGCCACCAGCATATTAAGTATGGGATTCTTTCTTATATAGCTAACTGCCTTTTTATGGGTGACCATTGTAAAGTCGTAGCCATTGCATTGCAGTATCTTGTCATGTATGCGAAGACCGGCCCGAGCAGCTGGACTACCTTCGTGCACCTCCGTCACGTAGATGCCCTGCACATATGTTTTAAATTAAGTTTGTTAATTTAGTTTTTATTAGTGATAGGTAATATATACATAATCTGTGTAGCCTTGCGGACTCTTCTTGTAGTCTTGATCTATACCGCCACCTATCTTAAAGCCGCACTTCAGTATCTCTCGTCCTTCCTGGTCGTAATCCTTTTCTTTATGTAGCGTTATAGGTATCTAATAAGAATCATAAGTTTAAATTAACAAACAATGTGAAAGTTTGTTTACGAGTAATGTCTATGAAACGCGACCTAATTTCACATACACTACTTACACACATACCACATACACATACGCACACCTATGTATACAGGAAGAACGCTGTTTCTACCTGCAATGTGTGCGTGTGTGTATCTTAGTCATTCAACTTACGCTTAAACACTCCATAGCCGTTCCGGCCTGATGCTGAAATGCCATTTTCGCCATTTTGCTGTAGTTTTAATAAATGCTCGGCTCAAGGAAATTGAAAACGTATTTTTAATTATTATTTAGCGTAAACGAGAAAAGTCGCTGTCGTCGCGTACAAACACAAACTACCTATTCTCTACTGCATCACAAATGTCTAGTGTTGGAAAAGACCGAAATTAAACTAATTTCTCTTTTCGTATTTTTTTTTTTTATTACATCTACATATGTATATAAACAAATGTATGAAAATCGTATGTATAAATTTAAATTTAAGAGCGTCGCATAGCCAACATCGTATTAATTTCCCATATTATGATGCGCGTCCTATCAATAATCTCTCGCAATTGACGATTTTTCAGTTTTACAGTTTCGATTAGTTCTTGGTTCTCCTGAAGCACCTTGCGATATTCATCACATTGTGATGGCTCTATGCGTGGATCCGGCTCATCTTTGTAGGGTATTAAGGTTTCGGCATTCATATAGTCCATGCCGGCATCATTGCACTTCTCATAGATAATGCGTACACGTTTGAAAAGCAATCGGATAGTACGAAAATACTCTTGGACCTTTTTCTCAGTATTGTTATCTCTGTGTGAGGTAGGTTGTATGTTTTTTAGAGCAGAGAAAACCTCTTGGAAGCGTGAAGCAATATCTTGCACTGTCTCCTGGCCAAGCCGTGACAATTGGACAATGTTGATTTCTTTGTGGGGATTCGGTTGAGAAATTGCCAACATATTGTTTCCGCCACCTCCTCCTGCTGCACCTGTACCTGGATTGTGCTGCTGCTGTTGTTGTGGCATATTGGGCTGCTGTTGCTGTGGGCCAACACCACCACCACCCATGCCTACTCCTTGCTGTGGACCCATCATTTGCTGCTGCATTACATTGGCTTGCTGTTGCGGCATATTTGACATTGGAACGCCAACACCACCCTGCATCATTTGATGCTGTTGCTGCATCTGGTGTTGTGGAGACATGCCTATGCCTTGCATTAGGCCAGCCGGTCCATTGCCAGCGCCTGTATTCGGATTCATTTGCATTCCACTTGGCCCGCCAGGTCCAGCGCCTCCCATCATTTGGTTCATTTGGTGCTGCTGCTGTTGTTGCGGAGACATGTGCATACCAGCACCTCCTTGCATAAATCCGCCCATAGGCATCATATTCGGTCCACCTCCACCAGATGCACCTTGGTTCATCTGATTCGGTCCATATTTCCACATTTTAAGAGCAACTAAAAAACCGGACACAAATAAAAACAATAAATTGAGATATTTTTCAATACTAATCGTAAAAGAGTTGCCACATTCAAAGTATCGATGAAATTCAATTCGAGCGGGCTATCGATTATTTGTATCGTTTAGTCGTATATAATTATCGGTCAAGTAGAAGCTGCATCGGAAGAAATTTAAATTATTGCCTACTCAATTCTTGCAATGAGCTGCGATGGCACGCGATGAAGACAATGGATTTGCTGACTGGGTGAGTTAGCAAAAACAAATTAACAAATTAAACAATGATTAAATTTATAATTACAGGGGGGATACTTTGAAGCGAAAAAGGCAAAGCTCGAGGAGCAATTCGCGGCTGCCAGCAACCCATTTCGCAAGTCGAATCTTTTTGATGGTATTTCAATTTTCGTCAATGGGTTGGTCAATCCATCAGCCGATGAACTCAAGCGTATTATGATGGTGCATGGCGGTACCTTTCATCACTATGAAAGGCCGCACACGAATTTCATCATAGCGTCTAATTTGCCAGATGTTAAAGTGCGTAAAATGGACACGAACCGGATAATTAGCGCCCAATGGGTGGTCGATTGTGTTCAACAGATGCGCATTGTAGACTACAAGCCGTACCTGTTGTATACCAATCAAAAAACAACACAACCACGACTTAATTTTGGTAAAGGCAAGGACAATGATTCCACAGTTTCGGAACACGCAGGATTATTTAATAATGCACTTGATGAGATTCTTAAAGAGATGCAACAGGCTGTCGTCACTTTAAACAAAAGCACAACTACGGTAGCAAATATATCCACTACAACAAGCACTACTAGCAACAATGCCCGCACTGCGGTCGACCCGGCGTTCCTCAGTGAGTTCTATAAAAACTCACGCTTGCATCATATTGCGACGCTTGGCTCCGGTTTCAAGCAATATGTATGTGAGCTGCGACAGGCCCATGGCAACAAATCGTTTGCTAAGCGAACCGAACTGCGTACACATCTAAGTGGAAAACAGCAAACCATCTCTCATCCGAAGACTTCCAAGCGTTATGTGATGCACATTGATATGGATTGCTTTTTTGTATCTGTGGGATTACGTAAGAATCCAGAGCTGCGTGGCTTGCCCATTGCTGTGACACACTCCAAAGGTGGCAGTGCAGCAACAGATGTGCCCGTTCATCCTCAAGCTGATCGCCAGGTTGAACAGGAGCTGTTTGCCCAGCGCTTCGAGCATCTTCACCACGACAACATTCGTGCAGACAAGGTTCGCTATGGCTTTGATAAGAAAATGTCGTTATCGGAGATCGCTTCATGCAGCTACGAGGCTCGTGAAAAGGGCATCAAAAACGGCATGTTTGTTGGCCAGGCCCTCAAGTTGTGCCCTGATCTAAAAACGATTCCCTACGATTTTGAAGGCTATCGTGAGGTAGATGATTAATGTACCTTTAAAGATTATAAGTACTGATGTATATCTTTAACAGGTGGCATTCGCTCTGTATAATACTGTAGCACAGTACACGCTGAATATCGAAGCTGTTAGCTGCGATGAAATGTTTGTGGATCTTACAGATTTGCTACAGGAACTGCAGGTCGATGTCATGACATTTGTAACACATCTACGGCAAGAAGTACGCGATATTACTGGCTGTCCTTGCTCTGCAGGCGTGGGAGAGAATAAGTATGATTAAATCTTAAAACTTACTTTAACAATTACTAATTATACTTGAATACATTCATAGACTATTAGCTCGTATGGCTACCAAATTGGCCAAGCCGAATGGGCAGCATCTGCTAGACACTGATGATGCTGCTAAATATATGGCCACCTTTGACCTGGATATTTTGCCTGGTGTGGGCAGCAGCATGACATACAAACTTAATCAGGCGGGTCTTAAAACCTGCGGCGATGTTCAATTGGTTTCGCTGGTGCGTCTGGAAATGTTGCTGGGCAAGAAAATGGCTTTAACACTATATCAAAACTGTCGCGGAATTGATCAGCGTCCCTTAGTCTATGAACAGGTAAGACTCAGAAACAAAAAATCCCTGACAAGCTATTATTAGGCCACTTTTGTTTTAGCAACGCAAATCTGTGTCAGCCGAGGTCAACTATGGCATACGTTTTACTAAGTACGAGGACTTAGAGAAGTTTCTGCAGCAGCTAAGCGTTGAGGTGCACAATCGTTTGATCGAGATTAAACGTAAAACAAAATCGATAACATTGAAGCTGATGGTGCGTGCTGCCGAGGCGCCAGTTGAAACATCTAAGTTTATGGGACACGGCGTTTGCGACAACCAGGCCAAATCGGCGCTATTGAAGGAAAGCACCAACGATGTAGATGTAATTACTTCCCATGTGCTAAGACTCATGAAAGAGTCCGGCTTTCCACCACACGAACTGCGTGGCATTGGCATACACTTAGGCAAACTGGATGATGTGACCGAAACAAAAAAAGAGAATGTCCTCAAGAATATGTTTGTAAAGATGGCAGAAAAGCAAAAGGGTATGCCTTGATTTTTATGTCATTTTTATCGTTTTGATAGCTTTTGTCAATCTAGGAAAAACGGCTAACGTTGCAGAATCAATTTCGGCTCCAGTGGAGAAAAAAGTGAAGTCGACCAACGTGAGTGTACTCAGCATGTTGAAGAGCGCTGCAATTGTCAAGAACTCCACTGATTCGTTGGAAGCACCAACAATTCCCAATGAGAATGGAACACTTGTGCAGGCAACTGAAGAGTCACGTAAGCAGGCAGTTGAGAAGAAAGCTAAGCAGCCTGAAGTTAATGTGCTTAACATGCTGAAGAATGCCGCAACAAGTAAGAAGTCAACGGGTTTTCAGACTATTCCAACAGGAGAATCAATAATATCCGACCGATTTGTGCCAGAAGCTATTTCACAGTTCGATGCGGATGTTCTGGCTCAGCTGCCGGAAGAGATCCGTCGCGAAATACTTAGCTATCCGGAAGAGTATTTGCGTATGACCACGGAAGAGATGCATGGCACACGGGGCAATCAAACCGACGAGTATAAGCAACATGCCAATAACAAGAAAAGGAAATCGCGCTCACGTTCAAGCTCACGTTCACCAACGCCTCCACCACCGCCGCCGTCGATGCGTATTGCCAGCTCCTCTGGAAGTTCTTTAAATGAAAGCGATCTAATGCCTTCCACTTCAAAAGCAGCGCTGGCCAAACAAAAGTCGCGCACTTGTCGTGCTGACCAAATTGTGGTTAATTACGTCAAACAGCTGCCACAGCACATGCATCCCGCCATTGTGCAGTTCCTTGCATCCAACAATTCAATATCGGAAGCTCTACCCATGCCGTATGGTAACGCGGCATCCAAATCTACCGAGGAGCTCAATGTTTTTATAGATTCCAATTATAAAAATATGCTAGCCAATTGGGTGAAGTCGGAGGAGGTGCCCAAGCCAGCTGATGTAGACCTTATGTACATGAACATTTCCTCTCTGGTGGAAGATAACCAAATGGAGAAAGTCTATGAGGTTATGAAGTACTTGTGCCGTCTCATTAAGGCCAAACATCCCGGCAGCTGTCGCTGGCACATGGCCTACAATGAGATCGAGTCGAACATCCAGGAGAAAGTTCACGAGATTTTGGATTGTCACATCTATTTCACAGAGGCAATCGATTGCCACAAGTGTGCCTAAGACGGGATTCAGAAGCACAGATTCAAACTCAAAGTACAAATGTTCCTTAGCAATAGATTATGAATGCGCCACTTAAGCTAAATAATCTACTTTGTTAACTACGTATTATTGATTTTTTTTTGTAATATACTTCATATGTTTGTATTACATGACTAAACCAAAAGCTGTTAGCGCCAGTTGCTTTTATTGTTGGCCTGTAAATGTATTTATAAATCTGGTAAGTCCGAAGAGCGGTAATTAATGTCGTAAAAGCAGCAAGCGGTAATAATCGGACAATGACGACGATGGCGTTGATAACTTAACTATACAAAAGGGCGGCTTGGCAGACGCATCTGAGCCGGCTAAAGACAAATAGGCCAGGCCAACACCTGGCGGAACTGGCAAGTCATAATTTGCACTTTAATGAAAGCGTCGTCGAACAGGTAGAGTCACTGCAGTTAATCGCCAATGACTGCCGGCAGCGACGGCAGCAGCAGCAATATGTAATTGATTCGCATGTCTGAGACCAGCCTCGAATCTCAATCCCAGTTCCCAGCTCCAAGCTGCAGCCCCGCTTGACAAACTATAACAATTACAGAGCCAGTGCTAGTGCTAGCAACAACCCCACACAGATGCAGCACAGATTGAGTGCAGCAGCAACTGTTGTTGCCTTTTGCCACTGACAGTGGTAATTAAAAATAGTCAAGCTGCATTTCTTACGCCGCATCCGGTTGAGTTGCTTCTCTGTGGGCTGGGTTGGGCCAGTTTCCCCTGGATTTACACGAGCTGCGCTTTGTCTGATTTAATTATGTGCGCAAAAGGCGTCGTTGTTTCATAAATTTTATGCATCCTGTCGCCGCTTCCACACACAGCGTCGACTCTCTCAGCCACAGCCATAGCCGCAGACGCGGCCACAGCCTCAACAGTAGCCAGTCTCTGTCTGGTTTTACACGCATAAATATGATCTTGTTGTATAGAGTCACTCCAGCCAAGCTAACCAGCAACCAGCAACCAGATGCAAATGTTGTCAAGTTTTGATAGACTTGTTGGCAGCGCCAAACAGTTGCCAACATGATTTGTCAACGATGCTGATGCCGATGCCGCGGATGTACGCATGTGCCTAATCGAACTGAAGTCGAGCAGCTGGTAGCCATAAATCTGTTGGTCTGAGTTTCCTGTGCAACTTGTATCAGATAAAAAAAAAGAGAGTCCGTCTAAATTATATTACAACTAGCACACGAGTTTATCAAAATCGGGAGACAGAGAGAGAGAGAGAGAGAGAGAGAGAGAGAGAGAGAGAGAAAGATAACAAAGGACACAAATATGGAGCGATCTAAGCAGGCAGAAAGAGAACAAGATGTAAAAGATAAAAATCAATATTCCTTCAAATACTAATAAGGACATTAATTGAACTGTCAAGAATCACATATAAATGACATAAATTGTTATTTATCTTTTATACGGACGGTTTCCCTTTCTAATCGACCCGTTCGCAAACCTTTAACTAAATCAATGCAATTGCTTGCGCGTTTGCATTGTGCCAATCTCGCTGAGCCTTGCTTTTCCCACGATGCGCTGGCTAACAGTAGCTGGAAAAGCTGCTGGAAACTGTCAACCCAATCAGACCTGGCACTCGCTCCGACAAGATCACTGCCAAACAGCCTAGGCAAGGCTTGGGCAACATGTAAATATGCATAAGGCACAGTCCGCAGCAGCAGCAACAGCAACAGTAGCAACAATAGGCAGCGGGATTTGAAGCAACAACATCAGCTTGAGCATGTTGATAATGGGAGGCTGTCGCAGACTTGGCTACCAAATAAGCTGAACGACAACAAAAAGCAACATAGAACAGCATACGTATAAAGTTTGGCAAGATGTTTCAGATTTTGCCGCCAATGTTGCAGTTGTTGTTGCTGTTGCAGTTGCGTCTATGTAAAACTTCTAGCCAATTAACTTGGCGACCGGTGTGCCGGCAGACGAAGCCAAAGTCGAATGTTGCCGCTGCTGCTGCCAGAGCCGGTGCCGGTGCCTTATGATTAGAATCGTCGACAGCAGGCCGCCAAACGGGCACGGCAGCAGCAGCAGCAGCAGCAGCAGTCGTCGTGGCAACAGCAACAACTAACCAAAGCTAATGAACCATGTTGCCGCTGATGAACCCGAGCTGATTAATGATGCCTGGCTGGCTGACTGGCTGGCTAGCTGACTATGTGGCTTGCTGGCAAGGGAGCTTACATACAACTGTGCAATTGGAGGTTTGAAGCTGCAACTGGTCCCCGAGGGCAGCTAACAACTTAACTAGCATGGATGGTGAGCTTAGGGTTGTGGCCAAAATGCAAGCAAAAGAAACTAAGAATAAAAGCAGCAGCACCAGCAACAGCAACAACTAAAATTTTGGCCAGCAGAAGAAGCTGACAAAAGTTGCCCATTGGCCAAACAAAGGCTCTGCGCAGGCGCACCTGAGAATGTTGATAGCCCCCATGGAGCCCAAGGCCCACAGAATCCAACTCCGACTCCAGCTCAAAAAGCTGAAAAGCTAAAATGCTGAAGCTCTCAAGTCCAAGTGCAAGCCGTTTTTTATGCCACTCAAGCGACGACAAGGCGACCAAAACATGCCTGAACTCTGAACAACTGGCAACTAGGGCTTATAGCTGTAGATGTTTCTGCTGCTGATGCTGCTACTGCTGTTGTTGTTGTTGTTGTTGCTGCTGTTGTTGCTGTTGCTGTTGCAGTTGTGGCTCGTTTGCGGGCCCTTTATCACATGCGCACATCATTTACTGGACGCAGCCTCGCGCACTTTAGCAATTGTGCCTTTTAAAGTGTTTGCGTCGTGACAAAATCAATGTTGCTGCCTCAATGCTGCTGTTGTTGTTGTTGCTGTTGCAGTGCCTGACAGCCGCTTGGACAGTGATTCATGGTTTATTAAGCGCATTATGCCGCAGGATACTTTGAAGTTGCCACAGCAACTGGCAACTGGCAACTGGCAACTGGCAGCAGACTGTAGCAGCAACTGTTGCCAGTTGCTGTTGCACGTGTTTGTAGCCCTTTTGTTGCCTTTGGCAATGGCAATGAACACTTGGCAGCGAGTCCAGAGTGCAGATCTCTTCACGTTTTGTGACCGCCTCTTCACTTCAGCAATTGATTACTTAACATGTTTTATGCGTACAGAAAGTTATGTGGCGACTGGCGCGTTAATTTGTGCCCGCTGCTGGCCTTGGCTGCTGCTGTTGCTGCTGCTGCTCTATCTTCTTAGACTTTTGCCCCTCCCCTGCATGGCAGCCAAACAAATTGCTTCTCGGTAGGCGCTGGGCCGTAAATCAGCGCACCAGTCAAAACACATCAGCATCAGCATCGACAGCGGCATCGACAGCACTAGCAACACAAGCAATAGCAAACCCATCAACAACTTCCCAGCCTAGACAAACAACAGCAACAACAACACCCACGTGAGGCACCTTCCAAATGGGCGTGGCGATTGCGCCTTCAAGCCGCCTTCCACTTGAACGCTGGCAACGTTTGCATGTGCAATCGGAATTAATTATTAGCAAATGCGGCATACAGCTAACAAATTCTCGCATATAAATATATCCACAAGATATATCCACATCCGAAATCTGAGTATGCATGAGAATGAGATGAATTGCCAGTCGGAGATGCAGGCGTGCGATAATAAACGCGCCGAAAACGCGTCGGCTTGTTGCTTGCCTGCACGTTGATTTATGCAATATAAACTGTGGGCCATACTCTGTAGGATTTTGAATTGGGGTGTAATCGAATTATTTTGATTTTGAATTTATATATAATACTAAAGTATTGCTGATCTTACCTATCTTACCTGTATACCTGATTGTAGCTTAGATAGAAATTTGAATTTATGGAGAATGCCGATTACAGGGCATCTTCTCGCACATCATCAGCAACTGGTGTTTGCAATTACATTACGTATGCCGAAAATATGCAAATTGGCAATTTGAAGTGTGAACGCCGCCAGTGGCAACAGCAGCAACAGCAGCAACAGCCAACAACAGCCAACAACCAGCAACAACAACATCAGTTCCAGCACCATAGCAATAGAAACTACAACAGCAACAGCAGCAGCAACTTTCTGTGAATTATGCCAAAGAATTGGCGTCGGAGTCGACGTAGCTGCACTTGTCATTAGAATGCAATCGAAGCGTCAGAAATAAATTACAAAATCGTGTAAAGTGCAAACTGGACGCACAGTTTTGTATTTACCTTTATTTTGCCTATTTTATTTTTGTATTTATTTATTTTTTGACGTTTCGCTGGGGCACTGTAATCGCATTTATGGCCACATAAATCTTGGCTAAAATTTGCCGTTGCCTAACAAAGTTGTCGTTGTTGTTGTTGTTGTTGTGCCTGGCATTGGCTGAATGTATATATAAAGTGATTTTTTTTATCAATTGAGCCGCTCTTGGAGTGAAACTGGTCCAGCTTTGATTTATTTGCGTGCTCTGCGACGTCCGACTCTGGGCCGCGATAACATAGCGCGCTTTCACGCATTTTTAATGCCTCTACTCTGCATCGCTTATGGGCTGTAATTTGGTATCCAGTATCCAGCGCGCGATCTGCACATATCTCTGTATATATGTCGTGTGCAAGTGTGCTGCTTGTAATTGAATTGAAGAAATATGCTAAACATGCCCAACAGACACGCCTCACCTGGCCAAAGGTGGGCGTCTGTCATTGAGCAGCAGCCGCTGCAGCAGCAGCAGCAGGTGACAGCTGGCAGGTGCAGGTCGCAATTCACAATTCACAATTCGCAATTCGCATGATTTGTCTGCGCAAGGCGCTGGCTCCGTGTTAATCCGATCAAGATATCATGACACAAACATTCCCATTACATCAGCAGCCAGCTAACCAATCTGTTAAGGCTCATTATGCCCATACCGCTGACATACCTCGATGTTGTTATGCATAGAAGAATGGAGAACTAATTTTATATTATATTGGAATTATATTAGTTGTAATGGGCAAAGGATCACAGGTTTATTACACTTACTTATATTAAGACTTGCATTATGAATAAACCATTCAAATTAATTCTGAGAGTGACTGCAGAAATCATTTCATCGAACGAAACGAAAAGTTGCCTTAAGCCAATATATTTATTTGGCGATAAAGACTTTCATATATTAAAAATATCGCAATATACTCATGACTGCTTTCACTACACATTTACATACATACATACATATGGATGTAGGCTAAGCCTATTAACTCCTTTAACATGTCTGCTTTAATTCCCATTTTCTTTTGGGCAACCCACCCTCTTTTGCCAGTTGTTGCTGCTGCTGCTGCACTTCACCCACTGCCCATATCGAACGTCTATTTATATGCTATCTAATGCACAAGCCCATGCAAAATCCAATCACGGCAACATTTAGTCATTCCAAATGCTACATAAACTGACAGTCTATTTGTTTTATGTCAGGCCTTAGCTTCAGTTTTCAGTTTGGGTCTCAGCAGTTGCAGCTTAGTGGCTGTGATTGCAGGCAAGCAGGCAGGCAGGCAGCAACAGCAACAGCAGCAAGCAAGCAGGCAGGCAGCAACTGTTGCTGCCGTCGTTGACACGCCTGCAATTGCACTGATATGAATCACTAGACCCGGCAAGAGCTGAGTGAACGAGAACTGAGTGAGTAGCATTATCTAGATAAATAATTATTCAACTTAAATCGAAATCGTAATGAATTTTTCGTTATACGTTATTCGCGGATAATTTTAGTTTTTTCGTTTATTTTTTTACTTTTGCGGGAGTGTCAAAGTGACGGCAATACGCGTTCATTGTCAGTGCTTCGTTAGCAATATCGTCGGCTGGATGTGGCCGGGACAGAGTTGAGCTGGCAACATGTTGCTGCCAGCGCATGTTGGTGCCTTAATTGGACAGCGATACAAATCGCAACTGCGACTGTTGCTGTTGCTGCGGCTGCTGCAATTCCGACTGCTGCTGCTGCTG
Source organism: Drosophila koepferae (assembly GCA_030914345.1). Classification (NCBI taxonomy): domain Eukaryota; kingdom Metazoa; phylum Arthropoda; class Insecta; order Diptera; family Drosophilidae; genus Drosophila; species Drosophila koepferae. The sequence continues at coordinate 8,895,591 of JAUESR010000202.1, forward strand.
CTGCTGCGACTGGGCATTGGGCCTCAGGTTCAGCCTTAGCCTCAGCCTCGGCCTCAGCCTCAACCATGCCCAGTCAAAACACCTGCAACCGTTTACACGTCGACTCCAGTAAGAGCTGATGCCAATTTGTCAAATTTTGCCCGGCTGATCGCTGAGCTCACTTAACGCCCCGACCGGCAAGCAATTATCCTTATTAGTCCCGGCCCTGGCATAAAACACATTTGTGCCCCAAAGGGCTAAGCGTACATACGCATTTTTTCGGGGCAGCAGTGCTTTTAGCGCTTGTTTGCACTGATAAATGCGCAGCGACGGGCAACACCTCTAAATGTTCCACCAAAAGACTGAGCGCAACATAGCTAATTACATGGATACGGCGGCCCAACTGCCTCTCAACTGATTCGCCGCTTCCAGGAAGGCCAATTTCACACCAATTGTGCCAGTTGCTGCCGCCGCTGCTGTTGCCTGGTAAAATGTTCTTTTCTCTGGTGGCAGGGCCTATCATTAGCTACAGACATGGACATGTGCGAATCTGATTCAAAGTGTGCGCTCATCAATAGGAGCTCAACTGCAATTATGGATCGCTCTGTCTGTCCGTCTGCCTGTCCTCCTATCTGACTGTCCGACTGTCTGTTCTCGTCTGCATTGTGCCGCATTTATGGCGCCGCATACGCCGGCAATTAAACAATCCACAGCAACAATAACAACAATGTGACTTCTGGCCAAATTAAGAGTCTGACCATAGTTGGTCAATGGAATCGAAACAAGTTGTAAGAGATAAGAACGTAGCCACTGTTCACATTGCTGTTGTTGTTGTTGCTGTTGTTGCTGTTGCTGATATAGCTGCTGCTGTTGTTGTTAGCATTGTTGTCGCTGACTTTGGCCGCGCTTTGTAATTATGGACATTATTGTTGGCTACTACACACATTTACATGCTGTAGCGCCCGCAGCTCGCTTAATAATCAATGAGGCGGTTCCACATTCGCACAGCTACCGAAATAAGCCAACAGCAGCAACAACCGCAGCAGCGGCAGCAGCAGCAGCAACAACAACATGAGCAACATAAGCAACAACAATAGCCAAACAAGATGTTTTACATTGAATATGTATATCAACAGATTATTAAGCTGCACCTGCTTAAAATTATAGCCAATTGGCATTGCTAACTGGTCCATCGGGCGGCTTTAATAGGCTTGGACAGTTGTCAAGCAATGCGCATGCTAATGCGTATGCTAAAGCTGATTTATAAGCGACTTACAGATCAAAGTTTAAGATATCAGCGTTGCCTATTGAATGAACATAGTTGTCAAGGCATTTATAGCTACGAAATCTATGAGATCTTAGTCTAAGTCTAGTGTTCAAGTTAAGCAAATTAGAAGTCTATGGATTAGTTAGGTATTACATGGTATATTGCTGGTGTAAAGGGATGTCTAATAAATGAAAGAATATTTAATTTTTCTCTACTCATTTTTATGTGGTAGTAAAATATACAAAATTTTTTAGCCCCTTTAAACCTACATCTACAGTTGTTGCTTTTGACAGACTTGTGAGCAATATTTGACTTATATATTTCCTCTGAATGGACAAAAAAATACAATCAGATAATTAGTTATATCAATTACATAGTACCTTAGATATTTGTATTAATTTGTCTACTACCACAGATTCCTAGTTTATAAATAAAAATCCTGCGCTGCCAAATACTTCTGTTAAACTCTTGGCAATAGCTTAAAGTTAGTAGCTGGCAAATGTTAGATGCTGTTGTCTATTAAGTCAGTGTTAGGTTCATTCCATGCGCCACACTGGCTATGCCATCATGTGTGATTTATGCGCCCAAACAGCAGCATCAGCAGCAGGCAACAGGCTGGAGCTGCAACAGGCAACAGCAGCAGCAGCAGCAGCAACATTCAACAGTCAACAGCAACATCCAAGCACAATGCTTTGTGGTTGGCCCCGCAGCTAATTAATTTGCCATTTGTGTCCCATTAGCGTAATTGTCTGTCAGTTAAAACTCGCCATGTGCCCCCTTTGACTTTATAAACGGCCAGAGACGACGACAACGACGACGACGACGACGATGACAACGTGGCCAACTAGCCAACTTGACCAGCAGCCGGACAAGCAGCGAGCCAACCTTTGCTTGCATTTTATGTGTCAACCATTATTGTTGCTGTTGCTGATGCTGTTGCTCTTGTTGTTGTGGCTGATAATTTGCATAGTATGCTAAAGAGTAGGTGACTTTAATGTGACGCGCCACGCATTTAATTTGAATTTGTTGTGAGCTGGCGCCTTTAAATTAACTTGGGCGTGGCTGCGTCCCACCTAGCTAAACAATGACATTTGAAATGGCGCCCATCAGTCTATGGAACACCTGCAGGCATTTGTCCACCCGTAACACCCACCCTGCCTCCATTGCTCGTTGCCCATCCTCTACAGATTTGCCAGGCCAAGCCAAAAGTGAGCCCAAGCAGAACATTTTACGAGTAACTGCAGCTGCACAGCAATGTACGCCAAGGTATGAGGCTGGAATTGCAGCAGACAGGTGAGAGGATTGCGAGGAGGTGAGGACAGGGACTCTGTTTGCCTTATATGAAGCAAGCAAACGTTGTCGACGTTGTTGTCTGCGCATTTGGCTTAGATTGCTGGCGCAGATGTCGCCTGGAACAGAGAGACAGAGCAAGACAGACAGGCTCCTAGCCTGGTCGAAACCCTTTTGTAGGCAGGCAAGCAGCTGCTGCTGCCGCTGTTGCTGTTGCTGTTGCTGTTGGTGTTGCTGTCGGGAATGGGGCATGCAGCAAGACCCACGCACTTGTCTAGGCAGGCGAAACCAAACAAAAGCCACTGCAAACTCAATTTGCGAGCCAATAGAAACAACAGCCGCAACATTGTTGTGCGTGCGTGGGCGTTGAGCTGAAATCCCACTGCGGTTGCAGTTGCAATTTTCTCCAGTTGTTGCCCCTGAGGAAAACTTCTACCCGATTATATTCTCTTCAATCTTTGGCTCACCTGGTTATATAATTCCCATTCCATTGCAACGGCACTTAAACGTTTTACGTTATAATCTTTATGGCCTCCCCATGGGATACAACAACAGCAGCAGCCGCAGCAGAATCATCATCATCTCTTCCAACAGCTCCAGCTTCAGCTCCAACTCAAACTCCAAGTTTAACCCCCTGCTGTCGCTGTGGCAATCGACAGGCCGCTGCCCTTTGGCTCATTAAAGTTTCGCCTTTTTTGGGGCGCTATCTTATCATAAAAATGCAGTTGCTTCAACACCTGCAGCCGCATCAAACACACATTTGCACTCTGATGCAATTTGGTGCCGCGACGGGGCACCACAAATTTCAATCAGCCATAATAAACTGTAAAATATTTTCGGCATTTTGGGTCATAAAAAAGGAGATCGTAACATGAAATTCGAGAAGGCGAAATGCTCCTGCTTTTTTTTTTTTTTTGCTTTTTGTCTTTTGGGCTGAGTGCTTAAAATCAAGGATTAAATGAGAATTTTGAAAAGAAAAAGCTTAACATATTTTGTAAAGATTAAAAAATTACGTAGGAAGTTAAATTAAATGAGAAGAAGAAATGATAAAACAAAAAAAAAAACCTAAAATACAAGCGTATAGAGCGTATTCAAAAAATTCTTAATTGAAATACTTAAAATAAATTGATTTTCAGATTAATTAGAAATTCAGACTTAACAGTGCTGCGAATTTTTAAATGGCTATTAGATCTAACAGAAATCTGTTAAAGGTTCTGCAATACATTAAATGCTGTTAACCTTAATGGAAAACTGTTAAGTGTCTTGCTATTTATCAGACTTTGATAATTTTTGACACCTGCTGCTAAGCTTAACAGCAAGCTACTAAAAGCAGCTCTCTGTCCTGTTAAGTAATTTGAAAGTGCTAAAGTCCTGCTCTGGCTTCTGTTTTAAAACAAAAATATGATTTTTCGTATAAGTAATTTCATGCGAATGTTAAGCAGCTTTGGCTGGCCACGAAATGCAATTAAGAAACTGTCTCAGACTTTGACATAACTTAGAGGCCGGTTACCTTTCGGACTGCCACAAATCAACGCAACTGCCGCCTACGAGCGCAGTATCGAGCTTCGTTTGCTGCGGCTTTTGTCTCGGTCTGGGCCACAGCAGGGTGTGGCGCCAGGGACAGTGCAGGACATGGCCAATGGCCATTGCCAAGTGGAAGCGCATGCGCAGCGGGTTTTATGCATTTTAATGCCTGGTCCTCGACCTGAAGTGGAGCCCCTGGGCCCAGTTGGAGCCTGTCGATCGTTGTTTATGTTGGTGTTATTTTCATTGCAAACAAATGATGAGGAACACGCAAACGCACTCAAAGCCCAGCAGACACACTGAAACAGAAATTGAAATCAAAATAACTTCGACGAAGGTAAAGCCAAAGTCTTGGGCGACAGCAGCATCGGACAACAGACAACGACATAACATTAAGTTGCCAGCGAAAATTTTGTACAATTTATGCTTGATTTTTAAGTGGAAAAAGAAATGTATTTTACGATCCCAAATTGAAGAAACGCGAGAGCTGATAATATTAAGAGAATTGCTTAAGCATAACCATTTCATAAACAAATAAGAAATTGATTTAGCACACATTTTAGTCGAGCAACAGAACAGAAGGTAAATCTAGAATTTATTGACTATAAAAATCTTGAATTAAACAATAAATAATATAAATGTATATCAATTTTTAAAAATGCAATGACACTTATTTTTAAAATCAGGGTATCTGCTAGTCTGATACTCTCTACTAGAGCATTCTTTCTTATCAAAAAGGCTAAGATAATCAGATCATGAAGTTCAAATGAACTCCTAGTCGCACATACCCTTAATATATCCTCTGAGTATTCAAAGTGTCTTCACAAACAGCTGGCAGAGCATCTACTGTTTGGTGCAAGGTGCGAATCGAAGCTTAGAAAGAAGTAGTAGCTCGAGTTACGCACCAATCAGGCATGGCAGCTGCCTGATGGCTCAATCAGGTCGGGTTACCTGTTGGGTACCTGATTGCCAAAGAAATTACTCGACAAGCGAAGAAAGTCGCTTTGATATAAAAGAGAAGAATAAAAAAAAAACATTTTAGCTACGATCTGTCGATCGCGCAGGACGATACGATACGATGCGGCACAGGCCAATTAAAAACTCATTAGGCAGCAGGCCAGCCTCAAGTTGTAGGGGTACCCGAGAGAGAGAGAGAGAGAGAGAGAGAGAGAGAGAGAGAGAGAGAGAGAGAGGGGGGGGTAGGCGGGTAGGGGTATTCAGATGCTGCTTTAATTGCCGGTTCGCCATGACCAAAATATCCAGCGGGCAGCAAGCAACAAAATCACTTTCAGCACGTGCAGTGGCCCAAAATGATGGGCACTTGCATTAAACGAAATCGTTTAGCCAAAACTTAAGACTTGGCTTAAGCTCCGCATGCAGAAGCATTTCAGACAGAGAGAGAGAGAGAGAGAAAGGGGTAGCGGGAGCTGCATCTGCGACTGACTGGCTGTGCAATTAAAGCGCCAACTGACTGCCGAGAGGCCGAGTCCATGTCCAAAATGTGTTCAATTTAAATTAACGATCAGCGCAAAATCACAAACGGCAGTCGGCTTTAGCATTGAATGAGAGCCTAGAGAGGGTACGTCGGGGTCGGTAGGTAGCATCGACAACGTGATTGAGACAGGCGGGAGAAAGAGGGAGAGGGAGGTGAAACAGCAGCATGCAACATGCAACCGATTTCGAGACTTTTTTACAGCTCTAGATGGGATGCAATTAAGCAAAAGTTTTATTTAAATTGCTGGCGTTCAACAAAAGTCTTGCTCAAGGTAGCAGGGGGAGTGGAGCGGGTGGCGGTTGGCTAGAGGGTTATCGTGGGGTTTGCTGGTGAGGTCTCTGGGCTTGTGGCTCACATATGTTTGCTAATTTCTGCGTGCAATTCGAACATTAATTAAATGCAACATTTTAGCTATAAATTGTTTGCTTAATTGCCATTTACGTGTAAAGAGAGAGAGCGAGAGACTGCATGAGCAATAGACAGCAAGAGAGAGGGAGAGGAGGAGTGAACTGTCGGCATGTCGGCAATGCAAACAGTTGGCAAGTCATCCTCGGCCATAAATAAATTAAAAGTCCGCTGCAAAATGACAGCAACAGCAACAGTTGCTGCTGCCAGCAAACGAGGACGAAGACAGCATCAATTCAGAACAAGAGCAACATCAGCAACATCAGCAGCAGCAGCAGCAGCAACAGCAACTACTTATACATATATTATTAATGATGGCGGAAGCAAATGCGGCGCTTTTGATTGTGTGTCCTTGTTGTTTGCTGGTTGTCCAAAATGTTGACGTTGTTTGGCAATGTCTATGCCATGACAAACGCAATGGCATTGGCATTGACAGTGTTGCAGCTGCAACAGCAACATTAGCATTGGATGCTGCTGCTGCTGCTGCTGCTGTGGCAGCTGTGGCGCCGCATAACTTGGCACCAAGCTGGCAAATCGGTTTACCAAATAGAGCTCCACAGCTACAGCCACAACCAAAACTGAAAACCAAATCGTGGACATGCAGATCAGTGTTGCTCTCTGTAAGACAAAACTGCAATTGTTGCTCTGTTGCTCTGTGCTGCTCGCTGTTGCAACTCCAATTCTTTGTTGCATGTTGTTCAATTTCAGTGGCGCCAAATGTGCGCCGTGGGCCGCCAACTACGTCGCAGTTGCAGTTGCAGACGCAACAAAATCCTTGGCTTTGCCTGTTCAAAAATGTTTTGCCAGCCATTTAGGCCACAGGCCACTGGCAGCCGAGATACGAGTTATAGACAACCAGATAAACCCAAATAGTTCGACTGCTGCGCTGTGCCGCGTGACTCGACTCGAGACTTGAGGGCGTGCAGCAACTCGAAGTGGCAGCAAAGCCCAAGCAAAACGATACGCAACTACATTTTTGCAACTCGAGCTGCCAGACAAACTAGCAAAGTATCAAAATTAATGCTGAACTCACACAAAAATAATGCATGACTCCACATAAATATTTGTGCAGTAAACTTCATATAAATGGAAATAGATAACATTGCGACAAGATTTAGTATTTCGATACATACTCAATATGCATATTTAATCTATTTGATATTGCTTTTCTTATCATTAACACAAATTGTCATTTAAGTGCGATGAATTTAAATAAATTGAAGATTAATTGATTCTAACAGCAAACTGTTAGCCCTAATTTTCAACACTGTTCAGCTTAACAGCAATATGTAAACAAATTCTTCCCTGTTGATTGGCTGCTGTTAAGCTTAACAGTAGACTGCCAAAATTAACAGCTGTATGTTAATTAAATGAACTGTCCGAAACCTTTTTGGACTTTTATTTGAACTACTATAGTTCGTAGTTTTTTTGAGTAATTACTCATTTCAAATGAATGTCAGGCAGCTGTCTTGGTTACGAAATGCAATTAATTATTTACTAAATACATACATGCATACATATTAAAATAAATTAAATAGATTAAAGATTAATTAGCCAAGCTACATTCCCGGCCTCGTTTATGCTTTGGTTATTAAGTAACTTATGCAGCAATGTCACACACAGAAATCAGTTTAATGACTCAATTTCATTTAATTAAACATTTAAGCTGTAATTACATAAGCCATTTAGCACATTTATTGCGAGTCTTAGCTAAACTTCGGGCAGCTGCAATATGAGTAACTGTTTCGCTATGGCTTTAGCTCTTACATTGGCATTTGCTACATAATTAAAAGCCTAGATTCTAATTACTCCGTATGCCAGCAGCTGTACCGCTGCATTGTGCCAGTAGCCATTTAAAGGTGCATTCATTTATGCAAATGCCACAACAAATCGCAGAATCGCTGTTGCTGTCGCTGTCTGCGTCGCAGTGCCCAAGCTCCCAGTCTCAGGGTGTGCAAATGACAAACGACTTGAACTTGTGACTGTAGGCCGAAAAATATAGCAAGTAGAGAATGCATATGCACGTAAATGTTGACTATTGAATGCCCTTTCTATTCATTAATATTATATAAATCTAATGATAAGTAAGAATATGGTCATATCTATATTAACATAGATCTATAATAACATCTGATTCATACCGACTTAAAAAATGCTTTCTCGAAGTGACTAATGATCAAAGTTTCCTAGGTTCGAGCAGATAAGTTCAGACATTCGACTTGTATATCAGCTGACATATAACCTGTCTTCAATTAATACAAATTATGTACGCCTATAACTAAATGTCGCATAATTTATATTATAGCCGTGTTATATCCCATGCTAGTGTATTAAATATGAATTCGTAATTTTTTAATAAAGTTTGTCGTTTTGTCCGTCGGACAACTCATAAATTCTGCGTCTTAAGTGCGTTGCGAATGTGTTCTGTGTATGTCTGCGTATGTGTGCGTATGTATGTGTGTAAACATACACACATGTGTGTGTGCACATATATAATTTACATACACACACGCTGCGAGGGGTCTGAAGGTGAACCGCACGCAGCGTCAAGTTTGTGCCTTAAGTCTTTCGTTACGTTTTGGCACTTTTGGGTGCGTGCGCATTTGCATTGCAATTTTTTTAATTGATATTTAATTGCAGCCATGGCACACACAAACACACACACACACACATAGACACACATGCGCCTATATCTACTTTATGAGTACGAGTATTTTTTATTGATCTTAAATGCGCGCAGCTGCAAATGCTTTTATTATTTATTTTTGATTTCTTAGCACAAGTTAACAAAACTATTTACGAGCGCCAACTGCAAATTGAAAAAGAAATTATACTAAAAATAAAAGTAAATTACATTTATTGTTCAATTTTATTATATGTTTTTATCGCACTTTTACGAGCAACATTTTTATAGCACATTTTAACAGAAAGGAACAAAACTTTAAGCTCAAATCGATTATTATTATGATGAACAAAAAAAGCCAGCTGCGCAGCTGGCACAGGTGAGGCCTGCCAAGTGGCCCATCTCAAGTCTTGTCTTATCTAACCTTTGTTCGGCTGACTGAATGCGTAATCCTCGCTGCCACTTGCTGCCAGCTCATCTAACACTTTTCAAGCTCAATTGAAGTTCTCACGTTCGCATTTGTTTGGCTAATTTGAATTGTTCCCGAAACAGGAAACGCATTCAAATCTCTTTTGTTCGTGTTTGCTTTTGTCAATATTTTTCGTGTGTGCGTCTATGTGTGTGTGAGTGTGTGGGAATGAAAAAGCAAAATCAATGGCGTTGGCGACAGCATCGACCAGCCAGCCAGTCAGACAGTTAGACAGCCAAACCATGTGCCCAGGTCCAAGTCGCAATCCTCTAATTGCGACTAACAGCTCCAAATTTGTCTTGTTACTCGCTGTGGGCGCTCAATTGGTCTCTGGAAAGGTTCAATGCATTTCAATTTGCCGCAATTGCCGGCGTTTACAGCTGCCAGACCGAAAAGACTTCGACGGCAAATTAGCAAAAAGATTGTGCAAGGGCAATTTTATAGTCCAGCCGTGATGGATTGATTTTTAGTCTAAACTGTGGGATACAATTAAGACAAAATGTCAAATGTTAAAATGAAAGCGTTTCTTTACATTCTATATACATACATACTTAACATATACATATGTATGATACTTCTTGGAAACAAAATCTAGAACATTTTATTCCAGTTACTTCTACTGCACCTCATCCTTTGCATTTCTTCTTGTTCCTTATCTCCTCCACCATCTCCTCTAACCTCCTCAACCTCCAGAGTCATCGAACAGCTCAAACTTCTAGTCAAGCGCATTCAACTGCAACTTTATTATCTTATCTTTCAAAATTGAGTATTTATATTGACATCCATAAAAGTAATTTTCAAAATGTTTGCAATTTATACATTTTATTTATATGATCTTTGTGGAAGATATTGGGCTACAGCTTGAAAATTGCATGCAAAATGAAAATAAATAAAAAAAAACGTTAAGTAAATACGAGAAACTAAAAACTGAAAACTGTTTTTCCCATGACCTCGAAAGCCGCTGCCCAGTTCCCAGTTCCCAGTTCGCAGTTCTCATTTGGCAGTCAGGTTTGGAGCATGTAATTTCAGACGCTCAGCCGCAGAAAAAATGCATTCAAATCAGACGACGACGAAGACTACGTGACGTTGAAATTAAATCAACTAGACTAGAGGTTGGCCAGTTGCCCAGTTGCCCAGTTGGCCAGACCACTTGACCAAGAGCCACTTGGCCAGAATGGAGACGAGTTTTGGCTTAACCCTGGCTGACTAATGCACGACAACGGCGCGTCTCTGCCCAGACGAAGGCTGTGTGTGTGTGTGCCCGGTGTAAATTGTTTAACATTTAGGCAGCTTTAATTTGTAGACGTCGCAACATTGCTGTTGTTGTTGTTGCTGGTGTTTGTTGTTGCTGTTGTTTTTGTTGTTGCTATTCGCCTCGCTGTTGTTGGCCATCAACGCCGCTGTCCGTGCAATTTGTTTTCATAATGCCCGATATTAATAAACGACCGCAGGCGACAATTTTGATTAAAATGCCATTTATATAAATGTGCCTTGGCGAGAGCAGCTCTTTAATAAAGTGATCCATGTGTTGCCGTTGCGACCATAGCGTTAATCCCTTGAGTGAGTGACTAATTGTGGGCCAGAGCTGAGCACGCAATGGTTGAGGCTGCACGTAGCTGGCAGGCCAATCTTTCAGCACCGAAGTTCAAGCTGATTGCCAGCTGAGTGCAAGGCGAAGGCACGTCAGCCGCAAATTGCGGCCACAGGGTTCAGATTCACCTTGGCGAGAGCAGAGCCGGAGCAGCGCATCGATGAGCCACGGCCTGGTTGAGGAGAAAGGCTGAGCAAATCAATAATTGTATTGACTGAACGCCGATGCAGATCAAAAGGTCGCCACATCATGCAAATAACGCGGCCAACTGCTGCAGCTGAAGATGAGGCTGCAGATGAGAACGGGTAGCCGGCCCACAGCAGTTGCCCCAGCAGCCATCATAAGTTTGCAGATTGCAACCGCGGAATGCAGTCAGAGAATTATACAGAAAGACAGACACACAGACAGACAGACAGACAGACAAACAGAGTCAGAATGCAGACTTGAGACTTCAGCCTTAAGAGTTAAGACTGCAACTTGCTGAAAGGTCAACGCGATCATTTCCGCATGATTACAAATGCAATTCGTTGCTTGTGGCATGCGCAGAGCGTAGGCTCTATCCATAGCATCTGGGCATGGCACTTGAGTCACCAGTCAGCCACACAGACACAGCCACAAACATAAACGCAGAGAGTCGTGTATGCGCTTCGTTCTTGCTGGGGCCGAAGCTCGCGTTTGTGTCTTAAGTCTTTCGTGTTTTTATGCTCGCTCTCGAGCTGAAGCACGATCGAGTCGCGTCGGCGCTCAATTCTCTCTGCGAGCAACTCTCCACTGGATTTTCCCAGCAGGGGCAACAGCAATGCGCGCATGCGCAGGGGCAATGCCTGGGGTGATTGAGGGGCAATAGGCAGGGGTAAGCGTAGAGTTTTCTGTGTGGATTGTATTGAGGGGTGGGTTTCGCTCGACTGATTGTGTGGTTTGTGAGGGGTGGCTGCAAACTCTACAGTGGGGTAAGCAAGTTAAAGAGGGGTTTTGATAGAGGAGAAATAGGCAGGAGTAATAAAAGCAGAAGAGAAGTTTAAAAATGTCCATGAATATTAAGATATTTCTAGAATTGATGTGGGACATAGATTCTAAAGAAAACATTTGTTGCGCATAATATATGAGAGACAAAAATCGAATTGTGGCTAAAGAAATGCTTTATATGATTAAGAAAGAGCAAACATAAGAAATTAATAAAAACTATAAGACATAAAATATGAATTTAAATCAATCAAAAGGCATTTTTTTTTTATACATGAAAAGACTTGATTTAACATTTATACATTTTTTAAGTCCAACAAGCAATAAGCGACACATTAAGTACTTAATCCTTCACATTCCGCATTATCTTTGCTCTTGCGAATCACTTTGCTTATGCTGTTGATAAATTGCATCAATGATGATCGATGCTGGGCAGCTTTAAGAGTCAGCTACTTAGGGCACTTAAAGACCTTCACTGATGCAGATAACAATGAAATATTGCTCCGGCTCCTGTTGCTGGTGCTGCTGTTGCTGTTGCTGCTACTGGCAACTTGTTCACTGTATGCATTGCCTGGCATCAACTGTTGCTGCTGCTGTTGCTTTTCGGTTATCGCAATTTCACAATATTTTTTTGCAATGAGCAATTGGCAGATGCGTCTGCTGTCCAGTTAGTCGCAATCTCCGCAGCCGCGATAAGGCAGTGTCAAAATTTAGCAACTGCTGATGCTGCGACGCTGTTAACATATCATTTGTCATTTGTCTCCGCGTATCGATAGCGACTCACCAAACGGGTCTTTGTCTATGACAAATGCTGTTGAAGTTGCTGCTGCTGTTGTTGTTGCTGTTGTTGCTGCAGTTGGCGTCTGCTGCTCAAGTCAAGTTATTAATGAAGTTGCTGGCAGTCAAAATGCGCCGCCTCATGGGCAATTAACCTGCTAATTAAATGGCCGCCGGTAGCTGGCTCTTACCATGTGCAAGAAGCACTTGGCATTTTGTGTTTTATGCGACTTCTTATCAGGCCACAAGAATCAGCGAGCGTTGGCCAAAGCGGAGCACGCCTCATGCATTACAGTTACAAATGCAAGGCGACAGTTCAGCATCTCGGCGGCTGCTCCACTGCTCCACTGGCAGCCACTTCATTAGCTACCAAATTGATGAGTTCAATTAGCCAGGCCAAGACGAAAGCAGGCCTGAGCAGCCGCAGCAGCAGCAGCAGCTGCTCGATAGGTCCTTCTGTTGGCCTGCTTGGTAATTAGCGCAGAGATTTTCAAATTGCCAAAACTTGTCCAGCGCTTCTGCTTGTCAAAGTTTTTTTTTTGTTTTTGTTTTTTTGGTAACAAAAAGAGGCACAAGAAGAAGAAGATGATGAGGAGCTACAGGTAGATGTATGTCAGTTTGTTGCATCGAGGCATTTTGTTGCTGCTGCTCCTGCTGCTGCTGCTGCTGTCTGGTTTCACTTTCGCAGCATTGTGAAATCAAACGAATATGAATTCCAATTCCAATTTCAATTCCTTTTTTATTTGCAGCTGCCACAGCATTCGTAGAATTCAAAGCAATCCTTTATAAATGTTTTTTATTTAGCTTCTTTTTTTTTTTGGCATCCGGGTTATTCGGCTGTGCTTAATGAGCCCGCTTTTGGAAATGGTATTCTCGTGTTAAAACATTGATTCGATTGGCGCTCTTAAAAGGTGTCGCCGGCCCATAAAATAAGCCAGCTTTTGCTTTTCACATACACATACAAATGCATACATATATACATCTCCCATTTTTTTCGGACTTTTATATTCTCACTGACTGGCCATAAAAGTTTCGCCCAAAAAATCAAAAGGCGCCGTATCCTTTTTTCGTTAATTAACGCATCAATTTTAGTTTTTTGCTTCAGTTTTTTTCCTGCCCAAGCCTGGCTACCCGCTAAGAGCACACAAGTTTTCAGCTGCTGCCAAATTGTGCGTTTAGCTTGTCAACTTTTATGGAGCTTATGCTTTAATTTTTAATTGTAATGCGCATTTAGCAGCAGTCGAAGCAGCAGCAGCCAGTCAGCAGCAGCAACGCGCAACAACAGCCAGCAGAATGGTTGACCAATTCATTAACATATACACATGCAGTGACCCATATACAGGTGTGTCTGTGTCCACCTGTACGCGCGTGTGTGTGTGTGTGTGTGTGTGTGTAAAAAGTTCTGTTCTGTTTCCTCATCGTTTTCATTTTCACAGTCCCACGTTGAGAGCTCTTTCACACACAGCTGTCCGTGTGAAAAGCATTTCAGCGATTTTCAGAATGCTCCAAATGTGCAGCGACTGAGAATTTTCGGCGAATGTAATACAAAAGAAAGTGGATTGAGGGGCCAAGAGATACCCTGTAGTAATTAAATTAAAAGTGAAAATTTATTTATGATAAATCTAAGCTGAATTGCAAAGCAAGAAACCACATGTTCCATATTCAGTTGATTTTTTAAGTCTCAGCATCTGTTCGAATACCAGATTAGCAATTGTAAAGTTTAAAGCATATCAACGCTCTCTGATATCGATCTCTGTCTCTATTTTATGTCATATATAGATAAGATGTCCAATTATACAAATATCCCATAGCAGTTCACGTACCCCGCATTCCTACTACTTAACTGACAAAAGAGATTTCAGATAAACAAGCATTGTATGTGGATACACAATAGCATTGTGTTTGCTGCGAGCTAGAACAGAGTCCACCCTACGCTCTGCTCTTTTGCAGGGCATAGCCGACAAATCGCAGCGAAAGAGTGTGTTTTAATAAAGTTCTCATTCTCACATTATTCGTCACGCCGTACAAACGCGTCGGCGCGCCCACATTCCGCTCCAGAGAAGGTTCTGAGCGCTGTGCGTGTTTGATTCCCAGTCTCATTAGCGGATGGCCAGCAATTTATCCAACAGCACTCCTCTCTTTTTCCCTCTCTCTCTCGCTCTCGCCCGCTTCGCTCACTTCGACTTCACCAGGGACAGTTCACATGTTGACGATGATCGCCCTGGCCATGGCCATGGCCACGGCTATGGATTTTCGCGTTCCCAGGCCCATCGCCAACAACTGCACAAGTTCTCGTGTGATTTTTCGGAATCGCAGCGCTTCGTGGGTAAGCTCTTCGCATGTCACCCCTAAAATACTGTGGAAGCGTGTTCTGCACCTGCATCCATCGCAAATGGGGGTTGTTTCACTCGTGACGCGTGCCGCGTGTGAGAAATGCAATTTGTTTATTGTTTAATGTTCGCTCTGTTTACTCTGTCTGTGTTTACACAGATTGCAACAAGAGTTTCGATCGACTAGCTGCCAATTTACTATATTGAAAATTACAAATTTCCTATTAAGTTTAGCAGCAGCTCCGACAGCTGTTCGCCTTGACCTCTCTCTTTCCCAACCCCTCTCTCTCTCTCTCTCTCTCTCTCTCTCTCTCTCTCTCTCTCTCTCTCTCTCTCTCTCTCTCTCTCTCTCTCTCTCTCTCTCTCTCTCTCTCTCTCTCTCTCTCTATGGAAAATATAGACTTTCAATTGGCTCTTGATGAACTGCATTTGAAGCTGCTGCAAACGTGCCGAAGGGCTTCGTTTACCTCGGCCAACAAATTACCTCAACATCATGAACATCTGGCTAGATATCCAGTGCGCTGCTTGCAGGATTAATATGTCATTAATATGTTTTAAGATCTACAGAGCAGAACATAACCTGGAGCTTTCGCTAATGCCCAATTCCTTACATATTCACCAGATAAATTTGAACTCAGAAACACATAGGAACAGACGGCCATGGATTGATGCTTGTCGTCTTGATCAAGCATTTTATGAGCTCTGCCATGTCAGCTTCTGCCTCTTAGCTACATTTAGACAAAATCATTTTCAATGGATTGCGGGTGTAATGAGTTTGTTGCTTAAGTCTTTTGATATTTGTTGTGTGTGCATTGCATTTCAAATCGAATTTATTTTTATAAACGTAATACGTTAAACCTGGGCAAACAACAACATCATCATCTGTGCAACAGCAACAGCAACAACAACAGCAACAGCAACTTGAGATAAAAAGATTTTTGTTTCTTGATTTCGTTGCACCAAAAAAGGCAACGGCAACTCCCATTAAACGGCCCAAAAAGGCAAAAGTTGCTGTTGCTGTTGTTCTTGTTGTTGTTGCTGTTGTTGGCGATGTTGCTGTTAGTGTTTTCTTTGTTAACTGGCGCCCACCACGCTGCAGCGGCCACCGGCGCAGTCGCCTGTATGCATTTCATGTTTGTGGCGCCACGCCCATGCAACAACTGCCACATGCAACGCCCACCAGCCAGTCAGCCAGGCAAACTGCCACAGCCACCACAACCGGGCAGGGCCAGAGCAACAGCACAGTCTCTGTGCCATATTCCCAGATTTGTTTAGGCCATTTTGATACGCAACCCAAGTGCAGGCAGCAGCGTCATTAAAGCAGCTGCATTTAATTTCAATGCCCATTTAAGGCTGCGAAACTTTGCCATGTTGTTGCTGCAGTTGTTGCATTCGCTTGTTGCTGCTGCTGTTGCTGTTGTTGCTGCTGTTGTTGTTGTTGTCAAGGGCTCAGTTTTTCCCCCAAGCAGAGTCTTGGCCCCAACCTTACAACCTACCAGCTGCGCAGCTCAACGCATTTTTTACAACATTTTTGCCGCGATTCGAGGCCCTGGGCCTACTTCAAATCCCACTTCGGGATCCTAGTCGTAGCCAAACACGTGCAACTAGGCAGTCCCATCAGCCTCATTGCGGGCCCCCTTGGCAGTTGGGGCCGCTGTTGTTGTATCAATTAAAGCTGCGCTTGATTTTCACATGCGTAGGACGACAGGTGCAAAATGCTGCAATGACTTAGACCCCAGCCGTTGCAAGCAGCTTGTGATCTGCGCTCAGCTCTGGCAACCCGTTCACCGTGATTTGAATTTTTCCATGCGGTTGGGCTGTGGTAAATGGGCAGAGCAGGCGGCATTCAGACAGAGATACAGACACAGGCACAGGTGCAGTGGCAACAGCTGCTCAAATCATTTGCAAACGCGTTAAGTGCATCACCGGATGGGCGGCAGCCTGTTTGACGAACGGGTGGCCAACACACCTGCTCACACACAGACACACACAGCTGCTGCACTCACCTGTACAATTTGCTAATTAAGATTTTACAATTCGTTTTTTATTAGTGTTTAGAAAATTGTAGGAAGTGACATCTGAAACATGGCCGATGACAGTTCATATAAGTTCTTTGGCTTAGCATATATCTGGATACATATGATATTTATATATACACATATCTTGTTGATGGGCAAGATGCAAATATAAACCTGTTGCTCTCTTACAATAATAAGAAGCTTAACTAGCGCAGGGTCCCAACCATGCATGTTCACAAGTAGTTATCCACAGTGGATCGCTCGTTACGATTGATACGCAGATTGCCCATGCAGCCCTCGAATAGTATGTCAGCGATGGCCTTACGCGCTAGGATGCGCTGGGTGGGGGCCATCTCTTCGTATTGGATGGCCCAAGATTTAGCTAATGTCTCGGAGGATTCGCTTAACGAAATATTTGATTTCTGCGTAGCGGAGCCCTTTAATACAGTCAATGTGGTTGAGGTGGAGCATGATGGCTCGTTGAGCTCTGAAGTGCTGGTTTCCACATTATCCACTTTGCCGACATCGTTCGGTTCCATAGTCTCGGCCTGCATCGTATCCAAATCATTTTCAAAAATTTCAATCTTCGGGCTGAGCAGCAAATTCTCGTTATACTCGGCTGGAGGAGGATCAGGGCATGCAATGGGTAACTTAGGTAATGAAGTCATTGCACCAGTGTCCAATGGATCCATCATGTACTACAAAGTAAAAATATCAGTTGGATAACAGATAATAATCAACAAAATGTAACTTACATTATATTTTAAATCTAAGTTTGGCTGTGGTTTATTATAGGGCTTACAGCGCATCTTTCGTGCCCTGCGCTGAAAGGACTCCTGCGTCAGCAGAAAACTCATATTGTCGTAGAACCATAGTGTGGGCTTGCACAAGTCCCCATGCAGTCCCAACTCTTGTTGCTTCCAAATGCGCATCAGTTCGCGTCTATAGTTTGTACGAAAAATGTTGATGCGACGCCCAACATCGCTTTTTGTTGCAGTCGGTTGAATCTCTCTTAGTTTATTGTGTAAAATATCGTATGATCCGTTCCGTAATTCCTTGTTCCTATAATCCGGATGGTGAACATCCCACAGCTCTGGCATATCTTGATAGAGTTTCAAAAACTCGCGCCAGAACTGTCTCTTATTTGCAATAAAGCGATCTAGCAACCCTGACATTGTGTGCAGCCAACTGCGTGTTATATGTTCGTTAACAGAGCCCTGTTAGCTAACAGAGTTACAGGTTTTGCGCAAACTACACAGAAGACGAATTTTATTATTATGGATATGTTTTGTATATGTTTGTTTTGATACGAATTTAAATCTTTCACTTACTGTTTAGCTTATTAAATGCGTATTAAATAAATGTACAATATGCACATACTTGGACGACCTCCTCGTGGCAACGCCAATCACAGACTGACGACGACGATGACGGTGGATGTGTGACTCTGTGAGCGTTGCTTGTTGTCGATTGATTGATTGATTAGTTTCGTGTCTGTGTGTCAGCATGTTTGTGTGCATGTGTGCGTTACTTTGCTTTGGCGTTTATTTTTGTGTGCGTCTAGGTAAACTGTCCATCAATCAACGGACGTTCGTGGAAGTGTGTGAGAGTATATGTGTGTATATACGTTGACGCATGCATGTGTATGTATGTATATGGGTACGATATGTATTCATTAATTTACTTATATACAAGTCAGTTATGCACATACTGGTCAAATATATAGACGACTGCGATTACTATCAAAATGCTATTTTGTATGGAAAGTTTTGTTTTGAATGTTTATTATGAACTGCCCCGGCGCAACCAGCGCCACCCTGTGCCACATGGCCCAAATGCAAGTTTGTATGTATGTATGTTTGTACAAATGTATGTAGGTACATTTGTAGGTATGTATGTATGTACGTATTGAATTATGTATGTATGAATGTATACAAAATGTTTGACATGCTTGTTTTGCTGCCCGCCCAGGCTAAGTCTGTAGCTAAGGGCAGACATGCGCATTAAGAAACAAGCAAAAAGGTTGATTTTCATGCCGGCTATACATGTGCGTTAACATTCACAACAAGTACAATTGCAATAGTATACCTAAGTTGAATCAGTCGCGTTAAGAATTTAATTCAAAGCTGAATGACTGATGTGAAATGTTTAAATTTGTAAATTATTGGTATATATGTATAAATATGTACAAAAACATTAACATATTAATTTAAGAACTGCTAATTAACATATATTCTTTTTTTTGGCAATTATTTACAATGACACCCTGTGCACAGCACTTGCGTGCATTGCCACCCACCTCACAAACGCACGCACCCACATACACACACATAAACAAATGCAACTACAACATGTAACCGTATTGGTGAGCACACACCAACTGAGTGAGCGAATGTAAGAGAGTGGCAACCTCGCCTTGTTGTCGGCGACAGCGATGGCCACCAACTAAGGGCAGACATGCGCACTTTGAAACAGCACATATATTTGGACTGATTTTTTTTATCATATGCATGAGTTGGACCTGACTACGGACTGACCGGAACGCCACCGGACCGACTGACTAACTATAGAGATGCAACAGTTGATATGAATTTTTAGATGCTATATTTGGTGTGTTGTATTTGGTAAGAGTATACGTAATTAAAAATATACAAGTATTCTATAATTGATTGCATCCATTTGCATCTTCGAGATGTGCTACTAGCTATTAGCTCATAAACATACGCGAGAATCTATACACTCATTGCATATATGGCTGTTACTATTCCTAATCCTTATCGTCACCCAGCTCCCACAGAACTTCGTCGGCGCGGGTCGTTAATTCAATCAGTCGCGTGTTCTTCCTGAACGTGGCAAACTCTTTCAATAGTTTCAGGTACTTTCGCGCCTCCCCACAGCTAATTATCGATTGACCATTGTTGTTCTTGTCATGCGGCTGTGGCGCTTGCTGCATTAGCTGCTGCTCAGTCTCCAGCCGTCGACGCTTCGGTAGCATCGGGGGCGGCGTCGGCGTCTGAGATGGCGCCTTGGTTAGCGTGGGCATGGGCGGCAATATGATCATTGGCGTGGCTATCTCTTTGCCCGGGCTGCGACTACGTTTGTGCTGGCGCAAAGCACGTGTCTGCTCAATGTACTGTTTTTCATCATCAACATTGGCGGCCAATATCTCCGCCAAGGAGGTAACGCTGGAACGGCCACCATTGTCATCGTCATCGTCAACGATATATTCGCCATCGCTGTCTAGTTCCTGCTTGATGCACACAGCTGCATGCTCAGCGGTAGGTTGTTCCCTATTGGCCTCCTCTGCCTGCTGCTGTAGTTGTTGTTGCAGCAACAGCTGTTGTTGTTGCTCGTGCTGCTGTTGCTCCTGCTGCTGCTTCGCCAGCTCCAGCGTCAGCTCTACCTCCTGATCTTCCGCATCTGTGGGCTCCGTTTTGATTTCCTGCTTTATGTCCACCTTAGGTGGTGGTATGGCTGGTTTCTTCGGCGGTGACGCCGCTGCCGGTCGCTGCGTTATGCTCTGCGCCAGTGTGGCCAATGGTATGATGGTCATAGTCTGCGCCCCGGCAGCAGTTACTCCAGGAGGCAAGATTGGCGTGGCCAACAGCACCTTTTGCGAGGTGCCAGGCGGCACCTGTGGCAGTCGCACCAATTGTGGCAGTACTTGCGCATTTAATTCACTAAGCGAGGGCTTCACATCTGGCTGCTCGAGATCGCACGCATCGCCGCCACCATCGACATCGACGTCGCCTTCATCGTCATCCAGATGACTGCTGTTGCTAATGGTAGCGTTGAAATCCTCCTCGTCCTCATCATCTTCCATAAGATCTGGCGCCACATCTTTAGCTGGCGTGCACTCAGACATTACATCCTTAACTATATCATTTATCTGCACCGAGGAGCTCTGTGTGTAGGCAAAATTCAATAGCTTCGTGTCGTTGTGGTGTATGCCGTAGGTAGCACGAAACTTATCACACCACTCTTGATGCGGAAAGAAGTTGTTCAGGCTCTTGAAGGAACTCTTGAACTGCAGCGCCATCTTCTGTATCAGTCCATCCGATATGATGAAGTCCTTGTAGTACATCATGCGACGTATCCATTCGAAGACAGCTTTGCCCAGCATCGAGACCCGCACCACCTTCAGCTCCTGCGTTTTGTTGTCTTGGCAGCGCCGGGTGCGCTGCTCCCATGCACGCATCACCTGCTCCTTCTGCTGCACAATGCGCTTGATCTGATCCGGACTGCAATGGAACATCCGGCCCACATGCTTGTACACCGGCTGTCGATCATATTCCCGCAGAGCGGCCACCTTCTCATTCAGAGCCAAGACATTTTTTCGCTTGATGCGATTATCGAAGGCGATCTTATCCGATGG
Source organism: Drosophila koepferae (assembly GCA_030914345.1). Classification (NCBI taxonomy): domain Eukaryota; kingdom Metazoa; phylum Arthropoda; class Insecta; order Diptera; family Drosophilidae; genus Drosophila; species Drosophila koepferae. Next base: position 8,916,697 of record JAUESR010000202.1, read on the forward strand.
ATTCAATGGCGGCAATGGTGGCGACTGGCGCGTTGTTGTCGCTTTTGTTTGTGTTGATGCTATTGCTTTGGTTGTTGTTCCTGTTGCTTTGGTTGCTGTTGTTGTTGAGATTGTTGTTGATGCTGCTGTTACTATTGCTGTTGCTGCTGATTTGATTGGCTTTTCCTCGACATCAGATGCCATTGGCTGCAGAGACAGAAACATGAAGGCTAATGCAAAGGCACAAAATAACATTGTTTACCTTATGTTTATCGCTGCTTTTTGGAGCCTTTTGCTCTTTGTGCGGCCTACGTTTGTCGCGCACACGCATTGCCGTATTTGCAGTTATTTAATTCCCTCAAAAATATATTCTTTAATCACACCTAAAACGAGACGTTAAATGTTATTGCCTGTTGTTGTTTTTAAGCATTATTGTCTTGCTTTGCTGCGCTGACTCACCCTGTGCAGTGCGACCTATTCCCTGCGCTCTCTTTAACAAACGATTCTGTTACACACATGCACACATGCACACGTTCTCTACATACATATGTGTGCGTTAGTATGTGTGTGTGTGACTGAGTATGTCCGTGTGCGACGGCTACGATTATGCGCGTTGACAGCAACAAAACGTCGCCTGTTCTTGATTTTTGTTATTCTCAGTTTGGCGTTTTATTCGTAATATTTTGTGCACTTTTCTTTACACTTTTTATTCTTATTGTTGTTTCAATTCAGAACTAACGAATGCACACATGTGTACACTGCTTATAAATTTTTCCCGACTAAAACAGCGTTATATATGTATAAAAATAGCTGCCCACCCGCTGCCAGCGGCTGCCGTTTTCATTCTGCCGTTCCGTGTGTTTGTTCGCTGTGTGAGCGCGAATGCGCATTGATGAGAGTACTTTTCTGCGCCGGCGGAGAGCTTCTGATAAGCGCCCAAGCAGCGCGCATTTACCTTGTGTGTGTGTGTATGTATGTGTGTGTGAGTTCTACAACGTCAGATAATGGCAATGACACGCACACACACACATTCGCTCGCGTTTCTGTAAGGCGGACAGAGCGAGAGAGGGTTGCAATTTTACATTTCTAATTACCATTTCGCTCTCTCTATGCATTGCGCATGCGAGAACTTTACGACAGCACGAATTTGATATACATTTGACTCAACTTGATTGGGACTAAATTCGATCGCAACAAAACGACTTAATAATTGAAGAACCTATTTTAAAATCTGAGCATGCATAACTTTCTGTTTATAGTATATGTATGTATGTATGTACATAATATGTTACATGTTAAGATTGGTCTCGCAATTCAATTATTTACAATTGTCTATGATTATCTTAGCCAAATTTCGTATAGTGTTGCAGAATATGCGACATGGCCGCGGGATTGTCAGCTGGCACCATATGACCAGAGCGATTTACCCAGAACATGCTGAAATTTCCAGCTGTTTTCTTGTATCCCTCCAGCACGCGATCTACTGTGATGCCAACGCGAGGGCTCTTCAAGTATTTATCCCTATCGTTCCATTTCATATTGTCGATCCAGTTGACCGCACCGGGCGTTGCACAAATCAAGTCTAAGCCACCGGAAAAGACACCAACTTGAACAGTTGTGCTGTTCAGCAACTCTTCAACTATTCAAATACAATATTATTGTGAAATAAATAAAATATATATGCTTGCTATAAATAAAGACCTACCAATATGAACAGCTGGTTTCATAAAGTCACCCCGAAGCTTGCTGAAAGTTGTCCCGCTCTGTGCGCCCCACTTGATACCGCTGGTGATATTAAGTGCTTTGGTCACGGGTCCACGCATCAGATCCTCCAGCAGCTTATCTCGATCCTCATCAATGTCAAAGTGAACCAAGGTGTGATACATGCGTTCTACAAAGATAGCTTTTGAAACTGTATGCTTCACTGGCAGGACGTAGCTCACCTTCCGGATTCATCTCGTCGAGTAGCCTCAGATACTTGTTACCGCGTGTGGGCGTCTCCACATTGTAGAAATCTACTCCTTTCGATTCTCGCAGCACCACCGACTGCGTGGAGCTCCATTGCAGGGTGGCCTGTGTCCACTTCGCATCATTTACAAGTTTCTCTGTCTTCAAGGCTGCAGCTTCGATCTTATCATGTCCATCCTGATCGACAATGCCCAATTGAAGTAGATAAGGTGCCCATGAAAGCACGGAGTCAATGGGCGATGTCCAGGGATCACCCAGAGCTACTGACTGGAAGTTGCTCTCGATCTCACCTCGTTGAATGGCATAGTACAGCTCCAGAGCAAATTCAGGTGCCATTTTACCTCCATAACTCTCACAGAAAATGTGCAAAGGAGTTTTCTTAAACTCCGGGTGAAGCGTATAGAAGCCCTTCATGAACTCTACCAAATCCAATGCGATCTGCTTGTTATTGGTGGTGTAATAAGAGGAGCCATCTACATAACTGAAGCCAGAGCCCACAGGGTTGTCAATGAATATAACATTCATATCCTTCACCCAGGTCCAGTCACGATAGCTACCGTCCAGCTGCAAGGGTCCCAGCTCCTCGAAGTTGCCATAGCCCGTGGATGAAGCACCCGGTCCACCTTGCAGCCAAATGGCCAATGGCCGATCATTATAGCTGCTTACATTGGCTGTGGTGTAGTAGAGCCAGTAGAACATGTGTGCGCCCTCGCGAACATCCACAAAGCCCCAATCCTGTTCGCCCGGACCGTAGCCCACGCGGGCTACAAAGAGAAAAAATTGAAACCAAATATGTAAGGGAGTGATCGACTTGCAGATAACCTAAGGCACTACGCTTCTATTCTAATCTAAGTTGCTAAACAGAAAACAAATCTAAAAAAAATTAAATAAATAAGAAAAGTAAACCTCTTTAGTTTTAGTTATTGGATTGATAGCTATATTAATAGATTTCTTGTGAAATTGTTTATCTTCATAAATGGAGTAGCATCTGCTTGAGTATTCTTTATATACATATTGATAGTAGCTGAAATGATAAGATAACTATCTAATGTAAAAAATGTATACATTTCGATAAGAAACTGAACAGCATCTGATTGGCAAGCTCAACTAGTTCATTAATTATAACTAATCGTGATTTAAGACAGATTTTAGGATCTGTTCCGATATTACTACTGATATTCCAATAAAAATGGTATTCATATGACAAAGGCAACGCATCATGGCATCCAAAAAAATTGCTTCTTTTAAACAAGTTTGAAGATCTTTTCTGGTGGATAATCCCTAGGCAAATCCTAAATTCCGTGTAAAACACTTTAAAGACATACTCAAACAATTGATTTTTATTTGATTTCGTACTTCGCCTACCACTAGCTGCCGATCGGCATATAAAGTAGGTTCTTTTGCCTAAGCACAGTTGGATGTCTGCCAAATTGAGGTTGCGGTGTTACAGTTCCACTTACCGTTTACGGCGCCACAATTGAAGAGTGCTAGGAGCACAGTAAAGCTGATTAAGAGCCCATCCATTTTGCACGACTTGCGACCGAACAGCTCGGACTGTGTCGACCGTCTGATCGTAGACAAATTCACTCACAACAAATGTAAGCGAATATCAACTCGTTGATTGCGTGTGAGAGGCGTATGGGCAAAATGTGGGAAAGAAGCAAATACCATGATACACTTTGATCGTAATTGCAGATTGTATGTCTTCAGCTCTTCATGAGTGATGGGTTAAGCGTCGTCTTTTCTTTATTTATGGCTGATGTTTTCTAAAATACTTACCTTATCACTTACATTCATAAATTTAGTCGAAGTCAATAAGTTAGTTACTTAATGCACACTTACGTATGCGTTTCTCTCTTATCGTAGATTTGTTTCAATGGGATTTTCAGTTTTCAATTAACTTTATTTGCTGTTATCTACAGGTTAACTCTATCCAAGCCCTGTGAACTCACGCAGGATATGGCTCATGGCGGCGGGATTGTCGGCAGGTGCCATATGTCCAGATCTGTTTATCCAATACATGGTAAAGTTGCCTCCCGACTTCTGGTAGTCCTACAAAACGCGATCTACACTGATTATGTTACACGTGCAGAAACGAATCGAATAATTTTTGGAAATTATTGGTTCTTGCGAGGGTTCAGGGTATCTCGTAGGCGAGCAGTCTTAACTAGAACTTTCTTAATAGTTTTAATTTAATATTATTTATTCACATTATCTTTTACATTGGTTGCGCTATTCAATTATTTACAATTGTCTATGATTATCTTAGCCAAATTTCGTATATTGTTGCAGAATATGCGACATGGCCGCGGGATTGTCAGCTGGCACCATATGACCAGAGCGATTTACCCAGAACATGCTGAAATTTCCAGCTGTTTTCTTGTATCCCTCCAGTACGCGATCTACTGTGATGCCAACGCGAGGGCTGTTCAAGTATTTATCCCTATCGTTCCATTTCATTTTGTCAATCCAGTTGACCGCACCGGGCGTTGCACAAATCAAGTCTAAGCCACCGGAATAGACACCAACTTGAACAGTTGTGCTGTTCAGCAACTCTTCAACTACTCAAATACAACATTGTTGTAAAATAAATAAAATAAAAGTGCTTTCTATATAAAAAAGACCTACCAATATGAACAGTTGGCTTTATAATGTCACCCTGAAGCTTTATGTAAGTTGTCCTGCTCTGTTCGCCCCACTCGATGCCGCTGGTTATATTAAGTGCTTTGGTTACGGGTCCCCTCATCAGCTGAGTCAGCGTAGTACCTCGATCCTCATCAATGTCAAAGTGAACCATGGTGTGATACATGCGTTCTACAAAGATAGATTTAGAAACTGTATACCTAGCTGGCACGACGTAGCTTACCTTCCGGATTCATCTCGTCGAGTAGCCTCAGATACTTATCACCGTGTGTGGGCGTCTCCACATTGTAGACATTTACTCCATTCGATTCACGCCGAATCATCGACAGAGTGGAGTCCGTTTGCAGCTTGGCCTGTGTCCACTTCGCCTCACTTACAAGTTTCTTTGTCATCAAGGCTGCAACCTCGATCTTATCATGCCCATCCTGATCGACAATTCCCAACTGAAGTAGATAAGGCGCCCATGAAAGCACGGAGTCAATGGGCGATGTAAAGGGATCACCCAGAGCTACTGACTGGAAGTTGCTCTCGATCTCACCTCGTTGTATAGCATAGTACAGCTCCAGAGCAAACTCAGGTGCCATTTTACCTCCATAACTCTCACAGAAAATGTGCAAAGGAGTTTTCTTAAACTCCGGGTGAAGCGTATAGAAGCCCTTCATGAACTCTACCAAATCCAATGCGATCTGCTTGTTATTGGTGGTGTAATAAGAGGAGCCATCAACATAACTGAAGCCAGAGCCCACAGGGTTGTCAATGAATATAACATTCATATCCTTCACCCAGGTCCAGTCACGATAGCTGCCGTCCAGCTGCAAGGGTCCTAGCTCCTCGAAGTTGCCATAGCCCGTGGATGAAGCACCCGGTCCACCTTGCAGCCAAATGGCCAATGGCCGATCATTATAGCTGCTTACATTCGCTGTGGTGTAGTAGAGCCAGTAGAACATGTGTGCGCCCTCGCGAACATCCACAAAACCCCAATCCTGTTCGCCCGGACCGTAGCCCACGCGGGCTACAAAGAGAAAAAATTAAAACCAAATATGTCAGGGAGTGATCAACTTGCACCAACAAGAAAAGCAAAACTCTCCAGCTTTAATTGACAGCTATCTTCAAAGACGTATGTAGTATGTACATATATCCAACAATTGATTTCTACTTCGCCTATCCCTACGTCTCGCTCGGCATATTAAGTAGGTTCATTTGCCTAAGCACAGTTGGAAGTCTGCCAATTTGGGGTCGCGCTGTTATAGTTCTATTTACCGTTGACGGCGACAGAGTTGAAGAGTGCTAGAAGCACAGCAAAGCTGATGAAGTTCCCATTCATTTCACCGAACAGTTCGTACTGTGACTGATCGTAGGCAAATCCACACACAGTGATTGCGTGTGTCTGACAAGTGATGGGTTAAGCGTCGCCTTTTATTTATTTATGGCTGATGTTTTCTAAAATACTTACCTTATCACTTACATTCATAAATTTAGTCGAAGTCAATAAGTTAGTTACTTAATGCACACTTACGTATGCGTTTCTCTCTTATCGCAGATTTGTTTCAATGGGATTTTCAGTTTTCAATTAACTTTATTTGCTGTTATTCACAGTACTTATAACTCTATCCAAACCCTGTGAACTCACGCAGGATATGGCCCATGGCGGCGGGATTGTCGGCAGGTGCCATATGCCCAGATCTATTTATCCAATACATGGTGAAGTTGCCTCCCGACTTCTGGTAGCCCTCCAAAACGCGATCCACACTGATTGCAACTCGTGGAGCAGAGAGATACTCCTCCCTTCTGCTCCAGTCTAGCTTGTCTATCCAGTTAACTGTGCCAGCCGTGGCACAGATCAGATCCAAACCACCCGAGAAGACGCCCACTTTTAAGGGCGTGTTGTCCAGCAGTTCATTAACTGTATGTAAAATATTATTAATTTATTATTATTTTCTAGTAAGAGCAGTTATATCTTACCTATGTGTATAACTGGCTTCATGAAATCAGTTTTATGAATGTCAAAGGTGGTGCTACTCTGTGAGCCCCATTTGATATTTGGTGGTATGCCGAGAGTTTCAGCTACAGGTCCGCGCATAAGATTCTCTAACATCTCATCACGATCTTCATCGATGTCGTACTTCACCATGGTTCGATACATGCGATCTGTATGTGGAATTTATTTTAGTCAACTCTACGTTATAGCTTTTTGGTTACTCACCTGAGGGCGTCTGTAACATCTGCCGTTGATAGCGATCACCTCGTGTCTTCTTCAGCACATTATAGAAATCAACGCCTTTTGAGGCCTTCATCACCTCCCATTGAGTATTGCCCCACTGTGCAGTAGATTGTATCCAACGCTCGTTGGCCACCAGTTCGGCAGTGAAATTGGCAGCCTCCATGATGGCATTATAGCCATCATGGTCAACGATGCCCATTTCAAGCAAAAGTGGACCCCATTCCAGCACCGAGTCAATGGGCGACGTCCAGGGATCACCTAGAGCCACAGACATCAAATTGCTCTTAATCTCTCCTCGTTGCTTCGCATAGTAAAGTTCTAGAGCAAACTCGGGAGCCATTTTTCCGCCGTAGCTTTCGCAGAATATATGCAGAGGAACAGTCTCAAATTCCGGATGCAAGGTATAGAAAGCCTTCATTAGTTCAACCAGATCCAACGCTATTTCTTTGTTCGTTGCAGTATAGTGAGCCGTGTTATCCACATAACTAAATCCACTGCCCACAGGATTGTCAATGAAAAGCACATTCATATCCTTTACCCATGTCCACTCTCGATAGTCGCCATATAAGTCAACTGGACCCAACTCCTCAAAGTTGCCATAGCCTGTGGATGAGGCACCTGGGCCACCTTGCAACCAAATGGCCAAGGGCCGATCGGTATATTTGCTGACATTAGCTGTGGTGTAGTAGAGCCAATAGAACATATGGGCACCAGGACGTACATCCACATAGCCCCAATCCTGTTCGCCGGGTCCATATCCAGGCTTTCCTAAAATATTAGTTGTGAGCCAGATTTGTTATATATGACTTATCATTAAAACTTACCGTGAGCCAATATTGCGTAGCACAACAAAAATATTGCTAACATTGGAATTGCAGACCCCATCATCCGTTGCAGCCGACAGCTCGCGGTGCTTTAACTAGCGTAAGCTCATTGGAGTCTATTATAATGGAATGGCTTATCAGGAATGTCAATATCAGGCAATCTTGATAAACTTTAATTTAGTACTGCGATCTTATGCGCGCTACTGTCATCGCGCTACTGTAACTACAAATGGAAAACATAATTTGAAAAGAGTTAAATTAGAATGGGTAAAGTTTTAATAGACACATATGTAATCGAATATAATAATAATGGTAACAGTAATAATAGTAAAAATAGTTCAAAATTAGGATAATGAGAAATATAGAAAACTTGCGTACTGTTTAGCTTTATTTAAAATCTAAACTCAATCATTAACTAATCCGTTAAAAATAACTGTCAATTGGTAATGCAACTTAAAAATGTATTATCGATAAACACGACTTTAAACCAGCGAAAATAAACTATGTGGTAACACCACGGAATCAGCTGTTAATGCTGTGTGTTATATTTCTTTGTGTCTGGCAGCAGATGTGGGTGGACATTAATTAAATTATATTTTACAATACATAAACGACATGGCATCGGTTCGCATACCCAAGCAAAAGGTTATACTTTGCGGTGATTACGGCGTGGGGAAGAGCTCTTTATTCAGACGCTTCACCAACAATACGTTTATCACTGACACAGACCGCAAATCGACGCTGGGCCTAGATCACATTGACCGCGAATACAATGTGGGCGAAAAACAAATTAAGGTACGTCTTATTGTGTATTGGTATATCAAAACACTGATTTCAATAATATGTTTGGCAGCTGCAATTGTGGGACACTGGCGGCATGGAGCGTGTGGCGTCTGTGACCTCATCCTATTACAAATTTGCAGAAGGTGCTATTCTGGTCTTTGCCTTGGATAATGCGGCGTCGTTTCATTCCTTGTCGCAGCATTTGCTAGATATAGTCACATATGCAGAGAATGCTAAAATCTTTATATGCGGAAATAAGTGCGATCTCGAAGGCCGGGAGCCAGAGGTAAGCGATGAGGAAGTCGAAGCTTTTTGTGAACAGTGCCACAGCCTTATTAGTGCAACCTATAAGACATCCTGTCGCACGGGCAAGGGTATTGAGGAAATGTTCCAGGACATCTCACGTCAACTGGTGCAGGCCAATCGTTCCAAAATGGAGCTACAGGCACTCGAACGACAAAGCTTTCATGTAGACAAAATAAACCAGGCTGAGATTATCGAGGATAGCTCCTCCTGCAGTTGCTAGCAGTTGGGAAACATTGAGTTTGGCTAATTCGTTGGCACTTAACGCTGAACTCAATGCATTTTGAATTATTTATTTTATTTATTATTACCAAATAATTGATTAGTTTTATTATTATTTGTAAATATTCACGGCGAATTTAATGCTAAAACGTCCTAAAATGATATATTTATATATATGTATATTCAATATTATATAATATAATTATTATATATGTGCCCAGACACAAAAGCCAACAATTTATTCTTTAAATATATTTAACATTCATATGTATATGAATAAGGGGCATAAGTCATAGTAAATTAAGCTTTGTAGTTTAGTGTTTAAAGTATCCTCAATATACATAACTAACACATAATTGAAACTAATAATAAATAAACAATTAACTCAACAAGGAATGCGCTGTATTCTTAGCTGTCAAACTATGATGTGGCCGCTGTGGAGCTGGGTGCAAATGTTAAGTAAAGGCTCACTCCAACAGCAACCACAAAGCAAACACCAACGCCATAGAGGACGACCTTTTCGCGCAGTGCGCGCAGCATCATTGAATTAAGGGTGCGGGACGCACGTCCTAAATCGGCATTCGTTTCCCTTAGACGAGCGCGTGCGCCTTGCAAAGTCTCCCGCTGATGATGTAAATCTACCAAGATATATAAAAGTATTACAAAACATTTTAATGAAAGCCAAAGCAAGTATAAATACCATTTAGAACTTGTGCGCCAAGGGCTTCCGTTTCAACAGCAACGCGATAGCCCTCATTTAGTCGATTGCCGGTGCGTTCAATGCGTTCGGAGTTTTCGAGCAATCGTTGCCGCTGATCATTGCTGATGGCTACATCCTCATAGTAGTCACCGCCACCAGCCAAATCGAGTGTTGTGAAACTATTTGCTTGCGATCGTAATCTATCTTTCGTTTGTTTGTACTCTCCTTGCAGGCGCTTCAGCTCCGCCTGAGCGACTTGGATTTTACCATTGAAGGTGCTGCGCTGCAATGGATTCAGTTCGCGCACCTCCAGACCCATTTGCTCAAGCAGCTCTTGTGCTTCGGACAGGCTAGCATCGATTTTGATGCACAATTCATTGCGTTCAGCTGCGAATGGGGGGTTAATCAAACTGTTCGTAAAATATGTTTGAGTTGCACTCACTTGCGTTCTGCTGCAGACGACCAATATGTGCAGTTATTTCAGCGATTAGCGCTGCATATTGCTGTTCGTATTGCTCAAGAAGCGACATTTGTTATTTATTTAAATTACAATTAGTTTTCTGTTGATTTGCAAATATCTGCTCTAATACTTGCTGCTTTTGTTTTGTTTATCATTTCAGTCACCAAATGCCATTCAGAACGAACCAAAACAGTGTTGTAAAATGTAAACATGGGCGTTGCCAGACCTACTCAACCAAACGTGCTTAACGCCTCTTTTTCGAATAAAAATACGAGTTTTCTTAAATAAATTATTAATAGTTTTTATTTCAATCTAATCAAATATCATTTGTTCGCCACAGTATCTGTCTGCTCAAATATGTATTACTTAAATCAAGTTGTGTGGAAAGACAAATTAATAATACTATTTCATTAATTAACTACTTTATGAATATGTATGTACACTGTTCATCACAATTCTGTTATTTCTTGTATTTTGTGTTTCGTCTATTTTGAGCAGATTTTAACCCTCTATAAGCGTGGCCTTGTCACCCTTGCGCAGCACCAACTCTAGCTGCGACAACAGACCAATGGCACGGAAATTTTCCTTGAAGAGCACAAAATCCTCTAGAGGCTTTAGGTACTCCAATGCTTGAGTATAGCTATCCAGTTCCTTGAGCACATTGACCAAGGAGCTTGAATCCGGCTCTGGCGTGTTGTGCCCGTTTGTTTGACTGCCAGCACTGCCGCTCGACTTCTTTGGCGAGGCTGGCGCGGAGGCAGTTGCGGGTGGACTGTTGTTGCCTTTGATGGAACGCACAGGTGTCGACTTTCCACTGTGGCAATCAGCCAGAGTTTTGGGTGCATTCTCCTTGCTGCTAGCGCTGTCGCGTCCGCCGTTGTTGTTCTGCTCCTTGGGACTGGGAGTGTGCTGATCCAGCTGTGTGGTGGCTGTGGATTCGGCCAGAGGCAGTGATAATGGCGATCCGCGTGCGGTTACCGAAGCATTGATTTCTTGTACTTCATCATCGGCTGGGGATTCCAGCTTGGGACGCTTGGCCAGCTGAACTGGCCGGAATGGACTGACGCGCTGTTGCGATTGATTTGGTGGCAATTGTGGTTGGAAAGGTTCGCGCGATGGGAGCCCGGCGCCCGGTGGTGGTGGCACCACATGTGGTGGTGGGAACTGTGCCTGCAACTGTTGCTGCTGCATTTGCTGCTGTAGCTGCTGCTGATGTCGTTCAAAGTAATAGTCATTAAAGCTGAAGCCAGGATGCGGATGTGGATGACCGTGCGGATGGCCAGGGAAGGGCGGCCAGGCTTGATTCATTTGCTGCTGCTGCTGATGTTGTTGCTGCTGCTGTTGCTGGAGGTGCTGTTGCTGAAGTGCGTAATGCTGCTGTTGTTGTTGTTCTTGGTAGCTCTGTTCCTTGTTGTCCATGCTGTCCTCGTCCTCCTCATATTCGCCGTACTGTTGCATATAATTCATGTACTGCTCTGGCATCTCCTCAAGCTTGGCCACACGCTCCGCACTGGCTGGCGGAAACAAATGCTGCAAATCCTGGACAATGTCCGGTATCCACAACGACGTGCCCATCGGCTTTAACTGATTGGTAGCCAGTTTCTGGGCAAAGCCCTGCAGATGTGTCTCACGAAAGCGATTCAGCCATCTATTGTCTGCTATAAAGGATGTGCTGCCAATCACCTGGCGCGCATTTTCCGCTTTGTCCTTGATCATGCCATGGGTTATGCTACCTCTCAACTGTGGATTGATATTGGCCCGCACAAGCCATTCGTAGACGACGGCATTGATGTAAGCGCATTTGCGACTGCGTTCGATCTCCTCCACCATGGCCTGCTGCTCCACAGCCTCCAAATTCGAGGGCACCTCCAAACGCAAAGTGGGCAAGGCATTCGACTGCAGTCGCCGCCCGCCTAGCACACTGGGATCAAAGTGTAAGGCGCACACAACGGGCTTCTTGAATGGAATGATGCGGCGCAGCGAGGCGTGACACGCCTCCTTCCACAACTTGTGAAATGGATTGTCAGGCCGTGGAAATGCAAAGAACTGCATGCTGGGATGCTGTCGCGAATTCGACAAGCATCCAATGATGCAGCATCGCCGTATAGTCGGCATGGTAACTGGTATACTGTTTACGCCCCGAATTGTTAATGAATTTTGTTGGCGTTGCAAATAAATGCCCGCCAATACCAATCAGAACATAAAAATATAAACAAGAAGCTGCAAAGAGAAGAAAAACTCAAAGTTATTAGCTTAATTATTTAAATGAAATAAATATCTTCATTTCTAATTCACAAATAAGCTGCTTTATACTATTTCTATAATATCTTCTATTTTCCTTTACTGACATTATTTTCTACTGTCATTCGTTTTGCTTTGAATTTCGCCGCATTTCAAACACCCAGTCTGGCAACTCTGGAGACACGGTTAATAAGTCGGTTAGAAAGTGCGCAATGTAATATTTTTGAATAAATATTGAAATTAATATATTTTAGGAAAAACACACATACAGTTGATATATATCTAATATATCTAATGCTAATATTTAAGCACATTGGGTACGTATGCTCTGCACATTGCGGTTAAGCAGCTTCAAAAAGTGCAATCAACCTTAAGCTTAGAAATTGCCAAGCAACCCTTCAGAAAGTTTAAAAATAAGAAAAACAATTTCAAAGAAAGTTCAATAAAAGTTTTTGTGCTTAATCAACATCAAAAACTAAGAAAGTTTTGTTGCAGCCAAACTCCTTAAAGCCATGCCTTAAGGGGGAAGTACTTTTCTCGAGGTGAAGACAAACTCTTATATACCAAAATTGTAAAATAAAATTTGATTTCAACTTCTTTTGAAATACGAATCAATACTATTTACACAAAAGGACAGAAACTACCACGAAATAATATTGAAACCTATGAACAAACCACATTTTTTGGGGGTTAAACACATGACGCATTATATTTTTAGACACGCATATATCTACAATATGGATTGTATAATCCATTTATATTTATAATAGCTTCAACCTCGGGTTTTTGGAAAAATACCATCTGCACACACACACAGATATGAACATACACTCACATACACACACACACCAATGCCTGTGTATGAATGCCTTTAGTTATGTAGGTACTTCAGAAAGTTTGAATATATATAAGAGCAGTACGATGAGCGTGATGCCCGCTATAAGTTACAGATACAAGCGCACCATAAAAACATCTCTCTCACACGCATACACACACACACACACACACACACGCATGCACATTTAAGAGCGTTGATAAATTTGAAGCGCTGCTGAGGCAACGATGCGTACGCCTTCAGAAATCGATACGTTTTCCAGTCCCAAGTCACAGCCCCCAAAACCAGAACCAGTCGTACGTCGAACGCTCCATTATGGGAGCACCCATGCGCCCATACCCATATCGGCAGAGCTGACACACACAGACACAGCCACACATACAGATACAGATACACTCACATACACATACAAATATGAAGATAGCTGCTGTTGCTGCTGCTAGCTCTGCTCTGCTCTAGCAACAGCAGTACTTGACTAAAGTGAACGACTTGGTCGAGCCTCCGCCTTCGCCTCCTCCTTCTTAAGATTGATGGTAATACTCTGCTGAGTCAGATACATAGCTGCGACGCCACCTGCCTGAATCAGAGGAGCCGGTATTTTCGATTACTAAGATGACTTAATACATCAAGCAATGTTCGTGCTCGCTTGAAGATTTTCTACTAGAAACCGTTTTCCGTTCTCCGTTGCCTCCGCCCGCACAAGTGGTTGCTTGGGTTGGATTTACGGAATTGGGTTTTATCTTTCAGCTCAACTGCTGCTGGTAGCAGTCAGCTAGCTTAGGGGTAGTTCACTGTCGCAGCTGTTGGCGAAAACTTTTTGTGTGCCGGAAACTTAGTTGGCAAGCAAAAGTTTCATAGCCCAAAAACCCTTCCACTGAGCATCTTCAAGATATTTCTACACAACCCGTCGCGCACCTTGACACAAAACGAACAAAACGATTCGGTCTTCGTCTATGCTTCGTATTCCAAACACAAACACACATACACACATACACACACAAAAGACAGTCGGAGACACACGCTCGCACACATACATATACATATACATATACATTTACTTGTAGTCGAGTGCACTACACCATCAATTCCAATTCAAATCTCCCCTGACTGACTTGCTTTATAAATGGTTTTATATTTCCTTTTATGTCGTCGCTGAGCTATATACACTGCCCGAGCGTTCGAGCGTTCGAGCTGTGGTTGTGGATGTTTTTCTGCTATACGAATACATATTGCTCTGCCCCTACTCTGCCTTTGCCTTTGCCTTAGCTCTGTTCTGCTTTAGCCTGAGCTCAGTTCAGCTCATCTCATCTCTTTGCTCCCTATGTCTTTGCTTCTGGTGCTGCTGCTGATGCTTCGCCCTGCTCGCCTTTCTTTCCCTTATATCGATTGGCACTTTATCTTAATCGCCTTGAGACATCGTCCCTGTTCCGCGCCCTAAATCCTCCTCCTCACACACCCTGAATAATGGTTGCCTACAACTTGCTAAGGTTGTCGGCTTTAGCTGTAAGGTTGCTTTGGGGATTCGTGAAATTTCGTGCATCGTCATCATAATCATCATCATCATCAACATCATTATAATCGTTGTCGTCATCGTCGTGAGCCTTTAGCTACGGCTACGTCTACAGTTCTCTCGTCGAGTGCCCTTTTGTTGCTACGTATCTTTTGTATCTCGATATCTCTCTATCTTTGTATAACCCAGCTATTGCTTTTAATTCCGTCAGGCGCTTTACCTACTGCCCGTTCTTGCCTTTTATGCTTCAAATATTCGTAGCATTAACATTCCAATTCCAAATTCAGTTTCAGATTTCCGAGTCTCTGTGTATAGTTAGTGTATGTGTGTGTTTGTGTTTTTTTCTGTTTTCATATCTTTTCATTTTGTCAGGTAATTTTTTCTTTTTAGATTGATTTTCGTCATGCTTAGGTAGATGTACAAATATATGTGTATAATTGTACATATGTATTTATACGTATAGAGAATTTATGTCGTATGTGTTAGTCGTGATAGTTCAAGGTGACTTCGAATTGACCTTTTATATATTTTGTTTGGCCATATATATAGTTATGTAGATATAGTAGAGGATATATTAAAGATTATAATTAGAAATAGAGTTATTATATTAAAAGATTATCTTTTGATAGCCGATGTAATATGTTAATCCAGTATATACATGATTTACTTTTATGGCTGTGATTAGAGTTTATTTATGTATCCATTAAGGTTTTTTTGTATAACTCAACTTAAGCTCTAATATACATATATGAATATATTTATCTGAGCTGTTAACTTGTATCCATAAAGCTATCTTGTAAAGGTCTCTATTTACGCTATTAACGCTTCAGTTTCCAATTGCATATGATGCTTATCAGCTGCTGGTAGCCCAGTGTCAATGTCCTGTTATCACTGCTACGGTACTTCCTCACACAACACCGAAAAGCCAGCACGCCAACATGGAAACAGACGCGAAAAACGAAAGCGTGATAAAAACATACAAAAACAAAAACGAGAAATAAACAAGAATAAAAACTAAAGCAAAATAAAAACAAAAACAAACGTAAACAATCAACGGCCCAAAGACCAAAACACATTCGCAGTCGACGTCGCTGCCGCCGCGCGGTCTAACTGTATGCAAACAAAAACAAACGCGACCCGCAAACATTTTTAAATAGCGGGACAGGCTGGCAAACACTTGCTGCTGTGCCGCAGCTGTCGCCGCGTGTGGCATGCAAATGCCGATGCTGAAGCCGATGGCGACGACGATGCCGATGGCAGCGGCGTTAGCGACGCGGCGCTGCGCCGCTTTTTTAATTGCACACAACAACAAGAACAATAGCAACGGTAGCAGCAGAAATGACAACAGAGAAGCCGTCGTAGCAGAGGCTGGGCTGAGGCAGAATCTCAAGACCCCGTTTGTTTACATCGCCACACACACGTTCACCCACACATGCATACACACAGTTGCACATTATACATTCGCACAGTGGTACTCACTTAAGGAGCGTGTGCTGTGTCGAGCACAAACATTCAATTCTTGAATGAAACTTTGCACGATTATCGTTGCCGTTTATAGTCTGTACATTTATTTATATATTCGTACATATATATTTATTTATATATGTATATATAATAATCGGTCTGAAGCCAGCCCGAAAATCAAATCAAATCGTATCGTATCGAATGAATCAAAAAACGCGCCAGGCTAACAAGAAGCGCGTTTGGTCGCGCTGTGAGAACCGCTTCGGTCGAACGTTCAGCACAAAGTGAAATATACGAAACTAGCGACAACATCGCCAAGCGACTCGACGACCGACCCGACCGACTCGTTTTTCCCATCTATAGGAAATATTTAATCCCAAACAAGCCATGCCAAACCAAACCAAAACCAACCGAGCAAGCAGCAAACCAGGCGATGTGCTAAGCAATGGAAAGGGCAGTGCAAGGCATGGCAGCGCGGGGCGAGGGGCAAGGCAGCCGGCAAGGACGGGCAGAATATCTTGCGAAGTCGACGTCGCAGTCGGCGCCTGGCGTGCAGAGCAAATGTGCAGCAGCAGAGGCGAAATGTTTGCCTGTCTGTCTGCTCGTCTGCTTGGTCGTCTGTTCGTTTGTCATTCAGTCAGTTCGTCCGTTCGCCAGTTCGTCAGTTCGTCGGGCGGCAATAGCAAAAACCCGAAGTTCATCCGATGTTTGGGGTGTTTTTGCCTCTGCTCTGTTGGGCCCTTTGGTGGTACGCTAAGACTTTTTATTTAGGTGGTTAGAGGGCACTGGAGCGGTTGTTGTGGTTGTGGCTGGGGGCTGGGGCTGCTGGTCTCGGCTATTCGTGCTACCCGGGTTCGGGACTTTATGTGCGTCGTCTATAACGAAGGCGCCGAGACGTAATACCCGTATGTAGAGAAAATTTCTCTATTTTAATGATATAGGGTGTGTTCGTCTATCTATGTATATACACATATATCTTTAACTGTATATACATATATTTGTATTTTTTATTATACATATGCCTTATGCTCTGTATATGTATATATCGTAAGTATATTTTATGTATGATATAATTTTTATAGACATAATTTGGCTTCTTGGATATTATTCAAGCATTTTCTTCGCGTGTACTTTAAGCAGTAGCAAAATTTATTTAAACTCAACAGGGGATTATTGGATATACTTGCTTAGTCCACTTACCTATCTAATCGTTATTCAATCCACTGATCTCAGGTAACTCGAGCTTACTGCGCATGATCCATGCTTGCATAACTACCTTTGATTAGTGCTATAAGATTCTATTAAATACTATAAGCAGCTGCTTCCAGTAGATCTGATATAATTAGCACATCTTTTTGGTCCAACCAAATGGCAAATATAGTGCGAGAAATAATATTCATTTATATCTACACATATCTGTGTAGATATAGATACATATATATATATTTATTTTTTTGGTTCGGCATCAAGCCAAATTAAACAAGTTTCCGTATGATACGATTGCGAGTACTTCGTATTCATATGCTACCCACATTATGCGTCTTCAATCAATCGTGAGCCAAGAGCTACATTAGTATCTGTATCTGTATCTGTATCTGTAGCTGCTGCTTCGGTTCCCAGGTCATTATATTTTATACATATCCGTTAACGAAATGCCAAAGCAACTTCAGTGCGAGCTCTACATATATTTATATATATTTATATATATAAACAGAAAAATCCATTCTACGCCAACATCTTTTCCAATACACACACTCACACACACACACACACACATAAACGCATACAAATACTTATAACAAGCTCGTGCATACATGGAGCTATCTAAAAGATGCTGAGAAGTTGATACCACTGCGACGTGTGTATATCTGTAACTTAAAGTATTGCTCAGCTCAGCTGAGCTCTGCTCTGCCCGGGCAGCAACAGCAGTAGAAGCTATAATAACAACAATAACATCAACAACAACAAATATATACACTATAAACGTGTTGTAGTTAAACCCATTATCGTTGTTGGTTGTGGGTCGCCCAAAGCAATTTGATGGATTAGTTTTAATACGAGGAGTTGGAATAGTGAGAGAGCAATCGTAGTCGAAGTCGCAGTGGAAATGTAGCTGGTTAATGCAGTTTGGGTTCGGTTCAGTTCGGTTCAATTGAATTGGATTGGATTACGACCTGTTATGGTGGTTGAAAAATCTATATACACACGCATATATTATTTATGTTTATGTATATATGCATAGGTATATAGTGAAGCTTGGAAAATATTAGCTATTTTATATGTGTGCATAAATGCGAGCTAAAAGTATTAGCAAAGGTAGCCAAACCACACGCAGTATCCGCCACACAGTATCCAGCATCCAGCATAAAGCAATAGCAGAAGTGTGTGAGTGGGTGGTTGGCTAGGTGGTACGGTGGTTCGAGTTACGATTTAAGTTTCTAGAGTTGACGACGATGACTCGACATTAATATACATTATATTTTGTGCAGCTATCGACTGTCCGGCAAAAGTTTTCAAATGCTTTTGGGGTTGTCCTTTGGAGCTAGAAGCTAGGAGCTAAGGGCCGGTGGCAGGGGGCAGGCTTGAAGGGAGCCGTAAGCCCTTTGGCAACCTTTCCCAAAAAACGAGCTGTGGCAAACGAGCGAAGAAAATGACCTTTCCTTGTGCGTTTTGCACGAAAACCGAATGATTACGACTCGGATAAAACATACAGATGCAGAGCTACATATATAAATACATATATATATATTATATATATAGTTATCTCCCACCCATACACACACACAAACATACTCAGTCCTTGACAAAAGCTCATCTATTATGACCTTTTTCTACAGAGCGGGGATTTAGCCATAGAATTTATTATGGTCATGTATTATATTGAACTGAAATGCCCGCATACCGCTAACCCACCGAGCGCGTCCACAAAACAACATCTGAATGTCCTTAGTGCTCGTCCCTTTTCACAGATACGATATGCCAGAGAGGCACAGACGTAGACGTAGACATAGACATAGACATAGACATAGCCATAGCCATAGCCATAGCCATAGCAACCAGATAGTATTTTTCCATTACCTTTTTTGATTAGGTCCGGGTCTGCGAGTCGATGCTGCTGCTGCTGCTACAACTGCGGATGCTGCTGCCACTGCCGCTGCTGCTATTGTAACTGCCTCAGCAGAAGGTATCTCCGACTCGCCGACTCTCCGGCTCTCGACTCTCGTATCTCTACATCTCGTTCATTGTGTGCCCTATAATCTATATGCAGCTCACCCTATATATATATATATATATATATATTTGTGTGTATATATAAATATATATGTATGGGTGCGTATCTATTCTATTTGCAGTCTATAGGGACCTGAATTTTTCCTCGTAATTTCCTTTGTGCCATTCGCTTCTTCCTACGGTCGATGCCAGTGGCCTCGTTGGCTGCCACTTCACAGTGCTGTTGGCGTCGCTGCTGACGTCGCTGCCAGCGTCAGTTAGTAATCCCAATTCCCTCGTCTCCTATGTATACGAGTTTATTGCCATTTCCATATCTGGGCTTTATATCTCTCGTGTTGTATTCTCTGCCAGCCATTCGATTCGATTGGCTTAGCTGGAAAACTGGAACTGGAAAACTGAATTCCAGCTAACATAATAAGAGGAGTGAACGAAAACTCAAAGAACGTGTCGTATATGTGATCATTTAAAACCCGATCCAAAGATTAATGAATGATGCTGATCCTTTACTTAGACTTAGGCTATATACGACTGTCATATGCTCTACAATTACCAATAACTAAGAGATATGAAGTGCTTTATTGCCGTATATAGAATTAATGATTTGCTTATTCCAATTACGAGGGACTTTTTTAGGCTGTTGAATAAGAATATTGTTAACGATATCTACATGTAATGTAAAAACTTGCTATGAATGTTTATTTTGCGGTCATGAGATCATGTTTAATAGTAAGTTAGGCTATATTAAAGATAATTGGAATTAGAAATGGGAAAGAACATTAGGCCATCAATTAAAATAAATCAAGTTACTGTATACAGTTTATTTAAGATTAACCATCAATTGGCATAAATATAGTTATATACATATATCAAGAAAATAGTTTTTCTCTCTTTTTCTAGAGTTTTCCATGTCTAGTTGAAGCCAACTCAACTGTACCGTTTGAGAGCCACCTGAAGGCGACCCAAACGCCAAACACATAGCTCTAATAATACCTTTCGAAAAAGCTATGTGTGTGTTGCATGCAATATATATAAAAGTCGCTTGGCTTCCCTAAAACGTAGCTCACACCAAAATCGAACCCAAGTGAAATCCAATACATACAAATACCCAAAGACCATTTATATTTATAGCCAGCCCCCTCCGAAAAAGAGAGTCAGAACAACTGAACAACTGACTGTCGCACCGACTGTCGTCTTTGTGAGCACATTCCCCAATCCCCAAGCTCCAATCCCCAATCCACAATTCGCATACACATCCTCTCGACATCTTTGTACAATAAAGATAGATTAGCATCTATCGAAAGCTGTGCCAGCAGAACGAACGAGCGACCAACCGACCGACCGAATGAATCCGAATGAATGCGGGTCGCTCGGGCGCATGACTGAAAGCTGAAAACTGAACTCTGAAAACTGAAAGCAGCACCATCATCAGCAAAAGCAACAGCAACAGCAGCGGCAGCAGCAACATCATCATCAGCATTGAAGGAGAATGGCATGGCTGAGAGCCCCGATGCCTCCCCTAGAGTCTAAGCCAGTCAAGAACTGGCTGTGGTGGAGCTGATGCTCAAGTGCCATCATCGTCTGGCTCTGGGTCTCAATGATGCCTATGGAATTGAAGCAATGCCAACAACAACATGCTATATATGTATATAAATTATATATATAAGTTTATATTTGAGGAGCCCAAGAGGCTTACAACCCAAATACTTAAACAGCAACAACCGGAGCAGCTGCCGTCGATGTCTGCCCATGTCGAGGCTACAGAGAATCTTAAACTCTACCTCAGACTCAGTCTCAGTCTTCGTCTCTGCCTCTGTCTCGATGTCAGGCGAAGTCTAAGTTTCAGACGAAGACTCGTTTCCACTCACCACCACTGCCTCCAGCCTCTCATTTTCCCATTCTGTATGTATATCTCTGTATCTATATCTATAAAACTACGAGTATGACACTCGGCTCTATTCGTATTCGTATTCGTATTCATAGACTCTTGCACGATAACCTCCCTGCTCTGCTCTGCTCTGCTGTGCTCTGTACTCTGCGCTCTGCGCTGACACATGGCAACGGGGTTCGACGGTTCGGATTTACTGTTTTTGGCTCTATATGCGAGAGAGCTCGTTCATTTTTGGTATACAATGGCATCGATTATGGCTCGATTTCGAGTGCTGATATACTTTTCGATCACGAAGTCCGTTCGTTTAGTTCAATTCAGTTCAGTTGAGCCGAGAGCAGCGTCAAGAGATTTATGTTTATAGATGGGCTGCTGAATCGATATGATCTATACACACGCACACACTCACAGATACAGATACAGTCAGTGTACCAAATAAGTATATAAATAGCAGTCGAGGCATATACATATATACAATCTATTGAAAAGTCAATCAGATAACAATTGGAATGTTGGAGCTATGACTCAGCTTTATATATACGAAAAGTAAAAACCAGTCTACCTTTTTAAGTGATTTTTTGAACAAATTGAATTATAGTATATGAATCTCTTAGGCAATGATTTTGGGGAATTTATTGGTTGAGTGGTTTATCTATTTGAGAATTATGAATCAGAGATTATTTCATCAGAAGTGAATTTACAGATATCTGGTAAGGAAACAAATCTGAGAATTTAGTAGATTATTTGGTAAGATGTATGTAGGAATAATATTATATTGTGTTATAGAGATATATATCAATATACTTTTTTTTAGGAACCAATACATATTTATAAAAATCAAACCTGAGATTCATGTAACAAACTGACTAATGGTATATTAAAAAGATTATTAGAGTGTATTAAATCAGTTAAAAACTGGAATTTGAATATGAGTCAATTTACCATATTATAAATGAAAACCAGTTAAGGTTTCATTGTAAGTACTATGTCATGCAGGAAATGCCATAAAGTCTACGAATCGAAGAGTATTTTTCTATTTTTAATGACTCTGCATTTCATTGCTCTCGCTGATATTACTGTGAAATCGCCTTAGCTTAAGTCTTATTTTACAATCCTATCAGTGTAACCCTTAACAGCGGTGCCCACCCTTGCATACAGGTAGCTGCTCCACCCTTCACATGTTTTTTACATGTATGTATATACTGTCCTGTCTATACGAAGTTTTATCCCCTTAAGTCCTTTCCATTTTGGCCTGCGGAGTTTTATGTCAAAACTTCGAACTGACTGGGGCTTCAATTTTTGTTCCAAGCAGTAACCTGAGTCGACTTCAGTTGTCGTTGTCGTTTTTGCATTGATGTTGCTTCTTCTGTTCCGCCTCGTATTCATCACCTTGCTTTCCCGTTCTTCTCCTCCACCCTCCTCCCTCCACCAATCATTCGCAAGGTTCCTGCGTTGCACCTACAACCAACACTAGTGGGTTTTCTATAGCTACATTCTCTATACTCTTAACACGTATAGTCCGCTCCGTTCGTTGGTTGACGTCTGACGTCGGTTCGGAAATCCTTGAAATGAAAGTCCTGATGGCTGAAGAGGGTTGCAAGCAAAAGCGAAAAACGAAACTTTCACTCAACGGAGTGCGATGAAGGCATCCTCTGTGCAATGCTCCTAGCTATATGGATGGTTGTGTAATCGTAGCTCCATCTATGTAAGCATAGCTGTATCTCTGTGTGCTTGGCTGAGTGTGTGTTTGTGTGTGTGTGTGTGTGAGTGTCTCTGTCCCTCGCCGGGCTGCTGGGCTATCGGATATACACACCCCACTGTCCGCTGCCTGGCGGGTTATTCTAGCCATCTGAAATTGATGTAGCACCTACAGCGCTGCGCTCCACGCACGTTCAATGCTCGCTCGCCCGCCAAATCAACTTACCCAGCCAAGCCAAGACCTGCGGCACATCTCGCCCGGTCCCCAACAGCCCCGCCCCATGCTACTGCAGGTCATTTTCAGCTCCCATCTACAAATGGCCAGGACGCGTAAAGTTTTACAGGATGAACGTAAAGTTTAAGCGCTGATTATATGTTTCGTACGTACGTAAAGGGCCAAACGGTTTATGTAACCCGAGCAGCATGTGCATTGCACCTCGGTGAATGAATGTGGCAGAGGGCCACGTGACGAGATACTCGAGTAGCTATAATCTGGCTGGTCTATATAATACATATATTAGAAATGTATATGTGTATTTCGATAGAAATCTATACATATATATGCAAACGACTTCCCTTATGAACTTATGCTTGATTAATAGAAATTCGTATACAGGGCGCTCCATTCATCTAGAATGTTAGATATAAGACACACATCACTGGTTTTAAATAATTTGACCTTCGCTGAGCTAAAGCCATTAAAGAGACTATTAATCAATCGAATATAGATGTTATATGACTTTTAAAGTCAACCAGAAACCAGATTTGATGAGAATTAGAACGCAACTATAAAGCCAGCTGCCAAAATACTATAAACAGGTTATGAACCCAACCGGTTGGAACCTAAAATATGACTTTTCCATTTACTTTAATAACGTTTTAGAAAGAAGAATTTACGAGCGCAGTCTAAGAAACATTTGAGTTAGAAAACAAAGAAAATTTATTTTAATTAGGGATTCAGGCTTCCCTCTTACATCCCTCTTTACCTTTTGTAACAATATTATATTTAGAATATAGGCCAATTCGTCACGTTCCAAGTTTTAACGAGCATAGCTCTTAATACACTGTAAATTACTTATCATACTTATATATATACATACTATATATTTCTATTTTATATAATTATGCCAAGATTATCATTTTTGGTTCAAGTTTCAGTTAAGGCTTCCATTTCTATTTTACATTCTGTGGCTGCTTGACCGCCCCCTCGAAAATCTTTTCGAGCTGAGTGAGGAGCCCAATGGCGCGATAGTTCTCCTCCAACAGCGCAAACTCCTCCAGTGGCTTCAGCAGACGCAGTGCATCCTTGTAGTTATCCACACGACGTGGCAATGCATCAGCGCTGTCTTCGGAATAGTGATCCGGGCTGCGCGCTACACCGGGATTCAAGGATTCAATCTTTTGTATCTTTAGAGGTAGACTTGGTATGGAATCTTCTGCAGCTGGGCGCTTGAGGTCAGGCTTGTCTGGCTCCTCATCATCATCATTAATTTCGATCAGTTCAGGCGGCTCAACAATCGCCACACAGTCATCGTCTTCCTCGACTACTGTATTTGCTTCATTGGCTGGCGTCGTCGGCTTCTCCTCCGCCAGTGGCACATGCTGTAAGCGAGCTGACTCTGGTTCCTTAGGTGTCAGCGTGATGTTGCCCATCGATTGGTCACGCTGCTCATGCCTGCCACAGTAGCTGACTATGTCACGCAAGTCAAGGGAGAGGGGCACACGTCGTAGCATCATGCCGTAGTGAATGCCCTGAGAGAAGCTGAAGTTGTAGTGGCTCTTGAAGTGATTGAACCACGTGCGATCCGGAAAGAAGTTATCGATCTTGAGTATATCGCGCAAATTGATCGCCACCTCGCGCAGATGATCCACATCGAGTCGTCCCTTGTTCTTGTGATGCAATTGCGAGCGCGAAATGTACTCGAACAGCGCCTTCTCTAAAAAATTAATTTTGCGCTTGCGTCGCAACTGCAGCTCATCCAATGTGGCCTGGTTCTGAGTGGACGCTGCAACCAGAGTCTTGGTGCGATACAAGGAACGAATGTCCACGAGCTTTCGCGGTATCTGCAAAGCCTCACGATCAATTGTGGCTGGAACTTTTGCCTGCAGTGGCGTGGCCGCCGGCTGAATGCTGACGGCCGAAACATGAGCGGGCGCAGGTAAATCTGGCAACTTGCTGCTGTCCGTGGATATATTCTTGCCACAGTATGTCATTATATCTCGCAGATCCAGCGAACGAGGTGGCTTGCGTGTCAGGATAATCTGACGATTGGAGAGCGTGATGTTGTAAGCCGCCTTGAAGTGATTGATCCAGGACTTCGGGGTGAGAGAGTAGAGATTAGCTTAATGAAGTTCATCCGCTATCGTTCCAGAACTCACCTTATTGGGCACAAAGTTATCAATGCCCATCAGAGTCTGGAAATCTAAAGCCTTGGTGCGTATTAGCTCCTCGTTGATATCCACGTGCAGGTAGAACTGGACGCGTTGTATGTACTCATATAGGCAATGGCCAAGAAAATTGATTTTGCGCCTGCGCAGCTCCTCGAACTTGGGATTCGGTTGCTTGTTGTTGTTGTGCCGTGTCGCCTCATAGAACTCCATAATGGGCTCTCGATTGGAGATAATGCTCTTGATCTGCTCCCAGCTACAGTTGAAATTCTTGGCTAGCTTGCTGTACATGGGCATAATATCATATTGACGTATGACCTCTACACGCTCCTCTAGGGTCAAGACATTGCGTATCCGCTGGGAACCAGCTCCAACTGAACTGGCATCGTCCTGAAAACATAACATGTTAATTATAGATGTTAATGATAGACTCGAAACCACGTAACATCTCACATTAACTTAAATACGAATGTGTCTTTGTTTTCGCTTGAACTTAGATATAATGCAAGCCTCTTCCAGTTTAACCTGATCAGCTAAATTTGTCTACTAGCTGCTCTAGTATGAAATTACCGCCTCACAAATTGATGAACTGTTTTCTGTTTTTGTACTTACGTCAGACATTTGCACTGTTCCGTACGCTCACGCACACAGCAACAGCTAACGGAAACTCTCATGCGCTCGCACTCTCACTCTCACTCTCCCGCTCACGATCTTCCTCTTGCTCTGGGTCGATCTCGGTTGCTCTGAGTCCCTCGCTCTTCTCTAACGCAATCGAGCGCACGCTGATATGGCAACGCCTCTGCACGAAATAAAAAAGCAATTCAATTTCGTTTATAGTTCAGTAATTGGCGTGCTTAACAAATTGCTCTTAGATAAGCCCTAGGCATACCTGGTTAAAATGAAATCTGCAGCAGGTTTTTAGGCACACAGCAACCATACAGTAAATAGCGTTCCGCTCACAACGTGTGGAGCGTAGCAGCAATTTGTTGCAACTGACGTGGTTTGCAATCTCTCTGAGACGGCTGGAAAATCAGGTTTGGCGAGTTCTATAAACTTGTTTACGGAGAGTAAGAGAGAGAGAGAGCTCGCTTTATGTTCTCTCGCTCTCATCCACTCTCTGTTGCTCTCTGTCGTGATCGTGAATGTGTGCCGTTATACGCACGTGCCTACCTCTCTCTCTCTCTGTGTGTGTGTGTGTGTATGTGTGCTTGCCTTTGTTGCTATTTTTAGTGGGCAAGCGAGCTACGAATGGGGGCGACAAAGAGCGCAAATCTGATTTTATTTAAACAAATGCATTAAAGTTATTTGATGTGTGCTTGCAAAAATGATTAAAGAAAGTGCGTAATCTAGATAATAATTGACTTTCATTTTATATTTAAGATAAATATCTGTAATAAATGCATGAAATGTTTAGTGATAAGTGAGTTATAAGTATTAAATACATGTTTATATGTATGTTTTTGTAAGATGCGATATTTTAGCTCCATCAATTCTTGATACGCTAATGGAGCACTGAGGTGAAACACAAGAATATTTTACAGCTTTGCAAATAAAAACTTTTGTAATTTTGCAGAAAATCATTTTATTGTTTCATTCAATTGTTACACATTTTCTTTTTAAATTTGATATTCAGTAAAAATAAGAGTTAATAGATTTAAAAAATAAAAAGTAAGGAAATATACTTCCCATTTTTTTCAGAAAATTATTTTGATTTAGTTTTTATAAAGTTATTAAAGCTTAAATCTACAACTCAACTTAAATATACGTATTTCATCAATTCACTGAAGTATACCTTAATGCCCTTTCATTGGCACCAATAAACATTTTATTGGTTTTGGCACATAACAAAATTAAAAATAAAAAGATGTATTCAATTACATTTTATGCATAAGCACTTAAAGTTAACTTTGAAGATGCTTTACCTAACAAAAGGTAAAATTGAAAAAAAAAAATTCAAATGATGTCTCTTATATTACTATTTATAAGCGAAAAGCTTTAAGGAAAATATTGTTGTATGAAAAAATATATGTATATGGATTAGTCGAGCTTATCAACTGGCTTCTTGTAGACGGCCCCCTTCTTGCGCATATATTGTTTAATGAAATCGTAGGACTTGTGCTTAACCGATTCAGTGCAGGCCAACGGACTGCCTGTCATGTCACAGTAGCGCATCTCCTTCGTGGTAATGTGGTGGCTCAGCTGCAAGAATACTCCATTAGATTTATTTTAGGATAATATAAACTATCACACTTACTCGCTTAATAAGGAACTTGTAATCTTCATCGCTCGTAATACGGCCCATCTGGCAATTCTCCTGGCGATAGGGACGCAAAAACTCGGCAACATGGCCGCTTATTTCGAAATGAAATTTTTCGCTGGCTTCTCGGTTAATTGTCAAACTATAATAATTCAAAGAGATTTTGAATATAGTGTATTAAAAAAAAATAATACCATTAATTACTTACTTCTTGCGCTTACTGTCCCGATGCTTTTTTTGGCTCTCTGTCAAAATTAGCTTGCGTTTCGCGCTTGGCAACGACTCAGTGGCTTCTGTGGAGCTGGTAGAACACGGCGACGATGCACGCGGTTGTCGACGACGGCTTTGTAACTCCGTCAATTCTTTATCACCATCAACAGTGACATCAGGCGGCGGTAAGCTACACGCACCCTCTGTGGCTCCTTCCTCATCGGAGGAGTACAGATATCCATGAATGGGCAGCGAGTCGGCTGACTCACCAGCTGGTTGTGGAATTGTATTTGTTTCATTGCGTGTGCGTCGATAAATTTCCTTGCGGCGGCGTATCTTTTCTTTGTTCTCCTTGTATTTACGTGATTCCTGTTGGTTATAGAGGCGATCCTCCTCTCGGCGTGGGCTTATCACACGTACAGAGACCAAGCGATTGCGTCGCATTTCTCGTCGTTCTCGTATCTTTACCTCAATGTATTGGGCCAAAGACTTGGCGCTCAAGCTGCCCACATAGTCGATGTCAATGTTAACCAGATCCGATGAATTGGCTGCCTCATCAGGCACCGAATCTTCTTCTGGTGAATCCTCTACCAGCTGTTGCAAACGCTGTTCAGCATTCGGTGGCTCCCACTGTGGAATACGATCACGCAGATTATAATAGTAGATATCTCCTTCGGGTGTCATGCTCCAGTGCCATGAGGGCGGCAACGGCTCTACTCCAGGTGGCAGCTTATACTCCACATCATCCATATGTTCCGGTGACGGTGGCTCAGCGGAATCGCCGCAACGTAATGGCGCAGGCACAGGTACATCCTCGCTGTTGAACCATTCATTGGTTTCCGTGTTATGGTAAAATGGTAGCAATTTTGGGTCCGTATTCAAATCTGCACCGAAGTATTCACAGCGCAGCTCATGCTCGCGAAAATCTTCGCTGCCCACACGTTTTTCTGCCTCATCTTGAGCCACCTGAAAGGAGATATAGAATTAAAAGTAAGTTTTTTACCTGCGCTCTTATGGTTCTCTTACCTTTTTCTCAAACAGCGATCGACGAAGCTCCTTGGATATAGTTCGGCGCGGATCAAACTCTGAACGTCGTCGACTCTCAGTCTTAATGCCGCTGCTGCTCTCCGATGAGCCTTGCCATTCCTTGGGCTGTGTGGTGATTGTGCAGATGGTATTGTTACCGCTCATTCTAGTTGGCGGCTTTGATTTCTCATAGCGGCTACTGGTGTCGCGCCTAAATCGATCTTGTCTATAACGATCGGTGCTTAGCACGGAAGAAGCACTGTTACTGTCTCCTAGAGCAGTGGGCTGGTGCTGTTGACGATCTGCCTCGCGTTCGTGCTCCTTCATCTGTTCGATGCGTTCGCGCTTGGGTATGCGGAATATTTCGGGCAGCCCATTCCATTTTTGTAGCAGAGCAGCAATACGTTGGCGCACTGACTCGTCCTCTTCCGATTGTGATTCAGTGGGCTCTGATGCTGCCTCCGCAGGTTCAGCCAACTGTTTACCCCATAGTTCCACACTCTGATAGACGCGACTGTCATTCAACATCGTCCTGTTGGGTATGGGCAGCGATTCGAGTGCCTCAAGCAACGCAAGACGCAGCTGCTTATCGTTGCCGCTCTCGCTGATCCAGGCATGCAGCAGGCGCAGCCCGTGATAGTCGAGGAAGAGACGACGACACGGAAGCTCACCACGCGTTAGCACGCCCAGCAGCTGGAGGCGACTCTGCAGCAGCTTGGCACGCACCATGCAACGCGATAGGCGCAATGTGTCGAGTTGATTCTTAAGCCCGCTACGACTGAGTAGGGTCAACTGTTCGAGCACGTCTGTATCTTCGAGCTGTTCCAGTTTACGCGTTGCAGACTTCTCACCTGCAACGCCGCCTGAAGGACGCAGCCAGCGTCCCGCCTTGTATTCACGATCCTTGGCCTTGGGTTGATCTTTGCGCTGTTTGCGTGTCGTTGGCAGCTTAAGTTGCTTTTTGGATTTACCTTTGAGCGCTTTGGTTTTCGGCTCCTGCTCTGGGCGCAGCTCTTCAACTATAGACTCGGGCTCGCTTTCGGTTTCCGAATCGAGCTGCTCGCCCTCGTCAGATTCCGGTTCGTTGCCAATCCAGCCACGACAATTGGCCGACTCACAATAGCATCGCTGGGCATCACGCCCATAGCGCTGATACTGATAATCGAATGTGATTTCCTCGCCAGGCATGATAGTTTTCACACTAAAGAAGCCAATGCGCAACTCTCCATTCACCGTCCACTTTTGTGTCTCTGCATTTGGATCGCAGCTGTGATTGATGTAGCGAGAGATATTGCCCTTTGTGGTGGCATCGATGATTGCCTCGCCACGCAGCGCCATGAAATAGTAGTGACGATTACGATCCTCCGAGTAAAGATGCTGGCGACGTTCGAACTCCTCACTATCAATCACCTCACCCACATACTCCATGATGAACTCCCCAGGCTCTATTTGCAGCTCGGCTGTGATACCGCAGCCCTTCTTCTCAGTGCGAAAGACGCGACAAGGCCAGCCCTGATGCTGCTGGAATCGCTTATTAGTGCAACGGTCACCATAAGAGCATAGTGGACCACACTCGATCATAAGCATGCGATTGATGCAGCCATCGCCGCAGCGCATACCCTGTCCCTCATCGTCGCCGGTGACATAGCAATCGCATTGCATTTCCGCATTCTCCTTGCTCACCTGACGTGCACAGCGATAGTAATTGTCCCGCAGAGTTTGGAATGTGTTTAGGCCCTCTTGACGCAGGAACTGCTCATTGATAGCATCAATGTGAGCAAGCTCGCTTAACTGTTGCTCCATGCTTATAGTGGACGTTTGGCTACTACTACCACGACCCAAACTCGCTTTGGCACCTTGTGGCTTCTGCTTGATGCGGTGCGAACGTCGCACACCCGCTGACAGATCATCTGTGCTGCCAGCTGGTGAGGGAGCTGGCGTGTTGACAGGAGTTTCCAGATTCGCCACACGCTGCGCTAACTCATCTTCAGTTGTCTCTTCTTGTGGCTGCTGATCTTGCTGTTGGTGCTGCTGTTCATCATCCACCTTGTAGTCGCGTTCAAGCAACTTAACACCATCCTCTATGAATTTGGCTATGTCATGCAGCGGATTGGATGCTTCTAGCTCGGAAGTGGGCGTCGGCAAGCTGCGGCTGGGCAAATCGCCAGCTTTTGTCGAGGAGCTGGAACTGGAATCCAGTGAATCTTGGCTAGTGGGTGGCTGCTTTGCCCTTGTTGCTTTACGTGTTGGCTTTTTTTGAGTTGACTTCTTTTTGTTGCTGTTGCTGCCACTTGCTTGCTTGTATTCTGACTCCGTATCTCGTTCTGGACTAACCGTTGACTTGAAGGGATGCACTGAGTTACGACGTTTGTTACTCAAAGGCATTTTCACGTCCTCGTGACGTTCCTCGGAAATGGTATTCCGACGGCTACTTTCCGTTGATATCTGCTTTTTCCCACGAGACTGAAGTGTGGAACGTTCCTGCAGCTGTTCGGTTAACTGCTTCTTACTGGCCAGTTTAGACTTCTTTCTGACCTTCTCTTCCTGACGCATCTTGGCTTGAGCTTTATCCAAGACCTTAAAGAGTGCGTCACACTCTACGAATGTAGCGTTGGACGATGAAGATTTTTCTAACTTGGGACTTTCATTTGTTTTCCTAGTCTCACTAGCAATAAGTTTTGCATTAACCAAATCTTCCTTGCTCTCTTCTGAAGAGGATTTCGTTAATTTGAACTTTGGAAGTGACTCAGCGGCATCAATGTTTGTTGCTGTGGTTTTTGAGGCAAGATCCGATTTTTCCTCTTCGGATTTATGTGCATCAGAGTTCTCTTGCATGTCTTGGCTTGGCTGATTCTTAATTTCTTCTTGCGCCGTTTCCATTTCCATTACAGGCTGTATTACTGGATTGGTATTTAAAAGTTTCTCCATTGTCATAGGAAGCTTTAACTCAATGCCCGTCGCTTTTGCTGCGCGCCTTAGAGATTCCAATTCGAAGTGAGTATTTGCAGTAGACGAGGTGGCCTCCATGAGTTTCATCTTTTCGGTGGGTTCTTTCATATTCGTTGGAGTTGTATTCTGCTTTAACTGCTCCGATGAAACATCGATCTTCTCCTGTATGACCTTCTTATCCGCGTTGAGTGCCTTTTGCAGTTCTTCCTTAACATCAACTTTATCATCGTTGTCTATTGTATGTGAAGAGCTCGTCATGTTGCCTTCTATTTGCAGCTCATTCTTAATCTTATCTTCGTTGTATATCATAGCTAAAGATTTTGGTAACGATACCTCTTTCACCACGTTGACTTCCATTCGTTCGTCGTTGACTTTAACCTTATCTTCGCTGTTTTTCATAGTAAATAATGATAGTTCCTGCTCCTTCTTTACTATCACTTGCAGCTCATTTTTAACTTCAGTATTCACACGTACCATTTTTAGTTCCTGCTGCTGTGACGAGTCTTCAATAGTTTCTAAATTCGACGCCTTTTTAGCAGTTTCAAATGACGACTTAACAACACTTTGTACTGCTGTCTCGTTTTTCATTAAACCTTTCATTAAACCTTGATTAGGTACTTCGTGGGGTACTTCAATATTTGAGTTATGTTCTGTTTCTGTATTTTGTTGCTTTTGTGGTTTCTCGTCTTTAGCTTCTTGCTCTACATCATCCCTTTCATCCTCGGTAAACCATAGTTCTGCCGGCTCACTAAGCACTTCGGCTAGGAGTTCTGATTCCTTATCATCAATATTATCCCCACCTGGCATTTCTTCTACAATACTGATATGCTGAGCCACATCTTTTTTTTCCTTATTCAGTTCGTTTTCTTTAGGAAAAATTATCTGAAAGTTACGAGTCTCCTCAGCTGTGTTATCGATCTGTGTATTTTCTGCTTCAGCGACTGTTTTAATTTCAGCTTCTGCTTCCAAGTTTGGCGTTTCAATATCCACAAAAATAATTTGTGAATCTGAATCCGCATCGGATGCCACGGATATAATGTCAGTCTCCATTACTTCAATAGTTTCTCCCATTTCATCGTTCTCCTCAGGCACTGCTTCAGCACTAGTTTCATCTTCAATGATTGAGAAACCCTTTAAAGACTCATCCGAGTCCGGCGACTCGCGCTTTGGGGAAAGAGCTTCTTTCTTGCGGCTTGGCAAGATTGTAGTGGAATTCACTTTCATTTTGGAGCAATCAACTTCTGTTGTATTATCTGTGAGCTGTGCTTTGCGCGGACGCCCACGTTTACGCAGCACCTGTTGTTGTTGTTGCTGCTGCTGCGTCTGCTGTTGCTGATTGGCAGTTGGCGTCTTATCACTGGTCACCTGGGCAACAATCAAGCTGGGCGTAGGCTTCGGCTTGGTAAACATGTCCAGTGGAAGCAATGGTGAAATTGTAGGCAATGGCGGCCGTGGTGTAAATAAGCGATTTACCTCAATTGCTGGCATTGCAACAGTAGAAGAGCTCGTTGCTAATTGGGTTGAGGATGCTGTTGTTGTTGGAGCATTGGAATCAATTCGAGCCTCTATTTGTATTTTGTGAGTTTTGCGACTCTTGTTGAGTACATCGAGCACATCGAACTTTACGATTTTCTTGCGCGTGCTTCGCCGACAATTTGTCGGCGATGTTGACGAAGTGCGCTCTTCGGCTGCCGACTCCATTTCTTCAATCAATTCAGACTCTTGCGCACTGACCTTGGGCGGTCGGCCAAGCCTTTTGCGTTGAGCCGGCTGCTTAGCACTTTCGTCTCCCTTTGATTTGTCCATTTTTTAAAGTTTGATATCAATCGAAATTCAATTATTGGCAGCTTTCATATGTGATAAATTCAACTTTCATTCCATTTACTTCCTTTTGAAATAAGAAAATCAACTAATTGACGCCCAATTCTAAAACGTTTTGCTATGCATACTCACATATTCGCAGAAATGTAAAATTTCAAGAATTTGTTTATAGAAGTGCTATATTGAGGTGACCGTTCATCGATAACAAAATGCTCTAAAAAATACCAAACGGACATGTTTGATTGTCAAAATAACAGCTGATATGCAAGTGCTTATATGCAAGTGGAAGAAAAGCAGCTGACAGCATTAACAGCTAATTCGAATTATAGTTCCTTCTATGAATATTAAAACAAAATATTTCTTTAAATACTTTATTTACATTTGATTAATTTTAGAATTTCTTGTTGTAAGACAATGCAACAAATGTACATCAGTTCTTAAATTAACTTAAGTTAAATAGCCTACACTTATATGCATAATACTAATGCTACAGTTCAAAGTCAGTATCATCCGCTGGGTTTGCAAATGCCTTTTCAGTATCACTCAAAAGTCCTATAGCTCGATAGTTTTCATTTAACATTGCATATTCCTGTAGAGCCTTTAGACATTGCATCGCATCGCTGAGATTGTTAATTAGAATAGTATTTGACATAGAAACATTGTCTGATATCTCTGTTTTTTCCTCTACCATATGTTCCGTCTCATTTACATATTCCGTTTCCTCAGCTACTTCAATTTTAAATATATGCTCCGCCTGTTCCGATTCCGTAAGTTCCTCACTCTCTAGATTCGTCTCTTCCAATATTGGAATATCATCTGTGGGTTCCGCATGCTCTACTTTAACGATTTGAGGAACAACGAGCTTTTGTGCCTTCTTAGTAATGCGCTTTCTCACATGATCTTTTAGGCTTATCATATCTCCATCATTGCTAGTGCGAATTTGCCTGACAGATCTTTGGCCTTTAACATGCACAATCTCTTTTTTAGCCGACATTTTTCGCTTCTAGAAAATATAAACATTTTTATTAAGGGTTTGTAAATCTTTTACTATACTTACAGATGGTTCAGAAACGCTTCCGTTCTGAGTGTCAAGTCCGGTTTCCTAAAATATGATTAATTTTAGAATCAATTTCTCAATAACTAACTTTCACTTACTTTTTGTTCATAATTATGGAATAGTTCGATGAGCTTCGAGTTTTGTGTTTGCTGTGGGGTTTGCTTCGGAACGAATTTCTTTAAATAAATATATATATAAATGATTAGAGTAAGGTAATAATAAGAAGCTATTGAGGTCCAATGCTTACCAGTCTCTTTAAAGATTCCTGTTTCTTCAACTTAGACCTATAATTCTGCAATATACTTTGTATTCTATGCTGTTCTTTTACCATATCACAGACCTTTTTTAAGTAAATATCACGCGATTTAATATTCGCTTCTGTTCTGATTAATTTCCGAAAATTTCCTATTTTTTCATTTGTGCTCTTCAAATGTTTTTCTAGTTTTGATATAACGGTTCGCAGTCCAATTATATCGCTGCGAGGCGCTGCGGGAATCATGTCAAAAGGTAATTTTGACATTATCTTCTAAATTTCAGGTGAAAATCTATTAATTGCAAATTATATGACAATCTATAGCGTTTGCTATGCTTCTTCACACAGTCAATAAATTTTCGATAATTTTCTGGCGTTGCCAATTCGTTTCACCGATATACATATCAATTGTACGCTGCCGGCGTTGCCGTACAGGTAAATTTGTGCTCTGAGAGCGAGCGATAGCAAGCTGCCAATATCAAATTCATCAAATTAATTAGATAACTTTTCGATGCATATCGTTTGAGAGATAAATATATTACAACAAATAACACTGTCCGTTTCCATGCAAATCAAACAAGATCGATTTAAATTATCGAAATTACCATTGTTTTATTTAGATACTTTGAGAAGAATAAGATATCTATTTCATGTCAGTTTTCAGTATCCGCCACAAAGTATGCAACGAAATCTATTAAGTTGAAATGTCTCAGCTCCTTTCGTTCAGTTAGAATGTTCGTTAATTCAACACACTTAAGCGCAGCCAAACTCACATTGACCATTTTCGATTTATCGTTAAGAGAAGCTGACTGTAACTGGCGAAAGTGGCGCCATCTAGCGGATGTTTAGATGCAACAATTGAGCTGGCCTTCATCTGATGAAATATTTGAATGTGAATTGCCGTTAAGTAGATTAGATAATTTATGTAAATTGATGAATTAAATTGGTAAACTAAATATCAAAAGTCAGAGTTCAATGAGGCGTTACAAGTCAAAAGGCAGAATTTAATTTCCGTTGCTTAGCATACAAAAATTAACATATTACTTGAATATTTGTTAAGCACCTGCGTACACAATGTGTGAAAATTGGTTAGAAGACGAGCGCACATTTTTGGCCAATCTAGCGCAGTTCCGTTTTCGAGCAGACCGAAAAACAAGCGTATAAAAATTCAAAAGTCAGTCAACCCCTCGAAAGTTGCATTTGCACCTCGGTTTAGGAAGCGAGTGCAGCAGAGCGTTGCGTTGCGTCGATGGCAAGCGAAGGTGTTGCCTCCGGCTGCGTGGGGGTTGCGACTGCCAACTGGACTGCCAATTGGTCACGTTGACAGACCAGGCAGGGCCGAAGCAAACCAAAAGCCGAGTAATTGTTGCGCAACAAGCGAGCCTCCAGTTACGCCAGTTACGAGATTTTCCCAGGGCCAGCAGCAATAGGGGCAGCCGTCCATAAAATGTGGGAAAACGAGTGCAGCACACACATTAAACCGAAAAAAGAAGCAAACAAATTATGATTGACAGACCAAACAAACCTTTTTGGCCAATGACCAACGGCTTCATTATGTTCAGCTCCCACAATAACGTTTATTCTTTTTTTTTTTCAACTCTTTTGGAAATTGCATTTCGTGCTGGCAGATTTCAAAGCGCCTCGTTTCATACCCCAGACAAGATCGGGCAACAACAACAGAGAGTTCAATGCACGCGGGTCACGACTTG
This sequence comes from Drosophila koepferae, assembly GCA_030914345.1. NCBI lineage: Eukaryota > Metazoa > Arthropoda > Insecta > Diptera > Drosophilidae > Drosophila > Drosophila koepferae. The sequence goes on from JAUESR010000202.1 coordinate 8,953,334, forward strand.
GCTCGAAGCTGGGCGCCCATAAATCGGCAGGCCTCGAAATTGACGTGTTTTGGCTGCCGTTGCCATTTTGGCTCAGTGACTCCAACTCCGACATCGACATCGACTCCAACTCGAACTCGAACCGAACTGCAACTCCTCCTCGAGTTGTCAATCAATTTCTATGCGGAAACGTTTGCGCAGCGGCATGATGAATGTTATTGGCCTGGGCTAGAATGAAATTGCTTGGCCATTTGCTATTTGTCAAATTTTCATTAGTTGGCCATAAATTGAATTGGTCGCGCAACCAATAAATTACGCTGCACTGATTCTCACGAGCTCGAGCTCGGCTAAAAAACTTTCTAGTTGTTCACACCAGTTGCCCGTTGCCAGCTGCTTGCCAATTGCCACCTGCGCCTCAAAGCTGACTGCAGCTGGGAGATGTTGTTGCTGCGGCTGTTTGACTAAAAGCGAATTCCAGTTGCAAACCCATTTTTGGCACGACCTGGCCAGGTAAGATCGCACCATTTAGGGAAGAAGCCACAGCCAAAGCCGAGCTCCTGCCGCAAAGAAGCATTGATTTGCAATTGCCTGGAACGCACACGTGGTGTCTACAACACAGGTGTGTTTGTATGAGTCCATGTGTGTGTGTGTGTGTGTGATCGTGATTGTCAGTATTGGCATCCAGCTGTGAGAACGCACCCACTTGGCCAACACACATACAGACGGACAGACAGCGGCATACACACACCCACTATCGAGGCCAACGGTAGAGATCGTGTTGGCTATCGCATTGAGCCGAGACTTTTCTGTATGGCAAGCGAACAACTGTTGATTGATTAATCATTGCTGGTAATTTGATTTTGTGCCTTTTTGGAGTTACCGTTACGCTGCTACCCTCCCCAACTCAAGCTCTAGACAAGCCCCTTTTCAGCGCTTTGATTGATTGTTTCATTGCATTTGAGCACTTTGGCATATTCACCTGGGCTCCCCGCCTTGGACATGGGCATACATATGTCGTGTAACAGTCCGTCATAATGTGTCCACTCTGTTCACTTATGCATTTTTGCCATGTCAGCTTAGCTGTCAAAATCCTTGAGCCCAAACTTCAAGCTTCAACTCCAACTCCAATTCGTATCGAGCCATATGACTGGCACACTTCTGTTGCAGACTGATTAAAATCCGTTGGCAGCTAACGTTGACAGTTTTTGTCAGCCGATCGACGAGGAGTAGAGTGCTATATGCTAATCGCAAAATGTACCATATAATTTAATATTCAATTGTTCACAATATGCTATATGAATAATTATCAAGTCTAGACTACAGTTAACTGATCTTAATTGCAGGGGCTGCTCTAATATATTCATGACGTGCAGATCGGTTTGCACTTTGCTTCTTCTATCAGCTTAGATCCAATATTCTCTAATATTATTAAAGATCGATCTATGTTTGATCAAAATCTGCTCAAACAATTTGAGTCATTTATATCTAAATAGTTACCGATCAACTAATTCTTTAGACTCTGATCATAAACTTCAATTGAGTATTTTCAATATAAACCGATCTATTAATCAGTATCTGATCAGTTACAGATCAAGCAATTTTTTAGCTTCTGATCATAAACCTCAATTGACTGCCGATCTATTAATCTTTAGCTTACCAATAAACATAAGACTTGATCGATAAAGCGACGTTACAATATCTGATCAGTCACTGATCAAGCAATTCTTTAGCTTACAATCATTGCAGAACTAGCAATATATGTCGCTCTGGCAATTATTTAGTTTCTCAAGAGCTTTCAATATCTAAACAGTTATCGATCAAGTATGATCGTAAGAACGCAATCGTTAGAGAAGTGGGTGTCCACGTGTTGGCACTTGTTGTGCGTTGTTAGTTGAATTTGGCATGTGGCCGAAAGCTGTGCTCGTTCTTGTTGTTGTTGCTTTTGTTGCTGGTCGGGAGCCAACTGGAGGCAGTAAATCATTTGCCAGCGTCAACAACTTGTCAACAGGCCAGGCCAAGCCAACCCAAGTGGAGTCAAGCAAAAGCCATTGACTCGCAACGAGAGCTTGGAGAGGTTTTCGCTGTTGACTGTCCGACGATCGACAATCGGCAATCGACATTCGAACGCTCGACGAGCTCGACGCTCGACGCTCGACGTCCAACGATCGTCGATCGGTAGTCGGCTGCAGTTTTGGTCCAGTCATGGCTCATGTTGCATATAAATGGTGCTTAATGAGCTCGTGCCAAATAGAATTGTCAGGCGCCTAGGCAACACTAGACCCCCCCCCCTCTCCTCCTGCTCACCGTTGTCTCTGCCTTGGCTGATAGCTTGTTCGTGTTGCGCTCAAATTGCTGTTAGAATTCCACAATTTTATGGCTGGGCATTTGATTTGATCACGATTTTTGCAGAGTCTGGCATATGTAAACCAAATATGGTCGACTGACGCTTGGGGCGCGGCAGGTGCCCAGGCCCAGTTTGCCAGCTTATGGATGGAACGACGCTTTCCCACGCGCTTAAAGCTAACCAAAAAGAAGAAGAAGAAGAAGAAGAAAAAGCATACACAAAAGAGGAAAAATGTGGAGTCCTATTGTTTATTTTTGGGGTGCAATCTGCCATCTTGGCAGCCAGAGAGCCGTCGAGTGCAGCGCACTAACAAGCTGCGTTTCGCCTTTATTATTTTTAATTGGACTGATTTCGAGCTATAGATACATTTGTATCCAGTGACATATGCAGCGGCTGCCATTCCAGCCAATCATCCTAGGCCATCATCAATCCCAGCCCAGACTGTACTCCCAGCTGCTGTGTCGGCTGCTTCGGCGGCTGCTACTGCTGCCGCCTCTTGACCAGCTACGGACTTGCGTTTTGTTGCAGCTGTGTCCAAGTCCAAGTCGAAGGGTTGCCTCCAGGGTTGCTGCTCAAACACATTCCCACGATGCCGACAGCCAAATGAAAAACAAAGAAAAAAATCAAATCAGCTGCACTTTTTCGCGCAGTTTTTCTGCGTCCTTGGCGCCTGCCCTTAGTCGAGGGTTGCGCCTTGTTTAGGGGTTGGGCTGCATGCCTATTGATGACACGCTGTGACATTGTGACGTCATCGTCAATATTTGCATTACTGTGAACGAAAATCTTGCTCTTAATGATGAGGGCAACTCAACGCCTTCTTTGGCCAAACCATTTGACTCCGGCACAGCCACAAAAGACTTTCTACTGTCTGGGTAACGCCTCAAAAGGTTGCTTAAATATAGATGTGTGTATATACATATATTGTTGTACATATGAATATACACGTATATATGCCCGCATTTATCTAATTAGTGTTTGAAGTATGCTTTGAATCTGCACACAAAGAGCCAAACTATGTTTTCTGTTAATGCGTTTTATATGCCTCTGCTTAGCTAACAGTCCTATTAAAGGCCTAACAGCGCTGCTGTAAATGACAGACACTGAGTATTTAAAATCTGCTAACTGTCTAATTAAAGTTAACAGTGGCTTTTAATAACAGCAGCTTAAAATTTTACTGATTGAAACCTATGAGATTTTTTAAACCCCAAATCTTATGCGTAGATTTATGCAGATGTTCAAGATAATTAAAATTTCCAATTGATTTTATGGATATGCAAGGAAATTTTCGTGATTTTCAATTTACAGCATATTTCTTTGGCTATTCTCCCACACTTTCACAGCAGCAACTAGTAGTCTCTGAAGCACTCATAAATATTTTAAACTTACACATTTTTTGGTTGTCTCTTGCAATTAGTTGCCAACTGTGTAGCGCGGTTCACACGAGGCAGCTGCCAAGAGATCATGGAACGCAACTCTAGCTGTGATTTTGAGTAATCATCGTGAGGCGGATATTCAACAAGAATATGCACATATATATGCATGCATGTATGTATATAGTGAAGAGCGTAATGCTTGACCCACAAACTTGACAAATCCATCAGCGCACGCCCAGGAGGAGGCACTGCTGCACGCTGCCCGTTCCCAGTTGCACTGTTGCCAGCTGGGCCGGCACATCGTAAATCAAATGCTCATAACTTTTTCTGCAAACATTTGTTGGCTTAAATCACGCGAAATCAACGTGAGCCAAGCTGAGCCCGAGTCGAGTTGAGTTAAGAAGGTAAATCATAAGTCACTGCATGTCTGGGTCGTCATCTTCATCTTCAACTTGATGTTCAGACACGGCATCAGCAGGGGGAGTGGTAGGAGGGAGAATGCAGGGAGGTGGTTGGTGCCGCCTTATATGCAAAGTGTCAGTCATAAGTGACTTTTCGATTTTGACTGCCAGCAACTGTTGCTGTTGCACCAGCAGCAGCAGCAGCAGCAGCGACTGCAACAACAGCAAATTAATTATAGCCAAGCCATTTTCAGACATATTTCTTTTGGCATGTCTGCAAGTCTTCAAAGTCTTCCAGCTGAGCACCTTTCACCTTAAATTGCTTGCTTTATGACCGCGAGTGTTGGCAAATGTCGACCTCTGTTCGAGCATTGCTCATTGTTGTTGTTGCTGGCTCGGCCGTCAGGTGTTTTATTTGATGGTCGTCACTTTGACGTGCTCCGCCCGAGGGCAGCAAAAAACGCTTCTAGCCAACAGCACCTTTCACTGCACAGATACAGAAAACGAGACAAAGCGAGAGAGAGAGAAAGATATAGAGAGGGATAGAGAAAGAGAGGAGACATAGAATCTAGCATGCGTGCAACAGGTTCACACATTGCTGCTTCGCCCGCACCACGAATGAAGTTGCCTCAAAGCAAAGTCTTGTAAGCCGCTAATTAATAGACGCCTAAGCCTTGATTAAACTTGCAACTAGCAACTTGCAACTTGCAGCTTGCAACTTGCAACTGGCTGTTGTTGTTGAACTCTTGAACCATTGCCATAAATATGCCTAGCGGATGCCAGATACGCGCTTCGTCTTCATTTGGCTGCCTGGCGGCCGTGGATCGCCGTGGTTCGTTGGCTCATTGGCTCGTTTAACATGTCGGCTTTATGTCAATTAGATGTTTGTCTTCGATTAAGTCCCCTAGCTAGTGGAGCGAGCGCATAATTTGGCGCTTGTGACAGCAATTTGCCGGTTCCCAGCAATCAGCTACAACTCCCACCTGCGCCCACCTGCTATTCACCTGTCGAGCCACTCACAAATGGACAGCGCATCGCGTCTTTAATCGCTGGCATGTAGCAAAGTTTGACCTGTTCGATCAATTGATTGATGTTTGACCGCCGTGTGTTAAACATTGATTAGAGCCCTAATCGACGCAGCAGTGCGCGCGCTTTGAGCCAACTCCAAGCTAGTCCTTTGACCTCGTTGCGTGCTTGTTTTCTGTTTGGCCCACAATAGTATTCAATTAAGTACTTTTCTATTGATTTTTGTGCGGAATGATTGATGGCTGTAATTGGATAAAACAGAGCGGTCGAGCGCCAAGAATTCATATGATATTGTATAATAACTATATATAGATACTATAACTCTTCGATATATAATATATTTCTATATATCAGACTTACACGTTTTATCTGTCTCAACTGTCCAGAATACAAATAATATATTTAAATTATGCTGTGGCTTGGCGGCTCGTCAAGCTGTTTGGTTCAATTTCCTGGCCAAAAGAAAAAAAAAATTTTAACAAAATCAACGTGAGCAATTTTCGGGCAATTTTCATAAATTTCAACACCAAAGAGCTGGAGGCTTAATTTGAAATTAATTGTGCAGAAATTTATTCAGTCTGAGTAGAGTCGAAAGGAATGATTATTCCAATTTGTTTGACCAGGCCAACAGCTGAAATTGGCCAATGGCCAATAGAGCCAGCTGGCCTATGGAGGGGCGCACAAGTCGGGAACAGCCCACTCAATGTGGCTGCGATTAGGTACGTTTGCTTAGCTAAACCCAACTCCCAACTCCCAGCTCTCAACTGCCAACTCCCACAGCCCCATTGGCAGTTGCCAAGCACCCGCTGCGTACAACTAGCGCCAGATCGAGATCAGCTCCAGCTCTAGCTTTAGCTGTAGCTCATTAATAAGCGCCGTCTTTAGCAAACGTTGGCAAGCAAGCACTTGAAGCACTTGTAAAATGCAACATTTGTTTGAGCGATAAAATCACCTACAATAAATTCACAATGAACATACCAAAAAGCCGCATAAAATGCAAAAAAAAAAAAGAAGTCGAAGCAACCATCTGCGCCCTCTCCACTCCCCAATCCCCACTCTGAATGGACGCACGCCACACGACGATCGAGATACAGATACAGATATACAGATACAATGCCTGAGTGCTATCTGCATTCTATGCTGCCTGCTGCCTGCTGCCTGCTGCCTACTGCCCGACGGGGCTTTCCATTGGAAATGCGACTGGAAAAGCGGGCCGACAAAGCAAAAGCAAAAGCAAATGCCAAAGCTAAAGCTAAAGCCAAGCAGCCTGCCTGCGACTTATAAACGAGCGACCACCGCTGCAAAGACTTCAGCGAACGCGACAAAATAAAAAATAGAGTTGTACGACGACCACCTGCAGACCACTAGCAGACCAGCTCCACAGCTCCACAGCTGGACAGAGCAAGCCACAGTCCAGCCAATGGAGCTGCGTAGCACTTGCCTCTATCTCTGCTGCTGCTGCTGCCGCTGCTGCTCTTGCTGTTCCATTCAAATGTCGCCAAGCGCGCCTAAAATATGCAAAGCTCTTTGAATATCTTGTAAACGAAGCACTGACCCCCAGTGCGTTCAGGCTACCTGGTTACCTGGCCAGCCTGCTAAGCCTAGCTGCCTAGCTGCCTAGCTAAACATCTTCCAACTTTGTCCATTTCACTTGCTCCACTTGTCAGAGAGATGCCCATTTTGGAGTCAATGTGTGTGCGTGTGTGTGGGCTGTAATTTAAGCTAAGCTTTTGTTCAAGAATTGGGTTGACTACACAATAAGACTTAAATAATTTGAACAGGGTTTTAAAGAAAAGGCAAGCTATAGATTCAGCTAGCTGAGCTGGCTGCATAGATGATAGACTAACAAATAAGCTAAGATGGGTGTTCTAGAACACACCTTGATTTTTTTAGTAGAACTCTGAGCAGAGGTTAAAAGCTAAAGAAGAAAATCTACCAAATGAAAATTAGTTAGAATAATGAAAATGCCGAAGATGTCAAATTTGAGCTAACATTGATTAGCATTCAATAAGTCTGTGACAGTCAATCATCTATAAATTACAAATTATATCTGCATCTATATAATATATACTCTACTCTGATTTGCCATTAGGCATACCCTCCCTGTTCGGAGTCTACTAATTTGACAGCGCAATTGATATTGCTAATTGATATCAAAATGCTCCACTAAATGCGACACTCTATTGTTTTCACTTCCTGTAAGCACACGATAGACCACACCCACACCCACACTGACACACACACAGAGACTTTTCCGACACTCTCATAGAGCGCGACCCCTGGCAGTTGGGACACATGTAGCTGGCGATATTAATAGCGCGTATTACCAGTTGTCATTTGAGCCAAAGTCAGCTGTCTGGCATTGCAATGAGACAATTTCCCAATTGGCGGGAGTGTCGCTGGCCCAGCAGCATTTGGCGGCAAATTGAATCAACAGCTTGGCTCCACTCACGCGCCACCCCGCCGCAGTGCCATGCCCTAGGGGCAGCTGGCTAGGCTGACTGTGGCAACTAGGCTGGCTGTTCAATTGAAAGAGAATGCTGCGTGTCGATTGCAAACTAATCGAACGAATCGATCAAATTCTCAGCACGCAAGTGTAGCCAAAGGCAGGGTGAGCGAGACAGAAGGAGATGAAGTGCGACAGAGAGAGAGAGGGGCTATGCTGCAAACATATATATACATATATATGTATGTATATATATCAGCTTGATCGTAGCGGTAACTGGGCAAACGTAAACGCCCGCTGCTGGAATTCAATTATGACAACTGGGCGCATGCTGAATGCCGCTGCGAGGCAATAAACAAATGTACGGACAACAAACGTACGTAATATTTAATAATAAAGCAAGCAACAACAGCAACAACAATTGCGCTTTATCCATTTGCTAGCTGCGCATGCGCAGCTTCAGCTGCTGCTCAGCCAACGGCAATTGTTGCTGTTGCTGTTGCTGTTGCTGTTATGCCACCCACAACAACAACAGCAACCGTTGCTGCTGCCCAGCCTAACAACAATAAAACTTATTTATGTCTCTGGTCAAATTTGCGCCGCTATTTTGGGACTTATTTGACAGAGCGCCGTTTTGTAGCCTGGCTCCGATTTCCAAAAACCCAAAAAAAAAAAAGATTCCGTAGCTCGTGCTCCGCTGCCAGCCCCATTGCCCCTCATGTTCCAGCTACCAGCCATGGGCTAGAGGTCTGTGATTCGTTTCAGCGCTTGTCTTTTGTTTGGCCGCTGCCAAAAGGTTTACGACCTGTTAATGTCCAGCCTAGGCAAACAGGCCATTTGGCCACTGCTTGGCCAACAGCTACTCCAGACTTCCAAGTGTGTGTGTGTGTGTGTGTGTGTGTGTGTGTGACTGTCGCTGCTGTTGATACGCAATTTGGCGCACATTTTGTTTATATTATTAAATAAATTTCATGTTATGTTTATGGCACAGACAACTTTTAGTCCATTGTTGTTGCTACTCCTGTTGCTGCTGCTGCTGCTTCGGGCTGTGACTGTGCTAAATAAATTGTTGGCCCAGACTTATGTTGTACAGTGCATATATGAACAGGCCTTTTAACAGCTATTTATTTGATTATTTTTTTGTTTTTCTGTGGGGGGGTTTGTCAAATTATGCAGTCTATTATATATTTAATTATATTTTTTAATAGCTACTTTTTGAGTTGAAATATAATTTACATATATGAATATATGAATGGCAACTAGGAGCGTTACTTATTACTAATCACATTTTACTATAGATCCAAGCTCTAATAAAACAAGAATCGCACTTTACTGAATCCAAATTGAAGAAGGAGGAAAATGGAATGGACTGACGAACAGATAGACGGAAGTACAGACGATTCTTGTTTAACAAAATTTGTATATATTTAATATTAATCTTATATTCCTTTCTTACTATTTTCTATATACCAACCTCCAATTTAGTTGCGCTACCCATAGCTGGACATATGCCGCATTATTTCTACACCCAGTCAAGGCTGTCTTTTGTTTAGAAATGTTGATTATTTCAGTGCGTATTAGAATTAGATTGGATTAACATTTGCATTGTCATAGGGGCAGAGAGGGGCGATAAATCCTATTGACTGCACTGCTCATTGTTCTACTCCCAGCTCTATTCCCAGTCCGAATGACCAATTGTGGGCTGTCCATTATCATATCGTATAGTTGGCGCAGTCCGAGCAACTTTCAGCCCACATATACGCACGTGCACTTAATTTATTTCAATAAAAACATAATTTCAAGCCTATTATCCACACTCACGCACACACACATGCACAGGCAATTACAATGGGGTTCCAATTAAGCTGGCAACGGAAATTTCCGAGTTAGATTCCAACTTCTTCTTCTTCTTCTTCTTCTTGTTGTTCTACGTTGAATCGAATTCGAATTCTGTTAGCGCGTTAATCGCATCGAAAATTATGTGGGCTTCACATTTGTGGCGCATTCTGGTCGATAATACCCATACTCGTCCAATAAATCTCGTATTACACTATCCATATGAATGCGGCTTGTATTAAATTTCGAAAAGTGTTAAAAATGGAACCCAAATCAATGCAACCAAATGCGCCATAAAACTGTCACAGACGCTTAAATTTAAAGAAATATATATAACTGGAGATTGACTGACTGACAGATACCCAGCACTTGATCAAATGTAACCAATACTTTTTATTCAGCATTAGCTACTATATTCCAGATATGTTCTGTAGTCTTTTTTAGATACTCTGCATCAGAGCTCTTGTATCTCTTAAGATCTCAGATCTTCTCTAGCAGATATTCTGGTGGCTTACAGCATAGAACCTGTAGCAGTTTCCCTCTACATATGCAAACTGAACTCTCGAACAGCTCCCTTCATATTTAGTTCAGCTTAGCTCACCTGCCGCCTCCGACTCTCTGCCATTCATATGTAGATTGAATGAACTTGTCAACTATTCCTACTTTCATTATTAGTTGGAATTAACATACCCCATTTGTGTCCAATTGCAATGGGTATAAAAAGAAACGCAAAACATAAAGCATAATGGTCAAAGCAGTCCCATACATCTGTATAGTTAAGTATATATGTATATATATTTATTTATATTATGGTATATGTATATGCGTCGATGACCCCGACAACTCCATCTAGCAAAGACATTCTCCGCGGCGAATGCGACGTGACTTTCAGTCTCTTTCTTTTCTGAAAGTTCTGCGCCTGGGAAAAAGCAAAAAACGAAACAGCGCCAAGTCGAGTGGGTAATGCGATACAGTCGCCGCACTTGGATTTGGTTATGGACAAACCTGACACTCTCTCTATATATATTTACTATGTGTATATATGTATCTGTATATGTATTTTAATTTATGTCTACACACAAGTCAGCCACAAGTCCAGGTTCAGCTACAAGTGCGTTTACTTAGCCCAGGGCACTTGTTGATCTATCTTGTTGTTGTTGTTGTTGTTGTTGTTTTTGTTGTTGTTGTTGTGGTTGTCATGAATTACATTTCTTATCAAGTGAAATATGATGTCCACAAAATGTGAATGCATTTCCTGTCACTGTCACAGTTTATATTTGAACTAAACTCAGACCTCAAGACTGTTTTATCACTGCTCGATGACCCGATGCAAGGCTAATATTTGCTCTGCTTAAGGCTGAGCGCTACTGATAAGCTCTCTGTCTGCTCTTAGGTGAACCCAACTAAAAGGAAAGGGAGCTCTACGCTGATAAGACATATTCTGTAATGCAAGAAGACGAATGCCCCAAAGCAAATGAAATTCGAAACGAATCGAAACGAAACGAACGCCCACAAGACAATTCCTTTGATAAATAAAAGAGACAGGTATTTTCCAGGTATGCAGTTATCCCAGCTATTCCTTGGTATGGTAATCACGTCGACAAGTGTTTGCATTCAAATTGAAATAATTAAATGGAATAATAAGCGCGCCCCCATCCTAAGCGACAATAGACCTCAAAATGAGAACCTGTAGAAACCTCACGCTGTTTGCTTATGCCTCGATCCTGATCCCTTTTCACCTTCGCCTTTCCTCCCTTGCCCCTTGCCCAGTGCCTCCTCATCACCATCATCATCATCATCATCATCGACAATGGCAGCCCCTGTGTGCTGCACTTGCTTCTACGAAAAGATATTTATGCCCCTTGTTTTTGTTTTCTTTTCTTCTGTGTTTTTTTTTTTTTTTTATGAAATTCCTCAATCTTAACGCACAAAAGCCATTAATATGCTCAGGGGCTATGCGGCTTATGCGACCCATTCGATAAAAATGATGGTCTTTCAGGGTCTCCAGATGAGGTTTGATTCACGATTAATGTATGGATGGCTGCGGCTTGATGGTTGTTGTTGCTGTTGTTGCTGCTGCTGCGTGTGTTTGCCACGCCCATATTTGTATCAGAAATGAGCCACGAAATTTAACAAATCTGTGGATCATTAATTTGAACACTTGTTGGCTTTGCTTGGATGCTTGGCTGCTTGGTTGGCCGCGGGACATGCAACCAGAACACAGGAGCGCAGGCAAATTGAGTCGCTGCACAAATTCTCCAGCATAATTTGTCGCTGAGTCCTGCCAACTTAACGCTTATTAAAAAGACAGAAAGAGAGAGAGAGGGAAAGCAACTCTCGTACGTGCGTAATGCGAAACCAACTAAAGAACAGCAACAATTTGTCGGCCAAAATCAAAGATCTGAGTTCCAGGAATGTCAACAGAGATTAACACACGATGCACACGTGCAACGCGTTACTCGACTCAAGTGGAGGTCACATAGCTGCCCAAAGATAGATACAGCGAACAGGCGACAGGAAGATATAGACCCCTTCGAAGCGGTTCCTATCAATTTGGGTACGTCTACCTGAGACACAAGCTCTCTGTCTCTCTCTCTCTCTCTCTCTCTCGCCCTTCTTTCTCTAGGGAGTTTCACACACCAAAACAAATAAGGACAACGCAAAGTGGGAAATGTTGACGATGGAAACACAAACATGCGCAGTGATAGAAATAGCGAGGGCTAGCCGAGAAGTTGCCTAGATTTAGTTGAGTTAGCTAAAAATGAGAGTTGTAAGTAAAGTTGAATAAGTTGAGAGTTAGAATTACTTTTCGAGCAACCCCCGTTAGACCTTGCCAGATAATTACCCAATGGTGGCCTGACTCTGTGCATTTGCTTTACCCGAGCCTGGGAGCAAGTGCCCAATGAGTAAATTGTCGACTCATCAGCGGCGGCAGCAGATAAGATAAGACATCGTAATGGTGGTCCTGCTGCTGCTGCTGCTGCTACTCCTGCTCCTGCTCCGACTCCTGCTCGGGCAGAGACAAATGTTTGTTTGCTCTGGCATTTGATTGCGATTGCGAGTGCGAGTCCCGAGTCCAAAATTATCGTCATGCCAGGCAAGGCGACTGATAAGCATGCCTCGACAAATTACACGGCGAGTCTCGAGCTGGTTAACAAGAAATGATAAACGACTCAGCGAATGAGGCGGAAATAGAGGGGCGTGGCTGGCTCTGTAAGTGTGTGTGCGTGTGTGTAATGAATACAATGATTGCGCATCTTTCACCTGTGACAATTTCGACGGCCAAGCGGTAAAAATATGTAAATTATGCGCAGTCCAACGACCGCCCCAGGCGCATGCGCAAAGGCAAGCACAGACGCAGACGCTGCCACAAACCCAATCAAAGGAGCGAGCAGGATGCCTGAGCAACACGGACTGTGGCAATTTCCATTTGGGTGAAATTGTGCGCGGCTGCCCAAATAAATTACGCACATGATTAATAAAATGCGCCGACGAGGCGAGACGAGGCGAGGCGAGGCGAGTCAATTGGGCAAGAAGGGGAACTTCAATTTAGGCCAAAATATTTTTATCGCCACCGCTGCTGCTGCTGCGCATGAGCAGCATCGGCAAGATTGGGGCTACGGCAACAGCTACCGCGCATTCTCATAAATTAAACGCCAAGTTATTTGAATTCCTGTACAGGATGAGAGAGCGACTGAGAGAGGCAGAGAGATGCAGCCCTTCTACATTCACCTTCTTCTGCTGCTGCTGCTGCTGCTGCTGCTGCTGATGCTGCTGCTGCTGATGCTGCTGCTGCTGCTTGGTCAGTTTCTGTTTTGTTTCTCGTTGTTTTTGTCAAATGAATTTTGCAGCTGCCACCACATACGAAATTGCTGGGAGCTGCCCCAGGCCTGAAGAGGAACAAAGGGTTGGGGTGTCCGACTGCCAAAAGGGGGCGCAGTCAGTGGAAGACACTGATTTGGATACTGTAATTCGTATTTGTCCATTTCGCGTCTTTGGCAATTTTTCCACGCTGCTCAATTATCGTGTTTCATGTTTGCATTCCTTTTGGGCTTCTGTCGCGCCTCGTTGTGTTGGTGCTGTTGCTGTTGTTGGTGTTGGTGTTGGTGGCAGCCACATTTCCTGTCCAGAACACTTTTCGATTTCACCATGGACAGCAACAGAAGCAGCAACAGCAGCATCAGCAGCAGCAGCAGCAGCTACTCACAGTAGCCAATGGGCTGCTGAATGCGATGCGGCTGCGCTTTGTTAGCCTTTTAGAGAAGTTGCAGATAGCTGGAATTACAGGCTTGTTGTAGCTGCAACGACTAGCGAATACCCTGTAGCATCTGTAGCACGATCAGCATCTGCATCTATAGCAATACATGTATCTGCAATTATATCTGTATCTGCATCTGTATCTGTAGCCGTATTCAAATATATCTATAAACGTTTTTCATATCTTTATCTATGGTCATTTCTGTATCATCTCACTGACTCTCTAGCCCCCTCTCTCTCTCTCTCTTTCTAGCTCTCCTCTTCACATAACTTAACTATTATCCAAGTCAATGCAACTCATTTGCCTGCACTTACAGCGAATTCAGAATCAGCTTCGGGCACACATTTAGCCCGGCTGCAATCCATTGCGTTGGCCAAAATCGCACTCAAGCTAATAGACATGCTTGAAGGCGGCTCACTCAAGGTGCAAGAAACTATAAGCAAATTGTCGCCCTGCGGCAACAACAGGGTACAACAGCAGTCGAGCAGCTCAGGCAATGGGCAATATGTTGGCGTTGTGGTGCCGCAGCAACAGTTTGTTGCAATTGTAAATTACCGTCTTTGCAACATTTTTGCGCATTTAGTCGCGCTTCGAGTGTTGCCGTCACAGCTGCCACTAGCAGCAACAACAGCAACACTAACAGCAAGAGCAGCAACAACTGCATGCGCCGTGTTCCCAATTACAATTCACTTTGCGTTGAGATTCTGCAGGACTCGAGCGCCTTATGCCTGCCAGGCTACGTTGCATTTAATTTGCAGTTGTTGTTGCTTTGTTCTTGTATCTTTTTTTTATTTGGGTTGCAGCGCTCAGTGGGTTGTCAGTTGACTGGGCTCGGTTGCCGGTACTTAAATGTAATTACGCCTTGCCACAACGGCAGGCGACGCTGCCCCGTTCTTCGGGCGACCTCGTTCTGCGACGCGAACTCTGATTGCCCCAACTGCGGGATGGGGCGGGGACTGGGGCTGAAACGGAGGCTGGAGCGGAGGCCTCATGTTGCCTGTGCAGTCGCAGGACATAAAACGCAACACGAAATTGTTAAATGTCTTTTTTTTAAAGGGTGTCTTAATGTCGTGGTGAAACTTTTGTACAGCTAACGAGCGCTTAATTTGATTTGTGTTAAAAATAAATAAGAAGCCAGAAATAAAAGGCAAAGCTGATGAGAATGTGGCACGAAACCGGGCGGCAGCAACTGCACTCCAATTTGAGCCTAGAAGAAGTGCAGAAGCAACGGCTACCGTCTGCCAACTATGTCAGCATTTGAGCCGTAATTAGGCTACTGGCAGATGGTGCACAGCAGCAGCAGCAGCAGCAGCCACAGCAACAGTCGCAGCTGTTGTGGCGCGAAAATTGTTAACGCATTGCTGTCACTGCAACTGCAACAGCTACAGGCAGCAGCAACTGTTGCTGTTACTGCTGCTGCTGCTGCTGCTGCTGCTGCTGCTGCTGCTGTTGCTTCGCGTCTTTGGGCTTATCGCTGCTGACGTGCCGTTTAATTGAAATTCGCTGCAACCAAAAAGAAGGCGACTGCATTGCGGCATTGGCTGTGGGAAATGTGGAGCTCAGAGCGCAGAGTCGCGTTTGTTGCAGCTGGCAATTGCTGCTGCACCACCCGCAATCCAGAGCAGAGCAATGCGAACTAGTTGCAGTTGTTCGATAATTGCAGTTCTCATACAGTGTTGTTGTTGTTGTTGCTGTTGCTGTTGCTGTTGGCGTAAAAATGCTAATTAAAGTTGCTTGTTGCCAATTGTTGTTGCCGTTGCTGCAAGCTGTGGCTGCTGTGGCTGCTGCCGCAAAGGGTCGCACCAGAAAGATTAACGAGCCAAAGAAATCGCAAAGAAATGCACAGCGGCGCACCACAAGAAAAATGCAAATTGTTCGCTGATGAATTAACAAAAGCGAAAATCGTGACTTATGTTTTTTTGGCAGCTGCCTGTCGCAAGCGGCGCAAACGAACCGAGCAATTGTCCAGCTGCTTGATACCCAGTAATAACGACTGCCACAAAAGGGCATATTATATTTATAAATCATGCAAATATTTTCATACTTTTCGTGCTCAAAAGCAAAAATCTAATTTACGCATATTTCCATTAAGCTTTCGTTGCTTCCAGGCGCTCTGCAGTCCCTCTCTCTCTCTCTCTCTTACTTTCTGTCTCTTTGTTCCCGCCTCCTCTTCCACTTTGACACACACTAATCAATGACGCAGCTTTTTTTTTCTTCTTTTGTTTCATTTGCCGAACACCTGCAAGCAGCGACAGCGTCGTCGTCGTCGTCGTCGTCTGCGACTGCGCAGCTGGCCCTGGCAGTAGCAGAGGCCGACGCTTCCGCCAGATAAAGCTCATTGAGTCGCTCATTAACGGCGCTGCAGCAGAAATTTTCAAATTTTGATTGCCTGCCTCTGATTATGATTGGCTGCCACTTGAAGATAGCTGAAGGAGAAGCGGGACAAGGGGCTGCGGAGGTTGAATAGGGGGCGTATTATTATTGTTGGCAGCTGCAACAACTAGTGTTGCTTTTTTGCTCCTGCACGTTTTTCGCGTTGAACTTCACTGAACTTGCAACTTGGAAGATTCGTTGTCGTTATTGTTGCTGTTGCTGTTGCTGTTGTTGTTGTTGTTGTTGTTGTTGCTGCTGCTCCCAAACCTTTTCAGTTTTCTAGTCGTGATTTGAGTGTCGTGCGACTTTTTTAAGCACTCGTACTTACGCCTGAACTTTGTGCAGTCATTTAATTTTGCTTTCAGCTGTTAACTGTAAGCTGGAACTTGAGTCGCTCTTGGCTGGAATAGCGGCTGGAAGACGCCAGCGCCATTGGCTGGCAACGTTGTTGTCGGCGTTGTTGTTGTTGTTGTTGTTGTTGTAGCTGTTGCTCTGCCGTTGTTGTTGTTGTTGCTTTGCGCTTGTTGTTTTGTGAAATTTTCAGCTCTTTTCGAGTGGAATTTTAATGCTTTCGCACACCTGCACACACAACGGTAAAGTACCCTCGTTTTTGGGCTGCCAACTACAAAAGTTTCGAGCTCTGAAGCTCTGAAGCTCTGTTTGCTTTTCGGCTGGCGAAATGCTTGTGACCCGCTTTGACACTCACACAGACAGACACACACACACACACACACACACACACGCAGACAGACTTTACGTGAATGCGCCAACTAATTGCAGTGGATTTTATGTAATGGCTCTGCCTTTTGCTCTGTCACTTAATCAGACAATCGGAAATTGCTGGTCAGCAGCTAAGAGAGCAACGAACCAGCCACAAAAGAAAAGGAAAAACAACAACAATAGCTAGCATAAAGTGGAGTAACAAATTGAAGAGACCTTCATTTTTTTTTTTTTTTTTTTTTTTTTTGGTTGCATATAATAGGAGAGAGCGAGGGGAGATTGATTGCTTTCTATGTAGAGTTAGTTCAAAGTCTATGCATTTCAATGTGCCTTTGCTCAGTCTAAATAAATTTTATTTTAGCAGCAATCTAAATATGTTCTCAATATAAATAATCCTTTCAGCTCACATCTTCTTATCTACCATTAAATGGCCATGCTCATAAAAAAAACATTACATGGTATATCTTATGTTTCTCCGCTTCTACAGGGCATGGGTCATAAAAGATGCACTTTGCCTAATTAAAACGCACAGAAAATGCATTAAGCGAGTTCCGTTCCGAAGCGGCCGAAATGTGATTGTGAGCGCGACTGTGGGACAATCACAACATGGCCATAACAACACAACTACCTGAACCACAAAATACAAAATAAAAAATAAAAAAAACGGAGATGAGCAATGAAATCCTTTCCAATAGCCGCAGCAACAACAATATTGTTAATGGTCGATGACTCAACTCAAAAGTAAAAAGAGGCAAACGATGAAGAAATGAAATAAAGAAACAAACACACACAGAAATACGAGGGGAGAGACACCTGAGCTGAACTGAGCCAAGCCGAGCCGAGCTGAGCCGTCGCACACCTGAGAAACAAGAAATGCATGCAGGTGTCAATCGCCAGGCAGCCAAAGAATGGTCAGCAGAGGAAGCAGGCAGCATACCAAACCAAACCGAGCGCAGTTGAGCCCAAAACACAGAACTCAAATCCAAAGTCAATGCCAAGTAAAAAGCGGGCGCATTACAAATTCACACCAAGTGGCACCCACTGGCAGCAACTGCAGCAGCGATCCGGGCTCCCCAGCCTAGAGTAAGAAATGGTTAATCATTTAGGTATAAATCTCGGTTGCTGCTCGGCTATTGCTGCTGCTGCTGCTGCTGCTGCTGCTGCTACCTCCTCTGGAGGCATCGTCTGACAAATGTTGCCGCTGCCAAATGCCCCGTGGGGGCAGCCAAACACATTAACGAGCAGCGGCCAACGCGATCGCATTCAAATGAGCAGTCAGCTAGGCGTGGGCTGGGGCAGGGTATGGTTGGAGGGGGCAGGGTAGAGTGGAATAGAGGGGACCTGCACTTGGAGCTGAATTCCTAGAATTGTGCGCGTCAATTGATTTACTCAGCTGCGTGGCCCAGGCAACGTGTCGGGCTGATAACTTTGAGATTTGTTATATTTGCTTCATCATCGCACAAACGAGCCACAGTCCGAGCCTAGACTCGCATGATCATCATCATCATCATCATCGCGATCATCGTTATGATCATCGTGAGCCGCACACATGTGCGCACATTAAAAAGCAAGTTTCTCAGGTGTTTAAAAGCGTTTAAAAAGAAAACCGACGCAGACGCCGATGGAGCTTGAGTGGCGAGGTGCCGAGGGACGGGTAGACTCGCATAGGTTGCTCCTAAAGAGCCAACATTGTGGGTCCGTCTGTCCGTCTGTCTGTCGTCTGTCGAGACATACACAACAATAAACGCAGTCGCTGCCAACGCCAAGAGCAACAGCCAAGTTAAAAATACACGTACTCTGGCCTCTTGCCAAGAGCCAGTTAAAGCCATGATCATGATCTCGACAGCCAAGCCATGAAAACTGTATAGGGTAGCGGGGAGGGAGCAGGAGACGGAGGAGGCAGGGGAATCACGGACAGCTGGCGACGACGACGACGACGATGGCGACGCGCACGTGAAGGTTGCCCAAGCCAAGCTGTGGAGATTTACTTAACGAAATCAAGAGGAAGCGCGTAGGATCGACTGTTAACCTAGCTGTCATACAGCATTGATTGCTGCCAGGCAATACTAGAGCGAGACGCAACGAGCAAAAGAGAGAGAGAGAGAGAGAGAGAGATAGTTGATTGTGAGCGGGAGTACCAAAGCCAAAGCCAAAGCCAAAGCCAAAGTCTCAGTCGAAGTTGAAGCCAAAGCAAAGTGAACAGAATAGTTGGACGCACATTTTGGGCCATGTTCGAATGACTCAGCGTATTCGCTACTTCTTCCTCTTCTTCGTTTGATCTTCAGCAACTAACGAGCATTGGGTGCTTTGTGCTGTGCTTCTTCTTATATTATTTTGGGTGCCCAAATGTTAAGTGCCTGTTTTGATTGGTTTGAGCGATCGCTGTTTAGTCTACACTCTGATATTATGGTCAATGATTGGAGTCAACATTAGCAAGAGTTGAGAAACGGATCATTAAGATCGGGCTGATGGAGCGGGAGGTAAGCTGAGCGATTGGCGAGACATTGGCGAATATGGGAATCGAACATGCAAACACTGAATATATATATATACAACCGATCAATCATTGGGAATACAAAAGTGCTGGGAATTGAATATTATGGAGCTTTAGTTGATTAATGAGATCGACGATCATCTGAGTGAAGAGTGATGGTGAGGGAGAGGGAGAGGGGGGGGGGAATGTGGTAAATGCAAGAAGCCTGCATTTCATAGTAGTCAACTATTTAATGTTAGTATTTAGATTGGATTAGATTAAATCCAACTAAAAGCTCTGAATGAACTGTCACGCATTTATGCAGAGTATATTTATTGATTAACATGTAATATACTCATTTATTCTTTAATCTAAACTAATTTAACTACTTGGGAATTACGAATGCATTGCAAACACAAGAAGCCAACAGATCTGGGTCTTCCCTTTAAACTGTTTTCGGTAGACAGTTTAGCCATTCTTTGGCTCTGTTCGACTCGAACGTCTTAGAGAAACATTTGCAACTATTCAATGCATCCATTGTATGCAGAGTTCTTAGAGATTCGTTCAACCTTTGATATTTCTCTATGAGCAACACGTAGCGCTTCTCAGTTTTGGATTATTCAATTGAGACTTGTGCTAGGCCCGGCTAGCGTAACCAATTGTCCGAGCAAACACTTAAGGTATTCTAATCCATAATCGGTTAGCAAGCAACTACATCTGTTTTAGGCCAGGTGAAACGCACCTGTTGCGGCTTTTGTTCTATGCATATGCCATATGCAAATAGTCGATAGGTGTTTGTATGAGGCGTCAGCATTTGGTTTTTGGTTTTTCGGAAACCCTTTCGATGAATCGAGCAAATGCTGGGAAATTCCGCAATATGCAAACGTCTTGCAGCCAGCCACCAATCACCCGAATCACAAACGACCAGCATCCAGAGCCATAAAATAACAATGCAAACACACGCATTAACAATGAGCTGTGACTTTTAACACCTGTGTGCCACAATGCACTTGCAACGCCAGAGAGAACGGACCTGAAAATCTATACAAATATTTGACGTGAGCAGAATAGATTTGAGAAATTTGCATTTGTCGGCAAAAGAACAAAAAAGAAAAGCAAAGAAAGGCAAATGAAAAGACGCGCAACAGGTAAGCATTGCTGTTGTTGTTGTTGCTGTTGTTGTTGCTGTTGTCATTAACACGTTTATGCCTGACCAAAAACTCTGTTGGGGATTAGCAAAACGGTGCGAAAATCCATCAAATAAAAACAAAAAACGTTCTGTGCGGCAATAGTTGAAAGCGCGGCCATGGAAAATGGAAATGGAAATGGCCAATGGAATGTGAACACACACATGTTGCAGCAGCAGCAGCAGCAACGACAACAGCAATAGCAATGGCAATGGCAGCAGCAGCAGCAGCAGCAACAGCAACTCGTGTTGGAATTTAGCTGCCAAGTGGGCACGTTCGAGTGACAAATGTCAATTTGCATTCGATTCTGGGCCTGCTGTTAATTTGCAATTGAGTTTGGGCCCAGTTAAGAGTGTTGACTTCAGCAATCACTACAGCAGCAATAGCAACAGCAACAGCAGCAGCAACAGCAGCAACAGTCGCAACAGCAACAGCAGCACTTTCAAGCTCAAGAACACACCTTAAACTTTTTTGGCCCGCTTTTTGTATTGTTTACCTTTACAATCGACTCGTTTTTGTGTGTGTTGGCCAACTGGCAACCAGGCTACACGGGCAAGCAACAACTTGTTGTTGTTGTGTTTGCTGTCGCTGCTGCCGCTGTTGTTGTTGTTTTTGTTTGTTGTTGTTGTCGCCTCGGCTGCAGTTCAATGTCAATTTCGATTCGTCATCCGCAGCTGCGTTGATTTCTCGGGCGACCTCTCCAATCGGGTTGCTGTTGTTGCCGTTGTTGTTTGTTTTGTAGCCGCTTTTATGGCCATGTTAACTTTGGACTTGGCTTTTAATACAGGACCACCGCCGTTGACCATTGAACGCTCGCCGCCATTGCCTGTTACATGGAGTTCATTCTACTGTAATTTATTGATCATGTGTGTGTGTGTGTGCGAGTGTGCGTATGCATGTGTGTGAGTGAGTGTGTGGGCCGTCTAGAAGGCAGCTTACAACGTCGCCTAAGCCTGAGCTCCACTGTGCAGCTGTTGTACGCCCACGCCAACTATAAAGCATATCTGCTATCCCTTTCCACTCGATGATGCAGCCAGTCGAGATGAGATCATGACTGCAAATAGGAAATCATGAAGCGCTATTCCTGCAGCTGTGATTGGGGCTACGTAAATACGACAGTTATGTGGGTAACTGTAGATGGCGCACCCAGTTGGGTGTTGAGGAGTTTTGATACTCTGAAATGCTGATTTATAACTTTATTAAATTGAAGCATCAGCTATTCAAGTGTAAGGCATCAAAACTCAAGATAATGTATATAAGCCTGTTGTAGCATAGAATAATAATATTTACCTTCCAGATCTTAAATTATGCAACTCTAGATTATCTCAAATTTAACTACTCTCAACTATAGCTACTCTTCCGTTATTTTATTGCTTGTGACATTTCTCAATTATACGCAGAGATTCTTAAAAATCTACGCTAGATCTTAGATCAACATAAAACCCAATTTCAAGCCAAATAAAAAGACACGTAAACCCGTGTTTTTTATTTTTTATTTTTTGGTGATCCAATCAACAAATTTTCTCACGCACCCTTTGCCTAACCCTTCTCACAAGGGTTCAAATGTTAACAATAAAATGTTTTCTTCACACTACAAAAGGCAAACCCAACGACAACTGCCTCCGATCTCGGTCTAACTAAGGGTGTTTTGATGAGTCAGTTTGGTTGGGCGGACAAGTGAAGTAGTTAAAGTCAAGGGTTACTGCATAAATTAGGAACTGATTAAACAATCTCAACTCAGAAATTCAAAACGGTTTACAGTTTGCCAAACATAAACTTTATCAAGCGAAAAAAATCGTTTACAATTAAAATTTCTAACAGCTAGACATAATGTTTATAGCATAGTTTTTAAAATTACATAAATACATACATATATGGTGCGAACATATACGAATCTCAAACACTGTAGATATTTATATACATATATTTAAACATATATATATAGTAATTAAAAGAAAATAATTTTGATATTATTTTTTGTCGGATGCTTTTTAGATTTATGTCAAAGATGTTTTTACTCAGCCTTTTCAAGCACTTGCCGCCCACTGTGCGGCGAGCCGGCGCACTAGCTCCCGCTCACAATTTTCGCGCTATTCTCTCAATTCGCTGCGAAAGCCGCTCTCTCAATTCCAATTTGTGGAGCTAGTGCTGACTGGTTGGGCCTGGTCCAAGGCCATCTGCTGCTGGTTCAACAACATTTGCGACGGCTGCGGCTGCTCCTCTTGCTGTTGCTGTTGCTGCTGCTGCTGTTGTTGTTGTTGTTGTTGTTGCTGTTGTCGTGGCTGTTGCATCGTCTGCAACAGCAACTCGCCCATCTTGGCTCTAAAGGTAATGTTTTGCAGCGACGTCATTTGCTTCATAAGCGGCAAAAAGCTGATGAGGAAATTGTAATCGGAGTCGCCCACGTGCAGGATGTTCTTGCAGCGCGCCAAATCCTGACTGGTGGACTGCATCAGCTGCTGCTCCTCACGCTCCAAACTCTCCAGAAAATTGACCTGCTCGTCCACACGCCTGGCGCAATGGCAGTTGCTTGCCGCAGCCGCCGCCGTGGCCGACTGAGTGCCCATGGGCATGGAACTGACGGGTGGCACCACCTGCTCCTCGGCAGCGGCGCTAGCCAACGAAATGCTGTGCGAGAGACGACGCATCGCTTGAGGCGTGGCCATGCTTTGAAATTGCTGCATCAGATCATCGTTGTCCGCCTCCATTTCATCCGTCAACAATTCCGTCTTAAATGACATGGGCTCATTCAGGCTCAGATCGCAATCGTCGTCCTCGTTGTTGCTGCTGTCCGCTCGCAGCCGGCGCCCATCCAGAAAGCTCATGGCCTCCGCATAAGACCATTGATGCGAGGGCGAAGCCTGTGGTTGTTGTTGCTGCTGGGTGCGATGCTGGTGCCTACGATAGCTACACCTCAGGTTCTTCCACTTGCTGCGACACAAGTCCACTGTGCGCCAGAGAGCGAAAGCGAGCGGGAGCGAGAAAGAGAGAGAGCGACAGTTACGTCGTTATTTAACTTTTAGCGCGACTTGACTTGGCGGTTGACTCACCTTTGAGGCCCAGCGCATCTGCCACGCAGCGCCATTGGCGCATCGTCTCCACGCGGTTTGCATGCTCCGGATGACTAGCGTCCCACAGTGCCGGGCGCTGCTTAACCTCGTTGATCAGCCTGTGCATGTCCATTTGCCTGCGTCTTTATCACAAAACTAAAATGACAACAACAGCAACAATGTGGCTAGTCCACGGGAACGAGAGAACAAATTTGCCGGCGACGCGCACTGTCTGTGCTCGCTCTCTTGCTCACATGCTCTCTTACGCTCACTTGCTCGCTCGCTCTCGCGCTCTCTCTCTCTAAAGCGTGCTCTCTCAGCATGGCAATGCTTATTGTTTTTGCATTTACATTTTGCGTAATACACTCGAAAGCCGACATTGGCGAGCTCATCAAAACGTTTGTAACACAAGCTGCTTGACAAACAGCAAAATTATTTAATTTAAGAATGATAAGATTAAAAGAGCGAAGTAGCAAATAAATAGAGAGAATAGAGTTTATATTAAACTGCAGATTTAGCAACGAAAGCTATACTAGACTAGTTTAAATTTAAGTAGAGTATTTGGAGTGCGCTGCACTCATTTACCTATTTTCTCAATTTGTTCTTCTTTTAGGCAAGCTTCAGCCTCGTTTCCATTTCATTATTCGCTTCAGAGTGTCGGGTACTGGTTCCGTTATCTCTATTATTCGTGTTTGTTTTCGTTCTTGTCTCATTGCTCTTTGCAGCCTACGCGTTTGTGTTGTTGCTATATTGCTTTATTGCTAAATTGTTATTTGTTTTTTTTTTATTTTTTTTATTCTTGCCTCGCTCTCTCGTTCGTTGACGTTGACGTTGCCATCGCAATGTTCTCTCTCTCTCTGAGTTCGTTTGCTTCGTCGCGTCGTTCCAGACATTGAACTTGGCGCACCGGCAACGTCATTGGCTGGCACAGTGGTGCAAAGTGCATAAATATATGTACGTTTTTCATAAATTCAGTTTTCTAGCGATTTTTTTTGTATTTCATTTACATATTTTTGGCAGTCAGCATTCCGATCGCAACATGTTGCCCGAAAAGGCAGCACGGGCAACACATGTTGCCGACAGTTGGCTGCAGTAACAGTTGCAGTTACAGTTGCGGCGACAACAAGTGGACGCCAAAAATATGCGACAGCAATTATCTTTGGCAACGAGCGCAATCACAAACAAACACAAACACACACAGCCATATAGCCATATAGCCATATAGCATATCCATATCCATATCCATATGTCGCCAGTTTGAATTTGTGCACGACTTTCGTTTAGCGTTCCGTTCCGTTCCATATTGTCTGTCTCTATCAGTGCCTGTCTCTCTCTCTCTCTCTCTCTCTCTCCCTGTCTCTGTGTGTATGTTTGTGTGTTGCAGCTGCTGTCAATCTGTTGGCCATTTTGGCTGCTCCGCTTTCAAAAATTTCCATGTGTCATTTCAAAAATGCAAATATGGACATGATCTGGCCGAGAGCTGTGCCGCGTTTGGGTTTTTGTATTCCTCCATTCTGTCGCGCAATGTGCTCGCTGTCTGCCCGATTGTTCCCGCTACACGCTATGCCGCCCCCTCTAGCCCATCTGCCATATGTTCCATGGCTGTCATGGCTCCAGTTCGTCCAGTTCGTCAGGCTCTTCAGCTACAGCGACTGACAGTTAAGTGACGTCTAAATTTCGTACAACAAAATGATTATGGAGGCATTTATGCATGCGTACCATCGATCTTGTCTGTGGAACCTGTGCCTAGCCGGACGGACAGGCGGACAGATGGACAGCCTTGCCAACTCGATCGCCTCTCAATGTGATTGTTGTGACTGGCTCAATTGATTTGTAGCCGTAGCTCGGCATCCAACTCCAAATCTGTTTGTCTTCTCTCTCTTTCTATCTCTCTCTCTCGTTAATGTTTGTATTCAAATTTTCAACTTCGATCTCGTATGGACAATGTTATTTTACGAGTCGGGCTCAAGCCAGCGCGATTTATGAGCGCTTTGTTTGGACTACGAGTACAACAAAATAAAGGCAAATATCTGTGCTTATATAACTAGCAGCTGTGCCTAGTGCCTAGATGCCCTAAAACATTGTTTAAGTAATTGTGGGAGCTAGAGCTATCCATTAGTAGAACTAGTTCATGGCTTCTTGATGAGTATCTCATGTAGACATTATTCCTGCTACAGCTGGGAACATTTATATATAATCTGTGATAAATATGGGTTATACATTCATAGTTTCATATCTAATACAACTTTGCGGAAGTAAACTACAATTGTATAATATTTCATTGAAAATATGTATTATCAATAGTTTAGTCTCACTTCAATTGTTGCTCAAATTGCATAGCAGTAAAATATAATTAATATATATATAAAACAAATATATATAAATAGAGTAACAACTGTTAATCTCATTGTTGTTGTCGTTAATTCTAACGCTCCATAAGCGTCACTTGGCTATTGCCGTTGTCGGCATTTAAGTCGCCCATAAAATGTTGCTGTCGTCGTCACAGTTGTTGCTGTTGCTGTTGCTGCCGTTGATTATAATAACAAATTTGCATAATTATGCCGCTTATCTTGGCCATATGTCTAGTCAATGGCAGACACAAGCAAAACTGACAGACTGGCCGACAGACGGCAAGATTTGACATTGTCAGCAGCTGTTGCTGTTGCTGCTGAGAGTTAAATTGCTGCTGGGCTGAGCAACACGCGCGCTGGCAATCGTCACTGTTGGCACCCACATGTTGCAGTTGTTGTTAGTGAGCAACAACAAAAGCTATGCAAAGGCCATGTCAGCAACATAAACAAGTTTCATGTATTATTTGGCTGTCTGCAGCAACAACAACATTATCAAATTGCCGAGCAGCGGAAGAAGAAGAAGCAGCAGCAGCAGCAGCAGAAGAAAAACACAGTTAGCTACATTTGACGCACTGCGAATCATAAAAACAAAAAAAAAAAAAACACTGACTACAAATTGATTGCCAATCAGCCAACATGAACACGACAGCAACACAACACAATGTTGCTGCTGGCATTGCGAGCAACAATTGCAGGTGTCAATGAATGCGGCGCATAAGGAAAACCATGACAGAGGAAAGCACTCGCAGCTGAGCTACGAAAAAAAAAAAAAGTTAATTGGCTAATGCCAATTGCTGCTAATGTGGCCAGTTATTATGTCAAACGGTCAGGCAGCAACATTTGCCAATGACTTGTCATGCAACAGGCAAAGCAACAGCAACAGCAACTATAGCAACATGTTGCCAATGCCAAATGCAGTTTGGCAATGCGCCATGCAGCAACTGCAGCTCGATCAACCGGACCTGCTACTATGGCTGCTGCTGCCGCTGTGTTACAGTTCGCCAACCCACACGACTCCAGCTGCGGCTTCAATTGAAAGATGTGTCCATGAGGCGCACACGAAGAAATTCCAATAGCAATTAAAAATATTTACAACGCAAATGCAACGGACCCAAAGCCAATCGACAGTCAGACAGCCAGACAGCTGGACAGTTGGACAGTTGGACTGATCGACAGATCGTTCGCCAGCTGCTCCATGGCTCAAAAATTGTTGATTTCACCAACAACAGCAACAGCAACAGTTGCTGGCAGTACGCACAGTGTTTACTTTATAAATATGAACGGCAAATATGCGAGTCACATATAAAGATTTATTATATATACAAAATATGAGAATATTGTAACAAAGATTCACCAAAAACTCTTCTTTTTCCAAAATGGAAAAATTTTTAAAAATTCTATTATCGAGTTCTTGGAGTAACCTAGCTTTAAAGATAGGGCTAGGAATAGCACGTAGAGTAAGTCAAATTTTAAGTGGAGACATTTAAAATTTTTTAACAATAATAAATAAATAATAATTACAGAATATCTCTACCTTCATATTATGCAAATTTGACTTAACATTTAATTAACTTCATTTGTAGTTAAGTTTCAAGCAAGAGTTAGATATCTAGGCATACAAATTGTTGATATTTGAATATAGTAACATAAGATATTAAAACAATGCATTAGCTAACTATGCTAAAGGTCTTCACAATGATCTAATAAACATAGATGATATGATAAGCTAATTTTTTATGATTTCATAATGATTTCTCTTATGGAATTGAAGTTTTTTCATTATGAGGCAATTGCCACTGTGCCAAGTCGAACAGCAACATATATATACAAAGATATATCTATAGATATGTTTGCGCATATGTATGTGCTCACGCAGTAGATCAAGCAGTAGAGCTGAGTTTCATTTACAACTGCTGGCAGCTGCGTGGCCGTTAGAAATGCTAATGAAAGTCAAGCGGACCGCCGCATAGTCCAGATCCCGTCTCGATCTTTGCCATTGGCAGCTGCTGCTGCTGTTGCTGCTGTTGCAATTTCATTGCAAGGGGCATAGAAAGTTGCCAGCCAGCTACCGTTTGCGAGCAGCTGCCCCCGGGGCCTGATTGCAATGGCTGCGTGAGTTATGCCATCAGCATCACTTCTCACAGCGTCAGCTGACACCATACCATTAGCTGCATTTCCAAGAACTACAGTCGACACTAAAGGCTTACAATCTTCCTTAATGTAAAAAAACTCTTGAGCCATAAGTATCATAAGAATAACGGACACTTATTGCTAACTCAAGAGCAGACCCAATATTGTAAACAATAATATTTGTCACAGCTACATAATATAAACAAGCATCGCAGCCTCCACTAGCTATCAAAGGCTATATGACACTTTTTGGTCACAGCCCAGCTGCATAATATAAACACACTTTAGTAATAAGACGCAGCTCCAATATTGTAAACATAAACAATTATCGCAGCCTCCGCTGCCTAGCATAAGAGTATTTCACCATGATTGGAAACAAAAAGAAATATATAAAAACCCCTTAGAATTGAATAAGTCGCTCAGTTGTATTCTATGCCTCAAATAAAGAACATGTATTAATCTAAAAAAGAAGTACATAATTGGCGCAGCCGGTAATCGGAGTAACACGAAAAATAAAGTTTTGTGAAATCTTGTAAAAGTGAACAAAATAAAAAAATTGAGTGTTACAATAGTAAATACAGATAAATAATTGCGGAAACTTCGGACATATAAATCCAAGCAACGAAACAATTAAAAGCTGTATTAAAAATATAAAGTACAGATAAATAATTGTGGAAACTTCGGACATAAATATCCAAGATAACGAAACAATTAATAAAAACTGTACAGCGAAAAAAAAATAGATAAAGAAAATAAAAAATAATCAAAAATGGCAAATCAACAAATCAGTGAAGTGCAGCAGTGCATCCAACTGCTCACAAATGTAATACTTTCTCGAGAAGCTGATGTCAGAAACCCAATCACAAATCAAAGGAACTGCATTGAGAAGGAGACGAGGTACTTGCCGATATTCAATGGACAGGAGGGAACTCTACACGGATTCGTGGCCGCAGTGGACCAGATAATGGAGGAATACGAGGACAACAGCCAGGTGTTCACTGTCATATTTAACACCAAGATTCAAGGTCAGGCTAGAACTATACTTAGTATTAATCCACCAACAAATTGGACGGAGTGCAAAAATCGTTTGAGACATCATTATAGACCAAGAATAGATCAGATGGGATTAACTAGGAAGATCAATAACCTGAGAGTAACAAGCGTAAGAGATCTTGATATTAAAATAAGAACACTTGTTGAAGAAATTACTGATTTTTCGGTCTTTGAAAATAATAGTAGACTTGTTGATATTCTAAGTGGATTATTAATTCAAAGAGTTAAAGAATTAGCATGTGGTCCGATGGCAATTGCCTTAATGAATAAAACAACTTTATCAGATGTAAGAAATGAACTTTCTAATTTTGCTGGTCTAAATTTTGGAAATTTAAATCAAAAATTATTATTAAAAAAAGACAATAATTATTCATCGAATTACAATAACAGACAATTCAACGAACAAAATAACCAAAACTTAAGACAAGACACAGACAACAGAAATTTAAACGAAAATAAGCAAGCAAATACTAATTACCAAAGACAAAACATACAACAACAAAGTCTGAACGTAAGACAAAACCAAAATTTTAACAGACAACAACAAAGCCAAAACATGAGACAAACAAGTCAGAATACTCGCCAAAATCAGAATAATCAGCAACCACAACCAGAAGCAATGAGTGTAGACAATATAAATGAGGAAATTAATAATGATCAAAATTATGAAAATACGCAGGAAGAGTTTTTTACCAATTAGCCTCGGACAAAAGAAAAGTTTTCATTAAAGGAACTATTGAGGGAGATACCTTTCTAATCTTAGTAGATACTGGATCTACTATAAGTATACTAAACACCAAAAATATACATGAATCAAAGTATAAAATAATTGAGAAATTTTCAAAAACCATTTACACTATTAATGGCAGTATTAAAAGTGACAGCTATTTAGTAAAAACAAAAGTACCGAGTGAATTTAAATATGCAGAGGGCGCAAGAATAAGATGGGTGGCTATGTCCCTGGAAAGATCATATGACTTTCTATTGGGCATGGACTTCATCCAAGCAAATTTGGAAAATATTGATTTTAAAAACAAAATGGTTAAGCTTTGCAATGGAGTCGAAATTCCGTTCCTTTCCAAATTATCAGAAGATGTTTGTGTAATGGAAGTAGGTGAAATTGATGACTTTAAGCTAGAAGAGCTCAATACTGAAGAAGTTCAGATAATAAAAAATCTTACGAAAAAATATGAAAAGTTATATTTTAAAGAAGGGGATCAGTTAACTAATACTAAAACAATAGTGCATAATATTAAAACCATAACAGATCAGCCCATAAATTCAAAACTCTATAGGGTTTCTCCAAAATATGAAGATGAAGTAAGGAAGCAAATAATTGAAATGGAAAAAAGTGGAATAATAAGAAAAAGTAAAAGCAAATATAGCTCTCCTATATGTGTTATTAAGAAAAAAATGGACAATTCAGGAATTCAAAAATATCGTATCTGTGTAGACTATAGGCGGCTAAACCAAGTAACCGTTCCAGATAAGTATCCAATACCTATTATGGACGCTGTATTAGATAAACTTGGAAAAGCCCAATATTTTTCTACCCTTGATTTAGCGAAAGGTTATCACCAAATACTAATGGCAGAAGAAGATATTGAAAAAACTGCTTTCATAACACCAATGGGATTATATGAATATGTTAGAATGCCATTCGGGTTAAAAAATGCTCCAGCTACATTCCAACGTTTAATGAATGATATTTTGAGGGATTATATAAACAAAATTTGTTTAGTATATCTTGATGATATTCTAATATTTTCAACAACACTCGAAGAACACAAGATTGCTTTAGAAAAAATTTTTAAAGTACTTAGAAATCATAATTTGAAAATACAACCAGATAAATGCTCATTTATGAAGAAACATACAGAATATTTGGGACATATTCTTACAAAAGAAGGGTTCAAACCAAATCCAAAAAAAATAGAAGCAATAAAAGAAATTCCATTACCAAAAACTGAAAAACAATTAAAAGGATTTTTAGGTATGACAGGATTTTATAGAAAATTTATCAAAGACTATTCCAAAATAGCTTACCCAATGATAAGATATTTACAAAAAGGTGTATCAATTAATACAAATGATCCACAATTTATAGATGCATTTGAAAATCTTAAAGCGCTCATAAGTTCACATCCAATATTAAAATATCCAGAATTTGACAAACCATTTACAATTACTACAGATGCCAGTGATTTCGCCATAGGTGCAGTTTTATCTCAACAAGGACAACCAATTGCTTATGTTTCGAGAACACTTAATAAACATGAGAAAAATTATAGCACAATTGATAAAGAATTTTTGTCTATTATACATGCAGTAAATTATTTTAAACACTATTTGATTGGAAATAAATTTCAAATTATAACCGATCATGCCCCTATAAAATACTTAAATTCAAAATACAAAGGAAAAGAAATGACAGCTAGACATCAAAGATGGATTTTAAAACTACAGGAGTTTGATTATGATATTATATACTTAAAAGGTAAAGACAATAAAGTAGCAGATTTTTTGAGCAGACAGGAAGCAGCACAGTTAATTAATGCACAAAATAACGAAGAATCAAATTTTGATTTAACAAATACACAGCATTCAGCAGATGAAGAAGAATTAATTCATTATTATATAAAAGATGACATTGTTAATAAATATAAAACTCAGATAATAATTACCTATTCAGCAACAGATAATATTAATATACACAATGGAAGAAAAATAATTGAAGTAAACCCAGCAGACACAGAAAATGAAATTGAAATAAAACTACAAAATAATATAGAGAAAGGAACAGTAGGAATTTTTTCAGAAGTACCAGACTCAGAATATCATAAAATACAATGTATATTAATTAAAATTTTTTCTCACTGTGAAAATATAAAATTTTTCAAATGTACAAAACGAGCTCAAGAAATTTCAACGGAGGAAGAATTACATAAACAAATTTCAATTTACCATTCAAAAGATTCATTACACAGTGGTATAAATGAAACGTTCAATTCACTAAAAGACAAAATCTATTTTCCAAAATTAAGGGAACATATTCAGTTAATAATAGCAAATTGCAGAAAGTGTAAAGAGATTAAGTATGATAGAAAACCGATTAAACCAAAATTTCAACTTACAGAAACACCAAATAGTAAAAATCAAATTATACACTTAGATATATTTCATATAAAACACAAGTCTTTTGTTACAATCATAGATAAACTTACAAAATTTGCAGTTGCTTATAACATTACGGATAGAAATTGGCGAACAAAGATGCAAATTATGATAGAACATTTTGCAAAATTTAATAAACCACAGAAAATAATAATGGATAATGAATTTAGATCAGAACATATAATACAGTTTTTAAACAAGGAAGATATTGAAATACATTATACAAAACCAAATTCCCATACAGGAAATGCTGATATTGAAAGATTACATTCCACATTAATTGAAATAATAACAGGAATAGATAATAATGAACTTTCCATTGAATCTAAAATTCAATTAGCAATAATAGCGTACAACAAACGTTATCATTCAACAATAAAATGTACACCGAATCATGCTAAAGATACAGAAGATGCAAATAAATTGAAAATGACTATTGAGGAATGTAAAAAAATGACTATAAACAAAATAAATAATACAAGGGAAGAATACAAAGAACAAAGACAGGAAGGTCCAATTAAAAATTATAAAAGAGTCAGACATAAGGATGAGCCTTATTTTAGATATGCAGAGTTAGAAAACATTCATCCAAGTAACATTAAAAGACCGTTAAATCAGGAAATTAACAAACCTAATGAATAATAATAAAAAAAAAATTTTTTTTGTTGATAGCAGATATGATAAAGATTTTTTTTCTCTTTTACTTATTTCCCAGATGTTAATCATGCTAGCCATCATTATAATCAGGCCTAATACAGTACAAGCAAGATTGCAAATGGAACCGATATTAGTTAGTGCAGGATATGCACCCATACAGATTCAGGAAACCGAAATAGTAAACGAAACAATAATTATACTACACATTATTAATATTGACCCACTTAATGATATTTTAAAACAAATAGAAACAAACATAAGAACAACCGAAATTGCACATAAAGAGGATTTATTAAGAGAAATTAAATTAATTAAGGCCAAGATTAAATCCATTACACCTTTTAGCAGAAATAAAAGGGGACTTATAAATATAGCAGGTACAGCATACAAATGGCTATTCGGACTGATGGACGATGAAGATAGGACAGATATCTTAAAACACCTTGATATAACCGACCAAAATAACCATAACATCATAAACAACATGAACCAACAAATAATCATAAATTCACATTTTAACGACACAATACATAGTTTAGCAGAAACGATTAAGCATGACCGAAGAATCATTAATGAAACACTGACAAATATAAATAACCAAAATAAAGAAATCATAATGAAAATCTTATATAATGATCAAATGCAGAAATTAAAAAATATCGAATACAAAGTAAATTATATTCAGGAGAATATTGCCTCTGCAAAGAATAATATAATTTTACCAGAAATTTTATCAGAAGAAGAAATAAACAAATTTGACATTGATTTTTATAAATTAAAATTAATTCGTATGGGTATTTTGAAATATAAAAATAATTGCATAATAATAGCAATAAAAATTCCAAAAAATTATATAAATGTAGATGTTAAGTTACTTATGCCAATGCCAAACACAGAGTATATCCAAATTGATCAAGAAAATTTATTAATTATAGAAGTTAACAATAAAATATTGGAATATAAACCAAATACAATTTTAAAGGAACTTAAATCAAGTAAAAGTTGCACTCTTACCAACAGCTGTAAATTTATATTTAATAATATCACTAGTATTGAAAAGATAGATGATGACACAATAATAATAAAAAATGCCAGAAAAGAAAAGTTATATCAAAATTGCGACAAAAGAAATATTACATTAAATGGAAATAATCTCATACAATTTGGAAATTGCAAAATACAAATTTTAAAAGAAACATTTTCCAATGAAAAAATAGAATTTTACGACAAATTTTTTTATCCCACAGAACTATTAAATCAAACTTACAAAAACACTATTAATTTTGATCATTTAACAATAAAAAATTTTGAAAATTTAAAAGAAATCTCAGAACTAAAATATGAAAGAAAAGTAACAAATGGCATTATATTAATACTTTTAATCATTTTTATATGTTTTATTATTTATGTATACTTAAGATCCAAAAGGCAAAATATTAATATTAATTTGGAAAGAATTCAGGAGAATTCAGACTCTAAGAGGGGAGGAGTTATGCCATCAGCATCACTTCTCACAGCGTCAGCTGACACCATACCATTAGCTGCATTTCCAAGAACTACAGTCGACACTAAAGGCTTACAATCTTCCTTAATGTAAAA
This sequence comes from Drosophila koepferae, assembly GCA_030914345.1. Taxonomy (NCBI): domain Eukaryota; kingdom Metazoa; phylum Arthropoda; class Insecta; order Diptera; family Drosophilidae; genus Drosophila; species Drosophila koepferae. Next base: position 8,987,764 of record JAUESR010000202.1, read on the forward strand.
AAACTCTTGAGCCATAAGTATCATAAGAATAACGGACACTTATTGCTAACTCAAGAGCAGACCCAATATTGTAAACAATAATATTTGTCACAGCTACATAATATAAACAAGCATCGCAGCCTCCACTAGCTATCAAAGGCTATATGACACTTTTTGGTCACAGCCCAGCTGCATAATATAAACACACTTTAGTAATAAGACGCAGCTCCAATATTGTAAACATAAACAATTATCGCAGCCTCCGCTGCCTAGCATAAGAGTATTTCACCATGATTGGAAACAAAAAGAAATATATAAAAACCCCTTAGAATTGAATAAGTCGCTCAGTTGTATTCTATGCCTCAAATAAAGAACATGTATTAATCTAAAAAAGAAGTACATAATTCGTGCGACATATGCGGCACAGCGAGTTGATCATCATCAATGTGGCAATGGCAATGGCAACGGCAGCAGCAGCAGCAGCAGCAGAGGCAAGCAGCAGCAACTGCTGCTGCCACATTTGAAATGTTTGTGCCGCAGTTTTCCGCAGTTTTTCCTTGCTTGCGCGGAAATTCAGCACACGTGGCAATCGTGTTGCAACTATGACTCTTTCAAGTTTTTATGATTGGGCACAGGCGGTGCTTCCTGCTGCTGCTGCTGCTGATGCTGCTGCTGCGGTCTGTTGGCAAGGACGTTTGGTTTTTTTTTTTGTTGTTTCTGCCTGCTTCTGCGCACGGCCTACCCTGGTTGCCCCCGTTCGCCTTTGCCACAGACATGCATATGTGGCTTTGTTTCACACATGCCACACAGCCGGCAACAGAAGTCATGTACAGAGGCAGGGGCATGGTCTTCGATTGAGATCGGTACTCGACGCGCGGAACGTCGACCGTCGACGCGCCGAACAGCCGGCTAGCAGTTCGCCTGGCAATTGCCGCATCATTTTTATGGCATTCGGCATTTGCGTTTTTTTTTTTTTTTCCACAAGATTTTTAACCCCAAAAAGCGGGCAACGAATGCAGCTGAACTTTTGTGTGAAGTACAACACGGCAAGCCAGCGACGACATGGCGGACATGTGCGTCGAATGCCTCTGGCAGCTGTGCCACAGTCTCAATCGGCCCGAGACTCTTTCTTATCTGCACCGTGCCACATGTGTCACTAGTCGCCGTCGTCGTCGTTGCAAGTTCGCGTCTGCTGCTGATAAACCAAATCTCCAAAAGCGTTGGAGAGAGGCAGGGAGAGAGCGAAAGAGGCAGAGATAGCCCGCATCCGCAATAGACTATGGCACTCATACGATTTATGTGGGCTTGGGAAAATGCTTTCTTCATATGGGAAAAGAAAAACGTATGAAATTTCTGAGATTTAATAATGATCAAGAAGAAGTAAAGAAGGAAATAAAAGAGAGAGAGAGAGAGAGAGAGAGAGAGAGAGAGAGAGAGAGAGAGACCATGAGAGATGTATATCCATAAATATCCTATATAAATATATACTTATATGAATATTCACATCTATATCGATCCCTATTCTATACCGATCTCTATATTAATATCTATATCTCAATCTATATATTTTATATTTATGTAATATAATAATATATATATATGAAATACGAATATTTAAAGAAGTTGATAAATTTACATTAGGCCAAGAACAGAACAACAAAAAGAGATCTATAAAAATACGGGCTCTAATCCCTGATAAGAGAGCCATAGGCCTTAGCACTCTCTCCCTCTCCCTCTCCCTCTCTCTCACACTCAGACAAAGAGACATTTCATATTTGCAGCTATCGATATAAAAAATAAACATAAATATGATTTGTCCACAGACTCAACAATTCAATCTCGACAATTTTGTTATAATGGCTAACCAAATGATCGGATTAACTTCTTGGCTCAACAAATGGCTCATCTGATAAAATTGAGCTGCGCCCAGTTTCAGGTTACAGTCGACAGTTTAAAAAATTTTGTGGTTTTTGGTTTTAGAGTTCAAATTGATGAAGAAGCAAAAGTGCAAGCGAATCGCCTTCGAAGATCAAATGTCGGCTTAGCTGAGCTGAAAGGTGCATCCACCATGCAAACATCATCCATCATATAGATATAGATATAGGCAGACATGGATATGTACATATGCATGTAAGCTGAGCTGATCGAGAGGTTTGCCTACTTCTATTTTGGGTAGCTGGCAATTAGCAACTGGCGACAAATTGACGAGCTCGAAGTGCAGTGTAAATGCCACAGGAGCGAATCCTTCGTCTGAGGACCACCTGCTGTGGCCTGTTTGTGCGAAAATCTCCTCAGTTGTTGCTGATGTTGTGATTGGCTTTGGCCAAGTGGCTTGTGGCAATAATATTTGTGCCCAATCGACCTGCTCGCTACCTGTTGAGTTGTCGCGACGGCGACTAATGAAGTCGCTGCAGCCAAATGACTCAGTTAGTGTTCTTCTTCTTCTTCTTCTTCTTATTTTTTTGTTGCTTAGCTAAATCTGCGCAGCATTTAGAGCTCAGCTCGTTAGCCGTGTCTAGACAACGTCTGGCACAGCCGGCGGCGCTGCATAATGCAAGGACGAACCGCAGGCCACATGCCACACATAGATATTAGTCCTGCCATGTTGACAGGATATTCATCCAACGCCCAGCTGCTCCCAATTAACACGCCAGCAGCTCACCTATAAACAACAAATTACAGTGCATGCAAATGATGTGCTTGCAAATGCCCTGTAAAATTGAGTAAACTATGCAAATTAGCTGTGATGCTTGTTAAAATAAATGGAAAATGTTTTTAATAGTAGAGCAAAGTACCCTGCGTGTATTTATTAGCTTACAGGGTATTTTGAGTCGATCATCTATTGACGTTATCAGTTCTTCAATGTTGTATCGCCATGACAATGCAGTCTGACACGATCAAGCCTTGATACCTTACATTATAACTAATTTACAGGGTATCAAATGTCTAGTAGCTTTCCTATTAATCAGTTCTGTATCAATTCATAATTTCTTGTATGAAAAGAAACCATTTCATAGGAACTCTCTGCTATTAATTCACTCTAAAGTCGTACTTGCTTGTTTACAGGGTATTTAGTGTCTGATAACTTACATATTCATCAATTATCTCAAATTAGATTGTCATACAAATACGCATGCACACTTCCTATGCCAGCAACCCCAAGTATGTACACATATGCACTAGTTAACAGGGTATTAAAAGCCCGGTGGCCCGGTGGCCCGTTGGCCCGCTGGCCGCAGTCATTGGCCGCCACTCGATATGCAGCGGCTGCAGCGCAACGGTAAAAATGCAATACAAATAACGGCAGCCGGCCAACAAAAAAATAAATATATATGTATATGTATAAATAAATAAATGGTGCAGATGCAATGCAGGACGCAGAACGTCCGCAGGACCCTCTCTCTCTCTCTCTCCTTCTCTGCTGCGTTTTCCCACTCAATTAGGGTAGCAAAAATAGTGAGAATCGAGGCGGCTGCGCACATTTGCCTAAATATATTTCCCTGCAGCCCGCCCCTCCGCTCTGCCCCAGCAACCCTCTGCGAGAAAAAATGTTGTAGCATATGCCGCGGCGTGCGGCGCAGTTGTTATCCTTGCTGGCATTGTTAATCGTATCCTGCGTAATAGCATAATAATCCCTAATCGCATCTGATCTGTTCACCTGGTTGCCACACATTCGCTCTCTCTCTCTCTCTCTCTCTGTCTCTCTTTCGCACTGCTCGCTATCTCTTTCTGTGTGACGGCTGCACATTTCCATCGATATCCTTTGGCAGCTTTACAAATAGCGCGACGCGTCCTTTGTGCGCCTTTTGTCGCCGTCCTTTTTATAATAGGCAGGGGTTATTTTGACAGCAGTTCATTTGCCTTCTGCCTTCTGCAATGCCATTGACATTTGTCACACACACACACAGAGTAAGAAAGAGAGGGAGAGAGAGAGAGAGAGGGAGAGGGCACCGCTCGCCTGATCCTCGCTATTTCAAACATTTGGAGTGAGCTCCGTTTCACAATGTGTCGACTTTTATTTGGCTTCCAGTCTCATTTGTTCCATGTGCGACTGCATTTCCTTTTCCATTATGTTGCTGCTGTTGTTATTTCTTCTTATCGTTGTTGTTGTTGTTGTTTCTGTGGCTTCCTAGGATAAATGGAGTTGAAGACGCCTGACTAATGCGTATTTACATTTCGGTAAATTAGCAGCCATTTAGTGGTTAACTCATTAATAACAATAATCAATTCAATTTGTTTGCTTCTGGCCTGCTAATAGACTTTAGCTTGTTAACATTTTCAATTCAATTTACATACGATTCGTCAATTTACCGCTCTCAGCTCGTGTTCACAGATCTGTTTTCTTTGAGCTATTAATTACAATTGCAATTCGATTACAATGCCGCAACGCTTCGTCACTTGTCCTTGATTAAACTGCTGATCAACTTCCAATTGGAAACGAACAAAAAAAAATGAGCAAAACAATTGCTTTCCAGCATGGAAGCTTTTCAAATGAGCGACTTACTCAGCAGATGCTCTAGCGCATACCAATGCGCACATTAGCGCAAGTGAAGCACAAACTCTACACAGTGGCCTCTCTGCGTCCCTCTCGTGCTCACGCAGTTGCGTAAACAAAGCCGAATTGCCATTACAGTTGAAGTTCTCATTCCCACGCATTGATGCTGATTGTTGTTGATTCTCCTCTTCTTCTTTTTTGCGCAAACAGACAAAATAAACAAAAGCTCTACGAGTGCCGCTTATTGGAAGCGCTTTGACTGCTTAAATTAGTATTCAGTTACCATAACAACCACAGGCCGGATGCGAGCGACAAGGCTACGGCGAAAAGTCGCCAAATGATATGCTGAATGCCTGTTGAGAAAGGAGAGAGAGAGAGAGAGAGAGAGAGGCGCACCAGCACTAGCACACACACACACACACACAGGGTCACACATATGTGTGAAGCTAAAAATAAGACAAAGAATGAAACAAAAACGAAATGAAACAACAAACGGCTAGCGCAGAAATTGTCGCGCCGAATTCATTAATGAGATTCGCGTATGCAACATGTCAGCATGTTAGAAAGGGACAGGGCAGGGACAGTGAGAGGGGCGAAGAGGTGGGGTTGTCACCCTTCAGGTTTTCTTTTTAATGGCCTAGACGCGGACACTGGTTGAGTGACGCGTATTGGATTTCGACATGCCATACACGCGGCATGCGGCATGCATATCTGCAACGCCATCTCGCAAGGTGCCCCCATGCCCGCCCCTGGCCGGACTCTCAGCTTCAGCTTCAGCTACAGCTTTGGCTGCAGCTCTAGGTCCACTGATTGACATGTGATCGCAACGCTTTGCATCGCAAGTTCTATTCCACCGCCCCTGCCCCACGCCCCTGCTCACTTCCAGTCTGCTTCCACTCTGCGCTTAACCTGTTGCATCTGCTTGCGTCGTCGTCGTCGTCGCTGCTCATTTGTCATTCATGCGAAACACTAAAGAGTCGTAAAGCAAGTCCTGCCTGCCTGGCAGAACAGAAAAAAAAAAAATCTTGGCGGAGTCATAAAATTATGATCGGTATTTTTGCTGGAAATTTGAACTGTTTGTTGGCTTGGTTATGCTATTTTTTTGCTAGCATTTTTTATGTATTTCTCTTTCTTTTTTTTAATTATTTGCAGTTTAGTTTTTCGACACGGTTTCTTGTGTATTTCATGCAACACCTTCGCTGCTTTACTTGGAAATTCGCGCGAAATTCCACAGCAAAGATTACAGTTTCCTTCCAGACGCTGCCCTCCCCGCCCTCTCACTCTGATTGACGCTAATTTGAGTCAATGAATATAATTTTTGGAGAGTAATGTGTATGTCTCGCTCTCTCTTGTCTTAGTGAATGAATGCTGCGCTTCAATTAGCACTTGAAGTGCTCCAGTGGAACGCAGACTATTGCCAGACGTGTCATTTTTCACAAACAGGCCTCACTTTCAATGAGCATTTCCCTCACATTTCCTCAATGGGCGGCAGTCTCAAATCAACATCAACATCCACAGCCAAATACAAATACAAATCAAACACTCGACTGGCTTCGTTGTCGCCTTCGCCTTCGTCGTCGTCGTCGTTGTCGTTGTCGTCGTTGTCGTTGTCGTCGTTGTGGTTCGTGGTCTCGTGTAATATGATCGTGATTTCATGCCCAGCAGAAACCCTACAAGTTGTTCTACTATGTGGGAGCGGAGTCAACAACGGCAAGGCAACACACACACACACATACTCAGAGAGAGATGAATGTATCTGGCCGCTGATACCATAAACCCAAATTAAGATAAGCCACGAAGAAAGAAAGAAAATAACGTCTCATACTTTGAATCTTTTTCATTCACAAAATCACATCGTTTGTGCGCAGAGAGTGAGAGAAAGATTGCGAGAGTGGCTGAGTGAAGCGTAGATCAAGAGAGTGCTTGCATTGTAGCCGACCAATGGCAGCGCATCTGCGGAAACAGGGGAAATTCTACAGAAGTTGTTACATCCACAATCTCCACAAAGTTGAGAGTTTTGGCATGTGAGTGGATGCCAAGTGGACTCTACACAGTTGAGAGTTGGCTGCTCAACTTTAAAGCTGTGATTATGTGGAAGCTGGGGAAGTGGATGCCGGTCCACTTTACAAAATAGCTCAGAGATGTGAATTGAATCATATATTCATTTCCACTCCATAGTACTTAAAATATTATTGAAGGCCTTTCTTTTATATATTAATTTATTTTAAACACTCATTCATTTAGCATTGAACATTTACTTATCAATCACAATTCAATAACATCCACAAGGTAGCTCATTACCCCATTCAATTCGCATATATAATCCACAGATGCCACTCTACATACAATATCCAGTTGCTGTTGCTCTACAATTCTCACCTCTACACTGGTTTACCCCGCCAACAAGAGAACTACAACTTAGATTGATTTCATCTCGGCACCGTATTACTCTCCAAATACTTGGGATCCTGTGTTCAGGCTTTACACAACATTGCCCCTTTTGTATTCACAGAAATTTTCCAACGCAGCTCTGGTGCTCTCTCACTCTCCCGCTCTGCGATAGGCGGAGCCACTGGGTTTGCGTTCGTGTAGCCGTTCGTATTTTCACTCAGAGAGTACTGATTGCAGAGTTTGCTAAAAGAATTTTTTTTATAAGAATCTATATAAAATTTATTGTTTGTAATTTGTATTTACAAAGAAGTAAATGTTTATTAAATATATTTGAAAGTGAACAAATATCGATGCATTTCCCCTCTTTGGTGCGTGGAATGAGTTTTCTGTTGGCTCTGTTGGTGGTTGGTTGATTTTGTTTGGTCAGAGAGAGAGAGAGAGCGAGCGGAGAGTGAGAGCGCGAGCGCGAGTGCGAGCGTCGTCTTCGTATCTGTTACACACGAAGCACTCGGCGCTCGGCTCGTGCACGGGTATAAAAGCCGCGCTCGGCTCGCTCTCACAACCAAATACGAAATTATCGTGTCCGTAAGTGGTTGTTGCTTCTCCGCGCAAGATAAAAAGAATAATAAAGAAATAAAATAAAATTTACCCAAAATCAAACGTAAAATTGAGCAACACTCGACAACAAATGCAATAGAAAAACACGCTGGATTATAGTGTTTTGTTTTGTTGATCAAAGTCAATTTTAAATGCAAATGCAACAACAGGGCAGAAAGTGCGTGTAAAGTGAAATAGCAAAAAACAAAAAAATCAAATCAAATCTACAAATCAAAGTCAAACAAAACTCGCAGCGTAACCAAAACACATCAAAGTTGAATTTTGAAAGAAGTTAACTTCGATTTATTGAAACCTCGCAAGTAACCGGTAAAAGCCGTGTAAAAAGCCGCCAAAATTCTACTCAAGGAGCGTAAAGCGATCATCTCGAAAATGAAGTCCTTGACGGCCGTTTGCCAAACAGGTGCCTCGATGCCGGCAATGAATCCCAATGGCCGTATCGCCCGCCATCCGCCGCATCGCGGCGACGGCGAGAATGCCGAAATGAAGATGTATCTCTCGAAGCTGAAAGACCTGGTGCCGTTCATGCCCAAGAACCGCAAACTCTCCAAACTGGAAATCATCCAGCACGTAATCGACTACATCTGCGATCTGCAAACGGAGCTGGAAACTCATCCGGAGATCAATAATTTCGATGCAGCTGCCGCTTTGAGCGGTGTTGCCGCAGCAGCAGCTGCCGGCGGCTCCGAAGATGAGGAGGAAGAGGAGGAGGGCGATGAAATGGATCTCGATGCAGCCAGCGATGTGTTGGCCCAGCGCCTGGCTGCCGAGCAGGAGCAGCTACCCAAAATCTCTAGTCCCGCTGCCGCCCGCCTGCCGCTCGCCGATCGTCAGACTCCCAACACAATTCTGCCAGCAGCCGCACCAACAGCAGCAGCAGCAACAACGCTGGCGTCAGCAGCAGCAGCACCAACGGCGCCACTGCAGCAGCAGCAACAGCAGCAGCTGCCCAATAGTTTAGCGACGGTAAGTCAAGCGCCTGCGCCCCCACCCACCCACAATCACAATATTGTTTCTGTTTCTGTTTCGCATTTGCATTGCAAATGAAACGTCGCTGCTTTGACGTCGTCCCAAAAAATAAAATAAAATAAAATGAAAACATCGAAAAAAAATTACACATGCATGCGAATTAAGCAAGCGGCGATAGCGCGACGTTTTTGCATTGTTGTTTTTGTGACCTCATTTGCTGCTAAGCGGCGTAAGGACGTTTCAGCTGTCCGTCCGTCCGTCCATCTGTTTGCGCGTTTGTCGGCATTTACATTTCTCGCCTTAAAAATATAATTCATTTTGTTCGCATGTGTGTGTGTGTGCGAAATTTACATTTTTTCAACTTGCTTTCTTTTTGCTGCAACAGCAACAACAATAGTACTACTACTACAATAATAAATCTCGCACAATTTCATTTTGTTTTTGTAGACATTTCACATATTTTTCGCTGTCGCCGTTTCTTTCTTTCTTTTGTTGTAGCTGCGGCTGTGACTGCGGCGTAGCTGTTAATTTTGTGTATTTTTTTCTCGCGGCCTTTTTTTTTTTGTCTTCCTCTCTTCTTCCATTTTGTTGCTGTCTGTGATGTTTTAAATGAACACCTGCAGATACTTAAATTTATTTCATATGTGTGTGTTTGTAAGCAACTAAACACACACATATACATACACACTTATACATTCACACGCACAGAGGCTAACGCAGCTTTAAGCTTGACTTCGACATTTGGAGAATTGGAGAATCATCAGTCAGCCTCCGTTTCAGTTATTTCTGTCTGTCTGTCTGCGCCTTCTTTTTCTGCTTCTTGTTATTGTTGCTGTTATTTTGTTGCTTACTTCATTAGCGCAGTTTTTGGCATTTCCCATTGCCCGCCCGATGCAGCATTAGTTATAAATGATGTTTGCAGAAAATAGTATAAAAAATAATTTTAAAAAATTGTACAACAGGTTATGAATTCTTCGTGCTCAAACAATTCCAATAAAACTTCCCTTCTTCACCCGCTGTCTCTCTCTCTCTCACACACCTTGGTGGCATTTGTTTTTGTGCAGTTGATTAATTATGCATTTGCATCTTTTTGTTCGTGTAGAAAAGTATTTAAAAACAAAAAGCACCGCAGCACAATTAGTCGGTCATTCAGGCCTTATGAACGGCTGTGTTGCTCTTGCAAATAGAAAAAAAAAAAAAACAACAAGCAAGCAAGCAAAACATCTGCACTGAGATTGAGACATGCTGCCCACGCTTCAGACTCTCCGCCCTTCTACTCTCCACCCTCTCCACGACTATTGCTGCGTGAGTGTATGTGTAATGATGTGTCACTCTGGCCGCAAAACAACAAATTCCTTCGTTAAGGCACAGCAGCAGCGAAAACACATTCACACTCACACACACGCACGCATGTGTGTACATTCATATGCACATATGTACATACATATGTTTGTATGTATAAGACGTAAGAAGAAATGCACGTGTTCAAAATGTTCTCGTTACGTAGCTGTTGTTGCTTTTGCTCTTGCTCTGTTGCTTTGCTGTTGCTGTTCTTTTTTTGTACTTTTTCGCGCCGCGCAGCTGTGCGCCAGTCGCCAGTCGGTCGCTTTCTACATTGTGCGCACCCCTGACGCTGCCCTATCCCCTCATTCCTTACCTCTGCCCCTCTCGTTCTCGCTGTCACCGACAAAGCACTGCGGTCAGTCAACATAACAGGCAGCGACATTAGAAGACGCAACAACAACTTCTACAAGCTCATTTGATTTTCTTAGTTTTGCGCTGGCGCTCAGTTGGCGCCTCTTCTTGGGCCCTTCTCCTGATTCGTCTCTCTCTCTCAGTCTCTGACTCTGTCCGAACATTAAAATAAAAATAAATAATAAAAAAAAGAAAACAGCAACAAAATGCACACGAAGCTCGAACGCTTCGTAAACAAACGAGACAAGTAAGAAAGCAAGAAGAAGATCTGTAAAATAGAGAACGAAAACAACGGCAAATTAATTGATAATTCGTGATTTGTTGTGCAAGTCAGGCATACACTTATACTAAGACTTTCGCCCCAAGCAAGCCTCATATGCATGCACTTATACGCAGTACTTATACTTGAGACTTTGCCTCAAACTGCATACACTTATACAATGAGGCTTCGCTGCCTTCGCTTATATTACTTAAACACTTATATTATTCGATTTTGACTAATTTCTCGTTCTCTCTCGCTTACTCTCATTGCAGCAATTCAGCGGCGAAAAGGACAGCAGGCAATCGTAAAGCAGCTGGCAGCAGCAGAGGCAGCGGCAACAGCAGCAACAACTACAACTAAAACTAAACATTTAAAGCTCTAGAAATCATATTAATTAATGTTAGTCGCAGTGTAGTACAGTCAACTTCACTCAAACAAAACTCAACTCCACTCAAAAACTAACTCGTGTGAAGATCTCCACAAACAGCAACAACAACAACAACAACAAAAACAATTCTATAAACACATAGACACTGCAGCCACACACACCCACACACAGTGAGAGAGAGAGAGAGGGCGTGTGGCTGTAAAAGCATTTCACACAAATACATTGAAAGAGTTTAGTTATAAAAAGAAAGCAAAAACAAAAACAAACCTACATAGCATTAAAAACAAAATGTAAGCACTAATACATTATTATTATTAACATTTAACGTTTAACATTTAACTATTAGCAGCAGTTAAGAAGTAGAAGAAGACGCAGAGTTAGCAGATGATGATGAAGAAGAAAAGAAAAAAAAAACTTGGCAAAGCTTTAAACAATTTAATTTTTCCTTTGATAAAATGAAATGAAAAACTGAATAATTTTTGTTTTCTATATATTTAGTTTTTGGTTTATTTGAAAAAAAAAAAAAAATCATGTTAATAATTTTACGAATGATAAGATGCAAAGCAAAAACAAAAATAAAAAATAAAAATAAAAAAAAAAAAAACAAAACAAAAATACAGAGCAGCAATAAAAAGAAAAACTAAATAAAATAAAGCATAAATTTTTCATTCTCATTTTCTCAATTAAATATTTTCCTATTAATTTTAAATACATAACAAATGCAAACTAGAAATTTTATATCCTATTATCGTTTCATTTATTTATACACACATGGAAAAAACCTCAAGGAACAATTTTCTTATCATTTAGTTTAAGCAGCAGCAGAAAAGTTTTCCTCCTTTTTAACTCTTGAATAATAATAATAATAATAATATTAATAAATATATAAATATATTTATGTTCTGTGATCTGTAGCATACTTTGTACAAAGTGTTTTTTATTTAGCATAATTATGCGTTTTAAAATATATATATTTTCGAAAATAATTATTAAAAAAGAAAACAAAATTAATTAATTTTTATCTTGATTTTTACATTTTCAATTCGGGTATACCACATTTTCCCATACATGATGTAACATGATGAAAGAAAAAAGAATGCAAAAAATTAAAATTTAAATTAAAAAAAAAATTAATTATAGATATTACAAAATAAATTACATGAAAATAATATTCAAAATGCAATTTGTTTGATTTTGGTTGCAACGGATTTTTCTCGGAAAACTTGCAATTACTGGCTACCTGGGCGGCGAAATTATGTGGAAAACAAACGACTGTTGGCTTAACGATGTGAAAACCATTTCCCATGTAAACAAGTGCAACGTAACAACTACCGTTAGGGTAGCACACTCGCACAGACACGTAGATAATGCGCTCGAACGAGTTTTCTCACGCATTGTCATTTTCTCCTCTGCCGCTGTCGCTGTCGCTGCCGCTGCCCATTAAGGGTTTTCCAGCCACTGTCTCAGGTAGACGCCCAACTGCAGTTGCACGTGTGCGAAATTCTCTTTCGAGAAATTTTTCGAATTTTGGGTTTTTACCCACAGCTGAGGCTGAGACGAAGAGTGCAGCTGCATCAGTGTTGCTGACTGCGCTGCCTGCGTCAGCGTCTGCGTCGCCGTCACCTATTAGCGTTAATGATTGCAGCTTACAAAGCAATTGACCAATTGCCTTGGGGGCTGCGACTGAGGCTGAGGCTGGGAGACTTGGAGACTGAGAGTGGGGCCACTCGGTGCCAGTCGCCCCATTCAAATGTCAGTTTGGCTGCCCGCAAACCAAATCAAATGCAGCCCAGCTACTGTTCATGCATGACTAACAGTTACCCTGTACTTGAAATATGACCTATAGAATATTTCTAGAATTAGCCAGAAAAAGGCTTGAATATGAATAAATGTCAATCTACTTCGATATAGAATTGATTTAATTAATTAAAATTGTGTTTGTATTAGAAAAAACTTTTGGGTAACGTTTAAAATAAATAAATTTTGGTAATTAATTTGGCATGAAGTTTGACTAAAATATACAGTAACAAAGTTTTAGATAGTACGATACTAGCGTATATCCTCTTCAATACTTATAAACTGACTTGTATTTATAGCTATGCCACAACATACCCCTTTCACTTATTACAGGGTATCTCTGCGCTTTTGTTTCCCATGCATTTGTGGCTGCAATTGTTTCCCCCACATTGTGGTGCGTTCTCTCTGGTATGCGCTAATTGTTTTTTTTTTTTTTTTTTTTTGCATTCTGCAATGGCTACCACAAAGCTCGCGCTTGAGCTGGCAACAGCTTCCAATGGCTTCCAATCGACATGGCTCTGGAACGCTTTGGCTCGAGCAACGATTACAGCAGCAACTCCAACCCCGACGTTTGGCAATTAGCGCGCCTAGCTCGATTTTCACCCATTTGCCGCTGTGGTTTATTATGTTTTTGTTTTTTGGGTGCGACATGGAACGTGAAATCAGTGAAACTTGAATTACCATAAAAACTCGTGTAACAGTCAACAGCTGCGACTGCGCAGCCGGCGGAAAAGGAAAAAAAAAAAACCAAAGAGAAACAAAAACAATTTTTGACATAATAATTGTCAAGCTGACATTTCGAACAGCGCAGCTGACAGCTGAGCCGAGCCGAACGATTCGCAGCCGCATAGCCGAAGCCAAAACCAAAGCCAAAGCCGAAGCCGAAGCCAAAGTCGAAAAGCCGAAGCTGTGCTCAGCTTGTAAAATGGGAAAGCTGCTGAGCCGAAGGTGGCGAGGCGACGGCAGAGAAGCCGAAGAGACTACGACTGCGACTGCCAGCGACGTCTTTGTATGTAGGTGCGCATAAAAATTGCATTTAATTGTGATTTTCACACGAAACACAAAGCGCATGAGCAACTGGCGCCAGTTGCTGGGTGCCGAGCTAAGCCGAGCCGAGCAGCAAGGCGGGCGGCAATTTGTGCAACTAGCGGTAAAGCGTAACTACTAAACAGCGCGAGACAGCAAAGCACACACATACAACCGAGAAAAAGAGAGAGAGAGAGAGAGAGAGAGGGAGGCATAGACATAGACATAGTCGAAGGTGTTTGGGCAGAAGCTGAAGTCGAAGTCGAAGTCGAGCCGAGTCCAAGTTGGCAGTCGCTGCTGCTGCCGTCGCTGCTGCTGTTGTTGGTGGTGGCTTTTGGGAAACACCTGCAAAACGCAAACGCACCTGTTTTGCTAAGCAGCAGCAAAAAACTAAAACAAAGTCAGACACCAACGCCAGCAAAAACAACAACAACAGCAGCAGCAATAGCAACGCGGACACGGCTCGGCAACTTTCGTGGGTTTTCAGCTGCAGCGTAGTGGAATGAGTTAAGGGGGGGGTTGGCAAAGGGGAAAGGGGAGGGAGTAGGGGGCCTGGTTCCAGCTGGAACTCTGCATGACTTTGTGTAATTGAAGCAGCCGCAGCAGCGAGTTGAGTTTTCAGCTTTTGACTTTCTTGGCTGTGTTAGGAAATCGAAACCGAAGCGTAGCCAAAAAGGGGGTGGCGGTGGGGTAGGAGGAGGGTGGTGGCACGGCGACCAATACCAGGTGAAACCACAAGGCAGCGCTGTTGGGGCGGCTTGTTGGTCAGGTGCAAGTGCACATGTTGCACATATGTATATGTATGCATATAGACATGTGTATCTATCTATTATGCGTAGCCTGTGCATCGGAAGCGGTCTACATCAGCTGGCGGAAGCTTTTGAGCAGCAGCTGTCGCAGTCAGCTAACTGCATGCCGCATTTGGCAAATGGGCGCCATTGGCCGCTCTATTCGCCATATGGGCCATGTGTGGCAATTGGTCAGCGCATTGATTTCAGCTGCGTCACCTTCTTTTGTGCCAACTGCAGCCGGCACAGCCACACATGTTTGCCTAATGACAGCCACAACAGCAGCAGCAGCAGCAGCAGCAGCAGCAGCAGCAGCAGTGGCAACGGCAGCGGCCCTCTATCTTCCAGCTTTCAGTTTTCCCGCTTCCAGTGGCACAATACCAAATAACAATTGCGAGGTGCGGCTGCAGCAATTGCATTGGCAACGGCAACTCAGACATTTGATCGAAAGCCAGCCGCTGCTGCGGAAGCACATACTTCATAGCACAGTGCAGCCTATGCTGTGTGGCATGCCACATGTTGCCAAGGCGCTGATTAAGATCGCTTGCAGCGGCTCCTGTCTGCCAACACTTCACATGTCAAATGAAAATGAAATCTGAGCAGGCGTAATGAGATAATGGCTTGAAAAATTGTATCTTAAACTTTGTATCTAAACAATCAAAATTGTATCTTAAGTATTTGCTGAGAAGGTTTTCCAAGATTTATGAAATGTATCTTTGGCATTATATGAAAAGCTTCAGTTGTATCTAAAATGCGAAATGCCAAGTTTGGATAGTATCTAAATGTTGGTAAGTGTAGCTGAAATATTTCAAATAAAGTTTGCCTTATAGCTTAACTATAGTAAATGTATCTTTAATTGTGAATGGACAATATACACAATGGGTGATAGATATATTAAATATATCGGAGATACTTTACTTTTAAACATCTTTAAACATGCGAATCGATGAGCAATTGACCTTGTCAGCCATTTGTATCATAACAAATGTATCTTATATCTGAAAGATCTGTCAGCCAAACTCATTTGTCTGATGGAGATCTATCTAACTGTATATGAAGGAGGCTATATCTATCTATATTAATCTATCTATATGTCTACCCAATAAATATCTTTACCTTCCAAAATATATCATTTTACCGATCTACAACAATCTATTCATCCTTATATCTAGCTCTCCCTCTCCTTATCCATCCCTTCTTCATCTATTCACACTCGGCTGCAGTTAAATCTCTGATTGCAATGCCATAGATTGTTGGCGTTTTGTTGGGTTAATTGAATTATAAATCACGTAAGAAATCCGGATACTTAATCTTCCAGCTATTAATTGGTCAAAATATGCAAAATAAAAGTCAACTTCATTAAAGCCCATAAAAATATGCGCAATAAATTGCGAAAAGCGTTAAATAAATTATCCAGCAAATAAGAGGAAGACAAACAAAAAAGAAAACAAATAAGTTGGAAAACGGAAAATGCACAAAAAAATTCATATTTTGCTGCAGAGCGCATGCCAGATGCGAGTTTTTTTTTTTTTTTTCGTATTTTTCCCTCTTCAGGTTTTTCTCTTGGGCGCTGACGTTTGACAACAATGTGGCCAAAACGCTGATCTGCCAATCGGCGGATCTCGAAGCCAATGACAAGCAGGAGGCGGCAGCGTGGGCCTCGCCAGCTGCTGCTGCTGTTGCTGCTGTTGCTGTTGCTGCTGTTGCATCTGCATGTGCGGCATGCAGCAGCTACTGCGCGGCGCGTGAAAAACAATATTTATGGCAAACAAATTTTCATATCGACAGCAAACGGCGCCGCGAATATTGCCATTTTTTTTGGCAGCAACTGTTGCTGTTGTTGCTGCTGCTGTTGTTGCTGTTGTTGTTGTCTATTTTGGCGCACCCAACGCCAACGATGCCACAAGCGCGCTGCAACCATTGGTGGCATATGTGTGAATATGCGGCAGCCATATAAAATAATTAGGCAGCTAGTCATAAACAAATGCCAAAAGGTGCGACAAAGACAACTGCGCGTGTGTGTGAGTGTGTGTGTGAGTGTGCGTGTGAGTGTGTCAACTGAATGTCAACATAAATTTGCAGCGCATTTAAGTGCGTCCATCAGACACACGCAGACAGATCAAGCAGCGCAGCTCGTAAGTTAGTCAAATACTTGGAACTGGTCGCACGGAACTGGAACTGTGAACTGGAACTGGTAGACGAACTGCCTTGGCAGCGGGCACTGCAGGCTGGCTGCAAGGCAAAAACCTAAATCAAAGCGCAGCGCATTATCGTAAATTATACGCGAATTGAGGCAACTGTCAACTGCCTTTATTTTGGCCAGCCCAAGCAAAGGGGCCGACAGAAGGGGGGGTGCTAGGGGTTTGAGGGTGAACCGAAAGACAAATGCTTGGCGGCTTCATCAGAGACTCTCTTTGTTGAGTTGGCTAACAACTGGCGTGACAATGTCGTTTGTTGTTCTTGTCTCTCGACTGCTTTCCGTTAGGCGGCCAGCCACGCCCAGCGTTCGGGCAATTAACATGGTTATCGATCACAAAATTGTGGATTGTATCTTAAATAGAATTTGTATTTGCTGATCTCGCAGCGGCGATAACGAAAACGTAACGAAAATTTATTGAATTTAATAACGCGCCAAGTTTTATCGCACAGTTTTTGTCAATTTAACAAATTGCAGCAGCAGCAGCAGCAACTGTTGCTGTTGTAGCAGCAGCAACTGTAACCAAGCCCACAGCACACAATGGAAATGGAATTGAATTCCTTAGACGGCTCTAATAATGTCTTTGTGCACAATTGACGGCCACAAACTGGACGCTGCCAACAGGTAGAGTGCCTAGTGGAACCAGGTGGGGGACAGCTGAGGGAGGGAGGGGGGTGGGCAGGTGTGCAAATGACTGCAAGAATTATTTAACGAGCGCGGCCTATCGCCAAGATCAATGAATCAATTAGCGAAATACTCTAAAAAAAAAAAAAGTCTAAACCAAAACCGAAATGAAAATGAAAATGAAAATGAATGAAACTCGGCTAACAAAATGGCTTTTTGCAGCATGCCACAGTCGGAGGCAGGCTTTGTGGCTTGGCCTAGGCGTGGGATGGCATTTATCAAAGTCGCTTTGGCTTTGCCTCGTTTTGCAGCTGCTGCTGCTGCTGCTGCTGCTGACTGTCTTTTGTTTTGCGTAGCGTGCAGCGTGCAGCGCGTTGCAGTTGCAGCTTGCAGCTTGCATATCGCATATCAATCATTGCAACTTTGGTGGCGCATTAGTCAGAGCCGCTGGCCAAAACAATTCAATTGCCGTCGCTGATAAGAATTATGCACAATTCTATTTCATTTGCATTTTGACACTCGCCATTTTTATGACCACAAAACATTTAAAAAAAAACAAATAAACGTTTAACTGAATAATTGATTTCTAATGACAAAAATGACTTTTAGATTAAATCTTGTATAATTATTTATTATTGAAAATTTGTTTATATTCATAAAGAATGAATGTTATGCTATATATACATATGGAAACTGCAGCAAAGAGAGCCCAAAGTATTTACTTAATTTTAAGAAATTATATAAAGTTGATGCACTAATTAAGACTATATATCTATATATGTATATGCTTTGGCACAAGACTTCAGTCAGTCTACTTGCTAAGCGCTGCTTTAATCATATTGCAAATATCTCATTCGAGTTACGTTGAGTGATTGCAGATATAGCCTGCCTATATGCATATGTGTGTAATATATACCCTGTGATAAACGCGCTGTCAGCTGTCTAATTAGCGCAGCGCTATCAATGGATCCACTAAGAGCAATAACAAGCCCAGTCGGCAAACTCGAAAAGAGCTCAATTGCGCTCAGATTGAGGAATGGAAGAGCGCGAGCGGACTGCAGATTGAGGATTGGGCCTCATAATCGCTGTGCAAAAATCTCATTAACGCCGATGCAAAAGCTCGACTCGACTCGACTGGGCCAATTAATAAAAAGCGTGAAATTGATTTTTTTCTTTTTTCTTCTTTTTTTTTTACTTTTATGCGCAAATTTCACACCCCAGAAATGTTGCAGCGCCCAGAGGCAAGTGGCAGCAGGCTGGGGCAGCTGATCTACGCGCCCAAAAAAAGTGAGCGAGAAGAAGAAGATTGCACTGCACATGGAGAGATAGAGAGAGAGGGAGATAGGGAGAGAAGAGATGGGCAACAGTTGCAACAGAACTGCGAAAAGTAACACAGAGCCACATCAAATGCAGGTGTGGTTTCGCTCTCCACTTCCACTGTGCTGGTGGTGCTATTAAAACTCAATCTGAAATTCAAATCGTAATATAATGTGGCCGTCCTCAGCTCGCAGCCAGAACAAAGCCAAACGACAAAAGCCTTGAAAAAGCCCAAAAAAAAAAAAACAAAATCTTATATAAAAAATTGAAATTCAACCAAAAACTATTCACACACACACAGAGAGAGAGAGAGAAGACTTTGAAGAAGACGCTGTGAAATCAAAAGGCGCAGGCGCAAGGCGAAGCCACAGAAATTCTTAGGCGCATTTTGGTCAAAACGAATGACCAAGCCTCAAATCCCCCTCAGATACCCCTGTGATACCCTGTGCACCGCCTCGCCCGCGCCAAAACCCCCCGTATACCCTGTACTTTGCCTGCCCTGCCCGGGCTGTGTATATCTTTGCGTTTGATCTGCGACGAGACGAGTTGCCCGTCGACGTTTCTGCCCCGCAAGGAATTCTTTCAATTCATTTCGACTGCCTTCCCTCTCTCTCTTTCTTTCTTTGGTCGCCTGTCTCGCTTGCCTGCTTTTTATTTAGCGCAGATCCTTTGGGCACAACGCGCTGCGCATTTCAATGCTGCACGTGCATCTTGCCCCAAAAGCAGTCTCCATTGCCTCAAAAGCTGTCTCTGCCCCTTCCTCTGCTGCTGCTGCTGCTTCTTCTGCTGCTTCTTCTGCTTGCTGGCCGCCTTTTTGCCTTTGAGCCGAGATTGAAATTTGTTGAACACCGGCGTGGCATAACTTTTTTCTCATTCTTTTGGCTGGATTCGTTTTTGTTTTTGTTTTTTTTTTTTCGCTGTGTGCTTTGTGGTTTGGTCTGTCGTTTGTATTTTTGGGCTCGACTGCGCTTCCTTTGGACGATGACGACTTTTATTAATATTTGGGGCTCAGCTTTGGTTGGGGCCCTGGAGTGTAGCTTGATCTGCCAACGGCCAACGGCTGACTGAGACCCACAGCCGGAGACGTCAAACAAAGCAATGCGTTTCTTGGAATTGCCCTTACCGCCAGAGCTTAGTCAGGCCTTTGCCAAATGCCCTACACGCGAGATACAGGGTGGATTGGGCTGCCATTAAGGGCAGTCTTGAATATCTTAGTATTGTTTTCAATATTTATTGATAACTTTATTGAAAGGCAGTAAAAGTTAAATCGTTAAAGAAAAATTCTATATAGTTGATAAGGCATTAGCGATAAATTTGTATGCACATGCCGATGACAGTTATCGAACTAATAGCAAATGCGCAAATCATCAAGTTAAGCTGAGAAACTTTAAATATTAATGTGACTAAGTCGTAAACAAGCTAGCACATTAGTTAAAGGTATATAAATGAGGTTTATCATTAATCGATAAATTATTGGTATATAAATTATGTTTATCATTAATCGATAACTTATTGTTTCTAATGAAAAGCCAAAATTTTGATAGAAATTATTATAAAAATACCAATAATATAATGTTTAATTGAATAAACGACAAATAGTTATAGCATGTCAAGCACTCTGAAAACTAATAATCTATCGATACATATATAATTTATAGAACTGATTGATTAACCTTTACCAATGTCCTCTCTTTCCCATAATCAACATTTAAACACTATATATATGTATTATACAATAGTTTCTGCAAATCGATATATATCGATAAACATTGCACAAATGATAGCCAGTAACTCAGTTACATTTTATTACTCTTAAGCCATTTGTAGTATTCTAAATTTCAAACTCTATTGACTTTCATCTTCAGTCTTGGCTATAGCTCATTCGATCGGTCGATCAATTGGCATCGCGATTCGCAAATCTCACATTTCGCATTCATTTGCTTCAAAGTTGAGCGTTTTTTCGTTAGCTACGTTCGGTCTGTGAGTTGATTTTGAAGACAAATCATGCCCCGCGGTCGCATTGGCTCGCATTGTGTGGCTTCCACTTTTGGCCACATTCATCGTCTGCCGCCTCGCGTTCCCCTTGCTCCAGCTCCAGCTCCGTTGTCGCTCGAGGCGATTTCTGCTGCAATTCGAGCGATTGCCAACATTTTCGTTGCACGAAATTAAGTTATAATTTTGCAATGCCTCTCCGCCACTCCGCATCAAACCGCTGCTCCTCTGCGGAGGCTTCTTCTTCTTCGTCTGCTTCTTCCTCTTGCTAGTTGGGTGGTCGCTATTTGCATTTAAATTGCAAACAAATCATCGTGGCTTTTTGATTTATTGTGAAAAGTCCTCGAGCCGTCAATTAAATGACGGATATGCATATGCAAAAAAAAAAAAAAGTCAAGCAAAAACAGAAGCGACCACAACATGCCACATGCAACATGCCCCGCCTGCTAACTACCGTCCACTCGGCATTTTCTTATCTCTCATTTTATTTTCGGCCAAGTCAACAGAGTTTACCGTAAGCCGGAAAACGAGGTGCGTCGCAGCTACAGATAGAGATGCAGATCAAGATAAAGAGTGAGCGGCAGGCAGAGAGAGTGAGTGGGAGAGAGAGAGTAAGCAAGAGTCAGAGGTAGAGGCAGATAAGGCGTTTGCAGTCATGACAACAAATGAAACATTGACGACGCACAGCGACGTCTGCCACAGAATGGCACAATTCATAAAGAGAAACAAAATCAGAAACAATTCTTTTGCTGCCACTTGGCAACGAACGTCACGTAGCAGCGGCATCATTAGCCACCTTAGCTCAGTCCCGGTCGCACCACCTTAGCCACCAGCCAGCAGCTCAGTCAGCGACATGGCTTTGCTGTTATGATACCCAGCAATTGAATGAGCGCAATTGGGTGTTTCAGTTCTCATTCTAATGTCTCTGGCATATCCTATTATTATCTCTTCTTAGACTCTTTTACTTTCAAGTTCTTCTCAGTTAAACCTATTGATCTAATGCTCATCTTCCTTAAGGCACATTTCTTAGTATATTAACTTCTTCTACAGGGTATTTAAATGTGTGTCAACTTGTTGCTCACGTAGTTCTCTTACATGTTGCTTATTTGCTGTTTGTTTGCTCAATGAGCGGCCTTTCCATTTTCCCACTCACTTTGTAGCTGTTATTGTTGTTGTTGTTGTTGTTGTTGTTGTTGTTGTTGTTGTCTGCGACTGTTGCTCATTAATCCCGATTGCGATCCCGCCGCAGCCGCAACGGCCGCTGCCCCAGCTGCACCTACTTTTTAACGCTTTTGTTTGGCATCGACACAGACAGACAGAGAGACGGACGGACGGACGGACGGTCGGTCGGACGGACGAACGAACAGATCGGCACACCTGAGAGGAAATGCGTAACGCTGACAATGCCCACCCGTTCCCAGTCCAATTGCTGACGCTGCTCTTGTCAGTCTCCCTCTCCCTCTCTCTCTCTCTGTCTCTGTCTATCACGCTCTGTGATTTCTATGAAATTAGCCGCCTCTCTGTACACAGTTTGCAAACACTTTGCAGCCAGCAGATCTACAGCTGTGTGGGCAGTTGTCCACGCTGGAGGTCAGAGCAGCAATGACAGAGCGAGAGAGAGAGAGAGAGAGAGAGAGAGAGAGAGAGGAGTAGAAAGCGAGGGCGTCAATAGCTGCTCACACATGCGGGCTAAGGGTCCATTTGGGCTCAATCTTTCTCCCTCTATCTCTCTCTCTCGCTCTCTCTTCTTCTTCTGCTGCTGTGCGTTACTTCAAGTGGCGCATTGTTCGCCCTATTGACAGCCATTCAAGTGGAATTCCCGCGCCCAGACTCCGGCCTATTCGTAGTCGTCTTTTAATTGTGGCATAATTAATGTGGGAACTGATTGGAAAATTTGCCGCTGATTGAACCATTAGGCGCACCCGCAGTTAGCTGCATAAACAAAGAGAGTCCAAAGAGACAGACAGCGGATACACAAATTGTCAGCAGTTCTTCTTTGAGAGATGCCAGATTTCCAGTCGACTGGAAGGCTTCAAGAGTTGAAGACACTTGAGTTGAGGCTGCGAAACGGAATGGAAATGTGACAAAAATTGTTGTTTATTTTATGAGTTGTGAAAAAGAGTTAGAAGTTGACAGAGAGCAGATGTTTTATGGGTTTTTAAATAACTCGAACTGCAGGGAGACAAGAAATCTAAGCTCAGTATTATTCCAGACATATTGAAGTCTTCCAGTCTAAGTTGACTTTTCATAAAATTATAATTATTATTATATTAGCGGAAAACTTATGAATTCTGATCAAATTAGATTGATTCCAATAACCAAACAGACCTAACCTCACAAATATTCCAAGTCAAAGAAAAAGAATTATTTCATAACGAATTCATTGTGGCTGAAATCACAACGAATCTTTGCAGTTCCGTCTGTTGACACGCAGACTGAAAATTTATGATAAATAATTCAGAGTTTATGAAATGTTGTCTAGGTCTGGCAATGATTCCTTTATCGCTAATCCCTAGAACATGAGCAGCAGACAGCTGAGCACTGAGCACAGAGAACTGAGAACTGAGAACTGAGAACTGAGAACTGTTTCTTATGGGTGACAACTCAATTTGACGGGCGTGTCAAGAAATGGTTTATGGTGCCAGATGGAGACCCACCCAGGCTCTAATCCGTTAACAGGCTGAGCGAACAGCCGCCGCTCGCATTTGGCACATTAAATCCACGCGTCAACAGGCGACTCCGAAATGTTGTCATTGTTGCTGTTGGCTGGGCGCATAGTTTAGGCCAGATAAATCTCAAGCTAAATGGCCAAAAGTCAAAATAAATTAAGCCCACATGCGGCCGCAGCTCGAATTCGAATTCGATGTCGAAGCCAAAGACAGTCACCAAAAAAAAAAAAGGAAAAAAAAAAAAAAAAGTCAAATGAAACAAACGTCACACCCTTTTGGCCAGGCATTTGACCCACCATCGCCACGGAACACATGAGGCAGGCCCAAAAATCAAATTCAAAATCGGCGTCCGCAAAACGACGCCCACATGCAGATGCCGTGGCAGGCGGTGCAACACAATGGGCACGGCTGCCGCTGCCGACGTTGCTGCTGTTGCAGATTTGTCACCAGCTCGTTTTGCTAGAGTCGGCGCCGGCGCCGACGTCGGCGTCAGCGCCAACTGGGCCGCCGTTTTGATTAAGTTGACGAAACTGAAATTCAAATGCGGCGCACATAAAAAAATTGGCCAACCGACAGGCACAAATCAGCGCACTGGAAACTGACACTGGAAATTGCAATCCATAAATGAGGGAGAGCGAGCGAGAGAGAGAGAGAGGGAGATTGTTGAGAGGGCAAGCAATCGCTGCTCATGTTGCTTTTGCCCTCGAAATGTCAACGCCCTTTGGGCTGCTGCACCCCAATTGGAATGTAGACATTTGCTGCTTTCCAGCTGCGCTCTCTCAAGAGAGCTTTCACGCTCTGGCATTGCGCGAATGTATGCATGCGTGTGTGTGAGTGTGTGTGTGACATACTTTTACTCCTGAACGCATTCAATTGTTCACATTGTCTTTGAGTGTGTGTGTGTGTGTGAGTGTTTGTGGGTATGTAGGTGCGATATCGAAAAACTGTTTGTTTTACATTTCGCATTGCACGCGCCGTGCGATCGCCATTCGCAAATTTTATGTTAACTGCCAGCAGCAGCAGCAGCAGCGGCGCAACGTCAGCGTCTGTCGCCCAATTATTTAGCCCATCCCCCAATTCACCCCGTTCGCCTTTGCATTCGCATTCGCCTTAGCGACGCGTCGACATTTGGCTGACATTTGAGTTCAAACACCTGCAATGCACTCGCATTCGCACTCGCACTCACACTCACACTCGCACTCGCTGAGGCCGCTAGACGCCTTGCTTTGCACTTTTTTAAAGCGAATTGCACTGCTGCGCTAATTTGACTAAATTTTTTAATTTATAACCATTGCGGCTGCAGGTTATAAATTCAGCTTAATAGACTTTAATTGCGGCACCTGCGTCTAGGCTCAAAGTCTAGGCCTAAGCTTAGGCGTTGCAAATATTTACACACACATACGCACACGCATACTAATACGCATGTAAACTTGGCAAATCACAAGATCAACAAAATAATTCCCACAAGCCGGTAAAACGAAAATGACGTGAACGTGAAGTTTGATCAGGTGCGCATACAAATCTTGCGGCAACTTTCAGTTAAACAAAAACAACAAAATATAAGAGAAGAAGAAAAAAAGAGCCGAACGACGCAGAGCAAGCAAAAGTTAATGAGAAAGTCAAATAAACGAAACAAATAACATGCAAAGTGTCTGCTGTAACTGTGTGCGTGCGTGTGCGTGTGCGTGCGAGCAAGGGAGCGAGCGAGAGAGCTAACATGCGGGGGCGACAGCGTGAAGGAGCAACCAAGCAAATCAGCTAGCTACGCAGGCGTGTTCTCTAAAGCTCATTTCATTTCGTTTTGTTTTGTTTTCGCCTTCTCCATAGAGTGCCTGCGGCTGGAGTGACGATGAAGTGGGCAGCGCTGGCTGGCCCTGAGGTAAAAGTCGCTGCCAATGCAAACATTGCAAAGTTCAACAGCGCAAAAGCAACTGCAGCTGTGTCAACAACACAATGAATCTTCACTTCCACAGCCCAGCAACAATTTCGCCGTGCTCAACTCAAGCGAACTGCGAGAGTCGAAGTCGAACTCGAACTCGAACTACAGCGTTAGCAAATAAAACCGAAAGTGGCGCTACAAGTGCAGCAAGCAGCGACTGCGCAGCTGATAAGCAAACAACAACAACAACAACACTGATAATCTTAATGCAGTGCTTGAAAGAGATTAAGCTGAGTTTTGGGTGTTTACTATGTATATATGTATGTATGTATGTATATATGTATGTATGTATGTATGTATGTATGTATGTATGTATGTACATATGTATGTATGTATGCATGCATGACCAAAGCTACGTTTATCAGTTGCTGTGCAGCGTGGGCTTGGAATTTATCTTAATTTCCACACATTGAAACTGCAATTGGAATTGATAAGCAGAAATGCATAAGACAGACAAAAGAGGGCGCTTTGCTTAAGTGATTTAATTGATAAACTGCAAATTGAAGATAAGTTTTATGACTCATATTAAAACGTGCACAAATAAAAAGCGAGAAATAAATAACTTTGAAAATTGCTTAAAAGCGCATTTCGACAAAAATAATAACAAATGCACACAGCTGAGCGCTTTTATTTTATTTAAGATAAATATCTTGTAAGTATTTTTAGAGCGTTTAAGCCATCATTCAAAATTTTTATAACAATATTAAAAAGTTTATATTTTTAAAATACTTATTTATGTATTTTTAATTGCATTTTATTTATAAATATAAATTTGTACTCTGATCTGAATTTTTGCTTATGAAATTTGTATTCTAATTCAAAACAAAAACTTCTTTGTTCTTTGTCTAGAAAATTTTAATTCAATTATATGCTTGATATTGTTATAACTAATTTATGATCTTCATTGAGAATTATCATTGCATTCATTTCATAAATTGCATTAATATTTATTTAAACAATTTTCTGCGAATTTTAAGGGGATTTTTTTTCTTATTTTGCAGTTCAGCTTAAAAACAGTAAAGTTCAATTATAAATGACTTGACTATCGATCGTATCTATCAGCAATAATTCCATTTAAAGATTTGTTGCTATATATAGAATTGTTATATTGCAATGTGTTTCATTTCATATTCCAAGATTTTGTTGTTGAGTCTTGTTGTTGTTTATATTATATTATTATTACTATTTTTCTAGTAGAGCTTAGTGTTTTTTCTTCGAAGTGTTTTTATTCCTATCTTTGTTTTGATTTCATTGGCGCCAGTCACCGACCCCGCCCCCCGCCCACCTCTACAAGCTGCTGCCTGGAGCTGGAAGCTTGGAAATGGAAAAACATCGCAGCTGATAGACGACGCTTAGGCTCGTGTGCGTGTGTGTGTGCGTGTTTTCTGATTGGATTCTAATTCGATTTCGCTTTTACGCTTACAGTTATACAATTGTTAAGACTCTCCATGTGGCACAGGCGGCTGTATATCTACATATATTTTTTGAGGTCACATTTTACATACATCATTAATTGTTGGCTAGTATTATTAACTGTTTAATGTCTGACTGTCTGTTGTCGCTTTTCATTTATAATTATTTTTGCTGTTGTTGTTGTTGTTTTTTTTTTTTCTGTTTTGTTTAATTGCAGCATGACATGACAAGGGATTTGGCTTTTGCGCGCTTCGCCAAGTTTTTTCCATTGCGAAATCGTTTTTCCAGCATTAAATTATTATTATTAATGTCATACAATGGTCATTTGTCACAGCTGTTGCTGTTGTAGTTGTTGCTGCACTTAGACTATACATATGCATGTGTGTATGTGTGTGTGTGTGTACCTTATGTTCATTGCATTGCATTGCATTTTATTTTTATTCAGTTAGAAACGATTATGGCAATAACACTTACAACAACAGCAAGTACAGCGCATACAACAGTAAATATCGCAACGCTTTATGCCCAACGTAATTAGCGCAATTTGCATTTCCTGACTGACTCCGAGCTTGATTTTCTCAGTAATCGCCGCAAAAGTACTCGCCGTGCTCGGTGCACAGTGCACAGTTGAGCTTGTGCTTATTCGCCACGTCTCGCCGCGCCCCTCCTCTGACTATACTTCGCCGCACACTCTATTGTTTTCACTGCATTTTGCAATTCATTTGAAATCGAATTGTAACTGTTTTCGTTGTTGTTGCTATTGCCGTTTGCTCTTGTTTAATTTTTTTTTTATTCTTTTTTCATTTTTTGTTTTGTTTAACGTTTCGCATTGTGCCAACTTCAGCTGGGAGCTGGATCTGATGTCGCTGCAATTTTAACGGGCTTTTCGTAATCGCCGCTAAACCTGCACCTGTTCTCGCAACGAAAGTGAAAAGCATAAAATTTACATTGTTTACCTTTAATTTAGTTGAGCAAGGGTTGGAACGGCGGTCCATTGAAAGTAAAAACTGTTACTAAACTAATTTCACTTTTTAATGCATTAATAAATATTTAGAATTAATATTGTTGTCATGCCGATTGGCGATTGCCAATTGGCGATAGTATATTGCATTAATTAACTGGCATTATATTCTCTCAATGACTCAATTTATTAGGTTTTAAAATTCACTTTACATAAGCATACATTCTTATCAGCTTTGCTGCCGCGGCGAATTAACACGGCATTAACAAAAATTTCAAAAGCCACACACACACGCACACACAAAACATGCTCAACACATAAATACTCGCACGCACAGCGTGCCACAAAATGATTGAGAATGAGTAAGAACAACAAAGAGAGAGGGAGAGCAAGAGAGCAATGCGCGAGAGTCAGAATTCGCTCAGCAAATATTCTAGTTCTCAGTGGCTCTCCGCTTTAGATGCGCATTTGGCAGGCATCGAGCAACAGCTCCAGTGGCGCAATTGGTTAGCGCACGGTACTTATAATCAGTACTATTGTGTATGAGCAATGCCGGGGTTGTGAGTTCGAGCCTCACCTGGAGCAGGTCACTTGTCGACTTCTAATATTTTTATTTTTTAAATTATTATAAATTATAAATATGCATTAAAAAGGTGTCTAAGCTTTTTTATTGCTAAATATATTATATTATAAGTTGTTTTAAAATAATTTTTCATATGAGCTAAACTTCGTTTACTGCTAGAACTTTCATCATACATATATCTTATAGAGTTTAATAATTTTTTTATTTTTATAAAATTTATTCTTTATGTAAAATACAGTCAAAAATGCCTACCATTATTTATTTAGTATTTTTATTTTAACAAAAGCTTAGAATGTATAATTTGTTTAAGCTCTGTTTCTGTTTCTCTCATATTTTCTGCTGTGACTTTGAATTTTTTGTTATTTTACTTTTTGGACTTTGGATAAGTATTAAGCAGAAATAAAAAGATATTCTATTATTGCTGGATAAAACTTCGTTTGATTGTTTTGGCCAGGAAATTTACTTATAAACATTTCACAGCTCTGTCAAAAATGATTCAGCAAAAAAAGAATAGAAAACGGAAAAAAACTGAAGCCAAACATCAACATGGACAAAGCACATGGCCAGAGCTGTGCCGACAGCTACGATACCCAGATTCCCGATTTCCCGCTTTTTCATTTTTTTAGTGGCAGCTTCAAGCAGCTGCGGCTGAGGCTGAACATGCCACCCAAACAAATCGCAGTGGCAGCAAAAGTTTTTTTGTTGTTGAAATTTCAACAACATCAACACAGGGCACCACTTCATGCCACGCATTGACGAAGGGGCAGCCACCACACAAAACATGTTAATCATACATATACACCTCTACATATATACTTATGCAGCGTATGTATATACAATTAATCAATGGGAAATCAAAGTGGAATCGAAATTATGAAAAGTTTCTTGTTTGCAGTGGAGACTTCGATTGGCGTCTTCGGAAGCAGATGTCTGGCAGCCCATAAGAAGGTGTTGAAAAAAGAGATGCGCCTGCTGCTGGCTGTTGCCTCGTGGCTGTGGGCGTTGTGTGGCACTATGAAGTGGCATGCGGCATGTGGCTTGTGGAGTGCCGACTGTTTGAAGTAAACTCAATAAAAATGAAGCAACACAAGCGTAGCCAATAAAATGTTTGCAGTTCGTCTGCTCCCAATTGTTTACAGAAAGACGCAACAACAACAGCTGAAAGAAGAAGTAGAGGACGAACTGAGCACTTAGCATATTTGCGGCAGCAACAGCAGCTGCAACAACCATCGATCTTGCCTGGTGGTCCACTCCAAGCCACAAGGACTGGGCGTGTGTGTGGGCGCATGCAGAGCGCTCGGCCACTTGCCACTTTCCGGTTGCCCGTTGCCCGTTGCCCGTTGCCCGTTGCCCCTGCCCCAGGGGCCAGCGGGCCTTTAAACAAATATTTATTGAAGCAAAAAGTCGCAGAGAGCTCCAAGCTGATCATCATCGAGCTTCGATCATTGGCATTCATTATATGTGTTTACAGCTGCAATATTTGGGGCAACATTTATGCAAAATAAACAACACTGCCCCATCCTGTGGGCTGCGCTCCGCTCCCCACCTCTCTCGCCCTCACTCTCTCTCTCCCACACTCTCTCGCTCGACTGCTTTCGTTATGCTTTGCTACGGAGGGCCGCAATTGATTTGGAACAGACCACCCAGCATATCAGCTCACACGTACCGGAACGACTCCCCTCTCTCCCTTGCTCAGCTCTCCGCATCTTCGCTCTCCATTGGCAACATGATCTGCAGGCGTCGTCTTGATCGCATCTGCATATAAAACCTACTCGGCCTGTCTGACACCCATGTTGCCAGCTTGTTCTGTTTCTTGTTGCTCATGTTGCACGTTTTTGTTTTTTTTTTGTTTTTGTTTTTTGTTTATTTATGAGCTGTCCGGTCCGTTTCCACCTCGCTAGCTGCGTGGGCTGCCTCTGTCTCTCTCGTTCAGGGAAAAAGTGAGAATTGGGCCAATTAGTAGTATTAATTCTAACTGAATTTCTCCATATCATAGATATCTGGGCAACATCTTTTACACTAATTGCGATGTGGTGGCTCCAGCACTAAAAGTGTGGCAAGTGTGAAGAGCTCGCACTTCAAACTGATATTGATTATCAGCAGTCTCTATAAAGGGTATATATGTATGTATGTACATACAAGTATATATCTATATTATATTTAATATTGAATATTAATGAGCTAAAACTCGTTATAAAGCCGTTTCACATTTTGTTCACATTTTGTTTAGCTCATTTTAATTAAGAATGTGGAGTTGCTACATAAATTTGATTTCTGAGAGATAACAAACAAGTACATTGGAAATTAATATGCCTGTCAGTTGATATTAAGTTTTTTGCACATAATTTTTACATTTCTCATCGTGCCAAATACAAATCAATTCACATTTTAGTCATTATTATATGTAAAACATGTAGGATTAACATATTTAATTTATGTTTCAAATTTAAATATGTACTTAACCCCAGCTAGCTGGGCTTGCACACACTCGCCAACAGGTGTCGCTGTTTAACAATGAGATGGTGTTGATGATTGCGCTCTGTTCCAAATAGCCTTGACATAACTTTACACACACACATATAGGCATGCTTACATATGTAGTCTCTCACACATACGCACACTTGTATGCGTTTGTCACACAACATTAGCATTAGCTGACGACAATGCCAAAGTCACGCCCAGCCAGATGTCGATCTCACTTGCTCTGGCTACGGCTGCGGAGATCACAGATTGCCGAACCGTGTTACACCTACCCTCTCTCTGCCTCTTGCTCTCTCTTTATTGCTCCTGGCTGTGCATAATAAATGCCCGCATCAATCAACGCTGACGCATGCGCTTACGTCAATTTGCTGTGCTCAGTTGTCGAATTCGAACTCGAACTCGAACTAGACATGTCAATGCTGCTTAATTACATGCCGCACCAACACCAGCAACAACAATTGCAACTGTTAATCAACGGTAGCTGCACAAATGGCAACCACAAAAGTTCACAAAGTGCACGCAACACATCGTCGACTGCAATTGCCATTCCAAGCCAAATTTGAGAACGAGTGCGAATTCGAATGCGAATGGCGACTGTGAGTGCGACTGAGAGTGCGAATACGTACGTAAGTGAATGCGATTGCCTGTGCGAGCATTTGTTTTGCAACGTAGTGCAAAACGTGCCACTGACAAAGCCGAAATGCGGTAGCTACAATAACAACAGCAACAATAAGAGATACAACAACAACAAAGGCAATGCGCAATGTGCCATTGTTAATTGCATGACATAATCCACAGCTAATTCGAAAACGAAAACTCAATCGAAAAGCAAACTAGAAAGAAACAATAAGCTGACTAAAGATGTCACTATGAAATACCCTGCGCTAAGTGAGAGTAATTTATATGAGCAAACTTTATCAATGAAATAAGAAAACTTTAAAAATGTGTTTAAATAACAAATTATAAATGTGTCTATTTCCACTTTATTTACAATATAAATAAGAAATTCTTAGAATAGTTGTTGAAACCTATTTATTTATAGACAAGAGTAATTAATGATCTATTCAATATCTCATGCCTGTTACAACTTCCATTACATAGTCAGCATGCCCTTTACCTCAGCCAAACGTAGCCCAATCAGCAGTTCGACAAATTTTGTTCGCGCGGCAAAAAAAAAAGAGGCAAGAATAACGGCTTTTATTACCGTCTGCATTTACGTCTGGTGTCTTTTAATTGCTTAACTATGCCCAGCGGCAATTGTTAATAACAATTAGAAAATTTGCATGCGATCGACAGCAGAGATCGCCGAGATCTATGTAGATCGCGATATCGAGACACATTCAGCTAATTTGCGAGGCTCCGGCTTGATCTTTGAGCGCCGATCGGATCGACGCTGGTGGCCACGGCGAATGGACAGCGCGCAGCGAATTGACGGACAAGTCTGTCAGTGGATTTTGTTTTTGTTTTCTTTTGCTGTTGCTTTTATTATTATTTTTTTCGTTTGTTTGCTTTTGCAGTGTATTTTGTGTGTCTTGGACTCAATTAAGCCACACGCCGCGTTTCAATTACAGCTGCATTGCATACTGTATATACTCGATACTTTTGTGCTCGATACATTCGTGTGTGCATGAGTACTCAATGCGCTGACAAATGCCATAAAAAACAAATAAAAAAGCGCTCGATTTCATTAGCACGCCAAAACGGCCAGCTGTGAAAATTGGAGCACTGCCGATGCTTCATCATGATCATTAAGATAATGATGATGATGATGGTGATGGCGACGACAATTATCAGCAGCAGCAATACGATGAGATGCGGATGTGCTACTGCTGCGGCAGAAGCGCAGTTCAACTGACCAGGGCCAGACTGTGTCCGGGGTTGGGGCACAATTTCGAGCGATGTTTGCACAGATGTTCATTATACGAAATTTAACGTTACGTAAATTTGACAGACTACGAATGAGTGTGTATGACTGTATGTGTGTGAGTTTCATTGAAATTCATTAGGCCGAGTGTCAAGCTGAATGGAAATTTCATTGAGTAGTAGCAGAGCGTCGAGGCGAGAACTGATCTCTGCTCATGAACATCATTGTGTTTAGTGTCAGCCAGCTGCCAATAGATGGCGCTCATTGCAACAGACTCACTCAGGCAGCAGTGGCATAGACAAAGCTGATCCATTGATTGATGTTTTTAGCTGCAGCTGCTGCTGCAACTGTACAGTAAGTAGGTTGCCCCACTGCATCGCATCGCATTGCCATTTATGATGATGTTGTTGACGTTGATGCACCACAGTCCCCACCCAGTCTGACAGTGCACGTCGCACGTCGCGCCACACCCCGCTCACCCAGCGCCAGCTTCCATTTGGCTGCTGGCAAACAACATATGGAAGCTGAACTGTCTGTTCACTTTGATCATATCGCTCGACTACAGCTGTGGCCGTGTGGCTCTGGCTGTGGCTAAGACCGTGTGTTTGCTTTGGCACCGACCAGTGGGTCACTTGACATCCACCATGGGCAGCACTCGGGCAATCAGTGCACAAAAACTTGGCTATGGCACATATATTTAACTAGGTCAGCAGGCGGGCGAGGTTAGCGATAGGAATCTCTATGCCTATTTGACAGATTTGAGTATCTTAAATAGTTAATTTCAATAGCAATTGAATTTTAAGCGCGTTCAAATGGATTTCAAAGCGTGAAATGCTCCTTGAACTGCAAACAAATGTAAATGTGTTTTTTATTTTCTTTAGTTGAGTATACTTTATTTATTTTGTAATGCAGCAAATATCCAATATTTTACCTAATCAATTGACATGTAAATCTCATTTGATATCAGCTCATCCCACTGTACATTTCCATTGGTTCAAGTCACAAAACAAATACAAATTCTATTTGTTTTACCCACTCACCCAGTCACACCACTCCAACCCAACCCAATCTACCCACCCTCCTTGCTTTGGCTAAATGGAAAATTTAGAGCATTTGTGGAAAATTGGCAAATTCAACTTATTTAGTTGAACCATTCAGCTAGCAATTTGGCTGGCACTCAAGAACGCATCCGTAAATGTTTACACTAATGACAGCCACGTACGACACGTGAACCCTTTTATTTCTCTTTATTTATTTTTTTACAAAGTCCCATCCCCCCAGCTTAGCTTCGCCCCCTGCTCCACTCAGCCAGCCATTAAGGAGTGGCTGCAAAAAGAGGAAACCTGCCTAAAGAAAGGCGCACAAGCGTCATATAAAAATTTAATAACTTTTTGCACAGTAGCACGTACCATGACTCACTCACACACACACACACACGCAAACACACACACACACACACACGCACATACACCCACGACGAAAAAGCAATCATGACATGTGGCTGAGACTGCAAGCGTCGAAGCTAAAATCGAGGCTCGAGCCGAAGCTGGAACTGTGAGACGTAGACGTCGTGCCGCGCCTCTCGTGCCACAGGCCGCCTGCCACATGCCAAAAGCGCAGCCAAGCACTTGAGAAGCTGCCACTCCAACAGCAGCAGCAGCAAGAGCGAGAGCGAGAGCAGCAGCCATCTGTCATAATCGTCAGGCGACTCGGCATCAAATTGTAACCTAATAATTCCCCATGGCCGTCCAGCTGTTGCCCCGCTCGCACCACCGACTTCTGCTCCTGCTGCTGCTGCTGCTGCATGTTGCCAACTCAATTAGTGCAGGGCTTAAATTACGCATACGCCGCGTGCAACACTTTGCGGCATATGGCACAGCAACGCAAAGTGTTGCTATGGCCTAAGTAACACCCTTAACAGGCTTAAAAAAAATATATATATATACACGACTCTCATCTCTCAACATTTATGAATTATGCAGCGAACGGAAGATGCGGCACAAGATTTCCCCATGGACACACACAGCTGAATGCTAAAACGTGTTTGCCATCAGTTAAGAGCACAAAACAGAATTTGATTGAGCTAAACGGTTCGATCCTTAGGGTTGTTAGACCAGATAACACATTGATAAGGTTGTTCGACTCAGGGCTTACAGCTCAGGGCTGTCGATGAGGTTTAACCCCAAACGCGACTCTCAGACTCTGGCTGTGCACGTGCCTTAATTGTTTTGTTTATCTATTGTTGCGCAAAACGAAAAAAAAATAAAACAAATATGAACTGAAAATTTTCCATATTTTATATTAGTTTCTATTCACAATTGTTGTTGTTGTTGTTGTTGTTTTCTTTAAAGTAGCTTAGCAAAACAAAAAAATTAAAAATCCATTTCGCTTGTGTGTGTCTACGGCAAACGGCATTGCAATGTCATATCTGTCTGACTATTCGACTCTCTGACTGAATGACTATCCGTCTGTCAATCAGTTAATCAGTCAGTCAGTCAGTCAATCAGGCAGTCAATAATTGTGGCACACACCTGCTGCCGTCTGCTTGTTAGCTTTGCTGCTGCTGCTGCTGCTGCTGCTGTTGTTGTTGTTAATTGCAACCCACGCCCCAAAAACTTGCGCGACTCGTCTCTAGCTGCTCGCCATCTCCCTCTACCTCACACCCTCCTTGTCCCACTCTCCCTCTCTCCCTCTGTCAGTCTGTCATTGGCGCTGGCAGCATCTGCCTCGCTCGTGTTCGCTCGCTCTCTCGCTCGCTCCCTCGCTCAGCCGCCGGCTTCGCATTGCGGAAAACTGCATCGCACGTTCGTTTTAATGTTCATTTTGAAGGTTGCCTTTAAGAAACATCAAGTTTCATTTGGACATTTTTATTTTTATAGGTTTTTCACGTCATTTGTTGTTGTTCGTCTCGTTTCTGTTTTTTGTTTACTTTTGAGCGGGGCCAATTGAACAATTTGTCTTTGACAGCTGCCAGCGGAAGCTGAGCTATATCAAAACCTTGACTGAGCTTTGACTGCGATTGCTGTTAGACATGCGAGATGTGACAGAAGCGGAGTATAGATTTTCCTAGTATGTTTGTTGCTCGGCATTATGAATTATGAAGATAGTTTTTATGGGGCTGCAGTTTTTAACTTAGATATATTTTTGGATTTCGAGAATTGGACGAGTAAGATCCAGGCAGAGAGAAAGGTGCGAGTGAGAGCAGCAAAGAAATATAGGGAAATGTTAAGTGGGAGGGAATGAAAGAGAAAGAGTGAGAGATAGTAGGTTAGAGCGAGAGATAAAGATAGATAGATGAATAGATAGATAAGTAGATAGAGATAGATATGTGTTGAGCGAAACAGATACAGATACAGATACAGATACAGATACAGATACAGATACAGATACAGATACAGATACAGATACAGATACAGATACAGATACAGATACAGATACAGATAAAGATGCAGAGATAGATACAGAGAAAAATAAAGATAAGTAATAACGCTAACTATAGTCTTGAACCTTGTTATCCATAATAAGTTTACCTAGTATTTAAATGTAGGATGTAAACCGTTACACGACTATTCAATATAGATTGAATAACTCTCGAAAGTTTCGAGCCTAAGTTTGTTGTTATTGCTTAATTGGCTGCCCGCCTTTTGCAGATACTCGAATCGAATCGAATCGTATCGAGTCGCTTGAGACACGCGTTATAAACGCCTACAAAAAAAATAGATACATATATAGCGCACGCCGTCATATAATTTGGGATGCTGAACTCTGATCCATGCGCTCATAAAAACTTCATAAAATGGCGCATGGCAACAGCAACAACAACAACAACAATAGCAACGGCAGCTGCTGCTACAACAAACTTGGCCAACATTTCGGCGACATTTGACGCAACAAAAAAGCGCAAATTAGCTTCAGGCAACAGGGGCTGAGGAAGGTGCAGGGTCACTGGGACGGCAAGGCGACGGGGAGTGGCAGGCAGCCGTCGCTTATGTATGAAATTTAACGAATCTGTCAACCTGCCGACTGGGCCAAGATTTACGAGAGGCTGCTGCACTCGCGACTAGGTGCAGTTAACAAATTGTTCAAATATGGATGCCAACTAAAGCAAACACTGAGCGAAATTAGTGTGTGACTTGTTGAATGAACAAGATTTTCATTTAATGAATTCCTTAACAAAAGTAAGCTGAGAGTAAAAATGAATATAAGAAAGTTGAAAAGATATTAAATATATATTAAGAAAAGTTAACAAAATAATCAGATAAAACATTTTTGTAAAAAAAAGAGTTGAATAATTGAAGTTAAATATTAATATTTTAAATTATGTCATTTCTTATAAAAAATATGTAAATGTCATGTATTTATTGCTTATAAGCAAAGCCTATAAAATAGTTTTTAAAAACTTAATTATAATAAATTTTCAAAATTTCAAATTTTTAATTGGTTACTAGAGATAATTATTACGTTTCGGCCAGTGTAGCTCCAACTCAAGTTGGCGGGTGGAACTTTTGGAGAGCAGCAAAAAAGGAAAAAACTAACAAAAAATCGTTTGAAATTTATGCGACGGGTTCAAATTAAATCGATATCGGCCGTGCTTAAATGTCGGCTAATGCAAAGCGGCAAATAGCAAACAAATATCAATACCAGAGCCGCCTGCCAACAACTGCGATAATTGTTGTTGTTGCTGTTGTTGTTGTTGTTGTTGCCGTTGTTGTTGAGTCACCTCATGGCTTCAGCTTGTGTAAGCCACCTGTGCGCCTAGCTAGCGACGTCAGCTAAGCGCCAGTCCCAAGCTTTCGGCCTGCACCTGCGCCAATCGCCAATCGCCAGCTGCTCGACAGCTCTTCAGCTCTCTCGCTTGCTCGCTCGCTCGCTCTCTCTCTCTCTCTTTCTCTCTCTCACTGGCTCGTTTGTTTGTTTCGCTCTCTCTCTCTCTCTCTCTTTCACTCTCTGGCCTCAACATAAAATTCAGCTTTAGTTTTTAGCTTTATTTTTAGCCTTTTTTTTTTTTTTGCAAGCAATTAGCCGCTATTGCTGTCGTTTTCTAATTAGTTTACGAGCTGTGGCTCGTAGCTGGGTAGCTAACCTTTTCAATTGTTTCTTTTGGCCATATTGCTCTCTCTCTCTCTCCCTCTCTATCTCTCTGTCTGTTTTGCCTCTCGCTCTTTCCCTTGCGTCTATTTTGCGCAATTTCAATTTTAATTTTTCAATTTCTTGTCGCCCGCGTGTCAGTTCCGTTGGCATTTCAATTGAGTTATTTACCAGATAGCCAAATCGCATCCAGCCCCCCTCTAGTAGTGGCTGTGGCCTCCCCCTTGCACCCTCGCCCCCAGCTGTCGTCTAGCTGGGCTCTTGCTCCAGTTTTCGCATTTGGTTCCACTCGCTTTTTATGGCCAGCGCTCTGTCAGCTAGAAAATTAGCCTCTAATTTAGTTTTTATCTTTATGCAATGGCTACTAATTATTTCATTTTTTTTTTTTTTTGTTAGCCCCCTGTGGAATTGCTTTTTAAATGCTCTCCGGTTTGTTGTAATTGAAAGATTTGCAATGCGACTTAACAGCACGGTTTTATTTTTTCTTAAAGAGACAACACTAACAATTAAGATATGAGTGTGAATATATATATATATATGCATATATGTATATGTACTTGTGTACTAATATGGTTCAATTTACCAATTGGGAAACTGAGAAGTTGCTTGGCTAGATGTAGAAGAGATTCTTGAGATGTAATTACCAACACTAAGATATACTAGGGTTATCTAATAATATTTATAGCTAAATAATGATGTTTAATGGCTGAAAATATGAAATACGTCTTAAGCAACACTAAACAAGGAATAGTTACTGAAGAATTGAAGAGTTATAGAATAGAAATCAGCACCAAACATACATATTATCAGCTGTTTTTGCATAAGTTATAGCTAAATTGCTAAAAGTATTGCAATATTAAAGAGTTTATCAACACTAAACTCAGCTATAGCTATAATTAGCATAAGTATTTTCGTTTACCTACACTGAACTTGACTTAAATTAATTATGTCTCTGTTGATTAAAGAAAAATAATTACGTTCACAAATAAATGAATATAAAATGTTCTTCGCCAGCTTTAAACGCTGCTCCAATATATCTTCCCACAGCATTGCTGCCGCATTTGCATTAAAATAATGTTGATTTTTGTTTTTTTTTTTTTTTTTTTTTTTTTTGGCTCCCGGTACTGTGAATGAATCAATTACGGGCAATACAATAAATCGACTTATTCGTGTTACACCGCACACAAATTTCGCCACCTAAAAAGCTAAAAATTGACATGCGACATGCGACATGCGACATGCACATACAGCATGCAGGGCAACGTTTGATCAGAACAGAAACACAATTAAAAAAAAACTCCATTCAGATGATATACAAAATTCAACTGTGATATACAGCTAAGTGCATGTCCTCGAATCAGTTTGGGGAAACGCAATTTCGGGCTTTATGTCCGCTGTCGGAAATGCCGAATCTCATTTCTCATTGATAAGTTCGGTACTGAGCGGCGACGCACTTCGATATCAATAAAAAAAAAAAAATAATATAAATTGCATGCGCCTTGCTCTCACTTTATCAACTCGGACAGCAGCTAAATGAAATCAATGGAAAGGCGAAAATTGCAAATGTCGCCCAAAACTGAAATTCATACGAGTGCAATTTAGCTTTTTGTTTTTGCAATCAAACAGAAACATTAAATATATAAAGCAAGTACGTGTGAGTGGAGAGCATTAAAAACGACTAAAAGATACGCTGCAAGTTAAATTTAGCAAATTGCATGTTTGCATGTGCAGGGATTGACTGAGCTATGCTTAGAGCTGAGCTTAAACTAACTAAAACATGTGCTTGCATTACTTATAAGTTAGATATACATATATAGACACATATCTTATAGCGACATGCGTACGCATGTTAAGTCTTATCTAGCTCAAAGTTCTGCTAAGATCACCAAGCAAAAGTTAGTGAGTGACCAGGCAAGAGTTATGCTACTTCAGCTTATCATATAACAGCTATATCATAAGTTATCAATAATAACCAGCTAGAGTTATATTCAATGAAATTTGCCATTTTATCTTGAATTATCGTAGTATTGCTAAACATGCTGAAAAACTTGCTTAATCAACAAGAAAGCTAGAGTTTTCACAAAGTACTTTTAATATATATATTTTAAGCTAATTTAGTTAGCTTAGAAATATATGTATTTTTGACTTTATAGATACTTATTCACATAGATTAGTCAAAGAATAAATTTACATATTTTGTAGACATGTGGTATGTAATTAGAGTTCAACTACATATTATATGCACGCATGTGAAAAGCTCAGCCTTTGTTTCCCTAAAGTAGGCTAATATATCTTAACATATTTGCGCACATTCGCCAACAGACATGTCCTACATATGCGATACACGCATGCAAAAACCTAACTCACCCATTTGCAAAGATAAGGTCAGCATGTAAAAGAGTTTTTCGCTCACTCATACATCTTCATTTGATTACACGCTCAATCATTCTGCTGCTCGCCATTTACAGGGTATATGAAATTGAAAGGCAGCGCACTTGAGCCATGCACATGCCATCCAGCTCTCGCCATATCAGGCGCTATACACATTGTGTGTGCAGCGCTCGTCAGCGGGCGCAGGGGATTGCAATAAATTCATCACCTTAATTACAAGCGCAAACAAAAAACAGAACAAACTTAATACGAACGCACGTAAAAAGCAAAAACAAATGCTGCAGCACGCGAAAGAAGGAAAGCAAAAAAAAAAAAAAAAAAACATAATGCTGAAAGCGTGCGGCAGATAAGAAGCTACGATCACTAATGGCAAAACCTTGGGCCCTCGGTGCAACCACCTGTTGGCTGGCGAGTGGGGCTGAGTGGGGGAAGCAGCAACATCAGCAGCAGCAGCAACAACCCACAAATAGCACACACACATAGACACTGATAAGCGCCTGCCTGCTACATTTTGTGGTTTTTACTTGTGGAGTACAACATTGTTACGAGCAAGACGACGACGACGACGACGACGACGACTTGACTCGAGTACGTTCATTGTGGGTTGGCCATCTGGTCATATTTGATAAGCAGCAGCCACAACTGTGCGGGCGTAATGCGTGGACTGATAAGAGGAGCTACGAGTTCCAATGTGCTGAATGGGTGCGAAGGCACCTAACGTGCACCCAAGACAGCTATAACTAGACGCAGGCCTATGAATCAAGTTTTGTCAGCTATTCAACGTTGTTCCTTTGGCTGTCAGTGCAAACTGATAATGAAACAAAACAAAAAAACAAAAAATCTACAAAATATTGTTTACACACTCGTTTTTTTCAGAATTCGGAATTGCTTTGCACTTAAAGTCGCTTGAGGGCGGCCCAGGTGCAATCGGATGGGCAGGTAAGGCCAAGTGGGCACAGGTGTCGACGCGAATGGGTACGCATTGCGGCTTCTATAAATATACATACATAGACATTAGTAGTAACGCAATGGGAACGGGTGCAAATACAGATACAGATACAGCTAGAGATACAGATACAGGTAGAGGCAGAGGTGGGGGCAACAGCTACAAGCGTGTCGCTTGAACATTTGAATTTCTAATCTGTTTTTATCTGGGCTCGTGTTTGTTTTTGGATTTTTCGTTTTTTTTTGGGTACATTTGTGCTTGCGTCTTCCAAACTGGCTTTTTCATTGGGGCCGGTTTTGTCAACAGGTGTTTTGCACTAATCGAAAATAATTCTTTTTTTTTTTTTGATAGTCGCTCTAATTAATTTATAGCCTTTGCCATTGATTGAATTGGCTTTGGCTCTTTGCCTTGGGGCGTGGGAGAGCCGGAAGTTAAAGAGTTTTATTTATGGTGTGCTGTTTTGGATGTTTCGAGTGTTTGGTTCGAGTTAAGCACTATTGAAGGAGCATCCATTGATATACATACATATACACGAGTGATTTGGCATTTTTAATTAGCCGAGCGATTGATGAAATTGTTTTTATTAATTGCATCACAATTTTATACGAATGCTTGCTTTTGTTATATAAGACATTTAATGTATTTTGATTTTATTTTAGATTTGCTATACTAGTTTTTTATTTTGCACACAAATTTATTCAGCTATTTACTTTTTCTAAAGAGATTTGCTTTGTCACTTTTTCTAGATGAAGCGATTAGTACACCTGTATTATATAGTAAAAGCATTCATTTCTCTGTAGGAATTTTCATTAATCTTCTTTCTTTAAATTCTAGATTATGCAGATTCTCTTGAGACCCTTAGCTTACTTTAATTGAAGCCGAGTCATATCAGAGTCTCCAAATAAGTTCAACTGTTTCCGTAGTTAGCTATCTAGCAGAGTTAGAGATATTAGCTGGAGGCCTAGCATCGTTTATTAAGAGAGCTATATATGTTTGTCGCACTATCATCATCATCTATTATGATTAACTTATCCATTCGCGCAGCTCCAATGCTGTCTGCGTTTCTTTCTCAATTATTTATCTAAGAAACGTTTACAAAGCAATTGATATATAGCTAAAACAAATCAAGTTAACTGTCATAAAGAACAGATTTGTGCATTTAGTAATCTATAAAAGCAATGAATTTAAGGATCTCTAATCGATTCATCTCACAAAGCAAATCAACGAATCTGATTCGATTCTGATTCGAATCTGATTGACAGCAATTAAGCAAAGCATAAAGTCAAATGCACAGTTGTACAACAAGTTGTTAACAATAGTTATTGCTGCTGTTGTTGCTATTGTTGTTGTTAGTGTTATTGTTATTGTGATATTTTGTGTTACATAGTTGCGCATACATTTGCCCGTTTGCTGTTTGTTTTACATTTTCATTTGAGCCAAGATTTTGCGCTGGCAGCTGGCAAAATGTTGGAATATTAAAATGGTTATAAATATAAAACACACAGTTTTAAAGGTTTTGCGCTAACGTTAATGTGTTAAACACGTCTTGGCCATTAAGTAAGCGAGGGGATATACACACACACACACACACACACACACACACACACTTGACGTATGCGTTATGACAATGCCAATGGCCAAATGAATTTTTAGTGCTTGGCTCTTTTATTGTTATTTTTTGTTTGTTTCTGGCCCAAACAGTTGGCTTCGCTGTCAGCGTCTTGGATCTTGGCCCATTCAAATCTTGGCCCACCGCACACCTGTTGTTACCTGTTGGGCTGCGCGTTGCGGCCATGGCCAAAAACGTTGGCTCATACCAATTTTACAGTTTCTATGCCATTCAAATTCGCACATGTATGCGAGTGACGCTCTATCTCTACCTCTCTCTCACTCTCCCTCTCTCTCTCTGTGTGTGGCCCTCTCGCGCTGGCAGCTGACAACATTTTAGTGAGAAATGCTGATGATGACATAAAATGGAACAAATGGCCTATGAACGGCGCAAATTAAGGCAATGCAAACAGCCGTCCAATTGCTAAACAAAAGCCGCGACACACAACAAACACACCGAACACCAAGCATACAATCTTTGTCGGCTCAACACCCCCTTGGCAGGCCAGCCCTGCGTCCCCTCCCCTTTCCCTTCCCCTTGTCACTTAAACAGTTCATCATCTGCCTTATAACTTGTGTTAAATTTATTCAAAACCTCTTGACTCTATGTCATACACACACAAAGCCAACCCTCAGCGACAGTTGGCCAAGGGGTGTGTGTGTGCGTGTGTGTGTTGAGTGCTTGAGTGCAACCGCCCCGCCCCAGCCCAGCTCTTACAATTTGTGATCCCTTTTGTTAAGTGTTTTTCTCTGTGCTTGGCCGTCTGATGTTATTATTACGTCTGTTTGCCCATTTGTCGCACAAATTGCCAGCTTCGCGTTATTCATAAATCGGCGAATGCACGAATTTTAGCTATGCCACGCCCACCAAGCCACCTGCTATTTGTCATTTGCACACCTGTTGGCCATTTGATCAATTGTGTTTTCATTTCTTTCTTTCCATTTTTTTTTCGATCCGCATTAAAATTTTTATATATATACTTAAAATATATTTATGTACATATTTATTTGTAGATATGTACAAACATATATTTGAAGCGCTCGCCCGTTCACAATTTGTGAATAGTTCCACGCAGGTGGCAGATGTTCGTTTAGAAAATTGTGAAATATGTTAATGGCATTTTGGCAGCAGCAAAAACTACAAAATATATAGAAACAGCAGCTAAATAACATGAGCTGTAATGTCACATGCAAATGTATATACGCGAAAGAAACAGAGAAAGAGAGAGAGAGAGAGAGAGAGAGTCAGACTCGGGAGTATTTGACTAGGAAATACCCTGAACACTGTTTTGAGTTGATTTATGAAGCATTTTGCATTTTTAATCAGATATATGATAAATTTCACATATACACACAAATGTATTAGATAGAAATGTATATACGATTCACAAGATATGTGTTGTATAATATATGCAAAAGAGTAACAACATACAAAGCAATTTCATAATTTTAAAAGAGAAATTCAAATTCGGAGTTATTCCCTCTGCATACCAAATTGTAGGTGTAAAGTTTCAAATATGAATGATGGGTATACGAATATAACTGCCTGACTGATAAGTTAAGTTGCTGTGTTAATATAAGAATATATGTTTCAAATTTTAGATTTTATTTTTTTGTAGTTGACGTCATGTCAGAGGATCATATGAACTCATGAGTAACAGGCATTTAGATTATGTCTGAATAGGCTTAACATGTTGGACTGTTTTCAAATATATATTTTATATATAATTTATGAAGTTGTCCAGGTATTCATCAGCATTTTTATACTATCTAAATATTTTTCATAATTTCTATAAAGAGAGAGATCTATCTCAGCAGAGATCCTTCTTACTCCCTCTCCTTCTCTCTCATAAAAGTATTGCATAGATTAAACTGTTAAACAGAAGAGATCAGATCTAACTCACTCCCTCTCCTTCTATTTCTATCTCTCATCGTCCATATTATACTATACCTGCATAAGCACATATTATATACTATCTAACCTACTTCCATTTATAAAATGAAAAGTTATCAAAAGTCTTTATGAATTAATTATAATTAATATTATCTATAATGAAGAGCTTCCTTTCATTTATCAGTTCCGTTTCCGAAATATCTTTAAGCTAATAACTCGATTTATCTATTCCAAAATAAACCATACAATTCCATTTATATTTCATTATCTACAAACTTCCGACTTGGGTGCAAAACGATCGATTTATTATCTAGTAAAGTTTCGGTACATCCGTTCGCTAGTTATAATATATGCTCGATACTATTTCGTATATATGCTTGATAGTATTTTAGTTGTTAATACTAGGAAATACTATATATATGAATAT
The DNA here is from genome assembly GCA_030914345.1 of Drosophila koepferae. Taxonomy (NCBI): domain Eukaryota; kingdom Metazoa; phylum Arthropoda; class Insecta; order Diptera; family Drosophilidae; genus Drosophila; species Drosophila koepferae. The sequence goes on from JAUESR010000202.1 coordinate 9,032,563, forward strand.
ATATATGTATATATTTATATGACTAATTACCTTTTGTGAGATGCGACAGTGAAATCAAGGCAAGAGCAGCTGAACAGGCTGTCCAATGGCACGCCATTTTGTATGGGCTCTCTACACACACCTTTGGCTAGTCACTCACCTGTGTGCAATAAGCTGCGGTAATTGAAGCGCAAATAAAACTATCTACAACAAAAGCGTAGCGCACACACAAACGAATTGAATTGAGTAATTACCTGGGCCATAATGCGACGAGTACATTGGGACCCCCCAGCTGTGGCTGCTCAGTTCACATATATACACATATAACCATATATATGTATATACGTATATCTATGTTTGTATGTCTATATAGATATGAACGCGTTCACTGGCCCGTTGGCTGATAGCGCGCTGGAATCAAGTGCATAACACCTGAGCAAATGAAAAAAAAAAAAAAAAAAAATGCCTAATGCGCGAGAGATCGTCATATTGGCATGTTGTTGAACAGGTGGGCCTTGCCACGCCCATTCGGGCTGACTGACTGGCTGGCTGACTGGCTGGCTGCACTCGGCATTTTGGCCGACTGAGACTAGGCTAAGGGGCAACGAGCTAATCATCTACCCAAGGCGTTGCTTCCGTCGTCGTCTCGGTCGTTTTGGGTACAATGAATTTCTGGTCATGTTGCTGGTTCCGCTGTCGCTGTCGCTGTCGCGGCTGTTTGATAAAGTTGCCATACAGAAATTCATTTGTTTGCACTTGAATAGCGGTATTTATAGTGTGTACTGTGAGTACTCGCTTTGTGCGCTCTTATCAGCAATTGTTGCTGTTGCTTTAGCTGCTGATGACGCAGGCCTTGCTGGCTGGTGGCCCCATATTGCTGGCCAATCCCTTGGCTCTGAGATTTCTCTGCGCGCCCACGTCATCGTGTGTAATAGTGTGCCACGCCTCCGCTGCCCCGCGCGCTTTTGCGAAACTGAATTGCTGCTCCATAAAGTGAGCACATTATGCAGCTGCGGCTGTTGCTGTTGCTGTTGCCGTCGAACATGAAAAACAATTTAGAAACGCTACAAATCAGCGGCTCAATGACCGCGAATCAAGGCGCTGCCGAGAGAGGGAGGTATGTGGCATGCTAATGCAATTGCCACAGCAGCAGCAGCAGCAGCAGCAACTGCAACAGTTGCTGTCTCAACTATGGCGCGCAATCAATAAAGCGCAATGCATTGAAAACAGGTGCAACATGCAACATGCGGCAACAAAATGACAGGCCGCAGTGAAGGGAATCGCGTCTGCCTCCTGATGATGACACCATTCGCAGCATTGCCCTGCAGCAGTGGGTGGCAACACTGGCCAATATGCTGTCAATGATGTGTGTTGCAGCTGTGCGCCACATGTTGCTGCCGTCGCTGTTGCTGCTGCTCTCTGTTGGTGGGGCGTTGTCGGCTGGGCGGCCATTAGCGGGCCACCGTTAATGGCAGTCGCCGTGAAATGAGCACAGCAGCTGCAGGTGCGACCGTCCATCTGTCCGTTCGTCCGTACGCCGAAAGTTGACAAATTTACAGCAACCGTTCGCTCAAAATGGCCGACGGCAATTCATTTGACTGCCTGCCTGTCCGCCCGTTTGCCCGTTCGCCCGTCCGCCCGTCCGCTCGATGACTAACCACATTCACATTGATGAACACTAAATGGCCAACAGATTTATGGCAAACGCCGCCTGCAAGCAGAGCAGATATATGTACATATGTATATATATATACTGTATATATATATATATATGTTTTTTTATGTACATTTATATATATTATTATTTATATGTAGCTCAACTAGTTTGCTTGGCCGCCTTTCAATGTTACTCATACGCACCTGTGACCGACCGACGTTGACATCCTCTCTCCTCTCTGGTCTGTCCACAGTCCGTTTGCGACATTCATTTGCAATATTTTCACGCGTTTCTGAGTTGTCACAACAATTGACACTTCAAGTTTTTAATATACATGCCACAAATTGTTGTTGCTGCCGCTTTGTGGCAGCCAATGAAAGACACATCGACAGCAGCTGCGCGCCAAATTAACAACAATTCAACAATTCAAAAATGCGCCGCACAAACTTAAATTTCTGTCGCTTATTTTAAACCAAAAAATTTCACAAATATTTCATGCAATAATTTATGGCATTCATAAAAAGAAACCCACGAAAGAGCCAAACGAATTCAAGGCACATAAGGCACAATCAAAACCGAACACAAAAATACTTAAACATAATTTAATAATAACTAAAACAATAAAAAATCAAAACTTGTGTCAAATTAAATTCAACCAAGTTTGCTAACTACTTGAGATGTTCAAATAGAAATAATTAAAACCGAATTCATGTCTAAATCATTTCATTAAGTTTCACATAAATTATGTTAGCCATGTGTGTGCACAGCTGACAGATACCCTGTAATAATATGAATTTCAGTTGATTTTTCATATGGAATTATGTATATATATATATATATATATATATATGTATTATATCAATATAATACATTTGATTGATGTTGAATGTTGCCTACTGCATCACAGTTATTGATAAAAGTCAGCAGACAGCTGAACTTAATTTTCATAACAAATTTTGTATGAGACTTTGAGGCTAGATCTGAATTCACCTTTCCTTTTTATTTTACTAATATTTCTCTCATCTGTAAAACCTTTTTGCTAGCCACGTTTTGAACAGCAGCTGCTTAGCCGTCAGCCCAATTTCCTGGCCATTTTCCAGCTGCAATTTTTCAGTAGCAGCTGTATAGTTAACAAAAAAAGAAACAACAACAACAAACATTTTGCCACTTTAACGTTTGCATTAAAAGACAACATTAATTAACTTGCAATTTAGCATAAATACATCATCGCTCAACATGGACTGGAGTACTGCACTCTAGCTGCAGTTGCAATTGCAGTTGCAATTGGAGTTGGAGTTGGAGTTGGCGTTGCTGCATTTCACTTCGGAAAACTCGTCGCTGCCAATTGGAAAACTGCTCCAGTTTAAGCCGGTGCACGTTTTGGACAGGTAGCCAGCTAGCCAGCTAGGCAGCTAGGCAGGCCACCTGTTGCCTGTTGCCGGCTGGGTTAGTCAGCCGCTGGGAAATACCAGTTAGCTTCAGCTTCAGCTGGTCCGCTTTGCGCCCCCCTGTTTGTTGCAAGTGTTGGCCATGCAGACGCCGTGGGCCGTCGCCAGTTTGTTACAGTTACAAGGCGGCCAGTGGCCTCGTCGTGTTGCAGTTGCAGGCAGTTGCTGGCAGTTGTTGCATGCAGATTGACTGCGATAACAGCTGCAGCAGCAGCAGCAGCAGCAGCAGTGCAGTAGAGCTATGGAGTACATTGGCAGCTCCATTGCATCGCATCAGCATCGGCATCTGCATGCACATCTAATGGCCTTTCCTTTTGACGTCCACTTCGTCTAATTGCGGGGCGTTTACTTTGAGCTTTTTGCATAGTTGTTGTTGTTGTTGCTGCTGTTGTTGCTTGGCGGCAATTTGTCTAAATGGCACTAACTAATTGTAAGACTAACGCCCCATAAATGGTTGCGAGCGCTGAGACAATGCCAACGCACACTTTCACCATGGCTCCACATTCAGCGCCCAGCGCCATCTAGCGGCAGGTGGACGCGCAGACTGTGTAGGTCGTGGCCCTGGCGAAAGGTACATCAGTTTGGCTTTGTCCACTCTTTTGTGGGTTGTGCAATGATGCGTGACAGCCTGAGAGCTGATCTTATGGGTAAATACAAATATGGAATGCCAACAAAAGTTAGAGAAGGCCTGCGAGAGAGCGAGAGAGAGAGAGAGAGAGGGGTGCGCGCAGAGTGATGATCAATTTGTAATCTGTTAATGTGGAAGATTACTTGAATAATTTTGTTTTGTAGTGTTTTCTCAGTGATTGAGTAAACTGTTTGAGGTGTTTATAGCTATTGGCATGCGGTTAAAAGTATTTGTATTTCAATTTGATCTGCATATAGCTTTATGTGGAGGTTGAAGTATACATAGATTTGCTTTTGAGCTTATTAAAATCTTAGCTAATCTTTGCTAGATCAACTTTTAGTTGCTCAAATTTGTATTTACTAGATATACTTACTGTTTTAGCTAGCTTGAAAAGTATTTAGGTTATTCGTAAATTTTTTTTACAAACAGATCAGTTTTCTAGCATTATTCTTAATTAAATATTTGTTAAGCTTTATTTCTAGTATGTATAGTATGAGTTTTTATACACCCAATAACACAAACATACACACTCCCACACACCCCCACACACTCCCACATACACTCCCACACACACACACATCTTCTATAAACAAGGTTGGCGCCTAAAATTTCTCAATCGCTTTGAGTAATGTTATTAACTTTTTTTGTTGATTGAGGCAGATGCTATTATTGTTATTGTTATTATTAAAGTTGTTGTTGTTGTTGTTGTTGATGTTGTTATGGCTAGCGTTCTGCAGTTGTGGATGCACTGCAGGTGCACTATGGCAAATTTTTATAACATTTTCGCTAATTGAATCTGTTTGCATTGCCGTTATGCCCAGCTGCCCCATTCCCATCCCCATCCACATCTGCAATCTCCAGGCCGCCCACTGCAATGAATGCATTTGTTTATAAACAAGCGAGTGTGTAGAATTGTGCAATAAAAATGAGGAATGAAATTTATGATCAAGCTGAGATAGCAAATGGCGCGCTTTAGTGCCAGTGAAAAGCGATAAAAGCGCCTCAACTGCAAATAATTAGAAAATGGCAAGAAATTGCACCTGTTTTTTTCATAGACGAGGCGCTGATTGAATATGCGAATGCCATGTGGCCTCGGCCATATACTGACAATATGTATGAATGAAATATTGCTCATGGATCTAGCATTGCTCTGGGGTGCATAATATGCCCAGGCCGGATAGCCTCTGGCTGTCTAAGGGGGGAGGGAGGTACAGTTGGAGGCCGGGGTGGGGGCACTATGAATTCATTATGCAGCCAGTCAGCCATTGAGAGAGCAACACCTGCCAGCTAGCCATGCCGAGCTGAGCCAGTCAGCCAGTCAGCTAGCCAGCCGGTCAGTTGCTAGCTAGCAACATGGCCCACAGCAACAGCAGCAGCAATAGTAACATTGCCCAGCGGCAATATTGCAGCTGCAGCATGCAAACAACATTATTGTTGCTGTTGTTGCTGTTGCTGTTGCACTTGTAATTCATTTGAGCAGCGAAAAAGGTAAAAGGGGGGCGAAGTTGGGGCAAGTTCTGCCTGCATTGTGGCACTTGGAAAGTACAAGAAGATGTGCCCAGGTCTCTTGTTACCAAAACGTTTTGTCAGAAATTATGTTTATTTATTGGCAACTATTGTTGCTGTTGCTGTTGTTGTCTAGATAACAGTTGCTGCTGTTGCAGAGGGCAATATGTTGCGCCAAAACTGGGCAAAATGTTGTTAACTGCATTTACAAATATGGCAACAGCTTACGGAGTGAAACGTCAATTGTCTGGGCTTAGCTGAGCTTAATCCTGAGCTAAGAGTCCTCTGGCTTAAGTGAAGCTTAAAGAAAGATAAGACATTCTTTCACTTCAGCAATGATTCATTGAAGAGAATTGAGAGTTTTAAAATTTTGATTAATTTTTTTAATAAAATGAGTATACAAAGCAATATATGAGTGATACTTTTATAAATTCATATTTCTCCTCAAACTTTAAATCTATTTATATAGTATACCTATCGAAGCTTATTTATGCATAAAATCTCGTTGCTATTGCTGCAACTATTTTTTTTTCTTTTTCATGCCCGCACCTTTAATTTGCTTTCTCTATGATCTTCAGCTAAAGTTTAGAGGTCAACAGCGCTGATGAAACGATTTGTCTGGATGCTTAGGCTAAATCTCTAGCAAAAACAAATATACATACAGCGCTCTGGCCTCAGCAAAAGTCAAGCAGACAAAATAGTCAAACATAATAAACTGTCAGCGCGAACAGAAGCCGCAAAGCAATTTTGACAATCGAAATAGACACGCGACGACGACGACGACGACGACGACGGCAACTGCAATTTGTGCGGGATGGCAAAGGAGAAGGAAGTGCTGGAGCAGGAGGCGGCGCTGGTGGGGCCAATGACAAATGGATATTTTGAGGTGAAATTCCAATTGGAAATTAAGTTAAAGATGCATGTTTGTCTATTTTGGACTTGAATGTTTTCCATGCAACATTTGTTGCAATAAATCATCGGGGGCCGCAAGTTGCCAGCCAGCAGCTGTGGCAGAGCCAGAGAAATGTTGCACAGCCGAAAGATCAATTAACAAAAGACCAAAAAAACAAAATAAACAAAATAAACAAACACAGAGACAAACACACGCATACAGTTGCAATTGAGTTGTCAATCAGGCGCTGATTTTTGTCGCCAGTTGCCGTCAATCAGCAACATCAGCGGCAACAACAGCAACAATTGCAAGCGGCCATCAATTATTTGTATGAATGTATGTTTTTTTTTTTTTTTTGTGCTGTGTTGTGTTGCACGTGCGTCGTCGCTGCCGCATTGCATGTTGCCGGCTCATTAGTTTGGCTTTTATTTTTGGAAAAGCCAACGCGACGCATTGCCAGCCTGTCTGCTGCCTCAAAATCAGTTGCCGTTGCTATTGCTGTTGCCGTTGCCGTTGCAGTTGTCGTTGCAGTTGTCGATCGTTAGTTGCCAGCGCCGTTGTCGTCTGTTGCCGCTCGACAATCGTTCGTCGATCGTTGTGTGTTGCACCAAAAAAATTATTAATAGACCTTTGTCTGCCTTGGCTGCTGCAACTGCAACTGCAACAGTTGCTGCCGTTGCTGCTGCCGTTGCTGCTGCCGTTGCTGCTGCTGCTGCTGCAGTTGGCAAATGCCAAACACTGCAATTGTTGCTGTCATTGTTCTGTTACACTTGCAATCGCTTCATTTATTATTGTCGCGACTTGCTGGCTGCCTCTTCGCATACCCTACCAGCCGTTCCACAGTCCACAGTCCACAGTCCATCAGTCAGTCTGTTAGTCTGTTAGTCTGTAAGTCAGTCAGTTGTCGCGGTCGTTGGCTCAGTCACAGTGTCTCCCAATTGCAGACGCCATCTCGAGACACCTAAATTTAATGCGACAACCGTCAACCAGCTGCATTCAATTATTTAGTCGCAAATCGTCATCATCATCATCAACATCATCACATCGCATAGCTATGAGTATATATTACAAACGATCTGTGCGTGTGTGTGAGTGTTTGTCTAGCCGTCGAAGCAGACAATAAAACATCATTAAAAATCATAGGCGTTGCAAATATTTTAATTGTTTTTTCTTATTCCTCTCATTTCATTTTCAATTTAAATTTGCTTTTCTTTTTCGTGAGCTCTTTTGTAATACAGTTTTCATATAGTACTAGATAGATATCTTATATAAATACAAATATATATATGGTATAATAAGGTAAGTTCTCGTCTATCACAATATCTTGTATATCAGCAGAGGGCTGATTCACATAATGTTCTCTCTGTTCACATGTTTCGTAACTAAATCTGTAGAGCTCAACCCTTTTGAAGATAAATGATCTGCAAATATTCATAATAATCTCTGCGCTAAGCTGTAGCTCATTATACAGTAAGCGTATTACGCCCCTGGGCATCACATGAACATAGTTTTCATTCAGACTTCACACAGAAAATCAATCAAAAGGCAACAAAAAGCAAATCATTCATTATAGCAGAGCGGCTCCCCTTAACCCTTATGCAGAGGGCCAGAGACAAGCCCCGGGGCTTGCCTAGGCACACCTGTGCGTCGACTTAATAAGTATGCGTGTGTTTTTTTTTTTGTTGTTTGTATATATTTATTTTTAATTAAAGAAAAAATGAAATTTACATTGCGAGCGTTCATCAATCAACGTGGAAACTGTTCAAGAAACCAAAGTGCCAAAGCCGCAGAAAAGCGAAAGCCGAGTTTGAAAACCAATCCATCAGGTTGCAATGCTCATTTGCATGGTATTAGAAGGGGCAGTGCCAGAGGCAGGGGTAACTACGGACCAGCCAAATAAAACATAATGAAACCTTATGTTCACTTGGAATATTCATTCCTAGTTTCAGTTTTTTTTTTGGCCATACGGCCGATAGACAGAGAGCGAACTAATAGAACATATGGATGCCGTGTCGAATGATGATGATGTTTTGGGGCACGGCTGAGGAGGTACGGCTTAAGCCTTAGCAGTGCATTTTGTGGCATGTGTCGTTTAATTATGCTAAAAGCTAACAGCAGCAGCAACGGCAACAACAACAACAACAACAAAGGCAAGTCATACAAGCAGCAGCAACAACAATAACAACTGTCAATGTTAGTTGGGATGGTCATTGATACGCGCCTTGCCACAGAAGAGGGTGCAAATGCAACAACAACAGCAACAACAACAACAACCCCTTTGGCAATATAGAGCAGCACGACTGGCTGCTTTATTCACTCATTCTCCTGGGAAATTTGTTCGGACAGCTGACTGACAGAGGAACAGCTTGACAGACGGACAGACAACTGGCTGAATGTGTGCCCAGTGGCGCGTTTATCAGCTCATTTCACGGCGCACAACAAACGACCCAGGCAACTAAAGATTACACTTTTGCTAATATGTGGCATAAATACCAAGCTGATGACGATGATGACGTTGACTGACCATTGGTCAGAGTCGACGTGCCAAAGTCGCCACAGCGAAGCGCATGTGCGAGAGATCTTTATCAACACGTCATGCTTAAGTCTTCATTAGCGACGTCTTCAAGTGGCCGACAGAGCCATCGCGCCGCAGACAAAGCCAAGCCAAGCCAAGCCGAGGATTCGAGCCACATTGCCCACATAATGATCATCAACATGCAGCCAAAGCGAAAATTGCCCAGACGCGCGCTAACGTGTCTAACTGCCAAACAGCACGCGGCGACTTCCAACTCCAGCTCCAGCTCCAGCTCCAGCTTCAACTGCAGCTCTAGCTTTAGTACGTAGCTGGGAGTCTCTCACAATGACAGCAGACACCTTGAAGGCACTGTGGTGCGCGTTGGAAGCAATAGAGTTAACTAGAAGTCTAAAAGACAATGTATCTAAGCTGAGGCTTAGCTAAGTCAATTGGGAATTGTTAGCGTGTTTAGGTGTTTTTTATTGCATACAAGTATTTACAGATTAGACATTTTATGTATATGAAATATCCTTGACTCGGCTTAACATATACCTAAGTGATGTCCTACTATAAACTTATTCTTAAATGAATTTCAGCTCATCGTTTAGGTAGAAGCAAAAGTTTATTGTTGGCTTAAGCTGCTATCAGTTAGAATACGTTATGCAGATATTGAATATGTTCTCATTATCTTTCTAGAGATTCTCGCTACATTATCAATAGTTTTTGTTACACTGTGCCCAAAGCTCGTCGCTGTCTGGCCTGACTACCGGTATTAGGCGCTCCAGCTGCAGCCTCGCCTGGACTCCAGCCAACACAGCCAGAGCCAGAGCTACATCGATATTCAGCAGAGTCAACTTTTTGGTTAACTGCGCACGCGAAAATCCAGCCAACATTTCCCGCTGTGTGGCGTGGTCAAGCCAAGCCAAGCCGAGCCTAGTCGAGGCTAGCCGAGCAGTTGCCTTCATGTTTTTCACGCTGTTGTTGCATATTTCACACACAGCTTGCGGCAACACCTTGTCGAGTGGACCACAGCAACAGCAGCAGCAACAGCAACAGCAGCAGCAGCAGCCGAGGCTTGGCTACAAAATTAGTGCAAAGTAGGCTCCATGTGTGTGTCCGTGTGTGTGTGTCCGTGTGTGTTTGTGTGCATAAATTTGTGTGCATGATCGGCAGCAATAATTTTATTTGTTTACGATTATGTTCGCTGCCCAAACAGGCAACAAGCGATCGTCGCGTCACTCATACGCCCCGACGACAGCAGCCTCAGCCGCAGCCGCAGTCGCCGTCGCTGTCGCTGTCGCCGTCGCAGTTGCAGCCTCTTAGACTTTGTGGCAACCGTAGTTTCAGCTGGCCAATCGATACGAGCCAAGAGTCCATTTGCTAGTTGCTGCTGTTGTTGTAGGCAGGCGCCTGCCTCTCTCGCTCCTTCAATTCATGTGAAAATTGCTATAAATTTGCACAGTTTCGGGCATCGATTTGTTGTTGTTGTTGGCTGACTGGCTTTAGTTATGGAGTAGGGATTTATTGTTTATTGCAATTGCCACAAAACGGTGCAAAATAATGAGAAAATCGCTGCAGTTGGACAGTTTTATGTTTTCATTTCAAAAGTTGTTTGCATTTTGTAAAGCAACGACCGCAATTTGAGTCATGTAACCAGAGACGCCATTAGATCCGAGCCCAACATTTTAAATCTCTGCCACACCAAGATTCCATCGCGGCACGTGCAGCAGCACATCTTTTGTTGAGTCATCCGATGCTGGAGTGTTCTCCCCGGACAGCTTGTTAATTTTTATGTTTTGTGCTTGTGTCTAAAAGCAGAAATCACATCTAATCAAGATTGATAGCGCGTAACGCATTTACTGCTGACTTTCGACACCGACTTAACAACCAACCCCCAGACAGAACTACAGATGGGGTGCGCAGCCCCCTCTCAACAAATAGTACTACAACTGTTTGTTGGTCAACTGTTTATGCCGCAAGTTGCAGCCAGCAAAAATAAAAAAAAACCAAAGCCATCTCATTCGCTCACTCTGTGGAAACCTGAAAGCCCATAACCCAGACCCAAAACCAAACGCAATGCCCACATGTGCCATTAGCGACGGCTGCGTTGATTAAGTTATACAATGTCATTTCCCACTCTCAAGGACTTTATTAAAGTGTCATTCCAGTATTGAGTACTCGTCTTAGAAGAGGGCCGAAGCCAACTGCTGAGTTTATTGTAAAAAAAAATTTATTTTAAATGTATAAAATTGTAAATATAATTTTAAATATATTTTGCAAGGCATTTATACTTAGACTGAGTTATTTTTTCCTACTATATAAAATCTTTAAAAGATATTTCAATTTCTCTGCTTTTTTTCTCTTCTTAATTTTTTTTCCTAATATTAGTTTCCTTCTGATTTTCAGATCTCGCAGCTCGCTTTTGCTACGCTGTAACTTTTCCATTGCTTAAGATTCCCAGATTTATTTTTTTTTTATCAATAACTTAGAACTGAGATCTTGACTTATTCTCCTGTATTATATGACTCGTCACACTCTTCTTACATTCACACATTAGCTCTTGAATTTGTTGGATTTATTTTTCAGCTTCATGAAATCTACATTCTCTTCTCTCTCTCTCTCTCTCTCTCACACTCTCTTCTTTTACCAGAACAAAATAATAATTATTAGTGAAACACTTGAGCACAGCTGCCGTCGCATGGTCATTGAACAACTGTCGAAGCGACTTATAAACCATATCTCAGCGTCAATTCGAACAGATTTCTCATTTGAATCGCAAATATTTGCAAAGACAAATGCATTACGAATCGCATACATCGAGTCGAGCCAACAAAACGCGGAAATTCTAAAACAAATGTCCGAAAAATATATTTTTGCTTCGTTTTTCAGAGCATTTGCCAAATAATTCGCACGCAAGTCTGTGCACATTTTTGTTGTTGTTTGTTTGTTTGTTTCTTTGTAGGCCAGCGACTCGTACTTGCAGGGTTGAAACAAATAAGGGTAGGAGTGAGAGAGAGGGAGCAAGGCTATAAGATACCCTGGATGTGACTGAAACTTTGTGAAGTATCGAGAAGAAAGTTTAAAATATTTATTGAAAAAGAAAATTAAAAAACAATTTAATAATTTTTTTTTTATAATTTAAAAGAATTTCAATTTCAAATTTAAATTTTATGCATATATATAAAAGCTTAAAGTCACATTAAATTTTTGCTTTTGCTTGCATTTATTTCCAGTCTGATTTTTATCACATTCCCCGTTGATCATCGTCAATTCATTTCTTTTCTAGGGTATCAAAACAATAGTGCGAATGCTTGAATGTGAGGTCGCTGTGAGTGCGTGACTGAGTGCCTTATATATGCAAGCATTGTGAGTGGGCATTCGAGGTGCCATCAATCGATTAGGTTTTGCCTCCCGGTCGGGCAACCCTCGCGGCGCACTGCAAATCGCCAAATGACACGAAATCCGTGCAATTAACTTAATTAAAATGAATTAACAAGTGCTCAGGCAAAATGTTAATACCAAGTCCAAGTCCACTCCGCTGCACAAATCCCCCCCCTAGGCCCTCTTGCCACACAGAGCGCGACTGTTTGCCTTTGTGCTCGAACAAATGTCAACCTTTTCCTCAGCATGTTTTCCCATTCTGCGCTTGCTCAAATGTTTGCTCAGTTTGTTTGCTCGGCGTATGAATACAAAATGATAATGGAAATAATTTTAATTTGTAAATGCACTAAAACCAAATTGTTTGACAAATACGCGCAAGTCTATTTGCTGCCTGTTTGATTTGCTGCTGACTAATTAGAATCGAGGCCGCAAAACCTAGAAACTAGTCAACAACATGGACTCTTCATAGGGTACATGTATGTATAGAGTGTTTATGTTTGTTTAATGTAATTGAAATGTTCTACGAGCATGGCAAAGGGGAAGACTTTGCCTGGAAGCGAGTAGGCCAAAGTAGATACATAAGGAAATGTTTGCTTAGTGGAAGAATTTTTGGCTCTTGTAATCTCTTAAATATATTGCAATGTTGTTTAGTTTGCTTACACTTGCTATAAAGTTTCTTCTAGTTTAATGAATAAGAAGCATAGCTCGCAAATAATTGTTAACCAACACGCTCTGTTCGTGAGCTCATCCGAAGAGAATCTTACTCACTCGCACTCGCACTGGCACTTGCTCTCGCTCTCGCTTCCGCTGTAAGCTCGAAATCTTCGTTTCTTTTCGTTTTAGTTCGTTGCTGAGCATCTTGAGCTGAACTATTCGTGTGACGCTCTATTCCCGAATATTGCTTCGGAAGTGATACGATTAACGCTCGCACACTGCAGGCCAGCAAGTTAGCAGACAACTCTTAGATCTACAAATTCTTATACGCATGCAACACACGCATGCATACCAATGCATGCACACAAAAGACGTTTTGCTACATAAAACTCAAGCAAAAGATCGAAAAGGTTTCTGAACGATCGCCAATGAACTCATTGAAGAGCCAATGCAATCGGTCTCTCTCTGAGTTTTTTTCTCAAAGTGTAAGCGAAAGACTTTTATTTGTAGACATTGTGAAACGGTCAACAGATATTTGCGAGGTTAATAATGATAGAGTAAAGATTACAAACTGAAGATGATGAAGACGATGAGATGAGGAGAGAGAGTAGCATATTCTATACATAAGAGATGAAGCTCATTAAAATATGCTCATTAAATATATATGAGCTAAAAGCTTAAGAAGCTTGAACCTTTGAAAGTAAACCGAACAAAACTAGAAAATTTAAGGCTTTAAGTTAAATATTTGCTCTGCTTTAATTTTGTCTAGACTTTAGACAGATTATTTCATTGAAATACCTGACATAACTTTCCTAGCATTATTTTTTAACTCACAAAGAATTTAGCTTATTTGAAAATTGTTTCCTCAGCAAATAAATACCTATGCACAAACATTTCCATATCCATTTCCATTTCAAACTCTCCCTTCACGCAACTCGCCCAGCTCGCAATTCATGCAGCTGCAAAAGTCAATAAGTGTGGCATGTTTTCTGGCTCTGATTTCAATGGCCAACAAATGGCTTTAAGGCTTGCAAATCAGCCGCAGTCGAGCAAGCCGACTTTAATGGCACAGAACTAAGAGCTGAGAATCAACAAACCGAAACGAAGCGCCCGTCATGGCAGCCGCTCGAACTTCCTGTCGTGGCGACCCGGCTAAAAGCTTTCAGGGCAAATTTATTACACTCGCCGCCGCCGCCGCCGCCGCCGCCGTCGCCGTCGCTTGCGTGGCTGCCCCAGCTTGGGGCTGGCAGCAGGAATTCTAATAAATGTCAGACGCTCCCCAGCGTACACGCGCACACACAGCAAATTCCTTTTGATGAACTCGTAGTTGTGCACGTGCAAAGCCAACGAAACCTCCGGGCCAAAAGAGAAACCAACCCCAAAGCTGTGGCAATGCGGGGGTTGGGGGCGCAAAGTTAACGAGTTCAAATGTATTCATGAGCTGGCTCTTACCAGCCAGCCGGATAGAGCTGTGCGTGGGAGTGGGATGAGAGTTGGGAGTTGAGAGTTGAGAGCTGTCTGCCCACTGAGGGTTGGCTACGTTTCAGCGAGGGGTTGGCTGTCTGTCAGCTGTTTTTTGTGGGCTTCTCCTTCTGTGGGGGTTGGTCTGGCCGGCTGGTCTGACTTATTGCCTTGTATTTCATTTGGGCTCTGTGTGACGAATCTTCTGATGTTGTGCAATTTGCAGGTGTTCAAATGAGCATCTGTAGATATTTTGTGGCGTGTGTGTGTGTGTGGTTGCGTATTTTTGTTGTGTGAAATGTGCGTAAGCATTGATCGAAAAACAAACATTTCAATGCGAATGAGGTGGCAACAGCCTCGCAGACAGCCAGACAGGCAGACACTCAAGTGTTAAGTATACGCCGCGTTGTGATGCTAGACAGAACTCTGAAATTGAAATTGAAATTGAAATGATAATGGAAACTGAATGCTATAGCTGCCCCGATCGCCGCCGAGCTTCAGTGAGTTGAGCGAAGTATATAAAATCAAATATTTCCACATAGATTTCCAAAATGTATTGAGAATATCAGGCAGCAGCTCGTTAAATTGCCGCAACATAATTCCAACTCTTTCACACACTCAACCGCTGCATCTCCATCTCTATCTGGAGCTCGATCGCTGTGGATTGTATCGTGTATCTCGTGGATACATCAATTACCATGTGGTAAATTTAGTGGGCAACAAATCGGCGTTCATTAGCCGCACAAATCGCGCACTTATTGACCGTTTCATATGCATTCATTATATGAATTTATGCGAATTTATTATGGGCAACCGAAATGTGAGCGAATATTGTAAATATGCCATTCAGTACAGTAGTTAAACGCTATGAGCGCCTTGGCTGCCCGCTGTGCCAACGATCGTTATTGCCTTCATCCATGTCTATGTGTGCGAGTGTATGTGTGTGTGTGTGTGTGTGCCATGGACTCAGTCAAGGTGTTAACTGTGTCGAATGGGCCACCGCGCAACTGGGCTTTAATGAATCAGCTTTGAGATTCGCTTGGGCACGTTAAAAGGCAGTTAGAAATGCCCGCCGGCTGCCCAAGCAGCATAAATCATAGCAATTGCTAACTTATTTTTAGCCACATACGAAGCACTGCGCACTGCTTCTCATCGATCGATTCTCAACGCCTTTTTCTATCAATTTTTATTCAAATTGAATGCTGCTCAGCCATAAATTGCTTCAGATGGGCTATTAAGAGAGCCAGGCAGCAGCAGAGCTGAGAGGTATAAAATGCAGTTTTAATATGTTTATATATAGGTTTAGGTAGCTCTATTCAAGCTTGTCTTACAGTAAAGCTCTGGCTACAGTTTGAGCTAGTTGCAAGCAGCGATATTTAGTAGAAGGGAAGTTTAACTGTATATAAGATATTATAGACTATATCTTATATACAGCTAAACTTCCCCTATGCTATAGTCCCTTAGCTATAGTTTATTATATTAATTAGAAATTGCTTCTTCTACTCAATAAAGCTACAACTATTCACAGCAGAGCATACGCGAATATGCTATACTCTATATATATATATATGTACATCTACTCTAATCTATTTTATCTCGAAGCTTTTCACATTAATTTTGCCCGTCTGCTGGCCACTGTCTTACCTGTGGCATCTGCTCTTCGTCCAAGAATCTTCTTCATTCATGTGCTGCTGCTGCTGCTGCTGTTGCTGGTGGCTGCCAATCAAAGTTGGCTTGCCAGAGGAAATTCTGTTGCTTTTGGCTTTTTTCGGGTATTTCACTTTATTTATCTGGCGCATAAATAAAATATTTCTGTACATTTTGGTCAGCTGTTTCACATCAACGGCGCCCGCTACCAAGAAGCCGAAAGGAGCCAAGAAGATGGCCAAGAAAAACCGTCGGTGGTCTACGTTTTGGGCCTGATTCTCTGTAGATCGTATCACCTACAACTTGTGGCAATGGCATAAAAAAGCGCTAATGTTGCATTAAATTCAAATGAAATCAACTGTTAAGCGGCTTTCAGTGAGCTATTTAATTTGCCTACACTTGCAGAGGAACGCCGAGAAAAAAAAAGAGCCAAAAAAGAGCTGTGAAAATAAATAGAAAATTTTCATAAATATGCGCATAAATATTTGGCCGTGCTCCGCACATCCACTGACTGATCTCTGCCAATATTTATTTACACACATATATATATTTTATTTACTCGCATTTTTCTCGATTTTCAGCAACATTTCCCAGTTCCAACGGATCGCAGCGAAGAGTGCGCATAAAAAACTTGATGCTCAATGTTTAAATATCAATTATGTTTATGCAGCTGTCAGAGGAGCAAAATAAGTGGGGGGGAATGCTTTATGAGGGGCCAGTTAGTTTATGGATAGACAGATAAATATTGTGGAATCGAAGCTGAAGAGTTATAAGTTGATCAAGTTGTAATATATAAGATATAGAGCAGCATAAATAGGAAATTGATGGAGGTTTGATTGAAACTTCCTCTCTGCTCCCCTCAATCTCTTCTCTTCTATTATCATTATACGTTCTGTGTAATGTGTGTTGGGTGCAGCATTTTTTTGAAAGTATTCGCTCTGAGGTCAGGGCTTAACATGCCTGCCTCAAAAAGTAAGAGGTAAAAGGTTATGGGAATTGCTTAAGAGCTCACAAGTTGACTTCTTGGATATATCAGTCAAAAATCATGTGTCTGCCGCTCATATGTGAGTTGTCAACACGAAATCTTTGACGAATGGTTAAGAGACACAAGACACAAGACACATGTTGCCTGCTTGTTGCGGCCATGTTGCAAGACACAAAATTCTAACAAGCAAATAATTCTCCATTCTCTTATTTGATGTAGATATATCTGGCGTATGTTCGTTGCATACATAGACATTTACATACGTATGTATATGTATATTTATTGCATTCGAGGCACGGCGACGAAAGGCTTCTTAGAATAATGTCTCTGTCTGTGTGCATTCGGCTTGTGGCAGCGATTGATGGGGGAGTCGGCAACAGCTGGAGGCGTGCCACATGCAGACATTCGTGAACTGGCTGGCAGGCGGTGGGTCGGATCGCGGCTGCCAAATGTATACGAACGATTGACTGTCGTGAAGCTTCGTTTAAATGCATTTTTAATTAATTATGCGACGCGCGTGCCGCATGCAACATCAGCAGTGGCAGAGGCAGCGACAGCGGCAGCAACCGACATCAAAATGCGAGCGAGCGACAGTCATAAAAATGCAGCAAAAAATTTTCAAATTTGTAAAACGCACAGCATTCCCCACGCTCTACGCTGCTTGCTGCATGCCGCAACGAACCGTGCCACATCCGCAACTGTTGTCATATATGCCCCAAATGCTGCCACGCATGTGTTAATCTCCTCGGAGCACAATTAATTTTCTGCAAACGCATTTCTCGAGCCGAACAATGAGACGTTCATGGAGCTGGCTTTATGTTTTATTAATTGCGTCCAAGTGCAACGCACAGCCAGTGGGCATGGTGATGGGGATGGGAATGGGGATGGGGCTGGAGCTTAGGGGTTGGGGGAAAGGCGCCGGCGACTAATTACTAAAAAATTGGCAGTTGTCGTTGATTTTATGCTAAATTATTTGTCAGCCAAGGAAGATCGCAATGCGTGACTGCCCCAGCAGTTGGCACAGCTGCCACAGCTGCCACACGAACTGCTCCCCAGTTGCAGAGACTGAGACAGAGACAGAGACAGAGACAGAGACAGAGACAGAGACAGAGACAGAGACAGAGACAGAGACAGAAACAGAGACAGATTTATGGCTGCCATTTGAGTTTTTATGAATATCTGAATGCGCGCGATTGGCTTTGACATTTGCATGTTTGCAGTGCCTCCCAACGGATTCCAGATTTCAGATGCAGTAGCTGGCTGAAATAGTTGGGCCTGGCTAATGCTCCAGCTAATGGTGCAAGTGTTAAGCGTTATGGCTGCCAACAAATTGTATTGAATTACATGATTTGCGGCACATTTAATGGCTCACAATATTTTACTCGCTTTAAATAGCCAGTCCGTGGGCTAATTTAATTAGCTGCGCGACCTGAGCCAAACAAAATTGTTAATTTCACAATTTATAAGCAAATTATAGAGTTTATAACATTTTATATATCTAAACGAGCTTATCTATAATTTAATTTAATGATTTACACCGCTCGAACCACAAACTGTCTCTGTCTAATAAATGCATAAACATAAATAAATGAATTGAATTCTTAAACTAAGTTATGCGCAAACATGTAAAACATTTACATGAGAAAAATAATAATAAATAAATGAAAAAAAATATTATTTATAGAGATTAAAGCTAATGCAATTATTTGCACATTTATTTTGATTTATGTATATAAATTTTGTATCTATATTTTAGGCGCTTTTGTTAGCTTTGCGTAGGCTGATTACAAGTAGTTCCAGAAAATATTTATTGGTTAGTTTCGGATTAGAAGATTGACAACATATTTATTACATAGTTTGCACTTTTACTAGACTTTTGACAAAAGATTTAATATGACTGTTAATTACATTTTATATCTAACTATTTTACCTTTGCAACTATATCGCTTGAGATATCAAGCAGCTAGAGCCCTTGACTTCTTGTATTTACAAATGAAATCTCTTGAAGTCGACAGAACTTCGTCTGCTTACAATCTTTCAACATTTTAAATCTCAACAAAATGTTGCCAAGTCTTTAGCCTTTGGCCGCTCAAAATACCAATTCGGCTGACATTAAATGCAGTTGGAAGTCAATTTATAGAGCTGTTCAGAGTCTCTCAACCAGGGCTATTAAAGGGTCTTGTCACCGGGGCCCACACATAGAACTTGTAATTAAAAATGTTTAAGCATCAAAGAGCTAAAGCGGGCATGAACGAATTGACGAGCTGAATGTGACAGAGAAGAGGAAATATAAGATGAAGAATAAATATATTAGAGAATTATATTAAAATATTTAAGCATTAAATGCAATTCATAAAGTTATTTGCATAGGGTATCTGGCTAGTCATGCATACCTCTCACGGCTCTTTTCCTGCGTGTTTTTACGATGCAGCTGGTTAAGATTACAACTAATCAAAGTTCTTGAACTGCTTTATGGACGCCACATGCTTTGCATAGCTCGACTAATTCTCAATCTTGGCAATGCGTACTAGCCGCTGTCGCTGCCCCTTGCTTTGCCTCTGCCGCTGGCTCTGCCTCTGTCCTGGCCTCTGCTTTTTATGTACATGCAACATTCTTTTTGTTAACCAAATGCGAATGCCTCATAAATTGTCAGCTGATTAGTGCAACAATTTCAGTGCCACATAAAGAGATCCAGAGCGAGCGAGATGGAGATATAGAGAGATCGAGAGCGACGTAGACTAATTGCAGGATGCGAGCGCTGGCAAAAATGTATCTCATAGATACACAGCTCTAACAGCTCTAACATGGCGCTACAATTTACAAGCTGCAATAAAAATCAAATTGCAACGACTAAACGACTAAAACGACTAATTTTGCACAAGTTAATAAATTTTTGGTAGTGGCGGGGCGGGGGCCAGAGGAAACAAAACTGAGACGCAAATGCAGACACAGCCGTGGATCGTGCCGCACGATCTCTCACGGAGCGGAGGGGGAGATGCGGCGAGGCAGCAACTGGTTGATCTTCATATTTAGTGAGCAACAAATTATGGCGGCAATTTCCAGGCGCAATTTGCCGAAAAAGGCAACAAGCAGAACGCAATGCAGGGAAAACATATGGAAAATTATAGTAATAAATATTTGCAGGCTGAGAATTGAGAATCGAGAATTGTGTTAAGTGGAGGAGCAGGAGCAGCAGCAGCAGCAGCAGCAGGAGTCGGGGCCGGAGCAGGAGCTGTTGCTGTTGCTGTGGACGACACGCAGCTGAGTTGGAGCTAAAAATCTGAAGAAAAACGATAATGGCAGCACTAATAAATTGCAGCCAACATGTTGCATGTTGCACGCTGCAAGCGGCGACGACGACGACGACGACGACGACGGCGACGGCCCCTTGCACCTTGAGCAGTGCGCGCGTGAGTCAAACGGGGCGTGCAATTAGAGTACGAGAGTAAAACATATTTGGGAGCAGGCAAACAGGTAGAGGAGATGGGAGGGGATCGGGGCAGAGCTCATGCAAATGACGGCGCAACGCATGGCCGCAAGGGACACTTATTAAAAACAGTTATTAAATGCGACAGGCAACGCGCATTGCAGATTTTTTTTCTGGGTGCGTGGCCCAGCCCA
Source organism: Drosophila koepferae (assembly GCA_030914345.1). NCBI lineage: Eukaryota > Metazoa > Arthropoda > Insecta > Diptera > Drosophilidae > Drosophila > Drosophila koepferae. The sequence continues at coordinate 9,052,937 of JAUESR010000202.1, forward strand.
ACCCAGTCCAGGTCCAGCTTCAATTCCAACTCCTGCTCCAGCTCCAACTCCAACTCCAATTCCAGCTACGGCCTCGTCACAAAAGTCGTGCAAGTCCCCCGCGGCTTTGCACGTGTTCCACGCTCCACTCATTGCTCGCACTCGCATTTGTATCTGTATCTTTTAGCTGTTTGTGTATCTTTGGCTGTTGTAGTTGCTGTAGCTGCATCTGTGTTTGTACAGGGACATGCGTACGAGCGTCGTCATCATCGACATGGCCGCTGGCCGCGATTACAATTTCGTGTGTGTGTGTGTGTTGCTGTATCGCATATTGGATTTCGTGTTTGCACACTTTGGTGCCCCGTCCCCGTGCAACATTTTATGCTGATTACACGTCTAATCCGCAGCGTGTGCCTCAAAAACTGATGCCCCCTGTGTGCTCGTTGTTGCCGCCGTCGTTGATTGGGGTGGAGTCCAAGTCGAATAGCGACTCGAAGACGAAGTCCAAGTCGGAATCGCGTCATTCAATTGCCGTTTGCGCTATTGGCGTTTCACTTGATATGGTAGAACTTTAATTGCATACAGGGTGTTGTTGCGACTGTTGCCCCGCAGAGAAGAAGCCTTAAGAATTTCAGTTTTTACAAGTCTTCAGCTGACAGAACATTCATTTAGAAGGCTTTGGAGGAGGATTAGACTGAAAGAAAGGAGAGCAAACGAAAAAGATACTCGTATCGTTATCTTTCTTAAATAATATTAGTTTGGGAGGAAGTCCAGAGAGTTTTCATACCATATATGAATTTATTCACGTACTGAAAAAGAGAAAAACAACAAATTTATTTTATTCATTATTATATTTAGTTTCATACCTGCCTTATATATTATGTATTTGTTATATGTTTCTTATAATATTATTAATTAATATTATCAATTATATTATATGTTTTTTTTCATTTAAAGTATTTCCAATAAGATTTCACGTATTTCGTTTTGCTCAACGCATTAAACCCTTTTCACATATTCACATTACAAATTCTATATATAATTTCTTTCTCACCCTGTATTACGCTCAGCTCAATAATGCCCATCCCAAATCCCAATCTCAATGCCATTCCCATTCCCATTCCCATTCTCATTTCCATTGGCGTTTAATTGGAATTCTGTGCAAATATAGAAACAAATAAAAACATGGCAAAAATCCAATAAATGTCCTGCGCTGCACGTGCAGCACACAGCGCGACAGTCGTGGGAGCGGACGGACGGACGGACATGCGCGTCGTCTGTACGTTCCAGTGGACAGCGTTAATTGAGGCGCGGCAAGGCTTCGCCAGGCAACGCATGAACTGGGATAAGTTGCATGGAAAGATGTGGCAGGGGCTTCACTACAACTACGACTGCCGCTTGCCACACAATCCCAATGTCACAACAATCGATTGTTCTTTTTGTTGCCCGCATGCTGACATCATCAACATGGGAGTAGCCACCCTCTGAGCAGGGGCGGTGGCAGAGGCAGGGTGATGGCAACAGTGAAGACGCAGGCCAAGGCGTAGGCAGCAGCAGCGACAGAGACGTAGGCAGCGTCAGCTACGCACTTCCTATTTCCGGGACGTGTCTTGATGGATGAATGTGCAGCAGCAGCAACAGCAGCAGCAACAGCAGCAGCAGCAGCAGCAGCAGCCGCAGCGTTCGCGGCTTTCAATTGCTGCCGCGTGACACGTGTTTAGTATTCCTTTTGCCGTTGCACAGCTACCCTTGGTTATATTTCGTTCTTGGCGTTAGTGGATGCACGTGTGCGGCTTGAAAGGATTCGTGCGCTGGCCGGAAGCCCATGAAACAGCCGCAGCAGTTGTAACCTTATCACATTGGGAAAATCGATTGTACCACCGCCCCCAACCGCTGAGAATAGGGAAAGGCGAGAGTGAGGGGCTGCCAGTCCATCTGGCCGCCATTGCTGCGCAGTAGAGAACTGCGTTCAGAGAGCCGCTCCCGTTTGTAGACATTCCCAAAAAAGAGCAGGAGACACGTGTGAAAAACAGAAAACAGCAAACAGCAAACGGAAATCTGCGCAAGCCAAGTCTGCGCGTAGTTCATGAGTCAAACGCAAAACGAATAAATGTCTACACGAAAGCAAAGGCCCCTCCACAAACAGCTGCAGTCGGGCAGTCAGGCAGCCAGGCAGCTAGGCAGCTTGGCAACTAGGCAGCCAGCTATCCATCTGTCTGAACGTCCATAGCTGGGCAAAGCCTGTCCAAACAATTGCCTGCGTCGATCTGTTTGAAAGCTGTGTTCGAACAAACGTCGCATTAACGCAACATTTTACCATTTTTATGGCCCAGAGCTGGCCAACAGCTCTCAGCTGCTGCCTGTTATCCAACACGGCTGCAGTCAACCGGCCAGCCAGCCAGCTAGCCAGCCAGCTAGCCAGGTAACCAGGCTAGCAGCTGTCCAGCTGTCCAGCTATGCGCCAAAAGCAGTGCAGTCTCCAGCTGTGAGTTGAACTCTTGCCAAACACGCGCCCAGTTGCCAACTAGGCTTTTGTCTGCCAACGGGTGGGTTGCCATTTGGAAAGCTGGGAGGAATGCAGGCCAGGTTATCGCCAGCTTCATTTGGGCTAATCAGTGCAGCTCGCAGCTGATATTTAAATAGAATCCGACCATGCTCAAAAGCATCTATATATATATTATATTATAACTTAAACGAGTATAAAAGAGAAGCATAGACAAAAACACAATTAGTTAGTGAGGGCGTACGTTGTGGCCCCAATTATGGCAGCTTTGCCAAGGGTATTCAGATAGGGCGTTACTTCAGGCACGAGCCAGCAAAGCATCGATGGGCCGAAGCGCGAAAGGGCCGCCGCTGTAGCAACGCCCACGTGAAAGTAGTTCTCCTCCTGTACGCCCATGAACATGCCGGACGCAATGTTGCCCAACAGCGATATATCCTTCACCGTCTCCGTGGAGCTGTTCCAGTCGTCACCCATGTTGCCCATCAGATCATAGAGCAGCAGTATCAATGAGAGGGCATGCACCAAGGCGACGGCCGATTGCGACGATTGTGAATAGAATTCAATGTTGGCCAGCGGCAGCGGAATGATATCCACAATGTTCGAGGACAACACATAGGAGCGAGCACAATCTTCGCCTCCCTCAAAGGTGCGCACCACCGAGAGCAGTCCGTGAATCAAGCAAAACGCAGCCGCCGTATACGCATATGGGAACTCTGCTGGCGTCAGGGAGTAGAGCGCATAGCAGGAGGCACCCACGAGTATCATATGGGTGAAGGCCGTTACGAACATTTCGATTAAAAGTTAACAAATCTTAAAAGCTAAACAAAGTATAAAAAAAAATGCCGGATAGAAGAGAAAGAAAATTTTGTACAGAAACTAAAATTTGATGTGTTCGGCTTGAATAAAATATGTAAAATGAAAATCCAAAATGAAAATGGGAAATATAACAATATTCATAAAATAACATCAAAAGGTTGAGTATGTTGTACGATTACTGTCAAATCAAGTTGGAGATATCGAATATATCGATTATGAAAATCCATAATTGATTGGAAATTAACGAAAAATCTGCATTGGCATATGTTTGAGTCTCCTTTTATCTGAGCTCTTTTCAATTCATTCTGACAGAGAAATTTATACATATATAAATGTATTTTCATACACTTTATGGGGTCAGAGAAATCTGCATATGCAAAAAGAGTCAGCGAAAAAAAAAATGTATATCACGCTGAAATATTTTCAATGGGCTCAAAAATATGTTCGACCTGTGCCTGGTTTTATGATACGATCGCATTCCTGGGATTGGACAGTTGCGACTACTCTGGTTAGCCTGATTGACCCTCATAAAGTCAACTGCCAGCGAATTCATTGGTGAACACGATCTAAATCAGCACAAGCTGGTAAAAGTGCGCCAATCACCACATGATCGACTAGCAGATGCCCTGTAAAGAGACTGGCAGCTGACTTCCCAGAAAGCAGAAATCATGCAAATGCTCAAATCAAATTTAGTTATACGGATAAATGATGTAGTATAACCTACACTAAGAGTCTTGGCTACAATTACTTCCTTCACCTGAATAACTATAATATACCCTATGTATACCATACCTTAGATTTAGGGTATACACAATTGCATTGAACAACAAACTGTAGCGCCAACATAGTTATAAAACAAACTAACAAAACTAAATGCAGGAAACGCTTTCCAGGAAACAGCAACAACAACAACAACAACAACAACAACAACAACTGCAGCAGCAGCAGCAGCACTACATGACTGGGCTGCTGGCTGGCTGATTGTGTTGTGTCCAAGTTTTTGGGTGCCATGGCAAAAGTAAAAAAAGAAACAGCCAACAGCAGCCATGGCCAAGAGATTTATTGGCAAAAGTCCAACAACAACAATCACAGCAACTGCAGCAGGAGCAACAACAACAACAACAACAACAACAACAACAACAACAACAACAACAATCAGCAGTCAGCAGGCAACATGACTTGGTAGTTTTTCGTGTGCCTTGTTGCGCTGTTGTTTTGGCAGTTGCTAGTAGTCCTCGAAGATGAGATACTTGCCAGCTGATTAGCTGACACACAAACAACAACAACAACAACCAGCAACAGCAACAACATAGTGGGCAGCACTGTCAGACGGCTGCCAAGTCAAATCGTGTACACAATTGGCGCGACATGCAACATTATTCTGTACCTTCGTAGCCCAAGCTCCAGCTCAACACGTCCCTAGCTATCCCTATGGCCAGGCTGCAGCCTCATTCCCGATGCAGCTGCTCTGCCCAGGCAATTGAAAGTGGCTCTGGCTCTGGCTCTGTGGTGCGGGTGCAACAGGCCAAAGTCTCGATCGGTTCGATTGGTCGAGCAGATTGGCAAAACGTTTTGCAGCAACAGTTTGACTTAATTTTCACCGATCTCTGTCTGTAGTCCGCTGTCGCTGTCGTTGTTGTTGCTGTTGTGTCTGGCTCTATTGTCTGTTTGGCTGGCTTTTCGATTTGTTTTTTTTTTTTTTTTTTTTTGGTTAGAGCCGCGCTTTCGCTTTGCCTGCCGCTTCGTGATTTGCGATTTTATCGCATTGAAATGAAATAATTTGAGTTCAAAATGATGAAGTTAATTGTGTTTATTAGGCTGCCAGTCACAAGAGCTCTAGCTCGTGTTTCAGCTGCTGCTGCTGCTGCTGCTGCTGTCGATGCTATTGCTGTTGCTGCAGCAGTTGCAGCTGACTCACTCGCTGCGACCTGACTGTTGGATGTGCCCCGAGGGGCGCTTCCCTCTGTGCAATTGCAATGTTGCCCAAATAGTCGAGTCGGTTTATGCAAATTCGTGAATTTATGAGCTGTTTGCCATTAAGTCATTTTAAACGAAATCTGTTGGGCCGCCTGCAGCACCACCAGCCAAGACCAGCACCAGCACCCACCACCAAACAACAATGGCCAGCATCAAATGAGAAACCAAGTCAGAGTCCAAGTTAGAGTCAGAGTTGGCATCATGTTCCACACAGCCAAATGGGAGCTCGTTGTGGGAGCTGCTGTTGCTGCTGCTGGAGTCTGGAGTCTGGAGCTTGGAGTTTGCAGTTTTGGAGTCTTGCTCCTGCCCAGCTTCGTGTCGTGTGCGATATTAATCGCTTTTGTTGAAACTGTGATGTCAGGCTGTGTGTCGTAACATGATTACGTGGTCCGAGGATACAAGACAGCGACTGCTCCAAGAGTCAACATGCAAAACCAAAAAGGAAATGCATGGAGAAAGTCTGTACGAAGCATGAATACTCTTGGCCAAATCTGCTGAAATTTACAAATTCCTGTTAGGGAAGAGTTCATGTTTAGACAGAAATTTTTATTCCTTATAATTATGATACCCTCAGACTTCTGATAGATTCAGACAGACTCAGACATTAGCTGCTAAGCTAATACAAATGCAGCTTAGACTCGTGAAATATAATTTCTTAAACTGTTCTCTGACAGAGCTGTGATTTCCTTTGACCCATGCCACTTGAATGCTGCAAGATCATTTAAAATATCATCAGGCCTGACTTTTGTCAAACTTTTTTGTCCGCACAAATACAAAGCGTGATGAAATGCAATGAGCTGTAAACTGCTGCAGTTGTGGCAGCCGTCTGTGACATGCCACTGGCGTGACTTTCCCACTGTGCAACAACAGCTTAGTGGACTTAATCACAGTGGGTTGTTAAAGGAGGGTTGTTGTTGTTGTTGTTGTTGTTGTTGAGAGAGTGAGAAAGAGGGATTTGGCATTTTGATGATCATATCGCGAATGGTAAAACGCTTGTCAGCCTTTCTTAATGAGCAGAACATCGGCTCGTGTGTCGGTCACGTGCACTGATTGCTTGGCACAAAGCGCAGCTGTCAAGTGGCAGGCGGCAGCATTGTAAGGTGGTTAAACCGGGTTGATATACGTACGTACGTAGTATTATTGCCTATAGGGTTTGTTGCAGATAGTTGGACCCAATCAAACCGTACCAAATCGGTTGAGCCAACGAAATGGCTTGCATCTGGTGTCCACTGCAATCGATTCCCAGCGTTTACGATGCGTGGCAACCCTGGACACCCTTGGGGGCGCCAAGCAACCCCCAACCAAGTGGCCTGGCCTGACGTTGCCTGGCAACCAAGGCACAGTGGAGACTACGCACACACTGTCTCACTCTCTCGCTCTCTCTCTCTCTCTCTGCCTGTCTCGCTCTGTGCGCGCATGTCACTCGCTTTTTTTTGAAGGCAGCCATTTTGAATTAATTTGCTGACTTTAATATATGCATCTGTCTCTCTATCTCTCTCTATCTCTCTCTCTCTCTCTCTTTCTCTCTCTCTCTTTCTCTCCCTCTCTCTCTCTCTCTCTCAGCGGTAGCAACGCAGACGCTTTGTAGACTTTTCAGTTCGTCTATCGATTTTCCTCTTCAGCTTCTTTTTGCTGTCGTCTTTGCTGTGGCAACATAATGTGACGCCCACATTGGCGGCAACTGGAGCCGTTGCCATAAATCTGTAGGTCGCTGACAGATTTCCATGAAGCCAATGCAAATCGCAGTCAAATCATGAGAAAAGGCAATAGCAGAGAGCAACTACTATTGTGGCACAGTCAGTTGCCAGTTATGGCAGCCGATTTTTGCATATGTCAGGAGCAACGCTCGCTGTGGCGCCACCACCGGCGGCCCACCACCACGTGCAGCTGTCTGCTATTTCTTTCATTTCTTATATTTGTTTTTGGCTGAAGGAGCGCCCAAGCGCTGGCTCACGATCTCGTCGACCGCACGAATAACAACGCGGCCAAAAGCTCCTGAAATTATCATTGACCCCGGCGTGGCAATTGGGTCAGCGGTGCAACATTTGTTTGGTGACACAACACGAAAACATTTTCAGTTCCCATTCAGAGGCATTCGCATGGAGCACAGCTGACACGTGGCTGGCTTCAAGCGCTTTTACCTGCTTCCACGCTAATGAGACTCGCACCCCCCGGCCTGACCTCTATTGACTCAATGCACAATGCAGCGGCCACGTGGCATGCCTCCTTGTGGGCGTGTGCAGCGGACGATGTCGCTGAGCAACCACCAAAGCTTGCCCCTAATTGACGCACGTCCGTCTCAGCGCTGGGCATCCGCTACGTGCTACGTGCGTCCTGGTCGTGTGGCACGCATATGAAAATTTAATTGCCGCATTTGTTTGATTTGTATTTCTATGGCTTGTAAGCGAACTGGGCCTGGGAGGGCACTGGCCTCCAATCAATTTGCTAAATTAGTTTAGATCCTTTGAATTGCTCACAAATTGGCAACAAAATAGAGTAAATTAATATAAACAGGCGGCCGAGCCTGAGAGCCACGCGTTGCTAAGGGTGGCCCATAAAAGTGTCTAAGCAATCGAGACAATGAAATCATTAAGTGACTCTAAGCCAATTCATTTAGATTTGACGATCAAATTTTTGAGATGAATTATATCATATGCATCTAGATCTCTTATATGTATATATATAGTATATATATTTGACCTTTCTCTCTTTTATGAGTTTGTCTCTCTTTGAATGGTTAGCTTTATTTTTAATTTTTTTATCAAGTTAGACTTGTCTGCTTGCCACTCTATGCTTGTTCCATCTCTCACTCTCTATGTTCCATTCTCTGTTTCACTTTCTTTGTATCTATCCCACTGTTTCAATCTCTCTGTTTCTTTCTGTTTGTTTCTTTCCCCCACTTTCATTCCCACTGTTTCTATCTCTCTATTTCTATCTCTTTGTTGTACTTTTTCCCTGTTTCGATCTCTATTCATATGTCTCACTAACTGTATTTCACTTTCTATATCCCTCTCTCTCTCTCTCTCCCTCTCCTTTTATTTCACATTCTATTTCACATTCATTCCCCCTGCCTTCCTCTAAATCTCTCTCCTTTCTTATGAGAATCGTGAAATTTATCGCCTTTCTATGCAGTTTTCATATCATTAATTCATTAAACCATGCAGACTGTGGCCTTAATTCTATTTCTCATACAAATATAATAAAGTAACTTAAGAGTATCTCCGTCTTTTACCTCTTTAAATATCTTCTTCTATAAATTATTCTCTACTTGGATTTCCTACATTTCGCATTCTTTCGATTGCAGTGCAGGTTTCGAGGCAAGTGTTTGAGGCTTTTGCCCACTGCCGCAATCTCAGGCAGGCGAGGCATGCAATAAAACTGATTAATAGATGTCATCATAAGTTGTGGCAGGCGGGCAGCGAAAGGAAGCTGCTGCATCTAAGACTTGCAGATTGCAACACAAATTCACTTAAGATTGCAACAAATGCTGCAGGCACTAGACGATGCAGCAGCAGCAGCAGCAGCAACAGAGAGAGTCTCTGTATCGTTGCCGGGGTCTGTTGCCACTTGAGTTCTAAGTTGTTCGGACCCGCGGCGTCTCATCTCGTCTCGTCACTGCGAGTCTGCATGATTAAGCGAGCATTTAACGGCTGCTAATGAATATGGTGCAGTTGCCACATACATGTTGCAGCAATGTCACACGCAATGCCACTGACACTGGGGGTCGCCAGAGGTCCGCGCCAGCCACAGCTGCAACAGAGGCGTCGTCGGAGTCAAAGCCAATCAAGAACGCATCATGCGTACGCCGACGCAAGCAGCAAGCAGCAAGCAGCAAGCAACGAGCAGCGAGCAGTTGATGATGTGGCAGGCAGGTCTCGAGCTGCAATTGATGTGGCAGCAGCAACAACAACAACAGCCACAGCGTTAAGTGCCGTCGCGTCTGAATCCCACATGCTCTGCGTCTGGCTGTGGGGCTGGCTATTCGCTATTTGCTATTTTGCCGTTGACTCGTCTGGAATGCAGATGTGGATGCAGTCGGACAGCGCACAGCGCACAGCAGCCCACTTGCTGCTCATATTTTCATAATATCAACAGCAGCAACAACAACAACAACAACAACAACAACAACAACAACAACTTGCAACCCACTTCATTGCAGCTGCGAAATTTACCAGATTGTAAAAATATTACTTCTTCACTTGAAGACTAATTAAATTTGAATATATATTTTCTCTTACTCCTTATTAAACGAGCTATCATGGGCTGGGGCGAGGCGCTGCCTCTGGATCGGGGGGGCCACAGCTGCAGAAGTCTCTTGCAGAGGCGTTTTATCCATAGTCGACATAGTCGAGCTCCTGCTGTTACACGAATCCTGCCCTGCCCTGCCCTGCCTTGGCTGGTGGTCCAGCTCCGTCCGTCTGAAATTTATGGCTTAATTTGGCGCCTCTTGTTAATGCGTGTGTGGGCGTGGCAGAGAGCAGAGTTAACTTTGTGGCAGCGAGTGGGTGGGCCGTTTAGCTGTCACAATCTTGACATTTTAAGTGTATTTTGTTTGACTCTTGACTAAGCAAATATTTTTTGCACTATGAAGGGCTGTCGAGACCGAAAGCCTCTCCTCTCTGTCTCTCTGTCTGTCTGTCTGTCTGTTTGTGGTTCTGTCTATCTGTCTTCCAGACTTCTGACTGCCTGCCTAATTGCCAAATTGCAGTTCCATCAAGTAAATGGAAAAATTGTGTGCGAAGAATTATGAAAATGTTGTTGATGTTGCTGAGCTAAGAAAATGTATGAAATTCATTTCAAGAGCTGCAAGAGAAATGTTTTCTATTATATTTAGAAAAGAATATGTACTTAGCTCAGGGAAAAATGGAAAATATATCATATAGATATAGCAGAGTCAATGAGATAAAGAGAGAGTGAGAGAGCGAAATATGAATGAGTTAGGTAGGCTAAGATGTAGCTCTAATCTTATTTAATATGCTTATTACTTACATCCTTCTATTCTCAATATAATATTAATAGCTGGGATATAGAAGTCGAAGAGTAGACAAGAATTTACTTCAGCTCGAGAGTTTCGCATAGTTACGCTTGACAAATTCTAAAATTCATGGGAATTTCTTAGTAGAGCTTAAAAAGACTTCAAACTTGACTGACAATCGCCTGAGAAACATGAGAATCACACAGCAACAATGATAATATCTAAAGTTAACCTAAGCTCATGCGAATCGTAGACATTGCACAATTTTACGATAGAAATTAATGAGAAGCGCATAGTAAAAATTTAAAGCACAAAATGCTTTAATGCTCATAAGAATTCATGAGATTGGCATAGAGGAGTAGTAGACCTTTAAGACTTGATGGCGTAAGAACCTGTAGTCCATTCCAAAATATAACTGTTCTTTATTTGAATTATAATATAACTTGATACATTGGAAATTAAAGAATTCATCGGCATTTCTATTCATCTCCAATTCATATGCAAAGCGAATACATTGCTAAAATTCAGTTCTGAATGAATCGAGTTTACATTGATAAACAGCAGCGAAGAGCTCTTGGCGCTTTTAATGGCTTGGTTTATTAATAGAAACAATGTCTAGCCGAGCCAAAGAAAGTCTGAGACCTAATCCAGACTCGGCTACAAGTAGCTAACAGTGGGTGTGACGTAGCTGTGTTTCTCCCTATGTATGTGTGTCTGTGTCTAAGCCACAACAGTTTTCTAATTGTCATGCGAGCTGCAGCGCCGGATGTCGTCGTCGTCGTCGTCGTCGTCGTCGTCTGCCAAGTGGCTGGTTTTTGGCATTGTGTGGTGCGCTGTGCGTGCCTTGTAGCTCAATCCGAATGTGGTCTGCGCTCGGACGCTCGATCGGTGGCTTGTTAGCTTGTCTGGGGACAAGCTACGCTACGATGGCTGGCTGCCATGTTCAGGGACTCCCCGTGTTTTGGGCCTGATTTGAATGCGCATTTGGTATTGAGAACCATTTTGGTTTCTCTGTTACTTATTTTTTTAATGTTTGTCATCGCAGTTGTTGCTGTCCATTTCGATTGGCGGCCCGTAAACAAATCGTTGAGCAATTAACGCCAAACAATTGCTGACAACATGCGGCGACAACATTAACTGGCTGCCACGCCCCGCTCGCCCCTGCCAACGGCAGTTATAATTAGCCGCAGCAGGAAATTGGCTAGCCATTCTGGGCTAGAGACTCGCATAATTGATATTTAATTCAGCCCGTAGCTATGGGCGTGGGCGTGGGCGTGGGTGTGCCAATGGGAGCCAGAAGCCATGAGCCAGCGATGAGAGCTGTGCGATAAATTTGGCACGTTGTTGCACCACGACATGACCGACAAGCATCCCATGCTAGCTGCCACATACCTACGTTACCCGTGCCTCGCCCCGCCCCTTGCCACAGCTGCTGTCGTGCGGGAAGGTGCAAAATTATGATTTACTCGATGCCAAAATGAAGATAACAAACAGCAGGTTGCCAACTTGGCCACGTCGTGCCGCAACGCTCTTACAATGCAGGTGACAAATCTTGGTTAGCCAATCCAAACAGCAAACAGCACACTGCAAACACCTGCATTGCCATTGCAACAGCCCGCGCTAGAGCAACACCAACAATTGTCACCACAACAGCAGCAGCAGCAGCAGCAGCAACAACTTATACAGCTTAGAGCATACAATCTCCATACTCTCTCGTTGAGGTCTTTAGCGAAACCAACATCCCAATAAAAGGGCTTTAAATTATCTCTGCTCTCACTGCTCAAACTTAAACTTAAATTTAAATCAAGTTTTGCAACTCTTTTGCTCAAATCCCAAATGAAAAAAAGACTTTAATTATGATTAGTTGAGTGAAAGGTGCAAGGCCCAGGAATTATGAAGTGGCATTGCGCGACTCGGTAGTTGCCAAAAATAAGCCGACAAAAACAGCGAAAAATGCGAAATATCGGTCGTCTGGCCTTATAGAGACGGCGTCGCTCTTAACAAATATGGCCAAGTTGGGTTGGCCAAAATGCTGCCAGGCAAGCAAACCACAAGCGACAATCGAATATCGAGAGTTGAGAATCGAGCTACGAGCGTGGAGACTCAAGAGTCGACAACTGGCAACAAGGTGCACCTTAAGTGCTGACCATTTTAGGCGGCAAGCCGCATCTGTTGACGCACTTGTTACCACAACTGCCGTCTGTCGGCTGTCAACTGGGCGTGTTTCAGATGCACTTGCCATAAATGCAGCGACTTTGTTAAATGTCACTTTTATGTCAATATGCATTCGAGTGCTAGCCAAAAACAAAAACCAGCAGACAAAAAAAAAAACAAAAAAAGCAAAAACTTAAATTAATGTTAGCCAAGTGTTTGACAGAGGCTGAAGGGGGCGGGTGCGCGGGCAGAGACAGGCGCGGGAGCAGAGACACGGCGCTGCCAATGTAGAAGCTATCAAAATATTTTCGTTAAATTTAAAGCGCAGCCAAGAGAAACGAACAGCACCCAGTCCGCCCATAAAATATGACACGTGGGTAATATCAAAAAGCCATAAACAAGGCTAAATTATTGGGCAACACTTGGAAAAGTATAAAAAAAGAAAATGGGAAAATGGGAAAAATAGAAAAAGCCTCGAAATAGATCGCAGCGCATTTAACCCGTTGCCATCATTAGCAGCTCATCTATATATACACATACATCGATAGACAAAGAGTATATAAATGCGTGTTGGCTGACTCGTAACAGCTGAGGCTGACATGTGGGAACCCTTAGCAATATCAGCCCCATCCGCTCAGCCTGGCCGCCCCCTCCCCATTGGTTCTTCGTTTGACAGAAATAGCGTGATAATCGTGGCACGCTCTTTTTGTCGAGGGGTCGTGATTTCCACTTCCGATTTAACTGGAACTGTGTTCAGACCCCCGTCCACTCGCCTACATGTGTGTGGTTTAGCCAGCCACGCCCAGCCACCCTCTTTATTTGAGATTCTTTTGGAGCATGCGGCTGTCATGTGTGCCAAATGTGCAGCAGAACGATCACATGAGCCGTACCTTATGTTTGATTTCATAAATACAAAATACTTGCGAGCGTATTTCCAGCGATCGCTCACATATAAACATATGTACAGTTATAACTATATCTATGTATATCTGTTGCCGCCGCTGGCATATTTTGCCCTGTTGCGCATTAACATGTAACAGATGCGCTCCACATTGCGCCCACAGGCCACACGAAGGCGGGCCTGGCCGGCCGATGGGCAATTGTTTATGAACTGCATCCGCAGTCAATAAAATTTATACTTTTTGATACACTGCCGCGCCGATCGTTTTATATAGAATGGCACACAATATAGTATGATCCATATACAAACAATAACTCAGAGGCCTTTGATCAATTCCTTGAGCTATTATTGCACAGCCAATGTTAATTAATGAGAATTCGTTTTTTTTTTTCGGATATGATTAAGAATGTAAAGTTCAGTAATATTCAGGATAGATATTTGCTATGAGAAGTTCACTAGGTTGTCTTCTCCCTTCTCATCTTTCCGCCTTTACATGCTATTTATAAAACTTTAACTACGCCTCTCAAACTGTACGCGGCCTAAAGACATTTCAGCTTCAACTCGATCCTACACGTTTCCCAAAGCTGAACCCATTCGTACTCTCTTTTAATGCATGCAAATCGAAGCATAGCAAATCGCTTATTGCTCCAGCGCCAAAAATAAAATTAAGAAAAAATAAAAAATTAAAGCAATCAAAGGCCGCGAGACCCCGACCGGGCCAAAGTGAATGAATGAATGAATGATGCGGAGCAGAACGAAATCGAAAAGCCGAAGAAGAGGGCCAACAGGCCAGCGGACCAACGGATCAACGGGCCAACGGCTAAAGCAAATAAGCCCAAAAAAACATTCCATATTCGATTGCCTCCAAAAACCTTTCGAACTTTAACAGCGGACTCAAGCTACGAAAATTGCGTGAAGCGGCGCATTATGGTTATTACTTCGATGTCGAATGGTCGAGCACGAGATGTAGATGTGGCTTTAGGTGTCAGGGGCTAAGGGGTTAGGCAGCGTCTCTGGTTACGGAGAGCGCTTTGTTTGCTCATCGCTCGGCGCACTACCTTTGATGGCAGCGCCATGCCAGCCAAAAGAGCTGACCTTGTTTAAACATCAAAAACCATATTATTGCCATGCCGACGCCTTCAGCTTGAAGCTTAGTTAGCTATACACTGGCATAAGGTATTACGATTTCGTCATGACATTTGTCTGAGCAGAAAATATATTTAAAAAGAAGTCTTTTTTTGATATCAAGAAAAAGTTAACGAAGTTCACGAGTAGGAAATTGCTAAAGAGATGAGACTTAAGATGCGATGAAGGAGATTCAAGGAGTGTAGCTGAAGTGAGACAAACCTGGTTAAAGAATCGATATTGAAAACATTTGAAACCAGGCTCAAGAAATAAAGTTAAAGTTAGGGAAAATCAGAATTATAAAGTAACGTTCAAGATAAGGAAAAACCTGGATCAAGGCAGGGAATCGGCTTGAAGCATAAAGCTATTTGGATAGCTAATTTATACTACATTTGTATATATTCTTTAGCTACATCTAATATAATTTTAATTTGGATATAGAATATTATATATATTCTGTAGCTACATCTAATATACTTTAAACATACACACAATTTATGTATAAATTCTAGTATGCCAAAATGCATTCGACTATATTTTAAAGCATATTTTAGCAGATGTTTATATTTCGCTCTGTATATATCATTCTAAATAAATATTTTTCATTCTATCTTGCCTGCTTTATAAGCACATTCACTCTTCGTTCATTTCCTCTCGATTCTCGCACATCTTTTATTATTTTTTTTGTTTTTTGGTTGCTGTTGAAAAATTGCAAAAGTTAAAAACCATTTCATTGCATTTACAGGGTTTCACTTGGCTCTCGGTATTGTTGTTGCTGCATTTTGCGGCAATTCGATTTGTAGCTGAGCTGCAGCAATGCGGCGTCGACTGTGTGTTGCATTGTGTAATTTATATGCGGCACAGAGCAGCGCTGGCCAAATGAAGGCGTTGCATGGTGCCCGGACAACTACGTGACCTCCAATTCGAGCTCAGTTTCGGTTTCAGTTTCGGTTTTAGTTTTCATACGAGTCGAGTGTGCACATGTTGCTGTGACTTCGACTCCAACTGCGTATGCCGCAGTTCGACTGTGGCAATTGTTGGTGGTCGGCTTTGATGCGTGCCGACGTCGCCTTCTTCAACTTCAGGCCAACCAAACCACACGCACCAATCCAAGAAACACACACACAACCACACACACACACACTCGTACACTCGTTGCTGGTGTAACACTCAAAACTTATTCATATGCTAATTTTGCTCAGCATTCAATAAAAAATATGATCAAACGAGCAGCTCGACTTGTCGCTCGCACTTGTTGTTGCTGTTGCGGCTTTGTGGCATGAACAGTGCTCAGCCAATGAACAAATATCCAATTAAAATTGTTCAACATTGCGACAAGAACACATTTAGCTAAACTAGACAACTCCAGCTGGCACAGAAACTATGAGAAAATCGCATTCGACTGGCTGCGTCTCGGAAACGAGCTACACAAAATGTGATTAATTAATCAATAGAAATTCAAATTTAATAAAACAAATTGATCAGGTGAAATAGCGAGGCTGAGAAGGTATTTAATATTCTGATTTATTAAGTTTCAATTGAGTTGAAGAGAGGGAGAGAATGAGCGAGAGAGAGAAGTTTTAAAAGAGAGAGAGAGAGAAAAAACACGAAATGTCTGCTGTAAGATTATACTATATAATACGCAAAAGATCTATTTTGTCTAAGAGTACAATAATACTCATTAACATATGCCTTGAAAGTCTATCTATGAATAGAGTGAAAACCATATAAATATTTAAATAAAATAATACATTTAATATATGACAAACACTTCAATTAGCTTTATAACTCTCATATTCATCAGCACCTGGCTAACCCAGCTAGCAACTCTTCAACATGTTCAACTCTTTTGATTTACCTGAAAGCTACAAATTCATATTGCTATAAATAATTTTTTTGGGAAAATGATCAAGAGCATTGTTTAGCCATTGGCTGGCAGCTAATTAAGTGTGGAATGTAACAGCAATCAGCTGGGTCTAGACAATGCCGTGGCCCCAGCAGCAACCACACCCCCACCGCCACCATCACCACCACCATTGAGTGGCTGGCTGCTGCCTTGAGCGTTTGTGGTGCGGTGGTCTCTCTACTCTACAGAAATGGTCAGACAAGCCGGACTCTGGCTCTGACTGTGACTCTGACTTTTGTTCGGCTATCGAAGCTATCAACGCGTTTGTGCGTGGACCTGGAATCAAATAAAAAAAAAAAACAGAAAAAAGCAAAAAACGAGCGATCTGTGGTTGCTGTGGCTGCGTGATTATCGTGGTCATTGTTACAGCAGCTTAAATGGGATCTCATGTTGATTGATTGTGCACACCTGTGTGCCGTGTGCTGCCAGCAGTGTTGAGCTCGTTGCCTGAATTTGGGTTTTCGTTGCTGTTGTTGTGTTTTGTTCAGATTTGGCTTTTAGCTTTTTTCAGCTTTGGTTTTATTGTCTGTGATCCGCAGTTGCTGATGGCTTTAGACCTGGCCCAAATGTCGGGGTGAAAGCTGAGCTTTCATTTCGTTCATTGTTTGCTGCTGCTGCTGTTGTTGTTGTTGTTGTAGGATTATGCAATGTGAGACAATTATTTTGGCAAATGAAATCAAACAACAGCCACATTTTGGAACTCGTTGCGCTTCGCCGCCAGTTTGATGGACAGCTATTGTTACTGTTGCTGTTGCTATTGCTGCTGCCGGACATGTTGGCGCTGCTTGGGTGGCTCCAGTTGCTGCCCCCGCATGTGGCAAGCGCTGCGGCTATTGTCTGGTTCCGCTCGCCGCTTGCAATTTGTATGAATTTCAAATTGTTACTTGGCAGAAGCAGCCAAGCCAGGCCGAAGCAGAAGCAGAAGCAGAAGCCGCAGCTGAAGTCGAAGCACCAACAGCAACAGCAACAACAACAGCAGCAGCAACAGCAGCAGCAGCGCTTGAATGAATAATTTCCGCAGTTGGTCGTCATCAGCGTCGTCTGCGTCTCCGTCATCGTCTACAAAGATTCTGTTGTACAGCTGTTGCTGCTGTTGTTGCTGCTGCGACTGCGACTGCGGCTGTTTATCGTTGGGTTCTCTGCGCCAAATGAAAATGAACACGTGCGTCCGGTTGCTGCCTCAGCTGCCTTGGCTGCCTTGTCGTTCATATAATACATGTGAATATATATATACCCATATATATATATATATACATATCAAGCTGTATGTGCATGTGTAGCATATGCCTCGTGCATGTGTCCATCAAAGCACAACAACAATTGGGCAAGGCTGCACGCCCCAAAAGCAAAAATTTCACTTTATTGATGAGCGCTGCACTTGAATTATTGCTGTGTGGGTGAGCTGAATGATCACATTTGCACACACACACACACATACACACACACACACACTTATGACAAACTATTTGCAACGCCTGGCCGCACAACGAGGCGTATGCGCAATTTGCTATAAACAACAACAGCAACATCTGGCCCGCCTGCTGCTCCGGCTTGTTTGCCTTGTGCGTGGCCCGTCGCCTGACAGTGAATCGCTGAGCTCAGGGTTGTGGACAAATGTTTAAGAGCCCCTCCACTCGATTGGGCTTGGGAACGTAAACAACGCACTGAGCAGTCCATCCAATCGGAAACGGAAACATCAACAGCAACAGACTCCAAGACAAACAAACACTAAACGCGGTTTATTACACTCAAATTTCATTTAGTTTTATTGAACTTCTGACTCTTTGAGTGAATATAGCTAATGTATTTGTCTTTAGAGTAAAGGTCAAGAATCGTGCACCTGCTAAGCTCAAGAGTTCAGCAGACCACACTATACATGACTATATCATACACAACCAATATGCTCAGTTACAACTTCTTGAACGAGCATACAAATAGGTTAAGTCCCACTCTCTCACAAACACAAGTTGAGCCCCCAACTACAAGTCGAGCGCTTTTTCATTGCTCTTTCGTTTGGTTTGTTGTGGCAGCAGTCAACCAACTGTGCAATTTCAACTTGATAAACTTTAACAACAACAACAACAACAACGCGTTTCATTCATTATTTGTGCAACAACTGCAAAATATATATATATATGTATGTATATGTATATAGTCAGTCAGTCAGTCGTATGCCCAACGCACTTGGCCAGCTATGTCTGAGTTTCAACAGCTGTAGGAAGTTGCTTTATATATACGTAAACATATATCAAGTAAATGCCTCATGATTCAGCTGTGTATGTGCAATATGTAGAGTCTAAATATATATATTCATGTCTGATTATATGTCGGCGCTCCATGTCCGACCAGATTGGTGCCCAACGAAGCTTGGCTTAAGCGAAATGACCCCTGGGACTCAACCTTCAAGTGCAGGCAGCCCATGAAATCTCGCTATCCGAGTTCATTTAATAAGCACTGAAAGTTTTGCTCATTGGATTGGATGAATTGTGCGAATTGATAAGTTAATTCCTAGGAAATTTAGATGAATGTTAAGAAATATATATTTTATTGCTCTTAGTTGACCCAACAGTGGGGGACAAGATAAATAAACGCTTCGAGGGTATGCAAAGGGAAAGAAAAAGATTGCGAAGAAGATAAAGAGAATGAGATTAAGAGTGAGAGTTACAAAGGTGCCGAAAGTGAGAAATAGAGACTGAAGAAGATGAGTCTAGACTCTAGAGTATTCAAAGAGAGAGAGAGAGACAGGGAGAGAGGATGGAATAGTGATTGAGTTTGAGCAATCAGTAGGCAATAGCGCGAAAAACTCTTGAAAGAAGCTCAATTAAAATAGCTAAACATTAATCAAAGAAAGTGAGAGTAAGATCTTTTGTAGATATATTTAAGAAGTTGTCGATTTAAAGAACTTGAAAAGTAGCACAATATAACCTCAATTTATAGAATCATTTAGAACGGCAAACTTTTTAGCATAAATGTAAAATATGATTATTAGCACTACGAAATTGAAATAGAATTTCAAATAGAAATCCCTAAAGTCGAATTTTCCACTAAGCAATTTTACAAATTTCCATCTGTTTTTTATGCCTTCAAAAACAAATCAGATTTGGTTGATTGCAACCAGTTGACACTTTTGGTTAATTAACAATTGCCCCCATGCAGGCGGGCACGTTCTGAAATGTGCTCTCTAGCTATGCTAATGATCATTGACTTTAGGCCCTCACACCCCTTATGGCTGGCCCCAAATATATCGATTGGACTTTTCGGGGCAGCAGAAGCAGCAGCAGCACATGTGGTTCAGCTGTTTGCAATTACGAGTCGAGTGGCAAAAGAACCAAATCAAAGGCGATGCACAATTGCGCAATAGCAAAGGGGGCGAAATGGGGGCCTCGAGGATGAACAGCTGCATCAAATGTGTTTTCCTCTTCTCTCACTCTACTGCTCTGTTCAGGTGCAGATGATCAACATTTGCCGGAACTGAGACACTTCCGCTCGCTCGTGGCAGCAAAAACCGAAACCCCTTCACTCAAACCAAATGCGAAGCGCCAACTGAATTGACAAACAACACGTGTGTGTGTGTGTGCATGTGCCTGTGTGTGTGTGTAGAGAGTGAGTGTAGAAAGAGTGTGTGTGTGTATGCGTGTGGGACTGTGTGTGTGGCAATATATGTAATGTTTATGCTGACGCTCGACCTGCCGTCTGCTCAGATCACCCAGCCACAGCAGACCCCACACTATACCTCTCCCTCTCCCTCTCTCTCTCTCGCTCTCGCTCACCTTTTGGTCTGCTACTCCTTGGCCTCAGTTAGTCAGCCGCAAATTGCTTTCAATTATGTTTGCAGTCTGCTCCCGTTTTTATGGCTCGCTGGCTCGACGTGTCTCTGTTGCGGCTGTGGCATGTTCGTGTTGATGATCTGTGCGAGTGATCAACGTATTTAACTGGCAACTTGCAACTTCAATTGTGACTCGCAGCTTCAACTGCGACTGCGCTCTCGACATCTGGCAAGTGGTGCAACTCAAGTACCCTGTAAATTTGAGCCAATCGATGAGCGACAGCTCTGGCAATAAAAATGCAGCTTCTTTTTGTGATCTTTCTTCCCCTCTCTCCTAGACTCTTTTCTACCCACTATTCCTTTCTATATCTTATATTCTTCCAAGCTTGAATTATCTCTCTTCCTCTCTCTTTTACTTTTAGCTCTCTCTACTTTTACCTCTCTGCAGTTCACAAGGTATTCATCTAGTCTCCATCTTAAGCAAGCATCTTCCTACTCGTTTTATGACTTTGATTTTAATCATCAGTTTCAGCATTAAAATGTTCCATTATGCCCGCCGCCCAAGAACCGCAGCAAATTGCTTGCGGAAGTGGGCCACGCCCATTAAAGTGCATGTTTCCAAAGGCATACGAAGCGCCGATGCAGAGCCGTAAACTAAGAGATTGCGATTGAGTTACTCAACGCATCATCGTCAGCAACGCAGTCCGTCCAATTTGTGCTGCTCAAAAACAAACTCAAGTGAAAAATTATGTCAAACCTGTTGAAAGACAGACAGAGTACGGTAGAGAGAGAGAGAGAGAGAGAGAGAGAGAGATAGATGGAGAGGGGCAGATCTGCATCTGTTGCTATAACTGCATCAGCAGCAACACGGAATTGAGTAATTTGCTGGAAAAGACAATTAGATGCAACAGATTGTTGACTAAGTGACTGAAACGTTTTCCCAGTTGAGTTTTGTCGTTGACGATCAGAGATCGTCGAGATCCGCCTGCGCCTCCGTGCGAGACTCGAATTGGAGGCAACAGCTGTAGCTGCTGACAAGCTCTGCAGCAGTTCAAATGAGTTCAGTCTCTTCATCACATTTCATATTTGCTTCAGTCAATTATGCGAAAATTGCCAGCCAAGCCAAAACAAACAGACCTTGGACCACGTTAATGACACTGAATGGGGTCAGCTGTGCCCTACCTACCTACCTACGTACATGCATGTATGTATATACATATGTATGTACGTGGGGAGCTAAAGCCACGCACGCACGCGAGCTTTCATATGTAGACGGTAGATAAGTACATTCAACTGACCACGACAGATTTGCTGACAGCAATCCGCAGCTGAGCATGCCGATCCATATGCCTCGCATCCGCGTGTCATTCTCCTTGCCTCACCCCTCTTCTTCTGGCAGGCGGCAATTAGTTTTTTTTTTCTGCTCGTCTCACTCGCATTCTTTTTCCTCTTTTTCTTCTTCTTGTTAGACCCTACAGCTGCGCTGACAGCTGAGTGGATCAAATCGGAGCTGCGATTGTGGTGTAAACCAAGCAAAGCGAATTGATAACTTTATGTTTTCTCTTCAGATTCAGATGCAGATCCAGACCCTAGCAACTCATTATAAAAGCAGTTAACGTCAAGCAGTGTTCAGCTGTGATCTTTATAAATAAAAATTGTTTTCTTAATATTACAGTTTGGCAACATTAGCTATAGAAAGTTGAATCTTTAAATAAAATATTTTTGTAGCAGAAATCGAAACTATTAATTGGTATTCAATAAGTCAAGAAAAAACAACTAATTTCGACTCATTGCAATTATCTATTATCTTTATAAATTATGTCTTTTCCGTCTCATATGGAAGTTAATATTATTTATATTAAATATAGCTATAATTTGCATCGAATCTAAGCTCAACTCTTAACTGTTATTTAATGCATTTGTTTCATAAAATATGTTAGCAATTAATAGCAATATATCAAGTTGAAGCTTTAAAAGACGTATGTACATAATATATATATTCCACGAATTTAGCCTTCTGCTATCTTAAGACTCCGTTAAATAGTTCAATTATAATTTCTAAAAAGCTTTTAATCTCTTTCAGTTGCCTCAACGTAATCAAGTTGTCTTATTATTTTGCTAAGCACCTTATATGCCGATCCTCAGGCTCTCCTCTCGCCTCTCTTCTCACCACGTGCACAACGAAATCCATGCTGTATAATTGGTTTGTCAGGCGAAGAGAGCAACCGGCTCACAGCTGTGCCTAAACGTCCAACGTCCAAAGCTGCTAAGTGAATTAAAATAATGCTGCTGCGACTGCCAATGAACACGATCATGATCATGATAATGCTCATGTTGATGATGATCACGATGATGGCGGTTAGACAGCCTCAAACCGAGACCCTGACTTTAACTGTCTGGCTCTGACCGGCCGCTGCCTGGCTGGCTGGCTAGCTGGCTAGCTGGCTGATGATTCTATTTATTACATGGTCCGCAATTTGCAATTCCTCTTCGCTTTTTTGCTGTGCAGCGTTTTAATTATTTGGCTCGCCGTTAGTTTTAATAAAGTTGCTAACTGTGAAACGACGTGACTGGAAAATGCTCGGAAAATGAGTATTTCATTTACAGGGAAAGTGTCGGGCAGTGTCTACAGCGAGTCAGACTCCCAGATAGCCAGACACGGCCAGACAGCTAACCGATTAAAATCTCAGCGAATTCGCAGAAAATTCTTACACGCAAGCCAACAACGAGGACAGCTGAAAAGTTGCTGCGTTAACACCCATTTCCATTCCCATTTGCAAGCTCGAAGTTACAAGCTCTCCAATCTCCCGTCTACCGTCCCAGTCTTCAGCTCTTTCATGCGAATATTTTTATCACGCGAGGCATTTTTGATAAGCATCTAGCTCAGCTGCAGCAGCAGAGCCCGAGCGGAGTTCGATTCAGATGCTCAGATCGTCGATCGCCCAGCGCTGATAGCAACAAACAACGCCCCAACAACAGCAACAACAACAACAAGAATAACAACACAAAGCTCAGGTACAGGACATTGCAGTCCAGACAAAGCATTTGCCTTATCTACAACTGGGCATCTGTGCAAACGCTGAACGCTGAACGCATTCCGCAAATGGATATGGCAACAGCTTCCAGGCGCACCCATCGCAAACTAAACTTGAGCTAGGTCGACTAGCGAATGTACTGCCCGTAAAAGGGCTAAATGATATGAATATGAAATGCTATGATAAAAACTGAAAGCTATGGAATAAAAGTTGGCAACTAAAAGAGAAATATGTATTTATACTAAAGAAAGTTCCTGCTGAGAATTGAGAACTAAGAAACGACGAACAAAAACCCTTTCAGTCTATCACACTCATTACACTCCACACTCTCTCATCCAAGTGCAACAGCAATTGGGAAGGGTATCAGCAGTAGGCGTGTCTGTGTTAGGGCAACATGTGGTGGGCAAGTGTTTGCGCCAAGCGTTGATTGTACTTATCGGTGGCGCGATCGATGGTCAGGCTGCAGCTGCAAGTGGCGTGAATTGCATGCGTAGCTGCTGCCTGCAGCTCCGCGTTGCAGTCAGTGGTAGGTTGCTGCCGATGCTGTTGTTGTTTTTTGTTGTTGCACGCTTGCGTGCTGTAGCAAAAAGTGCAAACAAGTGATGAATGTCCGTGTTATGCGATCTAATGATCTAGAAATGAAGTTAATAAATCGTTTAACCAGATGGCACAGCGCCAGCGCTAGTTGATGCAACTATCCGATGCCCTCCTCCTGCCACCTCTCTCGCTGTCTACTTTACTGCCACAAAGTGGAACACTTTACGGATGCTTGCTTTATGGCCAGGCCACCGGGCCAAGAACGAGAGTTAGGAGAGGCACGTAATTTGCATAACTACTGTGCTTATAACTCGGTACATAACAAATTACAACAATTTGATATTGCGCACATACCACAGAGAGATGGGTAGAGAGAAAACTAGAAATGCTTAGCTGATACTCGTGGCATGCCACAGTGGTAGAGCAGCGAATGCAGGTAAACAAGGCCAAGAGCCAAGAAACATTCAACCCGTCCACATGGCTAACAAGCACATGCAAATTAAGACCCACTTTGTGCGTTGTATACATTTATTATTATTATTAGAGTAATATAGTGGCTTAAATTACAAAAGTGTGGCAATTAAGTATGTTGCACAAATGTTGACTTTATGCAACAATTAAATCTAGTATAAATAGGCAGTCGTTTAGTGGTTGTGTATGTGGTGTATTAATGTGCATTTTACATCTAAGTATTACCAATGGGATATTTAAGCTGCAATGAAGAAGAAATTCACATAATTAGGAATTGTTTTGATTTGATTACATTTCAATTAATATTCAAACTTACCTAGTAAATATTTTAGATCTCAACCAATCAAAGAATCCAAATCACAATGTAGCTACAATAGAGAAAATAAAAAACTATTTTAGAATCGAGTAGTTTATCTTTTACAAATCAAAATTGTTTGTGATTTTAACTCAGTAGTTAATTTACAATCAAATCATTTCATTAGTCTAACATATATAATAAAAACATCATCGTTAAGCATTTAGTTAAATTTCATAAGTAAATCCTTATTTGATTACCTTTTCAGCTATTGCAATGTGTTCCAAGATTCAAATAGATAGACTGGTTGAGCTGTTCATGAAACTGAAATAAATAAAACGAAACTATTAATATTTATTGAATAAGGAACTAATTAGTAGTTTAATTGATTATCAGCAATTATAAATTTACGCTAATCAAGGCATTTCATAGGTGTCCCAAGGTAAAAGCTTAGCTCATCATAAAGCAATTTGAACTAAATTTAGTTTCTAGAAAGCTCACCTTATATAAAAAGATGTGATTGAGTTCTCCTCTTAAGCATCAAAAAATCAACTGCAAATAACAAACATAAAGTAAAAATAGGTATATGCGAATTTAATTAAAGCGATTACATTGAAAGTTCTATCAGTTGTTTAATGTGTACACTAATCAATATATATATACTTCATAGGTGTCCCAAGGTAATCGCTATATCATCAGGTTATTATGATCATGCATCACATATATAATTTGTACACTCACCTATTTAGAACGCATAGCGTGTGCGTATGTCTTCAAGCTTCTTGCAGATTTGATTTGGTGTACGGAACATATCACCCGCGATGCTCTTCTGCTTTACTGCATCAATGGATAAATACTGCTCGCAGAGATCGCCGTCTAGCACATTCTTTACTGGATAGTATGAGCTGCGGTAGCTGAGATGATCCCGACCACATAAAGGTGGATTCTCATTGCGCATATGCATCTCCAGGTGCTGGAAGAAGTCGTAGTCCTCGCGGCTTGTGAACGGCACAAAGGCGCCAACAGTGCCACTCAATGTGGAATAGATGAGCGCCTCGGAGCCACCGGGAATGAGTGTGGCTTTCTGTAGCGACATGATAATCTCTCCCACATGGAATGAGCATATATTCTCAGACTTCTGCGAAGCGCCTGACAGCAATCCACGATCCCAGAGCGATTTCGTGCCTGTGGGATCGTCATCTACATCATCGGTCACCGAATGCGGCAGGCGTTGTATGCTCAGATTGCCAAACTTATCAGCAATAGCAATGGTATCATAATCCAAGAGAGTTGTTGCCGTTACCCAACGTGGATGCGTATCATCGGCGAATATGATGAGCTGATTCTCAGCGCGACGATAGCGTATGAAGAATACAGACTCCTGAACATCAGACACATACACACGATGACCCATTGCTTGAATGTTGACAATTTGGTAGGGAATGTGTTTATTTTCGCACTTGCGCAGCATTTTCTTCTTGCCCAGATCATAGATGCGCAGCATGCGGCCACAGCCAGCTAAAAGGCGACCCTGAAAACCGCATAATGCGCCGGGTATCTCTTCGATTTCGGTACGATGTAGAAATTCCAGTGCCGAGCAGGTTGGATCAATTTTGTATATATCAATGCATCCACCTTGTGAGATCCTCGGATTCAACTGTAGATCCTTGGCAATGCCTACTGCCAAATAATAGCGACCATCTGCAGCAACGGAGAACTTGAGCATGGTCATAGACATAATAGCCTCGTTCTGTGTCAGTGGCACAGTGAACATTGTTTGACCGTGCATAGCATCAAGGCAGCGTATTTGCGAAGCCCATAAGCCAAGTCCTGCCTTGGGTGCAGAGAACACGTCCTCGGGCAACACCTCATTGATGAACGCATTGGCCATTTCTCTTGCCAGTTCGCGTTCCTCGTCGCCAGCAGCGTTTCGCATTTCTTCAGCCATTTGCTCTTTACGCGTATTCTTCGTTTCCTCAGTGTACGCATTGTGATCTGTTTCGGCAATTAACATGCGACCCGTATCTGGATGTATGACAAAGGCCCGAGGTGTGAACTGCAATGGAAAAGCCACCTGATTGAAGACTGCTCCAAGTTTCTCTAAAGCGAGAATACGCAGTGTGTTAGTAGATATAGCCACAATACCCTCGCTACACTGCTCGCTTGAGAAGCCCGAAGCATATTCTAACGTCTCATACGACAACGGTGTCAAATGGAAACGATTCTGATGATAATAAGACAACCAAGTGCGGCTAGACATGGCCAATACGGCTTCTGCTCCTTGCATCTTAATGCGGAAAAGCTTCACCGGACGTGACCCCAAATAACGTGTTCGTGTATCCGCCAAATCGCCAGATACAGGATCCAACACAGTGCGCAGTAAAACGCCGTTACTTAATCCAATATTCAGATAGATTGTGCCTTTGTTGCTACCGCTGCGTTGGGCCGGTACATCATCATCTGCACCGGCATTGGTGGTACTCTCCGTGTGACCCATTTCGACCAAACACAACGACTCTGCCGGCGAGGGAAGCGCCTGCATAGAGCACGGAGAGAGACAATTATTTGGATCCAGGGAAAGTATGCGCACAGTGTTATCAGCCAAGCCAACAGCTAAGAACCATGACCGTTGCTCGCCCTCTGGCACCGTGCCCAAAGCCATGCACATGATTTCTGCAGGCATTTCTGAGCGTTCCGTATACTCGTTCAGTTCACCAGTCTGTAGGAAAAGTAAAAAGTAATTAGTAATCCCCTGATAAATTTGTTTTAGTTAATCAAATGAATTGTCTAATAATTGCTCAGCACTGCAGGACACAAAGTGTCTCAACATGATTGTTCTTTTTCGTGTTTTCGTCATCAGCGCAATGAATAGAGAATACTTAAATACAATTGAAGATACATATCCTCGCCTATTATATGGTCTTTATTAAGTGCTTACCGGATCCATTTCAAAATAAACCAACTCGCGACCAGAGAGCGTGATGACCACCTGACGTTGATTGACAGCGCATTTGGTAATGGATTTCTTGCCAGGCGCCTTCCACTCGTTCACTCGTTTATCGGAGCGTATATGACGAATGCCATCTGGATAGACTTGGACCAGTGCATCGTCACCCAGCGCTGCACAACATAATGTTGGCGTGGTGCCTAGAAAGCCGCTGTCCGTTACTTCCTCAACGGTCTCGCCAATGCTCAAAACCAGCGTAGCATTCACGAAAGAGACAATGATGTAGGCATCAAACTCATCTAGAAATAGGAGCACAACAAAGAAAAATTTGGTTGTCAGTTAAATATTCTTTGGAAACATACTATTTTATGGCCATTTGGTGACATTGAATAATCAGGTTATCGAAATTTAATCAATGTAAAATTCATTTGAAACACGGACGATAAGAAATCATCATGTTCAATGTCAAGTCTTAATTATAATATTGAATAAATCGGATTGTAGCATGTTTTGTAGTATCTGTTGACTTAAAAGCTGCAGTAATGTTGCCTTACCTATCGCTTCACAAAAGACAAATATAAATTATAAGTATTATACACGAGTTTATTGGATAACTCGCTTTTTATATCTGTTCAATAGTCACACAACAAACAGTTGACGTCTGTGTTTAAGCGCCTGAAATAAGAGAGAACTGGTGGTTGATAACTTGTGGCTTTTGGATCGTGTTTATATATGTATATAGGCTAGGATTGTTGTCTTATGCGTTACAAATTTATCAATTAAATGGATACCGCAAAGCAGGTAATAGAGCATTTATATAATTCTTTATAATTGAAATCAACAATCATAGCATAACCTGTACATATATAGCAATATTATTTGTTTATCATGGGTATCGTGTTCTGTATCATCAATGCACCAGTTGAGTTATTAGAAATATTTCATAGCTAGTAAGCTTACGAGCTAAACTTAATAAATAAGTACAAAGGTAAATTAAATCTTTGTTCTCGACTCACCATCAATGCGTTTCTTGACAGTCCATACGGCATTTGGATTACCAGGCAACTCAGAGACAGCCATCTCTGATACTTCAAGTCCATGCCGTAGTACACGCAGTGTAGAGCGCGGTCCACGCCCACAAAGCACATACAACTGTGGCGTATCTTCATTAGCCAAATCAGCTACTTGAGAGGTGATAATAGGTGCAAAAGAAGGCAACTCATCGACCAAAACGAGATTCTTTAATGCACGTGGAGCGAAGAAGAAAGTTTCGCCCTCTTCCAGTGGCATAGCAGAACTGAATTCGGGTTCATCATCGTCATCGCCTAAGTGTGCTATTTGGTACAAGTAACTGTAAAAAGAAAAAACATTAGAACACTAATGAATGGTATATTTTTCTTGTTTAACTTACTGGTTGCCAAATTCACTAGCTATAAACAGGAAGCCAGTCTTCAGAACGCACATTGCTGTCGCAGGTGGTACAGTATCAAAGTACTTTAGCTTAATTTCGGACACCACATCGTCATCGGTCTCAAGAGTGATCTTAAAAATATCACCCTGCTCGGTTTGTAAGAGGAAGAAATACATGCTCTTAGTGCGATGTGTTGCAGAGCATATAAATATCATTCCTCGCTCTGGATCATCAAGATCATTTCGTCTACGTGGTATGGGACAGCGTATATCATGCTGATCGCCCAAATTCTTGTAGGTCAGGTAATTCTCCGAGCAAATGAGCACACCAGAGGGTCCGTCATTGCCACCCGGCACAGAAACCAAGAAGTTTGCATGTTCTTCGAGTGGCTCAGAGTATTTGCGTACAACATGATTCAATCCCAAGTCAAGCTCGTAAAATGTGAGCGTTTGCTGTGTGCGTTGAGCTGCATCACCTGCAAGTTGATAAAAACCAATGTTTAATTCATAGCATAGTCTAAAGTGGAAACAATAATCAATGTCATTAAATTGAAAAGAATGTGGGCCACAAATCAGTGAAGTGCAGCTAGGTAATTACAGCAGCACCAATGGTTCAGTGGTCACATTTATCTAGCGCTAAGTACATAACAGTGTCTCTGGTATATTATCCATAGGCACTGTGAATTAAAGCGCCAAAGAATAAGACAATTTAGATAGACATAATCTTACCTGATGGATCCAAGTCAGCTTCTTCATAATCAATTTCCAGACATGCAAACATTGGATTATCAAAGCCAACGTCCACGCCAACCATATGGTAAGTCAAAGTGTTTGACTTGTGTGCCTCCAGAGGCGAGGATATGGTTAGTCGTGCCTGGGTATCTCGATTCATGATATAGGCTAACTTTTGTTTCTCAATAGCACCAATCATCACCGCACGGCCCTTCGGATCAATGGCAAAGTACTGTCCCGGCACAATGCGACGACAGCCCGATTTGCCAAAGGTCTCCTGATGCACTTTTTCCAAGGCATTCTTGCTAGGAATGTACTCCAGAATGACAATGCGACCAGAATCTGAGCCTACTACAATGTAATCTACAAAAAGCCAAATAGATAGTCTGATTTTATTTTGGAAGCAATAAAACTGTACTTTTTTGAGGTTAGAATTTTTTGTAACTCGAAGTTTCAGTTCGCCATACCATGTGGTTAAGGGTCATGGCAAATGCGACGCCAAGTCAAATTACTATCGCACTTAGACACATTCAATAAGGTCAAACTGGGAACAACAAACAAAGTTGTCTCAATTGGGTTTTGTGCATACATATGTACATAGGATAAAAAATATATTAACATACATATAAATTATACCAACCTTTTGTTCCGCCGGTTAGACGAAAGGCCATGAGAGCACGTATGCAGCCAAATATTTCAGTTGACATCAGTGTGTGAACTTTGCCCGTGTTGGGATCGGGCCGCAGCAGTTCCAGAGACTTGCCACGTGACAGCAGAACCTCCTGCTGCTTACCGCCCGAAAAATTGCCATGCACGGCATGCGTGACGCCCGTACCCTTCTGGAGCGTCAAATTATACAAGTACATATTGAAGCTGGGCTATTTTCAGTCAACACAGTCGCACTGCATAAAAAATTAATGTTGAGGTTAGAAACGACCGCCATATTGTAGATACACAGTATTAATGTTTAAGTGGTGATGTACTACTTGAATAATACCAAGGCCACAGTAACGAACGTCGTGTCGCCTAACGATGCAAAGTAAGCAGCATTTCTTTCTTAATTTTGCACACTTCAAATGCGACCAAAGCACAGACATTTCTGTTTTCTGGAGATACTTTGTGCATAACTATCATTAAAATACTACTAAATTTAATTAGATTATTTATTAGTTAATTACCTTTTCCTATTTCTTTCAATGTTTTAACACATTTTAACAATGATGCGTTCGGATTAAATTTTTTTCATATCACTCCGACGACGTCATTTTTAGACCTACCGCTTGGTAGTGCTGGCAAACTATCGATAGCACTATCGATATATCGAATTTTCACATTTTTGCGCCACCATCGATATTTTTTTATCCACTATCGATAGGGATCGAAAATAACGCTCGCAGTTTGACACATCACTCGTTTTGGCGATTTGGTTATACGAAATTTATTAAAATATAATCCGGTATAAGCTTTTTGGTTAGTGGTATAGAACAAATTTGGCATGGACAAATTTTTGATCGATAATAACAAGGGTGAGTATTATTTTCCATTTCATTGTTAGAACCGTAAAACTAATTTTATAAGTATGTATTAACATAGATGGCGATATTTGCAATGTGGATCTTGAAAACACGGTTGCCAAAAAACCGCGCATTGGCAAATCTAAAGTTTGGCAATTCTTTACAAAAACTAATGATGGTAAATTGAAAAAGTGTCGTTCATGTGATAAAACGTACAAGACAAGTGGAAATACATCTAATTTATTCGACCACCTCAAACGTGTACATCCAAAACTGCAAATAAATGAATTGCCAATCGTTAACAAAATCGAGAGCTACGTAAGCGCAACATATGATTCTTCAAACAAGCGTAAAAAGGAGCTTGATATCGCACTTATAGAGTACATCTCATCAGACATGCGACCATTCTCCGTTGTTGAAAATGCCGGGTTCGTTAATTTTATTAAGCTCCTAGACCCACGGTATAAGTTACCATCAAGGAATACTTTAAAAAATGTTATGATGGTTGAGCTATACGAAAATAAGAAATCGAAGTTGCAAGACTATTTACGCAAAACTAATGTTTGTGCCATAACCACTGACATGTGGACGTCTGTATCCAATGATGCATAAAAATGTGGATATGCTCCTCTTTCTCCAACACAATCAATGGATCTCCCAGTAAAATTGTTTTAACTTTAAGAAAAAAGTCAGTTATGAAGTAAAACTGATTGTTTTTTAAGTTAATATAATTTTTGTTATTTTGTTAATTTTCTTGTTATAATTTGTTTTGTTATTTTTCGTTATTTTTAAATTTAAATGAAAATAAAGACGGTTTTAGCGATAGTATCGATAGTATCGAATTTTTTTCTAGAAAATATCGAAAATATCGAATGGCGCCACTATCGATAGTTTGCCAGCTCTACCGCTTGGCTTGACCGGTGAAGAAAAAGTGGATGGAAGAAAAAGCGGTGGATTTTGACAGTACTTACTGCAGAGTTTCTCTGACTTCGATAACAGTCATTTTAGAACCAAATTAGTAGCCCTGGTCGATCAGCTGTCCGATGACAATAATATTGAAATACGACCAAAAAAGTTTTTAAGTTCAGCAGGTGGCAATGGACATGGACAATAACGCTTTATATGCAGAAGCCAACGAGAAAATCAGATTA
The DNA here is from genome assembly GCA_030914345.1 of Drosophila koepferae. Taxonomy (NCBI): domain Eukaryota; kingdom Metazoa; phylum Arthropoda; class Insecta; order Diptera; family Drosophilidae; genus Drosophila; species Drosophila koepferae. The sequence goes on from JAUESR010000202.1 coordinate 9,085,131, forward strand.
GGCGAGGAACTTAAAAAATCTTTGGTCGAATTCCAGGACATTCCAGGAGTAGCCAAAGTGCAACGAAAAATAGAACAGGAACTTAAATTTTTGGAAAAGGTCAGAGTGCTTGAACAAAGTAAAGCGTTTATTTATAGCTAGCCCATGTTTAATACAGGTTATTCGTACAAAAGCATTAAAGGAGAATCACATAACAAGCAGTAACTTTGTTAATTATGAATTTCTAATAAAAACGTTGCGCCTGCAGCAAGGAGTCGTGGATATAAATGCAGTATTTAACCTTGAGTCGCGCGAGAGCCCTCTACGTGTAGACATTGTTGCTAATAACGGCCTAAAATGGATTAAAGTAATAGCGCGAAACTCGAAATCTATTGAGGATGCTGCTAAGGGCTGTGTCAGCTTTGGTGCACGCAGTGTGTTGGATCAGGCAAGCGATTATCTTGAAGCCAGTGAATTGCATTTCTGTATGTTTCAACGACCCAAGGTGAAGATGATTCCTCCCACTACAAATATTCAAATATTACGATTAATATATTATTCCAGATTGTTTTCTACTTCTCTAATAAAATTGACAGTTCTTTGCATGAGGAGCTGAAGGAAATGGGAGTGCAAACTGCTTCGTTGGAGGAACCCGACGTAGATCTGGATCAGTATGCCACCTTGTCAAATGAACTAAACTTAGATGTAACTACCTTGCTGGCTTACGTGAGCGCTCTTTCAAATGGTGGCTGCAATTATGTGTTCAAAGAACCACTTCTAACTGAACAGGCTGAAAAGGAGCGCGAATCTCCGGTGAAACCAATACTTGACAAAATATTTAAAGACAAGCGCCTGGTGTGCTGCCAATCGGCCAACGATGCATTTCAAAACATTCTCACTGTATTGGGCGGCCCGGGTGAGCGTAAACTTGCTGAAGAGTTCATGAAACGTGTAACCGTGTATCCGGACGTCGACACGATACCGCCGGAGTTTTCCAATATACGCTTTACAGCGAAAGTGAATGAGCGAAGCTTAAAAATATTTAGTTTCGGAATGGATCGTAAAATATTTACAGTTACATCAAATAAGTCTTTTGTTAGATCGGCTAAAATGCAGGTGAGTGTAATGTTTACAATGGTTAAATCAAATTTTCGTAATTTTGTATTTATTTCAGGGCATAAACGTACCCGTTTTTGTGCATGCTTCACGTGCGCTTACTGAGGGTAAACAGGCCAACGCAGTACCGCTCTAGAATATTTTGATAGAACTATTTAATTTATTAAATTTTTGTAAAAAAAAAAAAATCAATTTGAATATATTGTTGTTTCGATAGTCTCTTTCCGATAATATACGGTTCATGTTATCGGTTAGACAGCTGTGATGCAGAGTTGCCGAGCAGCTATCATACTACGCAGGTAAACAAGAACCAAAAAAAGAAAACATGGATTGTGCACCGCTGAATTTGGTAAATAAAAGATAACCATTTCAAAACTGTAGTTTATATATTGTTACAATATGTATAGGCGCATTTCCACGAACGCCGCTCAGAGCGTTTCCTACGCCACCATCGCTACGAAGAGGCCATAAAGGCGCTGGAGACTTCTCTAATTTACATACAGGATGCATATAAAAATGTTCAACTGGCAAAGTCGAAAGAAGTGCTCGATACCTTGACGCTTGACTTTCAGCGGAAGCTTCGACAAATCGAGATGCGCAAAACACAACACGGACTCACGAAGATGAAAGATTTCGTGCAGCTGAAAGAAACAAGTCCCATGCTACCATTGCGGCCAGAGCAGGGTGTAGGTTCAGCTCAGTCTGTGGCCAAAGCTATCGACAAAACCGTACAGGACTTCGATGCCAAGTTCACCTCGACCATTGAACGAAAAGTGGCACCTACTTTAGTGGAGCTCAAAGTGGAGGCTATGATCCAAAACGATCCACAAACGGAAAGCCAGGAGTTTCATAGCCTTTCCACGCTCGACCGTAGTTCAGAGCACGAGATGCCTTCCCTGACGCCATTGGAGCTGCCCTCATTTGATTATAATATGTTTACGAGCTCGTCAGCTCCGTCACTGGCTAGCTACGCCGGCATGGCCGAGAGTTTTCAAAAGTAGTTTGTGATAATTAAATAGAAGTCTTAGTTTGTATGCATATTTTACATGTTGTGTTTTTATTATTTAGCCAGCAACCCTTTTAACAAATCATCCACATCTGTCTCCGTCTCCACGTTTTTGAGCAGAAGTAGAACCTGCGCCTCCATCTCGCAGACTATTGGGGGTTTCTGGTAGGTTATGATTAGTGTATTGAACTGATGATGAGTGCTTATGTTGGCCTGGACTGGGGGTACGCCGCAACGATCCAGTTCAGGAACAGATATAACTTTATAGTATTTCTTATTGTTTGTGCGCACGACGATTGCGCGCTGCTCAGCATCTGCACGAATATCGTACACACTTAAAGGGTAAGGTAGATTTCGTATGCGCCATTCAATGTTTTTCTTGGTAATTCGCTTGGTGAGCAATGGAGCAGTATTGCTTTCTCGCACAGTGAATTCACCGCCAGACATATTATCCGCATCGCCACCACCTGCTCCGTTTGACTTATTGGCCGAAGCCCAATTAAGTTGGCGTGGTTCTTCGCCCAGCTCTATTTCCCATTCGGGCTCACCCATTAGCTGTTTGCATTTGCGCCAAGCTCGTCGTTGCACTACGCCCGTATCCATATTGTACTCCTCAGCCATTTGATTTCCATCTGGGAACTTATAGAGCACTTTGCGCAGCTTATTGCTGATCATTGAGTTCTTCTCAGCAGATTGCAGATAATTTAACCAAGGTTGATAGGACATTTTGTGAAAATAACAAACTACATCTAAATTTGATCGATGGCGCAAAAGCACATTTTGTTTTTACCCTGGCAACCAGGGCTGTCAGGTATCAGCTGTCGAGCATTTGTTTACAAGCAAAATAGAAAAGGGGACTGGCAACTCGTTTCAAAAATTGTCCAAAATCAAGACAGCGAAGTTGACGTGGCCGCGGATGAGGGCATAGAAGTACGCATATTTCATCATTTGCAGCTGTATTTTAATGTCTATAGCTATTTAAAGTAAGTCATTTCACGGTATGTGTTTATAAATAGCACAATAGTACACTGAACGTGTGTGTTTCATAGTAATTAAAAAAGCAATATTCTCAAATCTTTGCAGAGCAGAAAAAACATAAAGAACATACGTAAAATAAAATTTTGCAAACTTTTCACTTTTTTTAATTGGAAAAGTAGCAAAAATGAGTTTGGTGTGGACTTTGATCGCCGGTTTTCTATATACAGAAATCGCAGTGGTTCTACTGTTGGTGCTGCCCGGAATTAGCCCGTACAAATGGAACCGTTTCTTCAAATCAAAATTTCTGGCCATGTTGGCCCAGCAAGCGCATCTCTACTTTTTCTTAATAATGGGCGTGTTGGTGCTGTTCCTGTTGGAGGCTATACGCGAAATGCGTAAATACTCCAATATTGACAACACCGGCGATGTCCATCTGAACGTAGAGATGCAGCACAGCATGAGATTGTTCCGTGCCCAGCGTAACTTTTATATTTCTGGTTTTGCTATTTTCCTCGTTCTGGTCATTCGCAAGCTGGTCCAACTGATTTCGGCACAGGCCAATTTGTTGGCACAGAGCGAAGCGTCCATGAAACAGGCCCAGAGCGCCACGGCCGCTGCTCGCTCTCTGCTTACAGAGAAGACCGACAAAGCAAAGGAGGCCACCGAAGACTCTACACTGAATGAGGTAAGTCAGCTCAAACAGTTTTTATAGTTGGCATTTCGAGTTTTTGTACATTGTCCAGGCCAGGCATGTTTAAAGAGCTTTACCCCAACCTAACACTTTCACCGTTTGCTACTAGCAGCTGTACAATCAAGGCAATTTCTTCTTAATATACCCGCATGGAAAGTGTTGGGCGATCATTAAGAGATAAAACCAAAGTAAAAAATCTTCGTAAACTCTTTAAACAGTTGTCGCGCCTGCGGAAACGTGTACAAGGACTCAGCGCCAGATTATACTAAGTTTTCGAAACGACATTCCCCAAATATCCCCCGTCCACACACACAAAAAAAAAAAAAAAAAAAAAAAAAAAAAACAAAAAAATAAACCCCAGACTCTTCGTGGATAAGTATTCAAACATAGATGCTACTCGTTTTACAGCTCAACAAGCTGAAGGAACGCGTTCAGCAGCTGACGGCCGACTTGAATCGCGAGAAAAAGGATAAGGAAGCAGTCAAGTCCCAGGCGGAGAGCTTGAACCGTGAATATGACCGCCTCACCGAGGAGTACAGCAAGCTGCAGAAGCAAATAACAATTGGTGGCGGAGCTAAAGGAGCGTCAAATAAGGATGACTAAGTCAGGCACTTGATATCTTAATATCGAACGCTAAATAAACCTTTAAGGAATGATAAGACTTAATACATGGCGGTGGGGGCGAAGGCATCAAATGGAAATATGTCAAGATTATAGAAAATTATAAATCGATAACATACCCAACAAACGCAAACACACAAAAACAAAACAAAACGAAATAAAAGTTTCACTATTATCAATTATCGCTAAAGTTCTCAAACTGTATTTATAATCTTTGTATTCATTGAAAAACTTTATACTTTGTTTGCCGCATCCAAAGGTTGATTGGCTATTTCAATAAATAACACAATCTTAATACTCTTAAAGTAAACTATTTGTGATTCATGTTCTACAAACCACGTATAAATAATGACATCATCTATGACACACCTCGACCAAATTCGTTTATTTATTCCCACCAGAAACTGACGGAGAAGCTGGCTGTTTCTGAGCGTACGTAGTGCCACCACTTGGGAGGTAAATATAAGCAGTCGCCAGGCTGTAGCAACAGCTTATAAAAACGCACACGCCTCAGTAATGGAAATCGCTCAAAGTCCGGTTCGGCTGCATCAATTTGCGAGGTGTTGTTCAAGAACTCGCTTTCATGCGGGTACAGATATTCGGTGTCTGCAGAAGAAGCTAAAATAATACTCTTACAACCAAACACTTGGCAGAGCAAATTATGCTTGGGATCATTGTGCATCGGTGATATGGTGTGACGTGGTCCTAGCCAGGCTTTAATATCCACATCTGCTTCATTGCTGGCCGAAACAGTACAGTAGTCCGGCACACAAATGTCTGCCTGCAGTGCTGGTATCTGTGCAAAGAGCTCATGCTGCGCTAGATACTCAATCTTCTGATCACCGTGATCCTGCGCAAACTGCCTGTAAAGAAAGTCACGTAGCTTAACCAGCTGCTGGGACCACTCATCGCTGGCGTAATTGGAACCGATTTCAATTGGTACTGTGCGATTGCCAGCTACTTTTAGTAGATAATTTAAATCGCGCCACTTAGTCAACGCTGGCCAATGATTAATCGTGTTAAGCAGCAACGTTGGCTGCAATTTCTCATAGCATTTCATGCTGAATTCCATTATGCTAGGTGCATCCAGTATAGAAATATCGCAGTATGCAATGCGTCGCTCGACGGGTGCTAAAATGGGCAGTGGGGCTATAGCAACGTTTATAGCATCCTTGTCCAAGTACATCATCAGCTCATCCTTCAGTTCATTGTGTCTTTCATAAAGCCGATCTGTGCAGCCCAGCAGCTGTGCTTCGTCCAAAATAGTTCCACATAGTTCGAGCTGTTCCGAGCTTGTATCCTCTAGCAGCAGAAAGAAAATCTGCAAAAAAAGACAAATTAAATTGTGTTTCATTCACGTGTAGTACAAACTAAGTCACCTTAAAGTAGCATCCTAATGCAAAGATCTTTCTTATGGTCACTGGAACGGTACTAAAATGTCCACTATGAATCCGTTCCCAGTTTTTATCCACTAGTGCATGTATCAAATAAGAAATTTCCTCCTCTTCTTCATTGGAATGTGCCTTACCAAAGTAATCTGCTGCTCGCTTTAGTACGTATTTCGCTTCAGCTTCATTTTGTAGCAGCTCTTTTATGTCCTCAAAACGAGGCAGTAATTCAAAAAGCTGCTGTATTGAATCTACCATTAGCTTATTAAAATAAGTAAAGCCGGTTGATAAAATTTAAACGGTTTGCAAACAGCTGACCAGTAAGTGTTGTAGAATGCTGTACTTTGCAGTATTAAAGTGGTATTTTTATAACTAGTATTGGAATATTAGAAGTATGGTAGCACTGCGCGCCGTCTACAAATATTCGTTGAACGTGACATGGAACCGGCCATAAAGAAATCCAAAATGGTTAATAATAAATTTAAGCATGGCAAAAAGAAGTATTTCCAGCAAAGCAAGAAGCAAGTGTTACAGCCAGGACAACGAGGCTTTCTCGTCACTTGCAATATGAACGAAAAGGCATGTGTGCGCGAATGCTACAATTTGCTGAACCACTATGCCGATGAATTGTACGGCCCGGAGGGACCGCCAGATGAAAGCAAACAGGAAGCAAACGCAGAGGCTGGTGGAGAGTCCGATAGTGACGACTTGGATGCAGCAGTGGCTAAATGCCGCGAGGTGATTGCACAGCGGAAGCAACGCTTTCAAAACGTGGACACTGGCACTACTAACTGTTTGTTTATACGCACTCAACTGGAGGATCCAGTTGCACTTGGCAAACACATAGTCAACGATATTAGGACAACGGGCAAAGCTATGTCACGATTTGTTCTACGTCTGGTGCCTATCGAATCGGTCTGCCGTTCCAATATGCCAGACATTATCAATGCAGCTGGAGCGCTGTTCGACAAGCACTTTCTCAAGGAGCCAACCACATATGGCATCATATTCAATCATCGCTACAATCAGCAAATCAAACGTGACACCATAATCAAGGAACTAGCCGACTTGGTCAACTCGAAGAACGTAGGCAACAAAGTTGATTTGCAAAACGCCAAAAAGTCAATCATTGTCGAGGTGCTGAGAGGCTGGTGCCTGTTGAGCGTCGTGGAAAACTATTTAGAATTTAAGAAATATAATTTAGCCGAGCTGGCAAACATCAATGTACAGAAGACAAGCGTCGTCGCAGGCGATTCCAAGGAAAATGAAACCGCTGAGCAGGAAACGGAGAGCACTACGAAATCCACTGAGAATGCAGTTGACGCTGTTGAGAACTAATAAAATTTACTATTAATTTTGTTAAACTCTGTTTATGTTTTCTAGTAACATAAACATTCACCCTTACTGGCTAACTTTGGAGTGTACATGTGTGCTTTCAGTATCCGTATCCCATCGTGTCCACTTAGCTTATATCTAAAGTATTTGTAGTTAAATTACGCATAGACTAGAAGCTTCTTAGGCAGACCGTTTCAACAACAGCTTGACTATACCAGCTATCTTCTCATAGGCCATAAACATCAACGCCGCCGTTAGCACCGTTTGCAGAATCTTCGCTTCCAGGCCGCGGAAGAGACCGCCAATGCCTTGATGCTGGAGTATGCTGACCATTAACTCCAGCATCGATGGCGTCTTCTGCTGCTTGCCTGCCTGTTCTGATGTGGATGGCGTATTGGTCGTATCATTAGTGCGATGACGCTGCTTGGTCTGCACCAGCTGCAGTGGGTAGGTGAGCACAGTGGCAAATGCCTTGGCAATGGCGCCAATTACAAAAAAGCTGAGGCTGCCCATTTCGCCACCCGTAAATATCTGCAGGTTCCGTTTAAGCAGCTCGTACATCATGAATTGTAACGCGGGATTTGATACTAGCATGAGAGAGGGTATGGTGCCTGACCACAAGCCAGCCAGTCCTTCCGTTTTGGCCACATATTTGAGACCTTGTAGCAGACTTTTATAATGCTTGTTTACTTCCTCCGAAGTGCCGGCCACATTACGCATGCGCAAACGCGTATTTACCACCCAAAACGGGGTCGTTGTGAACACATTTATAATGCCCGCAATGCTGCCCAGCAGAAGATCCTTCAAGGCGCTCTGTTGTCCACGCGCCCCATTCGAGGTGATCATTTTGAGGGCATGGAATGTGTAGAAGTAGACGAAATTCGAAATGCACAAGCTTTGCAGAACTGGACCAAGTCCTCGATAAAGCGACTGGAATCCCTCATTTAAGACAATCTCTTTGATTACTTGCTTTGTGCTTCGCACCTCGCCGCCCTCCTCCACTGCAAATAGTAGATGAAAGGAGTAGAAACCAATCAATGGATTAGTATGCACTATCGAACTATATATATCAAATTAAAATTAATTCCATCGGGCCCAATCGTCCAATCTTATCTTATCTATATACAATTTGCTTTTCAACCGAAACTTTTGATTAGTCGAAAACTTACATTGCAGACGCGAGCGCACGGTGTCTAGTGGGTAAAAGGTGCTCATTGCTATGCAGCCGCCCTATGTAAATAATATATTTGAATATTGAACATTCATGAAATTGAACTTTAATCCCGATTTTAGGGAATTACTTACGGCTGCGCCCGAGACGGCATGCACCCAGTTTTGATAGCTGAACACCTGGCTAATTTTCGATTGCGCTACCATTTTGTTGTTGTATAGTGACTTTATTTAATTAACGCTTTAATTAATGCACATTCGACGGCGTCTTCGGACAGACTGATTGATTTGACTGTCTCGCACGCCGGCCTAAACGTACACTCAAAACGACTTCACAGACGGTAAGAGCCAGATTAGATTAAAGCTATTCCCGCACGTTCTTTGTCATTTGCTTCGCTCTTTGCTGTTGTGCTCGTTAATCGAATTCCCACTTCAGTCAATGAGTAATACTATTATGGATGATATGTGCATTAAACAAATGATACAATAAATTGCTGTATTTTTTTTGTTTTTTTTTTTTTTTTTATAATTTTTGTGAGAGCGGTTGTAGTGTTGTAAAGCGGGCGCAGGGGTTGTGCTGCACTGGGTCAGTGCTGTAAGTCGGAAAAGCCAGTTTGAACATAATATTTAAAAATATGTTTTCTTTAATTAATATTTTTGATAATTATAGCTAATTAAAAGTTTATTTATATTTAAAGCAGCTGGTCGATAAGGCACTTCTCCCGGCGAGGCTCTAGTCTAGGTTTTTTCATAAAGTTAATGCCCGTCTCACTGCTGCTGTTTAGCAAATCCGCCGCTTTGCGCTTTTGATTCTGAAAAGTTATAAAGAAATTTGATTTTGGAAATATTAGGCTTTATTGTTTGTTACCAACCTCATGCTCCTCCTCCGTTAGCGTGGCAAATACGAAGTTTTTAGCTTTGGCTGATTTTACGGAAACAGTGCCAGCTGTTCCGTCCAGATCACCAGCTGAGCCTTTCGTCAATCCAGCTAGTTTGCTGAGTGTCTCCTTGTCTCGCACCAGAAAGGAGCCACGCACCGCTCGCGGCTGTTGCTGCTGCTGCGTGTTCTTTGAGATCAAGAATGGTGAACTCTTCTTTGCCTCCACTGTGGTTTTCTTAGCTGTGATTATGGTTAGCTTCCGTATAGTTGTGTTGCTGTTGGCCACAGCAGGTGACAGAGGAGAGGCGCTGCCTGCCGTTACCTATGAATGCAATTGAATTAATCAGCTGATCATATTCATTATTGCCCTCTATTTTATTACCTCCTTCAGTCCCTTCTCGAGCAACATCTGCTCTCTCTCGTAACGAATCTTGCGCCACAAATGTTCGTTCTCTTCATCGCCGCTGCCCTCGTTAGCTTCAGCATCGCCGTTCTGATTGCGGGTATCGTCTAAGCTAAAGCCCAGACCATTTTCTGCATTCTTCCAACGAAACTGACGCTGACGAACGGCACCCTCTTCATCCTCAAAGAGCATTTCCTTTATCTTGCGCACCTCTCGTATGTCCTGATCAAGCATTTTGCGTCTGAGGGAGATGTGGAAAAAATTAAGTAAATTTATAAATTTCTAAAAATACCCATAATCCACTCACGCGTGAATCTGTCCCAGTTCGTTACGGATTTTCTCCCTATCAAACTGATCCTCGTCACCGAGTTCTATGTCGTAACAGTCCATATTCTTTTCATCTTCATCAGCCGATCCCCATTCTGATTCAGATAATTCAGCTTCATTCTCCACAAAGTTCGATGCACGTAATTTGCGATCCTTCTTTGTCATTTCGACTACGATTTCATTCTCTTCAGAGTCGTAGTCGACGAATGTCTCAGGTATTTCCTCTGGCTCTGCTACATCGCAATCTGCCTCTTCTTCGTCCAGATTATCATCTGGTTCATCATCGCTCTCTTCATCATCGGAGAAACCCAGTTTGGCCTTTTTCTTTTGCCTCTTCTTGGTTAACTTTTTCTTTCGCGGATTTTCTGTCTCCAATTCTTCCTTTGCCTCCTCATCGCTGGACAGTATTTTATTGCTCTCTGGTGCTGGCTGCGTCTCAAAAGTGCCCGAGCAAAGCGCCTCCAACTCTTCGGGTTGAGTACTTGCTGTTGTTTGTGTTATCGGAATTTGACTAATGAGTGCCCCGATCGTTGGTGCTGCCGATGATATTTCGGACTGAGTGAACCTTCCAGAGCACAGGCCAAGCAGTTCGTTCTCTTCGTCGCTAGCCGAACGCGGAATTTCGGCGTCGAACAGCTTGTGAGCAGATAACTGTAGTTCGTCGGCAGTCGTAGGGGGCACATTGCATGGCTTCGGCGTCTGCAGCAAGTCCACATCATCCTCGTCGGAGTTGTCGTCTTGGAATGGACGTATAATACGACTTTTACGCTTGCTCGTATCTGTCTGCTCTTCTGGTTCGCTCTCACTGCTGCTAGTTTCGTCTCTCTCAGCTGCCTCTGCGTCGGACTCTCTTTCCAGGTCAGCGTCTGCTTCTTCAGCGTCAACTTCCACATCTTCGTCTTCTTCTGCTTCTTCAAGCTCTTCTGCATTGCCTTCTATAATTTCCTCATCGTCATTAATTATCAGTTCACTTTTGTTGGGCTTTGCATCTGGCTCATATTCTTCAGCCTCATCTACATCCATGTCCTCATCTTCATCTGCTTCATTTTCCAATTCCTCAGCTTGCTTTTTGCGCAGCTCTTCCATTCGCTTATTGGTTATCAATGTCTTGAGATGATCCTGCATCTTAAGATAGGCTGCACCTGGCTTTTGCTCCTTGCTGACAGGTTCCTCCTCATGCAGATGAATGCTCACCTTCGATAGCTCCAGCTTACCATGTGCTGCAGATAATATGCTGTAAGAAATTTTAGTATTAAATATAGAAATTGATAAATCTGTTTATTTACTCACTTGACAGTCTCCGTAGTCTTGTGCTTCTTGGCCTCCCGTGTCTTCATCAGCCGTTGCAGCAAATCGTCAACTCCCGTTGGCTTCTTGGTAAACATGTCGCCCGTTTCCAAGTCAATAACCATGTTTGCATCACCCTTTAAAGATGGGCTTATATCGCTGCTCTTTTCATTTTTGAGACGTCGTATGGCTTCACTTATACGTGGCGTAGATGGCTTCGAAGGCGGCGTAATGTCCAATGTGCTTAAGTCCAGCTTGGGCAATTCCACAATCTCAGTTACCAGCCTCGTTTTAGTAGGGGAAACGGTTTCAGTTGCAGCTTGATTATCTTCTACTGTTTCGGCATCAGTTACATTGTCAATTAGTTCCTCGATTTCTGGAAGAGCTGAATGATCTTCTACTTCAACTGCCTTCTCTTCCATTTGGTCACCTATCTCAGTATCCGCTTTATCTGTTTTCTCATTCGTGTCCATTGGTTCATTCTCTGCCTCTTTATCTTTATCCTCTTCTTCTTTGTCTTCCTCATCATCTTCATGCTCCGATTCCGATTTAAAGAACTCAGTGGCCTCCTTGGCACGTTCCTCCATTAGTTTGCTGTATAAAAAGAATTTCGTTAAGATATTTATTAAATCAGCTAAGGTAGCAATAGCTTACGCATATGCCTGCAGCTCCTCGCTGTTCATGCGCAGAGCTAATGATCTTCGAGGTTCCTTTTTGCTTGGCATGGGACTTCCGCCGGCCATAGCCACTGCCAGTGGCTTGTTGATCGTGCGTCTGCTCAGAAACTCCTTCAGCGTGCGTGGCTTGGGTTGATGGTAGGGCACACTGATATGCGCCTCCCGATGCAATCTTTGCTGCTCACTTTGTATGGCCTGCATCCCATCTAAAGCTTTCTTAGCAGAGGCCTGCAAGGAAGTGAAACATTAAGTGGATTGTCAAAATATCTTACATGGTTTGCTACTCACCCGCATGGGCTTGGTTTTGTTTTGTTTGTTTGCAGACGCTTCACTTGAGTCTTGCTCTTCCATTGGCTCTTCATTATTACTTCGTTCCGATTCGGATTCTGAATCAACTATGCCTTTAAGTTTACTTTTTGTTTCATTCTCGCTTTGGCCATCATCGCTCGATTGGGCGCTCAACTCATCATCGCTCTCCAAACGCTGTTTCTTTTTCTTCTCTGCCTTCTTGTTCTTTTTATTTGTTTGTTTGTTGCGTTCTCTGCTTTCTTCCTTCGCCTGCTGCTCCTCTTCACTGTCTGTGTCAATAATTGCACTTATCTTTTTCTTAGGTTTAGGCTTTGACGTTAGCTCTTCGTCTTCCTCCGCATTATTGTTTCTCTTCTCTTCCGTTTCTGCTGTTTTCCTAGAGTTTTTGTTTTCCGCATCTCTATCTTCTTCGGTGTCGGAGTCAACTATTGCTGAAATCTTTTTCCTCGACTTGTGTTGCATCACTGTGTCCTCTTCTTCTTCCTCATCACTGTTTTTCTTCTCTTCTGTTTTAGCTGTTGTCATTGACTCCTCCTTCACGTCATTCTGCTCCTCTTCACTATCAGAGTCAATTATTGCTGATATCTTCTTTTTATGATTCGGTGCTGTAAACTTGTCCCTTGTATTCTCTTCATTCCGCTCTTCATCAGCACTGTTTCTCGGGAACACTTGTTTAGTTGCTAGTGCCGACGTCTCATCATCTTCGCTGTCCGACATTAGCAACGCCTCTCCGCCTAAAATATCATCGACAGACACATTCTTTTCGTCTTCCTCGTCAATTTGTAGTTTTTCCATTGAATCGTCTGCGTTATCAGCATTTTCTGGTGCCGTTGCAGTCTCTGCAACCGTTGCACTCATATTTCTGGGTCAGTTTATTTTTCTTGTCCACAATCAAATTTAAAATACAAATAAAACGCAATCGAACACGCACACAGATAAACGCAATGCAGCTCAAATTGGCGCGAAATGTAACAGCTGTTTCATTTGAGTCAGGCTGGCAGCGCCATTAAAAAATATAGCGGAGTGGCAGCACATATTTACGATCCGTTTGTTTGGCGAGGGTTATGATTGTTAACGGTTTGTGTCTGTACTATCTATTACAATCCGAATGCACATTGATTAGCGGTTAAAGCTCTGTTGTGTGCAAACATAATTATGACTCAGTATTTGAAATAAAAAAAATATAAATATATAAAATGGTTATATTTTGTGCCTAATTTTGAATGAAACTGAGTTGCTGTTGCCGCGTTTTTCATTTTTCTATTTAAAGGTGATCATTGTATTGTTTACATAGTCTTGTCGGTGCTTATGGTTTGTGTCTTTGCTAAGATATGAATATTTCCGAATATGCATTGGAAAACCGTTCAATAAAACCGGTTAGAAAACCGTTTAATGCAAACAAATGAAATGATTAAAAATTCGTTCAAATTTGAAATGAACATCAACAGTGAAATGCGTACACACCAAGCCCGAATACCGCGCATAATTTCAAGCCACATTTCATTTCATCAATTAACAATTAACTACATGAGGCCGAACAACCCAATCGAAAATAATCACGAAGATAATCAAATCGTATTTGCATATCAGCAAAATACACAGACACAGATACACACAGAGAGACTCACCTGTAAATATTTCACCTGTTCTGTTGGCTGCTGCTGCTGTTGTAAATTTAGCGAATTGTTGGAGTTGGTTTGATTTTGCCTTGCGTTGCTTTCTCCGCATCTTTCCATTTTTTTCTCATTTCTCTTTCACAGTTTACAGCTAAAAAAAAAATTGTTGTTTGGGTCATTAAGTAACCCCGGTACGCTGCCCTAATGGCATCCAGTAAACCCAATATTTATCCATTTTAGGCATAAACGGCGTACAAATTTAATTAAAGCTGCAGCCCGAGCCACGTCGTGTCCAATATTTAATTTTTAACGAAAGCAAAAGCCACTAACCGCAACCAAATCGTTTCGCTTCTTCTTCTTCTTCTCTTCTTTGATTTAACTTAGGTGTCAAATTCCGCTCAGCTCAGTTCAGTTCAGCAGCTCCGCTTTTCACTTTGTGAGCACTATTCTGTGCCACATAATATATGATTAATGCATTGCCAAAATTTCGATTTGGTTGCGCAACATTTCTATCTGCGAGTCCTAAACACAAAAACCCATCATAGAAAGCGAAATCGAACTCGATCTCGAATTGTTTGCCATATTTATGCATATAGTTAAAACGTTTATTTTCTAGCAAATAAATTCATAATAGATTTCTATAAATAAAGCTTTGTTTGGGCCAAATCAAAACGCGTTACAGTTAGCTGGATAACAAATGCTCTTTCATTGATGGCAGATCTTATTATAATATCAATTCATATAACTGATTAAAGTTTTATTAATAAAAAGTAATATTTATATATAGTAAAACGAAAAAAAAGACTTTCAGTTACTTATGCTTATGATCATAATTAAATGTTATAAAACTATTTTTTGAAGATATTTTTATGCTTGCAGCTTGAACGTTTTTATAGCTCATTAAGACTTGATATCTTTTTTAATATATCATATACCGTTTTTATCTTTGATAAGCACTAACAGCTGCAAACTCCCCCACCAGAAACGCAAAGCTCATTTATCATCGCGTATCGCTTAAGAGCTGAATGAAGTCTTAGTCCGAAGTGTGCGCACCAATTAGCATATAAAATCTGTATTTATTTTTCTCGTCGGCCGGGCGAACAATTTCTCTTTCATTTGCCAAAAAAAATATGAAGAAGTTACCAAAAAAAGTTGTTAACTGTTAACTGCGTATGCTGGTAGTTGATAGTTGGCTGTTAGCGGTTGGCTTTTAGCTGAAACTGCTGCTCGTATTGGCCATCTTTCTCTCATATCTGTAGCAAAAGATTTTGCTTACGGTTGTTCAGCTAATTTGCATATATATACACACACATACATACATACATATATACATCTGATATCTGTCAATATCTTTGGCTATTTGGTCAGCGAATGAAAGTGAAAATCTTGTGACTAAACTAAAAGATACACAACAACCACATACAACAACAACAACAACAACAAAAGCAGAAAAAGGCCAAAATAAAACGTCTTTCAAAATGAGTTAGATAAATACTTATTGGCTATTTGTCTTCGAAGCTCGTATGCCACTACGAATTCCAATTGGAAATCATTGCAAAGCCAAACAAAGCGTGATTTCTTAAGGCCTTAGAAACCTATTGTGTGTCGCCTTTCTTCTTCTACTCATTCGTTTCTTTCTTTTTGGCAACAACAGTTAAGTGCTTATGCAACTCCATGATCTTGCAACAACTTAACTCTCTGTATGTGTGAGTGCAGCTGCCACAAAGAGTTGCAAGGCGTTGTTTAAAGGCATTTTTTATAGAGTGTTGACTGCAAACAGATATTTCACAACGAAATGCAAATGGCCCCAGGGGCAGTTCCTGCAAGCAGAGGTCAGACAGAGAGAGGGAGTCAGGCGAAGTGAGCTGGCAATGAAACCGGCAATGGAATTTTAAGAGTAGGAAAGGAGTAGAGAGAGAGAGGATGAAGGAGAATGTGGAGTAAGAGGAAAGGGGATAAGCTGAGGGAGAGAGAGGGTAGCCAGGGTTATGTTGTTGGCTTGTTTTTTTGGTTGTTTGCCTGATTGAGATTTTTACTCGTTGCTGTTGTCATTTTTGCTCTGGCAAGTGAAAGTGATATATGGCGCATGACTCAGGCGCAGGCAACGACCACACACACACACA
Source organism: Drosophila koepferae (assembly GCA_030914345.1). Lineage (NCBI taxonomy): Eukaryota > Metazoa > Arthropoda > Insecta > Diptera > Drosophilidae > Drosophila > Drosophila koepferae. The sequence goes on from JAUESR010000202.1 coordinate 9,101,037, forward strand.
CACACACACACACACACAAAGTCACACTCAGTTGTGATATATATACACCCCTTCATATGCATAAGACAATAATTAAGCCGCATTTTTATGCAGCAATAGACAACAAAAATGGCAAAAAAAGGGCACAACAGCCAAAAGCGGGAATGAGAAAAAAAAAAACTACGAAAAAACAGAAAACTAAAGAGTGAGAAATCGATTAAAGCAACTATGCACAGCAAGAAGCTGAGCTGAGGCAGAAAGCAGCAAAGATGTGGCAAATAAGATAAGATGAGCTAGCTCAGCTGAATTTAGCTAGCTAAGTCAATGGGCCAATGAAAAGAAATATATAAATATAATTCTAGAACTGAAAATGAGTTTGATGAAAGTAAGCCTTAATCACAGATGAACATTCAGCTATTGGAATACTGAAGCTGCTAACATGGGAGTGTGATCTAAGTTCAAGACTTTATCTTTTAGCCTTATTAGAAATCAAAAGTTAGAAAGATTAGATCATGTTTATATAGATGCTTAAGTTCAGGCATAGAATTGGACTCTCGAGTTCAAACTCACATAATACACATTTCAAATAATTAAATAAACGTTTTACAATATTTACACCAACTATTTTTTAGTAACTTTATGTCTGCTACTCTCTTCTTACACTATTCTCTAGCTATAGCTTTAGTAATATTATACTCTACTCTATGTTAAAATATAGTTATAGCTGACTCTTGCAATTATTGTCCACTTATCGAGCTGCTCCGTCTCAGTCAATAGACAAAGGTCTAACATCATGTGCAGCCTTGATTCAAGGTTCATTGTGCATTCGGCTGCATAATCATATGACTTTGGCTCACATATGCGATAGACTGCAATTAAGGGTCGACAACAGCAAAAAAGAGAAACATATATGTATATATATGCACACGTTCAATGCAGCTGACAAAAGAAATGGAAAGTGAAGCTGAGAGTAAAGCGACCCAGCGTCAACAGCAACGAGCGCGTTGACCGAAGTTCGGATCAGACTTGCATAATGATTGGCATCATTTGTGTGCTCCCGAGTTGGCCGACTTGGCCCTGCCTTGGGGAACGGATGGTCGCATTATATTTTTTGATGTTGTTGTTTAATAAACAATAAGAGCTTAAGAGCCAGGCACCGTTATACTCGTAAATGCACAGCCATCGAGCCACAAAGAAAAGCCAAGCAAATTGTGCAAAACGTTGTCATATAACTTGTTTTTTGTTCGAAAACACAACAAAAACAAAACTTAAACTGAAAATGAAACTGAAACTGAACGAATCTGGAAAGAGATATAAATTTCGGATGCTGCTGCTGTTACTGTTGTTGTTGTTGTTGTTGCCTGGCAGCGATTTTCCCCGAATGGAAATAATGTGTGAAAAATGGACTTCGATTCGTTGATCATTTATCAAAAGCTGCTGCAGACATTGAGTGAAGATCGTACTTTAGTGATTAAGCGTTCATTGGATGGAGATCAAAGAGAGACATATGTATACATATATAAAGTTTTTTATATATGTTTGTATACGAGATTAGGTTGAGTTATATTGATATTATATGCTAGACTATATATGTTATTAGTAAGTTTTACTTTTTATCTGCATGTTGATTAGTTAGTTAGGTGTCGATTGACTGGTTTAAGGCGTGGACAAGATCCAAATGGAATTTCCCTCGGGTGAGACTCACAAGTTAATCTGAGTCTTGATCCTCGTTGCTTCCTCATTATAAATTTAATTTCTATTCATCAACTGCTAAACTTGGTATGCATACAGCGTGTGATAGTGGAGTAGGTCTCTAGGGTAACCTTCAGGCACCCTCTAGAAAAATGCCCGCATTTCCCAATCTCGAATTAAGTTGTGCGTCATATACGAAAAGTGTAAGCATAATTTGATTAGCATGCTGAGCACGTCCCTGACCCAATTTCGTTGGCAATTCCGTTTTCAATGTTTTGATGATGATGAACACAAAAGCTGAGACTAGCTCAACAAATAATACGCAGGTAGACGCTGGCAGCGGGACGAGCGTCATCAAAGTCTCCACATGTGATTCACTGCGGATCCGGCGTGCGACAACTGCCAAACAGCAACAGAAACAACAACAACAGCAGCAACAAAAGCAACAACGAGCCATGTGCCCATATGCCTTTAATGAAACGTTAACCAAGCCGGAACTTTCGATTTCTTTCGATTAGCCGGGTGTGTCCCATGGCTTTTCAGCTTCTTCTTTTGCGCCTTTTCTTCGTGCCTTCTCAAATGTTGTCATCGCTTGAGCAGCCACGACGAGGGTTAGGCCAAGCCAGGCCAGGCAAGGGAACGCACTCGAATTGGCCAACAGCAAATCCGCAAATGAAAGTTCAAATCACAATCTATAAAAGTTATTTTTAACCATCCAAATATATATATGTATATATGTATGTCTTCAGCATTTATGTATATTTTTCGGCAAGTTTTTGACACATTTCGTTTTCTTTCCGCTTTTGGTAATTTTTGCAATTTCATCATTCAAAATTGAGCTGATTTTCGAAATTTTCGTTGGATGCTTAACGAATTTTTAGCACAATTTAAAGATTGTGTAAGAAGCGGTTAGTAATTTGGCGGTTGTTAAATATGGCATTCCAATAAATATATTAAATATAATGTACATATGTACACATATAACATCCGTTTTGCTTTTTAACAATATCCGATTCAAATTGCCTATAATTTATCGCACTTGGGTACAATAAATAACCTGAAAAGTTGCTCAAATAACTTTCCATATTTCTTAGCAACTGAGTTAATTTACATTTTTATTATATATTTTAACTACTTTTACAATTTAATTAAATAATTTCTTGCATAAACAATGCATGGCTTAAACAAAAGACTTGGACAACAAACTTGCTTTTGCAGTTACTTTGTTGACTTATTTATGATGTGTTTGTTGTGAATACCCTATGAATGGCCAGGTATAGATGGGTATGCTAGGTTGCTACGGCTGAATGGAAGAAAAAATAAGTTAAAAGCTTTGATATCTCTATATAAAAATATGTAGATATTCATTTATATATCTATATATTCTGATGAGCTGAGTCGACTTAAGCAAGACTTGAATATAACTTTAATTTAAAGGAATTAATCAAGGGCGTGAAGTAGAGCGAACCTGGTCAACGAAAATATCAATTTTATAGTTAGAGCCTCTTAGCCATTGCTTAGCGCATCTGATAGTTGTTCATGCTCGACTAGTCCAACTTAGCTTATGTCTTCCAGATAAAACAATGTATTCGATAATTTACCTTAAATTAAGTTATTTAATTATTTCCGCTAGTCTGCAACAAAGGTCAACGCCTAATGATGATTTACTCAGCTCATTAAAAACCCCAAAAACTGTCGCCAGAAACAGTTAGGCTATTGCATATATGGAGTTAGTTGGGCGCATTATATCATTAGTGGTTGCATAACGTGGCCATAATTTAATTTTCCAATGCATTGGCCAGAATAACAAGCAAAAGAGTTGGACAAATAGCAAATGAATCAGCCACATTCCTTTGTGAATAACAATGGGAATTAGGCAATCGCGGCGACGCACTCGACGTCATCCGTTACCTTGACATGACGACGACGGCGACGGCGGTGACGATGGCGACGACGCTGCCAAAAACAAAAGCGCGCAGAAAGCGGACTGAAATGAAAAGTAGCTCTAACGGGTTCGCAGTTCGACTCGAGGGACACGAGACTGGGACTCGGCTCTGGTTGGGGCGCCAAAAGAAAGAAGAGTTGCCGAAAAGCCGAATAGCCGAACACCGAATAGCCGAATAGCCGAAAACGGCATATTTTGCATTTTACTACAGAAACACTCTCCCACATTCGCAGCGTTTGCGCTCGCGCTCTTTCGCTCTCGCGCGCTCTCTTGGCGTCGGCAGCGACTGCGCTGGAGCGAAGCGGCCGTCGAGTGAGCGAGCAAGCGAGCTGCAAAACAGAAAGGGGTCAAAACTTTCACGCGATATAAAATCTTGGTTAGCGATACGGCCCAGCCGCATTTTCATTTCAACTTTGTGTGCGACGAGTCAGTGTCTCTGAGCCAGAGGTGCGACGCTGCTGCAGTGCATACATATATCGATACCGATTCCGATACCGATATCGAGTACCGTCACTCACCTCGTCCTGAACACTTCCACTTGAGCTACATCGCGTTCGAGCCGCGCTCGCGTTATCGACTCTCTGTGTGCGAATACTTTGAAAGTGTTACCAAAAAAATAATACAAAATAAAAGAAAAGAAAAACAGACGAGCAAATCGCTTTGCTCCTGATATATATATTGTGCGTAATCTGAACAGATATAGAATACAGTTGTTGAAGCTGGCTTACACTCGAGCCATATAGCCAAAGGCAAACGTGATCAACGCTCGACGGCAGACGCAGTGCCATTCACTATCTCTTTCTGCCTCTCATTCTCTATCTCTATCTCGCGCAAGCAACCGGTTCGCAAAAAAGGGATTACAAAAATAAAATACCGCTAGGGATTAACATTAAACAGAAGGTAAGACAAACGCTTTAAAACCAACGAAAGAGCAAAGACTATAATTGACGAGAAGCAGTTTATGCATAGACATAAATTGCCATTAATAAATTATGAATGTGCAGAAATGTTTAAAAATAAAATGAAGAGTTTTGAGAAAGTCTTGAATGCAATTTATAATTATAATTGAATAAATGCTCAAGAATTTTTTGATAACTTTGAATGGATTTGGAATAAGATATTGAAGCTTGATTAAGAAAGCGTCGCTGAAGCTGGAGCGAATGGAATTCGACTAAACTTTGCTAAGAATTCATTTTATGATAAACTATGCATATCTAAAGAATAAGAAAACCTTTTATTTCATAAAAATTATTAAAAGCTTTCTGATATTTTTAAAGTTATTAATCAACATGATGCAGAACATCATGAATTTCCTTTTTGCAAAATACTCTAAATATTGCCTGTCAATATCATCAGGAATTCGTTGTACAATATCTTTCAGCTAGATTTAAAACAATTGTAGTATACTATGATACTTATCATATATGTATGTATATACCTTACAGCAAAATACAAAGGATAATTGCCCACTCTAATATTTCTTAAACGAATTGCCTTCAACTATTTCAAATATGCTCTCCAATCATTTGTATAAATTCTATGCAGTTGAAGTAAGCCTTGCTATGGTCCTACAGTTTATAGTCCCAACTAGTTATGATGCTGCCAAACCATATTCCAGCTCCATGCTTATCTCTGCTAAAGTAAACCAATTTCGTATGGTTGCGAACGCAATTTACAGCTACTTTCGATAGGTGCCGCAAATACTCGTTGCCTTGCAACAAGTTCTATGAAACGCATCTGAGTCTAGTTGGCAAACGAGCTTCTCTATAAAAAATAATTATAATAAAAATAATCATAAAACCGAAGCTCCATTTGCGCACAAAAGCGTTGCAACATTTGGGAAAGAAAAGCAAAGTGTTTTTTTTATTTGTTGGCTACAGATAGAGGTGTAATTGTGTGTATGCGAGTGCGTAAGCGTGTGTGTGTGTGTAGATTTGCCTATTATTGAGAGAGCAAAAGAAAGCAGACGATAAAACTTTCGTCGAGTCGCCTTGGCGTGCAATACGCGGAAATTATTAATAACAAAAGAGCTGTACTTGCCACACACACGCATATAGTCACATACACACAGAGCTAAATAGTCGCTGCTGAGCCGTGAAGCATCCAGCGGTATTTCAGATTTTTTTTGTTCATTAGCTTAATTTGCATAAGTCTAAGCGATTTGGCAGCCACCCGCTTAGGCCGAAGCAGACGCGTTTCTTTAATGGAACTGGAACTGGAACTGACACTGGAACTGGAACTGGAACTGAAACTGGCTGCGAAAAGTTCTCGTCGCGTTTGTTGGTGAAATTTTCATCGCGTTTCGCGCGAATGAAAGTCTGAAATTGACTTGTGCCGCTTCTCATTTGGCGCTGCTGCAGCAGTTGCTGCTGCTGCTGCTGCTGCAGCAAGTTGTTGGTGGTTTATGCTGGAGCTACAATTGCAATAACTCTGCTGCAGTTTTCCACACACATGAGTGTATGTCTCTGTGTGTGTGTGTGTGTGTGTTTGATTAAGCTAGCGAATTGCTTTGTTCAAAAACTGCTCCACTTTGGCGCACATGAAAACAATTTCGCTTTGCCACAAACACACACAGAGACGCAGGCGATTCGTAGATACTTTCGTAGCTGCAACTGTTGCTGTGGCAGTCAGGCACGCGTGTATTGTGCTTGCACTTACCTGGCTGCCTGCCTGCCTAGCCGCCTGCCAAGTGGGTTGCGCATACGCAGCGTGGCCCGTCAGGCAGACGTGCTGCTGTTGCTGCTGTTGCTGCTGGCACTTGTCATTTGCCCAAACATAGCACTGGCAATACTTTTAATTGATTCCACAGACAAACGCACACACATCCACATACATATCTCTGCACTCACGCAGGTGAAAGAAGCTGCGCCACTTGCAGCGATATAATTACTGGTTTACTGACTGCAGTTGCTGCTGCTGCCTGCCTGCCTGCCTGTTGCTGCTGCTGGCTGCTTGCCTTGGCGACAATTTTAAATTAACGGCAATTGTTTTTGCCGCCTGTACAATTTTCACGCAGTTTTTCCAAGTCAGCGTGAACAACAACAAAAAAACTTTCATTGCCCAGACTTTGGCAACAATTGCTGCTGTTGTTGCCGCCGTGCAGCTGCAACATCTCGGCTTTATGAGCCTCTATTGACGTTAAAAGCAAATGTTTAGAATGCGCAGGCATGTCTAACCCACAACAACAACAATTACGCAGCTATTTTCGAGTGGACTCTTTGATTTTCTCTTCTCTCACTCTGTGAGTGCCGTGAAGCAGTTAGAAACTCGTCTACGACTGAGATTAGATTAAGCAGTCGCCTTAGTATTTAGTTAAATTATAGCAATTCATTGCCACTCGCTCACATTAAATCGAATTTGAAATCGAAATCTTTAACACCACAAAAACTCATTTGAACTTCGGCTTTCAATTCAATTGGCGCTTTGATTAAGCATAATCAAATTTTCTTTTGATTTGAATGCAATTCAAATGAGCTGAGGGAGCGGCAATGGGAGTGAACTGTATGAGTGCCCCTCGATGTAACTGTGGCAAGTGAGGCAGCCCGCTGACAGCAATTGTAAAGAAATGAAAACCACTTTCTTTGCATGCATGCCACAAACGACGCCAACACCAGCAGCAGCAACAACAACAACAACAACAACAACTATCTGCAACAACTGCAACCCAAGTCAAGCCAAGCAAATTGCATGCGTTTTGTGGCCGCTGTGGCAGCCTGGCCGGGGCAGGCAAGCGGAACACGCCGACGCCGACGTTGGCGCTGACGTCGGCAGCTCGAAATTGGGTCACTAATTATTTCAGAGCAAAATGCAACCGGCCCCCAGTTGCCGTTGACGTTGCAGCCGGCGTTGCAGCTAACGATGCGTTGCGAAGCCACGTCGAGGATATGCCAACTACATTCGCCTTCTTTCTCTCATCTCTCTTTCTTGCATTCGTTTTTTGCTTTGTTGTCGACTCGCTTTTGTGCCTGACTTTCTGCTCTTTCACTGCACAGACCCGGCTGCGAACTGCAGCCAGAAAGTGCAAGCCCTTGAGTTTTTACTTTCATTGCAGCAGCAGCAGCAGCAGCAGCAGCAGCAGCAACTGCAACTGCAGCTGGATCGGGCGAGTGGGCGCAAGGGAAGCGAATGAAACTGGTTTTTGACTTTTGCCAAGTTCCAAGTGACCAAGTCGCAAAATGCATGTCCATGTCCGCTGGACGGGCCTTTGCCTGCGCATTCGTGAATTTCGCTCCGTTCGTTCGTTCGGTTTACCGTTAAACGAAATGGAAAGTAAATGAATGGAATGGAATGGAGTGGAATGGGAGGGAGGGAAGTTGTAAATTATGTTAATTGTGTCTCGTTTCTGCTGGGGTGCACTCGCCAATGGCCAATGGCTGCTTATCTGCGGATCCTGACTAACGGCACTTGGCTCAACTCATTTGGCATGTTTAGTGCGGCCACGTCTTCCTCTTCCTCTTCCTCTTCTTCAGCTTCAGCTTCAGCTCTTGCTATTGTCGTAGCTGACAGCGGCGGAGGCTATCTTCAATCAGACAAACGAGGAGAAATCTAATTGGACACTAAGAGCTGACGCCACTGATCTAATAGATCTCATATGTGTGCACATGCATGCATATATGTATGTACATATATATGTATTCCTATGCAGATGTCAAATTGTTGCCCATTTGTCGCTCCATTTACCATGCGGCTGCATATCAGAAGACTATATATTCATGCGCGCTTTTCACTTTCCCTATATGTTTTTCTTTTCTTCGTTTTTTCGTTAAATGCGTTATCTTGTTTTTGCTTTTGTTGTCTACGCATATGCGAAAAATTTCACGAAAATCGCTGGAAAACCCGAGTGAATGGATGGATGGAATGCCTGGCAGGCGCCGGTGGCATGCAACAATTTACTTTCATTTGCCGCACAGACATGTACAACACAGGAGCTGGGTGGGCAGGCGGAGAGTCTTGTGCGCCGCTGGCTGCGGGCGCCTTATCACTTTTTAATTGTCGCCAAACTGTCGCGGCACCAACAACAAGAAACTGGAGCATAGAAAACTAATTGTCTGCTCTATTTTACATAATGCCAAGTCGCTCCGCTGCGGGCATTTGTGAAACTGCAGTCAAGTTTGTTGCCTAAGTCATTTGTTTTGTGTTTTTATGTCGCTTAGCAAAAAAGTAATTGATAGCATTTTTTTTTTTTTTTTTGTTACATAAATCGTTTTATTGGCTGGCTAATTATTATTATTATTTCTTTTGTGAGCAATTTTTATGGCCATAAAGTTTATTACTTTTGTTTTAAAGATCTTTAACAATTATGCTGGCACGCGCTCAGCTCTCAGCTCTGGCCCATTTTCAACGACTTGAACAATTGCCCTTTGACAAAAGTATTTGAGATGTGAAAAAATCGTTACTTAATAGCTATAAAGAAACTAAAGAGCGAGCCGAGTGGCTGGCACATACCACACTAAATGAAATGAAACGTAAATTGCCCCTTCACTGTCAGTCAGACAGCCAAAGACAGACAACAACAGCAACAACAAGAGCAAGAGCCAGAGCAAGAGCAAGAGCAATAGCAACAACAAGCATGTGTAAAACCTTGGTGGTTAACATTTGTTTTGTTGTTTGCTTTTCTTTGGCGTTAACAATTTCACTTTCACAGCATCCGAGTTCAATATAGATATATTTATATATATATATATACATATACGTGCATACAGCTGGCTCGATAGAGACATATGTTAGCGTTTAATTACGCATGGGGAGCTACAATTTCTATGCCACAATGGCAAATAATATCGATCATTTACAGCCACAGCCACACAGCTGTAACCACAATGACAAATGAACATGTGTGCGTGTGTGTGTGTGTGCGTTTGCTGTTGCCGTTATATTAAAGAAGCAGCAGAGATACACACACACACACACATACGCACATGCAGAGCGAGCTGCACAGCATCTGCTTGGCAGTGAAACTTTTACTTAGCAAGCAAAAGCCAAAGCAGCAATCGAATTGGTAAACAAAAACATTCCAACACATAAAATTGACAAAAAAAAAACCAGGCAACTAAAAAATCTCTGTCTGTTTCGAGTTCAGTTTTTTCTTTTTGTTGTGTGTTTTAAGCAAAACCTGTGCCCATTGTTTGCATTTGGCTTTTGGGCTGGGCAAGCAAAAATTTGTCAGCTTCTGATGCTGTCTCTGGCTGTAGCTCTGGCGTGCTCAATTAAGCAAAATCTATGACTGTCCGCTCCTCCCCCTTTTATTTGGATGCTGGACATATGTTTTGCCAAAAAAAAAAGTGTTTGGCGTTGGGAATTAGTGAAAGCGTTCAATTAAATTAATGGAAATAGCCAAGCTGCCAAAAACTTATCAACAGCTACAAAGAAATTAGCTTTGTGTTACATCAAATGCATTTTATGGCCTGGATATTTATGGATATATATATGTATAGAGATCGATATCTGTGCAGATAATACCCAAGCATTGCTGCGCATAACTTGTTATTTGGCATTGATTGCTGGCTTCATCTGTCATCTGCAATTCGTGTGTCATCGATGGCAACAAAAGCCAGATTCAATTCAATATCCGGCTCATCTAGCCCAAATTGTTGGTCATCTCAGCACACCACGTAAATTATCAAGAATTAGAACAAATAGACTGTGTGTGTGCCACAGTGCAGTGGTTCACCTAGTTTCTAGCAACGACAACGACAACGACCAGTCAAGGAGACAGCTACGATTGTCATTTCAATCAATAGACGGACGCCAAGCTGAGCTCCCTCTGCTAAAGCAAACAAACAGCCCACAAGCAGCAAGCAGCTAGCAGCAAGCAACAAGAGCAACAACTTTTCATTGCATTTTCACTAGCTGCTGGCACTTTTCACATTATTTAATGTTTGCCAGCGGCAAATGCTGAAGCGCATATAACAAAAGATCTGGCAGCTGCAGTTGAAGCGAGCTAATTAGACAGGAAGACCGAAAAAGCATTTCTTTTGTTTGTTTTTTTTTTTTTTTTTTTTTTGTCTAAAGGCGGCGATAACACTGGCGATAACGATAACGATATGTAGAAATGCCTGTAAGCAGTAATTTGATTGTGTTAATTAAAAAAGAAAACAAAAGGCAGTAGCAGCAGCAGCAGCAGCAGCAGCAGCAGCAGCAGCAATGCCCTTATATGAAAAAGAGATGCCAGACGAAAGCTCGCTGGGAGTTGCGCATGGCAAACGTCAACTTTCACTTGCCTTATGCCAAACAACCACAATAACAACAGCAACAGCAACAAATAACAAGCCAAGCCAACTCAGTCATCAGCATCAGCATCAGCCGCAGTTACACATTACTATAAACAACAATAACAACTACAATGACAACAATAACAATGTTCACTTAAGCTGAGCGTGGCTCATCATCCGAATGCCAATCAGCCACAAGAGCTAGCCTAGAAGGCATTCTTATACACTAACTAAAGAGGAGTATATGGGCTATAAGCACTCGAGTTGTCAGGCTGTTGATATAGACAGTTTATATACTTAACGAGCAGAGTCAGTTTAGCTAAACCTCTGAGTAAGTGTATTTGAAATTCAGCTTAGATCTGTTATATATATATCTCTATGGCTTGTCTAGTTTAGCGATGCGTTGATTTGATAACGAATCTTTTTTGGTAGCTGCTGTTAGACAGCAATTAGCAAAAAAAAAAGAGATGAAGAAAAAGCCAAAATTTCGCTGCCTGTTAATTGCCAAATTTGTGTCTTAAGTCTTTCGTATGCAAATGGGGAGACAACTAATTTTTTGTATTTTGCTCAGGTGAAAATAGTTGAATAGGAAGAAAGTGAAGCAGCAGCAGCAGCAGCAGCAGCAGTATAAGCACCGTTAAGCAGCCCACACACACACACACAACACATGCAAACATTGTGGCCAGCCCCATTCATTGAAGTTCTTTTGGGAGCATTGCGTAACGAGCGAGCGACTCAGCTGCGGCGTTTGTTTGGCTAGGGTCAAGCGGTGCTGACAGCGCTGCCAACAATAAGGCAGCGACGCAGCGTCCGTTACTGTCTCAGTGGGTTAATAGTACACTTGCTCAATGGCAGCTTGCCGACTGGCTGACTGGCTAGCTGACTGACTGACTGACAGACAAGCCGGTTTTTATTTTTAGCTGGCGCGTCGATTTATGGCCAAGGCTTGTTAAAAACCCATTTACATGGGGTGTGCTCTTGCTCTTGCTCTTGTACACGGTGCAATATGATGGGCCGCTCGGCGGCTGCTGTTGTTGTTGTTGTCATCTGTAAAAGTAAAACTGCCCGCTACAACATTCACCCAGGCAGCCCAAAAACGAAAAACTCAACACTCAGTCAAGTGAAATGCGACTCAGACGCCGCAGCCGCCGCTTACTTTTTTTTTTGTATATATATTTTCTTACACTCCGCCCCTCACTCTGCCACGCTCCGCTTCAAGCGACAGCCGGTGCGGCAACCTGAGCTCTGCTTGGCAGCAGCCGGGCAGGCAGCTTCAGTTGGAGCTGTGTGAAAGCTGCGCCGCAGATGCGATCGTCAATCGGCGCTGAGCTCAGTCGCTCAGTCTCAATCGGCAAGCAGACGCAGACGCAGGCGCAGCGGCAACGTCTCCAACTCTCAAGTTCAATTCAAAAAGTCGAAGTCGAATTCGAATTCGAAACAAGCGCGCGGCACGTAAAATGTTTAGCGAATGTTAACATAATGTTAATGCTATGCTAGGCCAAACTGTAAAGTAAGCAACATGGAATACAAACTCAAAGACAAAAACACAAACACAAAAACAAAAGCAAATACAAATTAATGGGGCCCATAAAGTGGGGCCAACCACTGTGAAGAAAACTTGCAACTGCGTTGGCGTTGAGGCTTCTCGTTGTTGTTGTCGTTGTTGTTGCAGCTCCTCGTTGTGTACTGTTATAGTGAAAATAGAAAGTGGTTCCTGTTTGTTGCCCGCGAGTTTTCATTTGCTTTACATAAAATGCAGTTTCGGCGGCACTAAATGATCGCGTGAGCGTGTGAGTGCGAGTGTGAGTGTGAGTGTGTCTATATGTGTGTATATATATATATGTATAGAGTGTCATTTAAGTGTTGTTCAAGTTATGAGCATTAAGCCAGTAAAAGACTACCATTAATTATGGCTTGATGTGGCTCTAATGTCTAAATAAACAAATATAAAAAATATTTTAAAGTTTGTAAAATTTTAAATTTGTTAAGCAAATCATCAATTAAAAAATATATAATTATGCAAGTGGTATTAAAAACGTAGTGTTTGGTCTGGATATATACTCTGGATGCTTTGCTTTGTAAAATAAATAAAATGAAAAATAAAATCTATATTTTAAAAAATATTCATATATAATATATAACAAAATAAATATAATTAGTTTTAAATAAATCGATGCAAGAAATTTAAGAAATCAGACAAGGTCATCGATAATATGTAACACCCTGTATAATATGCATATATTCTGTGAATGCTAATGCCAAATGCATAGATCGACTGTTAACAGAGTCGTAATTCCATTTAGCTTATGCAAAAGTTGAACTGTTTGGCTGCATTGTTGTTTACCCTTGTTCCCCTTTCTATTCTGCTACTTACAGAAAGAGGCACCAAAAGATCAACAAACCCGAGAAGAAAGCAGCAAGAACGCGAGAAGACGAACATCAGCCGCAATCGCAGCCGCAGCAAAGATTCAAAACAAACTGTTTTGATCTTAACAGATAGACAGACAGAGATTCGGCACACAGAGATATATACATACTTGCAGGCTATATAGTCGAACGGATTTATATAGCAGCAATAAAATGGGACACTATACGCGACACAGTTGCCTCTTGGCCTTACTCTTGTGCCTGGCATTCAACACAGAGGTAAGTGCCACACAGCTGTCTGGGAAGAAAGTGTAAAAAGATGAATCTTACACAAAGTAAATAAATAAAAAAATAAAATGCAGATCGCTGTCCGATAGCCCAATCAATATGATTTCAATTCAATTAGGAAACACTAAACGTTATACAGTTAGAGTGGCCCACTTCCAAGTTGACAGCGAGCGAAGAGCGAGAGAGAGAGAGAGAGAGAGAGAAAAGGAGAGCGAGGCGTCTTTCTTACATATGCAAACCAAGCTTTATAGCGGATCTGCTCACTTTCGACGCGACGGACTACCGTTTATCAATATCCAATTCAATTCGAATGCAAATCAGTGCGAGTGTCCATTGTGTGGCATATTGATGGGTTGATCAAAAACTAAAAGAAAAACGTTCAGATGAGCTGTATTGCTAGCGGTATAATAGAGATCAATCTGCAAGCAGAGGCAGATGCGGAGGCAAGGAACGAACGAAGCATGGCAAAGCGCTAAGAAGTGCAGTAAGTGCGCTGGAGTCGCATTGAACGGCACTTTGTGTGCTGCTGTTGATCAATGTAATTTGAAGCAGCATAAGCTGACAGCAGCATGAAGATAGCAAAGCAAGCTAGTGAGCCAGAGTGAGATAGCGAGAGTTTAGCCTAGCAGCGGGGATGCTAACAATTGAATAGCTTTCAAGAATGTTAAGCAGGCAAACGGTTATCAATCCAAACAAGAAATGAGAAAGAGAGAGAGAGAGAGAATGAGAAAGAAAGCATAGCTTAACAGTGTCGTAATTTGCCATTTAACAGCGTGCAAAATGTTAAAATAAACGACAATCAATCAAAAGTACAAAAGGTCATAACAGTGGCGCTGTAAGAGACTTATCAGTTAATAACGGCAATCAATCAAAAAAAGAATGAACATAACAGAGACAGAGAGAGCATATACATATAGTATATATGTGTATCTTTACACTGGCGCTGTTGAGCGTTTAACAGCGTGAAAAATGTTAGCCAGTCAGCGCAGAGGTAATCAATCAAATTAACGAACGACGACAATAGGAGAGAGCTTAGCATGGCGTTGTTAAGCGCTTAAAATGTTAATATTTACGTTCATCAATCAAAATTACGAATGGCCATAGGTTTTGGGGTTATGTTTTTTTTTTTAGCTAAGTTGGATGCGCTTTCGATTTAAATGCAATATTTATTTGAAAACATATTAAGCCATATGCGAATATGTAAATCAACGCAAATTGCATATTTATGCAGCAATTTAAGCTGCATCAATCACACAGACACATACAGAGAGCTAGAGAGACTTATGCAGAGCGAGTATCTCGCAGATGCAATCGCGAGTCACGGAAAACTCCAGCTCCAGCTTCGACTGCAACTGCAACTAACTGGCCAGCAGTTGGCGCTGCGTGTCTGTATCTGTATTGGGGCAGCGAAATTGCAGTTATGCTCTGATTTGTACCAGTTTTGACTTTCTTGTTTATAGCGCATTAATACATTAAGATTGCTATATTATTCATTTAACGCCAGGTTTCTTCAGCCACGAGTGAAACGCTTCAACAGAATGGGGGGAAAAACTGCAGCCAAGAAATGCATATCGATTGTATATTGTATTGTAGAATGTATTTTCCTGTAGTCAGCGATATAAAGAGATGTTCAAGTTTAACTCCATTTTCATATACATATAACGCTTCTTTTATTTAGTTTTCATTTGCTTCTTTGTTGTTCGTGGTCATTTCACTTTCAAAACCAACTCACGACATCTCGGACGACAAAAGATATCAAAAAATGAGAAGAAGAAACAAAATCCACAGCGTCATCGTCTTGAACTTTCGATTTTCGTTGGGCTAAGCCACAGACACAGCGACACAGAGACGGACAGAGACACAGCATTACATCCGCTTTCCGGGCATAGCCAGAAGAAAGAAAGAAAGAAAGAAAGAAAAAAAAACTACAGCTATAAAATTATGAGCCAAATGTGAAACGGGAATGAAAAAGATACAGTGAAAAGAAAGCGACGCAATCGAGTTACCCAGCCAAAGACTGAGAGGGGGGCGAAGAGAGCACTGGCAGTGGAAGGGAGTAACATGTAGCTGGCTTATGCAATAGGCCCTGCTTTCGGCTTAGGTAAACGTGCCTCGCTCCACTCGTCCATTCAATTTCAAAATAAATAAATTGCCGCGCAATTTTCAACGCTCTGGCAGCGCGCTTGTCGCTTGGAATTTTGGATTTTGATTCGAATTGCATAAGGCGTCACAAATTAAATGACAAATGGGCAGCCAAGCATGCGCAGCAGCTTTTCCGCTGACAGAGTTTTCAGATCTTTTGCAATACAATTAAATAGCTTTCAGTTGAAATAGCTGGAAACAAAAGATATTAGCCATGGGCACTCAATAATAAGGTCGAGAAGTCTGTCTGAGAAATTCACTCAATGAAGCTGAGATTCAACTACATAGTATATCCTAGATTACTTTACCAAGATTTACCTTACAAATATTACTTATTCTTCCTTCTTTACTCCCCCAATGCAGGATCTCTCCGTGCATGGTGATGCATCACACATTGAATCGGCTGCGCTGCCATTGGAACACAGAGCTGGCTATGGACCTCCAGCGCCTATCTATGGGGCACCACCACAAGGACCGCTAAGCACCGCTGGTGGTCCCAGCAACGATTTGTCTGAAGAGGCTTGGCCTCTGGCCAGCACCAATGATAGCCCACAAATCAAGCACCTGCAGGTGCAGTGCGAGAAGACACACATGCGTGTGAACATTGAGTTCGACAGGCCCTTCTATGGCATGATCTTCTCGAAGGGCTTCTACAGTGAGTCACACTGCGTGCACATGCAGCCGGGCACCGGTCATCTGAGCGCGACCTTTGAGATCTTCCTGAATAGCTGCGGCATGAGCAGCTCGGCCAATCATAATGCGGCTGGCTATGGTGCACCCACTCCATCGGGCAGCTATGTGGAGAACACAATCATCATTCAGTACGATCCCTATGTGCAGGAGGTGTGGGATCAGGCTCGCAAGCTGCGCTGCACCTGGTACGACTTCTACGAGAAGGCAGTCACCTTCCGCCCCTTCCAGGTGGACATGTTGCACGCTGTCACGGCTAACTTCCTGGGCGATAACCTACAGTGCTGGATGCAGATTCAGGTGGGCAAGGGACCATGGGCCTCCGAAGTGTCGGGCATTGTGAAGATCGGACAAACCATGACCATGGTGCTGGCCATTAAGGATGACGAGAACAAATTCGATATGCTCGTGCGTAACTGCGTGGCTCATGACGGCAAGCGTGCTCCCATTCAGCTGGTGGATCAAAATGGCTGCGTTGTCCGACCCAAGATCATGAGCAAGTTCCAGAAGATCAAGAACTTTGGACCTTCCGCCTCTGTGGTCAGCTTTGCTTACTTCCAGGCCTTCAAGTTCCCCGACTCGATGAACGTGCACTTCCAGTGCGTCATTCAGGTCTGTCGCTATAACTGTCCCGAGCCCAAGTGCGGACCTGGTCTGCCTGGCGGTGAATATGGACTGCCCCAGATCGGCGGCAATGCGCTCTCCGAGGAATACGGTCCACCAGAGGCATACGAACGCAACGACTTCGCCCTGGGTGGTCTGCCGCCAGCAGCTTATCCCGATCCACGTCACCCGGCTGCCGATGCCAGCGGCGCTTACTCCGAGAACCAGCCCGATGTTGTTCCCTCGCCACAGGCCCAGACCTCAGCCGTGACCACAGCCGAGTCGGCTGGCAATGCGGGCAGCGGCCCAGCCAGCTCCCAGGCGCCACAGCCGCAGGCACAGCAGGGCAGCAACGAACTGGGTCTGCCACCTCCACCACTACCTGGCCAGCCTGGCCAATACAGCACCGTGAAGCGCAAGGATGACCTGAGCGGTGGCAATCTCGTTTCTCTGGGTGGCCGTCCACGCTCTGTTGAGGGTCTGGATGATCTGCGCGGCGTGCGCCGGCGTCGTGACACAATGGAGATTGTGGTTAAGCCAAGAATCTACAAACGCAACGCACAGGAGATGACCGACGTGAACACGAGTCGCATCATTCAGGTGGTGGCACCTGGCGATGTTAACTTTGCGCTCAACAGCAATGCCAGCAACGAGACTGTGGTCATCCAATCGGCGCGCTCTGCCGATGCCGAAACCATTTGCATGTCTGTGCCCAGCTTTGTCGGTGGCTTGGTGATGCTGTTGCTCGTCCTGGCTGTGGCCTCTCTAGTCGCCGCCTTCCTCTTTGTGCGCGTGCGCCATTTCGATCGCAAGGGCGCGGGCATGGCCTATGTCAACTAAGTAGAAGGCACAACACTCACCACAAACACACACACACATATACACACATGCACACGCATACACACTAGGTATCCATGGCACCATCATTAGCACGGCGTGAATTGAAAACCAAATCAGTTTTATGTGCACCTCTCTTCATTTCACACTTCTAATTTCTAACTTATTTATGCTGTCTCATGCTCTAAAACATTTCCTTAACTATTTATTATTATTTTATTTTTTTTGGCTATTTATTGAATTGTACTTTCGTATGGAATCGCCTTATCTGCATAATTCTTTAGTTCTTTCGCGATCGAAACAAATCGAATCGAAATAAACGAAAATTGTGACGTACTTTTGCTCATTGTCAGATTTGTTAAGTTTCAGTTATACATAAATAATTAAAAAAAAAAAAAAAAAACAAAGCAAAAAAAAAAAAGAAAAATAAAGAACTATCTAAATTACGAGTTTAAATGGCACAGCGGATAGAAAACGAAAGAAAATAAAAAATCAAAGCTGAAAATCGTTAACAATAAGTTAATATAGCAGATGTATATATTAAATTATTTATTTATTACTTTATCTGATAGCTGCGAAATAATAAAAAGTTTACTTTTATTAAAACAAAATTGTGTCTATTCTTATTCTGGTTGGGATCTGCTGAATATATGAATAACAATGCGGAATTCGTAAAAATGCTGAATGTACCTTGCTTTTACATAGATGTATAAGTATTGAAGTTTAGGAATATTTTATGAAAATTTCAGATGTACTCTACTTATTTATTTACAAACACATAAATATTTACAATTCTCTTTCGTTTTACAAATTGACAAAAAATAGCATAAAATCCAAATTCATTTATGCAAAAATCTCTAAATAAAAACCGCCTGAGCCTTTGTTTTGTACAACAATTTTGTTTTGAATAATCAACTATGAAATACGTTAACTAAAGTGAATAGCACTCAAAGGTCTAACAAATTTGAACAATTGAACACGTTTACGCAGCGCGTGCGTCGTTTATTGTGGCTGGGACATTCACCTCCAGGCCGTCCATGTCCTTCGTCAATGTAATTTGGCAACCTAATCGGGAGGTGTCCGTTAGATCATACGCCAAATCTAACATATCCAATTCCTCATCTCCTGGCTTTTCTGGCAACTTATCGTAGTCCGCCGGTTTGAATATTAGATGGCATGTGGAACAGGTCAGTGTGCCCTCGCAGGCACCAAAGCCGTCCAGATCCACATTGTTATTAACGACGACGTCCAGCAGCGAGTCCCCCACCTTCCCGGAAGACTTTATTTTCTCGCCGTTCGCTCTTACGAAGGTCACATTCACACTATGAGAGAGATAGAGGGAGAGAGTTGAATATTACATCTATTTCTTAGTTTTCCCTTGGGCGTGTTTGTTAATTGAATGCAACTTACACATCTTGTTGCCTCAGCGCCAGACCAAGCGAGAAAGTGCGCGTGAAATTTGTTGCTGCTCGTATTTCGTTGGCTAAACAATTTCGTATGTAAGCATTACGCAGCGACAATCTCGTTGCATTTCTTATTGTGTTGATGACTAGCATTTTAGTTCTACGTTTGCAACTTTTATCTAATCAGTTTATACTCAGCAATTACCCCCCTTTGTACGGCAATGCAGGCGGCTTAATTGAATAGTAAAAAACAGGAATTAACAAAAAATTTATGTAGCACACGCAACAGCTCTCTACAGTAAATAATCGCGGAAATCTGATAGCTGACAGGTGGAGACAATCATATGGTAAAGCTAGAGCTGCCAGACCGTTCTGCGTTTCAGTGGTGCCCAGTCTTAAACATATAAGCCAACAATATTTGCATTTCTAATGCTCACATTTTAATAAAATCGTACTGTTTTATGATCTTTACTTTCTGTCCCTACTCTAAAATAGGAAGTACTCAAAAGTAATTGTTATATGATAAATACTTTTAAAGATATATATAGCTGATTCAAGATTTAAAAATACCAAATACAGTCTTGCAGATCTGGCAGCCTCATCGAATGCTACCGATAACATAATTGTTTACATTGTGTTAAAGCATGGCGAGTTTACATGTTTGGAATGAATTTGAATTAAAAAAGCCTCCATTAGTGACCATACAAGTTCAAGATACAGGATTTGGTAAGCTACACTATATTGTAGAATCTTGAGCGCCTTATATATTGAACAAAATCTTCACGCAGCAAAGAATGTCTATGTGGTTATCAACCGCTACCTGCAACAGCTTTCCAGACCAGATTTCTTGGAATTTAACAACACAGCCGCCTTGATAGGACGTCTAATGGCACGTCGTAAGAACTCTTTTCGTGGGATGCCAGGATTTCGGGCTGTCTGCAAACTGAATGCAGCGCTTTGCAGATTACTCCGTCTTGACCTAACACGCGATCTGGAACATTTTCGTGGAGCCTTGCCTGATGCGTGCGATGAAGAACTTTCTGGTGACATGCCCACCCGAAATAGTTTTGAATTCGTCTTGGTGCGGTTGGTTGCCTTTTATAGTTTACATGAGCGCATTCGGGAGTGCTGTCAGGCGGCTATCAAATACTTTGGACAAATGATTAGGAGCAACTTCTTCATGGAGTCTCTGACTCTGTTAATTGCAGCTATAGCTAAGATAAATAAGTTAAGCCTAGTGCAGTCCAATAATTGTGCCACATTGTATAATAAGCTGCAGCCACAATGTTCCAAATTCCCACAAGTGGAAAAGCATAATTTTCTGCCCCAAGACAGCAAATTACCCACGCAGCTGCGTGTGGTTAAAGAAAGCCCGACAGTGATTCGCGAGGAAGAGGCAAGTCCTGCAGGTGTCCAACTGCTTATCAAGGCACCTACACTCATTACGAAAGTGGAAAAGGCCAAGCAACAGTTGAAAGCAGATGTGGGCACAGTGGTAGCACGCGAAACAGCTCCACCAAAGACAGCATTTGAGCTGAGTTCTCTGGCCACCGTGGAAGATGTCAAGCATTTTATTGTGACTGAATCCAAGGCACGAAAAAATAATCCCGAGAACTGTGTCACGAAATCAATACAAAATCACGAATGGCTGGCCGCTAAAACGCTCTTTGAGCGCAAATTGCAGGCTAGGGATCAGGCCAAAGCTTTGAACATATTTCGTAAATTTATTGGTAGTAAAATATAACATGAAGAAACACAAATTAATACGTTATAATACACTTACAGACTAGAGAGCATGCCCTCAGCCAGCTGCATACGCTTGAGTCCCACAGTATGCTGCTGCTGCGAACGCCCATTGCTCTTCTGCAAAGAGGGTGGCATTAATTTATATAAATATTATATACTTCACTCTATTTACCTTAACAAACTTTTTAAAGTTCTTGCGACCGATGTATTTGCTGTCAGTTGTGTCCCCTTCCTCCATGTTATCTGCGTGGCAAACACTGATGCTCATGTTGCACAAGCGCACTTGTATGCTGTCCTTTAAGCTTGCCAGCCATTTAACGTGATCCAGCTTCTCTTTATCATCCTCATCGTCTAGCTCTTCCTTGATAGCTTCCATATCCATTTTTAACTCTGGCTTCACTTCGGGCTTAACATCCTCATGTAGCCCGCTACATGACAGCCAGCCGCTTACATTTACTTTACGGGACTGCTCCCTAGGTGGGCGAACAATGTACTTTGACTTTGGTTTTGTTTCATTTACAAATGGCTCTGTGCTCACTGAGTCCTCATCGTCGTCGCTTGCAGCTTTGCTATGCTCTTGTTGATCACGTCTTTTAAAATTGAACATGTTTTCATTGTCAGATTCGTTGTCTGATCTGACAAGGCCAATGGATTGCTTACGCTTCTTGCCGTCGCCAAATTGGAAAAGGTTTTCATCATCGTCGCTGTCACTTTCGCTTATTTGCTTCAAGCACAAACGCTTGCGTTTCTGGGATGCAGCTGGAGCAAAGTTTTGGCTTGACTCCTGACTCTGTGACTTTTCCAGGAAATTGCGCACACTAATCGTACCTTTCTTATTGACCTTTGGGCTAGGTACAGCTTTAGCTTTTGCCAATACACTATCGGACTCCATGCTGACTTCTGTCGGCTTGAACGACGGCTGTTCAACAGGTGCTGAAGCCTGGGACTTGAACTGGAAAAGTGCTTCATCGTCTTCGCTATCACTTTGAACTATTTTCAATGTGACCTTTTCTGCAGTCGGTTTGCAACGCGTAGATCTTCTGGGCGAGATCTTTGTGTTTTTTGCCTCCACTTCGTTTTGCTGCTGCGGATGGGCACGAGTTGAACGTCTAGATGTAGTAGTTGGCTCTGTCGCATCCTTTTGATTTGTGTCTTCAACTGGCATTTCAAGAGAACTATCTAAGCTTGACTCGACCAACGTTTTTGATCTCTTTTTTGATTGCATAGCCATCGGCTGATCGTCATCAGAGGAATCCAAAACGCGTTCAATTTTACGTTTCGACATACTCTCAACTAATGGTTTTGACTTCTTGTTTTGCGGCTCGACCACTTCGACTTGAATGTCATCATCCGAGGAGGAGTCCAAGTATATGGCATTATTTCGTTTTTTAGGCAACACCCTGTTCATTTTTTGGGCTGGCTCCGGCTTTGGTTCCGATGACTGCTTCTCACTTACAGTGCTTAGGGCATATATTTGCGACTTTTGAGATTCGGCGACGATAAACTCAGATGCTTTGTCAGTGACTCGTTGTGTTTGACTGCGCTCTGTATTTGGAACCAAGATCGAAGAATCCATGGATTCGGTTGTAGCCAACGAGTTCTCAGTTAACTTGTACGACGGATTACAAAACTTTTCCAAGGAGCAGTGTAAAATAGCTAGGCCGATTTCATAATCGGGTATTGGCCGAAGTCCGGCCTGATCTAATATACCTGGAAGAAAATATAGATTTTATTTAAAAATACTACTTGAATTGATATTTGTCAAGTGAACTTACCTTGTACGCTAAAAATAGTTTCTGTTGCTTGGGATTGAGTAGAAGACACATATTGTATGACTATGACATTCGGTTTAGTTAGAAATGGCTTCCGTACGCCAGAGTTGAGATCTTTACAGGCGCCACCTGCCTTCTGAACGATGGGACCGTACATATCGAGGTGCTTCCGATTCATGAACACAAATGTTTTGCCAGCAAAGAGTTTTGTTCGTTCAGGACGCCACCTGATGCTGGGCATATCTGATGGCTGTTTGGGCATAAAGTCTTCGGGCTTTGGCAAATCATCAGACATGTGAATACGCTTGGCTAACTTCACTAGCTCTCGCCAAAAATCAATCCGAACAATGGGTTTATTCTCAAGTAGGGCATGTAGAAGCTTTACTGTAATCGTAACCGTATCCATGGTTAAATGCGAGCACTCATCCGTCCAAGATGGCAAGATAGCGCCATTCAATGGTTTTATAAGGTTATTTAATTCCTGTATCTCAGAGGCATTTAGAGAGGAAGCAGTGGTCATAAATTTGAGCTGCGACAACTTCCACACATTCTTCAGAGCGCCAAAGCGTATCTTGTCTCCAATTGCAAGTGGAGTTGGCGTCTTTGCAGACATCTTTCTGTTACGCTCAATGCCATCGTTGATGAATGTACCGTACCTAGAGCCTAGGTCTTCCACGGTCAGCAACCCGCCAGGTGCAGGACAAATCTTTACATGAGTGCGACTTATACTAAGGTCCTCACTCAAAATCACGTCGGTTGACAAGCGACCGACTGTGTATATTGTTTTGGATGGACTCAAAATGATTTTTTCCTTATCTGCAAAACATCTCTTGGTTATTATAAACACTGCGAATGTATTTTAAATTATCTACAAACCATTATCTACTTTAGTCAGGACAAACATAGTTTCAACAATTTAAATAAACAGCCGGCAGAATTTCACAAAGACCGCTAACAGAATCATCTGTCGGAATGCTGTTAAGTGTTAGTATTTCTGTTGGAGCATAACATAATAATGTTAATACTCATGTTAAAGCTCCGTTTACAGTTGAATGGCAAACCGGTGAACTGCATTCGGTTTTCTGAATTGGATTTGGTTTGCTTACTGTTTACACTTAGTAAATCCACACTTTGAAAAGTCAATGTACATACGTAAATAGTTTAAAATGGCACATTTAACGGGCACGCGTGTGAGCATGTTCAACGAGTCCTTCCTCAACGACAATGAGCACGATTCGAATGCCGTCCTTATGGAGCTGGACAAGGGGCTTCGCAGTGCAAAACAGGGAATACAATGTGAGGCGATCGTGCGTTTTCCACGACTCTTTGAAAAGTATCCGTTTCCCATACTTATAAACTCATCATTTATAAAATTGGCCGAGTTCTTTGTGAGCGGCTCGAATCTTCTGCGTTTCTGGGTGCTACGCGTGTGCCAGCAGAGTGAGAATCATCTGGACAAGATTCTCAACATTGATAATTTTGTGCGTCGTATTTTTATGGTGATGCATTCAAATGATCCAGTAGCGCGTGCGCTCCTCCTTCGCACTCTAGGCGCCGTGTCACGTGTAATACCAGAGAAGCCACAGGTGCATCATGCGATACGTCGGGCTCTTGATAGCCACGATACCGTGGAAGTAGAGGCGGCCATATATGCCAGCAGCTGTTTTGCCGCCCAATCGAGCTCCTTTGCCATAAGCATGTGCGCAAAGATCTCTGATATGATTGAGTCACTGCAAGTGCCGGTGCCGATGAAGCTGCTGCTTATTCCGGTGCTTCGACACATGCACCACGATGCCAATACAGCTGCCTTGGTGAGTAAGCTGTGTCTGGAGCTGCTGCCCAAGTATCCCGCCCAAAGCTTTGTGGTGGCCATCATCGATACGCTCACTCAATTGTCGTCTCGCACTTTGGTGGGCGTGCCTGGGCAGCTCAATGTGCTGCTTGACTTTATGCAGGATTTGCGTACGCCGGTGCGTATCCAAGTGCTTCGCTCCTTCAATGAGCTGGCCGACAAGCAGAGCGTCAACGCCTGGCCGAAGCCTGCCATTGGTGCTCTGATTAACAAATTCCATCTCTGCACAAATGGAGCGGAACAGTTTCTCTTCCTCTCAATACTCTTGAAGCTAAGCGAGTGTCCACTGACCTGTCAGCATTTATTGTGTGAGCATCGGGACGCCCTGCTGCGGCTCTGCAACGAGTGCATAAGCAAATTGGATGATTATACGACCGCCACGCAGGCAATGGCTGTGCTGGCTGCCTTGTTGGCCTTCGGTCTCAAGAAACAGGTCGCTCAGGTCGACGACATCCTGGACATGGTAAACTTGCATATGGAGGGGCTGCTCTTTTGTACGGCCCGTCGGGCGGAGTTCAATCGAGATCTGCGCCGTGTGCTGACATATGGCATACGCATTACCCAAGCCAATGTCGACTTTGGCACTGACTTCGTCGAGATGGTTACCAATACGCTGGGCGACAATGTGAATTATCCGCCTGAGAATTTGCTACTGATTTGCGAATCCGCTGTGGGACTCTGTGAACACTTTCAGATGCGCAAGTTTGCATTCTCCACAACGCAAGGACTGGAAGATGAAGCAGTGATGGAAACGGAAGAACCGGCACCACCTAAGGTAATCTCTCCTACATATTCAATAATTACTTAAAATATTAAAAATTAAATTTGCAGCCGAATCCAATGCTCGCCCGTCTGCCGCTTATTCTGTACAAGCTAAACAAACTGGTGGATAGCGAGGAGCAGCCGGAGCAGCTGCTGCGCACAGTGGAAATACTTAGCGCCTTGGTCTGTCAAACGACCATGGGATGTTACCTGCCACTGGAGGTGATTCAGTGCTTCGAGAAGTGCATCGCTCGCGTCAACTGTTGGACTCTCTACCGCATAGGTCGCACGGCTAGTCGCTATGGGCACCACTACGTGGCGGCGCATATTTATACGAAAGTCTCACAGATCGTGATCAGTGATCACATGCACTACTTCTTGGTTGCCCTGGCGCAGATCTCGCAGGCCGAATGTATACTTAACTATGGCCTAGAATATGCGCATATGCGGGATAATTATGCGCCAACGGAAGCCCCGGAGCCATTATTGCCGTTGATGAGGCGCTTGGAGGCGGCGAGCAATTTATATCAACAGGCGCTGGCCAGCATGCGTGCCTGCTCCTCGCCCCAGCATCCATGCAGCTTCCAACTGGAATATCTGAAGCTGCGCGCACAGTTCCTGCAGACTCTGCACCTGGCTGTGACGGTGAAGAATGCTCAGGTGATTGTGCCACCTCCTGCGATTGCGGGCAGCCTGGCACAGAACTCACGTGACTATTTACAAAAGTTTGGTCATGTTACGAATCAGTTGCGCAAGCTGGTCAAGTCCCTGAAGGCTTGCGAGGAGACATATGCGCGCCTCTATAAGTCGTCATTTGATGCAGATAATGTGACATTGGAGTTTCTCGAGGTTGCCGAGTTTCAATGCGCGCTTTTCGCTCATATTATCGAATCAATTTGCTATGCTACGCCACCGGAACCACCTGTCTTCCTGACCACGGGCAATCATCCCGAAACGCGTTTCTTTGCTGCGAGCTGCCAGCGAATGGAGCTAATGCAGAAGAACTTGCCGCAGGAACCACCCAATGCTAAGACTATAAGCAACAGGCATTTAGACGTAATCATTGCTCTGATTGAAATCATAACGAAGACGCCGCTCTGCCTGCCGCGCTACTTCTTCCAAATACTGCAGTCCACACAAATCAAGCTGTCGGTGAGCCCACAGCCTCGCAGTGCCACAGAGCCCGTCATTGTGCAGTCGGGCAGCAATTTGGTCATCAAAGTGGAGGGCGTACTCCAACACTTTAGCAAACAGCAGAAACACTTCCGACGCGTGGACTCAGTGCAACTGAGTCTAACATCGCAGCTGCTGACACCACGCCCTGGCAACGAGCTGATGAAGTCGCCCAACAACGACACAGTCACGCTCAATCAAATAGTGAAACCACAACGCGATTTCCTCTCAGGCAGCTTCTTGCTGCCCATCTCTAGTGGCGGCCAGTTTCAGGTGACTTTGGAAACATTTGTTGTGGACGAGCATGGCATAACTTGGTGCACGGGTCCGAAGAGCTCAATGGTGGTGCGAGTGCTGGACGATCCAACGAAACCAGCTGTAGCGCCGGTGGCCAGCACTTCTCAAGCTGCAAGCCAAGCCAGGCGCTATTAAAACATAAAACTTAGTAATAATTACAATAAAAGCACATTTAAAATATACATTTAAATTGGGCGGTTTATTTGAACAGTCGGGCAGTACTGCCTTGTGTTGAAGTGGCAACACAGTGTTCGTTTTGTGTGAATGGCAAACCAGCTGTTCCACACTAGCAATCGTGCTCTTCACAGTGAACTTTTCACGCTAGTCGTTGTAATAAACAATGTAAAGAAATATCTTAGAAAATTTTGTAGTTTATTTTGTGCAAGAAATGCGGGTGTGTATCAACGCAGGACAGCTAGCTCGCACTAAATGGAGTTTATCAGCAGTAAAGGCAGAAGTTTATCTTTGATATTTGATACCCCATAAAAGAGCTGCCTTCAGCTAGCTAGCGAGCGAGCGAGTGAGCGAGCAAGTGGGATTTATGCTGCGATTGTGAATTTTAATTGAAATCAATTAGGCGCACACACAAAAAGTAACGCACGCAGAGAGAACACACCATTCAAATTTCAGACTATCATAGCACAAACAGACAGTTGATCAAATTCCGCGCTTAACCTGTGGTGCACACACCACAACCCATGGACATAATTGCCCTAATTGGAAACAAGAGGATCAGCAACAAGAGCAACAGTAGAAGCAGCGGCGGCACCAGAGCACCAGCTCCACTAGCATGGCACAATTTACGCTGTGAGTAGACAAGCTGGGCTCTTTTAACACAGAGTCCATTACGATGCGAGTTGGCGACGGCACCGATAGCGAATGTTGTTGCCGAGGGCCACCTGAGAGGGTGCGTTAATATATCTATTTGTATTGTGTATATGTAGTTATAAAGACATATATACATATATAGTGACAACTGTGTTAATCTATTGAAGTCGTGCTATACGACGCGCGTAATATTATGCAAGTGAAATAGCTGCCGTCGCCTACTAATACATAATTATTTACACACACTCACACGTTTTAAATTAATTATTATATATCTTTCGGTTACTGGGTGCCTGCTGCCCTTAGCTACAATAAACATAATGCTCCGCCCAACAACGATATCATTACACGCGTCGACTGCGAGCATGTGCCACTGTGCTCGGTCAATGATGTCCAGCTAAGGTTTCTGGTACCGGATGATTTGACGGAGGTAAGTATGCACTCATGTTGAGGAATATGCTCCTTAAAATTGTGATTCCTTCAAGGTTCGCACGCTGTGCCAAGAATGGTTTCCAATCGATTATCCACTGTCATGGTACGAGGATATTACCTCAAGCTCGCGCTTCTTTGCGCTAGCGGCTGTTTATAATCTGGCCATAATTGGTTTAATTGTTGCTGAAATCAAACCGTATCGAAATGTTAATAAGGAGGTAATAGCCAATATCAGTGATAGTGATGAATTTTACACGAGGCTGAGCGGTTTTCCAATGCAGGACAAAGGCATATTGCCGGACTCGATGGGTCGCACCGCTGATGTGGGCTACATATTATCGCTTGGTGTTCATCGGTCGCATCGTCGGAATGGCATCGGTTCGCTTCTATTGGACGCACTGATGAATCATTTGACAACAGTAGAAAGACATGCGGTGAAGGCAATCTTCCTGCACACGCTGACCACAAATCAACCTGCCATATTTTTCTACGAGAAGAGAAGGTAACCCACCTCCATTAACCCACATTGCATCTAGCTAATTGCCCTGTATTGCCATTGCTTTGCGTGTCTTTAGCTAATTAACGGTCATTCCTTTTTTTTTTTTTCGTTTGCTTGCAGATTTACGTTACATTCGTTCCTCCCCTACTACTATAATATACGAGGCAAGGGCAAGGACGGGTTCACGTACGTGACCTACATAAATGGCGGTCATCCACCTTGGACATTATTATATCCTTTTATCAAATGCCTTTATTGTATAATAGCTTGTCTATTCTTGTTCACTGTTTCTTTACACTTTTGGTTGTCTTAACTCCTGCCACACAGATCACTTCAAGCACTACGCTTCCAAACTTCGTCACACTGGTAGCCTTTGCGTGTGGATGGCATCCCGCGTGCAGCAAATGGTACGTTGGTTCTACCACAAGCTGCTAACACGCTTCAATGTCATTGAATGAGCCAAACGGACTGCAATCACTCCACCCCCAATCATTCTTCCGACACTCGAGAGAACTGTGTATGATAAGTGTGTTCTCCCATATGTATCTGTAAAATCTGCAACATCTGTCTACATCTTGTATCATCGTCCTGTTGATAACGTACACAACATTCATGTTTAATGTTAGGCCAGCCAAATCAATTCGTTTTATATATACAAATCAAGGAACAAACTATGTTGAAAGTTGTAAAATAGTCTTATGTACGTGTATAATAACGTTTTTAAATATGTATATGTTCACCGCTGTAAATAGTCGTATCAACTTTTATTTCAAATGCTGTACAAAATATCTATACCGCAAGTGATTTTTATATATTCTTTTTATATCTTTATTATTATTTTTATTTAAGCTATTTAATGTTCTTTGTAGGTCTTATCTTCTACGCACAAGACAGTCATCTTAGTTAGATTAGCAAAAAAGAAAAAAAAAAAAAACAAAAACAGAAAACAAAAAACCAATAGAAAATACAAAGATGCTCATGTTTTAACGCTTTATTTATGAGAAGTGCACACAAATAGCTTTGAGAACTGAATAACGAAACGAATAATATAAGCATAAATCCAAATCCTACACGCCTATCAATTTTTTTTTCTTTTTAAATATATTTCCTTTATAGTATTTTGTATAAGTATTTAATTCAAAATATATCGCAGTCGATTCATGTTATATTAGACACAATTTATTTAGCGAATTGTCATATTTTTAAATAAAAAACTTGTAAAGTTACAATGATAAGCATACGGTTGTGTCATATTTTTTAAAGGAATTTTTGGGATTAGATAGTATTGATAAGATATTTCGGTGAACTAAAAATCACCCAGTCAGCCTTGTTTGACAAGAAAAGCGCGAGAATTTCGAAAAATTAACAATCTGACTGTAAATGGTGAAGTTAAAAATATCTAAAAAGTAAACTCAAAAATACCATGCAACAAGTGTGTTGCTAGGTTTTGGTTTTTTTACGCATCTGGCCGCGCTATACATACATTTGCCTATCGACAATCGACAATTTTTATCGATATATGCGATAGTTTTCGGTGTTCTATTGTGAACTTCAGAGTAGGTGAGGACCTGAACGTCAATTCAGTAGCATAAATTGGTTGAAACATTATTACAAAAATGTTCTCAAGAGCCGCACTCCTTACAGGTAAGCATTCAATTTGCAAAATAAGTTGATTAAATTATTTAAATTAGCTGCTTATTCTGATAAAGCGTATGCCAATGTCTCCAAACGGCGACCGTGAAAAATGTTACGGCACCGCGAATTCTGCCATCGTGGTTTATGTAATCACGAGCACAATTCGCATAAGAAATGTCAAAATTGATTTTTTTTTGGCAAATGATAAAATGTAAAATATTACTAATCCTGCTTCACTTTTTTTTTTAGCCCAGCGCCCATTGACTTTGGTGGCAAGCCGTTCGGCAGCTGCTGCTGCTGCTGCTCAGCCAGCAGGCAGTGTTGAGCGCCGCCAGCGTCCCGAACATCCCGGCAAGGTGCGTTTGGGTTTTCTTCCAGAGGAATGGTTCCAGTTCTTCTATAACAAGACTGGTGTCACCGGCCCCTACACATTCGGCGTGGGTCTGATCACCTATCTCTGCTCCAAGGAAATCTACGTCATGGAGCACGAATATTACAGCGGTCTGTCGCTTGGTATCATGGCCATTATTGCCGTCAAGAAACTGGGTCCACTTCTTGCTCGTTGGGCTGATGGTGAGATCGACGTAAGTTCGTATAACACAGATATTGAATGAAATATATAGCAAACCTCTTGTTCTTTAGAAAATTGAAGCCGAATGGAAGGAGGGTCGTGAGGCTGAACTCAAAGTTCTTTCCGATGCCATTGAAGCCGAGAAGAAGGAGCAATGGCGTGCCGATGGTGCCCTCTTGTTGATGGAAGCCAAGAAGGAGAACATTGCCCTCCAGCTTGAGGCTGCATTCCGTGAGCGTACAATGAACGTCTACTCTGAGGTGAAGCGCCGCTTGGACTACCAAGTGGAGTGCCGTCATGTTGAGCGTCGTCTCAGCCAGAAGCATATGGTCAACTGGATCGTGTCCAACGTGCTGTCCAGCATCTCGCCCCAGCAGGAGAAGGAGACGCTGAACAAGTGCATTGGTGATTTGACCGCTTTGGCTCTGCGTGTCAAGAGCACCTAAACGACTCGACTTTTAGTTTGTTAATTTGTAAAATTATACAGAAATGCGAGACGCAGCAAAACAAATCGGAAATGTACCACAAAATGTAAAAAACATTGAATACAATATCTATCTTGGAATGAAATGCTGCTCCACCAACAGGCTGTGTTTTGCCTTTAATAGGGATCATCGAGGACCATCAAAGCACATTTATTGCAGCTTATCTACTAATTACATTCATACACACATCTACTTTTCAGTCTTCATCTGATCTAACATCTAAATCGCGTCCTTCTTTCAGTCGCTCCTCGAACACATTGACTACATCTTGATGGCGATCATCGTGCAACGTCTGAACACAGTAATCAAAAGCGGTGACTACACAGAGAGGTTTCTCGCCGTCGTAAAAGCCAGTACCATCGCGCAGATAGGTCACGTGATTGGAAAGTAACCAACGTTCCAGCTGTGTGAAGCAGGCACACTGCCAGGGGTTGCCCTCGATGGCCACACGCTTCAGGTTGCTCAGCGTGCCATTCAGATCCGGCAGAAAGGTTAGCTTGTTATTGTCGATGAGCAAATCGGATACGCTGCTTAAGCTGTCCAGCACAACAGAGCTAATATGAGTCAACTCATTGTGTCCCAGGTGCAGTTTCTGCAGGCGCCGCATGGGTGCAAACATGCGAACATCCAGGCTGGATAGCTCATTGTTGCCCAGCGAGAGATATTCCATAAAGGGCAGCGAGGAGAAAGCCAATGCTGGCAAACGCTTCAAGTTGTTGAAATTCAGATTCAGTTTACGCATGCGCGACAGAGTTCGACTGCCAAATGCCAACTCGTGCAGGTACTCAATGCTATTGTGGGACAGGTCGAGTGTGTCCAGATCTTCGAGTGCTGCAAAGGTGTGCGGTTTGATCTCGATAATATCGTTGGACTGCAAATACAGCTTGCGCAACGAGCTCAGACCCGCAAAGTGTCCAGCACTCAGGCTGGCGAGGTTATTGTGCGACAAGTCCAGCATCTGAAGTCGGCCTAATGATTGGAATTGGTTGTCAAAGAGCAGCCGTATGTTGTTGCCAGACAAATCGAGTTGCTGCATCGCAACTCCGTCAGAGCCAAAGACCTGTGGACGCAGTGCATCCAGCTCATTGTGCGAGAGATTCAGGGCGCGCAGCTTAGCCAAAGGCTGAAATGTGTCCTTGCCTATGGTCTTTAGTTCATTCTCAGCCAGCTGCAGCTCGAGCAGTCTGCCTAATCCTCTGAAGCTTGTCGCACCAAGCTGTGAACATTAGAAAGTCGTTTATTGAATTGAGCTGTACTCAGAAAATTCTAATATGATGAGCTAACTGATATTTAATTATTACTTGTGTTCTGTAAGCAAATGCATTTTTAATGCACTTAAATACTTTATACGCAATTGCTTAATATTGCGTAAAGCAAACAGGTTCTCTTTATACCCTAATCAGCAGTATTTCTTCACAGAAGGCAACAACTATGAGTCTGCTTTACTTCCAGATACTAAATCAAAACGTAAGCGAGTAGGTTAAATTCCGAAGAAAATCTATATCAATATTTTATCTGGATGGTGCGTAGGGTATTCAAGAATTTGCTATAAGCTGGAACTAGTATTACCTAGCAGAGCATAATCTTCTAGATCATAACCTAATGGAAAGAGATTAGGTAGAGAACGTGCCTACATGTATTAGTGTAGCGAATATAGATTAGATTAAACACAAGCTAAGCTCATAATTTAAGACGTATTGCAAAGAAGAGCTGGCAGTTGCCTCTGGATTCTTCAGTCTCTGTTGTTTACTCACCTGACTCAGCTGGTTGCCCTGCAGGCTGAGCAGCTGCAGCTGAGGACAAAGAGCAAAGCTGACGTTTGTCAATTGATTGTTGATCAGCTGCAGTTGCTGCAGCAGTGGCATGTCTGGCAGCTCAAGTTGATGCAGCGAGTTGTATGAAAAATTTGCATAAATCAATTTGCGTAGGTTGCCAAAGAGTTCCTTTGTCAGAGCGGGCAGCTCGTTATGGCTGGCGTCGAGCAGCTGCAGCGATGAGTTGACAGCAAAGTGCGTGGCCAGCAGTTGATCCAAAGCGCAGCCACTGATATTCAGCTGCTCCAGTTGTGGCAGCCAGGAGAAGCCGCGTCGCTCCAGCAGCAGCTGCGGCACATGCGACACATCCAGATCCAAGAGGCCGGAGAGGCTCAACGCGCTGGCCGCTGTAAAGGAAATTCAGCTGAGCTGCTGTTGTAGTTGAGCAACAGACTCACCTATGCCCATGTTCAGCTCTGTGCGCTCATTCCTAATGCTCAGTCTGTGCAGATTGTCTTTGGGAAAGTCTTTTACGTTTTTGAGCTCTTTCAGGCTGCTCAACTCACGACACTCGAAGCTGCGCCAGCCTTGAGCCTCGCATACCTGACTCACACATTGAGAAATGCCGCAGCACAGCAGCCAGAGAACTGGACCAATGCGGAGAGATTTCCCATTCAGCGACATTCCAGCTCAAATGCTCAACTATGACTGAGACTGAGCTCAGTTGATAAGAGCTAAAGAGGCTAAAGCAAGTTTTGTTGCTGTCAGAAGAAGCAGAAACAGAAGCAGCAGCAGCAGCATCAGTTGAGCCGGTTCTGAAACTCATCTTGGCTGAGGTGGATGACTCAAGAGCTGCCTCCACAGACGAGTGGCAATTGGAGAGCTCATGCATTCCTGAGAAATTCCCCCTAACCAAAAGGAAACACACCCAATTCTATAGATAAATAGCATCTGGCTAGAACTCTATTTAATAAGCTTAGCATTGTTTACATTTAATTGGATTTTTGTTTTCATATAAGTATTTTGGATAATTTTTACGATTATTGTGCTCTTTAAGTAGAATATATGTATATATGTATAGCTATAATATTTGTAGCATCAAGTAGTTCGTATACTATAATACAGTTAAATAAACCACAAAGAAAATAATTACAGAATGTACTAAAGCTTAGACTACAAATTAAATAACATAATTAACAATTAATTAAGTAATTAAGTACTAGACATAGAGCAGAAATATTCCATGAAATTGCATGAACTTCCATCATTATTATTTCATTCATATATAATTTATAAACTTTTTGCATATATTTATTTTGTACACAGAGATAAATGTAGGCAATTGTCTTATCTGCTGGAATGTAAGTTTAATTGAATTTTTAAATGTTATTTCTTTTACTGGTTTTGGTAAGACTGCAAAAACATTTTGAGAGTATATCAATAAATATATATTTTTTTAAAATTATATATTAAACTTTTCTATTCTGGTAGAAGAATTTGTAGCTTATTGCTTAAGCGCCTTCTCACACTTGTGCGCATTTTGTATTGTTTTTCCTTTACCTTTGTAGAGTATCTGCGGTTTTGGGACTGCCTGCAGTGTAGGGTATCTAAATCAGACTATAGTTACGGTTGGGTTTGTCATCTTGTTGCTGTTGTACAACGGCTGATAATGGGCGCCCGGCAACGCGCTGTTCGCTCCGCTCTGGCAGCCATTCAGGAAGTGCGCCTTGACGCCATTTTGTTGTGATGGCGGCGTCGCCTTGTGACAGCTGCCATTTTGTAGGGGCAACGGCTCACCAATCAGCGTTATACGCACCGGCTTATGGGCAACTGCAGGCGCTACTGTCTCAGCGCCGTCCCAGCCGATGGAGGCGCGACGTGGATAAGCCGCTGCGGCCAGCTGCTGATTGTAATTGGTCAATGTGGTCGAAATAATTGTGTGACGTCGTGTCTGGCTAAGAGCACGGCAATTGTTGTTGTTGTTGTTGTTGGTGTGATTGGTGCTAAGACCATTGCATGATTGTGTCTGTTGCTGCTGCTGTGGCTGTGGTTGGTGACGAATTATCGTGGTGGCTGCCAGCGTGGAGTCGTTGCAATGCAAATGGAGCGTCGGAAAGTGCGTGGTATAACTCGTATATTCAGGCTTACTTCTGTGAATGGTAGAGATAAGGCAGAGATTAGTCAGTTACAGTTTTGGCTTGCATACTTTGGAGTTAGTCTACTAAATTGAGATTTGTTAGTTTACAGCTTTACCTGAGAAGTCTATTTAATTGCCGCATGCAATCGAAATAGTTCACAAACAGTGTTAGGTGTCAGGCAACAAACTTGTTAGAGCTTAAAGCTAACACTACTTAGATTTTAATTTTTATTTAAAATTAAGGTTAGTTTAAGTACCAAACAAATGTTTATGTGGCGGCTCGAACTACTCAATTGCCTTTGGTATTTTTTAGTATTTTATACATTTAAAGCATTAGACTTAAATCTACTTTTTTTTAAATAATTAATTTTATTACATAATATGCGAGGCAAAGATTCCAAAGAATTAGCTCAGCATGCGTTAATGATTTAAATTCCAATTCATCACAAAGTTAGGCAAATATTACGCTGAGGAACCTCATTCGAATCTCGTTTTGGTCTTAGCATTTGTTTAGTATTTAATACAATTAAAGCTAGTCTACGAGTTCGTTATCTTTTTTTAGTATTTTAGTTTAGTATTTAATACAATTAAAGCTCTGCTTAAATATTCACTACGAACTAGTCCCAATTCAGGTGCAGGTGTTACAGTTATCAAAACAATTATAGCTTAGGTGTAGTATACATAATAGATTGATTGCGCAGAGCACTATAATGGCTAAAATAAAGTCACAAAATAGTACCTGTTGCTCCCCAAACTGCAGTCTATATGCATATAATTGCATACAGAGTGATAGATAGATAGTGGCAGCATAGTGGGATGATATAGGTATATATATAGATACGATATATATATATATATGTATGTATAAAGAGCGGTTAATCAGATGTATTAGGTAGTTACGAATAGTTAGATAATGGGCACAAGCTACAAAAAGTAAGTGAGTGCAACAGCAACTGCTGCTGCTGCTGTGGCGGCTGCTGTGGCTGCTACTTGTTGCAAGCTGGCCAAATTGGGCCGCTGCCATTACAATTTGTGGCCATTAGCGTCAAGAGGCAGCAACTGATTTGCATGTTGCCGCAAGCCAAAAGACTCAGCGTTGCATGAAAACCAGCTGACAGCCGCAAGCAGCAGCAGCAACAGCAGCAATTTGTTTCAGTTTAGTTGCAACAAAATATAAAGTACCAAATATATATATGTATGAAACAAAGTAATTTGAAAATAAATGAAGAAATTTAAGAATAAATCGCTGATGAACGTTTGCCTACCTGGACAAACCCTCCGCACCAATGGCAAGTGGACGTGTCTGTGAAAGTGGAATTGGAAATGATTTCAATAACTTTCGGTTAGTCAATGTTGTGCATACACACACACACACACACACACACATATATATATATGAGATGTATATATATTTATACTGAACTCTGCTGCACTTACCCGCTCCGTTTGGGTGGCCATGCTAATGCGTTCCTTGTTGGCCTGTTCTCCCTCTGTGGCCTGTCGCTTCTCTGCCTCCAGCTGCTCGATGAGATCTCGCTGCAGGCGTATGGTGCGATCACGATCATCCACTTG
This sequence comes from Drosophila koepferae, assembly GCA_030914345.1. NCBI lineage: Eukaryota > Metazoa > Arthropoda > Insecta > Diptera > Drosophilidae > Drosophila > Drosophila koepferae. The sequence continues at coordinate 9,137,709 of JAUESR010000202.1, forward strand.
ACCCTGTTTAAAGATAAATACACACATACACACACACGCACGCACACACAGTCGCACGTATGTTGTGGCAATTGTTAGTTGGGTGCTTGAGCTTAAGCAAAGGCCACTAAATTAGATATTCATGTTCACAAACTAAGCCAGAGAGTGTGTGTTTCTTTCAAGACATTCACAAAAAAGAGTTGCATAAATATGGAGTATACACTATCCATCAACGTACATACATAGCCAAGCTCCGAATTCCGAACAAAAAAGAGAAAAAAAAAAACGTTTTTTTCAAAAATTGCTAAATTGCATAGTATTTCAATTGCCAAGCATTCCAGCCAAGTTTTTTTCTTTTTGGAATTTATTGCCCAGTTTACTTAACTTTTATGTTCAGTTAAACTCAAAACAAAACATAAAAAAAAACATAATTATACAGGTTTGCAATTGATAATTGGGCTGAAATTTTCAAAAGCTGTTTCTAGTTACAATTGTGTTTCAAATTCCAATGTTCCGCTGTTGCTGCCACTATAAAAGTTTTATACTAGAAGGGATTTTTTTTTTTTTTTTGGAAATCAATTTATGATTCTATATTGCATTTTCTTAGATTTACTAGCAACAATACTCTGCTTCTTTTTTGCTCATATGAGAAATCTAAATAACCAACTAAATCATCTTTAGCGTTCCGCTTTCTTGAGCTCTCTTTAATTGTACGAGACTTTGTTTCATTTTCAGTTCATTTCATCTCTTTTTCTCTTTATATAAATTAAATTTTGCGAAAAGGTTCTTACTAAAAATAGTTTAATGTCATATTCATTTATTTGTTTTTTTTTTCATTTATTTTTTTTTATTTATTTAAATTAAAATTTTGTTATTATTATTTTCAATTGTTGCATTTTTTCTATATTTTAAACTAGAAACAGCTTCTATTTAATTTTTTTAGAATTCGGAATTTAGAGCAAGGCAAATAGACAACAGCTAAGAATGCGTGTTTTTTTCTGTATAATTGAACTATCTAGATGTAGCTAGTTATTAGAGTAGGAGTTGGAGTAAGAGTAAGAGTAAGAGTATTTGAGAGTGCGTGTTTGAATGTTGTACTCATAGCTAATATACAAGATATTGATGTATATATAAGATATATGTGGATTATAGTTAACTATTTGTAGTAAGCATAAAATTTGTTTGTTTGTTTTTTGTATTCTTTTGTATGTTACATGCCAAAGTGGAAACATTTATATAATAAAGAATAACAACAGCAATTTGTAATTTGTAAGAGAAAACGTTAAAAATATTTGATTCTTCCTGTTCAGTGACTGCTTCGTATATAGTATGTACTTAGATAGTTGACAAGTTGATAAGAAAGCAAAGAGGTGAGCTTTGGATACTCTCAGACTGAGTTGGTTTTTGTTGTGGTACGAGCAAACGAAAGGCAAAAGAACGTGCAAATACCTGAAGGTAAACCACCTGTCTACGTAGATCCGATAGCTCCTGCAGTGGGTCCTCCGTGGTGGACGAGGTCAGGCTGGCCAGGTCGATGTCATTCAGCTGCTTGCTATCCAGCCCACAGGCGGCAAACAGTTGCACATTGTCATTCTCGAATGGATTTAGCGTCTCCGTCTGTCAAGCAGAGTAGATTGGAATAAGGAAATGAATGAGCAAACATTGCCAATGCAAAATTTATGAGCTAAGCAGATTGGTGTGGAAAATAATAAAAAAAAAAAAAAGAAAAAGGAAAATGAAAATGAAATGAAAACCTACCCGCTTGGAGTCAGTTTCAGCATCCTGTGCAGGTGCGAGTGTGTGTGTGTGTGTATGTTTGATGTGTGTGTGCAAAAGAAAATTGAAAATGAAAATGGAAAATGAATGAATGCAAGCGAGAATATTGAGTCACTCACCTCCTGGAGTATGCGACGTAGGCGCAGCAGCTGCTTCTTGAACTGCAGCACATCCTGGATCATGGCATTCCTGAAGGATTTGTCATACAACATCAGATCGTCCGATGAGCTGTGCAGCTCCGCGTTGCCCGCCAGACCACCTGCTGCACGTCTCGAGCCGGAGGCAGATGTGGCACCAAGCTGCTGATGGTGGTGGTGCTGTTGCTGCTGGCGTCGCTGCAAGCTGGACGTGGACGAGGCAGTGGAGGCGCGCGAGGCAGCGGTGCTGCGTTTGCGACTGGAGGCGCCGCTGTGCGTGGAGCGCAAACTGTTGTCCGAATCGTTGCCAGTTAGCTGCTGATCCTGCAGCCTGGAGCGGTTCAGCAGACGTGTGGCACGTGCTGGCAGCTTGGCGCTGTGAAAGGAGAAGCAATTGGAGCAACGATTAGCTAATGCTGTCAAGTGTAGCATCTAAAGGGAACCTGAGATATGTGGCATTGGCTGTGGGCGCGCTGCTGGGCAGAAAATGGAATTGCGGGCTATGGGTGTGGTGCTGGTGGCAGCTGAGCTGCTTGATGCCCAAGGGCGAACTGTTGCGCTGCTGACTGGACTGCAGGAATCTATTCTCCGAGGTCTTCAGGTCCGTGCGCACCCGCCGCACGCAGCTGGGCGAGGATGTGGCTGCACTGCTGGACATGCTGATGCGACTGGCCGCATCGATGTTTCGACTTTTTCTAATTTGTTGTTGTTAGGACGTCGATGACGATGACACAATCGGGACATGCGCAGTGCGCCAAGAACAGCTGAGTGCGGAGAGTTCAGGGTGTGGAGAGTGCTGGACGAGCGGATAGAGTGTGGAGAGTGGAGAATTGAGAGCTGGCTGTTCCTTAAGGCAAACACACTTTTGCTTACATCAATTATTTGGCTTTAATTAAACGCAAACGCAATGAAAGTGAAAAAGCATTCATTGATTAAAGCAGTTGATGGGGTGGGGAGGCGTGGCACGCATGGAGCTGGCGCGGCCATCAATGGGCAATTAAGTGCGCCAGCCACATGCTGGGAAGCAGCAGCGCTGCGCTGCTCTGCCAGCCAAAATAAGTTACGTGGAGCTGGAAATATGTGGCGGCTGCTGCTGCTGCGGCTGGTGAAAGTCAACTGTTGCGTGTTGCAGCTGGCTGATAGGGTTGAGGGGGCGGCGGCGGTGGGGCTGCAGACAAGTCTTACACATGCGCGCTTGTTAAACATTTCACGGCATAATTTATACGAGCCATTCAACACAAAACAAATGCCAATAAATACTCAATGAAAACCAGCTCACATTTGCTAGACCGGGGGTGCAGGGTGCAGACCGAGCCACAAAATGTGTTTAAGGTCGAAAAATCTTGAGCTTAAGCATAATTTTAATGCTTTTGTAAGTTCAGTTCGCATCACACTTAACTCCACTCTTATGGCCAATTGGCACGACATAAATCTGTATATATATAGACATATACATATATCGCAGCGAGCCATAAAACAAATTGTTTGCATTTTTAGTTGACTTTCACAGCGCGCAAAGCGAACTTAATTATTTTGAATGCAGAAGAAAAAAAAAAAACAAATGGCAAAAGTGCTACGTAGTTGCCCAAGAAAATGGGAACAAAATTCACTTAAAGCTTGCAAAAAAAACTTAAACAAAAACTTAGCAAAGCGAAAAAAAAAACATTTTAGTTAATCTTCATCAAACATTTGACTTAATGGTTTTTCCATTTTCAGCTGAAGATGAGTTTAGACTTGGTTTATCTAATTCTTTGCCAAAAATATGTAAAATTGTGGTAAACATACTTTCAGGTTTATGATCCCCTTAATTTGAATATAATGAGTTTCTAATGTCAAAAAGAAGAGCTGAAGTAAGCCGAAAGTAGGCCAAGAAGAGAATGAAAGAAACCAAAGACAAATTGTGCAGGATCGATTAACAGAGAGTTGAACTTAAGAGCATATATAGAGTATATATGTGGCTCTTATGTAAACTCTTAAGTATATAGAAACTATATCAGATACATGAAGTAAGCTAATGCACCTCTTTCGTTTCATAGTCGTGCCAAACTAATATTAGGTTTCTGACTTGAGCAGAGGGCATAGATAATGATAATAATATTGCATGCCCTATTAATACATTTGACATTTGCATTTATTTTGTAGAAGGCAAATAGAGTTTTGTAACCCGCATTTGTTGCTTAAAAGTAATTTGCAAAGTATGAGGCACTCAGTTCTGAGACTGGTTTTGAAATAGATTACAGCCCCGCATTCTGCCAATTGACTCAGTCAGCTAAGCTTACTTAGATGACTTTCAACTGGAGCTCTTAGATTATAGTTGAAGTATAGAAAGAGAATCTAGAATAATTTTGATTTGGCATGTGATCTCTTTTGCACTCTGTCTCTATTTCTTTATCTAATTCTTTTTCTAACAGCCTCCATCTCTATCTAAGCATTTTTTTAAAGAGGGGGAAATGACGACATATAGAAATAGGAATGGATTATGCATATATCTATATGTTTCTCACTCGCTCTATCTCTCTAGCCCTCTCTCATTTCATTATCTTTCGCTAACCATCCCCACTTTGCTCACTGACTTTCTCTTTATCTCTCAATGTTGTTCTCTCTCTCTTTAACGGTCTGACTTCTTAAGGAGTGCAGGGTATCTCCTAGTCAGGCACGCCGAATAGTGCCTCACGCTCCCTCTGTCTGTTGATATCTTTGCCTCTTTTCAGTTTCTCCTTTGTTTACCACCCACTCGCTGTTACCTTTCCTCACTCAGTCTACCTATATTTCTATTCCTATCTCTTTAATGATACGAAATGTTATTTCTTTCTGCTACAGGTATATTTGCATATATATATTGCTGCCGTTGGCGCAGACCCACATTTAGTCTAGGCAGCTTTCGTATGCAAATTTCAGAGAAGTCAATACAAACATTCATAATTTCGCACGCTAACTGGATCGTATTGTTGATAGCATATACCTGGCATAGTATATATAGTCTATGTGCATTAATGTAACTGCCTTATATGGTAGTTGGGCATGCAGAAATCAACTGTGAAAAAGAAGTCTGAAATCAAAACAATGCCGAGCACTTTGCACAACTGCACCGGAAATTTCAAGAGTGGATATATTTTATGTGAATATATATGAGTATATAACTGTGTGTGTGTGCAACAAAACGTTCGTCATTGCAACAGCGTCAGCTAATGGAGTTAGCGATTGGCGCTGCGAGCGTCGAGTCATGGAAGTCGCCTAGACGTTACTCTGTGTGGAGTCTCCTATTTAGTGGAGGCACATGCCGGAGGCAAGTGTCGCCGTTGGGGTCGTTGTGGCTGTTGCTGCGGCAACTGCAGTTGTCATTGCAACTGCCACTGCCACCGTTAACCGACAACTGCCAAGCGCTGACAAGCAAATAAGAAAAAAAAACACAAAGAAACATTTTACAGAGGCGTCGACAAGCGCTTCATGTGCTTCATGTGGAGCCTAACGGCACTTATCAATTTGTTTGGTGAAACGTCATTTGTCATAGGCACGGAAGTGCAGCAAATGCCAGCACTGGGAGGGGGCAACGGCGTGTGGCAGCCACAAAGGGCGCTTCATTAGAGACGCTACAAAGATAGGAGATTGCCAACTGCAACTGGCAACTGGCAACTGGCAACTGGCAACTGGCCGGCGTAATGGTAATAACCATAAAAAAAATCACAGCATACACAACATTCTCTCACACACACACACACACACTGACTGGGAGTCAAGGTAAATCTGAGCTGAGATTCCGAAGACGAAAACGAATACGAATACGAATCCGAATCCGGTGTTGTTGTATGTTTCTTGTAGCTTGTGGCTTGTATCTTGTGGCATGTCAGCTAAGTTTTGTCTGCGCAGCCAAAGATGATGATGATGATGAGGCTGTCTAGCGATGATCAACGCCGACTGCCAGGTAGACAGAGGAAGAGGCGGCGCTGACGACAGACAGACACACTGTGAGAGAGTGAGACAGACAGACAGACAGCTAGGTAGGTAGGTAGGCAGGTAAGTTGCTTGATTGGTAGCTACATAGATACACTGCAAGAAAAAGCAGAACTCAAAACTAAAACTTGATTAGAGCATGCTCAGTTGAAGAAAGAGTACAAAGCGTGGAGAGAATAATTTTTCAGCCTAATGCATTCCTTTTTGTAAACTCCGATTGCTTTTCTCTCAGTGCAGCTGTATCCGCATCTGTATCTGTATTTGCACTCAATGGCATTTTGTGGTCAACGGTCTCACATTCTGTTGAATTATGCATGTCCAAAGCTGAAAGCTCTAAGTACGCACAGTCAGCGCACTTAGAAGCCCCTCAGCTGAGGCTGGCTGGCCAGAATGTTCACAGCTCAGGGCCAACTTGCCACAAAAGGCAGCAACTGCCACAGCAACAGCAATGGCAACAGGAACTGCCACGCAGTGCTGCAGCAACTGAACTTGAAGCGTCAACGGCTTTAGGTGACCATAAACGGGGCTCAGTTTACTTGGCCAACACTTGCTGCTCTTCTTTCTTTTATTTATTTGTTGTAATTATTTATGGGCATCAAATTGCAGCGAATTTGTCGAAAATGCATTTGCATGTGACACACTTTTCTACCTGCTATTGTTTTTTCCTATTGTTTTCCACTGCATATCAAATTACGCGAATAACAAACAAAACAACAAAATTAAGGGGGCGGAAACTGACACCCGCTTGGCCAGGCTGTAAGCACTTGGCCAACGACTTGAATGCTTGCTGGCTACCAAATATAAGTTTTTGTGGTTTCCTCTTACAGCCAGAGTCGCTTCATCATTTTGCATAATTTACCTCTGTCTTTGTTGTGAGCTCGTTAGCAAAGGTAAAAAGGCATATCGGTTGTGCTTATATAGTGTCTAAAGACCGATTAAATGTCGCGATTGAGGGTGAAATATTGAATATATGAAAATATTCTATATAAGATATATCTCTCCATATCTCTCCATACATACCTCTCTATACATCTAAATATCTCTCTATAACTATATCTACCATATCTTTCACATTCCCATCAAATTGTTCTCTTGAATGCTCGCCTCCTGCTGATTGTTCAATGAGATAGAAGCACGCACTCATTAATAACCATCAAGATCTATCAATAATAAATGTAATTTAATATCCCTCTTCAATCTCTACTTGTACGCTGAGCGAGTATTAGGCAGTCATTCATGTTCACATATTTTGCTGTATTTATATTTTTGTTGTTGCAATATTTTTCTACTCACATTTTTAGCAAACCCGTTGGCTGTTGGCAATTTGTTTTTATTTTAATTTTTTTTTTTTTTGTATCAAATATTTTTTGTTTTTATTATTTTTTTATTTTTAGTTTCTGCACAAAATTCACACAAAAAGCATTGACACTTGTGCCTGCGGCGCGTCTTTATAATAAATGTTGCCCGATTTTCATTAGCATTCGCTGTTGTTGTTGTTGTTGTTGTTGCTGTATTTGATGTTGGTGTCGGCTTTGTATTTGTGGCATGGAAAAGGCAACAGTGCGTATCGACAGCGGCGTCCGCGAGGGCGGTCTATTCGGTCACTGGCTCTTGTTTTTTTTTCTTTTTGGTTTTATTTTCAACTATTTTCTTATTTTTATTTTTTTTGCTATTTCTATAATTATTTCTGTTTGGTTATTAAAAACGCAATTAAGCCAGCTCCCACGCAGCTGAGCTTCTTGCAGAGCGACGCACACTGATTAGCTTTTATGTGCGCTTGCTCGCTTTAATCTAAGGTAAACAATTTATATTTCGTCAATTGTTACACTGAAGTTGCCGCAGCTAACCGCATCGAACCGTTGCGAACGCTTTGAGATCTTGTTTAATACTGAAGTTTCGTTTGAAGTTGGCGTTGCGAGCGCCAAGGCTGACGGAATGTTGGAAACGGAACGGCACAGTGAAACGAGTTTTGAGCGAAATTCGTCTCAATTTGTGCTTGTGAAGCATTATTGTTTACGGTATTCTAGATGTTCCTTAAGAACAACTGTTTTAAATATTACTAAAAATATGTTAAACATTTTCAAATATATACTTGTTGGGTTATTTTAACTTGTGAATTGTTTCTTTACACTCATACCTACATATAAATACCTTGACTCTGCCCTGACACACGCAATAATCGTTATTAATTTGTATATTTAACCTGCTGACACTTGCTCCACTTCTTGTTAATCAATACTCATTACAGTTTATTATGCCAATTATAGGTTGTCGCTCTCAGTTATTAGTTATATATTTTCTGTCGATTTTCGATTTGATGCCACTGTGCGCATTCCAAGCTTCGATTCCGGAACGTTTCGGCCACAGCAACAAGAATGTGTTCGTTGTTTTTGTTGCAACGAAAGCTCTTTGCGTGTGAGTCGTTGCCGTTAGAATAGAAAGCTTTCTAACATTAAAAGATAGCCACAATCAAGGCGTAATAAAGATCACACTGCAACTGACAGCTGCAATTGGCAGTAGTTTGGCAGCAAGTTATTCAGCAGTTTTTCTTTGCATTGCTGTTGCTGTTGCTGCTGTTGCTGTTGCTGCTGTTGCTGCTGCTGTGACTCATGGCATTTAGCGAGTGGGTTACACGCGTTGTTGGCCCAAGGTTAAACTCCATGTGTGTGTGTGTGTGTGTGGGTTGTATATGCTTTGCATATGAATTATGTTTGCTCAAACGATTAAAAGATTTACAGATTTCAGCTGCGCAGCTGTGGGCCGCCGTCTCGGCTTGGCCATTTTCTTTAACAATTTATGGGGACATTCACCAATACATTATGAAAGGCAATCCCCAAGCGCATGCGTATGGAGCACACGATCGGCTGCAGTAAAAACGACAACAACAACAACAACAACAACTCAGCCAGCGGCATTTTGCAGTTATTTTTCGCTGCTTTTCCAGCGAGCAGGTCGAAACAGGTTCACATGGGCAGACAATTGATTTTTCCTTTGCCAATGCAATAAAGCCGCAACAGCAGAGAGAGAGAGAGAGAGCGAGAGCAACACACATTTTAACTTTGGCTGGAACCAGAAACAACTTTTCGTTGTCGCTGACGTTGTCGTGCCGTTGCCGGTTGTTGTTTTTGTTGTTGTTGTCGTTGCCATGACAAAAGAATGCGGCACTCGCCATCAAGTCTCAGTCCAAAGTCAAAATGTTATCTTAACTACGGCCACGATTTGGCCAGGCCAGGCAAAGCCAGACCCCGACCAGTCACAGGCACAGGCACAGGCACATGCATAGGCATTGGCGCTCGTTGGCAAATGCCAAGTGCCGTTGCCTCTTGGCTCTGTCTTTGTCTTTGGCTTTGGCTTTGACGTTGTTGCTGGCCCAAAAGGCCCGACGCTTCAGCAACTCCGTCTGGCCCTCTAACCACATTTCGTGGTAGCAGGCGCTTAAGCATTGCAATTGAGAGCGCCAATTGGTAACACGGCAATGGGAACGACCTTTTGGCCAACTCAAATAACAACAACTTTTAAATCTCAACCTGTCCCAATGTCTGACTGTCTGTCTAACGTTTTGGGCTAATTTCAATTTTCAATCCACCACCAAGTGCCTTGCGGCATAGACCTGCAATTCCAATGCGCTGAGCTGGCCAAGCTGCACTGACTGCAGTTTTTAACCCTACAAAGGCGGACGCAATGGAAATGGATTGATGAAATAATGTTGAAAGTAGAGCTATAAAGCTATTGCTGTCTATAAAGTACTAAGGTAAAGAGGAAATGAGTAAGTGAGTGAGCGAGATTAACAGAAAAGAGAGGGAGAGAGTGTGAGAGAGTGAAATAATGGGAGATGGGCTATATCTATTTAATCTATTATGTAAAAGAGGAAATGATATAAATAATGATATAAATACTGAAAGAAATGAGAGTTAATTTTAAGAGAGAAACAGATGGAAAGAGAGAGAGGGAGAATGAAGTTAACTTGAGATATAGCTATAGAGAGATATATGTGAATATAGAGAGAGATTCTGATAGGTAGAGAAATGCATATACTTTGAACTAAGCAAAGAAAGAGAGACAAAGTGATTTTAATACATTTGGTTTTTAAAGATAAATAATATGGTACACCCAAATATAAAATATATAATGACTAGATTTCAGCAGATCTTGAGCACAATCGAAATAATCTTTTATGAAAATAATTGACACGAATTTTCCATCAGAATGTTACACTTGAGAACTCTTGAAAAAGTTGAAATGAGCGCAAAAAAAAACTCAAAAGCTTTCTAGTGTTAAAATGCAGACAAGATGCTGCCTGGCTGAGAGACAAGTAGAGCGAGAGAGGGAGAGCGCGAGCGAGAGAGAAAGGGAAGGTGTGACAAAGGAGGCAAACGAGTGCATTCGAGGCTGATTGATTAGGCAGAAGTTGTATTACTTTCGAGTGGTTGGGAGTGGTGCTATGGGAATGGAAATGGGAATGTGAAATCGGGAATGGGAATGGAAAAGGGAGTGCAATTGCTGGCCATGTGCCAGCTGAGCTAATAAAAAAAAAACACAAATCAAAGGAAAAGTCAAAAGCGAGCCGCTGCATTTGGGCATATTGGCAGCGTGCCCGATAGCCAGGCGCAGTCAATTCAATTAGTTGGATAATGGAAAAGTCTTTGGGTGGGGCTAGCGATGGGAAAGTGGTCGCTGGTCAAGGTGTGGACTCACCTGATGCGCTCCCTGGGACTGGGTGCGCTGCGCTGCATGCGAGCGCGCAGCAGAGTGTTCAGCTCCTTCATGACATCGCTGCCCTTGCAGTCCAGCTGGGCGAGCAGCTCCGCCTCGGTCTCGGCCTGGTCGGCTTCGAGATCTGCGCTCAGCTTGTGCAAGTCGGAGCCGCTGCGACTGCGCACCGAGACGGTGCGATCTATGGAGTCTACGCTGCTGTTCATATCAAAGTCCATCATCAAATCATCCGAGCAAATGGACTCGCAGGGCGACAAGGTGTCCAGGGATTCGGCGCTCTCTAGCACCGCCCGCCGCACAGCTGCCGGAGTTCGCAGACTCAGCTCTATGGCCTGCTGCAGAGCTGTGCGCGCCTTGGACTGGCTTTTGAGCGAACGGAGCGATCCGGTTGTGTGGGTCTCCATCAGAGTCGGCGTATCGGTGGCATGCTCCGGTGCCTCGCTGTTGCACAACAGCGCTGGCTGATCGGCGATCTCGTCATCGATCAGGTTGCCACAATCCGAGCCCAGCGACAGCGAGTGGGAGGCGTGTGTGGGCGTGCCTGGCGAGACAGGACTGTGGCTTGCCGGATCCAGTTCCAGCTCCAGCACGGGCGATATATCATCAATGTCCACATCGTTGACCTTCTGCTGCAGCTCGGCATTGAGCTTGTGCTTCTTGAGCTTGCCGCCCGCCTCCTCCGACTCCTCGGTGCTGCTGACCAGGCTGTCCGTGGGCGAGGTCTCGTCGTCTAGCAGCAAGCAGCTGCTGTTGGCCAGCGCCAGCTCTGCGAACTTGGATTCATTCAGCGCATTGTTGAAGGAGCGTGGACGTTCACTGGGCAGCCGCACCACCACCTCACGATTGTCCACAATGTGCATGTTGAGCAAGTGTTCCGGGCCAGCTGTGCAGCTGGGCTTGGGGGCCGTTTCCGTGAGAGAAGCTGGAGTGAAGAATGCAGAATGTTAAATGTGAATCATATAATGGGATGGGAAATGTTTCAATCCAAAGAATTTGCTCTCATGGATCAGCTCCTAATCTAGTTCGACTACTTACACAACGTGCTGAATTGCATCTCTGTATTGATGAGACTCATGTCGTCTAGGCCCAGGGACATGTCCTCCTCCTTGTCCTCCGACTTAATGGGCGCCTGGGTGTCACTGCTCGTGATGCTCATGCTGCTGCAGTCTTTAGCTGCCAGAGATTCGCCCGCCTGGCAGCGCCAGGACATGGAGGAAGTTTGGCTGTGGCTCTGCTGTTTGGCACTCTTCTCGGAGGTGGACGAGTCGAGGTAGAGCTTCTCCTCATCCACGCTTTCGCTGTCATCGGAACCGCTGGCCTTGGGCTTGGGCGGCATATCCGGCGTTTGGTTGGCATTGGGGCTCTGCTCAGTTGCCGTCTGCCTGCGCTCGTAGCTCTCGCGGCTGAGCACAGTGTTGGAGCGTACGAGCCCGACCAGCGGCAGCGGCGTCGCCTGACTGTTGTCCGTTGGCAGCTTGGGCAGCGCCAAGGTCTCCACGAACGAGTTGGACTCACTCGAGGGCGGATCATCCACGTCGCGCACCTCGAATGTGTGCCGGCCACTCATCACCATCTGCAGATTGCGTGGCCGGCTGCGACTGCGCTTCGAGCTGGACGCACTGCCGCCGGAGCTGCTGCCCGAGTCGACGGCCATGTCCATGCTGGCGATGCCCGAGTCGGCGCTGATCTCACGGCTGCCCGAGAAGCCGCGACGAGTCGAATTATTTGTGAGCTGCTTGACGCTCTTCTGGTCCAGCTGCCGGCTGCTGGGCTGTGCGTGTATGGAGGTCAGCGGATGCTGCCTGGAAGAACTGGCCACATCCTTGGCCCGGGCGCCGGTCGAGTGTGCCGGCACGGGGCTCTGCACGCTGCTGCTGGGCGTGGTGGGCGTGGTTGCAGAGAGGCTAATGGCCACTGGATACTCGGGCCGCGGCAAGCTGACCGTCTGCAAGGTGAACTTGGCAAAGCTGGCCGGCACAGGACGCGGCGTGGGTCGAACGCTGCAACGGAGATAGCAATTGGAAATCGATCAGATTTAGTTGATAACTACAAACAGCTTCAATGGCTACTCACATCACATTGGCGTGCATATTGGCCAGATTATTGTAGTTGTAGCGCGGCCGTGCGTTGGCTGCGGCGTGTGGCTCATCCGGAATATCGCCAAAGAACTGACGCCGCTGATACTCGATGGTTGTGTTCTGATTCAGATTGAACGTCAGCGTCTTGGGCTGCGCTATTTTCGGCTCCCCATCGATTGTGCGGCCCGCGTGTGCGCTCTTGGAGCGACGTTTCACTGTGGAACATGGAAAATGGCAAATGGAACGGGGACATGAGAAGTGAGACGCTGAGGCATTGAGAGATGTGTCAAAGAGTTGCCTTCACTCGATGCACACTCGCAACGGCTAATTGAGTCATGCAATGTGTGACGAGAGGCAGATGAGACTTGGCAAAGGTTTTCAATACGAATGAACATATCCTTACTCTAATCTATCGGATTCAATTTAGTCAATCAGTCACTGAGCTAGTCAATCAATTACTCAATCAGGCAATCAGTTTATCCGCATTTACTTCAATTGTGAACTCAACATCCACGACTGTCTTTCATTCTACTCAAGATTCTATTACCAACAAAAGCTTTCACTCCACATTTCTTACAACTCTTTGATAGCTGCTCATCAGGACATTATATATATTTATTTGAGGGTATTTGAAATTCGTTTGCTTCTTCTACTTACAATTGCTCACCAGCACGTTGCTGGTGTTGTTGCCATTGCCATTGCCATTGTTGTTGTTGCTGTTGCTGTTGCTGTTGTTGCTGTTGCAGTTGTTGTTCTGGGCATTTGCCTCGTCGGTATCCTCGCTGCCGCTGATTGTGTTTGTTGTTGTTGTTGTGAGGCTTGCTGAGGCGGGGCGTGGCACGGCGCCACGATAGCCAAAACGTTTGCCAGCCGCACCTGTGCGATTGGACGCATTTGTCTTTTGGGCTGCCACGCCCACTTTCTCAAACTGAACAGGAGCTGCTGAGTGGGTGTAGAGCGATAGCGAAATGAAAAGCAATTAAGTATGGCTGTCATGTTGACCCGGTATTAGGCAGCTCAGCTAATTGGCTCGAATTAAAAAGCCATAACACTTGCCAAGGTGCGCTCATTACTCACCTGCATTGCCATTGTCGTCCTTTGTGTCTGTCTGTGGCGTCTCGCCACCCGCGCTGCTGCTGCCGCCCTCGAGCAGTTTCTTGAACTTTTTGGGCGTACCATTGAGCTTCTTGCGAAAGCCAAAGGACATGGCGGTGCCTTTGGTGTGCGGTACTTGAAGCTGCTGCTCGCCCAGCTCCTGCTGGGCACAGCCGTTGCCATTGTGACGTCGGCCCGCCTTGCCTCCATGCTTCTTGCTCTCCGCTTGGCCCTGTGGTTGCATGGAGTGGGCGAAAGTTGAGAAAGCAGGTTAAGCAAGCGATTAGTGGAAGAAAAACGGGTCAATAGATGAGCACAGCAGACAAAGCCTGCCACACAATGCAAATAGCACAATCACAGGATGGGGTTGGGTGTGTGGGTGTGTGGGCGTGTGGGCGTGTGGGTGGTTGGGTTGGGTGGCTGGTGCACAGTGGTTCAGTGTGCTGGCATGCAAATCTAACTAGTGAATGACTCATACAAAGCCAACTGCAATATTGAATAAGAGCACAAAGTGTATCTGGTGTGTGGCACAGTGTTTACCATGATGACTGCCTCGACTTCCGCGTCAACTGCTGCGTCCTCCTCGATGCCTGTGGCTGTGGCACGGCTGCTTGAATTATCTCTCTGCTGCTGCTCTGTCTCTGGCTCTGTTTCTGGCTCTGTCTCTGGCTCTGTCTCTGTCGCTAATGCGTTGTCATCGATGTCAAAATGTTCTTTGTGCAAATTCTTGAGCTGTTGCTGCGTCTCGGCTGTTGGGTCCTCGTGTGCGGCTAATGTGACGACGACGAGGTTGTCGCATTCATCCATGTTGCACGTCGGCTGCCGCGGGGCACTCGCTAATGCCGCGAGTCTCCTTCTGCGTTTTGGCGCTACTTGAATACCGAACGTTCGCCGTTTTGCTACTTGTCGCGTAGATCCAAACAAATACTGCAAATGCTCTGCTCAAATCAATGTTCATCACACGGCCGCGCACCAAATTACGCCATTTATAATTGCACTTGAGGCAGGCACACAACTACAGTGACAGCTACGCTCACAGTCACGCTTTCAGTCACTCTCACAGGCACGCTCTCTTTCTAGCACAGATACATATATGGAGTGTACACCCACGGGCGTACGGCAAGTTTTGAAGGTCCTTGAAAATAGTTTCCTGTGCGTTTCAAATTGTTATTGTTGTTGCCACAATTTCTTCCACTTGCCACGCTTTTTTTCGCACTGCCTTAAAGTATGCAATGTACGTTGGCTTTTTTTTTTTATTTTCTGCCAATTTTCTGTGCAGTTTTTATGTATTTTTTCTGTTTTTCGGTTTTTGTCAGATTTGTGTTAGGTTTTTCACTCGCGAAGCAGCAGCACTCGGAAAATTGAATGAGCTGACTGAAAATTCTAGCAGCCTGCGGATATCTCGATGGAGTGTATGCCCTGTTCGCTCAACCGGAGCGTGGCTTGGGCATGCGCAGAGCCACAAAAGAACAAGTGGCTGCATTTGCTAATAACTGAGGGTAGTTTTTGCACACTGGCGCCATCTAGTGCTCGTTTGTGTTCGCATAGGGGTTGAATGTGATTATACGGTAAAGTGGGATGTGTGTTAGCTAACGGTTTTTCAAATGCAACTATTTTGTGAAGAAAGGTGAGAGTTGCCATTGATAGATTAGTAATTGGAGTTGGTCGGGCTGTTAGTTAAAAAGTTAGTAGATCAATCATTCATACATTTAAACAAACATTTAATGGAACTAGCAATCAATCAATCATCGTCAATCATTTACTGAGACAGTCAAGTAATCAGTAAATCAGTTTTTTTTTAAAAGTCAATCAATATAGTTAATCAATCAGAGAGTCAATTAGCTTCTCCATCTATGCAATGAGTGAGTTAATCAGTTAACTCAACAGTTTACCATATAATCAAAACATAATATTAATCTGCTTGCTATTAGTAAAAGTTTAGTCTATCGATCAATTGGCTAGACCGTCAATCAGTTGTATTCCCACCTACTTAGTCAATCAACCATAGATAATGCTATTATCAAGTCAGCCAATCAATCAATCACTCATTGAGTTGGTCTAGAACTCAGTTCGTCCCCCAGTCAATCAGTTCTTTGTATTAGTTTAGTCAATCGTATAGCCCTTTCATCAGCTTTGTCAATTCAATCATTCACTTCTCTTTTAGCTCTTCACACATTCAATCATAAGCTGTGCTTGTTATTCCCTTTGCTCAAGATTCGATTGCCAACAAAAGATTCAATCCATATTTCTGATAACTTTTCAAAGATGCTCATCAATCAGGATACTTTTCATAGATTCAGAGCATATGCTGCTGAAGCTGAGAGCGTGATAATAAAAAGTAACAGTAGCACTTACCTTATGTAGCTCATGAAAGTGCAGTTCGTTCTCGATATCGCTATCTGGCAGCTGCCAGGCTGCTGGCCTTTGGCTGTTATCTTCCGGCCATGAGGTTGTGGCATTTGCTTGATAGTCGTCGAGTGTCTGGACCAATTCCTGCAGTAAAAATTCCTGGCAAGTGGCATATGCGTTGCCTGTCAGCCCGCTGCCAATAACATTGCCATTCGTATCCGATTCCGCTTGGGTATCCAAATGACTGTAGATAGACTCAATGTGCAGCACAGCAGTTGTCTTCAACGAAAGCTGCTCCGCCTTCTCCTTCTCCTCCTTTTCCTCCTGCTCATCCGCCGCCAGCCTCAGCTCCCGCTGGCTGCGGCTCACCACATGGTAATAAAATGGCAGCTCATCTGCTGCTGGTGCTTCGGCTGCTGCTGCTGCTGCTGCTGCTTCTGGCTCTGATTCTGTTGTGGCTATATATTCATTACTCGCTGTCAACTGTTGCCATATTTTGTGGGCCTGGGCCAAATCTTGGTGGGACAGGGCGATTGTCAGCACAGATTGATGATGTGCTTGAGAGCTCTGCCGGGAGACACACTTGCCCATCAAGGCGCAATATCAGCATCGGCATGGGCACAGCCAATAACTGCCGTTGCTTTTGATTGCAAGGCTCTCACGTACTCTCACGGCTGACAGCTAATGCCTAATGCGCCGACTTCCGTCTCGCGATTTGTCAATTTGTCTATTTGACTGTTTGCCCTGCTTTGAAGGCGTTGTTTGTGGCCCCTGCCGTGGCTGCAGTTCGCTTGCTGCTGTGGCACTTGCAACGCCTGTCAAAATTAGTCGTAAATGCATGAGTGAGTGGGTTATCATATTAGCTGCCTTGGCAGCCGACTTGGCATATTGATATGCTGGGAACGTGTTGAGCTACGATGCGGTTAGCCACTATGTGCTGAGAGTGCACTGTGAGAAATTCGCACTCTACTTGGGTCTAAAATATATATAGATGTCTGCCTCATTTGTATATTGATTAACAGAATTAATTGCAATAATCATTTTTTTTTTTCAAGAATTTTAATAATTTGTTAGTTTTCTGAGTTCCTTAATTGAAGCTTTAATGTTGCAAGGAAATTTACTTTTTTTGTTATATCTATGTACAATTTAAAATATACTTGGGTTGTTTATCTTAAGAAAATTATTAAGAGCAATATTTTCTATTTACAAAACAAATGATATCTTCTCATTTGAACAGCTTAAACCCTTAAGCAAACGAGTTATAGTTACATCTGCTTCTCATTTATTAAACATTGAAATTTGTTAAAACTTAAAGCTTTTGGCTTAAAGTCTTAAAGTCATTTTCAACCCCATTTCTGGCAGTGCTGTGTGTTTTACACTTTTGCTGTTTATTGGCAATCTCAAGTGCAACTATTTAATGTTGTAATCAATTTGAAGCTTTACTTAATTTTTTACCAACAATTTTTTTGCGAAATGTAAAAGCATGTAAACCCCAAACAGCCCCACAACTGCTCATACCGCTAACGGCAGCCCCTCTGGCCCCCCCTCTGGCACCCCTCTGGCCCTGCGGCTGCTCGCTTTGTCGATGCATTATGCGAGGCAACACGTTTTTTATTAAATTTTATTAGAGTGGCGCATGCACACGGACAGAAGCATAGCTGCCGCAGCTCCCAAAAGCGCACCACAACAAAAACAACACACACACACAGTCAGAGTGTGCCTGTGTGTGTGTGTGTGTGTGAGGGAAATGTAAGCAGAAGCCTTGGGGAGAACGCATCCTGATCCTGGCTGCTAGCAGCTAGCTTTATGGCGCATTTGCTGCATAACAAGATTTACACCCACAGCGGTTGCTCTGTCGGCGGCGTTGGGCCAAAGGTGGTTTGAGGTGGTTGCAGTGGCTGGGGTCGTGCTTTATTTCTGCTGCTCTTGCACTGTTTATGCCTGCTTATGTCGTTTGGCTTACTCACATTTGCCACGCGGCTTTGTGTTGCATAAATTTAACTGTCACGCCTCACTGGCCCCACTGGCCCCACTGGCACCACTGGCTCCACTGGCTATCCTGGCTGCCCTAGCTCTACTGGTTATGCTTTCGCTTTTACGCGGGGCACGTGGCCCCTTTGTATTAAGTGCCAAGTTTTTATTTGCCGCGCACTATTCAACATAATGAGGCAATTCTATGTTTGTTTTTGGCTTTGTCTGTTCCACTTTACAGCCAGTTGTTGCACTTGCCCCGGCAGCTGCAGTTGCAGTTGCAATTGAGGTATGCGGCTTTAATGCGGCACTTTGTATGCGAGCAAATCCTTGAGCTGCGATTGGGTCGCATATGTAAATTGAGCATCTAGTAATTATGCGCATAAATACAACAGCTCCTCACCCCAGCCAGGAAACCTACAGCAAGAGCTTCGGCTTAATCGACGTGGATGCCACAGATATAACTGCCAGCCAGCCTGACTGACTGCCTGCCTGCCTGACTCTCTCTCTCTTTATCTCTGTGTGTGTGGCACGTAGCTCATGCATAAGCATAACAATGCCCATTACCATTACCGTTACTATTCTGATGCCTGCATCAAATCGATGTGGCATGCAACAGCTGCACGCTTACAACTTTGGCTGCCTGTTTGGCCATCGCCGTCGCTGCCACGACACGTTGGCTCATGCATTTCAATTGCGGCCCAAAATGAATGCGACTCAAATGGCAGCCGCCACGTGGCAGCTGCAACAGAATAATGCCATTGCCACCAATAAAAGGCAGAAGGACTGAAGTTTTTGGCTAGCATTGCTGACGCTTTTAATGCCCCGGGCATCAACATAAAACTTTGCCCAAAGACGAATGCCAACTTTTCAGCATTTCTCATGCAAATTGACAGCGAACGTCTACGGTAAACACTCATTGCGGCCGACACGGCGCTCGGAAGGTGCCACAGCTCGCGGCTAGACCAAGTGGCGGCTTCACTCAGTCTCTATCGGTCCGCCCATCCGCCCATCCGCCTGTCTGTCTGTCTGTCTACCCGCCGTTGCGTGGTTAAAAGCAATTGCATTTTGGTAATTGAACAAGTCAACGCTTAATTATTGCACTACACTGAAAGCCAACCATAAATGTCTGGCTGCCTGCCACAACATGCGGTAGGGGGAGGAGGCGTGGTCACGGGGCTGGGCAGCAAGCAAACCGACGACGACGACTCGAACGAATTCTCATTTATTCACGGGACTGTCGCAGGCAAGGGGAAAAGTGCATTTTCATGGCGCGGAAAATGTGCAGAAATGAGCAATTGCTTCTGTAAACGTTTGTTGTTACTTCTGCCTGGTTGTCGTTGTTGTTGTTGTTGTTGTTGTTGTAATTGTAGTTGTAATTGTTGCTGCAGCCATGTGGCACATATTGTGGCAGTTGGCAGTGTCATAATACCCAGTAGCTGCTCTGCAAAGGTTATATAAAGCGTTTGCATATGCATGTGCCAACTGCAACTGAGCAAAGGCGACATAATTGAAGTGAATGTGTAGCTTGATAGGGTAGAAGACTGTTGAGAGAAAGTGAATTGTAATACGCTACTGAAAAGTGTGAAGAATGATCTATATAGTCGCTCTCTTGGTATTACATAAAAATGGAATATAACTTTATGAAAATTCACTCAGGCATTAGATAAATCTCACTCTCTGTTCAGATCTACCGAAAAAGTCGTACTCCCTCGCTCTCGCTCTCAGCAAGAGCCTTCGATTCTATTCGTCGTGTACTTCGGTTTAGCGATTTGAACTATTCGTGTCGCTCTTCAGCCGAACGTCGCGACGTTTAGAGAGTGATACGATTGACGATCGCATAATGAGGGTCTGAAAGTGAGCCGAGTCTAAGCAATCGGCAGAGCGCAGTCTAAGCAATCGGCAATAAGTAGAGCGCTGATCCGATCGTCAACGAATTCGTTGAAGAACCGAAGCATTCGACAATTATTTGCAGACTTTGATAAACGCTCAAGAGATATCTGCGAGCTCTGGGCATAGGTGTTATGTACCTCTCTTTCTAACTCCCTCCCTAATTATGTAAGAAGTAATCATGGAGGATCATTTTAAAAGAGCTAACTCTTTTGAGTCAGTGAATTCATATTAGATATATATAAGTAGAAGTAAATAAGGCACGCATGCCAGAGTCCCACCTAAATAGCAGCTAGTTCAAGACTTCTACCTGAAAGTATGAGCCTATGTGAAATCGAGCAAAGCTCAAATCAACTGTCTAAAGCGGCAAACCAAACTCAAGTATTCAAGCAAGTGGAAAGCAGAAGTGAAGAAAGCCCTCGATTAGTAGCACTCAATTATTTAGCATACGATGCTACATTGTAGGTTCTCGAAATGAAAAGTAAACAAACCTTTTAGACTGTTGCAAACAGTCAAATCAAATATTTAAGCTTAAAGGATATCTTTAGGTTCGTGAAGTTTTGCCAACGTTTGCTGTCTGTTTGCGCTTGATGCGTTTTAATTGACGGCTCATTTTTGGAGCAATTGCAGCTGCAGAGCTGCAGAACGTCGAGCAGTTCCGAGCTCTGGAAATGTCACGCTTTAAGTAACTTTAAGTTGTTGCTTCTATTTCAAAAAAAAAAGATCCATTTCCGCTATTGAGAAAGTTTCAATATAATTGATGGAATTGGTTGAAAAGCCTCAATGAAAATATTTTGCTCGACACACAGGCAAACATACACACTGCATAAACAACAACAAAGTCGGACACTTGATAGGTTTTTGTGCCGCTTTGGGAGTGTCGTGCTACCACACATCCCTCTCCCTTTCCCCTTTTGGACAAAGCAACGCCCGCGCGCTATTGGCCATAAATCAATTTTTCAAAAATGACACTGGGAAATGGAAAAAGTAAGCTCAAAGCTGTGCGAATATTGAAAGCTGCCGAACGAGCCGCTCTCATATCAGCTTCTGTCCCTGTGCCAGCCTGCAGCTCCCACTCCTGCAGCGGCATCCATAGACACCAGTCATACAAAAGCCGTTGCTCACATGGGCATGGGCATGGGCGTGGGCGTGGATGTGGGCGTGGGCATGTGTGTACATGCACGGAGCTCGGCGATAAACTCATCGCATAAAAAATGTATATTTTTACTTGCATTTTGTGTTCTCTTTACGTTCTTTTTTTTTTTTTTTTTTGGACAAAGCAGCAAATCTTTGCAGCTGGCGTTGAAAAGTTTTGTCGACGGGTTTGTCATCATAAATTTTAATATTTTTCAACTATTTCTTGCTCATTTTTTTTCTTGTTGTATTTCGCTCAGCTCGGACACTGTATTGGCCAGGGAAACGTAGCTTCGCTTCGAAATGTGAAAATGAACACGTTAATAACAAAAAAAAGAGAAGAAGCAGATGCAGCCCAAGCCAAAGGCAATGCTACCAGCAATAGCACCGCAGGACATGCCACTGCGGCGTACGAGGCGTATGCGCAATACGAACGAGCAACAGCAACAGCAAAAGCAATAACAATTGCAGCAGAGAATGAAACTGCTCTGTGGCCAAGTGTTCAAAACTGCATCCAAATGCTCGGAAATGCATGCTGACTGATGAAAAAGTGCAAGAAAGAGACAGCAGCAGAGATGGAGTGGGAGAGGAAGGGAGTTAAGGATTGTGCATTGGCTAGGGAATATGAATGAGCACAGTCAAGCGAATCGAATGCTATTGATAGTTCAATGAATCATTCTAATGATATGTGCAGCACACATCAATTTGTACAGAGACTGAAAAATTGTGTGCAAAAGGAAGAAACTTGAAGAAGCTGTATTATATAATACTAAATTGCTTGCATATATTCCATAGTCATATGCATGTATGTAACTGTGTTTTTAGTTAAGGCATTAGACAAAAGCTCAAATGCAAAAATTAGATTTTTTTTTTTTTTATGGCCATCTGTTTAGCAAAAGAGAAACAGACGTATACGAATTAATGTAATATATGAAGCAGGGGATGAGAGAGAGGTAGAGGTGGCGAAAAAAATATATATAGATATATAAGGCAGAGCTTTACTCTCCAACAGAGGTTTCCATACAGACCTTGGGAGAGAGATTGAAGGAGAGGGATAAGTAGATAGAGGTACCTAGAACATAACCCAAACAGAGAAAGGGGGCCTTAGAGAAGTACATCGATAGAAGGAGGAGGGGAAAGGGAGAAAAAGACAAAGAAAGAGGGAGAGGGAGAGAGAAAGGAATATATACATATATATAACAAAGAGAGGTATGCAAACATATCCACACGCAGAGAGGGAGAGAGAGAGAGAAACAGCTACAGCGAGTTCCACATTACAATGCATTGTTTTATATCAAATTTAAATATTAAATAAATAAAAAAAGAAACACACTCACACTCAATTAAACTTTAAATGCATTCATGTTTTAATTTGAAAGCAAATACATAAAAAAAAATAAATATAATCATGGAAAAATTATAATAATACGTCCAACTTAATTAAAAGCTGCGCGTAAACTTAATTTGCAAGTGAAAAAAAAAAAAAAACATATGCATATGCATATATATATTATAATATGTACATAAATATTTACATATGCAGACAGTCAAATGGATATACAGAGACTCGTAAAACTTGTTGAAATAACATTTAGTTAAACAGACATAATCAAACCAAGAAATCTCAGAGCTGCGTTTTAATTAATGAGAAACACATAGAGCGGCGCTCTTTGCTCTCTGTTTATTTGAAAATTGTAAAAATAACCTGATGAAAGCATAAATGTGCAGCACATATGCATATAGATATACATTTGATTCAGCGGAGATATTCGTCATGCAATCGTAATCAATTTCATTTAGTCGAGTGCACTTAATAATAATCGTTTGCGAAAAGGACAGTCGTTAGTTGAGAGTGGACAGAGTGGACAGTGTACAGTGTGTACACACTGGACAGAGTGGACAGACTGGACTGGACCAAATTGCAACTTGCCAGCTGTCAACTGTGAACAGAACTTCCGGCTTGGACTCAAATTAGCTAGAAGAGAAGACTTCATTTCATTTGCATGCTGTGCATAAGTGAGTAGCCCAGTGGCCAAGTTAGTTATGGTTGCATGTGAATGTGGCGGCTGTTGCAAGTAGCTCAACTGCATCAATAACAGTGTGTGTGTGAGTGTGTGTGTGTGTGTGTGTGTGTGTGTGTGTATGTGCGTAAGCTCAAGGCAGAAAGACCTTTTCATTATTATATTTGAGTTGCGTTTACTTAATTATTACTTGGCTTTTGCTGCTGCTGCTGCTGCTGCTGTTGCTGTTGTTGCTGTGATAAAGTCTTTGGTAATGTTTCAGGGCTTTTTGTTTACGACTCGCCAGCAGAGCGTGCAAACTACACGCAATTGACAAGCTCCTCATCAAGCCGCATAATTGCAAATTGTTGTTATTGCTGCTGTTGGTGGCAGAGCTTTATGCTGTTGTGCTCTGGTTTTTTTAAACCAACGAAATGGGGTATATGAGTGGCAAATTAGCTGTGCGACTGTGTCAACTCCATGTGAAAGCATTTTAAATATATTTTATTATTACTATAGCTAGATTATTGCTAGATTATGCACTCTTCTGAACATCGAAACTTTGTTCGTTTGTTAAGTTGTTGCTAATCTCCTCCTCTGCTAATTTATAGCGTATCTAAACGCCCAGCAAACTCAACTCAACTGCTACGCTCTCTGGCAATTTAACTTGAGACGCTTGTTTGTCAATTTGCGTACTCTGAAAATTCTTTTATATAAACAACATTCAGCTAAGCGAGCCATATAAGTACATAATATATATATATAATACACACTCACTTATATATATGCACACACATATATATAAATAATAATTACGCAATTGCCATAGCCTTGGCATGGCCTTTGCCCCTTTAGCCAACTCTCCTCACACTCGAAACTTTTGCTAAAATATTTATCATATTTTTGTTGAGCTTCTTAAGTCTGTTTTGAATTTTAATTTTCTAATTTCCTCGAGTGCTTGGCTCTTTCGACAGACTCGAAATATGCATATATTATTAGCAGTCAATTTCATTTTCATAGTGCTTTGATTAGAGTCGGAAAACAAAAATTCACATCATAAATATTTCGATTGATTTATAAATTGCATAAATCATGATGAGAAACTACAACTGGATTTTTTGCTAATAAATGAGAAAACGTGTCGGAATATTGCAGGCGGCTGCACTCGACGGCATAATACTTGCCCAAAATAGAAGAGAATAGATAGGAGAGACACTAAAGATAAAGATAATAGTATATATAAAATAGACAATATATATATATAAGGAGTCGCTGTCAAACCAATATACTCGATTCATATTGCATATGAGTCAAACATTATTATTGACGTTTTGTAGATTGAATCGCATCAAAGTTATTTATGAGTTCGTAAAGCGTTTAGTCTATGCAAATATGAAATAAAATCAAATCACATCAAATTAAAGTCTTGCATAAAATTGTACTTTAAGCCGCAATACTTGAACCTGATTTGAGTCTAAAATATTTTTGCTCTGCTCTTTACAGAAATTTCTATTCAGCCTTAAGCGTTGAGATAGCTCTGCATTGATATTCATATGCCAGCGATTGCTTTTGCTAATTTCCTGTTTTGGCCGCTTGTCACACGCCTCGTATGCTTAACATTTTGATGATTTGCCCAATTTATATGCCCGCCAGGCAGTCGCTCGCCTCGGCTGCTCTTATTGTGTGTGTGTGTGCGATTAGAAGAAGCCCATGTGAATGGCCTCTCAATCACGATTGAGCCACGTTTGCCAGCGCCTTGGCATGCAAATGCCGTTATTGTTTGGGTATTACGAGCACAATATAACTGGCATTAAGAGAGCGCCCAGTTATTTAATATGCATAACTGTGCGAGAAATGTATTTGTGCACGCGTCAACTGAAGCGCGAATCGAGCTCCAAATGCAACAATGACGACAACAGCAATGCCAGAAGCAGCAGCAGCAACAGTCAGATTGAAATCGAGACTAGCCATAAATAAAATTATGATATAGTCTACGAGCTGGTATTATCCGGCTTTGCTCGCGCCAAGTCTTGTACAGACGTGATTTTGCGTTTGTGTGCAAATTTTGGTGTCTACGTATTACCTTGAACCCCACTACTCGAACTCTCAATTCTATATCGTTTATCGCTAGAGCACGTATTTGATAAGCTTTCATACAGATTGTTTATCGAAAATTTTGCTCTCATAATATTTGATATTATTTTACAGAACATTTTGTTCTCATATGATTTGAAATAAATTTGTTTTTAAAGCAAGTCACGTTCCTGATTTATCAGCCAAGTAATCTGTCAGTGGGTCAATCACGCAGTCAGTCCACTATATTACTCACTTGATCAATCGTCAGCTGCAATCTTAATCACTTTTGGTCAATCAATTAGTCGCTTAATCGAATTGCTTCATCTGTCAGTTAGTTTATCAATCAATGAGTACTTCTATAAGTCTATCAATCAATCAATCATTTATTTGATACACTGCTCAGTCAGTTAATCGATTCATTGATTAACTGACTGATTAACTGAATCAGTAGCTCAGTCAGTCAGTCAATAACTATGTCAATCAAGCAATTCAATCAGTCAGTCAATCAATGACTGATTGCATTACTTGATTTACCAATCACTCAGTCAATCAGTAATTCAGTTTAACTCCAATCCAATGACAATTAATTAACTCGTCAGTCAATAAGTCGCTTGTTTTATTAATTAGACAGTCCAATTACTTGCCATATCAGTTTTCCGTCTCTCAGTCAATCAGTCAGTTAGCCAATCAGTTAACCAGCCATCAATCAGTCTCTCAGTCCCTCTCAGCAAATACATCTATCATTTGCTCTATCAACTTGAACGTCTCTCACTCAATCATTAAGTCACTAGGTCAACCGGCAAATCAATCACAATTAGTCTCATTTACCGAGTGATACTATATACATATATATCATTTGCTCGCCCATGCTCTAGATCTCATATAAAACTAGTCCATCTGTAACATCAGCTGGTGCGGGGAATAGTCTGTAGCTGAGCGAGAGATGCAAATTATATTCGTGAAGCGAACCCACCTTTTGCTGGCTGCTCAGTGCTGCTTGGTCTTATCTTATCAGGGACTTTGGGCTCTTAGTTTTGTTTTGTTGCGCGTAATGAAATTGCGATTCACGAGAGTCCGTCGAGTTCTCTTTTCACTTTTATTTTATTTTATTTTCTTCCAACTACACTTTGTTTCGCAAAACTTTTCTTAGATATTTTCTTTCATTTTAATGGACTGCACTTTTCTTGTTTGTATGCATATTTTTTTTCTGCGACTGGCCTTGATATGAGCCTCGGGCATAATTTGCTTATTCTTTTTCTGTTTTATTTGGTATTTTATAAGTTTTACCAGCTTTTTGTTCTCTTTTATTTATTTTCCAGTCAACTGACTCGCACTGGCGTCATATTTGTTATTATTATTAGCCAAACGCGTCAACGGCGACTGACTGGGCGCTACGCATATGGCGAGCACCTTAGAATCGATCGTTAGAGCCAAGTGAAAAAGCTCCACATGCAAGCTTTAAACAGCAGGTGTTCAACTGAGCTTTGCCTCGAGCTGGAGCTTGAGAGCGTAAGCTTTTCTATTCGCTTAAGCTGATAATGACTATGATCACGCTATTTACACTCAGCTACAAAAGTGTTGAATGTTTCAATTGATCTTTAATAATATATAAGTTTAAGGTTTTTACTGGACTCAAAAGGTTTGTTCAGCTGTTCAATTTACCACAGAGCTTAGTTGAATAAAATCTATATTTTATAAATTTATTTCACTTAAAATTGAAATTTATTATCAAGTGACTAAATCAAGGTTTTATTCTAAATTTTTGATTAGCTGATAAACATCTTACATTTTCTTAAATTTTATTTTGATTCAATGAATATGTAGCATATTCAAGCTGAGCTATAATTTGAAATTGGAATCCATATACCCATCTCGCACCGATTACCAAAGTCACGATTAATGCTTAAGTGGAAGCCGTTGATAAGCTGATAATCCTTTAGCTGAGCTTATCGTTTAGCTGAATCCATATTTTTTATCGCACTTTAGTTTATCTATAAAGCAAATTCTTCCCCAGATGCCCACACACACACACACGTATGTATATGGACATTGTCGCGCACATCAATATGCATAACTGTTGCAGCTATTAAAGTGGAAGTTTCTTATCAAGACTTGGCAAACCAAATGAAACTCAACACGTTGAAGCAGAGCAGGTGCAATAGCTTCGGGCCAGGCTAAAAGGCTGCCCAGTTGGCCGCCAAACGCCTGAAAGACTAGCGCTAGAGCTTGGGCCGAGGGTCGAGGTGTTGTGCTGGGTTTGGGTGTGGGTCTGGGTTTGGCTGGGCGTCAAGTGCCATAAAAAGCAACACTTGCAACCCAAAAACTAAAGTGCAGGTCTTTGGCATGTGGCACGAACTGACTGCTGGCTGGTTGCTGGTGGCCGTTGCTACCCATTTGCCAGTGCGCTCATCTTTCAAAGGCGTCGTATTGCGTAAGTGTTGGTGTTTGCTGTTATTGCTCTGCACACACACACACACACACACACACCCAGCCGCACTGAGATACAAATAGAGACGTGTGTACACAGAGAAGTAAAAAGAAACACAAAGGAAAACATTTACAAAACTTCCATTTCCGTTTTATATGGGCTCGCTGGGTAAGCAACCCTCCAGCACCAACTGACACGGCCTGTGCCTTGCATCTACCCACCCAGCCCCTAGCCCCTAGCCCCGAGCCCCATCACCATTCCCATTCCCAACCATTCAGCCATGCGGGAAAATTGAAAAAAGATAGTTGCACATAGTTAGATGAACCAAATGGCAAACCCGCAAACCCTTAACCCCGCAACCCTCAGACGGCAACCTGAAACGCTACAAAGGTAAGAAAAATACCGTTTGGGCAATGGGCGACGGAAGTGCGCATTGTACAGGCTGAGCAGCTAAATCAAATGATAAAATGAAGTTGTAGTCCTTTGGCGTGTGCGACCGCGAACACAGCGACAAACAGGACAAACAGCCAATGGCCGACAGCAACAGGAGTCGCTATCGCTATCGCTATTGCTGTTGCTTTCGCTGCTGCTGCTGTTGCCGACGCCATCGCCATCGCAGCCGAAGAACTTTGGGACACGACCAAGAACTCACTCAAGCGAAGCTTTTCACCACAGCTTCTCACTCATATGCTAGAATCCCACTCAAGCGTTGAGCGTGTTTGGCGTTTGGATTTGCGCTCTTATCATAATTGCATGTGTCATTGAGGAATTCAGCAAGAAATGGAAGAAAAAACTTGGATTCTTTTTTTCGTAGCATACTTGGCAGCGAGCTCAGGCTGTGAAAAGCGTTGCCTACTTTTAGGGCTGGCTGAATACCATAGGCTGGCGGGCAGTCTGGCTAATTAACCCTTGTGCGTATGCCTAATTGCGCCAGCCAAAACTTTGCCTTTGACTAATTTGAGGGCTGCCTGTCTTTGCCATCCTATCAATTAAAAGAATTTGAATTGATAATAAACATAATAGAATGAGTGGAATCTTCTTAAAGGCACACACGTATTTGATTATTGTGTTATACAGGTGTGAGACGAAAATTTCCTCAAATCCTCAAATAGCAATTATCACACACAAATTAGCACTCGATCAAAATAGATGTCAACTCAAATCGGTGATAAACGAAAAAAAGGTAATTTATCAGAAAATATTTCGCAGTCCATTTGAATGCAAATTTATCAAACAATTATCAAGCTGTTATCAATTGCTAGCATAAATAGGCCATAGAATTTGAATTTCGGTTTTGACGTCATGAGTCGCAGCTAATCGGAAAATGTATACTTGAGAAAAGAACTCTTTTTTTTTTTTTTTTTTTTTTTTTTTGCTGTTGCTTTTGCTCTATTTTTTGGAAATATATGTATATTTTATTTCAACTTGATGTGGGTTTATCAGCGTTGCTGATACTACTCCCCAGCAAGGGGCTGGAACAGCATTTGAGGCAATTAATTGTTGAAAATCATTTGGAATTCGAATTCGAACTCACAACAAACAAAATCCAACATGTATACGGCGGCAAAATGTTGAAATACCGGACAAACTTCACACCTCGAGGTGCGTGTTACTATTCAACCTGGAAAATCAATCAATTAGAGCGCCAGAATTAGTTAATTTGCATTGTGCCAATTGCAACACAAACAATCCTCATATTCAATGCAGGGCGCAGCCATAATGACTGGAACATTTTGAATGCATTAGACGTGATTCTAATGCTATTATTGTTAGTTAAGCGCATTACGCACATTATGGCTATTTGCACCTGCAGCTGTTGCATCAGCGCCAATGCAATCACAATCACAACGCATCCTCATAATTGTTTCGGCTTGGCTACTCCACCATGCCAAAGGAAAAGGAAAGCAAAGAGAGCGAGCGAGAGAGCACATGCGTATGGGAGAGCGCTGAGAGTTCAGCGCAAAGTCGATCAGCAACGTCGAGGGTGGCTCTTGCAAGTCAATTTCGCTCTTGCGTTTGCTCACGTGCTCTCTAGAACAATCGATGCATGCCTGCTGCATACCCTATGATCAGACACACTGAGGCAGGTAGCAAAATGAAAATAGCGAAATTCGTTGGAAACTAAAAAATCGGAGAGAAGAGGCAAACTCAAGGACAAGGAATTACAAAACAGATAAAATGTGGAAATTTACAGAAATTCCACTCTCAACTACCATACAGGGTACACTTATGTCGACGCTTATGAGTTGTTCACAAAAACCGCTCTCGCTCTATTCCAAAACATGTTGTTGTTGTTGTTGTTGGCTTCTGTCGATATTGCTGCTGCTGCTGCTTCTGCTGGCGTTCGACGATTGCTCTCTGTGTTTAAAAACGTGCTGCCGCAGGAACAGTAAATCATTACGCTCAGAAACGTGCGACCGGAAAGACGGAGCCGATCGAGTCCAAACAAAAAAAAAGATAAAAAATAAAATAAAAATCCGCTAACCGTTCGCCAAGTTCAAGTTTGTCGAGACGCCGCGCCGCGTGCGCTGTCGCTATCAAAGTCCTAAAAAGTATTACGAAAAACATTAAAAAATATATGTATAAAAAGAATTTATAAAAGATATACGCAACGTTACATATGCATGTATATACGTCATAAACATCGTGTGTTGTTGTTCTTGTTACTATTGGTGTTTTTGTTGTTGCCGCTCTGCCATTTTCTGTGCCTGTGGTCGGTCGATCGTCTTGTTACGTTCTCGTAAAACATCTTCGATCGTGTCGTACCTTTGTTTCATCGACGCGTTTCTTTCGAACCGTATTTTGTATAATTCGCATACATGTGACGCAGCCACCGTAGTCGCCGCCGCCACCGCCGCAGCAGTGATTTGTACGAAAAGTAATTTGTTTGTTGTGACATTCGCCCTCCCCGAGGGCCCTTCGCACATATGATCGGTCAATGAAGTTGGACCGTGCTCAGTGGAAAATTTCCGACACCCATCAGAGCTGAGGAGCAGCTGTTAAAACGAAAAGAGAGAGAGAGAACGAGCGAGAGAGAAAGAAACAACAACAAAAATAAAAGACCAAATTGGCTACAGCCATCATCGAAAATCGTGGGTAAAAGAGCTCTTAAAGTACGTGTCAATTATTATTGTATTCATTTACGACTCGGCGGAGATGTCTCCGTCTCAGTCTCTGTCTCTGTCTGGCTATAGGGTGAATGTGTTGTTGTTGTTGTTCTGGCTGCTATTTCTGTGCCAATTTTTAAAATTTTCGAATATTTTGTTTTTCATCTTTGCGACTTGTGGGCTATGACGCTGATATGAACTGATTATTGTTTTTCTGTGTTTTGTTTTGTTTTTTGTTTTTGTCACTCACGCAAGTACAATTCCGAAAATAAGTGTCAATCGCAGACAAGCAATTTGCCCATTGTAGTTAAAAATGTTATACAATACATAAATACAGTTTAAGGCACTGTCCAGATCTCGATCTGCTGCCAAATGAAATTCGTCTGCTCTCTTATGTGCATAATGCTTGATAATCAACTAATTATACATGAACATAAAAACTAATCAACTTCAAATATTTTAGGCATTAGACAAGCTATCGTTAAAAAAAGTCGGGCTCGAAAATGCAGCAAGTGATTACTCAACACTCACACAAACACACGCACACACACACACAAAGAGCTTCTGCCTCTGTTACTCATTTACTCTTTCTTTTGCTCCTCTCTCTCTCTCTCTCTCTCTCTCTCTCTCTCACTCTTTCTGTGTTTTGTGTTTCTGTTAGTCTGACTCTTTGATTCTATCTTTTTGAAACTGGTTCTGCATAGTTAGGCCCATTCACCATTCATTTCTTACATTTCTTTTCATTTCGTTTTTGTGTTTTACTTTTCTTCATATTTTTTTTGTTTTACTGTTCAAAGCAAAAAGTACACATAGTTAACGTTTTTCTCTTTATTCCTGCTCATGCTTCTGCCATCCCTCCCTCTCTTTCACACTCGCTCGCTCGCTCTGTTGTGCTATGTTAAGCTCAACCACGGCTGCTGCTGTTGCTGCTGTTGTATGCAAAATACTGTAATAATAGCAACAACAATACCTCTTTTGTGCTGCAGCGACTCCAGCGTCGACAGCGACGCCGACGTCAACCTTATCAACACCGTTAGAGTTTCGCAGCGTTTTAAGTCTGCACGTGAGTTTCGCGACGTGCAGCGCTCTTCTTCTTCATCTTCTTCGTGTTGTTTGCGTTTAGCGCGGCATGCAAATTCTTTGTATGTGTTTTGTGAGCTTGTATTTGGGCAGAGCGCACCCTTGCTTAGCGCGCTGTCTCCTTCTATCCCACATACCCCAGATCGCTTGCTCTCCCTTGCTCACGGTGTGTGAGTAATGGCTCAATAATTTGGCTGCCTTAACCCACACACCCTTTGCAAACATACATATTCGCTCTCTCTCTCTCTCTCTCTCTCTCGCTCGCTCCCATTGTGCTGCTTACACTTTACAACAATGGTAACGAGAATTTGTTTATCTTGACTTGTGTATAGTGTTTTTTGTTCTTTCCTGATATTTAACCAAAATGTATCATGACGCCCAAAGTTGATTGTTGTTATTGCTGTTATGGCCCGTTGTTGTTGCTGTTGGCTTTGCAGTTTTGTTTACAGAACTTGTGGAGAGCTCATGTTTTGTTTTTTCAGACTAGTATTTATTGTTCCTGTGCACGGTTCACGGAATTTGCAACGGCTGCAATTTAAAGTATGTGCGAGTATGTTACAACAAATGAGAGTGCTCTTTATACAAGGGTACCGGCAGTTGTGGGTGGGTGGGTGTTTGGCTCGGGCTGTTAGAAATATCTGGAAAGCATTCGTAACGTAATATCTACGACTTTGTACTTTCTATCGCCTACATTGATTATAAATAAGCCATACACACAGAAATTTCGAGTCATATATTACTTACGCATTCGTTTCTGAACAACAACATAACAATTGCTTTAAGTAGAAACCGAAATCGATACCAATAACCGATACAGCACTTGCTTTATACAGATAACTTGATATAATCTGTCATTTCTTTTTTTTGTAATCAAAACTCTAGAACAACAATACTTTATCGCGAAAAGAATTAGTCATTTGGTTCATTGGACTAGCAGCATCCTATGATTTTCATTCGCCAGTGAAACCCCAAGAAAACGAATTCCCATTCGTATATTAAACATTGTAGAAAGTATTTCCTGAGATTGTTATTCATAATACAAAAAGTAGAGTCATCATTTTAATTCTAGATACATATTTTTTATATACAGACTATATTTGTTTTTATAGTTGCTTCGGTCAGATCAGAAGCGTACAAAATTGCTTATCTAAGCGAAAGAAGAAGCACTGCAAATATTTCGTCCGCGTATTGATTACGCCTACAATTGACTTTTGCCAGTTAGTGAGTTATTCAGTTAGTCGGAAGGTCGGCCGCGTCTCTCTATCGATCGTCGAGTCGATCGTCTGTCAGTTGTATCAGTTGGTCATTAACTTGGTCCCCAATTAGAGAGCCCTGTTCTCTAGCTGTTGTTGTTGTTGGTTCTAGTTTGTTGTTGTTGCTGTTTGGTTATCGAGTCGCGATTGCTTTTTCATATCGAGCAGTCATATGTGTGCGAATCACTGAAGCGTAGAGTTTGTTCTTTTTCTTTAAATATATATTGTTATGTTTTATTTAGTTGATCGCTTCGAGTACAGTTAGCGTAGTTCAAGTGCTCTGAACCTTTAACCACATTGCTTCTCTAACTGTGCCTGGGTGTGTGTGTGTGAGTAAGTGTAAGTGTGTGTGTCCGTTCATAAATCCTTCATCAAGTCCAACAAGTTTGCTGGAGTGCCAAGTGGTTGCCATTCAAGTGGAAATGGAAACTACTTTCAACTGCGACTGGCTAGGTCAACAGCAACAACTGTGAAATAGAATTCAATTGCATAACATATTCAGCAAGAGTTGTGCAAGTGCGAGGGTCGTGCGAGAAATTGGCGTGCAATGTGAGTGTTTTATATAGAGTTGATAGATATTGATGTACTATGAATCAAAGCTTATTTACTGTCAACATAATAAGATGGAAGGAAAAACCATATATTGCGTAATTGAACATTTTCAAAAGAAGTTTTCATTCTATTCTTTGCTAATCTATTCTGCTGGAACTGGAATAAATCTATTTAATAAAACTTTTTATATACTTTTCTGAGTTTTATATTCAATATTCATGCAATATATTAAATTTAATTTTACACTTTCGTTGACACTCATCAATCAAGCCCTAACTACTAATAAATCTACCCACACAGCAACGACCTATTACATAAAACTTTTTTTTTTTGAGTTATTCTATCTGATATGTGGCGCTGTCTGGCGGAAAGCAACGAAAATTGTTTTTATTGTTTTATTTATATTTTTTTTCTAGACGAGCTGCAAATCAAATTTCGTCTAATCAAAATTTTGAAACGAAGAAGATTTAGTGGGACAATAACTTTCAAATTATTGACTATTATTACTACTATTTTATTATTTTTATTTATGTCTAACTGTATTATATATGGGAGACACTTCAATGTGTATAATTGATGGCGTCGTCTCTAATGCCCCAAATTGCTCGAGTATATTGTAATTCAAGTTTTCTAAACTGACATTTTTACGCGTGTCGTGAATTTTTATTACGATTTTCGTGGACGTACGCGTAACAGGAAGCACGCTCCAGTGGCAGCGGCCGGGCAACCCCCTTTCGGTTCAACTCGACTCTCAAGTTCAATGTCAGTGGCCATGGCAATGGCTGTGGCTGTGGCTGTGGCTGTGGCTGTTGCAGTTGCAGCTGTTGAACTGTTGCAATATGCAAACCAGTTCTGTCATCGCAGTCGGTCATGACCAGCGACTGCAACTGCAATTGCAGTTCCTATTGGCAGCTGTTTATGAAGTGTTTTTTTAGGAACCGGCTGTAAATGGAGTTTGTTTGTTGTTCTTGCCATCGATAAGGGCCAAGAACATCATTTGAAGATATTCCACTTGCAGCGCTCTCTCTCTCTGTCGTCTCTCTGTCTATCTCTCTCTGGCTGACAAGGAGGGACAACTGATAAGTCGATAATTAGTAAAATAATCATATTACTATTCAATATTATCAAATACGTTAAACACTTCAAATTTACCCTTGTGAGAATATGAAAATAGATTCCATTGGGCGTATCGAGTCTAGTTGGATTATGTAACATCAAAGTGGTGTTTATTCTAATTGGAATTCAAAATTTGTCTAATTGTCTTGATGTAGATCATGAAATTTGATATTCGCGAAGCACTCAATGATCGGTCGATTTAACTATCTTCATAGCTACGATCTCTTTCATCTGTTTAAGTAAAAGCTGTGAATGTCTCTAAATATCTAGTATGATATTTGCTAATATGGAAACTGAAAGAAAATGAAATATAAATGAGAACAAGAAATAAGGAGGATCGCTCAAATCAGCAAAGAATCGGACATTCTTATTCACTAGATTATATCTTAGAGGTTTTATAGATACTATAGCAAATTTATAGATCTGTAGATCTTCTAGTAAAGTTCAGATCTTCCCTCAGTCACAGGATATGTGCTAGTCGGACACATTTCATTCCTGTCACTTGCTTCAATTGTTGCTGCAAATCAGTTTTGGCTAATATTAAACATTAAACAAAAGACAATTGTTCGGTTAATTTACGATAGTTATAAATGCCATTCATTACTGTCAATTGTTTAAATAATTTGTAGCCATATCAAAGCGCATCGATAAGGCGATCTGCGATAGTCGCTGCTGATGGATGTCCACTGTACCGCTGTGATAAGAGAGCGTACGCCGAAAGCTCACGCAATTCGTATACAAACAATAATTTAAATCAGAGTTAAGTCCGACCCTTGAGTGAGTGAGCCAGCGAGCAGACGATCGATCGATCGTTTGCGACGTTTCGCTAATGAACCCATAAAATTGATCACCACGTTAATTTTGGGCTATTTCCCTTGGCACTCCTGTTTCCTGATCGGCGATTGTTTATTTGCTTTGGGCTTAAATTATAACACCTTTGCTTTATGGCCCATCCGCAGCGCTGCGCCTGTCTAATTCTTTATTTTCTTTTGTAGTTTGATAACATGTGGCTCTGTGGCAGCCATAAAACGTGTAAATTTGTAGACCAATGAATCGAAGGAGTCACGCGATCAATTTGATCGAATTGAGCAAATTTATAAATAAACCACTTTAAACTGTCTGTCTGCCTGCTGAGACTGATGGATTGCAGAGTATTTTAGTGGCTCATGGGTGAAAGGAAAATATACATACATATATTGAGGTTGATATGGCTAGAGAGATCTCTTATATATGCAATATAAAAGATTGCAGAAATCAAGTTTGAAGATCACGTTCAATGTGTTTGTTTATCGAGGGGATCTTTCTGTAGGATTCGACACATTTATAATTATGATAATTGAGTTGTGTATACAATAAAGATCGTGTATATATCATGCATTCGGAATATGCTGAGATCTACATATTATATAAATTATTTGGAGATAACTGGAATAAGCTGACGATCGAACTGAATGCGTGCTGCATGAGAAATATGATATGGTTATATAAATGAGAGATGCATGAGGGATATCAGTTCTGATTGATTGAATATATATTGTGATAATAAAGAAAATATCAAATATATTTAAAATACTTAAAAGTTCCTTAAGAGTTAATGACACTTACTAGATATTTGCAAACATGAAAATAGATTTTCTGTCGATAAATAATTTAGGCAGCTCATTAGAAAGTAATACTATCGAAAAGACTTTAATAAACATATATGAAATTGTATTATTTATGCAAGACTTAACGTACGTAAACAAAGTTCTATAAGCCATACAATCGAAAAAGTCATTTGCCATTTGTGTTAAGACCTTTTTCAAGAAACTTTTGACAAGACTGAAATTTCGAATTACTTTATAGACACGTAGTCTACACACGAGCGCATAGTTAAGTAGCAAAACGCTTTGCCGCTTTGCTCTATTTGCGCAATCCATCAAGCGTGTCCTCTTTAGTTAATAACTACTGTCAAATCAAGTTCATAAGTAATGCATTTCCCCAGCACTGTCAAGGTTAGCAAACACCACGAGTTGCGCCTCTGCGTGTGTGTGAGTGTGTCTGCCCAATAGCTCAAGTTTAATCCAGGGCCAACTTAAGACAAACACACACACACAGACACACACACTCATCAATTTTATCAGAGTTGGACAAACAATCGCTTGGTCACATTTCTGTTGCATAACGCGCCAAGCGATTTGTGTGAATTTGGCCAAAAGGAAAACCAATCGCTTGGAATAGCTATAGCTGTTAGGTAGGCTCTAGACCTAGGCCCTAACTAAGCACGAGACTCATGCTGGGTTCTCTACTAACACCCGCACACACACACACACATGAACCTATTAGCACCCCTGCTCGGCCTGGGTTCGGGTTTCGGTTCGGGCCCGCATTTCGTTTCGTTAGTCAATGTTCTGTGCGCCGCATAAATCAGCGCCAACGCAACCGCAACAGGTACACACGGCTTTCGTTTGTCATTGAGCGCACCTCGCGTATCTCGACGCGCGACCCACGACTCGCGTATCTCGCCTACGCGTATCCTATAGATACATTTTGAGCTATCCGTGCCGTTGCCTTAATTCAATTTGTGTGAGGCCGTTCAGCAAAAAAAAAAAAAATAAATAAAGGTGCCTGCCTCTACGAGTTCTTGTTGTTTAAGGAGTCGCAAACACGCAGTTCACATTTTATTGAGCTATATATCTATATGAATATATAATATATATATATACGTGCAGCTGGCAAAAACAAATTAGTTTTTGCCTGGTGCTCGGCAGTTGCTCATTTGCCTGCATGTGACTCAGACGCGCAGTTGTCCAGACTTGGCTAATTATTGAACTTAATAAAAGAAATGTGTGTTTGTGTGTGTGTGTGTATTATATACTAAATATATATATTTATATATATGAACGTCTGTGCATAAACTAATGACGCCTTTAACTGGCGATCAATGGGCAGCCGACAGCCGACAGCCGACAGCGCAGCGCAGTCCACAGACCCTCGCAAATTGATCAAGTGACATTCAAGTCGCGTGCTTCAGTTGCTCACGCCGCCGCTCTCCGAGTTCATGCCCCCAAGACACTTGCCACAAGCCCCAAAGTTGTGCGTGCTTACAGCATTTGAGTTTAATTGAGTCGCGGAACGCCAGTTTATTGCTCGATATTGTTTGTCTCTGAGTGCCTGTGCTTGGTTTGGTTCAATTGAATTGCAGCCGTGGCTCTGGCCAGAGTCGCAACTTTCTCGTTTCCTAATGTAATTGCGTACTAAGTGCATCTTTTGTTACTCTTCACACTTGCAGCCCAGCCGAGGCCACTCCCGTGCAGCTGAAAAGCCGTCACACCGAATGCCGAGATTCTTCTCCGAGCTGCCGCAGTGGAAGCGCCAATTCAACCACAGCTCAATGCAAGTGCGCTGGTACAGGCATCTGCAAATCATCAAATAAACCGAGAATAAATACCAACTGGCCCCAAAACCCAAGGAGTTGCTCGATTTGAACAGAACCGCGTGGAAGCAACGACGTCAAAATGAGCTTCAGTTCGGCCAGCGGCCGCGAGAACAATGTTCGCAAATTGTCCTTTTTGGGCTTTAATACCAAGAAAAAGGTAAGTCCTTAGCAATTACTTGAAGAAAGCTATTCCATTTAATTAAGCTAATGATAACGGATAAGACTGTTTTAAATGGAAGGTGGAAAGCTTCAAATCTCATTTATTTCAAGATCTTTGATGTTGCATAATCCAATGATGTAATAATAATTAGAAATATTTCAATTAATGCAATTTTACACAGTTTTTTAATCAGAGCGAAAAGATTAGTGTGCCGGGATTTTAATGGGAAAGATAATATTATTTTTGAAAAAAAAAAAGAAAAGAAATGTAACTGAATATTGAATTTATTGCATCTTTTAGTCAATTTTGAATGTCAAAAAATGTTTACTTAAAAAATGCAGTCATCAGCTGAAAACTGGTTTTAGAACATGTTAAAGCCTTGCCGTCGGACAGAACTGACTGCTTAATACTCAATCATGATTCAAAAACAGGTAAATTGATTACAATATCAATTGTTTACGATATCCAAAAGATCAATAATGATTTAACTGAACAATTTGATAAGAACAGTTTGGAAGTTGTTGTAATATATATTTGCATATATCGCTATACATTTAAGAACTAAATTTCATTTGGTAAAAGATGCGTAAATTAATAAGACGACCTCAGAGAACTTAGGCAAAAATTCTAACACAGCTGAGTAAACGAATTTCTATTTTAAATTTCAAGTCTGATAAAAAAACAAACAGCAGTCGAGATAATTTAAATACTCTACTTTCATTTCATAGATCCTTTAAACTCTCGTAAAAAAAAACTATCACAATATATATCTGTTGATCAATGAGAAAATTGCAATGCGTAATTAAGATATTTATGAAGTCAACTTTCGCTCGCTCAATTAATTAATTAGCCAGAGTTGAGTGCGCATGAAATTCGCAATTCGTTAAAAATTCCATAAAAATATATATATAAATCCACTAAAATCGATTTGTCAAATGTTGTCATCAGACTTTGAAAATGCTTCCTAATGCTTCAGTTCAAGATATTTATATATACATATATGTACAGATAGTTATATTGCCTATAATCTCGACTTAATGTTTGCTCAGTAGTTTTCCACAAAATTCATTGCAAAAACTGTTTACAGAAATGCGTTGAATTTTGAGTGTGTAAATATTTATCAAATGTTTTTTATTATTAATTCGTTGCTGTTTCTTTTTTTTTTTTTTTTTGCATTTTTTTTTATTATTGTATAAATTTTTGTTCGTTTGTACGCGCGGTTAATGTCAAGCAATTGTTATTGATTTAGTTGTTGCTGTTGCCAATTGTTGCTGCTTTGGCTATATAGATTTCCGCACTTGTTGTTGTTGTTGCTGCTGCTGTATGTGCGCCCTGGCATGCCCGCCAGCCAGTCAGTGACACAATTTGGAAACCAGTTTCGCTTTTTTTATTTTTGTTCGATTTGGATTCGGATCTTGAATCTCGATTTACAGTTTTCGCATGTCGTGTGCTCCAATGCCCTAGACTAGGAGAGAGAAAGAGAGAAGCAGAGAGAGTTCGCATAATCACGTATGCATTCATTCATTCGACGTTCACTTGGATGTGTCTATTAAACTAGAGCAGACAAAATACTGAGCACGTTACGTATACGCCGCGTGGCGCACAGCGACGAGGGCGGCGTTAAGGCCAAAGCCAAATGGATATTGACAACAACAACAGCAACAACGAAAGCCGAGCACAAAGCGTAGGCAAAACAAAACGCAACACAAAAACGCATTTTTAATTGTGCGTCGAGAAACAGTTACGAGAGACAAAGAGAGAGAGAGAGAGAGAGAGTGAGAGCTAAAAGAGGGCGCGGGTAACTACTCCGGAAACTAGTTAGACATTCAAAACGAGCGGGCGGACAGACACTCATACACACACTGACTCACATTCAAGCACACACTCACACACACTCACACACACACATATATACTTTCTCTGAATAGCACAGTCAACAACAGGAAATCAATATTCGTGGTCAAGGCTGCCAAGTGCAACTGCAATAATAATAAAGGCAACAAACAGTTGCAATAACAACAATGGCTGGCATTGGCATTGACCAGCAAGTGCTCGTAATGAAATCGTTGACACCTGAACTGAAAGCCACATTTACACTGACTATTAACTTAATTGCCAAGGCAGCTAACGCCTAGCCCTCTCTGTTGGCCATCGCCCGCTGTTACCCGTAAGTAGGCAATGATTTGGGCTCTTAACATTTCAATTATCCGTTCGTTTGTGCCTCACGCTCTGTCATGTGAACGAGTGCGTTGAGCTAACCTGTTATCACTCGTAAGTGCCTTCAAATTTCTAAGCACGCACATGCCAAGCCATCTCGATAGCTCCAGGTGCTTTAAACAATCGCCAATCGGTTGACAACGAACAGTTTGAAGAAGCGGAATTTTGTATATTTGCATGAATTCCTGGTAAATTCATGTA
The DNA here is from genome assembly GCA_030914345.1 of Drosophila koepferae. Classification (NCBI taxonomy): domain Eukaryota; kingdom Metazoa; phylum Arthropoda; class Insecta; order Diptera; family Drosophilidae; genus Drosophila; species Drosophila koepferae. The sequence continues at coordinate 9,178,390 of JAUESR010000202.1, forward strand.
AAGCATAATTTTAATGGGAAAATGTAATCAAATATACAGAGATATGACCTTCCTTGAACCCAGCTCCCACACAGACGGCGCCAATTAAAGCTAGTAAATATACATTTAAGCATATCAAATTTACGCAAACTCAAACGAAATTCAGCGCATCTATAATAATAATATCTATATTCTGCATATCAAAGGCAAATGCTCGCACATTGTGGGAAGGGGAGGGCCTCTATCAGATTGCCTTGCATCTATAAATATATACATATTTTCGTTTAATTAAATGCTTTCTATATATAGACTTTGTTTGTTTTTCCTTAGGATTGCACAAGTCTGGCCAAGTCCTTGTGCAGTGAAGAGTTCATAATTTGAATATTTTTAGGGTAATAGCGGAAGCTTTTGCGCCAAAGCTTTTGTCAAGCAGCCCGAATGCCACCCCATGCACAAGCTACACAAGCGACACACGCCAGCAAAGCAACCCAACTGACCTTGACCGTGTGCAAGGCTCGTTTTCGCTACTAACTCTTCTCGCTCTCTTTCTCTCTCTCTCGCTCTCGCTCTCGCTCTCGGTCGTTTTCACCTTTTGCTTGTGAGAGCTTTTGGCACTTGTTCACATTTGTTATGTATGTACGCAGCGTAGTTTTGGCTGCTGCAGCAGCTACTGGCTGTGCTGCCCAAAGAGCTTTCAAGCAAAGCTTTTTTGGCCATTTTCTTGTTGTTGTTGTTTGCTTTTTGGGGCGCAACGTAAAGTGCATTCGTGATTTACGTCAGCAACGGTTGTAAAACTCTCGTTTGGGCCAACGCCAGCGGTCATGAGAACAGCTGTGTGCGCTGCAGCGCCGTCGGCAGCGCAGCCAGCAGCTGTTAACTATGCTACAGTTATACGCGCGCGCCTCACTCGTGCGCCGGCGCAGGTAACATGTGTGTAGCAATCGCAGCCAGCAGGCCATGGCACCAGCAGCCGCAGTCACGACATTTGCTGGGAAGCCTTCCCAGACGCCACAACATTTTTAGGCTTGAGAGCGCGTTGCGCGTTGTTCCGTTTCCCCACGCGCTGTCTCTGTGGCTGTGTGTGTGTGTGAGTGTGCGTGTGCGTGCGTGCGTATTCTTATATGTATTTGTCCTCTATCTTTTGCTAGTTGCTGCTGCAGTGAACTGTTAAGCAGCTCCGCGGGTCAAAGTGCAACAGGCAGCCAAGCAGCAAATGTAACAAATGTAACAAGAAAAAAATTAAAAGAAATAAATACAAAATAAACGAGAAAAAAAAATATATCAAAAAAGTCCCAGCAACAGCAGCGACAGCAGAGCCAGCAGAAAACTTGTGAAAATTGCGCTGGCTGCAAACGAAATGTGAAAAACTTTTGTCTTTGCCATCGAATTAATAATTGAAGGTAAAATAAAAACAACTGCTGAATGATTGATCAAACTATGCGCATATTTAACACACACTCACTAAATACTAAACACCAAACACCTGCAAAAGTTTTCAAGAGCGTATAGCCTTGGAATATCTATATATATATATATATATGTGATAAAAATGAAGCAAAGCCTGCACAAACACACGCACGCAGATACACACACAATATCACACACACTCACACACATTCACCTGCTCACATAAATACATAAATACAGATTGGTTGATATTTTAGCTGGAATTTTGGCACAACAAGTGAACCAGCGAATTGGCTAGCGACTATTAAATACCAATACGCATACCTACTCATATTTATATAGGTATTAAATATATGTATGTATATATATATATGTATAGTCGGAAATGCTGCCTACTATTTCGGGCAGTCGCAGCAGCAGAATGTCATGTAATACTAAAAATGGGCGCAAAAAACGGACGGGGCGCGGCCATGGACACAGCATCTTTTATGGCTCATCTTTGCACACTTTTGCGGTCGTAACTGTAAATCTGTGTGTACGTGCGTGTGCGTGTGTGTGTGTGTGTGAGTGTTAGTGTGAGTGTGTGTGTGTGGGTACTTTGAATACATTCGCAGGGCAAGCATAATTCACACAGCAGCCAGCCAAGTGAAAACCAATTTCAATTTAAGTATCATTCGCTCATATCACACACACGCATGCATACACACACACACACACACACACACACTCATAGATAGAGAAAACATGTTGACCTTGAAGTATGCAACACTTTTCTGGCTATTACGAGAGCAACAAGAAACCCAACTATATATATCTGTATGTGTGTGTGTGTGCATTGTCAGCTCAATTACGTTATGTTATGTTAGCGCCTTTAAGAGCACAATGAACACTTTAACCTTTGCACGTGCCCAGCTACGCCTACCCCTTGTCCGTCACTCGCTGTCTCCCTCCACCTACACACTATACTATGCGCCTGTCGCATGCCCTTCCTGTCCCTCAGCGAGCATTTCCGCTGCGAAAATTCTCATCAAATTAACACACACGCACAAACACAGAGAGAATTTCACACACACACGCATACGCACAAACACACACACACAGAGCGCGTTAGGCTGACGGACAGATACAAACGAAACGAAGCATCGTTAATTTGTGCAAACAAAACATCTACGAAATGCTTCGCCCCCAAAAAGGAGCTTTAGATTCGAAGAATATTATGCGCAACATTTCTTTCTTTTCTTTATTTACTTAACTTATCTGGGGTTTTTTTTCCTTTTCTTTTTTTTAATATGTTTTCTGTCCTTGCTTTGTGATTTTTTTCCGAGTCAAGAGTAAAATGTAAAGTTAAACGAGTTTGTTTCATGTCCCGGAAAATTTGTTGTTGTGCTTCCTGTTTTCGATGCTCTAGATAAGAGTTATGGAAGCGGGCATATGGCTGAGTTTACGTCTTGAGTTTACGACTTCACGTATGCGTATTCGATTATAATGCGTGCCACATATAATCCATATAATTAATTTTTGGGCGAAAGAACTCTTGCTCTTTGATTTGGATTGTTGTCATTCCTGTTGACATTCAATTACTCCTCTGCTTATATTTCTTTTTATGGGCATTTCCATGTAATTGCTCGGTAATTCATTTCCAATTACGGCAAGGAGTAAGCCATTAAATTATTTTTATTATTGCTAATTAAAACTAAATAAAATGTTTTATTAATATGCGCTAAGCATACATGTTAGTGGCAATGAAAATATTTTGTAGACACTCTGTAAATACACTGTAATGACTATGTATATGCACTGTTAAATACTAGGAAATTGTTTCTAAATCTCTTATTACTCTGTAAATTCACTTTAAACTTACAAAAACTACAAAAACTTTGGACGAACTCGACTTTCTTGGAAAATCATCTAAATTTAGTCTTTTATTCCTTTGAAATTACTAAAAATCCTATAAAAAAAAACATAATTCCTTTGAAATTACTCTGGAATTACTTCAAAGTTGTGTTTAATTACTTACAAATTACTTTTTTAATTACATTATAATTAATTCGAATTACTCTGTAATTACTTATACTTCTTTATCTAAAATTACATTCCTCTAAGCGAATATTCCCCGTGCTACAATTAATAGGGTATACTAACATCCTGCACTTTCGCTTCAACTTTCATTTGACTCCTTTACGAGAGAATAGGACATTTTAGGCGTAAAATTTGAGCACACAGCTTGTGGGTGGCAAGGGGCAAGAGGCAAGTGGCATGTGAAGAGGCAGTGTGTGTGAGAGGGGGGGACTGCAAAGTGGCTGTGGCAACAGTGAGTGGCTGGGAATGGCAATGTGTCGCTGACATGGTGGTGGACATGGCCATGTCGTGGAAAGTGCCACGAAACTTGAGACGAAGGCGTTCTTCTTTTTATTGCGGAGAGGTGATGAAACGTTAAGCACGAACGGCTAAAACTTGACTTGTAAAACTTATTGGGCGCAGCTGCTTATACAAACTTGTGGCAACAGCAACAGCAACAGCAACAATTGCAAACACTGAAATCTGTTCAAGTTGTTGGCCACAATTTGATTCAATTTGGCTGACAACATGCAGCATGCCAGCCGAAAAGTTGCTTAGCCCAACGACCGCATAACTTGCTTATGACTTATAAGTCACGTGCTGTCGCCGCGCCAACACTCCCTAACAGTTAAATGTTGTCAAACCACATCAAAAACATTCAAACAAACATGTCACACACACACACACACACACACACACACACACACACACACACACACATGACTAACTTTTTAAGCAGACGAGTAGCTAAATGCGGGTGCGTGCCTCAGTTTGAGCAGTTTCGAATGTATCTCAATCTGTATTTGTATCTGTATCTGTTGCTGTGCATCTGTGGGTATTTACGCCTTGCTGCACACCTAAGTGGCAACACAAATAACACAAAATTCAATTTGAAACATTTGATTTCTTTCTGGCATAACTTTTATTTTTTTTTTTGCTTTCAGTTCAAAAGTTTATGAATCAATTGATAATTGAAGTTGTTAGTTAAGCAAAAATTGTAAAGTTTGCAAAGTTCTATTGATGCTTAGTTCTCAAGTTAACTGAGTTGTTCAAGTGAACTAGTTCGCAGAAATGAACAACGCTGCTGAACTGTAATCAAAGTGCAGCCAAATTCTGTGGAAGTTTACAAAGAATTTTCTTTACTTTTTAACTGAAAACAAATTGTATATAGAAATAGATATATTGATGCTTATTTACATGGAAATAAGTTAGGCTAAAGCCAATAAATTATTAAGTTAATTATTCAGAGTTTACTTAAACTGCGATCAATTACCATACCAAATAAAATACAATAAATATCTCGCCTATAATTTAGATAATTTGGCCTTAAGGCATTTTGCTATAGCTTACATAAAAAAATATATCTCAGAAATTATATAATGCTATTTTTAGCCAACATATATATTGTTTTTCTCAAGGTCCGAGAAGACAAATATTTCCTTATTATGCACTCTGTGATCTATCTTCTCACAATTTGTTGACGTACTGTCAAAATATGATTCGATTTATTTTTGAGCTGAACAAAAAATTTCAAAAACAGAAAATGTCAAGGGAAATTAAGTTTAAATAGATGCCTAAGTGGTAGACATTGCTTTGGGGCTGCTGCAAATTTATTATTGTTGTGGTTAATATTGTATTCGTCGTTGTTGTTGTTGTTGTTGTTGTATTTAGACAACTTGCGTTGTCGTCTGAAACAACGTCGGCATTTTCATATTAATTTAGCAAAACGCAAAGCAAACAGCGCCAAACGAAAATTGACAGCTCAGACAGCTAGGTGGGCGTGGCAGGTGGGCAGGGAGTAGGGGCGCTACTTTTTTTTTGTTGTGTGCTGGTATGAGCTTTTCAGGTGAGCAAAAAAAAAAATCCAAAACAAAACAAAAAACGAATCGAATAAAATAGAATAGAAAGCACCATCGATTATTTTGATAAGCGACGCTGACATTGTTGCACAGTTCGTTTAGCTAAAGTACGCGTACGCTCGCTCTCGCTCTCGCGCTCTCGCTCTAATGCTATCAGCGCTCCGTAGTGGGTGGTGGGCGATGGGCGATGGGTGGTGTTTGTGTTTAGGTTGTAGCTGGTGGTTAACTCATAATGATGGCCTTGGCTAATGGCTATATGACAAAACACTTTTCGTGTCGCTCCGTCTGGCTGCTAATCACAAATGGCAGCAACATCAGCATTATTACAAACCAATATTATTATCATCATCATCATCTTCAGCATTATGACCATCATCGTCATCATCGCCATCATTATAATGATTACTATTATTGTTGTTATCATTATTGTCATCTGAATCATTATTGTCATTTCCATATACACCTCGCCTACTCCTCGCCAACTCGCGCTGTTATCGATTAATTAACGTAACGGGGCGCGTTACGCTTTGACTTATCACACACACACAAATACACACACACACACACATACACACAGAGCGAGCTAGATAGACAGGACACACATTTGATATTCCCACGTGCATGCTCTCAGCGTTATTAAATTTTCTATTTATAAACTTGCAGACCAACTGAATTGAATTGAAACTCGTTGCTTTGTTTTCCCATTTTCCCCCATTCCATAATTTTTCCTTTGTTTTCCGCTAGTCCATTGTTTTCCCTTTCGCTGGCTTATCAGCAACGCAATTGACAGGTATACCTTGAGCGTTATCATAAAGTTATTAGACAAATTTAGCATAAAATATTGTTTGAGTGTAAAGCCTACGTAAAGTGGGCGTGTCTATGGCAAAGAGAGGGTAAGAAAGAGAGAGAGAGAGAGACGGAGCGAGAGACAGATAGAAAGTTAATTTCATATACATGTTCATTGCACGCGTGTGTGCTTAGGGCTAAGATGGATTTCATGTTGTTGTTTTTTCTTTTTTTCTTTTTTTTTTTACCTCTACGGCAATGTCGAAGGCAAACACCGTTAAAGCTGCCAGTCCTGTGCCAGGTGCGCAGGTGGAAAACATTAGCTTTAAAGCCACACACAGGTAGCTAATGGCGCACATAATCTAATTTAACTTGGCTTTGTATATATACCCTTGATGAATGAATTTACATAAGTCAGGCATCAACTGTGTGATGTAGGCACGGATAAAGCTAAAGCGTCGAGCTAAACAATAGCAATTGAATTATTAGTAAAAATATGTAATAAAAGTCGATAAGTGTCAATTAAAGCGTGTGGCTTACTAAACACTTTAGACTTGATTCTTATTCATTTACCATGAATATGATTGGGATGATGGTAGATGAGAGAGATATGCGCTATGCAGAGATGTGCTATAGAGAGATGAGCCAACATTAAAATATTGATTAAATTATTTAACAGACATTAGACTACAATCAATAGGGGGAGATGAAATTTCATTTTGACTTACTATGAATTGTAACTCGCTGAATTCCAATTTCCTTGCTGAAGACACAGAAACTGTATTCTATGAAGTCCATTCATAATATTAATGGGTCGTAAAAACATTTTATGTTCAATTCACAAATGAATGATTCTGAATTATTAACGAAATTTCTTTAGCAGCAATTCAATCGTAAATCTTCGTAATATACTTATGTCTTAGCACAGAGATATCTGCTAAAGAATTTCATGCAGATTTTCAACAAATTAACTCTGAACTTAATACTACAATAACTGTTAAATTTACAATATTTTGGCTGAATACCTGAATTTTCTTATATATATATATATATATATAGTATAAGATGTAGAAATTGATAAATATATCAATGCCTTAACTCGATTAGGCAGAGTTCGCTACGCAGACTGTTTGATGTCTTTAGCCTTCGCACTGATTTCAACTCAACTTGAATTCCATTTCATAGCTGATTGATACGTTTATAACAAGATAGCGCAAATATTTGACTAATAAAGCAACGGCAACAATAATAACATATGATATATGCCAGCCAATTTGAAATGGCACAATCAATGCGTTCGTCACTATGGAAATCAATTGAGTTCGATTAAAAACAATTAACATAAACGCCATTAAATATAGCAACAAAGTGTACGAGCCACTCTACGATTGAATGATATATGATATATGATATAGATATAGATATACTGAAGTACTTTCTACTGCATGATCGTTGGGCAGAGAAGTTTGATGATGAATTGGAGGACTTCGTCTTCGTCAGAGTTGGGTCAATATTTACAGAATTATATTTACACATGACAAGACGAAGATGACGATGACGACGACGACGACGACGACGACGTCATGTATCTACAACAACAACAGCAATAACAATAACAATAATGGCCAGTCACATGACTGACTTTGTTTTTTTTTTATAGATTTTTAATTGAAAAGTTTTTTGTTGTCTTGAGTCACATAACGTGACCAGAAAAGATGAGAAAACAACGGGCAATTGAGTAGCGAATGTAATTCCACAATTCCACACACATACTTCAATTCATCAATGCAACAATTGTACAATTTTTTCACTATTCTTTGCAGTCCGGCAATGAAGATCCCGACGAAGTGCTGCTGGACTCGGAAATGGAAAAGGTCTTTGCCGGCTCAAAAGCACGCAAAGAGAAGTTCGATGTAAACACTTTCCAGGACAACAGTCAGCAGCCAATTGGTTCGCGCAAAAAGAGTAGTAAGTAATGTGCAGTTGACGCGACTAGAAGATGCCCTCTAATATGAATTTTGTTCATTTGCAGTACGCACAAATGATCTAAACATTGAGGAAGATTCGGAATACGAAAGCCAAACGGAACAATTGACTAATGCACAAAACTATGATGATATACCCGAAGACTTTCCACTAGTCTCTGAACGCGCTGGACACGGCGATCACTCGGACAACTCGGCCGATGAGAAGCACGTGCAGTTCGGTGATGCAAAAAAGAAAATTGTCATCACTCCGCCCAGTCTAACCTATGATGAACAGCCCACAGATCAATCGCACGAACGTAAACGCAGAAAAAGGTTTGCAAGATCTAAGAAGTCAACAACAATTGGAATTCCTAGCTTATCACTTTGATTTACTTTACAGCCGCCATCAGTATTATAGACAACGTAAATTCTCACATCAGGACAGCGTGGAACCCAAAAAGACAATCGAGGAGAACGGTGATGCAGGTGCGCGTAGGATCTCTGTGCAGCCTGAGGACACGGCATTGGAGGTAGGCCAGCCGTAACTCTAGCTAGTTGATCTAAACCTAGAATTAGAGATATATCTCACCTCTTGAATAACCTTGACTATGGTTTTAGTTTATCTAACCCAAAAAAAAAAAGAAAAAAAAAAACAACTAAACCAGTCAAATACGTTTCGTTATAATTGCTTTTCTTGCTGCCTCCCATGCTCGGATTCACATCCAACTTTATGTAGACAAATGCCCAAGCGCCGGCTACACAGGTTGATGACAGCCCCTAGCTGAAAGTCCTTTTGCTTGAAGCCCTTTCACTGTCTTGAATATGTTGCTAAAGTCTGTCTTTTGTTTTGCACTTTAGGAAGCTGATCTCAATGAGCTGAGATCACATCGTTCGGATGATCCACGCGCCCTGCGACGCCACAAGATTCACCATTCATCCATCAAGCTGCGCGAATTGCCGCAAATAACTATTTCACCATTTCAAAACAAGAAGCCCGAGGTCGATCACAGTCCACATGAGGTACGAACGGATCACTCGCCCTCGCTCTCAAGAGAGACATATTCTGACGATAGTCTTTGCCTTTCAGATCTTTGTGCAGCTGGATGAGCTCACGGGCGTTGGTGAGGATCGCGAGTGGAAAGAGACAGCGCGCTGGATCAAATATGAGGAAGACGTGGAGGAGGGCTCCGATCGCTGGGGCAAACCGCATGTTGCCTCTCTCTCATTCCACTCGCTGCTCAATTTGCGTCGCTGCCTGGAAACGGGCGTTGTGCTGCTGGACCTCAATGAGAAGGATTTGCCAGCGGTTGCCTATCGTGTGGTCGAACAGGTAAACTTTACTCTTTCGCTCTCTCTCTCTCTCTCTCTCCCCGCCTCTCCCTTTATCTACTTAACTGAGTTTTTGCTGTGCAGATGGTGGTCGATGATCTTATCAATATCAATGACAAGCCATCGGTCATGCGCTCGTTGCTGTTGCGCCATCGCCACGTGAACGAGCACCAGGGCGTGCTGCCCTTCACCAAGCGCAAATACAACAGCTATACGAGTCTGCAGGTAAGACGGAGATCCGCAATCGATCTCTCTATTGATCTATCTAACTCACTTACATATAACAACTTGCATACACATTCAGTGCGTGTCCTGTTATCGCTATAAATTGGCTTTGAATATGATGTGTTCTCCAAAATTTGTTAATCATTTTGATCGTGTTCATTATCTTGTCTATTTCTGCATAAATGCGCCCATAACTGTGCTACATTCTCACATCATACTCGTACACCACCAACAACAACAACAACAACAACAACTACAACTACTACTACTACAACAACAATATTAACTACAACACCAACAGCATCTTCTACCCAAATCGGTAATGAACGACTTTTGTATATAAGCATATATGCATATATAAGAAATTATTCAACTACATCTATATATATGTGTATATCCGATATATATATAGTCAAGAGACGTACTTATCAAGCTGCTTTTGTCCTGTGTTTCTTTTGACTCTTCTTTACTTTCGTTTAATGCGACTCTTATTGTTTTGCCCATCTACCAATATATATATATATATATATTACCAACTATATATATATATATATATATTTAAATATCACTCACCTTATATGTATATATATATTCATTTATATATATATATGCGTGTATGAACACTGAACACACATTTGTCTCACATTTGCGCACCACACCAAAAGCTTCTTTGGATGGGCGCCGAGGCCACTCAGCAGCTGCAACAGCAACAACAGCTACAACAACAACAACATCTACAACAACTACAACAACAATACCTACAACGATCAGCCAAAACGAGACGCAGCATCTGTGTGAGCTCCAGTGCGCCGCCAGCGGCCATGCTCAATCTGGGCGCCATAGACCATCGACGACACTCGACGACCTCATCGTATCTGGGTGTAATAAGTTTTAAAGCCCTATTTGACCAACAAAACTTTAAACCAAAAGCAAAACCTTTTTACCCCCTCAAAATGTTAAAAGATCAGGGAATGAAACTGCAACTGCAACTGCAACTGAAAGTGAAACTGAAACTGAATTGGTTGTCTATAGAAGAGAAATTCTGTCGGCAGGCCGAAGATTGAATACTCTTGCGGATCTAAGAATAAAGAAATTTAGCTAGATTGTTACCATAAGCAAGTGATGTCTGTTATAAAAGAGTTTCTGTACTTGAGATATATGAAATATAGACAAGAGTTGACTGAAACGATTAACCCAAGTTTACATAAAAGGCAATATTGAATAGCAATTTTGAAATTGATTTTCCGATCTCTCTCTTTGCATCCCATGAAAGGGAATAGTGTCATATACAAGTATGCTATCCTAAGTTTATCGCATATTCCTAACGTATAAAAGATTATTCCATTTACTGCAAGGGTATAGCATATATCTTCCAAATAGTAGACAGTTTCATTCCCTGTGTTGTTGCAGTGCTTTAGAAATCGAGCTATTTCTTTTTTAGCCCACCTAGCCAACACCCACCACGTAGCTACTCCCCCTCTCTTAGTACCACTTTAAATGCTCTCCAACTTCACGATTGGCAAGTTCTCAATTGTGTTGTGTTTGTTTATCGACTTACTCGTAAGTTAGCTTGTCCTTATCCTCAACAAAACAAAAAAAAAAAAGAATAGATAAAGAAAAAACAAAAACTTAGCCTCAAAATGCACTATTAACTCAGCCTTTAACCCTTAAGTGCACGCCTGTTCAATGTTCTGCATGTTGTGCTTGTTGTATTATTATGTCTAAGGCGTTAACATCCATAGTTCTTATGCTTTATGGGAATAGTTTAATACCTTCTAAATTGGCTCGTCCACACAGAACCTCTCGGGCAGCACGGATGACAAGAAGATCAAGATAATGCCAGCCAGCGACATTGGCGGCAGCAAGCGCAGCAATGAGCTCAAGATAGACATGAAGGACGACATGTACTCGTCCTCACAGGAGGACCTCAAGAAGCTGCAGAATGATACCATCCTCAAGCGCATACCCGCCGGAGCAGAGGCTACAACAGTTTTGGTAAGTTGTAAATGAATGCATTATGTGAAAGGTTTACTTTATCTTCTGATCTTCCTCTCAGGTGGGTGCCGTGGAGTTCCTTGAGCAACCCACAATTGCCTTTGTGCGTCTGTCGGAGGGCGTGCTGATGCCCACATTGACAGAGGTGCCGGTGCCTGTGCGCTTTATGTTCGTGCTGCTGGGACCACGTAACTTTGATCTGGACTACCATGAGGTGGGTCGCTCCATCTCGACGCTGATGGCCAACGAGCATTTCCATGCCATTGCCTACAAGGCGGACGATCGCCGTGATCTGCTGTCGGCCATCAATGAGTTCCTGGATGATTCCATTGTGCTGCCGCCTGGCAACTGGGATCGTCACGATCTGCTGCCCTTCGATGAGCTGAAGGCCAAGAAAGACTGGATTCGCACGCGCAAGATAAAGGCGTTGCAGGTGAAGCGCGACAGCGAAATGATCAAAATTGGCAGAGATGAGGAGAAGGCGCTGCTGGAGAAGCAGGCCCTGGGCGCCATCACCGGTCCAGGTGGTCCCGGCGGCGATGGCGACGACGACGATGACGACGATGGTAAGAAGAAGCACCCCAGTCCCATGGACAAAACCCATCGGCTCTGGGGTGGCCTGCGCAACGACCTAAAGCGTCGCATGCCCATCTACAAGAGCGACATACTCGACGGCCTCAACACGGAGACTCTGGCGGCCACCATCTTCATGTACTTTGCCTGCCTATCGACAGCCATCACCTTCGGCGGTCTGGCCTCGGCGAAGACGGACAACTGGATTGGCATACCTGAGACGCTGATTGCCTGCTCCCTGGTAGGCATCATCTTCCACTGTCTCTCCTGCCAGCCACTCGTCATCATTGGCACCACTGGACCGCTGTTGCTCTTCGATGAGGCGCTCATCGTCTTCTGCAATGAATACCAATTTGATTTTCTATCGGTGAGAGTTTACGTGGGCGTATGGCTGATCATCATAGCGCTGTGTGTGTCCGCTTTCGAGGGCAGCGTCTATGTGCGGCTGCTGACACGCTTCACTCAGGAGATTTTCTCGGCGCTGATCACGCTCATCTACATTGTGGAAACTATGATGAAGTTGGTTTCGATTTACAAGCTCAACCCACTGCTTTCGGACTACAATTTGCCGCCACCAACGCTGGTGGAGCATGACAACGGCCACAACGAGACTAACTTCAATGTGAGCGTGACTCTGGTAAACGTCAGCTCCACGGTGTTACCTCCAGCGCTGCCCAAGATGCCCACCAATCAGCCCAACACTGCGCTCTTCTGCACGATTCTGACTCTGGCGACCTTTGTGGTTGCCTACTACCTGAAACTTTTCCGAAACTCTCACTTCCTCGGCCGCAATGCACGACGTGCTCTGGGCGACTTCGGCGTGCCCATTTCCATTGCGATGTTCGTATTGGTCGATTATATGGTGCCCTCTGTTTACACCGAGAAGCTGGTGGTGCCCGAGGGTCTCTCGCCGAGCGATCCGTTGCGTCGCGGCTGGTTTATTGGTTTCAATCCATGCGAGACTTGGGTGCCTTTTGCCTGTGTGGTGCCAGCGCTGCTTGTCTACATTCTGATCTTCATGGAATCACAGATATCCGAGCTGATTGTGGATAAGCCGGATCGTGGCCTCAAGAAGGGCTCTGGCCTGCACTGGGACATAGTGCTGCTCTGCCTGCTGAACACTTTCTGCGGCCTCTTCGGCATGCCCTGGCATTGTGCGGCCACCGTGCGATCCGTGACCCATGTGTCCTCAGTCACAGTGATGTCTCGGTGGGTATACCTAGTCCTGAACTCGATACTGTTTGGCCGAACTAACTAATTATTTGTATTCCTTTTTGCACCTTTGCAGCACGCACGCACCTGGTGAATCGCCGCGCATTATTGACGTTAAGGAACAGCGTTTGTCCGGTTTCTTTGTTTGTGTTATGATCGGGCTGTCGGTGCTGATGGCACCGCTGCTCCGGCTCATACCCATGGCTGTGCTCTTCGGCGTCTTTCTCTATATGGGCGTGGCCTCCATGAGTGGCGTGCAGCTGTTTGAACGGTTAGCAAGGATAGACTTAACAACTAGAAAACTCTACTAAACAGCTTCTATTTTGTACTTTAGCATACGACTCTACTTCATGCCAGTCAAGCATTATCCGCCCGCAAACTATGTGAAGCGTGTGCGACCCTGGAAGATGAATTTGTTTACGGCCATACAGGTGCTCTGCCTGGTTGTCTTGTGGACGGTCAAGTCATCCAAGTTCTCGCTGGCTTTTCCCTTCTTCCTTATATTGATGGTGCCCATAAGACAGATCTTGAATTATATCTACAAGCCAGAGGAATTGCAAGCGGTAAGTAGCACAACATCGTCTCAAAATGTATTTGTAGAAATTACATATAATATAATCTCTCATTCGATTTGCTTTAGTTGGATGGCAGCGAGGTCAAGACCGATGAGGATGAGCCCGACTTCTATGAGCAGACGACCATACCAGCTTAGTGACTTAAGTGCAACTGAAGTCGGACCATGTCCGAGCTCAGATTTAGGCCAAATTTAATTAGTTCGTTTTTTTTTTTTTAATTTTTTTTTATAAGTATTCAAAGTATTAAAGCCAAGCCGCGTCCCAACAAAAGCAAATCAAACAACCAGCAACCAACAACAACAACAACAAATACAAACGCAAAATGTTTGCTTGACAAATTTGTAGTGATCGTGTTAACGAACTACCTGCATTAGTATTTAGAGCGAAGGATGTAGCCTAAAAGTAAACAAAGAAACAAAAACACACCTGAAAACCTATTAGATTGTAAGGGTCACAGCTGATTGAGGTGGCTGGCAGAGCTGAAAACTCAAGTGGAAAGTATGAAACGTTGTACCTAAAGGAAATGGAAGGAAAGCATGAACCATGAACCATGATGGAGCAAAGATGTATGCTAAATACACCTACGAATTCGTAGCTGAATTATCGATAAATGATAGTCGATACTCGATAACAGATAATGGATAACTGATAACTGATAACCGATGAGCGATTCTAAATAAACGATTCAAAGAAAAGACTCAAGTTCGTTAAGCATCTGGTGTGTACTTAGGACCTACATTTATGCCTTATGACAAAATGTTTGCTTAGCGAAAAAAAAAAACTATTTACATAAATAGAGAAAAACAAAAACAAAGACGAAAACTTTGCCTCACACAAACACTACGAATGGAAGTGAAAAGTGAAACCATATATATGTACATATATATTTGATTTATTCTCCTTGATTATTTGCTCGTTTCTCGCGTATTATTAGCAATAAATAATTTTGCATATACATACATAAACACACAAGTATATATATATATATATATATATATATATATATATATATATATATATATATAACTATATATAAAAATATATATTTACAATAATAACCTCTGTTTAGTCTCATCGAAAGAGCAATGAACACAAAGAAGCATTCTTAGAAACAAAATCAAACTATTTAGCTTCTACTGGCGTAGTGATAATTAGTGTCAAACACACACAAACAAAAATCCCCAAAAATACCAGATTTAACAACATAAAAAAATACAAAATACAAAAAAAAAAATATGAAATTAAAATAAAGTTTTAAAAAATATTAAATTTATTGAATAGAAATTTATTGAAAAATATATAAAAAAAAAAAAAAAAACAAAATTTGCGTACTTCGCTTAGCGCACACTTCTAAAGTGAACGCCCCGTTGTGACGTAGCTGCTGTAAGTTTTTGCCTTTTTTTGGAATTACCTATACTTATTGTCTTATTAGTCGTAATCCGATTTAAATTAAAGCATATATATACACATATATCCGTTCGGTGCGATTGGCATTACGAACTTAACCTATTTTTATGTAACTTGCATGTACTTGTACTCGTACTATACTTACTCTTAAGTAGTTGTTGTCTAGTTTGTTTAATTCAAATTCAAAATAAAATACAAAACTATATAAAATGTCGTTTGATACTTGTAGAAAAATGGCAAGCAGAGGTGCCATATGAAAAGCAAGGGGTAGAGTGAGACAGATAGCTTATATGTAAAGAGCGAACATTCTTGCTACGCATATTACTGCAACGCAGATGCTGCCATTGTTGTCTACGATCCCGCTTGAGTGGAATTCAAGATGAGCGTGAGAGACAAAGAGAGCAACTAATTCATATTTGCTACTCTGACGCCATTGGCTCACGACTAGTTAGGCACCGTTATTAGGCAATGGTATTGGTAATGCTGGAATTGATCCCGCTATCTTTGCTCTTGTAGTGTGAGTAACATGGAATGAGCTAATTCATGTCTACAGCTCTAATGCCATTGGTCAATTGGTCGTTTACCTACTATTATCAATCAATGCCATTGGTTCTGATGCAAATGATCGCGCTATTTGCTCCAGTTGAGTTTACACTGACTTTCATATGAGTGAATGAGAGAGTCGGGAAAGCCATAAAGTGTTTACATGATTCTTAAGCAGTTTGGTAATTATGTATATGCTTAAGCAGTGAGTATTTTAATCAGCATCAAAATCTAATCTCAGAGAAAAACCTTCCCCATTATTGATCTTAAACTGAACATATTTGTCTTTTTAATATTTAATATATAATATATTTACGCACATTTCAATGACAATTAAACTTTTTTTTGCTTTTCCTTTGGTCTGCCAACATGCTTGAGTTGTAGCTGGCAGGCTACTGATTGCTGGTAGCACGAAACACAGTCAAAGCTCAGCATCGTTCGCAAAACTTTCGACTCAAGCTCTCGTTACAGTTGAAAAGCTCGTTTGGGCCAACATTGAAAGCTGTCCCAAGACTCGAGTGGTAAGCATTTCAACTCCACTCAAAGGACTATGCCAACATGTTGTGTGGGGACTGAGCCAGCGCCAACTTCAGTGATAATGCGAAGTCAAAATGCCAACATATTGTGACAGTGACAGTTCAGGACGAGACGCCATCAAAGTCACGTCGCCCAGTGCAGAGTGAGGTGCGAGCGCAGCATAATCTAATCATAACTTTCGCGTACTTGGCGCGTTTTTACGACTTTTGACGAAACCTAAAGAAAAAAAAAAAAATAAAAGCAAAAAGAAGAAAACACAAAAACAAAAATACAAAAAAACAAATGGCTAATAATTTGGTATCCGTGTGCGTTAACGCGATTATAACCGTAGTATCCGCATCCTTATGCGTGCTTGTGACCGAGGGCAAGTGAAATGTGCGCAACCTTCGACCCGGCATAACGTGACAACCATTTCGAATCTGAACTTGATATACCATGTGTGTGTGGTGTGTGTGGTGTGCGTGTGTGTGTGTGTGCTCATAACTACATAAATACGAGTTTATTGTTATATTGTGCTGCTGGCTGTCATTTTGCAATTTGGTTTCATTTCGTTTACAGCCCAATTCATTTACTTTAACATATGCAAATTCCAAAAGCATGTCGCACACACACAGAGAGAGCGAGTGTGTGTATGTGGGTGTCGCGTGTTTATGCAAAAGAAAATTGCAAGAGCAAGCGCCCTGCGGCTGCCAACATGCATAACAATTCGCAGCCGTTTGACACTTGGCATATTACACATACGCCATGTTGCACACACATACACACACGCACACACATACACACACACACAAATTATGTAATAATACATTAGCAAACAGCCACAACATCTACAACGACAACGACAACAACAATGACATATGTTGACCTTTGCCAGCAAGTTCTTAGGCCCACACATATTCATAGTTTTTCTATATATTTCTTGAGCTGCTTAGAATATTATTTGTATCATGGTTTAACAGAATTGCTTAATATGGGAACTCTACGACTGCAACGCTTGGCGTATATCCGATTCGGCTGCCACGAGTGGGGCACGCACCTCAATGCCACGGACAGGTGCACGATCCAGATGATGTATGACTTTATATACCTCGCTGCGATTGAGGTCGATTTTGCGCTCCGGCTTCTGGTACTTCATGAAGTTGACCCTACGAAAAGTCAAATCAAAGCTAAAGTGCTTAAACAACATACATACAGAGTAGATGAGAAAAAGGGAGAGAGTCATAGAAAGAGAGCAGAAGAGGGTGATGCAGGGGGAATGGCAGACATGCATGTGCATTTTAATAAGTGCTGCTGGTCACGTTGAAGCTCTTGAGCCAGAGAGCGACGCCCGTGGCCAGGACCATGCAATGAACCATGTGACAAACTAACCTGTGTGCTGCCTTTGCCACGCTGAGGCTCTGCAGCTCCCTGCGGCCGATGTATTGAACCGAGAACGAGGCAAAAACGTAACCAGAAACGAGTTAAAAAAAACAAGCGTTACAAACGGCTGTAGCCGACTGCTCAAATGCATGTTGAGTAAGGGAGCTAAGACTAAAGCAGTTACTGTCAAACTGTAATGTAAAGATAAATGCAAGCTGTGGGGGATTGGTTGGTATATGTATATGTCTTTCATTAGAGCGCGTAAATATCGTTTTCCGTTTCTCAGTAAGTGTCTTTCACTCACACTTTGACGAAACACTCAGGGAGCAAACGTTTGCAACGGTTCTTCAACGACTTCGTTCGCAGCCGATCGCAACCTGAGTGCTCAGAGTTTTCTACGAACCTTTGGTTGAGTTATGAGAGTCAAAAGTCTTTTGTAAATGTATGGGTGTGCATATGAGACTTGTTTTCGTGAACCAATTGCATAGACTAGAGCTATATGCTTACTCTCACTGAGCTTCGTTGTGCGAGAGTCAATCATATCGCTACCCTAAACGATGATCGGGAAAAGAGCGTTACGAAAAGAAAACCGAATAGAACCGAGGGCCCTTGATCAGAGTGAGAGCGAGTGAATACGATTGATCTTGCGAGCAGAATCAACCTTAACTGTTAATTAGCTCTGATTTGTACTGATATAATGCAGGCTATGCAGAATGTTTCATTTTCTTAGTTGACTTAGGCTCCGCAGCAAAAGCAATGATTGTCAAACTGTGTTCTATGTAAAGTACAAATTTTAATAAGTTTTTAGGAGCATGATTGCTGGAATATAACTGAGTCTAAGTATCCATAATGCTAGCTCATATCTCGCAAACAGACAAATTTATACAAGTTATAACGAATATACCCCTCTTGGTTAGCTTCTAAGTGCAGTGTATTCAAAACGTAAACGTAGTCGTTACCGAAATTGAAGCCAATGCATTGCCCCCAGTGGCTAAGTACAAGACAAGGGCGGACCGACAGAGTGCGCAAGCAAATGCTGTTGGACTTATTAACAATGAAAGTTGCATTCGGAGCTGCGAGCTAAAGTTGCATTAGAAAGTTGCAGCTCGTGAAACTTACCTGAAGCGCTGGCGTGTTATGTGCTCGCCATTGAACAAGCGATTCCAAAATGCAATCTACAAAAGAAACGAGACGAGACAAAAGCAAACGTAAGCATGCATATAAGGACTAAAGTCAAAGCATAGGTGCCAAAGACGACGTATAAATAGAATGCCAAATGAACGTTGCACAACTGCAGCGGCAACTGAAACTGAAACTGGAAAAGTCAAATCAACTTCAAGCCAAAACACGCACATAAAAATGAGCTAGAGACAGGCAGGAGAGACGGGCTGACAGACAGTCGTTCAATATGATAATGTTAATGAAAGTGCATCCTTTTGTGCTAGCTGAGAGATGTGGTATGGGTGATGCGAGAGATGCAGGAGGCTGAATAGATTTGCTGTCACCAGCTTCATTTTCTAGCTAAATAATACCTGGCATCGTAGCCGAGCAACGGGCTCTCGTAGGGGCAGCTGCTGTTAATGCGCAAAATTATGAAGCCGGACGATTGTGCGTTGATATAAGCGTGCCATGGAAAATGAGAGATGCGAGATGAGAGCGAGAGTGAGAGAGAGAGAGAGTATATATACATGTATATGAGCCAGATGAGTCGATGAGGTCGGGCGTGGAATGGGAGCGGGCACGGGTTGAGCCAGTGCTGTGACCATGGCAATATGGCATTATGACGGCTATATGGCAAAGCCAATGCCAGCCGGGACACAATATGGCATTAAGCATTGTGAATTGCAATGCGGATGGGTGCTGATGCTGATGCTGATGCAGATCAGAGAATGAGAATGAGCATGAGAGTGAGAGAGCGGGCTGGGAATGCGAACGGCACTAGGTAACAAAAATTTAGGATTTTTGGATTTCTGGAGTACCCACCCCAATGTGCTGCCAGTGATAAGCTCCGCTTGGGCGCTGAGCGTTTCGGCAATGAATTCATCATTGTAGGCATCCTTGGGTCGATACCAGCGCCTGCCGCCGGGCAGCACCAGAGGACGCTCCGATGATGGCGTTAGGGGACCAAAGGCGCGCTTCGAACGTCTGGGATTGTTTTTGCGCACCAAATGCTCCTCCAGCTCCTCAATGACATTGTGTTTCTGGCATGTCACATCACATCCCAAAAAACAAGCCCCACACAGAGTAAGAGAGAGAGAGAGAGAGAGAGGGAGAGAGATGCGCCATGCCATGCAAGGCAAGGCGAGGCGAGGCAACGCACAAGCCCAAAGGAATACAGAGAAGATGTTAAGAGATTTTCATTTATAGAGTAGGAGAGACAAAAAGATAGAGTGAGATAGAGATAGAGAGAGAGAGAGAATGGAAGCGTAGAGGTAGTGCAAATTTGCAGTCGTTTCGGGTTATATGCGTTGGTTTTCCTTCATGGTTTTTCATTTTCATCCTTTTCTTTATTCTGTATTCTTTTTCTATTCTTTTTTTGCTGTCACGCTGCCTACTAATTGTCTTTGGTTTCTGCCTTTTTCTGCCCGGCGCTGCGACTCAGACTCTGATTCGATTTGTTTTTGGAACTCATTTATTTAACTGGCAGTTGATGTGTATATATGTATATATATGCATATATACACCATATAGAGTATATATATATATATATATATATGTGCAGTGGCAATTTATCAAAATTTAAACTCGATTTAAGCTAACTAAGCTAACTACACTTGGAAGCGCACATTATGCTGCAAGTAGAAAAAGACAAAAACCAAAAGGCATTTTAGTTAATTTGATTTGTGGAGTTGGGCGCGGGAAATGGCCAGGAAAAAGCCCAGCGACAAAAAAGAAAAACAAAGAAAAAAAAAATATATATATAGAATAGACTCAACTGAGACGAGGCACAGCTGCTGGCCAGCAACAAGATGAATCGAAGCAGCAGCCGACGAGAGATGAAAAACAGACAGAAAAGGAAAACAATTTAAGACCAACTCAAGGCCAAAGTCTTAGCGACATTTGTTGGGATACTTTGAAATTTTCTAAGCTTAAGATTGAGTTATGCCAGAATATCGAATCGGATTTGAAATCCCAAGCGCATAATTTCATTTATTATCCAAAGCTGTTGGCATAGTTTGCAGCTATATTAAAAGGTGTCAGAGGAGTTGGAACTATTAAGAACTTGGCAGAAGCACGGACGGACTGCGCAATGCATATGTTATATCTATATATATATAAATTCTATATATACCCAATGTCTATGCTTGACTCTTTATAATAGTTTTCACGCTCACCTTTTGCTTCTTGAAGCTGAGCTCCTCGTTGAGCTGCTGCTGCTCCTGCTGCTGCTCCTGCTGCTGCTGCTGCTGCTGCTGCTCCTCCAGTTGGCGATTGTCGCCATTCGAGAGCGAAATTTCTGCCACTTCTCGGTCATTGGCATCGCATTTATCCTCATTATTTTCAGGTGCTGTCTTTTCCGGCTGCACCTGCTGCTGCTGCTGCCCCTCTTCCTGCCCCTCCTCCTGCTGCTCCTTGTCGTCCGCAGAGCTGGACATGCCTGTGTGTGTGTGTGTGTGTGCGTAGTTGGGGAAGTATGCAAAATGTGCCATTAGAAAAATTTAATTACTGTAACCTCGGCCATAACTTTCGAGCCAGTACCTTCGTGCTTGTCCTGTGGCTGCTCCTCGTCCCGCTGCTGCTGTTGCTGCTGCTGCAGCTTGAATGTGGGCAGCAGTTCGGCCAGCTGCTTGGTCACCGCATCCAGGGTCGATTGTATGGTGGACGGCAGCGAGGACAGCGCTGCGAGCTGTTTTTGCACATCGGCCAGTTGTTTTTCCAGTGCCAGCTCCTCATCGGTTTTGGCCGGTGTTGCCTCACCGCTGCCTTCGCTCTGGCCCTCGCCCTCGGCCTGTTGACCCGCCTCTGCGTTAGGCTCAGTTGCTGTTTGCTGTTCGGGCTCCTCTTTGGACGCATCCGCTTTCTCTAACTGCTCGCCATCCGTCGTCTCCTCGGGCGCCGCGTTGTTGCCATTGTCTGGCAATTGTTCCAAATTCGGCACTTCGCTGTCCGTGGGCAAGGGCTCCGCATCCACCGGGTCAACCTGTTCTTGCTCCTGCTCTGCCTTCGGCTCTGGCTCCTTCTCCTTCTCCGGCTCCGGCTGTGGTGGGGTAGCTTCCTTTGGGGCTGGCTTGGCTTCCGGCTGTCACAGGCTTAAGTTGCTGCCTGTTCAGTGTCTCTTTTTATGTGCTTTGCATGGAACGCTACTCACCATGGGCGACTTGTCGCGTGGCGCCGACTTCACTATCTTCACCTTGTAGGCATTGGCCGCACGGCGCTCCGCCTCCAGCTGTTGCTTGCTCTTGGGCACTGGTCGATCGGGCCGCTGCAAGAACGTGGACCACTTACGATTCTCCTTCTCCTTCTCCAGCTTGGTCTTGGTCACCTCCTCATTGAGGGAGCGCAGCACATCGCTGGTCATGCAGACGCCCGGCTTGGGAAAGATTCTGTAGAAATTAACGCTATGAGATAGAAACAGTTTAAGGCTCGCATCCATCTGGCTGTCTGTCAACGCACCCCAGCACATTGTGCTCCTTGAGCACCTCCGACTCGCCGGACAGCACAGCGGCAATTTCCTCCTCCACCAGCTTAATTTCCGTCTGCTCTGACATCGCCGAGCATGGGCGATCAGGCAAATCGGGCAAATAAAGGCCACCATTCGTTGCCAGCCCGACGTTGGTCGACGTCAGCTCCTGCTGCTGCTCCTCCTCCTCTTGGTGCTGCTCCTGGTTGTTGGCATGCGAATGCATTTCCGTCACAGCGCTGCGACATTCCAGCTCCACATTCGCCTCCAGTTGCGCAACCTCGACCTGTTCCTGTTCCGGTATGAACGGTTTTGTGGCTTCCGTTAGCGACGGCAAAGGCGAGGTGGATGCGGATGCGGATGCGGTTGGCGACCAACCAGGCGTTGGCGACTTGGTCAACGAACTCGCGCTCACTGGGAAGCGCTTGGGACCCGCATTGAACTCCTCCTCCTCCTCCTCGCGTTCACTGTCGGGGCAAAGGCAAAGGGCGCTCTATGCCTATGACAAATGGCTGAAACGGGACAAATGATTTGACTTACCGATGAACGCCGAAATAAAACACGCTGCCGCTGCTCACGATTAGGCGATGAGCTTCATCATGCGTGAGGGGCGTGGCAGCCGTATCATTGATACGCACAATCACATCCTCGACGCGCAGGCCCGCCTCCTCGGCAATGCTGCCCTCCGTGACCTGTCACAAAGAGAGACAGAGCAGGAGAAAGAGAGGGAGAGCGAGAAATAGAGACACAGAGAGGTAGAGAGAAATGCGATAAGTATTTTAGATACGAAATCAATTATCTGGCGTCGCTCGCAAAGTGCATATAAATAAAATGCGCGCGAAATGTCAACAAAACACAGATCAGCAGATGAAACGATACGAAGGGGCGGCAGCGGCAGCGGCAGTGGCAGCAGGCGTGGCAGCTGCCAAGACAATACGCCACTCGATGTGGCATGCCCCACGGAGGGTTGCTTTATAAATTAAGACAGCGACAAGCAAGTTTTTTCATATCCATTTAATGTGGCCAAAAGTTTCTTAACTTTGACAATCTTTAAGAAACCAACAAAAACGAAGCGGAAAACATCAAATTGTTTATGGCAGCTTTCCTATTTCAGTGTTGGAAAATGCACGTTTTATGGCACTAAAATCTGAGTAGAATATGAAATTCGCAGCATTGCGAAAGAGCTTAGTATAGAGTAGTGGGCAAAGCCAAAGAAAATGTCGAATATATATTTTACCTCTATAAATATTATATGTAGTATGTAGTATATATGTATAGCTATAGCAATAAATTAGTTGCTCTTTAAGAGAAATGCTTTAGCTATGCTTTACTTTAGTTTTATTTAGTATATATATATACATTTTTATGTTTTCTTGTTCAACTGTAGCCAAGCCAGTTTTATCATAGAAAGCCGTTCCCCTTTGCTCTTTGTGTGCTCAAAAATGCAGCTATAGTTAAGCAAAATGTTTTGCTCACATCTAGGCACAGCTTTTAAAGTTTTCGTTGCAAGAACAACAAACAGTTTAAAGAAAAGTTTCTCTTATGACAACAGCATTTAATAGTTGTCTATTTTGTGTAATAATAGAAGAAATTCAATGCGGAGCTGAAGCAGAAATTTCAGAAATCTCATTTAATTACTTAGAAAAATAATAAATGTAGCCTTTCGGAATTTATTTATTGCCAAGAGCTGGCGTTAAGCTGATTTTAGCTGAAATTGCCTAAAATATGAAACCAAATTTGATTTCCCATTTATAATATGTTTAGAGCATAAAAATAAATCACAAAATAAATTTCAATAGTTGAGCTTAACTGACTAAACAGCCCTTGCCAGCATTATTCTATATATATATATATATATATATATATATATATATATATATATATACATGTGTCTGTTGCAGTTTGGCAATTTAAAAATGTTTAATTTGTTGCTATTTTTGCAAATAAGCAAATATTGCTATAGCTATTGTTGTTGTCTCTATTGTCGTTGTTGTTGTTGTTGCTGTTGCTGTTGTCTTTTCAACACATTTCTGCTAATTCGTCGTCTGTTGATGATGTATCGCAGGCACATTTGAAAATGTGAATTTAATTTATTGCATTCGCATTATGCGGCTCATTAGCAGAAAAATGCATTTTGGCCAGCCGATTAGGCAAACAGACGAACGGACGGCCTGAGCCATTGGCTCTGCATTGAGTTTACTTTAATTAACAAAATTTTGCAAATAAGCCCTCGAACGAATGCAAATGCAAATGCAAATAAATAAATACACACACATGCACATGCACACGCACACGCATTGAAAGTTACATAATTGGCTCGAACATTGAAATATTTGCAATTAATTTGCGGCAAATTCGCACTGCAAAAGTTAATGCAACAATAATTGTAATGCGCAGCAGCATGTGAAGCTGTTAGTCTTTGTTGCGGTCACTTTTGCCAGTGGCAACGGCGGTGGCAGTGGCTGCACAGGTAGCGCAGCTGCAGGTAGCATGCCGATGATTATCATCATCATTATTATGATTATTGCTATGAACGTGCCTAACCTTAACCACAGTCAGGGGATAGTCGTAGTCGGCACCGCCCACCAGCCGAAAGCCCCAGGGCACATTATCAAAGCGACACATTTTGATATCGATCACCATATTGCGGACTCGGACTCGAACTCGAACTCGAAACTGACTCGAACTCTGCTCGCAACTCTTGAATAACACAATGAAATGGAAACTCCGACTGCAAGTGCGACCGTTTGCTCAGTGACGTTGGCGACCAACTGTTGCCGCCACCGATTGCTGACACAATTGAGCGGCCCATTGCCAGCTATCGATTGGCAATCGTTCGGTCGGTGCGAGCAGCTAAATGAAGCATACTTTTCACCTGGCACAAAGGCCACACACACACACACTCATTCCCATTCGCATTCCCATTCCCATGGCATGCTAATGAAGCTGCCACATGGGCTGTTGCGTGCTTCAAACGTAATCCTTGGGGACAGCAGTCGCAGCCTTTTAGCGTTAACTTCTCTCTGGCTCTCCCTTCTGCCCTGCCTCCTGCTCGCTCGCTCTGTGTGTGCCTGGTGTGAGCCGTTGTTGTTTGTATGCCTTTAGCTTTGCCTCGGCTTACTCATACCCACAGCCAGACTACCGACTCCTGGCTCCTCGCTGCTCGCTCCTTTGCCAAATATTTGTGCAACCAAAAAGTGCATTGAACCTGCTCCAACTGCGGCTGCTGCTTTTGCTGTTGCATGTGGCTTGTATAAATAGCGCCAGCTGCTGGCTACGTTTAGGCAAACGCTCACAAACAGCCGTCCGCAATAATGTTCTACGCACTTCATGCAACTGCCACAGGCCAACGCCAACGCCAACGCCAACGCCAACGTCAGCATCAGCGTCTCTGCTGGCTGCTGCTGCTGATCGCTTTGGGCAGTTGCTGCTGCAGCGCCAGCAACATGGCGCAGCTGCTGCGCGAGGGCAAGCACAAACTTTGCGGCCCCGCGCTGAACGAGGCCATGGATAAGGTCTGCGTGAATGGCTATAATACAATACCAAAGAAGCGTTTCGTGGCCAGCGACTCGCCGCTGGAGCCCGATCTCGAGCTGGAGCAGTCGCACCAGGGCTACGCGCTGAGTCCCTTGCTGTCCAGCCTCTATGGCGCCGAGGTGTTGATCAAGACGCGACGGCTGCGTCGACAGGGCGGCGGCATCTATGACGAGTGCTGTCGCAATGCCTGCACCCGCTCAGAGCTCTTGGCCTATTGTCGCTAGTAAAGGATACAGACAGAAGCACACACACATACACACACATACGCATATACTCATATATTTATATATATATTTGATTTGTACACGTAATGCTAATCGTAATCATAATCGTATTCGTTATCGTAATCATAATCGTAATCGCAATCGTAATCACTTATTTATGCAGCACAAAATTTAGCTAATGAATAAAAGTAAAACTGTGCAGAAAAGTTTCACGGCTCAGCAGAAAGCTAAAGCAAAAGTTAGCAAGAAATTTCCATTTCAACGCAGCAAACACTTCCACTTCCACTTCCACTACCACTTCCACTTCCTGCTCCATTACCTGCCTGGCACGTCTCCTGCTCCTTGTCCTCGCTCCTGTCAACACACACACAAACACACACACGTCCAGCAGTCGAACAGCAACAGCAGCTAAATGACTAACTTCATATTCAGCTTCAGCTTGAGCTGGTTGCTAACCACGCTCCTGCCACTGCTCTGGCTGCCAGATGAGGCCAACGCCCGCATCGGTAAGTAAGAATTGGGCAAAGGCAAAAACTAAGCCTTGGATAAGATAAATGCCATGACTATGCATATACCCTGTATTTAGTTTTAAGAGCAATATCTTACTGTGCAAGGCATGTAAGCGAAGTACAGAGTTGTTTGACTATGCTAGAGAAGAAATATATGGTGCTCTCTATGCAGTACGAAGAGAGGGTATCAGGGTGCTGGCTTGAGCTGTAAAGAACTTGAGTGAATGTCGACGGAAACATGTTTACCATCAACGCGCAGAGTCGATATGTCATTGTCTGTCTCTCTGTGACTGTAGGTGCTCGTCTCAATGCCAAACTATCTCTAAGCGTTTGCCATGCAGGGCGATAAGTTTGCATAGAAGCATATTGGAATTCCAGACAGTATATATATCAGAGGCTGTTGAGTTCTTAGACTAATGCGGTAATGGAATAAAATAAGTAATTCCACGAAAATTGCAATGTTTTCTTAAAAGTTAAACATTTTGATTATTTTAAAAGGATTTTTAGTCTAGGCTAATATTGAAGATTGTTCCCTATAGAAAACTCTAATCAAGCTAAAAGGTTTAGATGTCAGACTTCTTATTTCAAGTTAAATTTTCATTTGATTATCCAGTTGGCATGAGAAAAAATTATATTTATATGATATTAAAGCTTAATAGAAAAAACAAACATTCAAGAACTATTTTTCATATACATAAATTTCAAATTTTAAACTCTCTAAATTCTATGCATCTGTGACGTCAATTAGAAAGCAATTCTCTTCATTCAGCATTCCTCACTCAGCTCTCTCTGCTTCTTTCCACTTATAAACAATGTTTAACAGCACTCAAAAAGCATGCTATGAATTTGTATTGCCAGCTCTAGAGCTCGCTTCAAGACAAACCCAAGAACTTTGTTGTTTTGCTGGGCAAACACGCATACGCATATACGATTCAATACAAAGGGGAAATCTGCTTTAACAGGAAGTACATTTTTTGCTATTCATTTGTTTTTCTGTTTGAAATGTTTCCCCAGAGGAAGCATCATTAAATTTTGTGATTATGGGTAGCTCGAATGTTGCGCAACCCTGCGAGTCGCTCGAACAGAAAAAAGGGGGCAAAGGTTAATCGCAATGTAGTGTTATGGGCGAGACAAATTTGTATTAGCTAGTTGGAGCTCAATGGCAGGAGCAGCAATTGCTACAGCAGTGGATACGCATATGCCCGCTTGCAATTAGCGCTGTCCACAGGGTATTCAGACTAAAGCAACTCATTTAATATTCATAAATGCAGGCAAGGAAGGCCTTAGTTCGCATACGCCAGAACCTTATGTTGTCCTTTTACACCCAAATTGTTTAATTGGCTGACAAAGACGTAAGCACCGCCTCCATCCACGCGCGCCACGCCCCCGCCCACGTAATGGGGCGCCATTTGCATAAGCCAACGAAAAGTGAACGCTGACATTGAACGAATTTA
The DNA here is from genome assembly GCA_030914345.1 of Drosophila koepferae. Lineage (NCBI taxonomy): Eukaryota > Metazoa > Arthropoda > Insecta > Diptera > Drosophilidae > Drosophila > Drosophila koepferae. Next base: position 9,206,546 of record JAUESR010000202.1, read on the forward strand.
GCAAGTAGCTACTCGAAAATGCACTCAACTTGTCCCAATAACCTTTAACACAATTTGACATCAATGTAGTTGGGCAGCGCCCACACCTGCTGGCTGCAGACAGTGTGGTACGGTATATAAGCGTGCGACAGCCAGCGTAGTAGCATCAGTTCCACAGCATAGCCTAATCCCAGTACAATGTGCAAGTCAATTTCCTCGCTGTCTCTGGCCTTCCTCTGTGCGCTGTGCACATTGGCGGCAGGTAGCTCCGAGAGTGAGATGCGTCTGTGCAGCGCTCGATTGAACGATATGCTCACCAGGATATGCACCCATGGCTTCAATCGCATCATCGAGAAGCGTAATATGCGTGAGTATCCACTTGCTGAGTACAGGGTATCTTAGTGCTGGCATTAACTGTTCCCATTTGATGGCGCGGCAGCTTTCATGGACCTGGACCCACTCGATCCCGTTCAGTTCACCGAAGAGAAGGAGCTGCCCATGAACTCCGCCGATCTGCTCTCGTATCCCATGACCAATGGCCGACTGCGCAACTTCTACCAGGAGAACGTGCTCAACTCTTTGACCTCCACCAGGCGTCGCACCCGCCAGGGCATCGTCGACGAGTGCTGCCGAGGGTCGTGCAAGCTCTCTGAGCTGACCGCCTACTGCGCTCTCTAGATTGTTTGCCCTAGGTCTACTACCCAAAGAAGCACAGCGATCACAGTACCTTGAAACTCTACCCTACCTTGTGCCAGCCACATATTGTATTAATATTATAGACGCTTCAAAATAAAAGCCAACTGCATAAATAAAATTCGATAAAGAAAGTTTTTTCGTATTTAAAAAAAGCAACAGAAGGAAAGTGCTCTACGTTTTCGAATGATGTAGAAGCAGGCTAGTTAGACTCTTCCAAACTTTTCTTTTCGCCTTGTTTAAACTGAAACATCAAAATTTCTCAATTGTCAATTGTTCAACTTCATTATATTTGTTTTGCCTCTCCAATGGCATATTTAATTAACAAAATATTTCTCTCTAATTGAAATATTTTTATAAACAATTTAAATTGAAAATATTAAATATTTCTTAGCTATAAAAAGCTAAAATTCAATTGCTAACCTAATATGAACTGATTAGAATATGAAATTGATTTCAAATGTGCGTCTGATTAATGCTCGACTCGAAGTCATACAATATTCCTCTAAATTTAAGAATTTAAGCTAAAGCGTTTCTTGTAAAATCTCATATTCAAAGCATAAATAAGTTCATTTTGTTGGCAGAATAATCCACTTGCTAAATTCAGAGAATTCGAATCCATTCAAATTATGTTGATTCATGATCAAATAATTTATGGCCAATTAATTCTACTTCTCTCGATATTCTAGTCTCGATTACAAACACTTTCGCTCTTCATTTGTGGAGCATAAATTTATATTATTAAATTGGCAAAATGCCATTTAGATTGTGTATGTAATCTAGATTGTGAAACAACATTCTCATAGTGCTCAAGTTCGTTTAATAGTTATATATTTATACATTTAAAAGCTGACAAACAGGAGCTTGTCTTCATGTTCGCATGAGTCTCTTTTCTTTTTCGTCTGCCCGGGCTATGTTTCGAGTCAAGTTAAGGATGGCTTTATTCCTTGCAGTAGGCGTATAATTCGTTATAAGAGCAGGACTTCCTGCAGCACTCGTCATAGATGCCCTGTCGACGTCGACGGATCTGAAGTTGGTGAGCACTTTCCCTTAGCAAGGCGCGCATCAAAGGCTGCGAGTCCAGGCCCATATATGGATAGACGCCATAGTTGTTAGAATCCAAATCCGTGTTCACAGTGTCAATGCCATTGGAGTCCACTGCCGAGCACCCATATCAATTGAGTAGAGTAAAGTTGGATTATTGTGAATCTACTTACCAAAGCCACGCTTCATCATGCCGTTGAAGCCGTTTGGACACGCCTGCTTTAGGATGTCGTCCAGATCTTTACCGCACAACAAAAGCGACTCCACGTGCAGCACAAGCAGCATCAAGCCGCAGAGCAGGCACTGCATTTTGGAACACTGGAAGTTCATGGTGTTGCTCGTATCGCTATTCCTCGCATATAAACCAACCAGAACTGTGCCTTCGCTGGCGGCACAGCTGTATTTTATATGTGCTAAGCGGAGGCACTGCAGCCAGCCGGCTCGCACTGTCAGCCAGTGTTAGGTCAAGTGTCAGTTCCTCTAAGGGGGACTAACCGTAGCCTTATGTGGGATGGGATGTGGGATGCTTTCACTCACATCAGCTGGCGTCTTTGTTTATGTTTTGCCGTGCAAAATAATTACGCGCAGATCGCAAATTGTTGAAAAACAAAGTGAAGTGTCGCCGCCGCACCCTGCCACGTCCCATCTCCACTCATTTGCTGCATAATGTTGTTTACCCATGCTCTAACAGTGGGTACTAAAGTTAGTCTGACAACAAGGCCATTGGCTACATAGCTAATTCAGTCAAAATAAACATAAGCAAATTTGTATATTTAGATTTTACAAATTTCAAATGCTGTTAAGTGGACAGCAATTATAGCATAACAGACAGCTGAAGCTAACAGCAGACGGCTGCTGTTAACAGAAGACGTCTGCTGCTAACAGCTGACTGTTAAGGGAGTCTGCAATGTTAATGAGCGCCACGCGCGCTATTCTCTTTCCATTTCTATAATTATCAAATAAAGAGTCGTTTATTTCTATTCAACCTCTTTGAATTTGGCAATTCTAGCGTATTGAGGGGTCGTCGTAGCCCCATTTGCTACTTGGTGTTCTATTTAAATAACAACGTCATCTAATTAAAAATTCAAAATTTTCATTATTGCTCCGAGAATGCAAGGGCATAGCATTCCCATTGACGTGGAAATTTTAGTGGACTGAGCGCGCTGGGGGGACACCCACCGACGCGCAGCGTGTGGTCCAATGCCTGGCTGGAGGTAGACTTTGGCCCAAAAGATGCCTTTTGTTTGTTGCTATTGTTATCGAGTAACTTTATTGCTTCCATGAAATATTACAATAAAACATTGGGAATTTAATTAAAAATATATTTGTGTTTTGTTTTAGTGGGGGTTAAATGTAGTTGAGTGAAATTTTTGGTTTTGCTTCGTCAGTTATATCGTCATCATCATCAGCATCATTATCATTATCATTATCGTCGCCTTGGTCGTCATCATCAGGTCGAATCCTTTAGGCTAGGCGCAGTACTCGAGAATGTCGTCGTAGGTGCATCCATTCTTGCAGCATTTATGCGTTATCCTGCGCCGGGAACGTTTAAGCACCCGCTCCACGCCAGCTCCATTGATCAGCTCCGCTAAGGCCAGTGGCTGCTCGTCGGTGTCCAGTTGTGGCCTCAGTCCAGTTATCAGTCGGCTTCGGTCCGCTTTAAAGCTGACATTGAGTAGCTGAAGTATTTGATTGAATGGCTTTGGTACTTACAATCGCGTTTGATTCTGTGTGAAAATCCATTAACACATATCAGGTCAAGGGCCTCGTTGAGTGCGTCGCCGCATAGCTTCTTCCTGCCGTCGACCAACTGCGTCAGCAGGGCGAACATCAGCAGCAGCGCCAGATTGAAGCGCAAACTCATCTTGCTCTCATACAAATACCAATCGCCGGACTCGCTCTCTCTCTATAACCGGGTGGTTATGTATCCTAGTTCCTGTCTCTCGACTCTCAGCTCGACTCACGCTCTCGCTAACAAATTGATCAGTGCGCATACCAACGCTAACTGATTTGCTAGCTCTCGCCGCGATCACCTCAAAGGCTCGCTTTGGCTATCAAGTGTGACTTCTTGACTTCTGCCAGGTAGCTGGGCGAAGGGGATTCGGCTGTCAGGTCAGTCGATCGCACAGGCAGAATGTATTTAACCAAGGGTTTTTACAGCCAGCCGGCTGGCTGGCCTTTCCCGCACAGGGATTGCCCGACGGGCTGCTCCTTTAATCCTCAGAGTTTCACAAATTCTCCACTCTGCTTTTGTAGGCTACTTCTGGCACATCAGTGACCTGCATCTGGACACATTTTACTCCACACACGGCGACATATACAAGAGCTGCTGGCAACTGTCGCACACGGCCGCCTCCTCCGCAGGCGGACTGCAGGATACGGCAACGGAGTCGCCGGGCCCCTTTGGCTACTACAATTGCGACAGTCCCTGGAGCCTGGTCGAGTCGGCGGTCAAGACCATGAAGGCCAAGCAGGGCGACAACGTAGAGTTTGTCTTGTGGACCGGCGATGCACTCTCTCACTCCGCTCAGGCGCTCTCCGAGCAGAAGCAGCTCGAAACCTTGCGCAACATCACAGAGCTGCTGGGACGCAGCTTCTCCTCGCCCTTCATCTTTCCAGTGCTCGGCCACGAGGACGGCAGCAGTGGCCTGCACAAGTATAAGCAAATGGGCGAACTATGGCGCCACTGGCTACCCACCGATGCGCTCGTCACCTTTGAGCTGGGCGGCTACTACTCCATCGAGCAGACTAGGAGTCGACTACGCATCGTTGCTCTCAATACGAACTTCATGCGTTACGACTATGAGACGGAAATTAAGCCATCGCACAGCTTGCGCTGGCCAGCTGAATACGTTGTAGAGCCAAAAGCTTCGAGCCGCACAATGTCTATCCAGGATCAGCTGCAGGATCAACAGCAGGCCGAACAGCAGTGGCTCTGGCTGGATGAGGTGCTGGCCAAATCCAGAGACAAGCAAGAGACGGTACGTAGACAATATAGATTTAAGTCAGGCAGATCTACATATAAACTATTCTATTTAATTCCTTCTTCCCCTTCAGGTCTACATAGTGGGTCACATGCCGCCGGGCGTTGATGAGCGCAACATGGGACCGCAGCATAATGGCCAGCTGATCTTTACGGAGCGAAACAATCAACGCTATCTGGAGCTGGTGCGCAAGTATGCGTCCGTCATACAGGGTCAGTTCTTTGGGCATCTGCACTCGGACACCTTCAGGCTGATCTACGATGAGCAAGGTAGCTCTAGTAATTGCAATTCCAATTCTAATCAAAGTAACCATATCCATATCCACCTTTTCCAATGCAGGCACGCCTATCTCCTGGCTGATGATAGCGCCGTCGGTGGTGCCGCGCAAGGAGGGTCTCGGCGGCTCCAATAATCCAGCCTTGCGCCTCTACAAGTTCGACACGGGCAGCGGCCAGGTGCTGGACTACACGCAATACTTTCTCGACTTGCCGCTGGCCAATCGCGCCCACGAGCCGCTCTGGCAGCCCGAGTACAATTTGACGCACTATTATGCGCTGGCCGAGATCTCGTCCATTGCGTTGCACAACTTTGCCGAGCGCTTCACAGGCCGAGATCCCTCCTGGTTTAGCAGGTAATCAAATAGATTTTGTGTGTGCTCTCAGCTCAGTCAGCTCTGCTTCATGCTCTGCTCTGCTCTGTTCTCTCCAGATATCATCGCGCCAATGCTGTGCGATATCAGTCCGGCTCTCCTTGCCTGGGCCTGTGCATGCTCAATCACTATTGCGCCATCACGCGCTTGGACTATGATGAGTTTCGACTGTGCCTGGAGTCGGAGCAGCTACCGCTGCAGAGCGCCTCAACTCAACTGGCCAAGCTCAGCTCCAGCTGCTTGCTACTCCCCTTGCTGCTGCTGCTGCTACTGGCACTACGTGCAACAACCCAGCGAATTTACAAATGAAAGATATACGAGTTTAGTCAGTTCAAAAGCGAAAAACCAAAAAAAAAAAAAAAAAAAACAAAATTAAAAATATAAATAAATTTAAATAAATTTAAGCTTAATGCAGGCGCCACTCTTCCTAAACGAAATAAACGCGCTATTCAATACTCTTAAATAATGCTGTCGGTGTATTGTGTATCTATGTGTGTGAGAGTGTGTGTGTGAGTGTGTGTATATGTGTGCTTCTGCATGTCAGTGTGCGTGTGTTTGTGTGTGTTTGTGAGCGCCTGCCTGAAAGCCATATCATATGTGTGTGTGATACAATTCGTCTATTATTACTATATAATTATTATTATTATTATTATTATTATTATATATCTTTTAAATGTATATGGAAATAAAAGCAAATTTTTAATGTTAACTCGGCTTGATTTTCGATAAATATTTAAGCAACAAATTTGTGGTATAAATAAATGTGTTAATTTGCGCAAACAAGTCGGCAGTTAAAATAAACTCGCTCTGTCTCTCTCTCTCTCTCTTTCTGTGTGTGTGTGTGTCTTTTTTATGGGCAACTCCATTAAACTGCAAAAACCGCAGCGTCCATATTAAAACAGTTGCCATGCGGCAAGTGTGGCAGACAGCAAAGACAATTCGATGGCTAGTCCAAAGGAGGAGCAGCAGGAGCAGCAGCAGGAGGCGCTGTTGAGTGTGGGTCAGTCAGTCGGGCAGCAGGCTGCTGACATACACATCATGAGTAATGCATGAGCTGGTAACCCAAGTCTGTTATATGCCACACAGCCTCTGCCGCCCCCCATCTCTAGCTCGAGCTCCTCCAGCTCAAAATGTGCCCAACCGCTGCATGCGTGACACTCGCTACGTGCTGGCCAAGTAAATTATTGGTGAAAATCTACGCTCGCATTTGATATTGGCGAAAAATGTTCAACCTGCTTTTACTACTACAACCAGCCAGCCACCCAACCACCCTGCTGGTTGCTGGTTTATAGCGCCGTTGCATACTTTCAGGCGTTCCGGTTTATCAGTTTCATCAAAGTTGCAGCAACGGCAACGGCAACGGCAACGGCAACGGCAGCTGCAACAACAATGAGGCATGCAACAACTGCAGCTGACACTGCAACACCCGCAGTCATTAAAGTTTATTAAGAAATTTGAGAAACTCTTAGTCAATCTTAGATTGGAGCCCCTTGACAATTCGCATACTGCAGCGTCTCAGTTGACAAACTGTTTTCGGTTTTTGTGGCTTCTGCAATTTGGCAAAGTTCTCCCCAAACGAACACAGCCAAATAGCAGCTGGAGATTGAATTGGTTTTGGTTTTTCGAATACGCTCTCTAAGGCTTCCCTCAACACATGCATACATTCTGATTCATCCTTCCACCTTGACTTTGCCTCGCCGAACTTGAGCAAATTCTTATGATTTACATTAAACTTGGGTAAACACCAGAGTGAAGAGACCACTTTAGTCTCTTGTTGAAAATATGAAATACACATATGTAAATATATAAAAGTGTGTATGACACTTATGTATGTTGTACATATATACATGCTATACATATATGTTGTTTATATATGTATATATCTGAAACAGACCAAAGTTTACTTTTTGCTATTGCTGAAAAATTCCAAAGAAAGAATTGTTTAATATTTGCCTTTCTTGGCGATTCTCATGAAAGTAAAGTGAGGCCCACATGCTCTTTTTTTATTAGGATTGCATGAGCTGTATATGTATTTGTCAACTCAGCATTATGTCAATTTGCCCTTCTTGACTATTCTTATAAATTCAAGTTGAGCATATTTTCTTTCATGCTTTTTTTGACAGTTGAGAAGCTTTACAGCAATTACTCGCATATTTGTTCTCTTATATAGACATACTCATCTATATGTTTTTCTTATATCAACAACATTGCTTCTCTTGGCGATTCTCATGAATTGAGACCAAGTAGATGTACTCGAATACATTTGGCAAGTGATTTGGGTTAAAGACGCACAAATATTCCTATGTATTTAATAAATTTATTTAATTTGAGAACAAATCATAATCTTACTACTCCATTCTTTTCCTTTCTTTCATCTCAATTTTGTTTTGTGTCTGCATCTCTTTCAGACTTAAATACTCTAATCAATAATACAAATATGCTGCTTAGCATTTGTCATCCCTGCTCTCGGCTCTCACTTACAGGGTATGCAAATACAATACCTGTAATTATGGATATTAAGCACATACTATATTATATTATACACTGCGCCGCATATGTGCAACTATGTGCTTATAAGTTTGCCGTATCGTTGTTGTTTGTATTTTCTCTAGATTTCAGCTGTTACACTTTGGCATGCATATTATAAACACTCACCTGTTTGGCTGCGGCTCTGCCAGCAGGTAGCTGCCAGGCAGCCAGCAGCTGCTCATAGAAGGCCGCAGCCATTTGCAGCGGGATTGGGTTCGGGAACGGGTAAACGAGAGCAAGAAGGCAGAAAGAAAAAAAAAAAGGCATATAAATATTTGTACATTATGGCAAAGTAGAGCTGGCTGCCCTTGCGCCAGCCCCAGTCTTAGACCCGCTGGTGTTGCACCTGCCTCGGGTTGGGCTACTGCCACATAAGCAAAACAATTTCAATTCTAATGTCCCATTAATCATTCACAAACATTAAGCATACAAATATATATACAGATATATATGTGTTTTCATTTTTTTCAGATTTCTATATATTATTCTTTTTTTTTTTTTTTTTTTGCGTTTGGCTTTCTAGCGTGAAATACTAAAATGAAATTTCAAGCAGCTTAGTTGGCTGTCAGGTGCTCTGCGAATGGCTTTTTTTGCACTGCCGCTGGGATTGATCACCTGACATGCCATTGAGTGCCAGCCAGGTGTATGCGTCGAGCAGGCATATCAGGCACTGCGAATGCACTAATTGCTGCGCTTGACCGCCTCGCATCAAATCCCATAAACCCCCAAAAAAAAAAAAATAAACAAAGCAGCTGTGCGCTTCATTTGACCGGAACAACAACAATTACAACTTGTGTTTGCTTAACGGACAGCAGCATCAGCAGCAGCAGCAGCAGCAGCAGCAGCAATGAAAACGCACAAAAATACAAGAATTCCAAAAATATTAGCCCATAAAATTGGGCTAGCAGAGGAAGAGATGGCCCATGGATAAATAACAAGCCAAAAGCTATGCAAAACGGAAAGAGAAAGACACAAAGAGAGAGAGAGAGAGAGGGAGGGAGACAGTCTGCGTGGGCGTTTACTGAGCAGCCTAATGCTTGAATTAATTCGTTCCAATTGGGAAAAGCGCTTGTAAGCTAATAAGAATCCCACTTGAATATGAATGCGAATATGAATTTTGTTGTCCGTTAAGCTGTTTATTAGCTTGTGAAGAGCTCAAATTTAATAACAATCAAGCAAGCTTTACAGAGTATTCAGCATGATTTGGCGCTCGGTTAGTGTATAGTCGAATCCGTATTAAAATGGCTTTCCAAAAATCCAAAAATAAATATTGAATATTTAAAGTATTTGAATATATATGTTTTGGTTCTTGTACAACAGCTGTATAGGTGCGTCTATAGATATATGGACAGACTGTTGTATATGTGCGTACAGATGTGTATATAAACAGTTCGTTATAGTGTAGTTAATTAGCTGGCCAAGACTGTCTGTGTTTGCGTGTGTGTGTGTGTATGAGTGTGACTAATATTTATTGCTTTGTGCAGGCTCTTTAGTTGGAGGCTGTATCAAAATACGCGATTAGCCAAAACAGACAGACTACATTTATAAGCGTGTGTGTGGGCGAGCTCTAGGTATAGGTACTAAACACACATGTGTGTGTGTGTTTGTGTGTAAAGGAGGGCATGTCGGTGTCTCTGTGTGTGTCATACATTTTCCATTTTCCATGAAAACCACAAGAGCGATAGCTAAGGCAAACGTAGCAGCAGCAGCCACTTTTCGCTGCTTTTGCGAACTTTTTGGATGAAACGACTTGTGGCCAAGTGTTGAATGTTTGTTGTTGTTGCTACTGCTGCTGCTGCTGCTGCTGCTGCTGTTGTTGTATATGAAAAACCGAACCGTGAAAACAGCACACCGAGCAGCGAGAGTAACAATTATAATTCGCATCGCGAACGTGGTCAACTCAACCAACAGGCTGTCAGAATTTGTAGTCGCAGTCGTAGTCGCTGACAGTGCACAGCGTACAAATTGCAGGTGTGTGTGAGAGTGTCTCTATACGTATGCGTGTGTGTGTGTGTGTCTATGTGTGTGTGTGTGTTAGTGAGTGAGTGCATTGTGCATTGTTATTGTGACGACGCCAACAAGCCAAAAAATTGCATCTGATATGACGATGATAGCAAAAATGCGCGTGCGTGCAATCAAAATTTAATTAAAATGAAATTGAAACTGAAACTGAAAATGAAAAACCAAAATCAAAATGAAAATGGCTAAATAAAAAATAATTCATGTTCAACAAAAAAATGTGCAATTAAACGTAGTCTATAAATTTGGCAGCGCAGCTAATTAGCATTTAAAGCGCAATTAGCAATTGAATGCAAATTGCCACAAAACTCAAGCAAAAAATCTCAAAAACAAAAAAAAATCTAAAAAAAAAGAAAAGCAGAAAAAACTCATAAAAATGCAATTCCGCGAACAACAAATGGGAGACGTTGAAAACTGCAATACAATTAAATGACATTTTCCTATTTATGCTGAAACCGCAACAGCAACAGCAAAAAAAAAATACGTTTTGAAAAAAATATTTGAATTTGTTGTATTTTTTCTGTTAAGAATTGAACTCAAAAATAGAATATTAGAGACCGAGTTTCTAGCGCTCGCTGTGCGTGGAGCTGGCGCGGCGCAGCAATAAAAATATTCTGTAATAGTCGACGAGGCCACAGCGCAACTACACACACACACACACACACACATGTACACCCGCTGCACGTAGTGATAGCTATAGATACATTTGTATCTGTATCTGTTGCTGGCTGCTTTGGACTGTCGCTGACTGCAGCATCTTGTAGCCTCGGGTCCATCGATGAACTGACAATCTGCTGCTATTTGCTTGCTCTTATTTTTCCCCTTCTCCTGCTGCTCCGCCTCCTCCTGCGCTTCTTTGGCTTCATTTTTTGTTCAAACACATATTTTACATTTCATATTTCATTTGTGCTTTTTGCCTTCCCCGCCGTCTTGCATATTCCCAAAACTACTTTGAGTTGTCTCGGCTGTTGTTATTGTTGCTGTTGTTGTTGTTGTTGCCCCTGTTGTTGTTTATATAGAGAGACAGAGAGTGGCAAAAATATATTTGTAGATTTGTTTCGCTATCTGTATCTGTATGTATCTGTGTATGGGACACTTACAGTAGCCTACCTCAGAAGTTTCCTACTCAGCTATTAGTCAACTCGACTTGCAGCGCGTCAGCTAATCTGACGTGAATTAGAGAATTGAGTCATTGTTGAGGTGCGACAGACTCTTTCATCCCAGCACATTAATCAGACGAATGTTTTCTTGACAATAAGCCAAAAGTAATTTACTTAATTTATTAGGCGCTTTGTATTTTAATTGTATAAAATATAGAAATACAGCAGGCACGGCGGGAATAAATTATTTATATAAATGATCAGATTTATAAATAGAAAATATTATTTTAATTTATTTATTTAAATTCAAGGCAAAAGTATTCAACTCACAATATTTATATAGAGTCAAAGAAATGATTGAATAATTTTAGCATATTTTTAAGAGGAAAGCTGAGCAAATGTTAATGAAATATATGATTATAGTAGAAGTTAGTCTAAAATGCATAGTTCAAATGCATTTACTTATAAATAGAATCTTTTTCCATTGCAAAAATGATCTACATTGCATTTGGTAAGCTGTACACTTTGTGCGTGGACGCCACTGTGCCACGTATCTTTCCGATACACAAATACAGCAACACACACACACATACACAGATACAGATATAGATACGGCTACAGCTACAGTCGCACAAGAAGATGTGAAACTGTAGAATGATGTGAGCACGAAAAGCGAAACGCATGATCATTGCGTAAAGTTTTTCTTGTTCCTCAAACGCCAGTCGCAGCAGTCGCTGCTGTTGCTGCTGCTGCTGCTGGTGGTTCTGCTGCTGTTGCTGTCGCCGTCGCAACCGCAGGCGACGTGTTGAGCTCTGCGCCGTGTTGTTCCGTTCAGTTCGCTTACAAAACGCCGGTTGGCCGTAACGGCCGCGGAAGAACGTGGCCGTATACGGGCCAAAAGCCGAATATGTCTATGTGGTCTCCGTGTGCTCCAGCTTATCCCCAAATAGCGTGCAAATGCACTTGCCCATGAGCAAAGGCAGCGGCCAGGGAAGAGGCAACGCCAGCTGCCGCCACACAGACACGCAGCGAACTCTCAGTGCAATTTGTTGGCGTGATTTTTGGATTAAATAGCGCCACATTGCGACAGACGGTGAGTACACAAACACAAACACAAACACGAATACATATTCACGAATACATATTCACGAATACAAACAAGTTTGCATTCCCATAAACAATTTATTTAATATACGTTAATTATAATTCGGGTTGCCTGGCAGCGCTGAAAGAAAACTGTAAACAAATTAAATGTGCCATGAAATATTTTAGCAATTCAACTAAAAACAAACCAAACACAGACAGGAGCACACACACAGATACGAAACACAGCTACTGACACAGCGAGCACACGCTGCTGGCTAATAATTAAATCAAACAGCACTCTGCAAATGCCTGGCAAGCATTTGGCCAAGCGTTAAGCTTACCGCATTGCTACAGCTACAGCTAGCGCTGCAGCAACAGATACAGATGCTGATATATATACTTATGTTTTATATATATTTTTTTTATATACATCATGCATATATATATATATTTATACATCTACAGATCTGCGAGCTTCAATGCAAATGCAACAATATTTGCACCTGATTTCAATGCAATACTCGTATATTGTTTCCATAGCCACACACGCGCGCGCAAGCTCACCGTGTCGCCACAGTGAGGTGCAAAAAAGTAGTCACACACACACGCACACTCAACCACACACACGTAAGCTCACCCACGCAGCTCAGAACTTTTTTTTTTAGTTTGAAACAATATTATTTTGCGCCTGCATTTTTTATGCGAGACTCTGCGCGCAATTCAAGCGCACTTTAATACCATGCTAAGTACACCTGTGAGAGTGTATGCAAGCGTGCGTGTGTGTGTGTGTGTGTGTGTGTATGTGCAAGTGTAAAACTTTAATTGGGACATCAAGTGGGCAGCATGCATTGCATTGTAGTGGCTGCTGCTGCTGCTCCTCCTGCTCCTCCTGCTCCTACTCAACTCTTTGCTGCTGCCTGCCCCTTTCATAATATTTTATTAAATTCTGATTAATTTCGTGAAGCTTTTTGCCCCAAAGTGTGGCACGCAAAAGTGTTGCATGCTTTTCGGCACTCTCGCACACGCAGCCAACGCATGCCGTTGTGCATAACATTTGCCATTTCGTACGGCTGCGGGGCACAGCTGCGATTCAGCTCAATTAAAACGCACAAATTGCAAATCAACGAGCACACACACACACACACACACACACACACATATTAAACGTGCACACAAACTCCCACACATAATTTGAAGTATTGTGGCTTAGTATTTTATTGCAATTTTACTGCCACTTTGTGTTTTGCCCTAGTTTCAATGAGTGCACAAGGTGTATGAAAGCAAAAAGGAGTAGAAGCAGAATCTTTGCTACGTTTATTGCATCTAATAAGACAAATTGCTTAACTTTCAAGTGTGTTGAAATATACAATTTCATATACAGAAGCCATATGAAAAAATAATTAAATGCTGCTAATGTGCCACTGAGTGAGAGAGAGACAGAGAGAGAGAGATAGAGACAACTGGACAATGCAATTACTGTAGGTCAGACAGTTTTCAAAACTAAACATATAAATCGTAGAGGCTTGGCTGTTTATTCAAGTGCAATATGTATACAACAGAAAGAGATATTGACTGAAATGCAGCAGCTGAAATGTAATACATTGGGCAGTTGTTGTAACTGCCAGAGATATATTGCCTAAAGAGATTTTGTGGCAGTTGGCAGTTGCTAAAAGTCTTCAATTATAACTGCAAAACGGAAAGAGAATATTGAGTTAATGTTATTGATGTTATATGTATGCTATGTTATTTATTTGTTATACTTATCAACGGCAATTGCTATAGCTGCTACAGATATTTAACAGAGAGATCTGTATTGAAATGCGATTAATGACAATGGCAATAGCTACACAATCCATATAAACAAGTTCATAGAAGAAGATCTTAACGTTGCCAGCAATGTTAGCAAATTCATTTGGGAATACACAAATGTTTTACAACTGTTATACAGGCAAACTGTGTCTATTGTACATTTGTTATACATATACTACAAATATGTTAGATATTTCAACGAGATGCTCTATTCCAGTGCATAGACAGCAAATATGTTAGATATTCCAATATATGTCACTCTCCCATGATGTTTGCTCGTTCAGCACGCTCCCGTGCGTCATTTGCTCTAACTAGACACTGACACAGAGACACACACACACACACACACACACATACACACACACAGACATATACAGTCACACATACTTTCATGCATTTCATTTTTTGCTATATTCTCCTTTGAGCTGCAGCACAATGAGCACAACAGGAATTGGAATTGGAATTATGTTCGTTAACAGAATGCTATTTCCTCATGCTGACCAACTCACACACACACACACACACACACACACTCACACACATATCACACAGACAGATGGACAGATGAATAGTTGGAGAGACGAGAAGAGACAGACAGACAGACAGACAGCAGAAATGACGCAAATCTGTATAATACCATTTGCTCTAAGTTGCTAATTTTATTTGAGGTGACACACAAGGCGGGAATTTGCCTAAGAGTGAACGAGATGGAGTGGGAGAGTGAGAGAGAGCGATAGATGCGACAGAGAGTGCAGAATTGGAACTAGGAAAATGAGAATTTGTATGTGGGGCATTTGTGTGCGTGTGAAAAATATTATTGTAGCATAGCAAAAAAGTGAGCACATTTCAATATTAAGACGTTGTCGCATCTATTTATAAACGACAAAAAATAAAACTGAACAGAATTTAACATATAAAAATAATAATATTTCAGCAACCCAAAAATTAGTTGAAGCTACATTTTTAAATGTGACAGTAGTGAGTGGATCCCTCTTCCTCTAATTAAATACATACAGCATTTATATATAGATAGATAGGAATTGGAAAAACACGACAGTCGAATATTCATAATATTTTGTAATTTGTTTGCAGCAGCTGTAAAACAAGCCAAAAATAATGAGAATTATAATTACAAAAGATTTTTGTCGCCAAATGAAAAGAAAAACGAAGAAAAACAGTGAAAATGCGAAGGCAACAGAAGGAATATAGATAGATGTACATATATATATATATATCTATATATTTATATCTGATATACATATACATATTTATATATTAGCAAGATATAGCGGAATGTGTTCCAGTGGCAACATAATAATATATGTATATATAAATACTTTTATAATGAAATTGTGTGTTATATATAGAAAGAGGAAATTTGTGTGTGTGTTTGTGTTATATACATATATATTATATGGAGCACTGACATTGAAGCAGTTGCCGATGATTGGAACCATTTGGAATCTGCATACATACATATAATTTCTTAGAAGAATGTTTGAATTTTAATTTAAACAAAACATTATTCTTCAATGAATTCGCGTATAAATGTTAACATAATTGTGCCAATGTTAAGTGCAAAAGAGTTATAATAGTCTTTTCTATACTTAACAGTGCAGCAATATGTTAGCAGTGCTGCCGCTGTAGGTCAAACGGCATCAAATGTAAAGAAGAGAGTTATAACAGAAGGAGATCTTAGGTTAACAGTGAGTGTAATGTAAGCAGTGCAGCTTTCTTGGCATACGAAATGTTATACGTGCCTAAGGAAGTTAATGTGAAATCAGATATACACATATAATAGAGTGAGCTATTAACTCATCAAGAGATATTCATATGTCAAGCAAATAACAATAGATATTTATATACATCTATTTTTATTTATATATATGTATTTTTGATCCATTCATGATTTCTATATTAAATTTGAGTTTAACTTTAAACCAAATTTGATTCATAAAGAAAACTCACATATAAATGTTCTGTTTTTATGTCCAGACATAAAACATATATAAAAAACAACTTCAAAGAGATTGCGAGTCGAGGGCGAGGACATCAATTAAAAATGAATCATAAATAAAATCTGTGCAAACAGCAATAACAATTAAAAGGCTTATAAGATTTGCATGCATGTGAAATCGCATGCAGCATATGAAGAGAGTTCTTGAGGGACCTTGGAAATCCGATAAATGTTGCTGGAATAAGTAATATGCGTAATATGCGTAATATGCGGGTGGGCAGGCGGATTAAGTTGTCAACGGGGACTCATTCGTGGCAGATGACATGAATATGAATATTTAAAACTGTAAAAACGGAACTTGATGAGCCGGAAATGAGTCTGTAGGCGCATAGCAGACACACACACATATATGTGTATGCACGCATGTAATCGTGTGTATGACAACCATAAATAATAAGCTATTTATCAATAAACGAGTGCATGCACATACATTCATATGTAAATATATGGATTGGCGCAATATATTACCAATTTATTGAACTAACGAATTTTTTTGCATTTGACATTTTAATTACAGAACGAAACAACGAACCACACGATTAACGATATTTAAATTAAGCTACTTATTGGCTATATACAAACATATATGCATAATTCAAACTGGGGCTAATTGCTTAGAATTCGCGACAACAACAACTACGAACAACAACAACAACAACAACAATTGTTAAGCCGATTAGCTGCGAAAAGTCTTTGGCTAAAGTGAAAATTTTAAAATATTTTTTATCAACAATAATTTAAAAGTTTTTCAAAGACAAGCCGGACAACAAACAGCTACAAGCAGACGAAGAAGAAGCAGCAGAAGAAGCAGAAGAGCTGAAAGCTAAAGAGCAAAAGCTACCAAGTGAATAAACAAGCTGAAGAAGAGCAGCTCAGTAAAGTGAAGACAAGGCAAACAGTATAACAGCAACAACAACTGCAACAACAGCAACAGCTCGTATAACAGCTACAACAAGAACACGTACAAAATGGCCGCCGTACAACGCAAACTTGTGCACAAGCAATTCAATTCACCAATGGGCCTCTACTCCCAGGAGAACGTGAAGGCCACGTTGAATCGCGAACTGAAGGCCTTCGGGGCCGACGGGTAAGTTAAACGATATAATTCCTCTTAACACATTTAAATGCAACATTTCATAAAGGGCCAGGGCGTAAGTGAAAGATGAAAGCTCATCCTTAAAAGAGAAAAGAGTAAAAACAAACAAGAATAAAAAACAAAAGAGTAAAAGCAAAACCCACAGCTAAACTAGTAAAAGGGTTTGCCCGAGTCAACCTTAGTTAGCTGCCATCACGAGGCAGCCTCTGTGGCCATTATATCCGCTATCTAAGGCTGCTGCACAGGTGCACATGAAAACACATTAATGTAGAGGCTATATGCCAGCATATACATCATACATACATATATGTATCGCATTATATATATAGTGGCTGATATAGTGCAGCTGCGAGGCGCACTTTGTGCACTGCAGCGAGACGGCAGCGGTAGCAGCGGCAGCGGCAGCGCAGCCAGCGACAACTGTTGGCGATTTGTAGCTGCCTGCAGTTGCTTTCAATTTGTATCACACACACACACACACACACACTGACAGTGCGCAATTAAAAACGCTTGACTTTTAATTGTAATTACCAAATGCTATACATAAGTAGCAACAACAACAACAACAACAACAGCAGCAGCAGCAGCAACAGCGCGTATCTCAAAGATGCTGTGGACTTGAAATTTGTAGCTACAGCTACTGCCGCTGCTGCTGCTGCTGTCGCCGCCAAATTGGGAAGCAACTACAACATTATCTCTGGCATTGTTGTTAGCAATTGTTGTTGAAATAAACCGGCCTAAACTAAACAGCGCCAAACGCTCTAAGTAGCCTTTCAGTTATACGTTGTCTATGCGTGCGACAAAACGTGTGTGGTGTGTGCAACAGCTGAAAAGTATCCCAAACAATTGAGCTGAAGTGAAAATTGAAACATTTGCAGCCTCAAGCAGATACTTTGAAACGCGTTCGCGTGTGCAAACACACAAAAGTTATATTCAAACTCTAGCTGCCAACAACAATTGCAGCAGCAGCAGCAGCAGCAACAGCCTTTCACAATGTATGTTAATCGTGTAGCAGGCATCCATTAGATATTTAGTTAACGTTATTCGGTTTTTTTTTTTTTATATAATTGTTAAACAATTCACTAACAGTCGATGAGTCACACGCACTGCAATTAATGGGGGAGCTCGTGCAGCAGCAGCAGCAGCAACAACAATGTCAACAAACACATTGCAGGCGCCTAGCCAAAAGTTGTGATGCATCTTTCGTGATCTGGCTGGCGTTGCGCGTGTGACTCATTGTAGATGCCCAGCAACTACAGTGAGGCATAGCTAAAACGAAATGAGTTTAGAGTAGCACAAAAGTGATGCAAAAGAGAAGAGAAATGGAAATGTGTTTTAGCGTTATGTGAATTCTCTCTATCGCGTAGGCAAACATTTGTTTATTTAGCTAGATAAGATATAGATTTACTATAGCAGCTGCAAGCATGAGGTATTCAGTATTCCATTTCTAACAATGGCTTTTCAACAATTCGTTTCTCTTAAACTACATGGAATATAATTATTAGAATATGATGTGGTGTCGATTTCTGGTTTCTTCATGAATTTAAGGCTTTCAATAGGCGCAATACTCATTCATTTTATCAAGAGTGCAGGACTTTAAGCAACACTCGTTGACAATGCCACGCGTCAGTCTCCTGGTGGCCATCAAGGTGCTGTGACGTCCTCTCGACACCAGCCCCCCCATGGTGTCGAAGTCGTCGTCGACGTTGTGCTCATTTTGAGCTTCGACATAGTCAAAGAGATCCACTGCAATGCAGAAATGCGTTAATGTAAATTGCCTGCACGGCTGGGCCAATCAAGGCCAATCAGTGGCAGTGTCAGTGGCAGTGGCAATGGCAGCAACAGTTGCTACTGCCACACAGCAATATATACTCACAGGAGCCACGTTTATGCTGCTGCATGGACGGAAACCTTCCTCGGCACACGGCATAGATGGTCTCGCTTAGCTTAGAGCCGCACACCTGAATTCTGGTCGTAGACTCTGCGCTGTAGAACACCGTTAATAGCAGCAGCAGCAACATCAGTGTTAGATTGCTATTTGCCATTTTGGAATGCCTGAATTTGATAGAAAGTGGAATTTGTTGTGCCTGTTTAGATGCTGCACTAGATGTGATGAAGTTGCTCATGGTGGCCAAGGCTTTTATATCCATGGCGGTTGGCGGTTGGCGCTCGGCTGTCAATCGCGATTATTTTTTATTGGCCACAAAGGTTTTATGTGGGCTGTTGGCAACAAATATTAGAGCAATAGTAGGTGGGCCAGCCAGACGTCTGCGTATAAGTTTCGTAAAATTATGCGCTCTACTTTAAGCAAAATATATTATAAATAGAAGTAGTTCCAGTTACTAATTACATAATCAGAATTGCGCAGCTAAAAAAAAAAAAAAATAAAAAATAGTTCAAAAAAATAAATTAAAAAATTGTTTATCTTCGACCGTGACAGGACTCGAACCTGCAATCTTCGGATCCGAAGTCCGACGCCTTATCCATTAGGCCACACGGTCTTGTTGAAATGATTCGTCTAATCGTACACTAAAGCGGTTCACAGCGCGGGAAAATGTGCTATTTCTGTACACAACTTGCAAAGCAGTGCACACAGCAGCCACAGCAAACAATAGCAAGCAGTGCGTGTGTGACACTCAAACTGTAAGCAGTCACACCACAACTGTAATGACAGAAATATTTCTATTTTTAGAAATTGACATGAATATTTTATATATACAAATTTTGTGTGTATATAATTATTTATATATATTTTGAGAGCTACTTATAGCCATCAAATATGGGCGCTAAGTACCAGCTGGCGGCTGTTTATTTTGTTTGTTAAATTTTAGTGAATTATTTTGCTTTTGCGTATCTCTCAAGCTTATCAAACAAAGCTGTTTGCATATAAGCGAAAAACACGTCTAATCTAATTGGAATTTCATATACATGAAGAATTTGCGCTTATTAGAAAATGTGTTTTATTAGATTAGCTTGCATTTATTAAATTCTGCTAATTAGCAATAATTGACAAATCTGATTAGAATTAAACCTAATTTCTAATTAGAAATGCATGCTCAATATCTAAATTGCCATTTCACTTAATTTTCTTTAAATATTTCGAATTTTTAGGATCGAAATCGATGAACAAATCACAAAACCCTTAAACCTGGCCAACTCCGCTGTTCTACGCGCTGTTGAGGAGGAGGAACAACAAATCAAATGCGGTAGGTGCTCTGTGATTGTGTGTGTGTTTGTATGTGTGTGTGTTTGTTTTTATGTGTGTGTTTGTTTAAACAACTGTGAACAATGAAAGACCTTGATCAACATTCAACAAAAACTGCCACGCCCAATGTCTACGTCTCTACACTGCTGTGTAAAGTGTTCCGTTAAGTGTTGATTAAATTTGATTTGAGTTAAAGCCGAAATTGCTTCATAGGCGACTTTTATGCTCGCCCACGGCAAAGTCGCAGTAGGCAGCGCGATGGCATTCAGGAGTCGCTGCCGCCGCATCATGCGCCGCACCAGCAGCTGCTGGACCAGATCAAGTCGCAGTATCTGAGCCACCAGCACGATGTGGTCATAGATCGAGAGACGGTGCTGCGCATCAATCGCATGTCCACGCGGCGACAGCTGCCCAAGCGCGATCACAGCTGGCCGCCCACTGAGCAGGAGGCGCTGCACAGCCCAGCAGTGACGCCAGCGACCACGCCTACGCACAGCATTGAGGCGCTGCGCGAGAAGTTCAACAGCCTCACGAGAATCGTGGAGCCAACAGTGAGAGAGCTGCGCCAGCAGCGCCTTCAACTCGAACCGAAGTCGAAGCCGAAGCAGCAGCAGCAGCAGCAGCAGCAGCAACAGAGGCAGAGACAGAGCAGAGCTGATGCAAGCAGCAAGATTCCAGAGGAGTCATCCAGCCAGCCAAACATCTCTCCTCTCACACCACAGGCCAGAGGGTTCTCGGCGCCCGAGACTAAGGCAGCTGATGCAGACCTCGGCCTTGTGGCGCCCAAATGCGAGTACTATGAACAGCTGACGCATCAGCGGCCTGCCACGCCCACAGCCAAGGTGAGCACGCCCAGCTATCGGCCCCGTCTGAAGCGACAATCCTATTCGCTGGATCGTGGACGCGCACGCAAGCGAGCCGTGGCCTTGGGAGTTGCTGCCACAGAGTTGCCGCCCCAGAAGCCACGCAATGGAAATGGGAGTGGGTGTGGGAGTGGCAATGGAACGCCCAAGGTGCAGAGGCGCAGCATCAAGCTGGCCACCGAGCTGAAGATCAGCTACGACACAGATCACGGCAACGACGGCGACAGCGAGGAGGAGCCCAAGGTCACTCTTGCCGCAGCAACGGCAGCAACTGCAGCTGACATCGATTTGGAAATGTTGCCCCTGCCCGCCACGCCCAGCGAAAGGGCAGCAGCAGCTGCCGCATCGAAGCTGATGACCAAGACACAGAATGCGAGCTTGCCAAAAAAGGGATCCACGTTAATTGACAGCCTGGCAGTTAAGCAGCAGCAGCAAATGGCGCTGGCCCTAGCCACAGCTACGCCCGATGCCCAAGCGCACAACGAACGCATTATTCCGATCACAGTGCTCGCGGAGACACCTAGTCCCGGCCAGCAGGAGGCGAGTGCGCAGGATTCACACAACATGACGGACGATGCTGCCCCAGCACCGCCAGCCACCTATGTCAGCGCCACCAGTGGCATCAAGCTACAGCGCCAGGACAGCGCCAGCGCCAGCGCCAACGCCAGCAGATACAAGACACAGCTGAGTCAGGCCAGCAGCATACCCACGCCTCCTCCCCTGCCGCCGCCACCGCCAGCTCCACTGCTGCAGCTGCGCGCCAGGTCGCGGCAGGAGGCCAAGGATGTGCAGGCGCGTCGCCAGGGCGGCATCTTTGACCAAGTGGCGCACTCAGCTGACAGCCACGTTAAGCAGCATGAGGCGCACGTGGAGATCGCTCAGCTCGAGGCAAAGTATGCCCACATCCAACAGTCCATAGCGGAGCATCTGCGTCAGATTGATGCGTATATGGAGAATGCCAAGACTGCGCTGCAGCGCACGGCACAAATGAAGCAGTCCATAGCAGAGCCAGCAGCACCACCTACACCACCAGCACCACCAGCACCATCCAAACCAATTAGCCACAGCAACAACAATGAACTGTGGGACATGTTCGCCTCGAGGCAATCTCCCATCTTGGCTGTGGAAAGTCCCTTGCAGGCAATATTAAGGCAAATTTATTGCCGAGCAGCTGGCATACAGCTGCAGCCCAAGGAGCAGCTGGACAGCCCCGAGCTTCATCTAGAGCCAGCCATGCCCGCTGAGAACGTGCCGATTGTGGAGCGTGCTTTAGAGGATCTGCATCGCATTGCCATTGCACTGGATAGCGACGGGCACGTGGAGCATAAGACGACGCCAACAGCTGACAAGGCGCAGCACGTAGTCATCGAGGAGGAGCAAGAGGAGGTGGAGCAGCAGAAGCAGAAGCAGGAGCAGGAGCAGGACTCTGACTTTAGCCTGGACTACAGACATGTGTCCGATGTAATTGCCAACTATGAGCAGCTGTCAGCAGCCACAGCAAATCGCCAAGAGCAGCAGCCATTGAGTGCCGATAAAAGAAATGCCACGCAGCCAGAGGAACAGTTGATGATGGGAAAGGAGAGAAGGGCAGTCAAGTGTGAGGAGCAGCAGGAATCAAAAAAGCAGAGACCAAAACTGAAGTAAAATCAATAAAGCAGGTGGAGGAGGAGGAGATAGAGCAGGAGAAAATATTAAAGGAAATACGCAAGGAACAGCAAAGGGAGAAGCTAAGAGAACTCTTACAGAAGCAGGAGAAGCAGCTGAAGGAACAGGTGGAACTATTGAGAGAGCAGCAGAGACAGAAACTAAAAGTGGAGCAGGAGGAGGAGTTGAAGATGGAACAGCAAGAGAAGTTGAAGATAGCGCAGCAGCAGGAGAAGTTGAATGATCAGCTGGAGGCTAAGCAGACTGCCACGCCCACTTGTCCACACGAGGCAGGTGAAACGGAGGAGCAGCTGGGCAGCTGGTGCGCTGTGTGTGGCGAGTGTCGCGAGTCGCCGCATGGCTGGGGCAAGCTCAACAAGGCAGATCAGTGGCGCCTCGACAATCTGCATAACGAGTCGTTGGCCAACTACAAGTCCACCTATGAGATACGCAGTCCGTACATCTCACGCCAGATCTCCTGGGAAGATACACAGCAGCAGCAACAACAGCAGCAGCAGCAGCAGGAGTCGAGGCAGCCGCTGCAACGGCAACGCAGTGAGGTGGAGATTATAACCACGCCCGTTGCAGTCGCAGCCGAAGAGGGAGCAACAACAACAACAGCAGCGCCTGCAAGTCTATCCCTGAACGAGTCCAAGGACTGGCAGCTCAGTCGTTCGCCCAGCCCGTTGCCGCTGCGCAAGTATCCTGCTCCGCTGATTGATACTGCACAACGTTGCAGCTCGCCCTTTGGCCTCAATGCAGTGCAGCTAGGATCCTCCACGCCCACACAGGCTCCACTGGAGGCAAAGTTCACGCATGTGCCACAGCTGGAGGGTCACAATATTGGCTTGCTCGTCCATACGGCAACGGAGCCACTGCAGACGTGCATGTCCGCCTCGTCCTCCATGCTGGCTGCCACTCCGCCGGCCACGCCCCGCTGCAACTCGCAACCGCCGCCCTTTGAGTTCCTAATGCAGCATGGCCTGGGCGTGGATGCGCAGCGCGATGCGCACTTCGGCTTCAAGTCTCTGGCAGGAGGCAGCAGCGAGGAGCTGCCGCGCGAGCGCAGCGTTAATCGATCCTTTGACAATGTCTCGCCACGCCCCTATATAGGCATTGAAGGTGCGTTTGAGAATCCTAGTGCTGTCATTGAGTCATTGTGTGGCATGATGAATCATCTGTGATCTCGATTCTATGTTCCATTCGTGTCAAAGTGTTGAAAGCAGTGAATGTCAAACTGTTTAGCAGTTTGTTTGCAAATGAATATAAATGTGATGAATGTATCGCGCCTCGTTGCTAGTTGACATCAATGTGATGAGAGTGTGATATACTAAAGTATACCCTGTATGTATAATCTATATGTCATTGTTCAAGCCCTGTCAAAGTGTTAATGGTAATGAGATGTGTGCATGTCAAACTGTAATGCAGCTTACCTGTCAAGGAAATTGTGGAATTATATTTGAAGTGAGCGGGTTTTACAGAAATAAAAACTCTGTATTATCCAAATATGTATGTTATTGTTCAAGTGCTAATGCTAGAGCGATGTGAATGTCAAACTGTAATACAGTAAAGTTGTTAAGAGACGGTGCTTAAATATGTTTATTTTACTTTCTCTGACAACATTCAGCTCGTACTCTTAATCAATGTTTAACGATAGAGTTTTTGTGATTCATTGGCTGTCAATCAAAACAAATCTCTTACAAGTCTTTAATATATCAAATGCTTCACATTTACTCAACTCCTTAGCATACCCCATTTGACTCACACCCTCAATCTCCAGGGTATACAAAGCATTGTTACCATTCCGCTCGTGCTCAGGCAGCATCAGCCCGTGGCACTTCAAAGCAATACCTGAAATTATTGCGTATCTACCCAATTGCAGCAGCAGAGATAACTAATTATGCATAGTTATTTATAGGACAGCTCAAAATTGACAGCAGCCAGAAGATCGAAAGAGATTTCGTGAAATAATGGCATATTTCATGCATTTAGCCAGGTGGTTTCAAGGAACAGACTAGGTCACAAACAAGAAACAGCCCAAGGTGCCGCAGCGCGTCAATGGGTATTGAAATAACATCAACTAACACACATACATACATACATACTTATGTACATATGTTATTTAAGACATGGGCAAATGGTTAAATTTGCCACTCGAGTGCCCCCTCTTAGATGTGCATTTATCTGCGATCCCTGGCAGAGCTGAGCGCACATAAATCATGTGCTTAGGCGTGTTTAACAAGCGCAAAGACAACAATTTGTTAATGTTTATTCAATATGCTGCACTGTACTGCAGTTCGTATAGTTTTACAACAGTTCGCTAATAATTTTAATGAGCCAACATTTGTCGTACACCTGTGCGAATACGTTTAAAAACAGATTTATTTCGCATATTGTTAGCCATTTAATTTTAGCCAAGCAACTACTAGTCATAGGGTCTCACACTTGACTCACAGACAGGACAGACAATATATATCTATATATATATATATATAGAGAGAGAGAGAGAAAGAGAGAGAGATACATAAATATACAATACTACGCCATGGATTTGGCGACTTGCGGGCCGCCCACTTGATTTGGACAGAACATTTATTAAACGTACTGTCAAGTACTCTGCTAGCGATATGATCTACGATCTATATGCTAGAATGCCGCCACGTATTGCTAAGCGATTTATATAATTATATTTGAAACCCAACTGAACAATGTATGTCAAAAATCGAAGGTGTAAACAATGGCAGAATGAAGAGCAGCATCAAGTGGAAGCAAGCAACTGAGGCAGGAGCGGGTGGCGGGTGTCTTCGGGCCCAAGCATCATTAACAGCCATTTAATTTGCATGTATTTAATAGAACTCATTCTGCAGCGACCGCACGAAAGTTGTTGGCGAAAATTCTCACACTTTGTCCACCTTTTTATACCTCCCTCTCTCTATCTCGCTCTCCTATTCTCTCTTTTTTTTTTTGTCTCTTTGTATATGTGAAATGGTGGGGATTAGCTTTCGGATCGGTTGAACCATTTGCCGAGCATTTATCGCGCTGCTCACTTAGTAGCATACATCGAAGGCACACAGATATCGCGCGGCCAACGCGAACGAATTAGAAAATAGATATAGAAATAGAAGTTTAATTCTAATTGATTTTTAAACATTTTTTTGCAAAACGATCAAAATCGAAAATCGACCAATAAAGATAGAAAATTTGAGAAATATATAGAAAAATTATTCAACGAACCGCGCGCCAGCACAAATTGTTGTTGCCAATTAATTTGCATATAATTTAAATATAAAACGAAATTTTTGTGGTGTTCCTCAGACGAAACATTTTTAATAGAAACCAAAAGCCGAAAACCGAAAATCGAAAATTGAAAATTGAAAAGAAAACAAAAAATAAGAAAAAAGAAACAACCTTCACTAATCAAACGTATCAATTAATTAACTTGTTATTACATAACGGTTTTCGTGTGTGTATCAGCTAGATCATAATTTGAGTGTGAATTCACCGACACACAGATACATCTAGAAGCACAAATATTTTTTGTTATTTTATACGCAACAACAAAGTCATAAAGAGAAAAGAAAAAGAAAAAGAAAGAAAACCTGCGAAAATATCAAAAAAATTTATTTATACGCGCGGCGTTCGATCGTAAAAGCAGAAGCAACCCACACCTAAGAAGAAATTTATAGCAAGCGAAATTCAGCTGCAGAATGGGCGCACAGTGGAGACTGATTAACCAGAACTATAAAAATATGGAGGGTAAACATATTGCATATTGATATTAAACATAATTCTGTTTCATTTAAGTGGCGAGCAATTGTTGTTGCTGCTGTAGCGGCAAAGAAGCCACAGATATTGCTGATGTTGCTGTTGCAATTGAATCTCACTATAGCACAACAGCAGCAACAGTTATCACTATCATCATCATCATAGCTATTGCTACTGCATTTGCATCCAGCAACACTCAGCCAGCTACATGTTGTCATCACAATTATTACAAATCCCTTATATCAGCAACATTGATGCACTACTAGCACTAGCAACATCTTGACTATCTTGTCATTTTCATTGTCATTATTGATGTTGCTGTTGCTGATATTGGATTTGTTGCTGTAGTCCACACTATTATTGACAGTGACAACAGCAACATGTTGTCCAAACAGCAATCACAATGTTATTAACATCAACGCTATTTTTGTTTGCTGCTATTTCTTTTTAGCAAGATAACAGCAATAATCGGCCAGAGCAGCAACATGCTGCCGCAATATACATATATACCTTCTGCGTTTCTATTTAGTAAACAAATCAGCCACAACAGCAACATGTTGCACGAATGTGTCACTGATGTCTGTCATATCTGTTGTTTTTCTTGCCGTTGCTATTGCACCTTCTATTGCAATCAATCATTTATAGCAGCAGCACATACTGCAAAATGCTACAGAAATAGCATATACAATGCTGTCAGCAGCACATCAATTAATGTTCTTGCTGTTAATATGCTACAGTTTCTTTCAAGGACAACATGCTGCACAAATTACACCCACGCATGCCTTCACATGCTGCTATTGCAGCTGTTGCAATTAATCATTCACAGCAACAAGTCTGCAACAGGCAGCAACATGTTGCAGAAACAACATCTGCAATGCCGTCAACACCTCAGCAACTCATGTTGCTGTAGCTGTTATTGTTTCCTTCATCGACAGCCGCAGCATGTTGCACAAACAACACCCACACACAGATGCCGCCACGTACATATGTGTCAGTTCTATCATCGTCACAGTTGGCGTTGTTGCCGCTGCTGCAAATTCTTTGTTTTTGAATGTTCAGCTATATTTAGACACAATGACAACAGCGTATGATTTGCAATTTGAAATTCGAAAAGTCTCGCACTCTTCGCGTTGTCTGCTATATATTTCGTTGTTGTATATTGTACATTTTTAATTGGCTTAAATCATTTTCAAATTGTTTGTCTTGCAATGAGCCGTCGAGCCATCGAGAATCTTTAATATTTGCCCATACACCGCTCCATCCATCGCTCTCCCTCTCTCGCTGCCCCTCTCTCTTGCTCTCTCTCTTGCTCTCTGTTTCTCTTTGTCTTCTATTTGTGTGTGCATCACCAAGGCCAGTGACGCCCACGTCTGTGCGCGTGTTGGCCGCATTTTGTTGAATGTTGAATGTATTTTTTGGCAAGTCACACATACAGTTGCCGCCCACACAGCTGCATATTTGATATACAACCGTGAATATAGCTTTTTAATACCTGTGCTCACCTTTTCCCGCCCGCAGGCTACAAGCGCGTCGCCTGGCCTCCAGCCTCCGAGGAGCGCATCGTGAGAGAGTTCACGCCACAGCCGCAAACGCAGAGCCCGGCACCAGGCAGCGGAGGCTACTATCCACAGCCAGCCACCGCCACCGCCACCGCCGCCGCCGCCGCCGTCAGCCAGCCAACCAGCGCGAATGCTGCTCCAGCTCAGGTAATTGTCCCAGCACAGCTGCCAGGCCAATTCAGGCTCTTGATTGTACATAAATATCTCCGTTTAGTATATATAGTAAATCTGTGTAAATATTGTGTAAATTGTAAATATAATTGTTACTCTATCTGCAATTGTCATTGGGTGTCTGGTGAGGCATTACTGTAAATATATCTACACACACACACACTTTACACACAGCAACCCACCCACACACACAGCTAACAAAGACTACTCACTGCCCACTTGCAGGGTCCCATTTATAACAACGTTCAACCACGAACCCAGCAACAACCACAACCAAAACCACAACCACAACCACAACAACATTATCAACAACAATATAAACAACAACAACAACCACACCAGCAACCCGCCCAAAATGTATATGGTCCATCCACTAATTATGCGGCACCAGCAACTGTTGCTGCTGCCTCCCCAGCTAATAACTATAACTATCCACAACAACCCATCCAATACACACAGGCCCAGTTCAATAGACAACCCTCGCGAGAGCCAACAGTCGAAGCTCAGTATCCATCGTATCCACAGCAACAGCAACAGCAGCAACAATACGAGCCGTCTTACCAACAGCAGCAACAGCAGCCTCATCGGGCCGTAAACAACGTTGGTGGTGGCTGGAAGCATATTGGTGCACCAACGCCTAAGACGCACAGAGAATTCAGTGCTGGCGGCGTTGCGCCCTACCAGCAACAGCAACAGCAACAACAATATCAACAGCAGGTACTGTTTGGCTGAATGGATTTATAGCCTGGCTTTGGCTCCCGATGCAAGAAACTTTTGCTGCTGCTGTCTATCTACAGCTACACATACAACAAAAAGTTGAAAATCCCTTTGCTAGGCTACTAACTACTTAATGAACGCGTTTATGCCTGCCGGCAAATACCTGAACCGACGCGACGGCGAAACTTTTCAAGAAAGTTGCCTGAAGTAAGACTCCGTTTCGGTTCTCGTAGCTTGCCGCATGTCTAAGCTCTAATATTGCTTTGTAGGCTGTACGTTCCTATATATCACTCTCTATACACACACACATAAACATACATGTATACCTATGCGTTCCTTGTAGTTGTCATACTTGGCTCTCACACAATATCTCTCACTCTTTCTCTTTATTCTCTGCTCTGCTTTCTCTATGCAAATTTTAGCTGTAAACTGCGACACGCTTCTAATACTAAACGATTAAATTAAGTGCGAACTCCTCGTCCACGCCTAGCCATTAGCTAATTTACTTGACACACCTTTAACACACCTCTCCTAATTGTCTCTCTTATCTCTCTTTACTCCGGTGTCGGTTTATACTGTTTATTTATGTAAATGTTGAACTGTTGCACTTGCACCCAAACCATCAACAACAACAACAACATCCATAACCTCTGTCTCAATTGGCACCTGAAACTCCATGACTCGCATGCACCACCACTATATACAACCACAACAGCAACCACCACAGCAGCAATATGGTGCACCGTCCAACAATAACTATCAGCAGCAGCAGCAGCCACAACAACAACAGCCTGCTCCACAGCAGTGGCAACAGCAGCAGCAGCAGCCCCAGCAGCAGCAACAATATCAGGCTCCATATCAGACGTCGCCTTACCAACAGCAACAAAACTATTCACAGCAAAATGGTGGCGCTAACTATGCTCAACCACAATACAATTCTTATTCGCAGCCACAGCAGCAGCAACAGCAGTTGCCCTACTCGCTGGATCAGACTGATCAGCAGCATGGCTACCGTGGTGCCAGCCCTGGCATCATAACGCTGCGCAAGGAGGCACCCGTCTCACAGAAGCCAGCGCCAGTCTACACTTCGCAGCCAGCCGCCGTCAGCTATCAGGGTGAGCAGCAACAGCAGCCCGTACTGGACTGCAGTATATCTCATTATCTCTCTCTCTCTCTCTCTCTCTTTGCAGGAGGCAGCAAATTGCGCGGAGATTTGAAATGGCCACCACAGGAGTACAAGGAAGCTGCTGTACGCGAAAACGAGGAACGTCGCCTGTTGGCGCTGGGCCCCGTTTGCCGTCCCCGTAGAGTCAATCGTGTAAGTGGAGATTGCTGAACATAGAAAGTTATATAGATGGAACTCTACAATATATTATACTCTTATTTTATTCATCTTCTCTTTTTTCTTTCAAACAGGACTACACACCCTTCTTTGCCAAGCATCAGCTGAACCACGCTTACCCCAGCTATAAGGTGCCACCCGGCACTCAGCATATGTTTGTCTAAGAAGGCAACCAAGTAGAGCTCTTCAAGCAAATGGAAAAATACATTTTTATCAATGGAACCCACTTCATATAATACTAAAAAACGATCATGTAAATGTTACTAAAACGACAACTAACGAATCAAAGCAAAATACTATATGTGTTTTGCTATACTAATTTTCAATTTTAACTAACACAAAGTCAACTTTATATACGTATCTATCAATCTATCAATCTATCTATCTATTTATCATTATGTATATGAAATATGCCAAACGAAACGATTATCAGGGTACGAAGTACGCCTATTACTTCTACAAACACGTAGGAGCTCATATATCGTCAACATAGAGCAGACAGAACTCGATATATGGGCGCTATATGCAGACTGCATATATATATAGTATATTGGAGCATAGATACAAATTTATATGTTGCCAATTTATCACTTAAGTTGAGACCTAGGAAATGAAACGGATATGATATGGAACATGAAACCTTATTATAATTATAAATGTTTAAAAAACGAACTAACATATATATATATATATATATATACAAATTTATCTATTTATATACTCTATAGACCATGCGAGCAGCCACGCCTAGAACAGTTCTATAGACCTTTGACCTAACACTCTATATTTTTGGCTACTGTCAATTGAATCGATCGATTGAGCTCTATTTATAGCGTCTTCAGTCAATGTTTGCTCTTTGGACCTGGCTCTGGGCGCTGCAGCGCATTGAGTTTTATTGTTGAAATAGTTTGAGTTTGCATGATTTTTTGTCAATATTCTTTTTTGTTCTATATATATATAAACGAATTTATTGTTAACAAGCATATTTAAAAAATGTCGATAGTCCGTTGAGTTCAACGGTTCAGTGAGTTTACCAGATACATACATACTCTAAAAATGGATTATATAACTTATTATGTATGTCGCCGGGCGACATGGACAGGTCCGCATAGCAGTTCGCTCTCGGCCGGCAGGTGAAAAAATGAGGATGCCTTTGCCTGCTACGCTAGTGCGGGGAGTTCTAGAGCTTTGTGCGCGAGCCTGGTTTGCCGCTCGGTTGACGATCTATATAAAAAAAAAAAAAACAAACACTCAGACCTACCCAAAAAGAAACAAAAAGCAAAACCAATTATGTCGAATCAATCAAATGGATTTACCTTATATATATACATATAAACAATTTGTTATATGCTCATATATATATAAAAGAAAAAAAAAAAACGATGAAATGAAATACAAATAAATGGCCAGTTTTTGAATACTCGCAACGAGAGAAGAAATTCGCATTCGATTGTGTTTTCTTTAAATTATTTGGTGGGTATTACCTCCTGAGATAAGGTATACAGATGCAGCGGGCACAAATCCCACATTTGTGTAAAGGTAAGATATCTACTACTCGAGCATTGTCATCCAAAAGAGTCTTCATTTGCTGATATGTGGTTTTTACAAAGGTTTTCACATTGCTCTTTATTGAAACTTTCGCATCGCATTGCTAAAAACTATTATATTCACATAATAATCGTAATCGTAATTATCATAGTTATAGTAATAGTACATATTGATTTATTTTTTAATAAATAACTAAACGTAAGGCCAAATCAAGTTCAACTTCTACTTCAATTTCAATTTCATGCTCGAGACTCAAATACAACAAATTTGTCGCATGCGCTTTTCCTCATTCGGCTTACATTCGTATTATTTACTTTTCTTTTGTGGCACTTTTGTGTGTGTATGTGTATATGTGTGTGTGTGTGTGTGGGTTTAGAAATTAAATTTCCACTTATTGAAAATTAAATGCATATGAATGCGTTCTGCTTGGAGTTTTGGACTACATATTGAGTTAAGTATTTCATTTGAGAACAAATATGTTGATCAGATCAAAGAAACATTCGACTATATATAACGCTACCAATTTATATATATATTTTTTTTACTCATATATTACTTTATAATGTGCACTTTTGTTTTAAAATATCTTGCAGCGCAGTTTCAGTAGACTTCTATTTCCTTTGTAATATATATTTTCATTGATGGAAAGCACAATTTAGCTCCGGCTGCGATTTGAAACATACGAACATTACCCGACCCGTTGGGTAAATGTAAATGTAAATGTAAATTCAATTCAATTCATCACGTAGCAATAAATTAAGTTTTTTGGATGAGCCGCCAACGCGGACAACGATTAACATCAACAATTAACGCCAGTTAGAACCCTGTTTGATATTGTTTTTACATATTGCTCTTAATTGTGGGATGACTCCAGCTCCATGTTGTTGCTACTGATATTGCTGGCATTGGTGGACGCGGATGTAGTTGCTTTTGGACTTGGCTTTTGTTTTGAGCAGCTCGCATAGTTGGAGGAACTGGAAGCCTCGATTGAACCAGACGCTACATCATCATCTTCGTCATCGTCGTCTTCCTCCTGAATTAATTTGCGAGCCAATTTAACTGCCTCGAATTCACGATAATGAGCCTTGCGTCGCCGCTCAAATTCGCGACGTCGCTCTGTAATATGAGACAATCGTTATACAAATATGTGTTTATATGATATATAGTATTTCATATTACGTCGCTCCTCTTCGCTGATGGGCTGATCATCGCCGGAAGACCCTTCATCGTCAATGCTTTGGGAAGTCTGTTGTGAGGTGGCAGCAATGCGAAGTCTGTAATGTGATATATACATATAGAGAGTTAGGTAATGCCAGTAGGGGTATGGGTGTTTAATTTACTTCTCCACTAGCAGCTCGGTGTCCAGCTCGTCTTTGTTCTCATTAAATGGCTCCGTGTAGTTGTAAGGTGTTTTTGGCTCATCGATTTTCATGTGCCCATAATCCTTGTCGACTGGATGAAACGTTTGCAGCACATTTAGCTCATCGAACTTGGCACTTTTGCGAAAACTGCAAGCATTACGAAAAAATTAAATGCCACTTAGCCCTTTTGTCTAATCTAAAAGGTCAGAGTTGATTACGCTCACCTGGCGCCGGACTTGTCAAAGCTGCGCGAAGTCTTTAAAATGCCCTTGCATGGTAACTGTGGACTGGGATTGTTTTGCATCCTAATTCCAATAGGTGGATCTCTGAAACGGGTGAGCTGCAATAGAAAGCAAACAAATTGAAAGTTTGGCCTCATTTGCATATTCACATTACGTCAATCTGACGATTTACAACGTTGATGAATCACGGCCCGGCTCGTAGCACTTGTGAAAACAAGATCCATGGCATTAAAGTCTTAAAATTCGCTGAATTGTTGAATGACAGTTCGCGGCACTTACGACACCTTGCAGCGGCGCGCGGTGGTTGCCCTTGACGCATGGGGGGTCGCATGTGACCCACCCAACCACCCGCTGGGCAGATGCCACCCACACGGACTGTTTGCTGCCGCCGCCGTAGCATGTGGCATTTACGACGCGCTTTGCGGACTGCAACTGTCATTAGCTGATGACCCAAAACACTTGCAGCTCTGTTTAGGCAAACTTACTTTGTTTTATTATTATTTAAGCAATGCAGCTGCCGTATAGAATCGCAATGCAATTTACGCCTCGAAATTGCTGACTTGAAAACGCATTTATATCGCACGTAGGTTCGTATTAAAGCGCTGGGCTTAACTTAATTTTGATTTCGTAAATGTACTTAAAACGCGCGCTAATAATTTTACCAAATTAGCGCTATTTAATTTTGATTATTCTATTTA
The DNA here is from genome assembly GCA_030914345.1 of Drosophila koepferae. Taxonomy (NCBI): domain Eukaryota; kingdom Metazoa; phylum Arthropoda; class Insecta; order Diptera; family Drosophilidae; genus Drosophila; species Drosophila koepferae. The sequence continues at coordinate 9,240,666 of JAUESR010000202.1, forward strand.
TTTCTATTTGTATTTATGAGTGCGTCTGCTGAAAGGCGCTGTTACTTACTATGGGGCGCTGTTAGCTAACAGTCTGCTGTTCCTCTTAACACACAGGGCTGTTGCCAATTACTAGAGATGGCCGATAGTTATGTATCTGTGAACACTGTGTCGGTGAATTCTGTGAAACGAGTCACACTTTTTATAAGTATATTTAAGTGTAATATTTATTTTATAAATGTATCATCTTAAATTCATAATTAGAATATTTTTTTAGTATTATTATATTGTTATAATGTTCATAAATGTGCAACAGATTTATTTTGCTTTAGCATGTTCATCACTAGCAGCAGCTAACGCACTTTATTGCTCCTGTTAGGTAACATTCAAAAGGCTATGAATTGTTAACCCTTATGTAGCTCAAAGGGGTAATCTATATTCGATACCAGAATTATTTTAATTAGATAAAATCCATTTCCATAAGCTTACTATAATTTTATTATTTCAGACACATTTTATGGTAGATTTTTTTTCAATATCTATATAATTAATTTATATTATAGAATAGTATAGTATAGTATAGATCCATAATTATCTTAACAAAATTTGTTAATGTATTTAAACACTAATCTATAGATAGATTAGCTAAAATACTTGAATTTGTTTCTTATCGTATTAGACTTATAAAGTTTCAGCTGCTAAAATTGCATTGTGAGCAATTCGGGTTTAATCGATTTGTCAGTATGCATCTGATTACCATGAGCAGTAGCCAGAAATTCACCGGAATACGCCCGTTGCCAGAGGGTCTTCAACGTAAGGCTATTGATGAGCTGAATGAAGTGCCGGATCGTGTTTCGTCCGATATTGCTGCTCTACGGGAGTGGCTGCTGAAGCAGCCGCATCTCTGCTCCTGTCTCACGGATCAGTTTCTGGTGGGATTTCTGCGTGGCAGCAAATTCAGCTTGGAGAAGGCTAAGCACAAGATTGATCGCTACTACTCGCTACAGGCTAGCATACCCGAGGTGTTCAACGAGCATCGTTTAGCCGATGATGCTCAGGTGCTGGAGATCATTCGAATGGGGTAGACCAAGAAACGACTGTAAGAAGTCGCTGAAATTAAATTTTCTCTTTGAAGTGTTATTCTAAGGATACCCTTGGATGAGGGCGACACGGGTCCGGCTGTGACTATCATTCGTGTTGGGTCTTATGACACGCAGAAGTTCAAGTTTCAGGATATCATACGAGTGGGCTCCATGTTCGGTGAGATCATGATGCTGGAAGACGACAACGCGAATGTCAGTGGCTACATCGAAATCATGGACATGAGCGGAGTAACAGCTGCCAATCTTTTTGCACTGCAGCCACAGCTGCTTAGCAAGTTCTCAACCTTTGCGGATGAGGCTATGCCCACGCGACAGAAGGGGATACACTTCATCAATGTGCCGGCCACGTTTGAAAGCGGCTTCAATTCGTTGCGTGCCTTCTTTCCTGCGAAGATTAAGAATCGGGTGAGTCATTTACGAGAAATTAGATATTCTCTTATTTTATGAAATCTTTTTTTTCAGGTCTCTGTCAGCTCCGATCCGGAGGCTATCTTCGAGTGGGTTAAGCGTGACTATTTTCCCCAGGAGTACGGAGGCGTCAAAGGCACTATCCAGGACATCGTCGACAATATGGAGTCCAAAATGTTGAGCTATCGGGAATATTTTGAACAATCGCATCTCTTTGGCACCAACGAGAAGTTGAGGGACGATAACGCAGCCAATATAAACTGCCAGAGTTACTTTGGCCTGGATGGCTCATTTCGCATGTTAGATATCGACTGATTATGATTTGATACCTGAGCTGATCGAGGAGTAAGATTAACGCATCCACGCCTATAGACCCTTCTAAATAGAAGAGCACAAATATCACATTGAGAAGCATCTGGATGACGAGACAAGCTCATTGCTTTCGGAAATATGTTCAAACTGGAGAGTTCTCTGATTAAGGCATGAAATATATATGTATCTATATCTAATCGATTTTCCACAATTAACTCTTTATAATCTACTAAATTGAATAGGAGCTGATATGACGTATTAAGAGATTTTGATTACCATAAAATCGAAAGAGAAACTGCACTCAAGTTCTTTTGTTAGAGATCAGCTGCTGGTCTTAGCTCTTGTTCTCGGGAGAACAAGTGAACTGCGCTATGCCAAAAAGTAAACAAAAAGTATTCCAAAATATTCTGAATAGAAAAACTACAAGCAACTAAAATAAACCACTCGCCGATCGGCGATCGCTGCTGATCGGAGAAATAGTTCAGTAATCTTTGGAGAGTCGTCGGGATCGCTACGTACGCAGTGTCGAGACGCAACGGTGCTCACAGAACAGAAATGAATTGACTTGGGGAAATATTTGGAGTAAAAAGAGAAATATATAAAGTGCGGTACGGTTCAACGAAATTTGGCATACATAAATGTAAATGAAGCTTTCAACGGCCAACAAGTTCATTAAATTTCAGCAGATAATTGCCCATTAGGGAAATCAAATGAAATCAAAGAAACTAATTATTTAGACATCATCTGCCCGTCTCTCTCTCTCTTTAACAAGATGTGTGTATATTTATGTATATGCATATGGTTCATCTGTCTGGCTAGAATTTAGACTATGAAAAGTAAAAATTTCTTAGCCGTTCGGCTCTGTCTGTCCGTCCGTCCGTCCATCCATCTGTCTGTTGGCAGTGCTGATGAGATTGATGTTGTTGCCCAAAATAGTTTCCATAAAATACAGCCGCAAGTTTGCGTCCCTCCCAAACCACTTAGCCGACCTTGCGGGGCAGCCAGTGCGAGTCGACTAAATAAATATTTAGACAAATAATAATGAACATGTGTGAGATTTGGGATTTCCCATTCCCATGCCCATCTTCGACCCACCTGTAATTGTAATTTGTTGTCCTACTTGCGTAAATCAACAATGTTGAATGACTTCTAACTCGTGCCTTGCCCTGCTCTCAGTTTTCTATATCCGCTCACTGCAATTATAGGGTACTCAAATATACATTTATAGAGCATTTGTGGATCGACTATGCTCTTTACTCATATTCCATTTTCCAATTTCATAATTTGTGTGCAGCGAACCGCGAAATTGGCCAAGGGAAGACGCATAGCCGTTTAGGTGCATCAGCATGTCGAGCAGGCGAGCACAGTCCCTGCCGCCCCACATGTTGGAGCCGGTCAAGCCGGAACGTGGACGCTGTGTGACTGCCATCTGCGTCTCTTGGAAGGTGTTCAGCTGCATCGTTTCTCATGTGCTGCTCGTGCTGCTTGTCGTCTCGTATTGTGTGGGCGGCGCCTATTTGTTTCAGCACCTCGAACGACCGCACGAAATAGAGGTGAGAGATGGCATGGGCCATTAAAGAAGAGAGTTGTGTATTTACCTAAGAGAAATGCCTCCTGAGCAGGTCAAGCGGGACATACAGAATCTGCGCTTCAATCTCACCGAGCGCATTTGGCTGCTCTCCGACGATGCGATCGTGTTGCGTGAGAGTGATTGGGTGGCGAATGTGAGCAAACATTTGGCAAACTTTGAGAAGCAAATCATGACGGCCATCAAGACCGACGGCTGGGATGGCGACGAAGATCTGCTCAAGTCCCAATGGACCTTCGCCGGCTCCCTCTTCTATTCCATCATAGTCATAACGACAATTGGTGAGTGTTTCACATAACTTTATTCGCATTAAACGTAAATCTAATCCTAAGCACTAAACTCTAAGGAAAGCTATGAGAGGGAGAGAATTTGTACTAGATCTTACTCCAGCTAGATCTTCTTATTGAGCTTATCATTTACTGCCGCTGGCTTGATGGCCACACTCTTGGCATTCTTGCCCTCAGCTACTGCAGGTGACTTCTCATCATAGCCGAAGGCGCCAAAGTTGCCCCCAAATCCAGTGGGCGGCAGACCCGGCTGCCCGAAGTTGGCCAGGCCATAGCCCTCTGTGTACTGTGGTCCGGCATACTGATTGCTTGGGTATTGCCCCAGTCCGGGATATTGTCCGCCTTGTGCTGGGAACTGATTGGTGTTGTAGTTGGAGCCTGGATATGAGCCAAAAGGAAATTGATTGCCGGCGCCAGCAAACTGACCCAGGCCGCCGACGCCGCCAAGCTGTCCACCAGGCTGTCCTGGAAAGCCTGAGCCCACACCTGGATAACCTGCTCCTCCAGCACCCAGACCTGGATATGCTGATCCTCCAGCACCTAGCCCTGGATAGGCTGCTCCTCCTGCACCCAGTCCGTTGCCAAATCCACCAGGATAACTACCTGCTCCTAATCCATTTTGACCAGCGCCAAAGCCAGGCTGGTAGACATTGGGATAGATAGGTGGTCTGCCGATGATGCCCGTAGGTCCTCCAGGTCCTACCAGCACACCTGGATTGCCACCTCCAAAGCCACCAAGACCCGCAAACTGGCCCCCATTGGCAGGCTGTCCACCAAATCCGCCATATGGATTACCACTAGGATAGGGATTGTATTGACGCGTGCCCACATTTGGCGATGTTGTCACTGTGGGCTCCACGTCCACATAGTCCTCGATTTCATCATTCTCCGGCTCGCCAGGCAGCGGTCGCCGTGTTGTCGGCTCACGTCTCAGCTGATTTTGGTTGGGTTTTCGTAGAGAGCCACTTCGATCGGTATCCTTGTCGTGGAAAGCCCGCTCTCTTCTGCTGTAGGTGCGCCACACCCAATGATCCTCTGCCGATCTCGCAGATACAATGGCCAGCTGGCAGATGAGGCCTGCCAGCAACACGATGAGGCAATGTTTTCGCATGCTTTTGCAGTCAACCGCGATTCAATGGGAACTTTGAAATTTTGTCTGAATCGCTCACACACTGACCCGTATTTCACGTATAACGTTGCGAACAGAATAATTCGGCAATGTGAGCGGCACACGCTACTTATATAACAACGGGCCAGCGCAAGCAACGACAAGCATAACGACGACGCACTAAACTCACTCGAGTGTGGCTGGGCGAGGACGGCACAGTGGCTACAGTGGCACCAGCCATTGCAATTGATATTGGTCAGCGATCAGCATATGATCGGCCCCACTGTGCCACACTGCAAACAGCTAATGAATCAACGCAAATAAGCCAGACAGACAGACAGACAGACAGACGACATACGAAGCAGACGGAGCAGACAGACCAACCAGGTCGTAGCTGAGGCAGACAAGACACGCCGTATTTAATAGCGTTCAGCGATCGGCTTTGATCGGCGATCACGCAGCCCACGTATTTAGCATTGATTCATCCATGCCCAAGAAACAGCCAAACCGCAAATAAAAAACCGTTTGTGCAGCGATAACTGAACGTTGATCAGTAATCAGTGATCTGTGTTCTGTGTGATCAGTGATCGATGCTCGCAGCGCCGCCCAGGAACTGCTGCAATCGATTGGGACATGTCCACAATGATCACGTAGAAATCGCATAAATATTGAAATCGCTTTGTAAACGATCGTTAGAGTCCGTGAAGGGTGCCTTCAGATGATTACAAAACATTTTCCTGGAAATTAAAATGAGTTCAGAAATGAGTTTACAAATGTTACAGCTCAGTTTAATGGCAATTGGCGGAGTATAATTAGAGTCCATTTATTGATGAAGCCCAGATGTGATGCAGCGGCAATTGCCTTATCATTCAGATCGTGCAGCATATGCCTTGGTTTTATTTTTGGGTATTTTATTCGGCTACACTTTGATGCACACAGGTTGATTGGCCCACTGAACGTCCACGTGAATGACCTCTAAAATAGTTTCAATTTCGGATTTGATTATATGGAATGGAGGGAGGCAGGAAATATCCAACGAAATCAAAAGTTAGAATCATTTTTCATAAATACATTCAAAACAAACGCAAGGTCAAACGCGATTGACCGAAGATGAGTTTTAGATTTTAGATTGATGATGGGAACTTTTTCAGACAGTATACCCAATATGGAGCTGGCATTAATTTACTTAACTTGGCTTCTATGGGTTTAATGACCGACGTCTGTTTGTTCTAAGCCAGCGCCGCACCCACTGCCCATCAGCCGTGATGTCTACGCGAATCCAAACACTTCCGCAAGCGGCAAAACTTTAAAAGCCAATTTCGTACTTGCGTGGGGGAGGCGGTCATAGATTAGCTTACCAAAAGCAGGTCAATTAGGCACGTTGAGTCCATTAGCATGCCTAAAAATTGTACAATTTGCCGATTTGCAAGCTAATATATAATAGTATCTGGAGTTCAAGGCAGTTTCCTACGCAACTCAAGATAATTTTGTTTATAAACAAAAAAAATTCAAGTAAACAAAAAAGCAAAAAAAATAGTCCAAGTATATCTACCCTCTTCTCCCTTAAGCATGGCCCTACCCCTAACAAAATCAAGCATAGTCAATCTTGTACATTAGATTGTCGCATTAAAATATGTTTCATTGTTATCTTTTTCATGGACATGTAACCCCGACTCCAATTCTGGACAGGCTATGGCCACATATCACCGCGCACAGACTGGGGCAAGGTGACAACGATCTTCTATGCCATCGTTGGCATCCCATTGATGCTGCTCTGTCTGTCAAATATTGGAGATGTGATGGCCACATCGTTTCGGTGAGTTGAACCTGCGCACACAGCAGTTCGCGTGCCCATTGTTCATGTCTGTCTGACCGTCATGTAGGTTTCTCTATTGGCGCATCTGTTGCTATGTGTGCACCCGGTCGGCCAGACGCTCCAAGAGTCGGCGCTCGAGGCAAAGATCGATTCGTATGCGTTCGCAGCGTGTTACATCGCGATCTCAGCCGCCGCCGTCTTTCAGGCGTTCCATGAAGATGACGCAGCGCTCCAACAATGATTCTGGACTTGGTCCTTCAATGGGTCACGCCTACTCGGATCCAGAGCTGCGATCGTTTGGCCGCAACTACGATGATCGTGATCGTGACTTTGGCGGCGGAAGCGGCTATCGGGGCAGTGGAGGACGACCACGTCGCCAACAGCTATACCACGTGCCACTGCAGCATGAGCCTCGCAAGCGTCACACCATCTATGGCGATGAGTACGAGCCACAGACGTTGAATCGAGCCAATCGTTATAGCAGCCGGCAGCGACAGCGGGACAGAATGCGCGATCGACACACTGTAGAGCGCGAGCGGTACCTGGGACACTCGAGAAACCACATACATGGCTCCATCGATGACTTCAGCGATATGCAGCCACCGGCCAAGCGAGCAACTAGTGTGCGCTCTGTGCGCTCACCGCAGCACCACGAGACGCGCGCCTCTCGAGAGCTAGATCGTTTGCATTCGGTTCCAGGTCGTGGCCGTGCGAAGAGTGTGGACCCGAGGCATAGCCACATCTCCTCTCACTACGAAGACGTCGATGAAGATGTGGTTCGTAAAACACCCATAATACATAATCGTTATGCTCTGGACGACGACTTGGCCAATAGCAGGCAGCAATCTCGCAATGCTCCACGTAGCCAGTCGATGCCCAGGTCGGCGCATCGTCAGCGCCAACGTCAAATGGATCGGGAACTGGAGCGAGAGCGATCACCGCAGCCGCCACCTTCGCACCATCATCATCATCATCAGCATCATCATCAGGAACCATCACAACGATCCAATGGACGACGAGCTGGCAGTCTGGGTCGTCAAACTTCGCGCTATGGCAATCATCTTGAGCCGCCAGACTACGATCCGGGACCGCCACAACGACAGCGACGCGCACGTTCGCCCCGCTACGAAGACTATGTGGAAGAGAGTTTTGATGAGCTATCTCTGTGCGATGACAACGGGCTGTATGAGGATTATCCAGTGCGTCACGGCTCACGCAATCGGGAGAGAGAGCCGCGCCGTGAACGTCGTCGCGAACGCCGATTGCCGCCCTCCCCACGCATCATGTCGCCTATGGGCTTTCCCGTGCAGCGTCAGATTAGGCGACGTCCCAGCTACGACTATGATGACGACGACTCGATGTACGGCGATGACTATGGTGACGATCTGGTGCCCAAAGATCGGCCTGTGCCAATTTGGCTTTGCGTCTTTCTGGTTGTCAGCTATATACTGGGTGGAGCTGCGCTATTCAATGCCTGGGAGACCTGGTCGTTCCTGGACTCTGCCTACTTTTGTTTCATCACGCTGACCACAATCGGTGAGTGCTAAGCAGTTCATTATTTAATATTCTATTTACAGCAATAACTTGCCTTACGTTTGCTGCAGGCTTTGGAGACTTTGTGCCCGACAAGGGTGTAAAGGATGAGTCACAGCAGTCCATTGCCTACTGCTCGCTGTATCTGCTCTTTGGCATCGCATTGCTGGCTATGAGCTTCAATCTGGTGCAGGAGGAGTTTATAGCCAATGTGAAGGAAGTCGCACGGCGCCTAGGCATACTCAAGGATGATGACGATGAGCAGGAGGACGATTGAATCACTTATGTGGAAGATATTAAATACTCCGAAATATTTCGAATTTAATTCCACAAATTATACAAAAATTGCAATTCATATACCAGATTCAATTTAATTCAGTGTAGTAAAGGTGTGCTTATTTAAGGTAAAAATATATGTGCATAATACATTTAATACATATTTCAAGAATTAATAAAATGAAAGAATGAATTTTAAAATAAAAAGGAACAGGCAAATAGAGATGAATTGCTCCAATTGGTGGGATGCTGGATGCTCCTCTTACTGGGCCATATTCTCTTTGTTGTTGTGCTGCGCGAAGAGAAGAGAAATGGAATATAATTGGAATTATGATTGCTCTACTATTTAACAGTTTATATTTATAGCTCACCCGATTGAAGGCTGGCGAACAAAGCGGCGAATTTCGCGGTGAATTGCGTGATGAATTTTTATTGGGCGTCAGGGAATTGGACAATGAGTTGCTACGCTTGCTGACAAGTGGTTGCTTTAAAGAATTGGATCCGTTTCTGGTAATACGAGCTTTCACATTTACTCCGTCAACGGGGTCAATGGGCGTGGAGTTCATAATGGTCTCAGTTTCCGACAGTTCTTGTACAGAATGCAACGATTCTTCTGGCTCACCCTCGCTGCCCTGCAATAGAAATTCAAGTTCAAATTTAAATATGAGAATGGAAAGAACGAAAAGTTCCAACTAACCTCATCGATAGTGGCTGTGGTGTCCAAATCCGACCAGTCCTGCTCCTGCCTATAGCGACGCACAATCTCCTGATGCGGCGATGTGGCAGCCAAAGTGCGTGGATAAATAAAGTCACGCTTTGATGGGGTCATGCCAGTGGGCGCATAAGTCTTCAGCTCGCTCTGATGGAAATGCGAGAGGTCTTGGTGGCAAGTGTCCAACTGTTGCCGCTGCAATATCGCATGCTGCTTTGTCTGAATCGAGAGTTTATTAATGAGATCGGCAGTGATGGCATTGTGCCCATGGCCCAATTTAACATCATCCGAGATAATCTTATGGATATTTTCTGTGGCTGTTGCAAGCTGCTTCTGCTGCTCGTGATGCAGCTGTTCGGCTCGCTCCTCGCTGGCCGAGCACATTTGTCGCAGTTGCTGCTCATGCATGCGGACCGTTTGCATACTTTGCTCGGCATGCTTGGCGCTCTCTTTGTTCAAATTCTCTAGCTGCATCTGCAGCGTGGAGCACTTGGCAACGCCTTGATCCACGCACAGCACTGCAGCCTGCAGCTGGCTACATAATTCGTCGCGTGCCGCCTGCGCCGCCACAGAACCCTCCATGGCATAGGCCTGCATGCTATTGCCAGTCTGCTGGGCCTGCTCATTGACCGCCACATGATTGCGTTTAAGTTGGCCGACGCGTGAGCCCATGCTGACTGTGTTCTTGGCGCGCTTCTGCTGCAATTGCTCTAGCTGCTGGAGAAGCTCTGCTTCCTGCTTTGCCAGCTCCTCTTCGTAGGCCAGCTCGGCTTGCAACTGCTGCAGCTGCTCCGCATCGGGCGCACTCAACGCTGTCAGCTGTTGCAATTGCTGTTGAACCTGTTCCACGTGCTGCTGCAGTGACTTGGCACTGCGCTCAATAATTGGCGTGAAGCCATCACGCATGCTATCCAGTGCTGCCTTGTGACGCTCATTGTTCGCCTCCAGCTCTTGCAGATTGCCCATTATATCCTCGCTTAGCTGCGCCTTGCGTTGCTGCATTTGTTCCAACAACTGTGCTACTAGCGCCTGGCAATGTGCATCGCCAGTGCTTGCAACAGCTGCCGCAAACTGTGCCTGCAGCTGTCCATGAGCCGTCAAAGCTTCCAAGCAGGTAGCACGTAAGTTGTCGATGCTCATAGTGGCGTTGGCCACCAGACGCTTATGTACATTGGTGCAGTTTGCTGTGTAAAAGAAAGTGATACATGAAATAAACGAGAATGTAATAAAATCCGTTGCTTACCCAGCTCGTCCGTCAACTGCTGCGTGGAGCCAGCCTGTTGTTCTTGGTATTGATTTAGACTGCCATCTAGAACCTCTAGATTGTCACGCATGCGTTCCGTGAACTGAGCGCATGTGCTGCGTATCTTTTCATCCACAGTGCGACGACGTTCAATAGTGCCTAATAGCTGATGCGTATCACTGGAAGCCAAATCGGCGACTTCTAGGATTTGATTAGCTTGCGTAGTCAGCTCCTGCTCAGTCTTCATGTGCGACTCGACCAGCTGCTTCTTCTCCTTGTAACGACGCTTCGTTTTGCTGAGCACCTTCTTGGTGAGCAGCAGTGAGCCCTTGGTCTCTGTTAAGTTCTGCTCAGTGCGCGTGAGCTTCTGGGTCTTCTTCACGAGACTCATGCTGACCTCATTGAAGATTTTCTCTTTGTTTTGCAGCTCATCCTTCAGCGCCTTGAGGAGCAACATTTTTTCATTTAGCTCACGCGTCTGAGAATCCATTTTGAGCATCATCTCATTGTAGGTATCTTCGGCTAGGTAGATGCCATTCTTGTCGCGTGCCGCCATTAGATCTCGCTTTAGTTTATCAATCTCTTCGGTATACTCTTTGAGTACTGTCTTCTTGGTTAGCTTTTGATTGACCTCTGGTCTGTTCTGGATATTCTTGGCTCGGTGTGCGTACTCAAGTGTGCTGAGCGTCTCCTCAATGTCCTTATGCCCAGGCGAGATAGTAGCTATAATTGACGTTTTGGTACGCCCACCTAATGACTCCTGCAACAGGCGAGTCAATTTGGACTCACGATAAGGCACATGAGGCGCACGATCGACTAAGGCAGTAATTACACGTCCGAGCGTCAAGAGACTCTGATTAATATTCACCGTTTCTCGCACTCGAATGCCTTTCTCGTTGCCCGCCTTGGACACATTTTCACTGCCCGCCAAGTCCACCAGATTGAGCTTGCCAATTTTCAGCATCTCCTCTCCATCGATACCATTCTCACGTATGTGAACGACAATTGAGAAGACGGTATGTGAGCGAGAGGATTGAGCATTCATCAGTGTGGTAGCCGTTTTACGGCGCTCCTTGCCCTTCTCCAGCAGCTTGTACACATCGTCTTTGCTATGGACAGGTATCTCTTCGAGACCCTGTATGATTACCGAACCTTTTTTCGTACTGTCATCGAATATACGAATCTTAGTATTGTCATCGGTTGAGAGCAAATCGCACAGCTCTTCATTATATAACTCCAAATAGGAGATGCGCATCGTAAATTCCAGCTCCGTCATACGTAGCTCATCAAACAAGTGGCTGAGCGCGCGCGGTATAATGCCAATTTCCGAGTCCTACAAATTAGAAAAAGGTTTGAAATTCTCAGAATCAAATAGCAACATCTGCGAGGTCAACAGCAAAGTGGTAAAACTTGTTTTCGCAGGTCAATTAAGGTTTCTAATGAAACGCAACTGTACCGCGCAGGCGTAGAATTATTTGTGGATCTCACTTACATCTTCCCAAGTGGACTTCAGTTCGGCGCACTCGTTGCCCACCATGGTATGGGTTTTTCCCGTCCCCGTCTGGCCATAGGCAAATACCGTGCAATTGTATCCAGCGAGCACCTCCTCGATAAGAGGCGCTACGACCGTGCTGTAGACATCGCACTGTCGCGAATCCGGACCAAATGTACGATCAAAGGTAAATTTCTTTGTCAACTTGGAGTCGAGCGTGTGCCTTGTAATTATTTCACGTGGTGGCATTACATCCACTACTTCTGCGGAGCGTATGCATCGTTCCCGCGAATTCAGCGGTCTATAACAATATCACAATTTGCAGCATTAGCCAACAGTAAGTAATAAATATGGGAAATCAGAACCTACCTGACGCGAACATAGACTTGAATATTTTGATTTGATTTCCGCTGAGGCTGCTGGCGCGAGCCATTCGCACCCGATGTTAAATCCATATTCCAAAAATGACGCCAAGCCCTTTGCTATTAGAAATAACTGTAGTTTATGTATATATATATTTAGATGTTAAGTAAATTTATTAACAACAATAAACACTGCAATGATTTTACGTTAGCAAAATTTGCAGATATTATATTAATTTCTATATATTTAGTTAGCTTTTAAATTCAATATGAAAATTATTACAATCCGCCGCTTTATTAATCGCGTCGTCCGTTCGATTTTGAAAGATGCACAAAACACATATTTACCTGCATAGATGAGTACACACTGTGAAATTTTTAGTAATTCATACATGTGTACACACTGTTATCGTTGTAATCGTTATTATACAAATAAGTGAATTTACTTGCTTTGGCAATGAATATTATTTTGATCAGACTTAAGAAAATACTGTCGGAATAATTTTTAATTTGTATTGAGAAATTATGAAATATTACTTCCCACATACTTATATTAACACACATATTCCGCGCCCTAATACTTAAAAAAAAAAGATGACAGATGGCGCCACCTTCAACTATCGATAATGCATCGATTGCTTTGGTGCTCTAGTGTGTTTGTGTGAAAGTGCCTGTGCCGTCGTCACCTCATTAGTTTTTTTAGGTTTATTAAAATTGCCATGTTTGCAACTGTTTCGTATATTTAAAATTAAAATAGCTTCCACGACGACATCACACACAGCTCAGGCGTAATCACAAACAAGACAAAAACTGCAGTTATTGCATTTACTGCTATTTTTGCTGCTGCCGGTGCTTGAATTCGTGTGCGTGAGTGTTGCCTGTGTGCGCCGTCATCGGTGGGAAGAACTATTCACAAAAAACAGTAAGCAAAACAACAACAATGTCAGACAGTCTTATCAGACATGAGGGTGCTATTTTATAGGTGCACGATCGTATTATTTGGCCAGCAGCATGGAGGGCGAAAACGATGTGTACGATGACATGAATCTGTACATAACACAGGAGAGCTTCATTGTCGAGCCGAACGGACAGGATGAGCTCTTGGTTATTGGCCGCCTCGATAAGGTCACACGAGTGCAGCCCAAGACTTCACAACTGATCAATCAGCGGCCGACAAGGCGAATCTGCGGCATCTTGGGCACAATACATCTGCTTAGCTGCGACTATTTGCTGGTGGCAACTCATCGCATTTTTGTGGGAGTTCTAAACAATGCCATCGTCTGGCGACTTGCTGGTTACGATATCATACCCTACATTCCCAATGCGATTCAGCGCACAGAGAACTACACCTTTCTGAAAATGTTGCGCCAGACGCTGGACACTAAATTTTATTACTTCTCATACCGCTACGATCTGACGCAAAGTCTGCAACGGCAACACAACAACAAGGTGCCAAAGGTGATGCCAGGCCTGCTGCAACGTGCCGACGAACGATTTGTGTGGAACCGCTATGTGCTGGATCAATTTAAATGCAATAATATGCAGCGCTTCCAGCTGCCAATTATGCTAGGCTTTGTGTCGATCAACCAAGTGCAAATTAATGGACAAACGTTTTTCTGGAGCATTGTCACTCGGAGATCTGTAGAGCGTGCGGGCACACGACTCTTCTGTCGTGGCAGCAACGACTTGGGCCAAGTGGCAAACTACGTAGAAACAGAGCAGATTGTCGAGTTCAATGGACAACGTACAAGCTTTGTGCAGACGCGCGGCAGCATTCCCTTTCAGTGGCAGCAGCTACCCACGTTGCGGTATAGTCCCAAGCCGCGACTGACACCAGGCAAAGATTACTTGGGCGCTTGTACTGCGCATTTCGAGGCACAGGTCAAGTTGTATGGCAAGGTAGTGGCCATAAATTTGATAAACCAAAAAGGAGTCGAGGGCGAACTGGAGACAACATTTGCTCGACTTGTACGCGAGTTGAATAATCCTGCAGTGCGTTACGAGGCATTCGATTTTCATCATGAGTGTCGGAAAATGCGTTGGAATCGACTAAACATTCTAATCGATCGGCTCGCCCATGAACAGGACAGTTTTGGTTTCTATCATGCCTTCGACAATGGCACCCTGGTGTCGTCGCAACAAGGCGTGTTCCGCACGAATTGCATCGATTGTCTCGACAGGACCAATGTGGTGCAGAGTATGCTGGCTCGTCGCTCCCTTACCGCCGTGCTGCAAAAGCTGGGCGTTTTGCACGTTGGCCAACTGGTCGAAAATGCATCCACCAGCTTTGAGACGCTATTCAAGGGCGTTTGGGCGGACAACGCGGATCTAGTCTCGTTGCAATATTCGGGCACAGGTGCTCTCAAAACGGACTTCACCCGGACTGGCAAACGCACCAAGGCCGGTGCTCTCAACGATGGCAAGAACTCCTTAATTCGGTACTATTTGAACAATTTCGCCGATGGCAGGCGTCAGGATGGGATTGATCTCTTCTTGGGCAATTACAGAGTCAATGATACCGATAGTATCGTCCAGCCAATGCCATTGGAGACGGCGCGTGGCTGGCGCTACTTTATGTTCCCATCGGTGCTCCTAATCGCTGTCGCTATGTTTTTTGTCACGATGACATATCCATCCGAATTCAATACGGAGAACTTGCTGTTCATGCTCTTCTGGGGTGCTATGATCGCAGTTAGCGCCACTGGCATTTTACATTACGGCGTCGAATTTGTGCAATGGCCGCAGCTTTTTCCGCCTACGCCCTTTCAATCCGCCTGACGTTAGTATCGTTTAGTCGCTGAACTATAATGGATGGCCTTCCAAGTCTGCTTGCTTTTAGGTACCCGCAAAGACACTGCTTACAAAAAATATATGAAGCAAAATTCCTGTATTTTAATGCTCTCCCATTATGTATTTTATGTTATACACGCGCTATTCCCTCTTTGAAGCCATTAAGCTTTTTAGTTAAACTTGACGAAGCTTTGCATGGCTGCAGCGTCGGCGGCAGCGACAGTTTGAAAGGCACAAGCACAGAGGCAGTGACCGTAGCAGCGCCACTTAAAATTACATTACACGAGTAGCTCAATTAATTTGTGTAGAACAATTTCAGGATTTGAATAAAGGATTTTAGATATAAAAGAAACCCCAAAATAAATGCATTTCAATTATATTTCTACAAAACCAAAAACATTGCAGATTGGAATGGGGCAAGGAGATTCGGAAATTATTATTATCAAATGTATATAAAATAAATCGAAGTGAGGCTAGTTCTTATAACAGGATTGCCGACATCCGTTGCATTCCATGTTAAAAATATTTGTATGTATATCAATTGTTTAAAGAAATAAAAAAAATAAAAATTCTATAAAATATTTGCTCAGCAGGCATTTGTTTCATATGTAGGTTATCCAGATCTCTAGACCAGTTCATATTCAACCTCGGCCTAAATTACAAACAATTTTTTTGTAACAAAATTTTTGGAATTTCATCTCTTCACCCGCAGAATGGATTCTAAAAAAGAGAGTAGTAACATGTTCGCCCCCAAAACTTTGATTTATATGCTTGAGTTTGTGATTGATGATTTGTTGATAACACGTCAAAACCTTTGCGCGCCCGAGGAATATCCGACTTGTGTGGAGATCACGTTCCGTTCTACAGTGTTTGTGAGTATCTGTGATCGCGAGTATGGAACTTGCGTAAATCCCAAGTCGCCAAAATGCTGTAAGTGCTGTATATTTGCGCTGGAATCGCCAGTGACGGACAAGGATCGGCTTCTAATACATGTGTATAAGAAAAAAACGAGTCGTTGTAAATTTCTGATTGGGCTAACAGAGTTGCCAATGAAACCGCTTTTCGATCGGGTGAGAGAATCGTTTGATGCTGAAAATATAAACTGGGAAAAGGTTTGGAGTGAACAGCTGGCGCTAGTGCCAAAACTGAAGGGTCCCAACAAGGACGTTATGGACAATTGTGCCTGCTACGATCGCGGCAATGACCGACGTGAGCAACTGTGCCAAACCTCGGAGATAACCAAACGTCTTTTGCCGCTCTTCAATCTGTGCAAACAGCAGACGGGAAATATTGTGATCATCATACGATTGGTCTGCAACGGACCGTCGCTTGTATCCTCCTTTCCTCTTAACACTTCAATCTGTTCACGAAATCCAGTTTGTCCTCCTCCTTGTCCCGGAACACCCTGTCCACCTTGTGGCGGAAGTAAGCCCAGCTGCGACCCCCCGCGTTGCCCAGAGGATCCCTGTGATGCCTGCTGTGGCGGTGGATCGACAAGCGCCACAGGCGGTCCCATGGATACTGGCAAGAAATGCTGCAAGGGTAATTGTCCACCTTGCCCACCACCAAGTTGCGTTCAACCAGATCCCTGCGCCCGGCCAACCGATGATCACATGAAGTGTCTGCGCTACTTTGCCTGCAATCTGGACAAGATGTGCCCCTGCGTAACCTGCGAAGATGAGTTCGACCGCGGTAAGTACAAGCACTCTATTATATCACAGTAGTGTAGTTCTCTAAAATGAAAGTCCTTAAAACAGAGTGTCCTACTGTGCCGAGCAAGCGACGTCCCAAGTCGGTCATTGAACAGCGCCTGGAACCGTGTGGTCCATGTGGTGGCGTTCCAGCCCACCCCCGCTACGTACAAACACAAAAGCAAACGGCTTTGGAAGAGACTCGCAAGGAACAACGTGAAGAAAATAAACAAAAGGAGAAGGAGAAGAAAAAGGGCAAACGTCAGTCTGGCGGCGGACTATACTGTGATACGGAACCTTCAGTGTACTTCGCCGGAGAGTCGAACCAAGCTCCCGACTGTGGAGTCCCGGAACCCTGCAATCACTGCTGTACCGAATATGCCAGTTGCTGTAATATTGGTGAGCTGCTGTTCTTGTTGACTAATCCTCATATGACTATGCCTGACTGTTTTTGATTCTCCTTGCAGCGCGTAGTCGAGCCATACGTCAATTGCATCATCTCCTACTCAAGTACAATATTCACGTGGACTGATCTCTTCCATGGCAATCCAAATGGCGAATGGAGCACAGACTTAACTAAAACACTACCTATATATTTATATAGACTTACCTATATATATCTATGAAACTGAATGGTTTTATATACCGGAACTCTTCTCGGAATCTCCCTGAACGCACTTTGTTCTGCTGCCAGTGATCGATGGTTGTTAATCAGTGTTGTCCCAGCCATGTTACATGCGATCAACCCGGAAGCTTCTGATCTTGCGGCATACTTGAAAATAATCGTCGACTCGGAACTGAGGAAAGACAAAGTGCGGCAATTGTCGTGGCAAGCTTTGATATTCAAGATGATAAAACTGTTATTGGGGGGTCAGACTATTATTTGAATTCATCGCAGTTTTCATGGAAAGATACTCGTTTTAACAAACTCTTTATAAAATTAAATTTTATACTCTGAACGGATTGAAAGACTATCATGACTTTATAAAAATTTATTTCATAAACAGAAGGAGGCGTGACAGGCTCTATAAAATATTATAAAGTATTACAGATCAGCACAGCTGAGCTAGAGCTTCCATGACGATTTGCATCTGAAACTCCCAAAATGATGGAGCTTACTACACCAACTAATCATACGGTAATCTGAGCCATCAGTTGTTTGCTGAGAAGTTCCCCCTGAACTCAGATTTGTTGATTAGATTCTGAACAAATGTAGAATTATTAACTCAAGGGTCCAGCAGAGAGAATTTTGACTTATATGTTTGAATCAGGTAGGCTTTGCACTCTGCAGTTGTGGTTTACATATATTTGAGAACTCTCGTTCCTCAGTTCCAGTTCAAAATTTGTCAGCGTATTTCAAAATTAGATTTCAAAATTAGTGATTTAATTTTTTTTAGTTTGCGCTTAGTATAGAGAGATGACCTCTTCACTTCCTCAACTGTTGTATATGTTTGAATTTGTGATTGATGACTTGGTAATAATACGCAAAAACCTTTGTGCTCCTGATGAGTACTCCACCTGTGTGGAGTTCACCTTTCGATCGAACGTCTATGTGACCATCTGCGATCGCGAGTATGGAACATGCGTGGACGAATCACAGCCGAGGAGAGGCAAGTGCTGCATCTTTCCTCTGAAAGGGGAAGTCAAGGATAACGAGCGACTTTTCGTAAACATCTATAAGAAGCGAACGGACTGCTGCAAGTTTCTAATTGGAATGGCAGAGATGAAAGTGAAGCCGCTGTTTGATTATCTCAATGAAATTGATACAGTGAATACGCCATGGCTGGATCCGGATTATACAATTGAGTTGCCAGAGTTTGGGGATACCAGAAGAAAGTCGTTGAACACAGTCGCATGCTTTGATCCCGGACTCCAGCGCATGGAGCAGCTCTGCCCCAGCATTGTTAATGTGAAAAATATGCTACCAATTTTCAATCTGTACGATCGGCAAATTGGCAACATTGTGCTCAAATTGCGATTAGTCTGCCATGGACCCACGATCGTCGCGGAGGTCTATAAAAAGGGCAACAAGATGGTCGCTGCGCCGCGCCGTCCAGATCAGGACATCTGTTACGTAGTACCTGAAGAGCGTGGTGAAATTCCGCCTCCAAAGGGATATCGTTACTTTGCACGGAATGCTAATAAGCTTTGTCCCTGTGACACCTGTGAGGATGAGTTCGATCGACGTAAGTTCTATGTGATATTATAAACAATAATCGGACAATCTAATTAACTCTGTTAAATGCATAGCATGTCCAACTGTGCCAGCAAAGATCCATCCAAAGAGAATAGTCAAGTATAAGAAAGTTTGTAAGGAATGTGCCGGCGTTTTAATGTTTCCCCAATTCATTTCCTATGAAAATCTGCAAGAAAATCAAACAAAAAAGAAGAGTAAGGGCGGTATGGAATCGAAGAAGTGTGTATCCCGTGTCGATTGCTAAGAAGTACTTGGAAAATTTAAAATTTAAATTAACAATACAAGTGACTAGCGACTCGACGATGTGTAGCAAGCCTTTTATACTTGCTTCTCTTGCATATAGAATTTTCGGGATTTCTTATTCCAGAAGGCTTAATGCTTACTTCTTTACACTTGCTTCTCTTGCATATGGAATTTTCGGGATTTCTTTTTCTAGAAAGCTTAATGCTTACTTCTTGCTTCTATTACATAAAGAATATTCGGGATTTCTTATTCTAGAAAATTTAATGCTTAATAAATGTTTACTTCTAAGTTGATGAGTTTTTCGAGATCATTCTACAACAGTTTACATTTGATAATCTAATAATATAATATATAATATAATAATATTTAATACATATTTATTTATATATATTTATATATTTATATTTATTATTTATATATTTATATTTATCATAAGAGTCGCTTGAGTAATGGGGTGATAGCTTGCACAGCTGTTAGGCATGACAGAAATGCTGTTCTCATAATTGTATATGGTGTACAACGTGTAGAAACGAGACAAAAATTGTCCTCACTCACGAAGTGTACTACATTTTACTGTTCTCACTCTAGTTGAGAACAGTTGAAATGCTGTTCTCGATTCTTCTGCACACTAGAAAATACTGTACAGTAATGAAATGGGTGCAGTATTTTGAGAACACTTTACTACTGTACAGTACTATGCTGCAAGAAATGAATGTATTCTTGCAGACCTGTAATTTTAAATCATATTTATTGTATCGAAGTTATGTTTTTTTTATAGACAACGTAAACAGGATATAAGAAACGTTTTAAATGGAATTAAAATCTTTTAAGAACTAAAAATACCCTTAATTTGTTTGTGTGTGTGTGTGTGTGTATGAGTGCTATACGCTCGTTCACTGGAGAAGTCAGTATGAAAATATATATCATGAAGAGCAGAAGGTGTTTAACCTCTGCCAGACAGGCAGGCATAGAAGATATGGTATAGCTGAAACGTAGTCTCTTCTTCGTCATTATATATACTTTGAAAGAATTTTCGACAGACCAGAACAAAATTGAATCAAGGCTTCGACAGTCATGAGTTTGGCCCAAATGATTGTAAATTCAATTTACATACATATTTGTCAGTATCTAATATTTGTTCTATAATTGTTAATCAGGCATGCCTTGCCATGTGAGCTACTGCTCTATGGAGAGCTATGCCACACTCGTATTTCGGCCGTCATTCAGGAATATATATCAAAATTTTTTTTTAGCTTAATATTCAAAATTTATTTTTTTCTCAAAATTTTTTCTTTACGGTCAGAAATATTTGAGGATGGTCCCTTCGCCTCCTGTACCAAATTTGTTGTATATGTTTGATTTCGTAATCGACGATCTGGTGATAGTGCGTAAGAACCACTGTGCCCCAGAAGAATATTCCACCTGTGTGGAGTTCACATTCCGATCGAATTTATATATTAACCTCTGTGATCGTGAGTATGGAGGCTGCATAAACCCCAAACAGGCGAGGTGCGCCAAGTGCTGCATATTCCCGCTGGATAAGCCAGTCACTGATGACGATCGGCTGTTGATCCACGTCTATAAGAAGCGCTCGGATCGATGCAAATTTCTGATTGGAATGACTGAAATGGTAGTCAAGCCGCTCTTTGATGAGGTCGACAAGACGTTCGAAGAACAGAACAATGATTGGTTAGTTAAGCGCCAGGATAACTTGGTGGGTCTGCCCACACTCAAGGGCTCCAACAGAGACATGTTGGACAGATGTGAGTGCTTCGATGCTGGATTCCGGCGTAGGGAGCAGCTCTGTCCCAACTATGTAGTTGTGAAGAGAATGTTGCCTCTCTTTAATCTCTGCAATCAGCAGACCGGGAACATGGTGCTCCTGTTACGTCTACTCTGCCATGGACCCACAATTGTTTCACAACTTAATAAGGTGGGCGACAAGTTTGTCCCCGTGGAGCCGCCCTCAGATCAGCATCCGTGTTATATTCTACCAGAAGAGCGCGAAGGTAAACATCCCTCAATGGGCTATCGCTACTTTTCCTGCAATCTGGACAAGATGTGCCCCTGTGATACCTGTGAGGATGAGTTTGATCGAGGTACGTTTTTTTGGTTTACCTCACTGTGCCACTAACTAACCCTCTGTGCCATACATAGATTGTCCCACTGTGCCATGTACGAATAAGTGTAAGAGAATTGTAGAGGAATACAAGCCGTGTGGAATTTGCGGCGATGTTCCTTTCCAGCCAACCAGATTTGTTTCTCGTGAAAATTTGCTAGCAAAGCGTAAATGCAAAAAAAAGGTTCCCCAGAAAAAATGCTAGCTAAGCATAAAGGCAAACAACAGACTCAGATATAGAAAGTTGACGTATTGAAAGTATGAAAGAAATAAATTATTGTATTTAATTAAGCTATTGACAATAAATTAATTAATAGTTAAGCACTGTGATTCAATTCTGTAAGCTTGGCATAATATTCAAATAGATCTTTAAGGGGATGGATCTACGACAACTGTGTGGGGTAATACAAACATTGGGCAGCTCGGAGCGTGCTCTAACACAGAGAATGAGAGTGAGAGAGAGAGTGAGGGGGGACAGGGAGAGAGAAAGAGAGCTGCGGCTTTAGTAGAGATACTCTGCTTGAAGTAGGAAATTCACTCTGCATACAAAAAGAGAGGAGATGCCTGACAAATGTGAAAAAGTAAAAATTTAAACTTTTTATGGTTTCTTATTCCTGATGTGATATCAAGCTTGATTCATTATAAAAGAAAAGTAAAAGTCAAGCTCAGGCTGGTTAAGTTTAATTATTTTATCAGTGGCTTGCACTCTCACTCTCACTCTGTCTTTCCCTACCTATATATAGGCGTTTTATGGCCATTCAACCTAAGCAATCGTTGCTAGTTCGATTTGACAAAGTCAATTAAAATTGTATCAACGCTTCAACAGTCAGTCAACAAAATTGTCCAGGGTAAAAATTTCATTTTATTTTCAACAATCGATTCGGAATTTTCTATCGTCTAAAAAGAAAAAAATTCTCTCGTAATTCCGTTTTTGCTTTTTTTTTTTAGAGCTTGTCGTTGTCTTGTTGAGACACAAGCAATTGTATCATTAGCATAAGCCCCGCATGGGCGTGTGAAAGTCATTTCTTCGTGCTATTATGCATATATAAAGATATATATTTATCTATTTATATATCTATATATATATTCATATAAATTGAAATTATCTTTTAGCGGGCCGTCTAATAAGAACGTTTTATTTTAGAGCGCAGAAAAGATTTAGGGAAATTGCGCCATTTACTGGTCGAGTACAATATCCAAATTGGCATATTTTCAATCCATATCAAAATTAAATCAGAGCTCAGTTGAGATCGCATAAGCATATCCGCACAAGATGGCCAAGAAGGGCAAGAAGGGCAAAAAGGGCAAGAAAAAGGGTGGCGTCAGCTGCCCAATCGAGATCACCGACGATATGCTCAAGCCAATGACGCCAAAACGTGGGTAAACCCTAGATTTGCAAAATGCTCAAATATACTCATATTGCCTTCGCTGCAGCTGCCGAGTGTGACGAGTGCTGCCAGTGCCAATGCGAATGCGATTGTAGTCCGGAGATACAGCCGTGCTTCATACAGCCGACGATACCAGATCCGGGCCCAGAGGCCTATGACGAGTTCGAGGCGTGTCTGAATGGCAGCGGTCTAACCATACGAGTCCTAAAGAACACGCACAAAGTGGAGAGCGTGGACGATGGGGCAGGCTCAACGAACTTGGGGCCAGGCGATGATCCCTGCTATAAGAGAAAGCTGGAAGACTGCCCAGACAACAAGTGCCTCAACGATATACTCCAGCGCAGCGATTTTGCTAGGAAGCATATACAGCGGCGAACCTGCGGCCGGATTGTCAATCATCCCAACATACCGAAGGTGCGCGCCAACATCAAGTACTCGGGCAACGACACCTGCGAGACGAACAACTACTATGTGCCCTTCTCCAAGATCATGGAGGTCTGCGAAGGCCAGGAGGCCAAAGTCGATTGCTATCGATCCCAAGTTTGCGATAAACAAGAGGCTAAAATCGATTGTTATCGCAAACGATTGTGCGGTGGCGGATTGCCGTGCATAATGCCAATCCCGCCCGTACAAGGTAAACGCAGCTGCTGTATGCAGGTGCAAGCGCAGGATATTAAGGACACTATGAACGGCGTCGAACTGGATACTAGGAAGAAGGGCATTGAGGTAAGTGACACACACACATAATAACATCGTATGCCATAAGCTGCATGCCACAAGCTAAGCTCGTGCTGGAATGCGGAATACGAGTGAGTTGAATGGTCCAATTGTTCCGTGACTTGGCCTCACAGTTGCTCTGGCTAAACGCTTACAGAGCCAGTTGCATAATCTGACACACACACTTGCGCATTAGGCAATTGCAAGAGCGCCAAATATGTGAAGTCAAACCAAAGTTGTAAATCTGCCAGCATTCCGCCTGTCGCTCTCTCACTCACTCTCTCTCTCTCTCTCTCTCTCTCTCTCTCTCTCTCCATCTATCTGGTTAGGTCTGTTATAAAACATGCGAGGAAACGGACAGCGATGTGTTCCTCGTCAAACTGGGCAGCAAATCGAAGTCGCAGCACAAGAAGAACACAATTGAGATTGAGCTAAGAACACCCAAGCAGCCGGTAACGTTGCCCATGAGCAAGGTGACAACCGAGACGTACGTGACGGAGGCGTTGCTGGATGCAGCCAAGGGTAAAAAGGGTAAGGGCAAGGGCAAGGGCAAAGGCAAAGGCAAGAAGAAGAAATAGAGAGAATATAGATAGAAAATGCAAGCAACTTCCAACCTCTGGTATATTGATTGATATAGCCAGATGGAAGAACGAATCCCCCGCCCACTTATAATATACCCTGCACTGTGACATAATAGTATATATAATATTTGGATACGAAATTATAGTTTTTTAGATTATTTAGCGGACAACTGGAATGAATGAACAAATACAAGTGTCAAATAAATATAGCAACATTTTGGACTTACACAAATATTCCTCAATAGAGTTTTCTTTGGTGCCCCAATTTAATTTTAGAATTAAATAACAATTTATCTATTTAGCTTAAAGGCTGTATATTTGAATAAAAATGCCGCTAACAGAGGCGTGCATAATATTGGACTTAGCATAGCTAAGTTATTTATAGCTCCTGTACGGCCTTGGCAAAGGGCAAATGCTTTGCGCATGTTGAAGATTCTCGGGTTTGTCTTGCAGCCCATCTGGCCTGATCAATTTGTTCAGCTTAAAGACTTGCTCCAGCCACACCTGCGCCCATATGTTATAAAAAAAAAACCGCATTTTAGCCAGCTGAAGCTGAAGATGTGTGCAACGCAAAGGTCAGTAGAGAAGAAGCTGGTTAGGAACGCAGATGCAATGGTTACAAGCTACGACTACGTCTTGGTCAGCGCAAACAAGTTGCCAAAGCGAGCGCGACAGAGGCTGAGAGTGAGAGTGGGAGAGAGAGAGAGAGCCAATGGCCAACTCGCTCTAACCAAACGAAGCAGCTGACCGGAGCCGAGGTGTCGGATCCAAACATAAGCGATCGATCGGCTCCAGTGAGAAGACTCCAGCGCGCAACGTGTTTTAGTTGCGTTCAAACGCTTTAGTCTGTAAGTAAGCGAGCCGAAAGTCAACGCAACAGTCACGAGAAACGGAGCAACAAACGAGGCTCTGGACGGTTCGAGAGCTCAGCGTCGAATGCGAACCACTATTGAGTTCGGTCAGCTCAAGAGTCAGCGGACCAAACCTCTAAAGTGAGAGTCAAAACAAAGCGCTCTCCCGTGGCAGCAGCCACAGCCACAGCCACAGCCACAGTCTCAGGCTCAGCGGCAACAACAACACGGAAAGAAAGTCAAACAAAAAGGCGGCAAGACAAGATCGCTCGATTACCTAATAGCAAAGTTGGAGGTGCAGATTAATGGCCAGACGCTCTCTATTCCACAACGCCATGAAATATAGGAGGAGAAAACAGAAGCTTTGAGACTAAACACACCAGAGCTATCAGCAACCCGTACCAAAAAAAGAAACGCTGACAGCAACAACAACAAAAGACAATCGTCGTCGGTATCGATCGAACTATTGTGAACTCATATCCATAATTTGTAGATCTGCGGATCTCTGGCATCTATGCATTTGTAATTTAGAAAGCGCCTGAGCAGCATTTTAATACTCTGAGATCGCAGCTAGATCGCGGCTCCAGTGCAGCCATTCACCCTCGACACACGCTCCGTGGAGCACACAGAGCTTGTGCAGCCTGCAGCTTGATTATTGCTTGCTTTCTCCTCTTGGCCAGGTGTCAGTCGTGTCCACGTCGTCGCTGTCGCTGTCGCCGTCGCGAACCCCACTTACACAATCCGCGCGATGATAATGCTACGCTTCACGCTCTTCACAGTGCTCTTATCGCTGGCGAGTGTCGATTCCGGTAATAATGCACCACAAAATGTGCCGACGCCGCCCCTCACAGTATCTGTGCGAAATGTGCCGCACGGCATCACAGCAGCCAGCCAGAGGCACAGTCAGAGTCACAGCAACAACAGCAGCAGCAGTCGAGGCAATGTACCAATTGCAATTGTCCAGCAGCAACAGCAGCAGGAGGAGGCGTCAACCACAAATGAACGCAACAAGAGAGGTAAGTACTTGATAGCTATTCCATGGCATGTTGGCCAAGTGGCATCAAGTGCCTAAATCCATGCCAAGGCCGACCCAACGATACATTTTAATGAGACCGCCTCAATGCCTGTGCCAATATTGAAGATTGCACTTAGAGAGAGATTGTTACATATACATATATACATATATATATATATATATATATTTGTATAGCATACACTCATGTATCATGCATCACTGGGCTGCCTTGGTTGCGAGCTGTTGAGGCGTGAAAGCAGATATTAATGAAATTGACCTTAACGTCAGGCTGAGCATAAAGTTTTAATGGGTTTAGCGACTATTTGAGAAAAGTTAAATAATTCATTTAAATTGTTTACCTTTGAATTTCTTTGAATTTAACTGTTTGTCGGTAATCCAAAATCATGTTTTAATCAGCGCTTAATTAATAAATGCGAAATATTATGAACATTTCTTTCTACGTTGCAAATCTTTCTCCACAAAACCAGCTCTATCGCTGTTATATAAAAGCCAAAGCGAGCCGATAAGATTATTAATGTCATTGGCATCTTTATATGTTAGCCCATTAAATATACAAAATGAAAAAAAAAAAAAAAAACAGATATATTTAAAGTATATAGTTAGTTATTCTTGTTGGATTTGGTATGCTGATGACCTCACGAACAGCACGATAGCCACAATTCGATCGGCAAATATGCACAAATTCGTATTGATAGAATCTGTTTAACTTGGGCGTTTATTGACTTTTTTTTTAAGTTTAAAGTTTGCTATTTCGATCACCTTGTGGCATTTTGTGGCAATGCATGCAAAGAAGATTTATCTATCTATCAGGGACATGATATATACATATAAATGTCTATCTATCTCTATTTCTATCTCTATCTCTATCTCTATCTCCATCTCTATCTCTATATTATATTATTCCCTCTTTCTTTTTCTATTGGGTTCAAGCACCTTTTTTTCGCTTATAAAATAATTCTATAGATAAATTTGTCATTTCGAATGGGCCTATTAGAAATTCAAGCTGTTCAGCAAGTTCTTAGGCTGAATAATGTCTTACAGCATATTTTATGCTAATGCTGATTAATTATTTATGTTCTCAAATCTATTCTTAAGTGCTGCCATAATTAACGTTTTCAGAATCTGCTCCGTCAGCAGAAAAGCGTTGAGCACTACACTTAAGATCATTAATAAGCCACTCGTGTCTGGCATTGAAATGCGTATATTGTTCGTCTGTCGAGTATCAAATTTGTCTGCATCAATCAAAAGAGCAGACCGCAGCGCGGTCAACGGGGCGAATGGGCTTTGAGATTGCGTTACGCATACGCCGCGTATTACATTTTTTGCTGTGGCTAATTGTGAGTGCATCGATTACGTAAGCATGGCAAAAACAAATGAAACTAACTGAAATGAAAAGTAAAACGTGTGTTTGTTTGGAATGTCAGGCTTTGGTTTAATAAAAACGTCACAAACATTTTTGGCATACATATATTTCGCACATTTCGCGCATTGCACAACAGCAAACAAAACTCTTTTGTGGGGCAGACAGTACTTGAGTAGATGTTGCTGCTGCTGCTGCTGCTGCTGGTGCTGCTAATTGACCTCTTTTCAGCCAAGCGGCAATTACACGGCCCTCAATTCTTAGCAGCAGCAGCAGCTCTGCTGTTTGTGAGATACAGATACAGATACAAATACATCATCCGCTGTAGCTGGCGGGTTATTTGCAACAGATGCAAGTCAAAATGATTTACTGTTTGATTTGTACTGCTGCTGTATCTGTATCTGTATCTGTTGCTGTTGCTGTTGCTGTTTCTGCTGCCTTTGGCATTTTCAAGGCAGTTGCCAGTTGCAGTTGCAGTTGTAGTCAACATCCTCGACGTGAAGTCTCTCAATGATTTATGTGCCTGGCCAGCGACAATTAGCCAATATGTGCATGCCGTGTATCTTTTCGATAGAGATAGACATCAATTTGAACAGAACTGGGTTAAGCTATGGCATCAATTGCTGCTGCATAGTTGTCGAGCAGCCGCGCTGCATAGCTGCACGTTGCACGATATTATTGGAGATCAATCGAACGGCAAACGAAAATGCCATGCAACAGGCATATTTGAAAACTGCGTGCTAAACGGCGCTCAGAGATCGGCCAACTGGATTAGATTGTGCATTTGGGCCATCACGATTTCGTAGAGACTTTCAATTGGTCAACTGCCCAGACAATGGCATGTAAATTGCGCCAGCAGCAACAACAACAACTATGTATAACAAAAATACCTTCAGCAATTGAAATGCGACTCATTATGAACGACAAATACTCGTAATATCTCAAGGATTATTGAGTTCGATTTGTTGGCTCGTTGAGAACAATTAGATGCGTGTTAACAATGGGCCGCCAATGTGACTGCCATTAGAGTCTATTGTTTGGACCAACTCATTGTCATTGTCTGTCCGCCTGTTCGTCGAGTGCCAGCGCCTCTGTGACCCTTGTCGAGCACAATTATACAATATAGGATGCTCAGCGAATCGATAATTAATGCCACGAGGAAGGAAATACAAATATTGATGACTCAGCTGTCAGTCTTGGTATTGAGCACTCAATGCACTTAGACAGAGATTTTTATCTTAAATGGCTGAGCAAGAGGAACGAAAAATCGATTTTCAATTGAGACATTAAACCAATTAGTAATTATGATCGCAGCGAGCTGATAACTGGCATTTTACTTTTGCTTTCGAAGTTGTGTACATTTTGAGCAGCAAATGGATATTGAACTATAATTATGTAAGTAAATCAAAAGCAAGGCTATAAATCCATAGAAATTGTCGTTAATTCGGTTTATGATTCTTGCCTTGAAATGTGCTTTCAAAAATAATTGAACTTGAGATGGATTACTTAATTTTAACACCAAAGTTTATGGTTTTAAAGTCCATTAATCGAGATCCATTTTCGAACCTAAAAATGTATGAAAGACAGAGCGAGGCGTGTCTTCTCTTATTTGCTTTCTAGATATTAGCTCATTTGTCTTATAGTTTGATGACCCATCATACTATCCTTTCTCTATATCTCTCCTTTCCTATCTCTCTCTCTCCCAATCATATCATATATGAATAAGATTTATGACCCACTCACCTTAAACACACCCAATTTCAATATTTAGCCAACAATCAGTACTTTAAGATGTGGCTATAATTCGAGTTTTATTTGCCCTTTTAACCCGCTCAAAAGCCAGGTTAAGCTTGAGGGGGAACTTTTAAACGTCGCGTCGTTGGGTTCAAAAAACAGTAGAAAACAAAAATGATTACCAGAGGCAGGAAAAAAGTGAAGAGAAACGACGATAATAAATTGCGTAATAAATTTTACCTCATTTTACACACTTTAATGAAGGTAAACATATTTGTAAAGGCGTTGCAAAAAAAAAAAAAAAAAAAAAAAAAAAATAAGAGACGATAATAAAATTTAGTGAAACAAACCCGAAATGGCGGGCAATCAAAATTTTGTGGGGCGTACGACAATATTTTGATACTCTTGTGTGTGTGTGTGTGTGTGTTTTGGAGCTAATGCATCAAGCGAACTGTTAAAGAGCAGTTAAGGCATTTAACGATGCTTTGTCAACGCCGTTTACTGCGGCATTTATATCAATTATTTGGCAATTTGAACTCATTAACCGACCGGGGCGTTGGCCACTGGAACATCAACTGGAACTGCAGCTGCTCGCAATCCGCTTAACTGTCCAGCGCCTCTGACAGCCTTGACACACTTATAGTTGGCGGTGGGATTGAGCTTCCAAATGGCAAACGATCAATCTGTCATTAAAGGCACAAAAAAAATGTAAGCCGGAAGACCCACAAAAAAAGCAAAAATTTAAAAGTAAATTGTAAATTCATAAGCTGAAGCCTCAGCTAACGATCGTTGCGCCAAGTATGTGACCCCGAGGCAATGGTAGCAACAGGTATTCCCGCCCGTCTCCATCTCTGTCTGGGTCACAGATTTGATTGATGCTTGTCACTTTGGCAACTGAAGCAAAACATCATGACGTCTATCAAATCAAATAGCAGACAGTCATTAAAAAGCTCTTGGGTGGCTAATGCACATATCCATAGCTTGCTTTAGCCTTAAATGTTCTCGCATAGAACTTGCGGCAAAAACTGGTCAAATAAGCAGCTACAACAGCTGATTGCCTTGTAGCGTATCAGCTAGTCGAGCACACTCCCCTAGAGCACTTGTACTTGCTAAGCCAAGACTTGATAAACTCCTGACCTTAAGATTTAATTAATAGTTGCTTGTTTATACAGGTTGGACATGTGTTTATACCCTGTAAACAGAAAAGTTGAACGAGATGTTCTGCACACCTCTTACACTCACTCAACTTTGCTTGATCTTCAGCTGTAACTTGCTCTCACTCTCACTCACTCTCGCTCTCTTTTCATGATCAAGAATCATTTTCTTATACTAGCTACATGACACACTTCTTTCACTCTCCCTCTCTCTCTCTCTCTCTCTCTCTCTCTCTCTTCATATTCGACTGTAGCATAGGGTACTAGCTAGTTGTGCAATCTTTCTCCCTCGCTCTCTCTCTCTCTCACTCTCTTTATTAAACTACTATTACTTGTTTTTCTGCAACTCATCTTCAGACTGAGTGTGGGCCGCCTGGTGTTCGTGTAATTGCCCCAGCAAGAGTGGTCGTTGCGTTCACCACCTGTTGGGATTGCTTAATGCCCGCGGCCCACATATGATTACATTGATTAATCGTGCATCAAACCAATTTCAGGTGCCACCAGCAGCAGCAGCAGCAGCACGAGCACACATAGAAAAGGTAGAAACCACAACATCAGCCCTGGCCCCAACAGCAATCACTTTCAGCTGGATCAGAGCGAGCTGGCGCGCCAGAATCAGATAACGCAACAGATCTTTGCCAACTTTCTGGAGCGTCGTTTGTTTCCCAATCGCAATGTTAGCCAGAATATACCTACCATAGAGGATATATTGCCCAAGCCGAAGCCCGCGCTGCGTCCTCGGCCACGCGGCTTCGCGGCCAACATCGACAGCTTCAAGCAGAGCGGCGGAGGAGCGCAACGCAATCGTCTGGCAGCTGTGGCGGCCAGCAAGCGGCTGACGAGCTCAAGTAGTCAGCTTGTGACTTATGAAGATGAGGAGGAGGATCTGGCGGATCAGCAGTCACAGGCCAATAGCAATCCGCACGACGAATACGATGATGATGTGCAGGAGTCGCTGCAGAGCGTGGAATCCGAGCAGCATGATCAATATTATGGCAATATATTTCATCGCGATCCCAGCGAGAATGAAATTGACAGCGGTAAGTGTTGAAGTCCAAATTAGAGTAATTGTTAAATTATAATTATATTATTATTTATTATAATATTAATCAAATACCAATTGAATATGCTCAATTCAAAGAAAGTAATTAATCAATGCAAACAACTACAATTGATAGCGTCCAGTGTTGGAAAATTACAAAAAAAATTCATTAATCAAGCTCATAATTTGTAAGATAAAGACATCAAGTGTAAAGTTGAAGCAGATGAACTGTTGCTAGGCAGCTGCTGGCAAACTGCTCTATTTAGGGCCCCTACACAAGTCGGTCATCAATCAAATTACAAATTCAAATCCAGCTGCAGCGATCGTCGTAATAATCGTATCATCAATGGGGCCGTTAATAACCTTGCTTTTCGTTTCTTAAGTAGCTGCTGCCGTAAATATTTACATACTCTGAGCAAAGGCAAAGTTGATGAGCTTAAAGTTGATATAAAATCGGCTAAAGACTCTACTCTATGGAGGTGAGGAAACATTGCAAGCATTTCGTATAATTTCTTTATGTATTTAAAGTCTCTTTTTATAGCGCATACAGCGCTGACCCAGTAACAATATTAAATATGCCTCACTCTGGCTGTTCTTGAGTTTCATTTCATTTTCATTTTCATTTTTTGTCGCTATTCGAGTCATTTATTTGCATACAAAAGCGTTTTGTTGCTGTGGTAAATGTCGTTTT
Source organism: Drosophila koepferae (assembly GCA_030914345.1). NCBI lineage: Eukaryota > Metazoa > Arthropoda > Insecta > Diptera > Drosophilidae > Drosophila > Drosophila koepferae. The sequence continues at coordinate 9,272,479 of JAUESR010000202.1, forward strand.
CGCGCCGTTTCGGTTCATGGCCCACGAGGCGTATGATGGATGCCTGTTTCTTATGTCATTTGCAGCGTCTGCGTAGTGTTTGCATTTAATGTATGCCTTGTTTTCCCTGCCCATACTAACATATTTACGCAACAACGTCTTTTTGCTATTTGCCATAATATTATTAGCCAACTACACTTGCAATTGCCATCGCAGTTGCAGATGCCAGCTGTACAATATTGAACTTTTTCATTTGATATTTTGTCTCATTCGCATTGTCAACAGAAACTCGTTTCGATTTACCTCTAAATCGCTAGATTTGACCATTGAATTCACACCTTCATACATACGGCAGCCCCAAAGCTGTATTTCGCTACGATTTTGATTTCGCTGCTTGAACTAAGTCGTTTCAATTCAGCTCATTGTTTTCTTATCGCAAATCGAATTCACTGAAATGCTAACATTAAATGCTCAAATTAAATGTGACAATCACTGCTGATCGAATGGCGCTATAAATCTCTCACAGTCAGCTTGCCTGCGGGAATCACTTGAAGCCTTTGGGCTTGGGTTAAATGCCGTTAAATCGAGCGAGGCTAATTGATTAACGTATTGCTGCAAATGAAGTGAATTATTGAAAAATTAATATATAACGGTATGGAGAAATTGGAATTGGAATAAGAAAAGGAGAATTGGACTAGCATGTTCTTTTCAATTTATAATTATTTTTATAATTCTGTATGCATATTTTATTTTTATATATTTAACAATCTCATTAAAATACAAAATTTGCATATATAGTTTCATTATGATTGCTCAGAAATGAAAATTTCAAGTTTTCTAATGAAATCTCCATTGCTTAAAAAATTCCCCAAAACGCAAATTATATATACGAAGCCCAATTACCAAACAAGGCCGAACTAATTTGCATGCTAAAGGAAATAAATAAATTATATATATTTAATAAAAATATATTTTAAATATATTCGATCCATTAGCAGCACATCTTTCTATTAATATCTGTAGTTTCAATGCTTGCAGACAGTTTAATTAAAGGTTTGCCAACTAAACAGGTTTTAAAGAATCGTCGTAATTTAATTTGGAAATGGCTAACAAATGGGATGCCCCGTGGCAATAGCTGCGTGCCTATCATTCCATTTAGCCAATACATAGCTACCTCAGCTAATTAATGTAATTTGACAAGATGTCGGCTGTAACTTAATAAATGAATACATAATATAGCATGGGGAACAGCACTTCCGACATATCTCGATTGTTATGGCGCCTGGCGCTGCTCAAATTAGTTTTGATTACAAAAGAAATCGCCATGAACTGGAACATTGCCCTTTACATATGATAATCCAATTTCAATGCCAAATGCTAATCATATCAAATGTTTTTTTAATGTATGGCCAAAGAGTTAAGCAGTTAATTACAATAAAAAACAAGAATTAATTGAAATATGCATTTGTTTATTTACGTCATGTCTTGGCTTAAGCTATAAATGCAATTCCTACACGAAATATTCCACAGATGCAGATGACAGTTGATAGAAATTCAAGAAGTGGCGTCCACTTCTTCACCTCGTTCATTACGCCAGAGTCCACGTAAAAAGATGGCTTACGGCGAATCATTTTGCTGTTTGGATTGTTTTCAATATTTTGGAATTTTTTGTATTATAATTCTCAGTTTTTGCTTAAATCGAAGTTTTCTCCTGTGACATTTGAAGCAAATGAAATCTGGTTTCCGAAGCATAATAAATTAGAAATTTCAAATAAATATTCTTAGTTTGAAGACAGCTTCGTGCATATTACGTATACGCAGCGTAGCTGCTGTCAAGGTCAGTCGCATGACTTGGCTCGCAATGAAATCGAAAGCAGCTGCCACAAAAGGCATTGTACGGCTATTAGCTTGAAGCTTGGCTTAGAAACAGAAATTGAATTTCAGTGAAATTGCAAAATCTTAGAATCGAGAGAACTTTGCGGTGCACAGAACAGAAATTGTTTGAAATTTGAGCTTTTTTTTTTTTATTTGGCTATTGCGGTCTTTGTGTTCATTTAGTTATTTTTTGCTATGGTGCTCAAGCTCGGCTCTTTTGTGGGCATGTCAAAAAATTAACGCACGCTCCACTGATGGTTACCTTGGTGGGCCAACTGCGACTGCGACTGTGACTGCCGTGGCTGCTACGTCAAGTGTCAGCTGCAGGCCCCACTCAACACTCGACAGACGCCAACAAGTGTCGACACACACACACACACACACACACACACACACACTCAAATACAGAGAGACTGAGCGACAGATGGACAGACTGAGCAGCACATCTCAGCTTGGATGCTAATCTTCAGAGCGTTTCGATTCACACCGAATAACCGAAAAATATATACATACATATGAGAAAACTGAAAGAAAAAAAAAAACCTCATCAAACGAGTTGCAGCGTCGCTCAGGCCAACCTGTTGAACCTGTCCCTCTCTCGCACTGAGAGACGCTCGGCCAGCTGCACGCTCTCTTTCTTTCTCGCTCTCTCGTGTTTCTCTGCTGAATTCTGCGTAAGTTAGCGTCCAAGCGCTTCGTATTGGTTAGTTCTTCGCCAGTCGACGGTCAGTTTGGGCGCGCATGCGCACGGGTCTCTGAATCTTGTAACATATATAAATATCTGTATAGCTTTACTATACATATATATGTGACTCTGTATCTCTCAACAATATTTAGCTAGTTATATTTCGATTATTGTGCGCCGTCTTGATTTGAATTTTTTGGCAACTTTCGATTTCGTTCAATGCCAGTTCGCTGACAACACAAAGAAAGAAAGAAAGAAAGAAACGCGCATCGTAAGCAACAAAAAAGATATATAAGAAAATAAAAAAGAATTCATATGTTAATTCGTGCTGCTGCATCAGATTCATAAATTTGGAACGAAAATGCGTTGAAAAACTCCGAAGGCAGCGAAATTTTGTTTTGGTTTTGCTATCTTTACGGAAGTGCAAATTTCCATAACTGGAATTGAAATATTTGAGAAAATACAAAATTCATAAATAAATAAATTTCATATCAAAATATTTTTAAATCGAAACATTTCAATATACATATATTCATATAGACGCAGCGAATAACGAAAGAGATAAACATAAAGAAAGAAAGAAAAGAAAAACAAAATAACAAAACATGCAAAAATCTTTGGCTCTGTCTGTGATAATCGCCCTGCAGCTGCTCAGCTGCAGCGTGGACAGGACATTGGCGACGCCGAGCAAAGCAGCAGGTCCTGTCGCTGGTACGTTGAATCCACATCTCTCTGGCTAAGTCTGGCCGATTGTATAACACTCGCTCGCTGGCACATCCTGCCGACCCGCGCATAGTTATTCATACACAATCGACTTTCACTTTCCACATTTAGCTTTTATTTATTTGTGTTTTATTGAAATTTACGCCGAACGTTTAATTAAGGAGCTGTTTACACAGCTCAGCCGCATTTCTGTCTTCTGTTTTTTGTTTCTGTTTGTATTTGCTTTTTTGTCGTCGGCAGCTGTCGTGTTGAGTTATTCCATTGATTAATTCGCTGTGCTACAGTTTTCTGTTTATTTATTTTTTTTTTGTTTAAGGTTTGCTTTGAGCAATCAATGGAATTAGTTGAGTGAGTTTTGGTGCTACTGCTGTTGTTGTTGTTGTTGTTGTTGTTGTTGTTGTTACACCTGCTTTTTTTTCTGGGCTGTTGAAATATTTGATTGTCACCAGAGTTGAAGCGACAAAAAGCAGCAATAAATCAGCTAAGGGAACGCATAAATTTGATTTCAAATGAGCAATGTAAGCGGAACTGAAGGCCAGGGTCAGATGGAAGAAAATAAATAGAGCAATCAGGTGAATTGATCTAGATTTATGCATAGGTAAATATAGCAAATTGTAGGGCATGTTTGAGTGTTAATAGAAAGTTTTGCGACAACACGGCGTATGTGTAATGTGAACTAAAACAAATAGTCATTAGAAGTTGGCTCTACTAAACATCTACTCTACTAAAATTAATTTCATATTGCATAGCAGTTAGTACATATTTGAAGAAGAACTTCGTAAGACTTGAAGACCACATGACGTATGCGCAATTTTAAGATAGATTTGCCCAGCAACAAACATTTTTGTGGAACCAACTAAACCTGTTGTTAGGTTCGATTGAAATGCAAACTTTAAACAGATTTGCAATCTTGGCAACTGATCAAATGTCAAAAAAAAAAACAAACAAACAAAAAAACAAAATTTCATTTATAGTTTTTAATTTTTATTGGCTGTCAAAAGCTGCCAATGGCCAGCAAACTCTATTCTAAATACAAGCTAAGCTATGAAGAAATGAAACATCAAATTGTCGAAAACTGGTTGCCACAACATACATATATAAAGAAAAAAAAGCAGACGCATTTAAATTTACACTTAACGATTCTATTGTTTATTGAAAAAGGAGGAACACATAAAGCAAGCTGCAAATGCAAGTTGCTGAGCAACAGACACTCAAATTTCCATTAAGTGCTAAGCAATGTTAACTGTTCAGGATATAGTTTAAAGAGCCAAGCTGTGTTGCCTTAACGACGCTTGACCTTGCATAACGCGTTCTTAATTGGACTCGACTTCCCAGAAGGAAATTTGTATATTTTTATTGCAAGCATTGGCATTGACTTTGGCAGCCGACTGCCACGCCTCCCTATGAGCTACGAAAACTGAAAATCGAAACTGGTTTATCTGTCAGTTCGTGCAAATTAATTGCCTGCTAAAGAAACTGCCATAACATAACGCATAAATAATAAACCGTAAAATCTATACTAAATATTGACTTTATTTATTAATAAATTACCGTAATTTTGAAGCAAAACTTTTGTCTTCAAACACAAATAAATTAAGTTTGACTGCAAGCTTAATCAATTCGCACCTCTGCTTTCTTGTCTGTGTCTCGTGTGTGGATCCTCTGCTCTGTGCAGCCCCCAGACCGGTCAGACACTATGAACGTTCCGCTTGACTCAGCTAATTAACAATCCGTGCGATGATGCAATTCGATTGCAAGTTTTTCTCTTTTTCCTAAAGTGAAATTAAAGCTAGCATTAATTTAGAGCAGACGTTGTTGTACTTGTGTTTCAACTTTCTGTTATTCCAGAGTTCAAGATTTTCCTTACATTTATAGATTAACTTTTTCTGTTGCACCTGCCCTAGCTATTTATATAAATCCTTTATTATGCGTTTCTGTTAATCTTTTAATCTTTGACACGTTGCTGGAAACTAAAAGAAATCTGTAATAAATTTTAAATGTAACTAAACTTTCAGCAAGATATAGGATATATTGCTTATAATAATAATATCATCCGTCAGTATATCATATGAAGCCTTGGCAAAGTCATCCCAAAGACATTGCTCATTAGGCGTCAGCTCTCTAAGCTTCCCTAGAAATAAATCGCAGCTAAGCCTATGACGTTATTTGACTTGATAGACTCTAAATTCTCTGCAGCAAGCAGCTAACAGACGAAACATTAAAACATTAACCAATTCAGTCACATCTTGAGGTTAGCCTTAATTCTTTGCAAGTAAATGAGTACATTTAGCTCTAACTATGCCATTAGATGCAAATAGCAAGATTTTAGTGCTCATTAAAAACGTCAATTGCAACATTTTGCATATTAAAATAAATTATATATGCACATATATATATTTTTATGATGTAGCCAACATATTTTCTCACTTATTCATTGTAAATGCTTGTAAATAGTTCACAGGCAACCGAAATACATCAAATATTCCATTATTCAACTCTATAATTATCATTAGTGACGCCTTCTGCAGGGCCTTGGCTCGTAATGGCAGCCATTGCGTATGATTAATTAACCAAATTTCGCGAAAATGTTTGCCGCTTGCCATATTTGTGTGTCGTGTTTATTGTCTTTTGTTTGACTTGGCCAAAACAGCAAAAACATCAAAAAATAAATAAATAAAAGAAAAGAAACAGAAACACAAATGCCGTTAGCTTAACGTAATATCGCCCTACACACACACACACACACACTCATCTGTTAGCCATTGTGACCTTCACATAGTCAGAATCTATTGTGAGCAGTCGTTGACCTTGATTTAGTTTGGATTTCATTTATAGATCTCCCTCACGCCAGCATATCAAAGCCATTGTTAAACATTCTCAGTGCGAGCTTATGCTGCTTACGAACTGGTTCAACTCGTTACGCAGCGAGCGAGCCAGTTCCAGTTCACACTGTTTTTTCATCTCTTAATCAATAAATCAGCAATCATAATTCAAATTGCGGCGAAATGTGAGTGTGCAATTAGCTGAAAGGTTTTGTCTCTCTGCCTTCCTCTGCATAGCTTGAGATTTGTTTGTTTTACGACCAAATTCAATTAAAATAGCATTTTTTAATGAACAACTGATTGATTGGCTTACGGAGCAAGTTAGATGTTTTCGTTAAGGAGTTTATTATTGAATGAAGGCATTGCTAATGAGAATTTGGGGTATGCTCGACTTGCGAAGGTACATGTAACAATTGAAACTATATATATATATATATACTTATACATCTGTATCTGCTTATGTTACATATAAATTGTGGAATAATAAGGGTATGTGTTAGTCGAGTTGTTTTGCTCTTCTTCTAATTAAATTGCGTCCGATTTGTAATTGGTGTTGGTTTTATAGATTTTTGATTAAAACTGGCTTAACTGCGCTGATTTGTATTCATTAGCTGGGTTCGTCTTGGATCGTAACTTGTATAATTTAAAATCGCTGTTTATAACTGTTTATTTTTTATATTCAATTTTATTGATGCAAATATTTGTTGATATTATTGTTTTTCAACCTTGGTATTTCGATGCCTGTTTTACAGCAGCAAGAAGAAAACGAAATTGATCTGCTGTTTTCAGATATTTTCATTATTGATATGCTTCCTTGATTTCTATTTTTAGACTGTCCCAACTGCGTGGACGAGTCGCAGTACACGCCAAACAAATGGACGATGCCGTTGCTGAAGCTGGGCGAGAAGCGCTACTACTTGGGCATCTTCTTCAAGGTAAGCCACATTCCTCCACTGCAATGCAACTGTGCAACGGTTCAACGGTCTGCAGTCCGGTTCATACATATATATATATATATTTTTTTTTGCCATTAAATTTGCAAATATGCATAAGAAGCTGGCAGCAGACAAAGTTACGTACATACATATGTATATATAAGCGATATACAGATATGAAGTAATCCGAGATCTTAACTGGAAGCTTCGCTCTCGCAGGTTTTGTCTCACCTATGCCCTTTCGAGGCAACCGGCTTGTTATCATTGATGTTTAGCCTCAGAACTGCTATCAGGGCCGCTGGCTCGATCATTAAGTAAACATTAACTATATAGATGACCCTGCTGTGGCGATCGGTAGAATGACGTGCTTTGGCACGCATCGTCTCCGTCAGCCTATGACGCAGTTATGTGTATAAAATGATATTAATATAATTTATGCACCCATTCATATTATAAACATATTAGTAGCTCGCATAAAAAACGCGCCCAAAACGCGTGCGAATCGCGAGCGACGGGTTTCTTGTGTTTCTTTTATTTATCGTTTAGTAGTAGAGTAGAGACGGGTATGCAAATGTCTAACAACGGCTGTGCATTCAAGCAAATTCAATAAATTGTCAACGCTTGCCATATGCATACAAAGAAGAAATCTCCTTGAACTTACGGCCACGCCAAGCGATCAAACTCAACTCAAATTGAGCATAAGACAAAAGCTGATGATTGAAATTTGATGAGGAAGCTGCGCTTTATCTTAGTCAATGGGTGACCGTTATAAATGACATGCAAAGGTCAACGTCAGCTGGGAGCGATTGATGGGTCAAGCTAGAGTTTCTGTTCACATGCATCGAAAGGGATTTCGAATCGAAAGATCATAGATCGTCGATCACTGATCGAGAGTCATTAATTTTGCTTTCAAATTCGAGCAAAGCGTTCGATTATAATTGCCTAGCGATTATAATTAGCTACATAGTTAATATAGAATTGAAGTTAAAAGCAGAAATGATCTAAGCTCTTTTATCTCTTCTTTTTTCTTCCTCTGCAATTAATCAGCATTGCTTAAACAAGTTCTTCGAGCAATTTTGGCAATTTATGTCTATTTTGTAATTAAATCAAACTCTGAAGCCCCCCAATTTAAACGATATCTATTAAATCTGTTTGGCTTTACTTATACACATATATTTCATATATAATTATATTAGCTCAGGCAACAACAACACAGAACACAAAAAACAAAGAAAAAAGTAATTAATTTTTGTTATACACATTGTTTTATGATGACTTTGACTAACAGAAAGGCACAAGGCGAGGGAGGAGGGGGGGTTGTCTGCCCCTACGCTCATTGACAAATAAAACATTCCTATTGTGCGCATGCCGACAGTTAGATTGTGAATTGTATTCGTTATTCGTACATTAATTAAGAGCAGGTGCGACAGCTGATTAGATGGCGTTGCACAGAATTGCCAACAACATGTCACACTCTCGCCGCTAATCACGAATGGAATTGGACAGAGAGCATTCACCTTAGGGTACGTGCGCTCAGAGAAACTTCTTCCGAAACGCCATGAACTGAGTTGTTTATGGCTCCAAATTCCCAATTAAGAATCGCTGTAAATCTCATGCATAATTTAACATATTTAGCTCAGTTTGTATTTTTTAACTTCTCTTGCGTATTACGCAATGCCAAAAAATACAAAAAAAAAAAAAAAAAAATGCTGTAAAAAGAAACAAATTAAAATTAATTTGCTTGCGGCACGAACAGTCCAAGAAAACATCATATGGCAGCCAGCAGCAACTGGCCAGTCAGCAAATGGATTTCGACTTGGCTCGTTGTCTGTTTTTTAATGCGACACTAATTGCAGTTGAATATGAGAAGGCGGAGCGCGCCTGGGTAGGCGTGGCAGTTGTTAGTTGCTTCGATTAAGCAACGACTCTATCAATGCATGAATTCGATATGTTAATGACATTTACCAAAATAGTGTCGAACATTTTGTTGCCATTCAATTGAATTGAATTCAGCTGTCAATTGAATTTAATGTGAAACAAGCAGCAAATGCAGCAGTCGAAAAATAATTAAATAATATTTAAAAATATATATAAAATATCTATTAAATATCTATTAAATTTCATTTCATTCCACTCACAGTAGATGAAAATTGACTTATGCTGCATTATCCATGGATAAATTATGCATAAAGAACTCACTTTTATATTCATAAATAGCTTCAAAGGTTTAGTTGTACATATCTTGAGCTAAAGATATTACTTTGGCTGTGTAGATTTCGTAATACTTTGTTTTTCAGTTTCACTATCAATATAGCAAAACATTTATAGCTTAAAGGCAAAAGCACTTAAGCCAATCATATGCTTGTCGTATCCTCTAGCTGATTTCTAAAGTTATTCATTAAAAATAAGCTGGCATCAACGTCATCTTTCATTTGCCCGGATATTTTGCAATGAATATCCACACACACATTTACTCTCTCTGTCTCTCTGCATACTTTACATAATTACATAATACCCATCGCAGTAGAGCAAACATTCAATCACTCTGCTTCAATCCTTTCATGCAGTTGCTGCTAGCCACATGTGGCACATGTCACGAGTTGCACACACTCACACACACGCGCAAGCTTAACAATTCACATTCGATTGCATGACTGATCCAGATCTTAAACGCTGTGTCAGCTGCCACAGTCAGAGGTGCCTCACGCTTCGCACCACCTGCCGCTTTGGCATCTCACCTGACTGCAACGAGCGTCAATAAAAGTCATCAGCATTTTATGTTTCACTTTTTGCTGTCCTCTTTTTGCATTATTTAACAGTCAACGCGCGCTTGCAACAAGGTTGCCCAGCAGCAGCCGAAAGCCAGCCTAGAGAGGGCTTAGTAGTTGTGGCAACCGCCCACGCAACGACAGCCAATTAGAGGCGACGTTGATGTGACCAAAAACTCGATGTCGATGATAGACATGGGACGTGGTAAACTCTGTTTTAGTTTTAGTATTGGCATATCCTGCGTAGCTCCATAAATACGTATACATTTCTATCAATAGATCAATATAGCAATAGCTGCAATTTGATATTCAATTAACGCTAATGGCTTTTGGTTACACACCTCTGCCCCTTGCAGCGTCTAATTAGCCCAGTCACGCCTACCGCCTACCGCCTACCGCCTATGCCTGTTGATTCGCACATATATATTTTTATCTTTTCCAGGTTTATGTGTGTGTGTGTAGGTGTGTGCTTTGCCACCAGCAGGTGATGCGCATCTAAATCGATTACGCAACTACCACGTGCAGCACTCTGGCTCCTCCGTCCTTTAGCCCTCTCTGTCTAGCGTGTTGGCTGGCTCTGCGGTCTACCGACCATGTCGACATCGACGTCGTCATTAACTTTGCTTTAATTGTATTAGCCGTAATTGTGCGCGAATAAAGCGCAAACTGACGCAGCATCCTGTCGCTGTCGCCATCCGCTCTTCCTCTCTCTCTTCCTCTCCCTCTCTCTCTCTCTTTCGCTGACGAGAATGTTGTCATCGTTGTTGTTGTTGTTGTGCTTGTGGCACGCTTACTGAAAGTGTTTATTGGGCTGTAAAAGAACGCTCCACTGACGCCTAGAAGTCAATTAGTTTGCCATATGAGCAAAAGAAAGCACTGCTGCCACACCCCCCCTGTAATGACGCTTTCTCTTTATTTGCCGTAACCAAAGGTGTTAAGGGTCGCGTTTACCTGACATGCATTTCATGCTGAATGTAGGAAATTCTTTGGGCTGCCAAAAAGTTGTGCCTATACCCTGTAAGAAGTTAGCTACTTAGCTAAGGTAGGCGCACACTTGACAGCTACCTTGTTAGGGTATCTACCATTCGAGCACTCTTACATGGTTAATTTATGGAAATTTTTTAATTATTAGTCAATGGTAATTAAATTTAATGATAATATTGTCAAACATAAAACAATGAAAAATGTTTGCTTGGATATTAAATCAGGTTTGCTTTGAGCTTCAATATTCTTTGAGCAGCAGAAACATAATTTAAACTGCTCATCTCGAACCAGTTGGCTGGCAAACAGGTTGGCCAAAAGTATGACGACAATAAATATAAAGAACTCAAATACAAAATATGAATAGTTATGCAAATTATATACAGAATTTATGTAGCAAAAAAAATATGTCGACAATATGTTTTCGTAGATTTTTAAATTTATTATTTCGTTGCTTCAATAGGGTACTCTTTTAGCTTACATTTAAATACTTAACTTAACTTCTCTCCCACTTGCAGGCAAATTGGTTCAAAGCCACGCAATATTGTCGCTACCATGGCATGCACTTGGCTAGCATTTCATCACAGGAAGAGAACGATAGACTGGAGAAACACATACGCGACTTTGGTAAGTAGACGAAGTTGTGAGAGAAGTGAAAATGAAATAGCTTAAACCTGGGTTAAGTACTTGGACTGGTTTTGGAATGCAAAACGGGGGCTTTGACTTGCTAGTGCTACGTGCATAATACGCGGAAGTTGGTAACCCAAAACTGAAAATGCTGACAAAGGGAAAACGGCTGCGGCAAGGGGCGACTCGGACAATGGACTACAAATGCGGCGAGGCATTCAATTTCGATGCACTTTCTACATCAAACGTGAATAAAAGTGAATGGGCTGGTCGGCAAGTGGGCACGAGCCACGCCCATTAGAGACTGTTGAAAATAGCTTAATGCGCTGAAAAGTGATCATAATTTATAACTCTATAAACTTTTGCTCTTTTCCCCTGTCTGTTGGCAACGCACAACAAACGAATCGTTCACAGGTTTGGGCCACGAGCATTTCTGGATATCTGGCACAGATCTGGCCGACGAGGGCAACTACTTTTGGATGGCCACGGGCCGGCCCATCACGTTCACCAACTGGAATGCCGGCGAGCCAAACAATTTCCGCTATGAGAACGGCGAGGAGGAGAACTGCCTCGAGCTGTGGAATCGCGATGGCAAAGGTCTGAAGTGGAACGATTCGCCCTGCAGCTTCGAGACCTACTTTGTCTGCGAGGTGCAGCCCGTCTGATGGAGCAGCCACACTTTCCATACACATCTGCATGAGCATATATAAAGCATACTTATATATATATTTATATATTCGTATACATATATAGGATATCAAGCATACGACATGCGGCACACAGCGCAATTCATTTAGTTGGCAAAAACAAACAAACAAAACAAACAAATAAAACAAAATTAAGCAAATTTAGTTATTATGTTGCGTAGTGTACACTAGTTGTTAAGTGTGTGAGGGCATCTGAATTTTGCTGTGCTGTGCTGTGCATGTATTAATCTAATTCTTATACGAATCCAAAATTTCAACATAATTTAACAACAACAATTCGGTTAAGTTCAAGTTCTTGTTGATGCTTAGCTAGTAAAACAATTTAAATTATACGTTCGTCTAAATCGTAGCAATGTAAAATGAAAACAAAATAAAACAAATTACCCCATTAAATATATAAATAAATAAGTGCGATTAATGTGTGAAAATTTCACGCGGTGCAACGGTGCGTATGAGCAACGCTCAATATTGGCCCCAAAAATGCGCTCAAATAAAATTGAATGTGCCTGTCAGCACGAGCGTCTGCTCTCCTATCCTCTCCCTCGTTGTCTCTCTCGCTCTCTTGCTCTACATATGTGCTCGCCTCGCCCTGCCTCCGTCGCAATGCAGCCACCTGTCGTCTGCCAAGCAGCTAAACACAACTAATGCCAATATAAGTTATAATCATCTGGAACTGCTTGACAATGCTCCCAAACTTAACAAGTCGAGCTACAGGACTGAGAGAGAGAGAGAGAGACGGAAAGAGAGACACTTAGTGTGGCAGACAGAGAGATAGAGATAAAGAGCGAGCGAGCGAGTGCTTGAGGGAATTGTCTGCTTATCTCTCCGCTCGTCCAGCTGTTGAGCCGTCCAGCTGCACGCCGCCGGCAAGGGCTAGTCACGACCTCCTCTGGGACAGACAATGCGAAAACGTGCAATGAGCCGCCTTTAACAAGCTGCGACTGTTTGTTGTTTATGCGCCCAAAAAGGGCTGAAACAGCAACAACAATCTACAAGAGCCAGAGCGAGATGGGAAGAGAGAGCAAGCAGAGTTCATTGCGCGCATGCGTAGATAAAAGAGAGAATACTCTAAGAGAGAGAGAGAGTGAGAGAGAGAGAGCGAGAGAAAAGGAGTAACTTTACAGTTTAAACTTTAAAGTAGGCCTAATCAGCATATTTAAGGAATAATTTTAAAGCAGCAAATTTTAAATAAACTAAATCTTTGTGGAACTTTGAGTAACTAAATTAATGAAATAATAATCTATAACAAATTTAGAAAATCTATTTAAATACCTCGTATTCCAAGCCAAATATTCCAGAACTTTTAAATATAATTTGTCAGTCAGAGATTGTTGTATGGAAATTTGATCTTATATATTGATAATCTAATAGCTTGTCGAGTTGTGCATTATTGGCGAATCATTATATCTATCAAGAAATATCCAAAAATGATAAATATATCAATTTCCAGGTTTGCATCCCACTGTGCGTGTGCAAAGAGAGCAGAACTTTTCTCTGCCTCGCTGCACTCTCTTTCTCTTTCTCTCTTTATCTTTCTCTTAGACTCCGATTGCTTGAGCTGAAATAAATAACAGAAGGCAGCGACCTAGCCACAGCCATAGAGACGGACAGCAACGCACGAATTGACGACGACGCATTCCGTGTTTCGTGCGCCGTGTTCCGTGCTCGTTGCTCTGTGTCCGGCGCAAGACGTCGCCGTAATTGTATTCGTAGTCGCTGTCATCAGTTCGTTGTAGACATTTTCCCGGCACGGACGTGCGTTGCTCGCGGCCCAGACGGATAACAGTTGACGGCAGTTGCTTTGGGCTCTGCCATAGTTTCGGTTGAGGTTTCCTTCACTCGAGTTTCATTAGGCGAACCGCAGAACAGGACGCGACGACGCGAACACCGAAACGTGTACCCAATAAAATGTTAACCATGCAGCACATTCAAACGACAAACAAATGAAAAAGTGCGTAAATTATGACATTGTTTGTGGGCAGCAAAAAGTGGGCGGGCACAATTTAAAAATATAATAATAATAATAATCAAATAAAAAGTATATACATATATATATATATATAAATAAAGGAAAATGGGAATGGAAATGGAAAGGAAATCGCTTCGTTGCTTCAGCGTTTTGTGTGTGGGCTTTGTCCCTGTCGTTGTCAGCGTAGATGTATGGGTGTGTGTGTGTGTGTGTGTGTGTGTGTGTGTGTGTGTGTGTGTGTCGGGTGTCCTGATAACATCGCAGAAAGTAAAATTAGGGCAAAATGCTTCTGGCTGGCAGGCGAGTGGCAGGGATTAGAGCGAGGGGGATGCGAAAGGAGGCGAGCAGAAGTCAAGTCGTAAGTGAGCGAGGGAACACTGTCGCTTCGATGGCATTCACTCCCACGCCTAAAGTGTTCTACTCATCGGAGCCTAATTAATTCAATGGGTCGCCGCAGCGACGCGCTTCAAAATGCGAAATCAAATCTATCAACTGTGCCCATAAATAAATCATTGCAATTTGCTCGCACGACGTCTTCAATTATTTTTAAATTATTTGCCGCAAACAAAAGTGCAAAACAAATATTAAATTTAAATACGCAGCCCACAAAAAGAGAGAGCAGAACGACAGAGACGACAACGAGAAACTAGATAATGCGTCCTCGCGTTTCGCTGCTCTGAACTTTTTAAAAATACATTTTCCACATTTTCATTGCCAAGCTGAAAAAAAGCAGCGCAAATTAAATGTTTAGGGCACAAAAAATAACAAAGAGAAAATCTAAAGAAAATCAAAATGTCAAAGCAGAGCAAAGAAAAGTGTGTGAAAATGTGAAAAAGTGCGTGGAAAATTAACAGCCATCTAGCTTTTAATATACAATATTGAAATACTTATATATATATCACATATATAGTTATATATACATATTTTATATATACATCATTATATGTATCTAGATGTACATAAAATTAAACATTTATTGGACAAACAAAAGGCGCATATTTTAAAGCTCATCCAACTGAACATTATTTGGAAAATTTCATGCCGGTCAAGCAATTAAATTTTACCCTTGCAAAATTTTACACTGCTCAGCAAAGTTGAGGCCACATTCTTCGACATACTTCATACTTCATACTTCATACTTCATACTTCATACTTCATACTTCATACTTCATACTTCATACTTCATACTTCATACTTCATACTTCATACTTCATACTTCATACTTCATACTTCATACTTCATACTTCAATTTAACACAATTAATTCCAGAAATTGTAACGCTCTTAAAGTAAAGTAAACTAAAAGCACAAATCATTATCTCTGCCCCAATCAATTCTTGCTCTCTGCTATACTAATCTGACGTAGCTCACCTTAAATACAATTTAGTTTAATTTCTTAGCAGCCTCAAGATTCAGGAGCGCGCCCTAACCAAGGTTAAGCTACAGCAGCTGTTGGCCAGTGTCATTTAGCAATGTGTTGACACAGTCACCTTTCTCTACTGCCGCAGTCCTCCCTCTCTCTGGCGTGAGTCACATGTTGTAGCTGTCATAGCCGTCGTCGTCGTCGTCGTCGTCGTCGTCGTCGTCATCGTTTCGTTGTCCACTCGACGTCATGTTCGGCCCACAACAAACATGACATTCTACGGTTCTTTTATGCTTGCCACACATGTCACGGCAAAGTTAACTGCCACACAAGCCACGAGCATGCCACGCCTCCCCCGCCCTACGCCCGCCCGCTCAGCCACCGGCCGAGGCTAACATGGCAGAGCCCAGCCATGGGTTAAGCATGCTATATTATGTTGTATTTTTATGCGCATCCATCCAAATCCCTGACAGTCAGTGAAATATGGCGTTGACACGAACCGCTTGCAATTATGCAAAAAGCGTGGGCAGCTGAACTGCCGTGGGGCGTCCGTGTGGGCGAGGGCATGGTCGAAAGGTCAGGCGCAATTCGAAATTCGAATAACGAATGCGTAGCGTCAATCGAGCCAAATTGAAATTGGCTGCGACAGGATGAAAAAAAAAAAAAAAAGTCAAGAGAAGCAATTCATGCCTAATTCAATGTTAAATTGTGCGCACCTCGCACAGCAAGAAGCTGGCCTAAAGAATGCCGAGCACATCTCATAATAGAAACATGAGCACGCCCTCTGACCCCCAGTCCAATCTCTTCCAGCCGGCACTCGGGGAGCGACTCTTTTATTGCCGCCACTTGAGCCAATATTTGCACATTTCAACAATGTTGCCTTTTTTCGCATACACGTGTGTGTGTGCTTGTGTGTGTGTTTGCGTGTGTGTCTCTCCCTCGCTATCCCTGAGTGTGTGTGTGTGTGGGCGTGGCACGCCCACATCTACTACTAGTCGGCTGTCATGCATGCACAAATGTAATGAAATATCCCGTTTGCTATTATAAGGCCCTTCCCGTCTTGCTATGCAAATACACACACACACACACACACACATATGTATATATATATATAATGGTGCATATATAGTAGATGTCAGGTAGCATAAAAAGTCGCAATTCAATTTCGTGCCCTGTTCCGCCTTTCGGTCTGTTGCCAATTCAAGTTGCACCTCTAACCAGTCGTTGGCACGCTGGCTGCTGCCCCTACGCCCCGCCCAGCCCATGGATTGGAGCACAATGCTCCATGGGGCCATGGACAACGTTTCAAGTGTGGCATGCTTTAAGCAGGAACTCAAGTGGTTTGCCAGTTGCAACCCTACAGAGCTCTGTCAGGCGTCTAATAAAGTCATGCAACGCGCAACTTATTTAGTTGCAAATTAAAATTTTTACAATCCGAAAAAAAAGAAACAATTTTCCAGAAAACTCAAATGAAAACTGAGGAGAAATAAAGAAACATTTTTGTGTTTTAACTAACGACGCTTGGCTGAGGTTAAGCTCTGTATACGTAGAATTCAAATATCATTATGATGATGCTTATTATAATGATGATAGACAGATATCAAAATGTTATTACGATGAAATTGAGGTTTAATCTCGGCTTTGGCTTTGGACTGTGGATGGGATTTATATCGGAAAACTATTCTGATAGTAGATAGTGTACTTGAAAGTCTTTTTCTGTTGATCAGCCTCTTTCAATATAGCTTAAATGAAGCAGATATTCAGAAAAGAGTTATAATCTATTGCTATTAAAAATATTTTTAATATACTAAAATATATAAAATATAAAATATACTAAAATAAATTGAATTGATACAGTGCGGAATAAATTAGAAAAAATATATACGAAATACAAATTTGGACAAAATACAGGTAACAGACTTGACCTCACATCCCCCTTATGAGTCGCAGAACTTAATTTATCTCACATCAGCATTCGATCAATAATATAACAACAACTTTATGTTGCTTCTCTATGTACTCAAGAGTAACACTTATTTATGACACATAAACTCGACTACTATAACTTACATTTCATCTCCTTTCCCATTCCACATCTAGCACAAATTTATATAACATATTTTCTCGCGCATTCATTTCATAAATAAGTCACAATTGCTCCCCACACATGTTAAAACTTCGATTACTTCCCAGCCTGCTCCTGCCACCGCCGCCTGCTGCCGCCACTTACAGCTTCCTTGTTGACCACGTGACTAGACACTTTCCGGACATGTAATACGACACGCCCTGCGCCGTTTGCCCATGCCTGGCTAACACTTGGGCTGGTTCCCAAGCATTTGTTAGCTATTGTTCCTTTAGTTGTTCATTGCATTGTTGTTGTTGAGTTGAGTTGAGTTGTGCGCCCTTTTGCTGTTGCTGTTGCTGTTGTTGTTGTTGTTATTGTTGCAGTTGCTATATTATTCTGGCTTTGGCCTCTTTGGACAGGGCGCACGTGAGCTACCCCATTGGCATGGCCATAAGCACGCGATGCACTTGGCCAAGACGCAACCCTTTGCTGCCCCGACAGCTGCAGCAGCAACTGTTGGCAATTTTCATTCCGCACGAACGGCGCCCGGCGAAGGAGGCGACAGAGGGAGAGCAGGCAGAAAGAGTGACGGGAAGTAGGGAAATTATTTTCATGCTCACGGACGGCGGCACTTGAGGGCATTCTTTATGACATGCCTGGGAAAATGTCTGCGCTAGCAAAGCAGCGCATGCAAAATTCAAGAGTCATGGAATACTTTTTCCTGTTTTTGTTTTTCTGTTTTTGGCTGTTTATTAAATAATTTAAAGCTATTCCATTTGATCTTCGCTGAAGCTATAGACTGTAGCACAAAGAGAGAGGGACATAGGTGAGATTGAAAGTCAAAGAGAGATAAAGCGGGAAATGGGGAATTGCAAATTGTCTGCCGCAGCTTTTACACAAAATTGTCAATTTCCTGTTTGTCTGGCCGGCTTGTTGTCATGAGAGGCACGTGTCCAGGTGACAGAGCCATCGAAAAGAGGGCTTCAGCAAAAAGAATATTACAGGCAACGTTGACAAACAGTCTTCAAATTACATCAATAGCTACAAAGTCAACAGAAACAGATTTAAATTCTTTCTAATACAATTTACCTGGAATAGCTAAAGAAATTCCAAGAAATTGATTGGATTTCTTTATATAAATATAATATGTAATATATATTATGAGATATGGATTTGAGTGGTGTACTGAAATTTGTCTATTCATATAGATTCTTTGCTCTCTGTCTTTCATTTCCTTTTCCCACACTTCCATCTATCGCTCATATCACACTTTTTCATTCTTTCTATGTCGATGTCTGAGGCCCTCATTTGAATTTTTATATCCTTCTTAATTGGTCTCAGGTTTTATAAGCTTTCTTTCTCTCTCTCTCTCTCTCTTTCTCTCTCTTTCTCTCTCTTTTTCTCTCTTTCTCTCTCTCTCTCTCTCTCTCTCTCTCTCTCTCTCTCTCTCTCACTCTCTCTCTCTATCTCTCTTTGATCGTCTCAATTCAGATTATTATTAAGATATTTCCAATTTTATAATATGTACAAAATTTTCCATTAAAATGATTAGATTTCAATCGATGTAAACAAAACATTTTTCGAGCAACTGAAGCTCGCAAAATTTTAATTGAAATAACAATAATAAAAAAAATTAATAAAAATGTAATTGAATTTATGGCCCAGAGCTCAAGCTATAAGAAGACAAGCCATGAATCCTATTAGGAAATGAGCCGACACACAGAAATTAAATTGAAATATGAACATGAAAGCTTCTTCACATTCACGAAGAGCCCGTTGAAGTTGACCTTAGACATTAACACATTCACACATATCTATCAATATGTGTTAGTGGGTGTGTGTGTGTGTGTGTGTGGCATGATACTATTTATCAAAAGTAAAAGAAAACTTTAAGAACATAAAGAAAACAAACGTGCCACAAAGCGTGGCAATGGTCCGGCACACAGCTTATCAGCATCTAGGGGGCGGCTGCTGCTGCCATTGACGGCTTCTTTACATAGGGATGCGGATGCTGTCCCACAAAGCCCAATTGCCCACGCAGCCGCCTCATTCAAGCGTGGGTAGCGGCCAGACAAAAAAAAGGCAAGTGAGAGCGAGATAGGTAGAGCAAGTCATAGAGCGAGAGAGAGGGAGAGAGCGGTGGCATGTGGCTGCTCGGCGAGACAGTGGATAAATGAGTGGCATGCTGATGGCCAGGGCCATTTTGATGCTCGATGCGAGAGTCAAAGGAGGCATTAGGTATAATCATTATGATGATAAGCACGAACGGTTTGATTTTTCCCGTTTATTGGGGCTCGTTGTCAGCGACAGGACATTAAGGAAAGGAGCACGAGCGCGCGCGCGCGCGAATCCTCGCCAGCCATTCAAGTCAATGTCTTCTGCCTGATTATCAGCAACAACATTATCATAATCATAATCAACATCATCATCAACCTCATTATCATTGTTCATTCACATCAGCTGCAGAGACTTTGTCGCCCGCCTGTTGTGCTCGGTGCTGGCAAAGTGTTTTGTTTTTTTGTTCCATTGATTCAAGTGGCGCTTTATCTGAACTTGATGGGTCCCAATGAGTAGTAGGATATCCAAATGTAACAGGCAGTGTGAGTGAAAGAGAGAGAGAGAGAGAGAGCAAAATCAGAAATGAATTCCATTAGACGAGTACAACATATTTCCTCAGCGCAAAGAATGTTTCCATTTTATTATTATTTTTTTGTCAGAGTTTTTTGTACGAGTTTTTATTCTTGCTTAATGTCCAATTAAAAAGTTTTGCAAATCACTTGAAACTATCAGCATTATGGGCTTTGTGGCCGGCTTACTTCGTCGCAACAACCAAAAATTTCGCTTTTGTTAAGCCTCCAAAATGTATTCAATTGTTGGCCGAAATCCCCAACAAAACTCAACTTAAAAATGCCGCTGCCCATTACAAAGTGCAGGATGAGCTGTTAGAAAGTTGTCCCTTATACTCGACTGCCGCCTTATTATGCATTATACTCAGTCTAGATATACGTGAGGGTATGAGTGACTTTATAATAAAGAAGAATAGTTGAAGTCATGCCAATGCAAGGATATATGCTAAATATTGTAATAATTTATCATGCATTACGTATACGCTCCATTAACTTGATTTAATTTAAGTCTTTGGCATATATTTATATCTAGATCTTTTCTAAGAAATAACTAGAGAACTATCTCGAAATTACATTTCCCCCAGAGTAAAGCTTCCTTCCTGGTATCTGCCAGTCTAGCATATCCTCATTTTGCTGCTGCTACTGTGTTGTTTGTTATGCTTTTTATAATATATTTTCCTACTCTCGGCGTTGTTGCTTCTCGGATGAAACTTTTTAGTTGACCCAGTTACAAAGTTTATGCACATTTGCCCAGCCAAACAGACAACGCTGCGTATGGATAATATTTGCTTTGAGCTCGAGCTAAATGCTAAAAGTCTCATCCGCGTGCGTCGCAAAACTTTCGACTTTCGGCTACAAATTTGCTTTTCATTTACAAAACTCAGCGAAATACGAAATTGGCAGAAAATTGCATATTTCATGTTAAGCACATATTAGGTGTCATTTCGGGGAGAGGGAGGCAGGCAGAGCAAGCATTGTTGCTAATGGAGAACTAGACCATAATTGCGGCAACTCTCTGTGTGCTTAGCAACATGTATGTGTTAAGGATCTCTGCCAGCAGCAAGACGAAGGAAACATCATAACTTGCGCTAAGCAGGTGCCGTTGCTTCTTCCACTTTATGCTTAACTGTGCTGTTTATGTACTTCATTTTAGAAAATGGCGCAGTCTGGTTAACCCACATTGACAATGGAGCTGACTAACACACACACACACGCACACATAGTCATAATAGATGCGGCGCCTGTTTGTATCAACGTCTTTTGCCATTGTGTCAACAAGCGCGGGCCAGCCTGTGACCCACTGCAGTCAGAGCGATAGAGAGAGAGAGAGAGCGAGCAAGTGAGCGAGCGAGTGAGGTAGCCTGATGAGGCAGGCAGAACAACTGACTGCGGCATTAACTGCAGCACATTAATGTTATTGTGGGCGTCGCTACGTGGGCTTAGCGCTTGACTGACAACAGCAGCAAAAGAGAAGAGCACGAAAAGCCAAGAGCAAACCCGAAGGTTAAATACCCTGAGAGGCATAGCAGTTATATGTTATATAAGAAAACTTAATAGTAAGCATACTTATAGTCAGCGAAGATGCATAGCTATTGGAAAATTAGAAAAAGAAAGCAGATATATGATATATCAGAGATAATTGCGAATATATATACAGAGTGTAGCGCGAAGACTGGCTTCAGATTTCTTTCGTTTCTTAGTTAAACGTCTAACATAACAGAGGTAACTACAGTATATAATAGAACAAATTTGATATACATAACAGAACTGAGTTCAGTTTTTTGATATCTAATGAAATTAGCTACAAGAGTTTCCTCTTATACAGACTGAATTGCAGTTCAGAAACATAGAAAGTTGTTCTTGCAAAGTAAATTCCTTAAGCATGAGCTGCTGTCAGCTATGTTACACATTGATATCGATTCACTTGCTCAGCCTTAAGAGTCCTTTCACGCATCAGTTACATATTCCATATCAAATTTCAAATGCCCTTCGTAACTGTTGTTTTGGACGATTAAAAGTTTTATCCAACGTTGTCGTCGGGGCTTTTTTGTCTTCTTTCTTTGCTTTTGGCCTCATTCTTGTGACACAGTCGCGGCTTTCCCATTTTCCTGCCAACAACAACATGTTGTTACTGCAGCTGCTGTCTCTTCTGTGTTCACTGTGTGTGGCTGACCTGCTAACCTCAGCCGCTGGCAACTGGCAGCTGGTTAGCTTGCACCGCTGCGCGCCCAGCCGCACCACACTTGGGCCACCCACTTGGCACACTTTCTGCACAATTACAAGCCAATCAATTGCTCGAGCTGTCAATAGTTTGCTATAAATATTGAGAGCGCGGCTCATGTAAACTAATCGAACTTGGCTCACAAATGCCAACGAGTCCAGTGCCAACTCAACCGACCGCAACTTGCACAGTCGCCACTTAACACAGTTTCTCTCCAAGCCTTATCCCGCTTAAGCAGCAGCTAAAGATTATCTCTCTCTCTCTCTCTCTCTCTCTCTCTCTCTCTCTGTCTTTATTCACCCTCGACTCACTCTCAACTCTTCTGCCTTTTCTTTGCAGCCTCAACAAGCGCCACGAACTGCATGACAACCTGAGCTGCAGTTGTCCAGGTGAGAGCCACTGGGCCAAGGAGTAGCTGCAGCAGCTGTCACAGCCATGGGCGATCTACAGGCAACCATTGAGTTCTCCGTGGAGCTGCATAAATTCTTTAATGTGGATCTCTTTCAGCGTGGGTGAGTAGACAAATCAAGAAATTCCATTAAAATTAAGTGCATTTGATATTGCAATAGATTCACATTCACATATGTTGGCAATCAAAGCGAATTTCTTACTCAGAAGTAGGTCAAGAAACGTATTCAAATATTATATCTTTTATTTACAATAAAAAATCAAGAGATTCATGAAAATTCCCCAGAAAAAAGGCGCATATGAAACACCTGTAAAATGAAGCAATAAATTCGCTGTATAAAACTTGGGTAAAAATTCAAGCAGAAATGGAAAAATTTACGCACTCGAAGTGTTGGGCAAACACACTGAAATGAAATGCTATAAAAACTAGTATGGGAAAGTATACGACTGGAAGATACCCAGGTGTTGGAGGATAAAAAGAAAAGAAGAACTTTCAAATATGCCTAAGGATCTGAGGTGTCAGAACTCTAGCTAAATAGACTCTGATCCCAATTATGAATATGTCAAGTATATTGCCAAAAGTTTCTGCCTTCTTTGACTAACAAAATCATTCAATATACCGAAAGTTCCATTCACAATGTGTTGAGGGTATTTAAAGTATATGAGAAAAAAAATCAACAAATGGGCGTGGCAAATGCTGCAAGCAGAGCAGGCACTAATTGTCAGCAAAGTGTTTATGCGATTGCAGTTGCTGTTGCTGTGGCTGCCGTTGCTGTTGTTGTTGTTGTATTGGTTTATTGTTGTATTTGTGCTGCTGTTGACGGCAGCCCTTGAGGATGCCGCTGTCATGGGCCGAACGAGAGGAAGAGGGAGAAGGCAAGGGCGACGCACGCCAGCAGAGGGCTGGCGTCAGGTGGGAGGCGGCAGCTCGTGTGTTAAAAATACATGAAAAACAGAAAATAAAACCGATACTCGCATGAAAATTTTGCGCAAAAATATAAACAAAGCCGCTGTGGAAAAGAGATAGCAAGTAAAGTGAGAGCAGGATAGTGGGCGAATGGAGGAAAATTGAAATAAATTTCAAACAATTGTGTGCTTAAATTTTTATATTCTTTCAGCAGCAAATGGCAAATGGCAAATGGGAATATGAGCTGTAAATATTGAAATATTCATCTGAAGTACATAAAATATATATATATATATGATGTGCACAAAAGATTTTAAATAATAATAAATGTAATGAGTATTGCGAAAGAAGTATTTTTATTGCTATATTTTTAAAGCTTTATTTAAGCACATTGCCAGCATTATTTATATGCAAATTGATATCAATGGATGATTAATATACCACCTCTCTTCCTCTCTCCCTCTCTCTCTCTTCCTTTGCAGACTTTATCAGGTGCGCTGCGGTCTGCGCGTCTCACCTCGCCTGCCCGTCCAGGTGGAGACAAGCATACCCGAGTCGAACAATGGCAAACCAAATGGCGCCGCGAGCGAGCCCAGCGACAATGAGCGAGACAATGAGCTGGCCACGCCAGTGGATGCAGCCACAGTGCCGGGCATTGGCAGCTGCACATCCGCAACCATAATCAATGGCAGCGGCGCCTCACGCATCTTTCAGATACTCTATCGCAACGAGGAGGTGCCGCTGCGCGATGTCATACACTTCCGCAGCCATCTGCTGGGTGAGTAGGATACTGAGAGCCGAATCAAAGATAAAGTTTTCTATTCAATTGCATATACTATAAATCAAGGCACGAACTTTTCGCCAATGTAGCGTGTTGACAGGCCACAAAGTTTCTATGGCCGTAGCGCCTGTCCCAACTGTTCGAACTGTTGACCAACTGCTGAGCGGTCAGATGTGCTATATACAGAGCATATAGTATATAGCGGGTCTATAGTATATATATATATATATATGTATCTAGCAGCACTTCAAATTTCTTTCTCTAATTGCATTTGCTCGCCATCTCGCCGAGTTGAATGCACAGCCACGCCCACTCTTTATGTGTCAACCAAGACGCAATTAGTTAGCCAAGTTGGCTGCCCTTTGAAAATAGTTTGCAACGTCTTTCGTTACTTGGCTGAATTGCTGCTGCCCAATATTAATTTGCGCTCCGAAAAGGGAGCGAAAAGCACTTGGATTTGGCCACTGCATTGACCTGATTTGAAAGCATTTGCAAGCGGTTTGCCTGCCTTTGCCTTGCAGGCATAGTTACAACATCAAAGGAACAAGATACAAAACAACAACAAAAAACAGCTCAGATAAGGGGGAAAAAAATATATATATATGTATGTGTGTGTTATGTGTACATACCCACAGACAATATGAGAATGGCATAAAAAGTTAACCAGGCGCAAAAATGGGAAACAAATTGAAAGTCAATTTCATGGGTCGAAGGGGGAAGCTGGCAATGGCAAAAGGGCGCAGCGCTCATAAATGGAAGCAAGACTGTAAAAAAAAAAAATGAAAATAATAATAAATATAAAACAGAAAATAAAGTGGAAGAAGCAGAGAAATGTGTTGTTCGCCTGCTGCAGAGCGCAAGGCAAAATGAAAATAAATTTCGGCACATTTAGAAAAAAGAAAAATTCTCATGCATGTTCAAGCAATTTATTTAGTTTTATTGTTAAATTCATTTAGCAGCTCAAGTTCATTGTGCCAGAAAATCTAGATACAGAAATGTAGCAATATATTGTAAGCCTTCAAGTGTAAATAAATAAATTTTTAAATATTTAAAATAGTTCAATACAAATTTAGTGAGGTATAATAATACAGAAATAATAGTACAACAGCTTTTAGTAGAAATCGCAGTTAAATTCGAAATCGAAGAACAAGTAAAAGAAGAATTCTGTCAAATCAAGTCTAGCCCTAAAATAGGAAACGTTTTTGATCTCGTCAGAGTTTCCAGTAACTTCAGAAGTCTCTGGAATGACACCCAAATAAGAAGCAATAGCAAAGACTTTACCTGAATTATCTTTAAAGAATTTACGGTCTGCAACTGACTCCAATCCTAAACATGGGCATTTCGCTCTGGTGACATTTAAAATTTAGTTTCAAAATTGAATCCATTTTGAAATCAGATTAGATTAGCATAACTCGAATGAACGCAACTTCACAAACTACATTTTATTTGCCATGCTTTTAGGGCATTAGAGCTTAGCAGTTGTTCAAGGTGCGGCTTAGTGATTACATTATATTCCAATCTGATTAAGTGTCCCTTACCCTTCCACCGGCTCGGCCACATGCTCATTTCTATAGACGCCTGATGAGCACTTGGCAGACTTCATCAGATACCCGAGAGCTGCTGCTGTTGTTGCCTTTTGTGATGTGTGTTGCACCTCCACTGTTGCTGCTATTGTTGTTGCTGTTGTTGTTGTTGGTAGTTGCTCTTGTTCTGCAGCAACAATATGTGAGCAGCAGCAGCAACAACAATGGAAACAACATCATCCACTCGGCTGTTGGGTAAAGTGATTAATTCATTTGGACAAGTTTTGCGTGCTCGCTCCACACAATAACAATAACAACAACAACAACAACAACAGCAGCAGCAAAGTGGAATCCTGTGAAGTGGCAGCAACAACAGTGAGTAAAATAAAAACAAAAAACAACAAAAAATACCACAGCTAAACAAAAAGTTACTTTTACTTGACAGCATTTTGTTGCCATGCTTCTATGGAGGGAGAAGGTTGCCTGAGTGTAGGCGCCCCTGGCTCTTCCTTTGTCGATTGCCACTGACAACACGCAAGCTTTGAGTAGCTATGCAATTTATCTCTTCTACACGTGTCTCAGGTGCGAGCTGTTGCAATTGCAGCGTGCTGCAAATTGTCGCAGCCAACTGTCTAAGGCACCATGATAAACTGCGCCACAGAACTGATGCCAGGGGATTTGCCACGCACTTCACTCAAAAAGCTGAGCGTTTAAAGAGACATATATATATATATATACACATATATACATTTATACCACAAGATATAAAATAAGAGAGGCATAAAAATGGCAGAAAAAAAGAGCAGAAAAAAATACACAAATACTGTCAAACAATTGTCGCACAGGGCGTATGAGTAATGCCCAAGTAAAGCTCAGACAGGCTGATGTGGATGGCAGATGGGTGGTTGGGTGGTTTGCCTGAAATGTTATTTTTATTGCCTTCGAATGAGACTGAAGTCTGACTTAGCTTTAGCCGCGCAAATCCCCGTTTTATGAAAACAAATGAATTTTATGTTACGAAGAAGAGTTGAAAGCAGTTAGAAAGAGAAGGCAATGTGTATGAGTGAATCTATCTCTCCCAATATATATATATATATATATATGTGTTTGTATAGATGCGCGTTCAGGTGTGGAGCGAATTGAATTTGATTAAATGACATCAAGTATACGCAGCGTGGACAATCGCAGCCAAGGCGCATTAGTAATGAGATTTAGTATTAGTTTCTGTTGATGAGTTTATGACTCACTGACACATATTGATTAGCTTAACTAGCCGCACATTAACTATGCTAAGCCAGCTCGAGCTGGCATACACAATAAATGTTAGCTTAAGCGAAAACCAATAATCAATGCTGACGAGGCAAGCCAAAGCCCCAACTAAGTGTAGAACAAGTACAAGAACAAGAACAAGAAAAAGAAGAAGAACTTGAAATATTGCGAATGCCTGCAAACGATTATTTGCGCTGGGGATTTGTTTGAGTTTAAGTTGAACATATGACAATATTAAATAAACCCGCACACACACACACACTCTATGTCTCTGTCTATGTCTTTATCTCTGCAGTTGACAGCCGTCACCTGAAGGAGTCCATCGAACGGGCGGAATTCTCACTGCAACTGGAGCTATGGTTCGGCGAACAGAACGGCAGCAGCCAACTGACGTTGGCATCCACACGCATACTGCAGTTGAACTTTCATCCGGGACGCGGACTGCATTATCATCTGCCCGTGCTGTTCGACTACTTCCACTTGGCGGCCATCAGCGTGGGCATTCATGCCAGCCTCGTGGCCCTGCATCAGCCATACATCAAGTGAGTGAATGGGAAAATGGGCGCGCACGTCTTTGTCTGGGCAGGCATGCAAAGTAGAAAAGAGAGACAGAGAGAGAGAGAGAAAGAGGGAGATGGTGGGTTGACAACATGATCTCTAATGTCAACGTTGATAGTCATATTTTTTTTCTTCTTGTCCCTAACTGGGCTCTCGGGTATCTATCTATGTGTGTGTGTGTCCTGCTGAGCTTGATTGGAGCGGCAGTGTCTGGCCGCACAAATCATTTCCAACTCATTAAAATTGCACACAACACACACTTGCCCCGCGTCCCCTTCTACTTCTGCTCTCGACTGTATAACATAAAGGTCCCGTCTCCTGCTGGTGAGGCTAGTCCTCTTTTGCCTGATCTGGCCTGCTGCTGCTGATGCTTACATTTTAATGACTCCCTCTCTCTCGTATTTCAATTGTCTTCCTTCCACTTGGCAAACTTGGCGACAACTGCAACATCTGCAACAACAACAGACTGCACCATTTGGGCGGCATTCGTGGCCGGGGCATGGCATCGCTGCTCCTATTACCAACTGCACAGCATCTACTGCAGCCCTGGCGCAGTCAATTCTTACGCCGTTTGATTCAGCAAAAGTTTGTATACACCACAATCCGCCCACTGAACAAAACGCCTTCATAACAACTTTGTGGCCACCAAAAGTTGTTGGCAACTCTTAAAGCTATATTTGATTTTGTATCGCTAAATTGAAACTTGTCCCAAACACCTGGCCCCCTTCTATTAATACGTTTCAGCGAGTCGCGTATGAAAGCACAAATCTAGAGAAATCTGAGCCGAAGCACCGAGCTTGAACAAAATGAATAATAGATTAGCCCACTGGAATTGAAATTCCTTGTTGACCTTGGCCCCTGCCTGCTCTGAATTTTGATGTTGATTACATTTCGTCGCTGACTTCAGCTGCACCAACTCCGATTAGCCTCCGCTTGCCCCGAAAACTAAGCACAATTTGTGCACAAATTCGAGCTAAAATATTTAGTTGAATTAACTTTTATTTCGATTTTGTTGGAATTTTTAGTTGTCCCACCCATTTGTCCTTCTAAGGTACATATATTAGCTTTTAAGTCCCATTTATTTTATATTTTTAATATAAGTACATAGTAGTTACCAAGGCTGCAAAAACAATTTGAATCATACTAACTATAATAGCATAAAAATATAAATATATAAAAGTATAAAAGCTCACAAATATCTGCGACCGTTGCTCCCGCTCTGCAAGTGTCTTTCACTCACACTTTGAAAAAAAAAAAAACTCTTCGAACACAATCGTTTGCCTCGGTTTCTCAACGAGTTCGTTCGCGATCGAACGAAAACCCTTGTCGTTTTTTTCGCTCTGGCTTTTCTACGGGAGTATGGTCTCTTATGTATGTATTAGTGTGTATGAGAACGTTATCGTCGCTAAGCATAACAAGAGCGTTCGTTAGAGTGAGCATGTATGTATGGGTGAGAAGGTGCAGACAATTTGCATTGAGTCGTGCGACAGTCAATCGATGTTCGTTGAAAGAGCGTCAAACGAAAGATTCAACAACATCAAGCCGAACATGCTTAACCGAAGACCAACACGAAAAGAACCGAAGGCTCTTGCTTAGAGTGAGCAATGTCGTGAGCAGAGCGCAAAGATTCAAACGTTTAACAGTGATTTGTGAGCTATGAAAAAAAAGAAATATATTCGTAAAATTACAGTTAGAAAATATAAATAGATAAATGAAAAGAATATATACATATAAATAAAATTTTTTTTTAAAAATATTTAAATAATATACTTACACAATATATATATATTTTTTAATTGTTAAATAAATAAATAAAAATAAATAAATAAATTATACTCAGTTTTCTAACAATATAAAAATAAAAATTATAAAAAATATATTTATACAATATTTAAATACAAAAATTCTAGAAGACATTATTAATAAAATATATAATTTAATTAATATAAATTATACATCTACAATATTTACATAAAATTTAAATATATAAAACAATAAAGATTTTAAATAAATTGCAGTCTTGGTAGATATGTAGATACGCCTTTGTTAAATATTGTATTAAAAATAGCATTTCTTTTAATTTGCTCCAATCGAATTCAACACATTTATTTCATTTTAATCTCAACATGTAACCAAATCAATATCCGCAATATACCCATACAATATATAAAAACAATCTAACGCATGGAACGACTTTAACACACGACTACGAAATAAATAAATACGTTTTCTGGTGCAGGAAAAGCATATTCTCATATATCAAGTTATGGTAAGATTTCAAAATACCTTTTTGGGTAACTAATTTCATCCACTTGTAGTCTAGTTGCCAAGCTTTGCAGTGCTTTCAATGTGTATAAATGTGTGTGAGTGAGAGAGAGAGAGAGAGAGAGAGAGAAAGAGAGTGAGAATGTGTGTGTGTGTGTTTGTGTGTATATATGTATGTGTAGTTCTTTATTGTAGTACCGTAACTAGTTTTGACTCCAATTGAACTCTCTTCCAGTGCCCCACGCAGCTCAAAGCCCTGGAGTGCCGGCAAGCTGAGCTGCCGAGGGAATACCTCGCCTGGTCCCCTGGAAGCCGTTTTCTTCGGCCCACAAATAGGCGGCACCACAAAGTGCAGTGGTGGACCCACTGGGCGTTTGCTTCAGTCGCGTCAGATCCATCGGGACATCTGCAGCCTCCTGCTGGGCGCCATCGAGCAGCTGAAGGCGACTCTCAACGAGTTCAGCACGGTGCTGCCGCCGAGCATCAATTCACAGATTGGCTCACCGCCGCTGCGAGAGAATGACACGGGCGAGCGACTGCAGCAGCTGCTGGAGCAGGCCAAGGTAAGGAATGGAGAGCTTGTTTAGGAATTGAGCTTGAGAAATCGGTGATCTCTGATCTCTCATTGCAGCAACTTGAGGCTGAGGACGACTTTGCCACGCTGGCCAATTCGGACATAGCGCAGCTGTGCGCAGAGAGCATTTTCTGGTGGCGCCGTGTACTGCTCGCCTCCAGATCCTCAACGGCCGTGCACACGCTGCTCGCTCGCAAACATCATATACTGCGCGTGCGTCGCTTTGCCGAGGGCTTCTTTGTGCTGGAGCAGCCGAGGCATGCGGCCACCGGCTGCCACGAGATGAACAGCAGCAGCAGTAGCAGCAGTCCCGGCCACTGCCAGGGCTATGCGGGCATTGCGGAGCTGGCCAGGCGCAGTCGCTACTTGCAATCGCTGCCGCCGCTGCCCGTCCACTGCACGCCCATCGACGGAGATGCCGCCTCGCTGCCGCTGATCTTTGAGGATCGCTATGTGGTCCCAGGGGCCAGCTATGGCAGGCGGCGCTCCGGCAGCGATCCTCAGCTGGATGACACGACGGCGGCGAGCAAGAAGAAAACTCTGGCGCCCGACAAAACGCACTCGAGCAGCAGCCTGAATGGCACCAAAGACTGCCTCGCCTGTCATCTCGACTACGACTATCCGGCGAGCAATGGCAATGGACCAGCACATCCGCATGCCAAGTGCGTGGTGACACCACGGTTTGCCCTTGGCGGCGAGGTGCTGCAGGCAAGCCTGACCATCGCGCCCAGCAATAAGGAGGCGCAGCCCGTGGCTCTGCGGCACAATCTGTCCAGGCATTCAGTTACAGGGCTGCTCGAAGATCTGGACACAGAGCCGGCTGAGACGGCCCTGCCAACGCGGCACAGCAAGTCCCTGGATCAACTAGATGGCTGCCAGACTGCAGCCGTCGCCGAGACGCATGTGCTCGAGCCCAACTGCAATAAGCGAAAGGTGAGCTACAACACGCTGCCCGCGGGCCTAGCGCGCCTCCAAGCGGACGATCTGATGCGCAACATATGCGAGTTCCGACAGCGCTATGGGCATGCCAGCAAATTCGACTACTTGAACGAGATCAAGCTGCTTAATCCGCCCAAGCAGACCGCTGCCAGCAATGGCGCCTACAACTCGCTGCCCAAGAGCATGTTGCCGCCTCGCAACTCCTATCCGCCGCCACCGCCCAGCCAGTACACGACCATGCCGAGGAGCAACAGCTCCCAGATACCGAGAGCTGTG
This sequence comes from Drosophila koepferae, assembly GCA_030914345.1. Taxonomy (NCBI): domain Eukaryota; kingdom Metazoa; phylum Arthropoda; class Insecta; order Diptera; family Drosophilidae; genus Drosophila; species Drosophila koepferae. The sequence goes on from JAUESR010000202.1 coordinate 9,304,325, forward strand.
GAGATAGCGCGTGTGCGAGTGTCGGACATCAAGGAGATGCTGCGCCAGGGCCAGGTGCAGGGCACGCTGCGCAAGGAGTCGAGCAGCTCGGAGAGCGATATGATGCAGAAGCTCCAGATGCTTAGCTCGAGCAGTGTGCCCTTTCGACTGGATGCCACCACCACCACCACGGCCAACAGCAACAACAATACCAATAGCAGCGATCCCAACACGAGTGGCTTCAGTGAATCGCTGCCGAATCTGGCGCCGCCGCCCGAGTTCGATTCGGATGCGCGACGACAGCGCAGCAATTCGACGTCGTCGCTGAGCGAAGAGAGCGGCTGGGTGAGCAGCCGACGCAGCTCGCTGGCCATCTCCAGTCCGGATACGATCACCAGCACCGGGCCACAGCAGAAGCATCGGCACACGCAGCTCAACCTGGGCATGGGCATGGGCCTTGAGACACGACTCAATGGTGAGCAGCTGCGTCTGCGCTTGCAGAAGCTGCTCGAACAACAGCAGCAGCAGCCGCACAAGCCACAGAGGAAACGTCAATCGGCTGGCAACAGTCAGAGCCGCACGCCGGCTCGCCTGCAGCAGCACGAAAAAGAGAAGGAGAAGGAAAAGGAGCTGCACAAGAAGATCTCATCGGTGACCGTGACCATAAAGAAGGAGCGCTCACGCTTTCAATTGGATCGTCTGCGTCATCTACCCAATGGCGAATCCACCGAGGTGGAGGATTTAGAGAGACCGCCACCGAGACGCCGTCACAAGGCCGGCGCCGCTGCCAAATGCGAAAAGTCCAAGTCGGACTTTGACATAACCAACTTGAAGGATATACAGCCGCTGGATGCTGTTTGCTTGCCGCCACCGCAACAGTTTCAGGATCAGGATCAGGATCAGGAGCAGGAGCAGGTGCAGGAACAGGTGCTGGCACCACCGCCACCCGACGAGTTTCGCGATCCACCACCAGAGCCAGCCCCTGCTCCGGCAGCCCCTCCAGCTACAGCTCCAATACCCATGCAAATGCCAGCTGCTGTCCCAGCTGCACCAGCTGCAGCCAAGTCCAAGACTAAATCAATGGCCTGCCATGTGGTGCTGGCACCACCACCACCGCCACCGCTCAAGGAACGCCAGCCCATTGGTGCCATTGACAATCCCGTGTACCACATCTACGAGTCACTGCGTCCCATGTCCACCCCAGCGATCTTCAGCAACAAGCCGGTGCTCAAGTCGCACAGCCTGGCGGAGCTAAAGCGTCCTCCGCTGCATCAGTGCAAGCAAGAGAACGGCCTGGACAAGGAACAGGATGAGAACAAGGAGAATGCCAACGGACAAGTTCTGGTGCGCGGCAAGCAATCGAATGGTTCGATTAGCAAGCACAAGCGCAAGGGTCCGCCGACTGGACAGGAGGCCAGTCCCAGCATCTCCCTCCTGGAGTTCGAGAAATGCCGCGAAGAGTTCCGCAAGCAAATCAAATACCAGGGCAACATCTACTCGGATTACGTGCAGCTGGCCTCGGAGCTGCCCTATTTCTATATCAGCGACGAGTATCGCGCCTTCTCGCCCAACGGCATGCACCTGGTCATCTGTGTGCACGGCCTGGATGGCAACTCGGCGGATCTGCGGCTGGTACGCACCTACTTAGAGCTGGGTCTGCCCGGCGTGAATCTGGAATTTCTTATGTCGGAGCGCAATCAGGGCGATACCTTCTCTGACTTCGATACCATGACTGATCGGTGAGTGCTCAGATTTGACCAGAATTTGAATATAGATTGATTCCATTTCCCATCCATCCTACCCATTAGGCTCGTTGCCGAGATCCTTTACCATATCGACAGCTGTGGTTTGAATCCTGCCCGTATCTCCTTCGTGGCCCACTCGCTGGGCACCATCATCGTGCGCAGCGCTCTGGCACGCCCACAGATGCGTCCCCTACTGCCGCGCCTGCACACGTTTCTCTCGCTCTCCGGACCACATCTGGGCACACTCTACAATACCAGCGGCCTGGTCAACATGGGTAAGTAGGCGCAGCTAGTCCAGGGCAAGGCATTTAATAATGGCATTCTCCTCAGGCATGTGGTTCATGCAAAAGTGGAAGAAGTCTGGCTCCCTGCTGCAGCTGTGCATGCGCGACACCACGGACATGCGCAACAGCTTCCTCTATAGGCTCAGCCAGCGCAGCACTTTGCATCACTTTAGCAACATATTGCTCTGCGGCTCCAGCCAGGATCGCTATGTGCCCTCCCACTCGGCACGCCTGGAGCTCTGCAAGGCAGCCATGCGGGATAGCTCCTCCTTGGGCACTATATACAGGTGAGTTAGACTGAAGTGAATCTAAGTATAGACGAGAGATTTACATTCTTTATTCTTTTCAGAGAAATGGTGCACAATGTCATTGCGCCCATTTTGGCCAGGCCGGAGCTAACGCTCGCCCGCTTCGATGTGCACCATGCGCTGCCTCACACGGCCAACACGCTGATTGGAAGAGCTGCTCATATTGCGGTAATATTTAATTTTATAAATATATATAGAACAAACTATAAAATATATGTACAATATTTTTCTATAACTTATTTCATTTTAGGTGCTAGACTCCGAACTCTTCATCGAGAAATTTATGCTGATTGCGGGCCTGAAATACTTTAGTTAACATGGCTAAGCAGAGATCCTTGGCCCAGTTACAACTTTTGCAGACTTTTTTAACAGCCAATTTGATATGGAAAGCTCTATGAAGCGTTTTGTAACCCTTAGCTCTAGTGACTAAATTACTCATATTTTAATGTTATTTAATGTGTAATACAAGAATCTATTTGAGTTCGTAACACACGCAGGGTACATAACACACAGACACACCCACACACATACACTGTTTGACTATATATAGTACTATATAATCCAGAAGCAGGAACACACAAGTTTCTTCAGCCAACAGAATTCCGACTGCAATTCAGTTGGACTAAGGAATTTATTGAAACAAATTGTTAGACTTGAAATTTTTGTACTAAAAAAACGCAAATCTTTTGTAGAGAATTGACAAAAGTTGAAACAATTAATCAAAATGATTGCAAAATGGAAATGTTTAATCAAACTATAACCATAGCGGCGTAACTGTTAAATATGGTGTTATCGATAAATTACAATTTTTTATAGCTAATAGAGTTCAAAACTTGAAGAAAAAACAAACGGAAGCCAAAGACATCCATCATAAGTAGCTTAGATCTAAGTTAAAACTATTTACGAGACTTGATGAAACGATTAAATTGGAACAGCAGGAAAATGAGAAAAGATCTTGATAAGTATACGTAACTAACGGTAGCTGAGCACAGAAATACAAGGTTGCATTTCGATAAATATGTATTAGCAATTTGTGAGACTAATTAAAACACAAGAACAAATGGTTTTTTCCAAATCTTTGTACTGCTAAAAAGCAAAAGCAACTATAGTAGAGAGGAATTAATGTAGCCGTTAATAAAAGGTTTTTAGAGTTGAGTAGTTGAATTAATGCATTTGAGGAGCGCGTCAATTAAGCTGGAATATTTGAGGATCGTATGGCAGCGTCTTGCAAGTAACATTTTTCTTTTGCGCAAATATGAATTTGTTAATTGGGAACAACAAAACAATGTTAGTAATTGAATCGACATGTAGAGCAGTTAGGTCAACTTGAAAATTTTGTAGTCTAGTCGTAGCCGAAATGTCGTCTACATAATTACATACATAGTTATGTGTGTTTTCTGAGCTTTTTCAAATCGTTGTTGTGAACATTTTTAGCTAATTACCAACCTTTAACTTTTCATGTAAAACTTTTTTAAATCTACCCATTTAGCTGTATACATACCAGAAGTTGCATTCTCTATGTGTAACCGTCCTAAATCTAAAAAAATTTCATTTTGAATAATTGTTTTATGCATAGAATTTAAGACTTTTGTGAGCTGTTTCCTAAGGCACTTCGATTTTACTAAATGTATCCAAACAAATTGTGCCCTCAGTTGCAATTTAAATATTTTGTATTTCAATAAATGATACTAAAATATAATTTTAGTAAAATTCTATTTGTCTGGGCTGTTTTATTTTCATAAATTTGTAGGTAAGCGACAATTGATGAGCATAATTCGAAATAAAACACTTCAAAATAACGCCAAGCTATTTGAAACAGATACTTATCGATGCAAACAATGTTGGTATTAAATCGAAATATCGTAAAGCGTTATATACTAGAATCGATACATTTTTGCGATAATCCATGTAACAGCTGTTTATCTGCAATCGAGTGGCTGATCCGACACTAATAAAAATTTGAGTTAAAATCGGGTCGCACAGTTGCTGCAAATACTTCATAGCAATCAAAATTGTGTAAAAAATCACGCCCAACCATGGCGAACCGTGCGCCCATGCTGCGAATCGGGCAGCAAGATCTAAAGTGTCGTCAAGGCTGTGGCTTCTACGGCAACACACAGTTCGATGGACTCTGCTCGAAATGTTTTCGCGAGCGCAACGATAAGCAGCGCAAAAGGCGTAAGCCAAGCTACTATGGTTTATCTATGCTGTAGTAGTTAGTCATGCGCGTTATTCCCCTATTTTCAGAAAAAGCTGGCGAGGATCATGAAACGTTGAAAGTGAATGCCAGTTCCGCTGGCGGAACTCTAGAGCGCAAATCGCCGCAGCATTCGCTCTCACTGGGTCGTGCAAACAAAGGAAAGAAGCAACCAGAGAAGGAGGAGCCAATAACAACAGCTAGCACAATGCCCAGGAAAAAGTTCACTGTTCCTGCTGTGTTGCAAAAAACACTGAAAAACAAGTTCCCAGTTGTTGCATCGCAGCCTCGTGTGCCAAGTGCCACCGAGAGCCAATTTATGTTGCAGCTGCGTCAGCTACGTATCCCGGACGACGGTAAACGGAAGCTAAAATCTGAAATTCAGCGACTGGATCATGAGATACGCAAATACATGAACAACAACAGCACCAAGAATATAGACGAGCTCTCGGATCTCGTGCAAAACGCCTACAGCAGATTCGCAGATCTTGTGCACAACGATGCTCGCTTTGAGATTGCTACCAACGAGGATCGAGAGATTGCCATTGACTTCTTTGAGAAAGTTGTGATGACACAGAATCACAAGTGAGTCATTAATAAGGGGACATTCAATGCTTCAGCAATTTTACATCTTATCTTCTCTTTCAGTTTGCTATTCAGTCCGTACTTCACCACAGACGAGGAAAGCGATATCAAAGTGCAAAAGCGCATACGACAGCTAAGTTGGATAACGACGAAGCATCTGGACTGCAGCATAGACGAAGTGAATGCAGAGGCGCGGGACTTGGTCTACAATGCCATATCGGAGCTGGTTGGCATCGACTCCTATTATTCACCGCAGGAGAAGCTCCTATGCACAGTCCGCTGCTGTCGTCATATTTTTGAGCTATTAAAGCGGGCCACGGGTGGACCCGCCAGTGCCGATGACTTCTTGCCAGCTCTAATTTTTGTGGTGCTGAAAGCGAATCCCGTCCGTCTGCACAGCAATCTCAACTTTGTCAATCGCTTCACCAACGCCTCGCGAGTCATGAGCGGCGAGGGCGGCTACTATTTCACCAATCTCTGCTCGGCCATTGCCTTCATTGAGAATCTGAATGGCGAGAGCCTGGGCATCAGCGCCGAGGAGTTTGATGCGTATATGTCGGGCGAGCAGACCTACAGCACGCCCTGGGAGAGCGCGCTGCTGGCCTGCGAGAGTCTGCACCTAATCTCGGAGAACATGAAGTGCATGGAGCAATTACAGAAGCGAAACGCTGTTATAAGCGCAGGCATTAAAGACTTTGAGCGTGAGCTTATAGAGTTCCAGCGCGAGGTAACGGAAAAGGTGGACTTGGCTATTGCCAAGGCTCCGCTGACACTGCTGCCCATTAAAACGCCACCGTTTCTCATAAGCCAGGCTCGTGCCCACTTGGCCCATGATGGCGTTGAAGCAGCTGCTGGCCATTACCAGTCCAATTTACTCAGCCTCAATCAACAGTCATTGACAGTTAAAGGCAAGGAACAGATACTCGAAGATTCTCAGTTGGAGGTTGCGCACACCTTAGCACTTAAGGATACAAGCGTGAGCTCCGTGGGACGCCTGTCGCCCCTACATACGAATTTACCGCAACCAGATCAGCTGTTTGCCTCGCCCATATTTAATTATACACCATTTGACGCAGTCTCGCTGCTGGAAGAGACATCTGAAAATGACGATGTATTGATGTTGGGCACAGAATTCCAGGGCGGCCTAACAAACATCAACTATGATTTCGATTTGTCAGATCAGAGCGGCGAGAACAGCGTTGCAGATGAGTCGAAACTGAATATAGATGAATTTGATCCGCTGGTGCAGCAACGGAATACCCCAGCCGAGACAACCTTATTGGACACCACGTCCGATAGTTTGATAGACAGTGATGTGCCAGCATCAGAGGTACTCTTGCCATCCCCCCTGAAACCAGAGGTGACCAACTATCGCGGCTTCTCCAACTTCGAAATTCCAAGCATTTCTTGCAACACTGGCGACTTTAGTTCGCTCAATCAGGATGTAAACGATCCTGTTGCGCCAGTTCAGATCAACAAATAAATTTATTTATCCGCACGTGGCCATCTGTAAATAGTGCTTGAGTAGAACTCCTCATATTTATTTATATTAATCACAGAGATATTTTAAAGAAATTTAATGAATAAACACTAAATAATGGACGAAAATACGTTACTGAAGCGTTTTCTATTGCATATTATCGAAACGTAGTCGATGAATTGAATTGAAGAAGAAAAACTATCGCTAATTTACATCGATACTTTAGGCGTCGTTTGACGAACTCTTTCTGACTCAAGTTACTTTTGTTTGAATACTCAAAGCGAGCAGACGGCGCTCTGATGGGTAAAATGAGAACTGGGGCATTTCTACTTGTTGCTGCCGCTGCGATAAGCTTGACCGCCGCGTCTAGCATACCGGCTGCCGATGACCTGCTGCATGACCCACTCGAACACGACTCGCTACATGGCAAGCACTTCGAGGCCGGCGAACACAATACGCAGTTCGACCACGAAGCTTTTCTGGGCGCAGATGAGGCCAAGAAGTTCGATGAACTCACACCCGAGGAGAGCAAGCGACGCCTGGGCTTGATTGTGGACCGCATTGATGAAAACAAAGATGGTTTCATCGACCTGGCTGAGCTCAAAGCCTGGATCCAATATACACAGCGTCGCTACATTGATGAGGACGTGGATCGGCTATGGCGTCAACACAACCCAAATAATGAGTCTACCATTGACTGGGAGGTATATCGCAAGACTGTCTATGGATTTATGGACTCGCTGGACAAAGAGGAGTTGGAAAAGGAGGAAAATGGTAAGCACCGCTAATCTCTAAAAATACTTTTAAGCAATGTGTATATATCTGGCAGGCATTTCGTATAAGAAGATGCTGTCGCGCGATCGTCGTCGGTGGGCTGTGGCTGATCAGAATCTGGACGATAAGCTGACTCGCGAAGAGTTTACAGCATTTTTGCATCCAGAGGAGCATCCGACCATGCGTGATGTAGTGCTGAAAGAGACCACCGAGGACCTGGATAAAGACAAGGATGGCAAAATCTCTGTAGACGAATACATTGGCGATATGTACCGCCCGTCGGGACCCGATGAGCCCGAGCCCGAATGGGTGCTCAGTGAGCGTGAGGCGTTTTCCGTGCATCGCGACACGGACGGCGATGGTTATCTCACTGAGGTGGAAATACGTCAATGGATTGTGCCCAATGATTACGATACTGCCGAAACAGAGGCCAAGCATCTGATCTTTGAGTCCGATTCGGATCACGACCAGAAGCTGACCAAGGAGGAAGTGCTGGACAAATACGACATATTCGTTGGCTCCCAAGCCACGGACTTTGGTGAGGCTCTCGCACGCCACGATGAATTCTAAGATTGAGATTGATATTGAGATGAAGTTCTCTATAGCCATTAAGAACAAATCGCAACTCGAATGCCAAATAAATTGTAATACTTATGGATAGTTAGTTAAGATACAACTTTACAAGTGCATTATAACAGACTTAACTTAAAAAAGAATATGAATTTGGTATATGTTTAAATTGATTTGATTATCAGCTTAATTGATATGCATCCCATAAACCTACACGTCAGCGCTGCTGCGGAAGAGATTGGTCCATCGCGGGGTCGCACATTCATAATTTCTCTGTTTATGGACACGTCATGAGCAGAGATACACACGCACACGCACACACACATGGAGATACACACTCACTCTACCCATACCCACACATTCACACTTACACATATGTAAAACGAGTCCGCCTCGTATAACATAAACATAAAACGTTTTTGTTGTTGCGGCGCGCTGTGCCCGATTAATTTCCAGCTGCGAGAACATTCCGACAAAAACAAAAGCTGGACGCTGATTTCATATTATTTCTTTTCTCTTCTTTTTGATTTTCAATTTATATTTCAATCTTTTTTCGCTGTGATAAGCGACTTTGTCGTTGTCGTTGAAATTGAAAACCAAAAGAGACCTGTTGAGGTCGCTTGAAATGAATATCTGTAGACAGACATATATACCATATATACATGTACATATATATAATGAAATATATATACTTGCATATGTCACATCTGGCATTAGGGTTACTCAAGATTTTTGTTTTCTGTATGCTTTATTTGATTTTCATTGACACATTTATGTATATGTATGTAATTAGATTTGCTTTCGTTTTCGAATATTTAAAATACAAAGTATTCAAAGTTTCAGTTATTCTGGTTTCTCTTTTGTTTTTTGTGTTTTCTGTATTTTAAATCAGTACATGTACATAGTATACGAAGGACATTATCTTATATGTATGTAGTTCCATTTTTAATTATTTTTTAGCAATTTAAAAATTGTTCTCTTGGAAAACGTGCTCCACTTAGGAAATGCATCTCATACATTAATTCTGATCTTTATGTTTCTTTACTTTCTTTTTTAAATATATATATATATATATTTTTTGTTGTATATGTATTTGTTTTTAGCTGCAATTCTGCCTAATCTTTGCCTTTTCCCTAGTTTCCGTTCTAAGTTCATTTTCGTAATTGCAACGGAACGTTTTACTGGCTGCATTATCTTTGAATTTTCTTTGCGCTGTGTTCGCGTTGACTCAGCTCTTTTTTAATAATTTTGTTTTTTTGGTTTTACAACATTAATTTTTAATTAACTTTTAGTTCAAATTAATGCACATGTTTGAAATTAGTTCAAATTGAGTAGAAATAGAAAAAACATGGAACAAACACACTTAAACGAAACAAGACAAGAAGTTTATAGTTTAAACAAAAGGACGACGATTAACAAAAATTAGTAAGAAAATTCGGTTTTCCCCAAATTTTGTGTGTGTGTGTGTGTGAGGGCAAGTTTCTCTAACAAAGCAGAAAATAGAGGCAGGTTGACGTAGATCCCAGTTCCAATTACTGGACTCATTCTCCTCCTTCATCTTTTCTATAATCCAGGTTCCGGCTGCTGCCGCTGCTCCTGCTCCTGCTCCTGCTGCTTATTTTACACAATTGTTATTAGTTAATAATATTACGTTATTAAATAGACTTGACGACAAATACAAATACAATGCTTCGTGGGTGTTCTATATGTGTGTGTGTGTTGTGTTTTGTGTATGTGTGTGCGTCTTAAAATTAGAGCAGAGCGCATTTGCGCTTGGATTTGGGCTGCAGAACAGGACAGAGCACCGATCTAATAGCCTCATCGAAGACGGTCTTCAGGCCCTTCTGCGTCAGTGCCGAGCATTCCAAATATTTAACAGCTCCGATTTCCTTGGCCATGGCCAAACCCTGTGGGTATGTGATGGGCGCCAGCTTCTTGTCGCGCAGCTTCTCAATTGTATTCTTATCGTCGCGCAAATCCAGCTTGGTGCCAACCAATATGATTGGCGTGCTGGGGCAATGATGACGCACCTCTGGATACCATTTGGCTCGCACGTTCTCAAACGAGGCTGGATTCACCAGCGAGAAGCAAATGAGGAAGACATCGGTCTGTGGATACGACAATGGACGCAAACGATCATAATCCTCCTGACCGGCCGTATCCCACAAGCCCAAATTGATGGGCTTCGCATCGACCATCACATTGGCGGAGTAGTTGTCAAAAACGGTGGGAATATACTCGCCGGGAAATGCATTTGTGGTATAACTGATGAGCAGGCATGTCTTACCCACAGCTCCATCACCTACGACGACACACTTAATCGCCTGCATTTTATTTGTTGCGTTTGCTACTGCTGCTGCTGGTGCTTTGTGTGATTGTGCGGCTCTAGTTGTTGTTGTCTTGGTTAGGGTGGTGGTGGTGGTGGTGGTTGTTGTTGTTGTTGGTTTTGCTGCTGTAGTTGTTGGTGTTGGGCGAGGGCTGGGGCTGTTGCTGTTCGCTGCTGTCGACGCTGTAACTTTGTGTCGGCTCCTTAAAACTATGGATTAGGCTGCAATCTGTACAAGTTATATAGCTGCCAACCTGTCCAGGAGTCGCGGTCTGAGCGCGTTTGTTCTTAATTCGTTTACAATGCGCGTTTTGTGCGTTTTTTCAGCATAAAATAATTTTCTGTGTACTGAGATACCGTATCGATATAATAAACCATCGATAAATTTAGGGCCATAATAATTGAAACTATCTCTGTTATCGATGTCATTTGACTGAGCTGGCAGCACCGATAGAATTTATTATCTTAGGTGCATAGTGGCACTCCTCACACACAAAAAAAAAAAAACAATAAGTCCGTTATGTACCAACGTCTTCTCTAAACTTACATTTTACAATTTGGCCAGGTATTATACCATAAAGTATAATTTGAATTATCTTATACATTTTATTATCTAGATTAAAGGTATAAAACGACATGACTGATAATAACATATTAATTTAAAAATAACAAATACAACTGGCTATTGCCTATCGATAAGTTCTTCGGCGAATACCATTGTGAATAGCCCACCAGCCGAGGCGAGATACATTTGGTTCAGCGCGCCCACAACGTAAACATCGATCGTTTGTTGCTCGGCACTATATTTTTTGATTATTTATCATTCGAAGTATAAACACTTGTAAATTGCATTAGCTAACGATGTCTGACGTATATATCGTGTCCGCAGCACGTACGCCAATTGGTAATATGCTCAGTTTCATACAGGTTTGATATAAAGTTTAATTAGGGACAACTTTCTCTTATTTGCATCTTTTCAGGCAACTTCAATGGAACACTTTCTAAATTGAAAGCCTCTGATTTGGGCAGCGTGGTCATCAAGGAGGTATTGAAGCGTGCCCATGTCGAGGCGCCGCAAGTCAACGAAGTTATTATGGGCCAGGTATTACACAAGTTCGTCTCATTGTTGCTAATTTGCAAATCAATTTCGTTCGCATACAAATGAAACTCAATTTGTTATGTAAATTTCATTTGTTCTTCTCCACAGGCATTGACAGCCGGTCAAGGCCAGAATCCCGCTCGTCAGGCCTCCCTCAAGGCAGCTTTGCCAGTTGAGGTGCCAGCTTATGGCCTCAATTTACTATGCGGATCGGGTTTAAAGTAATATATATTGTCTCGAACTTTAAATATATATACTATATTGTTTGCTCTCCCTAGAACTGTGGTGCTGGGCTACCAGGCGATACGTTCAGGTGATGCAACGATTGTTATTGCCGGCGGCCAGGAGAGTATGTCCTCAGCCCCACATGTAGTGCATCTGCGCCAGGGCATCAAAATGGGCCCTGGAACGCTGGTGGACACCATGGTGCACGACGGCCTGACCGATGCCATGGATCAAATACATATGGGCGTCACTGCCGAGAATCTGGCGGAGAAGTATCAAATCAGTCGCGAGGCTCAGGATGCTCAAGCCTTGCAATCGCAGCTGCTCGCAGAGCAGGCCCAGAAACAGGGCTACTTTGATGCTGAGATTGTGCCTGTTGAGATCAAGGATCGCAAGGGCACACAAATATTCAGCAAAGATGAATACATCAAAATCGGCAGTACTTTGGAGGGCCTGCAGAAGCTGCGACCCGTATTCAAAGAGGGCGGCACTGTCACTGCTGGCAATGCATCGGGAATAAACGATTCGGCTGCAGCGGTGCTGCTCATGTCCGGCAAGGAGGTTAACAAGCGTGGTCTCAAACCCCTTGCCAAAATTGTGGGCTGGACACAGAGCGCCATTGAACCCAATGTCATGGGCCTGGGTCCAGTGACTGCGATCGAATCATTGGTAACAGAAGCAAACATATTGTTTCTTATTCCCTTACTAATCTCTGCATTCGCAGTTAACTAAAATTGGTTGGACCCGTGACGATGTAGATCTATATGAGCTGAACGAAGCATTTGCTGCGCAAGCTCTAGCCGTGCTGAAGTGCCTCAAGCTGGATGAGAAAAAAGTGAATGTGAATGGCGGTGCCATTGCACTGGGTCATCCCATTGGCGCCTCGGGCGCACGGGTTCTAGTGACACTGCTGTATGCCCTGGAGCGGACAGGCGGACGACGTGGCATCGCCTCATTGTGCATTGGCGGCGGCATGGGCATTGCGCTGGCCGTAGAGCGAATTCTCTAAATTATATAGTCAATAGTCAATCCCCAGCTATTGTTTTATCCAGTTGCCTTTTCTGTACAGTTTAGTATTTGTTATATTTTCTTCTTTCCTTTCGGTATTATGGTTGGTCACAAATAAATATAATGAGATTTTAAAATGATTTTCTTTTTATACATATGAATGTATATTTATTGTTATCTATGGAATCTGTTAGTTTAAATTAGTAAATTTTCTTCTAGTTAATCATTTTAATATCTATAAATATTTTAGAGATTTGTTGAGAAAACAAAAACACCTGCCAAGCCTTATTTGCATTAGCGCGTGTGCTCTAAGATTTGAATGCTTAAATCGTACATATATATAAAGCGCTTCAATAACAACCGATTTTATGAATTTTCCCTCATGTAAAGCTGTTTGTACATTCGTCAATGCTGCTTATAACTACGATTAGTATGAACGACCATTAGAATACTATATAAAATACAAATGATCTTAGCTATTTCGAAGGCCTGCTTGAGTTATGGAATATACTTATATATTGTGTACCTAATTGATTCGATCCCCGAACATTTGTTTATTTCGCTTTCGAGTATAATTTTTATGCCTAATTGACTTTCGTCGAGTAGTTCAATTTGGATGCAATACGCAACAGCTCAGCTGAAAGATAATTATTATTTGAGTCTTGCCTTGTCTTATCAGACACAACCACCGAACCAGGAGGTCGTCAGATTGCTGCACTCGAGCGATTTGGGCACCATCGGGTAGAAGCCGTTGACATTGTTGCACACCAGACGTTCGGTCGGTGACGTCTGTGCCATCTGCTCCATAGAGGAGATGCAGATCTGAGCGTAATTCGCTATGAAGCCCGACCATATGGTGGGTGTGCCGCCGTTGTTGAAATACGGGCCCCAGAATTTCGAGTGCAGCACTGCCTTGAAGGGATAGTCCTTGGCCTCCATTAGGAACAGCTCCTCGGCAATGGCCACCGTATCGAAGCCACTGTGCTTGACTGGCGTATAGATATCCTGTATAATATTGTCACCGAAATATAGAGCACGTGCTTTGCTCGTATCCTTGTGCAAGAGTTTGGCCATCGACTGGTGCAGCTGATGCCAATTGCCCTGTGCGTAAATTTTACCAGGCTGGAGATGCTCCTCTGGACTCAGCTCTGTGTTGGGCAGCTCGCGCTTTGCCACGTCATCGACGTTCAAATAAGCTCGCTTCTGCGTAAAGAAGCCCGGCTTCTTGGCATAAGTGACTATGAAATCGAAGTAGCTCCTCCAATTGGGACCCAGAGCCTGTGTGGCTGTTAAATCGGCAAAGTCTATATTTGAGCCGGTCAACAGAAAGAGCTTTTTGTCCGCATTCCTTAATTGCTCAAGCCAGGCGAGCAGCTTCGCACTGCTGGGCAGGACGTAGCGATGGGGTTCTGCACGCATGGCCTTGAAGTATAGACTGGAATCATTGCTGAAGTTATCCCGGCTATAGTTGTGCATAAGGGCTTCCAGGAGATGCCCCCAAACTTTGTATTCCTTGGGCTTGCTGCTGGGTCCGCTCTCATCGTCCACAACATCAACGGCTTGGGCAAAGACTAGGGCGCTTGGCATATCAAAATAGTCAAGGAGTGTGCGCATCTGCTCCGAAGCTGGGCCATTCCATGTGGACAGCGGATTGTTGTAGAAGGCAGTTGCCACATCCCACCGTCGCTCGACCCCGTAGATACTCTCAACCTCGTCGTCGCTCAGCAGCCGTGTGCCATGAGAGGCACGTAGAATGGTTGCCTCGTTGCTAAGCTTCAGCACATTGCCCCGTACTCCGTCCAGCATCAGACCTTTCTGAAAGAAATCCATATCCAAGTCCTTGGACAGCAACGCTCGCGAATAGCCCTTCTCTTCCACCAGGTACTTCTTGAGCACATTGTAGATGAGCGGCGTCATCTCCTGTAGATTATAGCGCAACAGCGTGCCATCCAGATCGAACCCAATGATGTCATAGTCCATCAGGTCCAATTCCTTGCAATACGAATTCATGATTGTGCTGGCCGAGTACCTTGAATATTTCGCTGCACTCGGTTTGCGTGTGCTGATGCCTCGGTGGGAGAGTGTGTGCGTATATGTGTGCCTGCACAGCTGATTTTCGCCAATCGACTCCCGAATTGATTTTTGCGCCAATAGTGCTGATCGACTACAGCTCTTACGTAATTGGCACAGAACATCTGTTTGAGTTTGTTTGTACACTTTTTGTAGTGGGAAACTTGTAGTTGCTGCTGCTCTTGCTGTTGTTGTTGAGGCGCGCACACTGACAGCCAATTGGCACACGCTCACTCGCCGAACGGCACTCTGCATTTTTACCAATAGCCTAATACATTATCGGTCTCAATTTTAACGAAATTTTGTTAATTTTACTACATAATTTTGTCCATAAACAATGCCAGCTCAAATCAATCGACTGCACACTCGATATACGAGTCAAGTGATTCGATACTTATATCGGACGCTTCTCGATGCTTTGAAGCAAGTATCGAAAGGTGTCAATGTTTCTTTTTGCAAGCGTACCGCGTTAAGAAAAGAAATTGTGGGTTTTTGTGTAATTTAACGCAATAAAGTCTGCAATTATTTGGCTCTTGAGCCAGGCTAACTGCAATCATGTCCGCATGCATCGAAATTCCATTGCAGGACACGGATGAGGTGAGATTGAAATGCCGCACTGCCAATGCAAATGTAGATGCATAAAAAAATGCTTTCAGGTCATCGAAGTGGACCCAGATCAACTTCCTGAATGCTCTGAAGTGTTTAGCATATTGCTGCAGGAGCGTGCTCCTTTGCACGTCTGGGTCAATGTGGCGGTAAGTTAAAAAAAATGTATATAACTGGGTCCCCAAACAGGACTTACCCTGTAAATTCTGTTCCACAGTTGGCGTATTACAAGCAAAAAAAGACAGATGACTTCATCATGCTGCTGGAAGCAGCTCGTGATAAGGGCACCACGGACTACCGTGACTATAAAACGGATCAGATGCGCGCGTACGACATGCTGGCTGCCCACTATGTGCAGGAGGCGTATAGAGAGAAGTCCAAGGATAAGAAGCGAGAGCTTTTCATGAAGGCCACCAATTTGTATACGAATGCTGACAAAATCATTATGTACGACCAAAGCCATTTGCTGGGACGTGCCTATTTCTGTCTGCTCGAGGGCGACAAAATGGATCAGGCAGATGCGCAATTCAACTTCGTGCTTAATCAATCGCCATCCAATATCCCATCTCTGCTGGGTAAGGCTTGCATTGCATTCAATCGCAAGGACTATCGCGGTGCCATGGCATTCTACAAGAAGGCGTTGCGCACGAATCCCAACTGTCCGGCGAACGTGCGCATTGGAATGGCGCACTGCTTCCTCAAAATGGGAAATGCTGAGAAGGCCAAGTTAGCCTTTGAACGTGCCCTGCAACTGGACCAGCAATGCGTGGGAGCTCTAATTGGCCTGGCTGTGCTCAAGTTAAATCAATTGGAGCCCGAGTCCAATAAGCTGGGCGTGCAAATGCTCTCCAAGGCCTACACAATTGACAATGCCAATCCGATGGTTCTGAATCATTTGGCAAACCATTTCTTTTTCAAGAAGGATTACCAAAAGGTTCATCACTTGGCTCTGCACGCTTTCCATAATACCGAAAATGAAGCAATGCGTGCCGAGAGCTGTTACCAGCTAGCCAGGAGCTTCCATGCCCAAAGCGACTACGATCAGGCCTTCCAATACTACTATCAGTCCACGCAGATTGCGCCAGCTAACTTTGTGCTTCCACACTACGGTCTCGGTCAGATGTACATTTATCGCGGCGACACTGAAAATGTAGGTGCCAAAATAAGCAACTCTTTTGAAATCCATATAAAATTTCGATAAATCTATTTACAGGCAGCTCAATGCTTTGAGAAAGTGCTGAAGATTCAGCCTGGTAACTACGAGACCATGAAAATTCTCGGCTCACTGTATGCCCACTCCAATTCGCAGACCAAGCGTGACATGGCCAAGACTCACCTGAAAAAGGTAACCGAACAATTTCCGGAGGACATTGAAGCCTGGATTGAGTTGGCGCAGATATTGGAGCAGAATGATTTGCAGGCCTCTCTGAATGCTTATGGTACTGCCTCGAGTATTTTGCGTGACAAGGCCAAATATGAGATTCCGGCAGAGATACAGAATAATGTCGCCTCACTGCATTATCGTCTGGGTAATCTGAAATTAGCCAAGGACACTCTGGAATCGGCGCTGGCGCATGCCAGCTCCGAAATGGAGAAGGATGTCAAATACTACGAGTCCATACAGGTCACCATGAAATATAATTTGGCCCGCTTGAATGAGGCGATGAGCAGCTTTGATGTGGCCGACAAGCTGTACAAGGAAATTCTCAAGGAGCATCCTAACTACATTGATTGCTATCTGCGGCTGGGCTGCATGGCGCGTGATAAGGGTCTGATCTTTGTCGCATCCGATTTCTTCAAAGATGCACTCAATATCAACAATGATAATCCGGATGCTAGGTCGCTGCTGGGCAATTTGCATTTGGCAAAAATGCAATTCGCATTGGGACAAAAGAATTTTGAGACCATACTCAAGAATCCGGCAACGGCTTCGGATGCCTATTCACTTATTGCTCTGGGAAACTTTTCGCTGCAGACACTGCATCAACCAAGTCGCGACAAGGAAAAGGAGCGCAAGCATCAGGAGAAGGCGCTCGCTATATTCAAGCAGGTAAGTGTGATGCTGAAATGATAATTTGGGTCTGTATTAATATGAAAACTATTCGAATAGGTGCTACGCACGGATCCTCGTAATATTTGGGCCACCAATGGCATTGGCGCCGTGCTCGCCCACAAGGGTTGTGTCATCGAGGCGCGCGACATATTTGCCCAGGTGCGCGAGGCCACCGCTGATTTTTGTGATGTGTGGCTAAACATTGCCCATGTTTACGTCGAGCAGAAGCAATATATTAGCGCCATACAGATGTATGAAAATTGCATGAAGAAGTTCTTCAAGCACAACAATGTTGAGGTGATGCAGTACCTGGCACGCGCCTATCTGCGTGCCAATAAGCTGGTGGAAGCCAAGGCTGTGCTGCTGAAGGCACGCCGTGTGGCTCCCCAGGACACTGTGTTGCTCTTCAACATAGCTGTAGTGCTCTCTCGACTGGCCATGGCCATACTAAAGGATGAAAAGTCCACGCTTGAGGTGGTGCTGCAAGCGGTGCACGAACTAGAGCTGGCGCACAAGTAAATAATTTTAAATTCAACTATTTCTCATATATATATATATAATTTTTCCATTCCGACTTAGATACTTCCAATACTTGTCTGTGCATGGAGACAAGACACGCTTCAACATTGAGGTTGCCGGCGTGGAGGCCAACACATGTCAGGATTTGCTGTCTCAGGCGCAATATCATGTGGGACGTGCGCGACGCATTGATGAAGAGGATCGTACACTGCGACGCCGCCAAGAAGAGGAGCGGGAAGCCTTTAAGCTGAAGATGCTGGAGGAGCGCAAGAGACGCGAAGAGGAGGCCAAAATGTCACGTGAGCAGCTGCTGGCCAAAAGACAGGAGTACGTGGAGAAAACCAAGAATTTGCTCATCATTGCTGACGCACCTACCGAAAAGGAGCGCAAGAAGGGCAGCGGACGACCGCGCAAGGATGATTACATCTCAGGCACGGATAGCGGGGATGGTGTGCCACGCGAACGCGCTGAACGACCAAACAAGAAGAAGAACAAGGGTGAGCGTAAGAAGGGCAGCGGACGCAAACGTAAAACGGAAAAGTATGAGAGCGAGAGCGAAGAAGAGTCTGGAGGTGGTGGCGGTCGCGGCGACAAAAAACAGAAGAAGAAGAAGCTGCAGCAGAAGAACGCCAAGGAATCCAAAGAGAAGTTGTCCGCCAAGCAGCGTCTCAAAATTGTCTCCAAAGAGACAATATCGACCAGCGAATCCGAGAGCGATGGCAAGCGAAGCCGTAGCAGAAGCAGAAACCGCAGCCGAAGCAAGTCGGGCAGCCGCTCGGGTAGCGGCAGTGGTAGCGGCAGCGATCACAGTCGCAGTAGAAGCCGAAAGAGTGGCTCTCACAGTCGCAGCGGCAGCCGCTCTGGCAGCGCTAGTGGCAGCGATCGCGGTCAGAAACGCAGCAGGAGTCGCAGTGGCAGCGAGAGTGATGGCGTTACGAAGCGTAAGCGTGCCAAGAATCGCATTGAGTCCGGCGGAGAATCGGACAAATCGCGATCACGTTCCCGTTCCCGTTCTCGCTCGGTTTCCCGATCACGTTCGCGTTCGCGCTCAAAATCTGGCTCCCGTTCACGTTCGCGTTCGCGCTCAAAATCTGGCTCCCGTTCACGCTCAAAGTCAGCAAATCGTTCACGCTCCCGTTCAGGTAGTCGATCAAAATCCAAGTCTGCATCTAAATCGCGCTCTCGCTCTCGCTCCCACTCCAATTCGAAATCAAAGTCGCGCTCTCGTTCACGTGCAGGTAGCGACTCACGCTCGCCGTCACGCAGCCGTTCTCGATCTCGTTCCGGATCAGCCAAGAATTGATTGTAAAATACGCATACGACTTCACCTCCACAATAAGTGAATCATCCGAGCTCTTAACTTAAACATAATATTGAGTGTAACTAGGATGCGAAATAAAGATTGTGTTATAACTGAACTGGATCTCTCTTATACTCATGTAAACCCTTGTCTTTATTGTGTCATAGATATTGCTTTGCATATCGAATTGATCCTTTTACCAGAAACCCTTCGCAAAAAGTATTGTCTACAGATATTCGCATAATATATTAAGATTACCAACAATTGGCTAAGTGATCCCACCTAGAAGTTAACTCTATTGCAGATTCTCTTTTATCATATTGCCGACGATAGATGCCATGGGCTTGGAATGACGTAGAACGAATGAATGGTCGATTTTCTTTGTATCCAGCTGTGCATCCACTTGAGGAAAAAGCGATTTGAGTTGATTGTAGTAGGCGACAGGCACCCAGCCGTCGGTGGTGCCGTAATAAAACTTTAGCAAATGCAAATTCTCTTCGATCACATCACGTTGCAGAGCACTGACCCGAGCCATTTCGTCGTCGGCCAGAAACACCACTTTCTCTGCGACTGACGGCTTGGTGTACTTCAGAGCCGTTCCAAGGAAATGATTGGGTATTGCAAAGATCCAAAAGTAGATTTGGATCAAAAAGATCCGTATCCAAGTGGGCAGCCAGTTGAATGCGTTAAAGAAAACATAGCCAAAGACCGAATAGAGGGGCATAGCCACTTTGGTGAACACCCAGCCATTGGGCGATTCCATCATGCGTTCTATGGTGGGGAACAACATGTAGCACTTTTTGATGCGATCCCGTATCTCCGGTTCCTTGAGGAGCTGCAATATCATCCAGGTACCAATCGAATGTCCAATCAGATGTATTTTCACATGTTGGGGCACATACTTCTTTATAAAGTCTATCTTGTGATCGATCTGTCCTTTGAGATTAAAGAGCTCGGCATTGCCACTGAGCTGCGGCACTTCCCGAATGCTTGCCTCTGGTGGATCATCGTGTCCAGCGTGACCTACACGACAAAAATCAATAAATGCATTTGAATATAATGAAAATACAGTAACTCACCTATCACCCAGACTGGCAAATTGCGTCCATCGGAGCCCAGCTCTTGCTGCAGTGCACCACCGAACTCTGTGTAGAAGCCAGGCAGTCCAGGATTGCCTGTGATGCAAACAACGACCTCCTGCACATCATTCAATGACTCCTCGATCCACTTTCCCCACGTAATGATGTGCGTGGGTATGTTATTAATATTCACATACGCTTCCTGCATTTTCTGTTGGCGTGGCAGCAATTCAATGAAAATAAATGAATTTTCACTTTCTCACGACCAACTCGAATTATTAAGCGGACCAATTTAGGCAACCGGTTTTTGCTTTGGCGCTAGATCTCCCAAACAGCCGTTACGAGGTTTTGAATTTTCAATTGCGCGCTTTATCCAGTATTAAAAACACCAAATTAAAGCCTAAGCTTCGTGTTACGCTTTTATTTCAAGTCTAATTGCGCAAAAGGGCAGAGTTCAGCCATCAGTCTCAGTTGCCGGTATAATTCGCTATTATGGAAAATAGGCATGTCCACTCTTCGATAAGTGTACAGTATTTGCATATGTACGTATGTGACTGGTGCACTCATAAGCATTGCAAATATTTGAATTGAGTTTACGAAATTAAAAATATACATATTTTGAGCTATCGTCATGTCTAACTAAAGGATTGAAATAAAAGGTATACTTCATTTTATCAAAATTCTTAATGCAAAGCTCTCGTCGTCTCGTCGTCATAAATGATTGCGTTTTTATATCGATAACATACACATTTGGATTTTGCATGAGTGTGCTTAAAGCTTTCCACTAGGTTGGCAGGCCGCATTTATTTATTGGTTTTTTTTGTTGTTGCGGTTTTGATTTGTTATATTTTGTTATTAAATTTTATAGAACAGAAATTTCTGTCGAAATTTTAAGCTCAATTCCGGTTACAAGCATACTCAATGCGCTATTTTAAAAAAAATCAGACCGCATTTTAATATAAACCTCTGGGCTCACAAGGCCCAATTATAAAAAGTCCCCAGTTTTACTTTAACAAATGTACATGTGTGCGTGTGGAGCAAGAGCACAGCCAATAAAATAGATAATATTGTACGGGCACAGAGAATGTTTCCACTACCCTGGAGCTTTCTCGAATATTCTCTGGCACGGTAGCACACTTGGAAACAGCAAACACAAAGAAGTAAGCAAAAGTCGTGCTGCCTATTGAAACAATTTGCCATCAACAAAAGACGACGAAAGTCGCAAGTGGAAGGCGTGGCAAGGGGATCGACGAAATGGAATTATATTGCTGGGGCAACGCGTCGCATGGCCAGCTGGGGCTCGGAGGCATCGAAGAAGAACAGGTAATCGGGGGCAACACAGTACATAAATAAACACGCCCACTATAATTTGCCTTGACTTTGCGTTATAGATATTGGCGCCCAGCCGAATACCCTGGAAACCGGACTCGGCAGTCAATCAAATAGCTTGTGGGCATCGGCACACGCTCTTTCTGACTGCCAGCGGGAAGGTGTATGCATGCGGTAGCAATGATTACTCACAATTGGGACATGAGCTACCCACCAAAAGGCCACGTATGTCGCCATTTCGTATGTACAAATCTTCCATTCTCGTTGGTACACTTGTCACACCTCATTCCCATCACATCTTCCACATGTCGCTCTCTGTGTCAACCTGATTGCCTGTTGCCTTTTATTGCTATTATGGTCGTTTACTTGCAGTACAGATACCGGAGCTGCAGGATTATGTGATTACACAAATTGCCTGCGGTAGTCGCCATTCTATGGCGCTGTCCGAATGGGGCCAGGTCCTCAGTTGGGGTAACAATGAATGCGGCCAGCTGGGCCATGCCAGCAATCAAGACATTATAAAACTGCCTAAAATAGTACGGAGTTTGGTCTCCAAGACGGTCGTCCAAATAGCCTGCGGCAGCAATCACAGCTTGGCTTTGACCTGCTGTAAGTAAATCCGGCTTTAGGAGATTCCGCTCTATCAATAAATTCACCATTGCAGGTGGCGAACTGTATTCATGGGGCTCCAATCTCTACGGCCAGCTAGGTATCAGTTCACCTAACGAGCTCCAAAAGTGCAACGCGCCCAGGCAGCTCATTACCTTGCTGGGTATACCCGTGTCAACCATTGCCTGTGGCGGTAATCACTCATTTCTTATATCCAAGTCGAGTGCCGTGTTTGGTTGGGGTCGCAACAACTGCGGACAGCTGGGCCTGAATGATGAGACTAATCGTGCGTATCCCACACAGCTGAAGACTCTGCGGACACTGGGCGTTCGCTTTGTGGCCTGCGGAGATGAGTTTTCTGTGTTTCTTACCGTTGAGGGCGGCGTGTTCACCTGCGGCGCTGGTGCCTATGGACAATTAGGTCACGGTTTTAGCTCCAATGAGATGTTGCCTCGCATGGTCATGGAACTGATGGGCAGCACTATTTCCCAGGTGGCCTGCGGTGACCGACACACGTTGGCACTTGTGCCTTCACGAGGACGCATCTATGGATTTGGTTTGGGCAGCTCCGGGCAATTGGGCACGCGTAACACCAAAAGCATTAATCTACCCCAGTTGGTCATAGGGCCTTGGGTGTCGCCCAGCGGTTCGACCCTGCTGCAGACTACCGATGCAAAGATTGCGGCTGTCATACATCAAATCTTCTCTGGCGGCGATCAATCAATAGTCACCACCTCGAATTTCGCAGACAAAGTTCCGCCAGCCGACTGTCGCGTCTATTCGTAATGATTTCTGATTTCCATACCACACATTCGAATAACATGTTTCTTTTCTTGTAGACCCAAGTCACAGATTCTTGCGTTGACTGCAGAAGCCACAAAACAATGCGCACGCATCAAGGAAGGTGATCGAAGCGATTTGGATTTATTAAATTCAATAGAGGTTATATTTAAGAGCCAGGCCTGCCTTAATGGTTCTTTTCTGCTGGACCAAGACAAGCACTTTGGTTGCTCCGTTCGCAATTATGGCCTCGATTTAAGTGCTGCCCAGGTGGCCTTTGATAATCTGCGTAAAGTGGAGAATCAAGGCATCAAGCAGGTGGTATGTACACTCATTGCAAAAGTGCTTCACGAGTATCGGTATCGGATAATCTGATTTTATTTTAGATTTGGGATAGTCTGTCGAAGGAGCTTATTGGTTCGCTGGTCGCCTCGCCGGCAGATGTGGAGAGCATGCGCGTCTATTTACTACTGCCTTTGTATCACGAATTTGTGAATTCCAAGCACTACCAAACACTGCACGTACCGTTCGCCAATGCCGTCTTCAAGTTGACTGAGAATCCGCGCAAGGTGCTAGAGAAATGGTGGGCTGTGACGCCGTCTGATTATTTTGAACAAATGGTCAATAACTTTTTGCATGTGGCGATGCACATCATCAGCTTTAAGATGGGCATTGAGGTGATCAATCACAACGAGCCGCGCCAGAAGAAGGTAATCGAAGTTTCCTATAGTCATCAGTTTTTTTTTTTTTTGCTAATCAAAGCCAAATACGCATCTTAGCTGTTGCCCTACAACAGTGATCTGGAAGCTGTCCTTCGATTTCTGACAAAACTTTGTCAAGTCAACGACAATCGCGACATGAGGCTCAACTTCCAACTTTTCCACTGGCCAGAGATTACGGATTATGTGGACGTACAGCAGGAATACTTACGCTGGATTGTAGCTGAGTCGACAGCTGAGTTTAACATTTGCAATTATCCATTCCTGTTCGATGCATCGGCCAAAACCTCACTGTTGCAAGCAGATCAAGCGCTCCAAATGCATTCAGCCATGTCGAACGCAATATCTAATGTGGGTAGTTAATTGCTAAAGAAACCTTCAATTAATTGACGTTCATTGTTCTTCTTCAGGCATTTTACAATCTACTAAACTATGGTCACGTCTCGCAGTACATTGTTTTGAATGTGACGCGAGAGAATCTGGTGCAGGATTCTTTACGTGAACTACAGCGGTACAGCCAAAGTGATCTCAAGAAGCCACTGAAAATCAAATTCCACGGCGAGGAAGCCGAAGACGCGGGCGGTGTGCGAAAGGAATTTTTTATGCTGCTGCTCAAGGATCTGATCGATCCAAAATACGGCATGTTCAAAGAGTTTGAGGACTCACACGTCATGTGGTTCGCAGACGTGACCTTCGAGACGGAGAACATGTATTTCCTCATTGGTGTTCTATGTGGCCTGGCTATTTACAATTTTACAATAATCAATCTGCCTTTTCCGTTAGCGCTCTATAAGAAGCTGCTAAAGAAACCCGTTGATCTTAGCGATCTCCGCGAAATGTCACCAACGGAAGCCAATTCCCTGCAAGCGCTGCTAGACTACACAGGGGATGACTTTAAGGAAACCTTCGATTTGACCTTTGAGATATCGCGCGACATATATGGCGAAGCCGAGACCCACGACCTCAAACCCAATGGCAGAAATATTTCCGTGACAATGGAAAACAGGTTTTACTGTATTTTATTTATATTCCATTTTCTGTTGCTAATCATATTCATTTTTCAGGCAAGAGTTTGTAAATCTCTATGTTGATTTCATATTCAACAAATCTGTGGAGCTTCACTATCGTGCATTTCATGAGGGTTTTATGAAGGTTTGTTCAGGTCGTGTGCTGCAAATCTTTCAACCTGAAGAACTTATGGCTGTTGTTGTGGGAAACGAGGAATACGATTGGCAGGCACTGGAGGACAATTGCGAGTACAAAGAGGGCTACACGTCCGGCGACGAAACGGTAACTGTTTGGACAAAGATAATATAGTGCAATTAATGCAACTTCTTTGATTTTAGGTAAAGTGGTTTTGGGAAGTGTTTCACGAACTGTCCGACGCAGAAAAGAAAAAGTTTCTACTCTATTTGACAGGCAGTGATCGTATTCCTATACAAGGCATGAAAGCCATCAAGGTAAGCAGATTGAAAATCCATCTATTTATTCAAAATATCTATTGATTTCTAATCTTGTTGTATAGATCGCCATACAACCCACACCTGATGAACGCTTTCTGCCTGTTGCACACACATGTTTCAACTTGCTGGATCTGCCAAGATATAAAACCAAGGAACGACTCAAGTATAAGCTGCAACAAGCTATACAACAAACTCAGGGGTTTAGTCTGATCTAATCATTTTATCATAGCGTTATTGAGGACAGATATTTTTTCGTATTGTCACATTTAGCATTTGCCTTGGATTATAAGTAACAAAATGCATAGGAAAGAAACCATAATATTAAACACCTTTTTTCAGAGATTTAATCGTCTGGAATATCATTGTTTTGTTTAAATTTATAGAACGATTTTAGCATATTGTTATATAAAAATAAATTTGGTGCCCCATAAAACCATTATTTTTATTTTTAATTAAAAACATTGAATTTAAATTGAACGCATTGTGTGATGATGGTGCCACATCACTGGAGCTCGTTGATCACTTCGATAGTCGGAGTTGCCGCATACACCAAAATTGCTATCAAGTCGATAAACGATAATCGATAAGCTTTCGAAAAACCGCACATCACTACTGTACAGAGCAGTTGTTATTGGCTATGCGAAATGTGGCGGCAAATGAGCAGCCGCAGCTCAGTTAGGTTTGAACTTTTGCAAGGTGCGCTTGCCGTACCCGTGTGTTGCTGCTAATAAGATATAAATTATTCAAGAACGTTTTTTGGTTGTATGTCATTTGAAATTCTGAGCGCGTGCCAAAGCTAAACAAAAAGATATAACAAGTGTCGCGGCCATAGAAGCAACAAGTGTCTATTCGATTGTTTTATAATTTTTTTTGGAACGTTGCGCAGTCGCTGCTGCTGCTACTGCTTCGGCTTCTGCTTCTGCTAGTGTTGCTGACAGCGGTGGGTCAGGCTAACGGTAACCGATCGAAAAAGAAATTCAAACAACAACTGCACCGGACAGTGAGTGAAATTATGTACTTGCTTTCATTTATTGAACGTGCCTACATTTATTTATTGAGTCGCCTACTTCTTATCGCCAGCGTCTGTCACAGCTAATTGGCCATTACGGATGTGCGAGCCCCATTCAATGATTGAGAGCCGCATCCAACTAATCAGCGCTGCAGTTTTTGCATACGCAACTGACGTTTTCCTATCCTCAATGTAACAAATGTGTTGCAAGCTGTGAAGAAGACACCAAAAAGACAAAAAAAAAAAAAAAAAAAATACAAATGAAAAAAAAATTGATCGAGTCAAAAAGCGGTTCTGCCGGTTTGCCCAGGTCGCGATCTGGCCGTTTGTCTGTCTTTCAGTCTATCTTGCTGGCAGCGAGACTTTCTTTCCTTTTGCACAATTTGAACTTGGACACCAACGACAACAAGCACAAATCTGGTTTATGTTTATATGCGTCTAATAAAGCGGCATTTATGACCAACCATGTGCTGGCTGTCAGCTCTTCGCTGCGCTCTTTGGTGGTTGCTTCATCAGCTTAACCTCGCCGGCGCAAGCAATTTACCGTTTGCTTTCAGGCGAGTGTTTCGCTTCCTGGACACTTCCTTTAGCCCACACACACAAAGACAGACACATGCACGCATGTACTCTTCTTCTCTTTCGCTCTGCCTGTTTGTCTTTTCTCTTGCTCCTCTGCTCTTGCAGCTGGGGCTGGCTTAGCTGAATATTGTTTGCTTAGTTTTTACAGCAGGAACAAATACAAACAAAGCAGGTCAACTTTGGTATACATTTACATGCATACATACATATGTATGTGTGTGTATATATATCTATGCAAGTCATGTTGTATTTCCAGCTAAATCGACACCAAACCCACAATTTTTATTTCTCTTAAGTCTGACATGCATCTGAATGTTATTACGATGTACATGAGTTCCGCCCTCTCCTCCGCCTTCTTATCAATGCCCTATAAATATAATTGTATTAGATTTCATTTCAATTTCAATTTCAATTTCAATGGCGTCTATTGATTTGACCCATTTTTGATTTCAATTTTTTCAATTGTGTCTTGTGGCAATCGAACGTTAAGCCGCTTAGCTTCACTTAACTACGATCGTCTAGTTAGCTACATGCGTATTTCCCACTCTCTTTGTTTCTTTTTTCTTTTTGCCAAATACAGTTGTGTATATAATAGACACCCTCGTATCTCGACTCCCTTGGAGCGTTACCTTCAACGTCGGTTAGCGAAACACACAGAAGCCAAACCAAGTTTTGGGCCAGTTCTTCTAATGGAAATGATGTAATTCTCTTGCGTAGAAATCTGAACAAAGAGCGAGGTCTAAATCAAATAAGAAAACCAAAATAAACCAAACAAAGGCCCTAAAAGAAGAATAACAAAATAAATAAAAAGAATTGCACGCATTTTAGTTTGGTTAATTGCGATAATGCCACAGGGAGACGTTAACAATTAACGAGCTTTGTCATGTGCACCACTCACTCATCTACATTTGTAAGTATGGGTGAGTGGGTTGTCTTCTTTGATTTATCAGATGTTGATTTGTATTTCAAATTGCCAAACATTTTTGTTTTATGACCAAAAAGTAAGTTAAGCGTTTATTTATCGGAACAACACAACGTTATCTATTGACTAAAAAGTTTATTGATAACGTGGAAGTGCCTGGTGCGATTCATACAGGGTGTCTTAGCAATTGAACAGGGTGCTTAACAAATTGTTAAGCACGACAACAATGACTTATAGGTGCATAAATAGCTGATGACTGTTATTATTTATAAATAGAAATATATAGTGCTGCTAGCATAGTAAAAGCTTTTCTATTTTGTGTAATTTCATGAAAATAATGCTTTACACATTATTCATTCCCTTTCAATTTAGTCCTTAGCAACACACTTTCGACTCATAACATAATTCCCATTTATTTATAAATTTTACTTAAATGTATCACATGCACTCGAGCAATTTCATTCAATACTACAAGTTGGTTCTTCTATAGCAACTGAGTATGCTTTTTGCAGAATTCTGCCATTCTTTGCTTAATCCAAGCACTTGAGAAATTGCATTTTACGGGCTCGAGTTTCCTTTTATTCGCACCGAGCAAACACATCCGATAAGATATTGCATATGGCCTGTGTGTCCATATAATGAGTCAGCCCCTAAGCTCTGTCCGCCAGATACGATACGAACGTGTTCGTGATCGAGGTCAGCGCGACATATGTTATACCCTCTAAACATAAATAAAACATATTTGCAATAGAGACGTGTCTTGCTTCACTCCGCAGCTTATCTGTTTGATGGCTTAATGAAAGTGAGATTTGTGGTGAGATAATAAATAAAAAAAAAAAAGATAACTTTAGTTGAAAATGTGTCAAAATGTAAATGAAATATTAAAATTATATTGAAATATATTTTTAAAATAATAAATATATATTAATTAAATATTATTATAAATTTAATAGAACTTTAGTTCAACTGAAATGTAGAGGTAAACCCCCCCACAATTTTGATAAACTTGTATTGCCCGAGTAATTTATTTCACGAACAACACAGCTGTAAAGCTTTTCCCAACCATATATTATATTTTTTCGACACCTTAAACTGAAGAACTTGCGATCCATTGTTGAAACAGCGATCGGCCCAAAGAGAACGTGTTTAAGATTACCGAATCGGTTCAAGCAAAGTGTCAACTAAGGCTTTTTTTTTTCGTGGAAGTAAAAGAAAAAGCAACAGAAGCCAAGAAATACTGCAATTGTGTAGACTCGAAAAAAGTCTGGTTTTTTCTTAAACCTTTTTCTTTTTTGTGGGCCATTAAAATAAGAGGTAAATGCGAAGTTGTTGCTCATTTCATTTCTTAAACAGCTTTTTTTTTGCATTTGAAATTGCGTTCAACATCAGTCACCAAATAACTTGCAAAATATGTTTGAAACGCCAATTGTTGTTGCTGTTACTGCTGATCCAAAGAGTTGCTGTGCGTCAGTGGACAATATTGTGAGTCAGCGCGTCGAGATTGTATCCCAAGTTTTTGTTTGCTTTACGTTTTCATATATTCATCGAAACGAATGAAGGCGTTTCGGTCGGCTCTTTTTATTCAAGAGCTGAGAAGTTAACGATCATTGAGAGCGAAGCGATTCAACGTTCGCCAAGTGAGGGCCATTGACGCGATTTGCCGCTGGCATAACTCACAATATACCGGCTGGATATGTTATGTTATCATACGTATTTCTCGAGATTGGAACACTCGAAGTTTGTTTTTTGTGAATTGGGATTTGTATACTCTCACATTTCTGTTTATCTGTCGATCTTCAATTACTGGCAGATTGTTAGGCAAAAACTCAGTTTGAATGATTGTAAATTGATCTTTTATTAAGTAAGGATGTTTCAGTTCTTAGTCAAGTGTTAGACGCGAGCCAGGTTGAGCAGCTGGTAGAGCGGCAAGACATTGCTATTGGACTTGCTCGAGGAGGCCAAGACTCGTGCCTGATAGCTGCCGGGGACGGAGCGCTGTACAATTTCTGGCTGCGCTTGGGAGTCATCGAGCTCTTCGTTTTCAGAGCTGCGATACCAAGGATAACCAGGGTAACCAGGGTAGATAGGGAAGCCGGTATAGCCGGGATAACCGGGATAGCCTGGGTAGCGTGGGAAGCCGGGGTAGCCGGGATAGCCTTGACCGGGAAAACCAGGATAGCCGGGACCGCCAGGAAAGCCGGGATTGCCAGGAAAGCCGGGACTACCAGGAAAGCCAGGATAACCACCATTACCACCACCGCCCCAGTTACCCCAGCCGTATGGCCATTGACTGTACGGTGGCACCCAGGGGCGCTGCGGTTGCGGATGAGGATGCACGTGGGGATAACCGCCCCAGGGATAACCTCCTGGACCGTGCTGGCGTGAATGCTGGTTGTCCTCTGAAGTATAATAGTAATGGTGTTGATGTTGTACTGTCGGTTTGGCTGTAGTCTTCTCGCTGGAGCCCCCAAAGTGTTTACCAAAGCCAGCCTTACCAATCGATGTTAATATGTGCTCGTCGATGTTGCGGGTCGTTCCAATGGAATCTTCCACATTGCCGCTGCCACTGCCACTGAGCACCTGCTGCTGCGATTGCTGCACCTTCTGCGACTGCACCTGTGGCGACTTCTCCTGGAAGGTGAATGCGCTGCCCAGCAACGAGAACAGCACTACAAGCAGACGATTTTCAATCCAGATCAACTTGCCAGAAGCTGCTGCTACTCACCTATCCAGAGTATTGATGCTCTGCGTTCCATGATCGGTTGATGAATATATCTTGGGTGCAGCATCTGCACCTTTATATACCCAAGCCGAGCAGCTGCAAAGTGCATCGTTTATGGTTTTCTATGCTAACGGTTTTCTCATTAGAATATTTGATGCACCCATTTCCCAAATCGAATCAGAGACCCCAATTTAAGCTGCCCACCATTTGCTTTCTCTCTATCCTCATCTATTCTTGGTTACCTGATCTGCTCCGTTTCTAGTCTGTTCTTTAGTTGGTCTGGCTAATAATCAGACTCTAATTTGCATATGAATCAGGAATTTTGTGTCTTCTGTCAAATTTCAAACTGAATGCATTCAAGTAATCTCCGCTGAGCGATCGGACGCTGCCATCGTATAGTTCAGCGGAGTTCAATAGCCCATTCGCTACACAAATTACGTCATTTGTCGAGTCTCGTCTCTTTGGACCCTCAGTTGAGTTGAGTTGAGTTTCGTTTGATTTTGTTGTCTTTTACCTGTTGTACCTTAAACCCATTCAAAATGCGTGTAAAGGGTATGAGATTTTTGGAAAAATATATGTAACAGACAGGAGAAGACATTGTGGAACCTTTTAAGCCTATATATGTCTGTCCGATCATCGATCAAATAAACTACAATAGCGAGAAATTCCAGCTAGTAGAGTCATTGTCTCTTGTACCTAAGTTATGAATAGTGCAACCAAAGCTGTTAGGTAGGGTATCTAGCTAGTCGCTTAAACCCGACTAGAGCCGTTTCAGTGGTTTCAGTTAAATGGACAGTTTATAATTAACCCTCGTGCCCGCTGACGAGTTTTCCCACTGAGGTCAATATCAGATTAATGGCTCACAAACCAGTTCAGAACTTTTTCGTCTAGATGATTTGCGTAAGGAGTTTGGGTGTACATAAAGCTGGCTCCAAAATATAAAATAAAATACAAAAAAAAAACTACCCAAGCAAGTGTCGTTGACATCAAGAATTTTATTTAAGCAAAAATGCGGCATAACTTCAGGCAGCAATATAATATCACTCGAATGGGAACTGATAAGAGCAGTCAGTGCCAGAGAAATCAGGAGAGTAAAGCTAGTCAGATAAGAAAACGAACTATTTGAATGAGAATTGGGCTTCGAGTAAATTTTATTTCTACTAAATAATACTTAAATGAAAGTCATATGACTTGCAAGAACTATATAATAAATTAACAGCAAAACTGATTGATTAGGATTACGATTTACGTTGGTTTGAGAGCTCAGTTTGTAAACCTGCTTTTGCTTCAATTATTTCTTACCCAAACCTTTTCAATTATTACTTTAATGCATTTCATTTGCTGACTTATCACAGACCTTAGCAAATAACGTGACAAATAGAATACTATCGGTTCAGCAGTGCTTGGATATGGCTATGAAACATGTCCATATAACTTTGTGCACATGTATGTATGTCAGCTCAAACACATTGTGTAATTAGCTAAACATGCATTTGGCTGGAGCTCACAGCTGCAAATAGCTCCATTGAATGTGTCAGCGAAACAAAGGCAGCATTGAACCAATCGAATGTAGTACAAACTGAGAACTCAATGACTGATAAGAGCGTTAAATGGACCGAATGTCGCGCTGCAGTTTCACTGATGGCGCCTATGGCAATCGAACTAATTACTCGGCCTGCAGCTCTCAGACGTTTGCAATACAATTTTCCAGTGTTTGCGAGGCACTCGCAACGTGATCACTGTGAAGCGTACGCAGTGAGCGCTCAACATTTGAATATTTTATTTATCAGCTATTGAGTTTGCTTTGATTAGAATTGTCTTATGAGTCATTGGCTCGCGACTCTCGCTAGCTCTCTTACTCTCTGTAGATCGTCGCAGATCTGAGTGAAGCAATTGCAGTGATCGCTAAGTTTTGGAATACATATGAATCTGATCTAGTTTTTGATTAGAGCTCAAATGACTGATAGTTGATCGTGTGCAATCCTAGTGATAGCAGCTTTGTGTCTAATTTGGAGTAATCAGTACCTAATCTAGCTGCAAGCTAACTATCGGCAGATAATCTCCGATCGCAGTGAACTTTAAAAATAACATTCACTTAACTTTGTTTGTAACTCATTCGCATATCTGTTTCCGAGTCTGCGATCTTTTCTACTAAATATACAAATCTCAGTTCATCGATCGCTAAGAACTAATATCGCTAAGATAATCCTTTATCATTTCATGCTGTGTTTACAGCACGAGATTTTCACAGCTAATTGCAAGCAATCACACGGATCGCTGACAATTTTAGCATATTTTATCAGCAACAAGTTTGTTTTGCACTCACCATTGTGTCATCTACTGACTCATCTTCACAGTCAAGTCTCCAGAAATCTTCTATATATATTTATATATAAACATATATCCATATCTATATATATATGTATATATATGCTAGGTACAGGCGACATTTTTGTGAATTGCTCAAAAAGAGCTGGCAAAACGCAAACGCACTATCTAATCGCGGCTGATTGGGCCATTGCGGCTCTTGGGAAGTGCTCTCCGTGTAGCTAAATCGTTGATAACTGGCAAACAAGCTGCTACGACAGCGCCGAGTACGATGGCAATTGAATATTGATGGTTAAAACTCTATTGCCAACAGCGGATTGTGTTAGTTTGCCAACGCAGTCGTTGATGTGCGGAATATGTGCGAGTACTGAGAGTAAAGAGTGTATTATCAATTCATAAGGATCTATAGAAACACCCAACACAATGGCCAGGTACAACAATTGCGACTTATCTAGGCCAGTAATTGGCGCTGTTGTCGTGTGTATTCATTTATCTGTCTAAGAATCCACTCGAAGTGCACCTCATCACTGTGTCAATTTGTCAATTTTAAGTGCTTACATCATGCTATCAATATTGAGCCAATCGCTTAATAATTTCCGCCAAAGAGCTGCTGCACCTACCTATAACCTTTGCCAATTTACTTGATGTCTATATATATATATATATTTATACGGGGGTATACATAATCCGACAATGGAATCGAAATGAAAACTAATAAAGCAATTGCGTAATCGACGCTCTTAGATTTGTTGGCGGCCGCAACACCAAATAAACTCTAGACCCAATAACCCAGGCATTTCCAGTGATATGATATATGACATTGATAAGAACAGAATGCGAATTGCACCTGCTACACTTCAGCTCTATAAATATAATTAGGGCTAATATTACTTTCCACTAAATAGTTAGTTTTATCTATAATATCTATAAATATAAGACTAAGATAATTAGCCTTAAGTTGAATTTTCCAATGTCACATTTATATCAAATGCTAATAGTCCTAGCTTAGTTTTCCTTATTGCCTGTAGAGCTATAAATTATTTACACAAGAAATCTTATCAATTAGCCTTTGATTGTGTTCTTGGGTAAGAGGTTTTTATAATCGCACACTACCAAAAACCAGGTGATTAAATAGACCTCAGGTCGTTTGGCTAGAAACAGGCACTCGAAATGCTTCCATGAAATTTACATAAACTACTCCAGCAATAACGTAATTCCCATAATCTTAACTAATCTTAATTTGAACTTCATGCTAGAAATCTTACGCTTGGTCAACAAAAATTCAAAATTTTCCAAAAAATATTTTCATAATTATTAGCTTTAACTATCTTAACTTTAACCTTTCTAAAAACCAAATTGATCTTAACTTTTTCTAATTTTAGCTATAAACCATTACCCAACATGGAGACGGGTTTGCACGAACGCGATCGTGCGGGCGTCCAGGACTTTGTGCTGCTCGAGAACTATGAGAGCGAGGCTGCATTTATTGATAATCTGAAGAAGCGTTTCCAAGAGAACCTCATCTATGTAAGTTTTGAGTATACGATTCCATTCCTTGCTCGCTCTATGTCTCTGTCTCTCTCTCTCCTCTTTTAACTTCTCTATAATCTGTTGTAATCTCTATGTCTATCTCTATTTCGTAACTCTTACCACGCATCCAATGTTCTAAATATTTTAGACCGGATGCTGGATCTGTGTAAGAAATTTCTAATGTTTACGTTGTCCATAGAGCTCCAAAGTTTTTTGCTTTACTAAATGTTTCTTATTTCTTTACAGACCTATATTGGTCAGGTGCTGATCTCTGTGAATCCTTACAAGCAGCTGCCCATCTACTCAGAAAACCACATCAAGGAGTATAGGAATAAACATTTCTATGAGATGCCACCCCACATGTAAGTAGCACAGCCTAAGCATGATTCGATTATCAAATTTAACCTTGTTTCAATCTCCAGCTTCGCTGTGACGGACAATGCTTTCCGCTCACTGATCGATGAGAATCGCGGTCAGTGCGTGCTCATCTCGGGAGAGAGTGGCTCCGGGAAGACGGAGGCCTCCAAGAAGGTGCTGCAATACATTGCCGCTTGCTCTGGCCATCAGACCACTGTGGAGGGCGTCAAGGATAAGCTGCTGAAGAGTAATCCCGTGCTGGAGGCCTTTGGCAATGCCAAGACGAACCGCAACGACAACTCCTCCCGCTTCGGCAAGTACATGGACATTCAGTTCGACTACAAAGGCACGCCCATTGGCGGCAACATTCTGAACTATTTGCTGGAGAAGTCGCGCGTAGTGGCCCAAACGCCCGGTGAGCGTAACTTCCACATCTTCTATCAACTGCTTGCGGGCGCAGATGCCACACTGCTGCAGGAGCTTCACCTGGAGCGCGCGTTGGATAGCTACAACTATCTGAGCGATGGCGTAAGCTAGATTACAATTATCACTAAAAGAGTTTTCTCAAATTCTCTTTTTTTTCATCAGGCCCAGGGCAGCGTGAAGAGCATCGATGATGTGGACAACTTCAAGCAGGTGCAGCAGGCATTGAGCGTGATTGATTTCAGTGCGGATGAGCAGCGTGAGATCTTTGCCATTGTGGCCAGCATATTGCATCTGGGCAACATTGGCTTCAACGAGGAGGAGGGCAATGCCAAGGTGAACAGTCGCGATCTGGTGGTCACTGTCTCCCGCCTGCTCGGCGTCAATGCCGGCGAGTTGGGTGCAGCTCTAACACACCGCACCATCGATGCTCGCGGTGATGTGGTGACCTCTCCTTTGAACCAGGAGCTGGCCATCTACGCCAGAGATGCGTTGGCTAAAGCCGTTTACGATCGCCTCTTCTCCTGGCTGGTGCAGCGCCTCAACATTTCGCTGCAGGCGAAGGAAACGCGCGGTGCTCGCAACAATGTTATGGGCATCTTGGATATCTATGGCTTTGAGATCTTCAAGACAAATAACTTTGAGCAGTTTTGCATCAATTTCTGCAATGAGAAGCTGCAGCAGCTGTTCATTGAGCTGACTCTGAAATCAGAGCAGGATGAGTACAGACGGGAGGGCATCGAGTGGATACCAGTGGAGTATTTCGACAACAAGGTCATTTGCAATCTGATTGAGGAGAAGCATAAGGGTATTATTTCCATACTAGATGAAGAGTGCTTGCGTCCGGGCGAGCCTACCGATCGCACCTTCCTCGACAAGCTCACCCAGAAGCTGGCGGAGCATCGTCATTACGTGTGCCACGAGAAGGCACCGATTCATGTGCAAAAGGTCATGGGACGCGATGAGTTCCGTTTGGTGCACTACGCCGGCGAGGTGACCTACAGTGTGAATGGTTTCTTGGACAAGAACAACGATTTGCTATTCCGCGATCTCAAGGAAACGCTGAGCAAGTCGGGCAACAACATTGTCCGCTCCTGCTTCCCAGAGTCTGAGCTGAGCAGCAAGAAACGACCCGACACGGCCATCTCACAATTCAAGTGCTCGCTGAACAATCTTATGGACATATTGATGTGCAAGGAGCCCAGCTACATTCGTTGCATCAAGCCCAACGATTTGCAATCGCCGGGCATCTTCGACGATCAGCTGGTGTTGCATCAGGTAAAGTATCTGGGTCTGATGGAGAATCTGCGCGTGCGTCGTGCTGGCTTTGCCTACAGGCGCAGCTACGAGCTGTTCCTAGAACGCTACAAATGCCTCAGCAAGTCCACCTGGCCGAACTATAAGGGAGTCGGTGGCGCCAAGGGTGGCGTCCAGCTGCTCGTCAAGGATCTGGGCTACACTAGTGACCAGTTCAAGCTGGGCGAGACGAAGCTCTTCATACGCTGGCCGCGCACGCTCTTCGACACGGAGGATGCCTACCAGGCGAAAAAGCACGACATCGCTGCCATCATTCAGGCCCACTGGAAGGGTCGGATACAGCGTCGCAAGTACTTGAAGCTGCGTGCCCAGGTGATTATTCTACAGAGCTACTGCCGCCGTCGTTTGGCCCAGCAGGCAGCCAAGCAGCGTCGTGAAGCAGCCGATAAGATTCGGGCATTCATCAAGGGATTCATCACACGCAACGATCCGCCCAATGGCTTCAACGATGACTTCATTGCCAATGCCAAGCGCATGTGGCTTCTGCGTCTGGCCAAGGAGCTCCCAACCAAGGTGCTGGACAAGAGCTGGCCCCCAGCACCTGGCCACTGCCAAGAGGCGTCCACCTATCTGCATCGTCTACATCGCTTGCACCTGGCGCGCATTTATCGCCAGAAGCTGACGCAGCAGCGCAAGCGCCAGTTCGAGCTGAAGGTTCTCGCCGAGAAGGTGTTCAAGGGCAAGAAGAACAACTATGCGAGCAGTGTGCCCGCCTGGTTCCAGAGCGATCGCATCTCCCAGGAGCATATACAGCGTGTGAACGACTTCGTGGCCAGCACCTTCGGCAGCGAGCAACTCAAATATCAATCGGCCTGCACGAAGTTCGACAGACATGGCTACAAGTCACGAGAGCGCTTCATACTGCTGAGCAACAAGGCTGTCTATGTGCTGGATGGCAAGAGCTACAAGCAGAAGCATCGCCTGCCCCTCGAGAAGATCGACTTCACGCTAACGAACCACAACGATGACCTCATGGTCATTCGGATTCCGCTGGAGCTGAAAAAGGACAAGGGCGATTTGATCCTTATCATTCCACATATCATTGAGTTTTGCACATACATTATCGACACCGTGGGCACAGCCGAT
Source organism: Drosophila koepferae (assembly GCA_030914345.1). Lineage (NCBI taxonomy): Eukaryota > Metazoa > Arthropoda > Insecta > Diptera > Drosophilidae > Drosophila > Drosophila koepferae. Next base: position 9,341,705 of record JAUESR010000202.1, read on the forward strand.
ATCGTCTCCATCGTGGACAGAGATTCGTAAGTGGCAAATCAATCTTAACTAGGCTTTAATTATTGATCTATCTTTCTCATCATCCTTTAGACTGGAACACAATGTGGTTAAGGGCAAGGGTGGTGTCATCGAGCTTCAGACAGGCGCCGCACCCGGCGTTGTACGTGATAAGAGCGGCCATCTAGTTATTGTAAGTAGAAAGCGCATATTCCATATCTCTTGATAAACATTATTAACTTGGTTTATTCGCTTACAGATTGCTGGTCAATAAAGAATTTAATAAACTAACAAAATGGCTTTAAATCAAACGAAAATTGTTCTGTTATAATATTCCTGTAATTTATATATATATTGTATTTTGTTACTGCAATGAGGCAACGTAATTTTGATTAATTGATATGTTTCCAATGTGCTGTATGTACTTATGTTCCCAATTAAATATATATAAATATTGTTTATATAAATCTAAAGAGCGTTTAATTGCCTTATGACGGTTATTGCATGCTGACGTAACTCAGGGCGTGTCTATACAATCTTATCTAGTTCTTTTTCAAAACAAATATTGATATCGATTCAGCTGCATCAAAGTCAGACACTTTATATGTCGAGTTCTATTTGGCTAACGAGAACTTTAACATATTGTTAATTTTTTACGTTCATTGAATTCAGTTGGGTGGCAACATCTACAATTGTCAGTTAGACACGAATTCATAATGTCCAACCCTAGTTGTGGACTAATCGATGACGATGTTGCACAATTTTAGTATTTTTTAAATGCATGTCTATCGATAATTAGCGCATATATCGAAGTTCACACATCTCTTATAAATACACCGTCGCACATGTTTATATTATCATTCAAAGTTACAAACACAAACAATTGATTTTTACAAGTCTTAAAATCCTTCAAAATCAGTTCATAAGTAATTAATATGGAGTCCAAGCGTAGCTCGGCCAAGCCTAAAAAAAATTTAGAGGTTCGATCTCATAGCACTACAAGTTTTTGTAGAGATGAGCTAATAATTGTTTTTTTTTTTACAGTCATTGCTTAGATTGGCCGTTGAACATTCTGGAAACGATGAGGAAGCACCAAATCCAAATCCAGTTAAAATAGATGAAAATGTAATATATAACTACTAAATCTGCAAATGTGGAATGCTATAGAATCGGTAAAATACGTAGTACATCTATAATAATCGCTTTATTATTAATCTCTTCCAGAGAATTAAATTCTTGCAAGATGCTCTTAGAGCCATGACTGGAGATGATTTCGAAACAGCTTTATTAATATTAAGAACTGAATCCACCACTATTGAACAGAAAATTAACAGTTTGGACTTAATAAGAGATAAGATCGATGATATTGATTTAGCAAATTCGTTTGTAAAAATCGGAGGCGCAGCCCTGCTTTTGCAGTACATTCGAACTCAGGATAATAACTTCAGACAACAATCCATTTATATAGTTGCCGAAATGGCCCAGAACAATGAATACTGCCAAAACTATTTTTATAAGGAAAATTTAATACCTTTGCTTACCTCCACTATGAACGATGCCGATGAGGATGTGGCTAGAGGCTCAATTTATGCCGTATCATCATTGATCCAAAACTTCCCGCCTGGCCTGAAAGAGTTCCTGAGCACCAAGGGCATACAAACTCTGGTGGCTTGCTTAAGTTCGGATCACAAATCGGTTTATATAAAGGCGGCTTTTCTTATTGGCTCTTTAGCTTCGCGTGAGAACTCAATCAGAGGTAAGAGAATTAGAATATGCTATAAAATTCGATAATATTTATATAATTCCATTTGTAGATCACATAAACAAACAAAATGCAGTCTCAATTCTTTTGAGTAATCTGGAGAACAAAGATGAATACGATGACAAACTGGACGCCACTCTAAGAGCACTTTCTGCGCTCTCAGTGAGCTGCAAATGGAGCTCAACGCGAGATCAAAATGCAAATGCCGAAATTACGCTTAAGGAAATAAGTAATAATAAAGCTCTCTTGGATACTTGTGAAGTAAGTATTAAAACGATTCACACATTAAAAGACTTAAAGTAATTAAATCATTTTTAGGAGATGGGCAGCTTTGCGCAAAATATTTTAAAGAATATGACAACGAAATGAAATAGTTAATGGACTTTACAAATATTAGATATACATTTATGTATATAGTAAACAATATTCAGTTTCTGTTTCAGAAGCATTAAAATTGATGGAAAATTAATTATGTATTTATTATTGACAATGCTAAAATAATCTAAAAATGCAGTCTTATTAAAGCTCGGAAATATTCTATGAAAAGATATATTAATTGTTATTAATAAAAAAAAGGAATTATTTAGAAAAATGTAGTCAAGTGCTCTTTATTTATACATTTGTCGTGTCAGTAGCGAAAAGTCTGGACACAATTTCCGTGAGGAAATTTGAAAACATATAATTTTTTACATATTATAAAGTATTGCAAATTGCATTGAGCCAAGCCCAGTTTTATGCTGGCAGCGTATCGAAATCGTCAGCCACATAAACAATGGGCACATGAACCTTATCTACGGTCGGCTCGTATATGTAATCACACAATTTATTTCGCTTCAAGCACATATTCCAATCCATGACTTGAACTGCATGCAAACTTTCCGCTTCGTTATGCTGTCGCAAGACCATAGAATCCTGTGAATAAGATTGGGTATAGTTATAGCAACTATTTTATAGAAAATATAATTTAGTTAAGCTTACCTTTATCTTTTCCCACTTGTCGTCGACGTCCTGTAACCAGCTGAGCAGCAAGCGACCATTGAAACGACAGCGTGCACTCTTTTCCTTTTCATCCTGCTCCGGCGTAATCATATTATAGATTTCATCATCTTTTAGAAACGTACAAACGGAATATGGAGCTGCTTGGCCAGATATACTTCTGGCCGCCTTCGAGTGTACTCGAATTATCTCCTGCTCTACACTCAGGCAGAGTTTCTCTCTTTCCACAGTGTGCCCGTCGGACAGATCTCGCCTGGCTTTCTCTTGCTGCACGTAAAAGTCTCGCATACTCTCGGGAATGACATCTGGCACTTCTATTACCGGCGTCGTCACATTTTTTTCTAACAGATAAGTACGTTTCGTGAGCAGATAGTCGTTGTAGCCCTGAGGGGGCCTAGGCTTAACTGGATACAGATTCCTCCATTTCCTTTCCACTTGTCTGCGAATATTCAGGAACATCTGAAATCCATTCGTAAACGGATAGTCATGCGGATGGGTGTCGCCAGAGGCCATCGAATTATCAGCATGCGAATTTTTCGAATTATCATCGTTATTTTTAGGTCTTATTTTTCGCTTGCGCGGATGCAGCTCAACATTTGATGATGAATTGATCTCCTTTGACGATGACGTTGAGGATGTCGAAGGACTCGGCACATTCGGCAACACCTCATGATCGAATTGGTTATGTTGTATGGGACTAGCTGTCATATTTGTATAGGAGCCTTTGATATCAGCATTGTCATTGGCATGGTTCGACGAGGCTGGCGATGGGGAGCTGCTCTGCATTTGCGGGGAGGAGTTGTTCGAACTGCGTTCGGCGCTTGTGACGCCGCTGCGATAGGAGCTGCGTAAAACCCTTAGATTCTTTTCGTCATTAAATAGCTTGATATTCTTATCATCGAGAATGGTCGAGCAGGCGATATTGACTTTCTGTGGACTCTCATGTGGACTCAGACATTGATTGGACAGCACCGTGTCTATCGAATCACTATTGGAGCTGACTACATAGGGCAACGCCGCATTCCGCGATGCAGCTACTTTGCCAGTGCGCAGAACATTACCATCCGTATCGATCGAGCAATTCTGCTGGGGTATCACAATCTTCAATGGTGGCACTTTCAAGGCACCATTATATGAGCTATCATTGCTCTTATAATCCTCGCTGCCTTCTGTTTCATTTTCAATCTCCACAGTCTTGTTCACCTCCAGCTCTTTGTCAGCAACTGTCGTACTTATTTTACTACCTGAGGGCGAGTTTTTTGTGGACGCCAACTTTGAGGTTTTCTCCAGCTTAGATGATACCTTAATTGAAGTGTTTTTTAACTCTTTCAAATTATCCAAGTCTTTGCGTTTCTTCTTTTTTACGTCGTCCCCATGTTCCTCGAATTCTTCCTCAACATCCGAATAACTTCGCTTTGTGCTTGTCACGCTTTGAGCTATATTTTGTTCAGCATTTTTACCCTCTGAATTGGAATCCTCTGTTGCAGGCTTTTCCTTGGTTTCATTGACGATTTCTAACTGCTTATCCGTGGCATTAACTTCTTCAGCATCTGCATCACCCTTTTTATCATTTTTCTTCGAATGCGTACGCGATGTTTCTGCATAAAAGAGAAGAAAATAATTTAATTAGTATCTAATAAAGAAATAATTGAGAGCTGGGCCTGTTTATATGGCCACCACTGTAGAGTATCACTCATTTATAGAGCCAATGCCTTTCGTGACAAAATACTTTTTCTAAGGATATAAAATAACCCCACCCTAATTACGCTGTGGAGGACATTTTCGTTATACAATTTACAAATATATATACATATGAGACGGCACACACAATTAACGTTTGTATATGTGTGCGTGTGTGTGTGTATGTGCATATGTACGTATGCAAAGAAAAATAAGAATGGAATTAGAAATGCCACAGAATAGCTCAATTGGGCGTTATCTATGGCAGCACTCATGTAACAGTTAAAGTAAAGTAAATTTCGTAGGGTTAATAAAAGAAAAATGAGATCACAATCCAAATTTGTGCTAGCCACACGCACACGTACATAATTGTAAATATTATATTGCACGCAAAAGTATTTATTTCTTAGTTTTAACTTCAATTTACTCCCACATATTTGATAGCTGCGTGTTACTTCAGAGATTTGTTGTATGTATACCCTATTGTAAGGTATGTATGTACCTATACGCAATTACACACGTACAAACAGATGGACATATACAGCGGCCGCGTACATATAAACAGATATAGATTTGTATGTTTTGGCTTACCTGTTGAGGACGTTGCTGTCATTTGGATTAATAAAGCCATTTGTTGTCTTTCCGACATGGGGGTATTTGAACTGGGTCTAGCTGGTGTGACCCCTGTTGTAAATCCTATCCCCTTTGGTCTTGGGGGTGGCATAATACCCAAATTCAACAGCAAACACGAAAACTTAAAATGTTGAACAAAAACAAGAACTCTGACTGAGAGACAATGTGACCATAAATTGTAAACGTACAAATATAAAACCGCAAAAACTATCGTATATAAAATGTGCTTGTGGATTGTATAATTGTCATGCGATAGTTTTCGATAGCAATGCATAGAAATCGACTTTTTAAGGATATTTGGCGTATGGAATCCAATTGAATTCCGATTTATTAATTACAATTGCTTAAAAGTATAGAAAAGCAATAGCCAAATTTAATAGAATGTAAGATTTATTTTGATACAAACATTTTTCTTAGTTGGGCAAATGCAAATTGTATATCATAAGTATTATTTTTATTTATATTTGTTTTCAAAAGTTGCCCAAATTTTATTTGTACCGGGCAGTTGTAATTGTTATCCATACAGTTTTCTTCATTTTCTGCACTATATACTTAACGTCTAGCGGGAGCCCTGCCTCGTCCCCGTCCTCTTGGACCTCCACGTCCACGACTGCCTCTGCCTCGTCCACGGTTTCCAACACGCCCGCTGTCTTTTTTCTTGGACTTCGACTTTGGAGTGTCATCGATGAGCAACGTTTCCAGTGGCAGACTGTCGGGTAATATGAAATATCGAATATTGTTGCCACGAATGCTTAAGGACTCCAAGTGGACTGGATCTCTATTTTTGATGGTCATTTTAACGCTCTTCAGGTGTGTATTCATGGCCACATCAACTCCAGTGATTGTGCCATGAATCTGAGTACCATTTTTCAATTCAACTGTCACAGTCTCATGACTGAGCTTCATCAGAAATCTAGAAAACAATAGCAAAGAGAATGTATTAATCAATTATTCAAAATATGAATAATATATTTAATATATACCAAATAATGAATTTTTAAGCTAAAGTTAAACATATCTATAATAGAGCTTCGTATTAATATACGCCATTTCATATTGTATCCTTTTCCAATCTTCAAATTTGGCGCTCGAAATATTGCTACAACCATGGGCCTTACATACACACAGCCAAATTTAATTTACTTGAGGTTCCTTGCAATTGTCAATTGCGGCCGGCACTGAGCGGCGTCGCAGTACAAGCACACGTATCATTACTAAGAATTATGAAACATATTTTGTTTTTTATTCATAATATACTTGTGAATACAAATAAACGTTTAATTGCACATGCTAATGTGTATTCACACATGCACATCTGTACATACGTATAAAATAGCAACCATGTTTATATTATATTGAATACAATTCAGATTTCTCATACCTCACCAGTTTCATCTTCGTAGAATTTTTGTATTTCAAAGTACAAGTATAATTCTATTAGTATTTGTTTAATAAAAAATATCGACACAACTTTTTGCCAAATATAAAATATATACAAACTGAGCTGCGCCGGCAATAAAAAGACTAAAATATTAAAGCCGCTTCTACTTATATCGATATCGAAATAGCAACTGCGTGTAGTCAAGATACCGTCAAACTATCGTTCTAAAATTATAATCAAAATATATAAGTGTAAGGTAAATATAAAGAGTATTAAAAGAATATTTATTTAATTTATTTAAAAGGGATGTAGACATCAATAAAAAAAATTATATATGCTATAACAAATTTATTTATCTTGACATGATTGTTCCGATAGTTGAGCTCACGTTCCAACATCGCAACTGTCTATCTCTTCTTGTCTATAGGGTGTGATTGATAAATTCTTAGAACACTTTTTTTCAACAGTTTTCCAACACCACATCGCCTGTGCCAAAAAGATTCCAGCCAGTATTAACTAAACTAGCAGCATAAATAATTTTGTAATTATGTGGCTATAAAAGTGTACTAAAGTGAAATTGAGATATAAAAGAAGAGGGACGACTTTGTGCCCTTTGAAATACTCAAAAGAACCCGCATAGATAGAAGGCGATGGCGTGTTTTTACGAACACCGAATATATGCTTATGTGATACTTATACTTTTCTTATTTACTAACTTATTTGCGCAAGGAAATATCACAGGTAAAAGTGAAAACTAATAACCAAATTACTGTCGACATAAAAACTTCAATATTCAATGCGCTAGCTTATGGTTTTCTATAATACATTTGTGTTTTGTTTTTATATACTGTGCACACAAATGCCTGTATACAATTTTAAACACCTTCCTATATACATACATACTTTTTTTGCGTATGCGTGTAGGTGTGTCGTTTGTGCGTGTGTATGTGTTTATGCCGCTTGCAAAACGCTCAAAATCTTAACAATATGTGATTAAAAGCGATTATTAACAATCAACGTCTTTATAATCATTTTATCATCTGTAGACATGTAGATATGTATGTATGTTGACTATGAAATTCTTTCCTGTGTCGCATACCAGACAAAGAATTTTTTACTACATTTTTTAAGGGTTGACTCAACTAGTAGATTGAAAATACTAAAATTTGATATGTTTCTTCTTTTAGACACAAGACTTTATTTATGCTGGTTAAAATGCCTTAATCAATAAAAATTGTTGAATTGATTACAGACAGAAGCAGAGCAGATAAGTCGAACTTGAGGTGCCCAACAGATACTATTTATCTTTAATCAGAATATCTTAAGAGCTACTGAAGTTATTTTTGATTTATTGCAGCATAACAAGAAGCAGTCATATAGATTGTAAATTTATTTTTATTATTTCACGATCGAGTTATAAAATAGCAACTAAGTGATTCACTTCTAGATATAAATATGGACCTAACTATTTAATAGTTATTTAATCAATTTTTCTTCCTCTTTTTAGAATGGGTTGAAGTTGGAAGGAATTCTTCTTTTGAATGTGCGACTGACCACAATCCTGCTATTTGGATATATAATAATGAAACCAATTATAAATTTGATACAAGGTATGTTCTTATATAAAAAAGAGTAACCTATTGATTGTAATAAATATCATAAGCAATCACAATTAGCGGTTAGCTAAGAATCAGAGTTTCAGGAAAAATAGGAAAAAGAAAATTCAATTTAATATTTAAAAATGGAGGGAGGAGATTCACCTTCACATATTGTTTAAACATTATCTCAAATGTATAAACGCAAAAACTGACTCATATTCAACATGCTAAAAGCCTTCTTATAACAATTTAAAACCAGATTAAAACCAGTGATTATTTCCTTACCTCTTTGGCATGTGGTTATGGAACTGTTTTATCAATTATCTTGTAAAAATATTAGTAATCATTACTTTTCTTTTTAACTTATTAACTTTTTCTTGAATTCCTATTTGCAGATTTACAATTACTGAGAATATAATAGCCCCCGATGAAAATGCCGATCCGAACTTAAGTAATGATGTCAAAAAGTATAAGAACGTACTTTACATACGCAATGTCAATATATCGGACAGTGGAAACTATACATGTAAAGATGCTGCGACAAACACTTCCGTGGAGTATAGCTTGCAGCCATTCCTTCAACCGAAAATCATTGAAAGTACCGTTGAGAGCATCAAACGAAAGATCAAGCAAAGTGCCATTATATATTGTGTGTTTGAGATATATCCCCAGAATGAGACGACAAACAAACAGCTTAAATGGCTGAAGGATGGAAGCCCTGTGGCATTCCTAGATGCCTCTGCCTCGATACATAAGTTGAGCGATACAAAATTAAACTTCACACTGGAATTTACGGAGGTTTATAAGAAGGAGAATGGAACATATAGGTGTGTTCTACATAGCGACACTGAGGATGAGATCATTTCGAAGGAAATAACGTTGCTTGTCATGGAAGTGCCACAGATCAGCATCGATTATGTGAAAGCTGTTGGCGCTAGCAAAATATACTTGAATTGGACGGTGAATGATGGCAATGATCCAGTTCAAAAGTATTTTATTCAGTATTCTCAGGCAGGTTCGCCCACATACACGTATTACAAAGACATTATCAATGGCAACTATACATCATATGTCTTGGAGAACTTCAGTCCCAATACAACCTATCATTTGCGGATAACCGGAAAGAACTCGATTGGCGATGGACCTGCCAACCAGTATCCATCTTCTGTGACTACCTTGGATCATGATCCAATTTTTATACCAAAGGTTGAAACAACTGGCAGCACAGCTTCGACAATTACCATAGGCTGGAATCCGCCTTCACAGGATCTTATTGAATATATTCAATACTATGAATTGACTGTGTCCGAAGCGGGCGATGTGCCGAAGTTGATTGAGAAAGCTTTTCATCAACAAAACTCTAGAAACTTGCCATATATGTTTGATAAACTGAAGACCGCCACGGACTACGAGTTTCAGGTGCGAGCATGCAGCGATCTGACCAAGACCTGCGGTCCCTGGTCAGAAAAAGTGAATGGCACAACCATGGATGGTGTAGCAACGAAGCCAACTAATTTAAAAATGCAATGCCATAATAAGAACATTTCCGGGCTGAATTCGATCGCTCTCAGCTGGAACGTACCCCAGACTCCGAATGGAAAGATCGTTTCATACCTGATTATCCTCGAAGGAAACTACACTTACTATAATCAAGAAGGCGAAATGTTAACGAAGAAATGGGGCCCCAAAATCTGGAGAGTCGATGAGCCCAGCCATAAGACGATGCACGAAGGCGTTACTCCAAATACTAATTACACTGCAACAGTCTCCGCAATTACGAGACATAAGAAAAACGGCGAAGCTGCCGTTGTGAGCTGCTTTATGCCAATTTCTACGCCCGAAACAATTGGCAAAACGATGTGGACTAAGGTTAAGAATGGGCCAAAATACGTTTTCAAATTATATATACCGAAAGTAAGCGAAAGGAATGGACCTATCTGCTGCTATCGACTCTATCTAGTCAAAATAACGAATGGGAATAACGAACTACCCGCTCCTGACAAACTAAACGTGGCAACGTACAATGAAGTGAACAACAATAATAATAAGTCCAATAATTATGCATATATAGCTGAAATGCTTAGTAATCGATACTTTAGATCAGAAATATTTTTGGGCGACGAAATGCGTTTCCTTAACAAGCCTGAAGATCTTATTGACAACGATAATATCTGTCGCAAGTGCTTAGACGGTGCACCATTTTTAAGAAAAAAAGAAAGTGCCTTGAAAATAGGTAAGATACTAGAGAATATAATTTATGCAGATTATGTTCTAATTACTTATAAATATTATTAATAATTTACTAATCATAAATATTTTTGATCTCTGAACTATTTAATTTTAGATTCCGCCCCAACGCCAGCAGAGACTCAAAAAGAGCAACTACTTAAAGGTGGAAATTTAACCGAGCAGGCCATACAAGTTTTAGGAAGTAGAATGAGAATACGACGAAATCCCACAGTTGGTACTGAAAAGGAAGATACAAATAATAGTAATACTAATGGAGATGTATACGATGGCGAAATAGACATAAATGCCAACTACACGGGCTTCCTAGAGATTATAGGTAAGTTAAATATATAATTACTAAAAATACGAGCATTAAAAACGCATATCTTTGTTAATATAGTTCGATCTGGAAGTACGGTTCTTATGGCTTACAGTGATTACTTTGATGTAATGACACCAGCGACTGAGGCGGAACAAATACATTCCCTGGATGATTCAAAGTTTTATTTGAATATTGGCATTAAAGCCGCTGCTATTTCATTAGGATTGATTGTGATTTTCATTATATTCTGGATTGTCCATCATCAGAAGACGAAGAACGCAATGCCGGATGAGGATACATTAACTTTAAGAGATTCCTTAAGGTATTTAGAATAGTTTCGCCTGATTTATAATTTGCTTAAATTCATAATTTATAAATTATAATTTCAGAACTCTTTTTAGACGTCGCATCAACAATCATAGCCAGTTCATAGGTTCTGGAAATCAGAAAGGCTTTGATACTGGACCTATTCATAAAACAGATTTAGTTAGTGCCTATAAAAACCGTCATAAGGATACAGATTATGGTTTCTTACGGGAATATGAAATGTTACCCAATCGATTTACTGATCGAACTACAAAGAATAGTGACTTGAAAGAAAATGCGTGCAAGAATAGATATCCAGATATTAAAGCCTACGATCAAACTAGAGTTAAGCTATCGCCAATTAATGGAAACCAGAGTACGGACTATATAAATGCCAACTTTGTCATTGGGTATAAGGAGAGGAAGAAATTTATTTGCGCTCAAGGTCCCATGGAGAGCACAATTAATGATTTCTGGCGTATGATTTGGGAACAACATTTAGAGATAATTGTTATGCTGACAAATCTGGAGGAATATAATAAATCGAAATGCGCGAAATATTGGCCAGAAAAGGTTTTCGACTCGAAGCAGTTTGGCGATATCTCAGTTAAATTTACCGCTGAACGGAAGACTGGAGATTATATTATACGATCCCTAGATATCACAAAGTCCAATCTGATCGGCGACGAAGAAGACCACAGGCAAATTACTCAATATCATTACCTGACATGGAAAGATTTTATGGCTCCCGAACATCCGCATGGCATTATCAAATTTATTCGTCAAATCAACTCAGTGTACTCGGTGCAAAGAGGTCCAATTTTGGTGCACTGCAGCGCAGGTGTCGGCCGAACAGGTACTCTAGTCGCATTGGACTCTCTTGTGCAACAGTTGGAGGAAGAAAATATGGTTTCCATATTTAATACCGTGTGCGATTTACGTCATCAGCGTAACTTTTTGGTCCAATCATTGGTAAGTTGGCCTAATTAAAATGTTTGATATATTAGCTTCAAGTGATCAACATTAACATTATTTATATTTTAAAATGAATTTTCTCAAATCTATATTGCAGAAACAATACATTTTCCTTTACCGAGCATTGTTGGATACTGCTACATATGGAAACACAGACATTCTATTGAATGCATTGCCATCAACAATTGAGAACCTGAAATTCAAGCCAAATGACGGAAAATGCTTGCTAGAATTGGAATTTGAGGTTTGTGCCAAGATTTGTCTCTCAATTAAATATATTTCTTCAATTTTTTTCTTATCCTTACTCAATCAAGAAACTTATTAACACAACGGATGAAATAAATAAGACTTGCAGCGTAGGCGAAACTAAGGATAATATGCTTAAAAATAGAAGCCATGAAATTATTCCATACGATCGTAATAGAGTAAGTACATATATAGTTAGAGACTTGATGTGTCGACTAATGCATATTTAATTTTTTTCAAGGTCATTCTAAGCCCCATACCAACGAACGATAATTCAACCTATATAAATGCCTCTTTCATTGAGGGTTATGATAATAGCGAATCATTTATAATTGCACAAGATCCTATGGAGAACACAATTGGAGATTTTTGGAGAATGATATCTGAGCAAAGTGTTTCCACACTGATTATGATATCCGAGGTAAGTAAAAATGATTAGTTTAAATATATCATTCATTACAATAATACGACTCAATTCTAATGTAGATTGGAGACGGTCCAAGGAAATGCCCACGTTATTGGGCTGATGATGAAATACAATATGATCAAATACTCGTAAAATACGTACATAGTGAAAGTTGTCCGTATTACACACGTCGAGAGTTCTATGTAACGAATTGCAAAATCGATGATACCCTTAAGGTGACTCAATTCCAGTATAATGGTTGGCCCACTGTCGATGGAGAAGTTCCTGAAGTCTGTCGGGGCATTATAGAGCTGGTAGACCAAGCACAAAAACATTATAAGAATAATAAAAACAATGGTTGTCGATCTCCTCTAACAGTTCATTGCAGGTAATATATTATTTTTAATACATTCATTATTAATTGTTTTCTAATTATAAATAACATTTATTTGCTTCTGCAGCTTGGGCACCGATCGAAGTTCAATTTTTGTTGCGATGTGCATTTTGGTTCAGCACCTTAGATTGGAAAAGAGTGTAGATATATGTTCAACAACAAGAAAATTGCGATCTCAGCGACCAGGACTTCTAAATTCATTCGTAAGTATAATGCATAATGCATTCATAGCTCGCGAAGCACTGTTAACCGTTTGATCGCGTTCTATTCACGAGATCAATAGCTCTAGCTCTAGCTCTGAGCAACAGCCTTCGATTCTGTTCGTATTGGTTTTTTGGGTTGAGCGCTTTGCGTTCGTGTGACGCTCTTTTAACGAAGAACCTTTAGAGAGCGATACGATTGACGCTCGTACAATGGCACGCAGTAAATGAGGAAATACTCAAAAAGTCTATGTATGCATTTGGTCTTCATGGTCACATACACATTCGCTATTGAGCCTTCGATTCTGTTCGTATTGGTTTTCTGTATTGGATGCTTTGCGTTCGTGTGACGCTCTTTTAACGAAGAACCTTTAGAGAGTGATACGATTGGCACGCGTACAATGACACGCAGTAAATGAGGAAATACTCATAAAGTATAGACTATGCATGCAATTGCTCACATACACATTCGCTATTGATTTGTTTAGCGGACGCAACTCTCGCTTATATACCAATATATACACAAAAGACTTTGCTGTATAAAACTCAATCAAACGCTCGGGTAAAAAATCTGTCCGATCGAGGCTCGGTTACTCTCTGAGTGTTTTCTCAAAGCGCTGAGTGAAAGACATTTACATATTTGTAGACGTGAGAAACGGTCAACAGATATTTGCGAGCTCTCTCAATAATCGATATAAAAAAAAAAATGAAAACTAATAAATTATCATTAATTTGTTTTAGGCACAATACGAGTTCCTACATCGCGCCATATTAAACTATTCAGATCTACATAAGCTGTCAGAAAATATAGAGGATTAAATACGAATTGAATATACTCATAAGAGAAAAGCAGTTGAGTTTACTCACACACAAACACACCCACACACAGAAACACATACAAACAATACATAGATATTATAATAATGTACATTTCAAGGAATCTTCGTATAGTATGTATTTGAGTGCGACGATTGTATACATTTTTTTACCAATTTATTTTTAACCTTATACATATATTTGTATGTCTGTATGTGCGTATTTATACTGATAAAGCTACCAAAGGATGAATATTAATTTATTTTATAAGATTATGTGTAAAGTAATAATGATAAAATAAAATATGTATCTTTTACATTTAAGACAAACAGCACAATTGCTTAGAGCGACAAACGAAACAAATATCAGCTACCAACCAAACAAACATCATCTTTCATCTTTGTTTTCAGCTGTGTGTGTAAAGATGTCGAAATATTTATTTTTCAGTGAATATTGCTGGAGAGGTGTGGATAGACATGCCTCGAGCATGGGATTTTAAGATTACAATCGGTATACAAAGCTGGGAGGACCAAAATAAAATGTCAGATATAGGCATTCCAAATACGGAAGAGACATTAAAATGTCTAGTTCAGTTTAAACTTGGTCATCCAGAAAGAAAGCCTGACTTTTGGTTCGATTTTCTACTGCTTTATTTAGCTGTTTTATGCAAATGCCTTTCTTTACACTATTATCGCTTATTGAGGTAAGTATTCCTGCCATTAGAACTTGAGTACATGAATGTTGCAACTGGACTTGGCATAAGGAACCAGCCATATTTACTAGTCCCAGAGTAGTTTCACTTGATGCTTAATTATACCCTCCTGCCATCTATAAAACTAATATGATTATATTACATTCATTTACATACAGAGGGCCCAGAAATTCGCACAACTTGGGATGACATATTTATGTAATTACAAATGTACTTATACGACAGCTGAACTTGTTACACTAGTTTGCGAACCTTTCATTAAATTAATTAACTTTTTTGTGCAAATACTGTTGGCTGCACAGAAGCGTTCTGCATGCCAGGCCCAAGAGCGTCTGTGGCAGTGGCAGTGCAAGGGCGAGTGCCAGATAGCATCCTGGGTAGCACTTGAATTCATCATCAAACTGGAAATGATGTTTTTCAGTTAAAGCTCAAGACTTGTGTCAACACACTTGTGAAAGGCCACTCGTTGCGTGCTCTGTTTAAAATATAATGAATTTTTATATGCATTTGGCAATTAAATGAATAGAATTGCGAAAATTACGTCGAAGGGTTGGGTATAAATCAGCTAAAAGTAGAGAGAGTATGTGGGAATGTGTATACAGTGTTTGATTGGATATTTGATATCGTGTTTAAAGAATTTGAGTAGGTAATGAATTAGAAATTTAAATTAAAGGCAAGAATTTCTACATCCTACATTAGAATCAAAATAAATTACTTTTTAGACAAATAGGCCAAAAAGGATTTTCTTTTAAATTTTGATATAGAAATAATATTTTAAAAAAATATATGTATATATATATATTTTATGCTTAGTTAATTTTATACTTTTTTAAATCTTTGTAAATTTTGTAAAATATTTATGACATTGATAAAAAAAACTGCAAGCTCTACGGATACAAAATTGTGTGCGTAAGTTCTTTGATACTAAACAAAGAACATACAAATTACCACTTTACGAATGCCTACACGATTCTACCCAAAAGTAATAAATGTATGGGAAGAATTTGGAATGTTCACTCCGTAGATCACTCTCACTTGTTGGCGCTTATCATAACGTAAACTGTGGCACGTGCAATGCGTCAACATTTATAACTTTTTGGGAATACAAAACGAGAAAAAAAAATAGATGAATATATTAAAAGAAAAACAATTATTATTATCATGTGGCTTTAATCAGGCGGCTTGTGCCGGTGCTCTAGTAGTTGGGCTATCTAACAAGGGCTGTGTATCGGAACAGCGCTCCATAAACAAATATTTACCTAATTCAATCCGTCATTTGGTAGTCACAAGCGTGAGAACAGTAAACAAAAAGTTTATATCTGTCACAGGCACAAGTAGAGAGCTCTACTCTACCCCAGGCCCACCCAGAGAAATGTCGCGTTGTTGAGCGGAGGCTGACTTAATTTCACGTCTTAGCATCAGTTACGACCCCGCCAATTGGAAAAGTCAACGGACTCTGCTGCCTTATGGGCGACTTCAAAGGAGCAGTACGCCCAACAATTCGCCAAGGATATCATCCGCAACACGTGGCGGACGACGTTCTAGTCTGAGCATGCCAATTGTTTGCCGGTCGCTCATAAACTGCAGTCGAGCGGGTGGTGTGCGTATACTATGAATGATTTTTAACACACACACCAATACACACATACAGATACATAAAAAGCAATAAACTAAAATTAAGTCAGAAAACGTGTCGAAAGTCAGTGCCCAGTGCACTGACACTGATGTAAAAACAAACACAAATAGCGAACGACGCTCCTTGTTTACCTTCATAAAACCCATCGCGCATGCCTTTGCCAGGGAATCAGGGAATCACTGACGTTTCTCATATACATACACTAAGAGTGAGTGAGAGAGAGCGAGAGATTGTGCGGTAAAGTCACCCCATTCGCAACGTTAAGTACAATCGCATCAGTATTCAGGATATATAACCAAACACACACACACACTAACACGTCTAATAAATTGGTAATTCGTGGTGAATTTTGACTAACAGTAAATTAAGTAGTGTGAAATAATGATGTTGTTCATGAAATAAGCAACTGTTACACATTTTAAGCATTTTAAATTGCCGGATTTTATGTTTATTATAATGCTCATTAAAGTCTACTGGTCAAGGGACACTGTAGCATGAAATGAAAGTGGAGAGTGATTAGGAGAAATGCTTTCAGCATGTAATGACATATTTTGCTTTAATCTATAACTTTAGTTAAATAAAATAGTATTTATGTAGAATAATAGCATATGATATGATATGATAAATATTCAATAATGAGATATGGAAGATAGTAAGCAATTCAAATTTGTTGGAGTAAAGATATAGGGCATAGATAAAATATATTTATCTTGATTTTGATTCATTAATATTATTTATTTGAAAATATATTTTGCTAGTATGAAGTAGAATTATATAAGGGAAGTAAAAGTATTATAAATGTCGTCTAAATTGTGGTATCTGATTATTGAAGAAAATAAGAAATTAATGTTTACAAAATCATTATTTTAATTTAAATGGATATTCTTAATAACACATTTGAATATCTTGCGAATGCAGACTTGGAGAATTTCAGTTTAAAGATGATCTGAAAAAACAGAAATATAAATATATAAAATATTTTGATGTTTGTCTATCTCTATCTCTACCTCTATATCTGAAATGTTTATTTTCCCCTGTAGGTCAAACAAATTTTAGACTACCCTCGTATATACAGTTTATTAGTATAGATGTAATTGATATGACAATATAGACAGGTCCAACCATCTGCCTATAGATAATAAGTAGAAAGTGCTCAAATGATATTCAAGCATCAGTAAGCTAGATAGGTTCACCTCAGTTATATAACAAATAATAATATATATTATGTGCTCTTTACTTCTTCAGCATTAGCTAAAGTTAAAACATTTTTATGGCATGTCCACACGGAGCTTAGGCAATTTTGATAGTAAAAAACATTTCTTAGCATGATGAATCGTATTGTTAGAGCAAAAACTTATATGCAACGCATAATGTTATTCTTTAGACATCAAATACATTGTAACATACGAGTTTGGAGCTGGGGGGTGCGGAGCGAGTGGGTGTGAGGTGCACGTTTTATTTGTTTGTTGTCACATAAAGACGCTTGGCTGCAGTGCGGCCGTAAGGCAGTGAGTGAGGCACGTGCCACGTGCCACATATTGTTCTTGCAGATGCCTTTCGGCTATGTAATGGTCGGGTGTTAACACAAAGTTTCTGTGTCTGATTCGATATTCGTGAAGGCGATCCGGCCAACCGGCGAACCGGTCCGCCCACCCACCTAAAAAGCACAGTCGCAGATGCTGCAAATGATGAGTTGTGCCTAATTCATAACCACATCGAAAGGAATTAACTCACAGCATGTAGCTCTGCCTCTGCCATAGAGCTTTCCCTTACCCTCTCTGCCTCTTGCCATTTCGTGGGGTTTGCCAGAGGGTTGGAACGCTTCCGTGTTAAAATCAAGTCGCTTCAACACGTGTCTTAATTCGTTTGGGTGAGATTCCTACAAGCTGAACAAAAAGGGGTTTGAAAACTGAAATTAATTTCGCTACCGTTGAGAACTGTCAGCAATCGATTAGATAGAAAGTCAAGAAAGTTATCCAAATGGAATATCTGCAAATTTGTTTACTCTTTCAAAGTGAAAGATAATATAGTGCATGAGATGAAGAATAAGAGGGATTAAGCTATAATACTGGGCAATAGGAATTATGATATGGGTAAAGGGATTTGATTCCAAAAGGTTGTTTCCCGTAGATGCAGGGAGACAGATTGAGAGATATATTGCTGGGGAAAGGAAATAGCAATCGATATATTCTCCTATTGGCTTTAGCTGTTATATCTACAGTTATATTTATAATCATTAGAGAAAAGGTCAATACCTGATCTGAGCATAGAGAGATGAATTTAGCTTTATATAAAGAGCTCACACTTTGTGATAATAAATATTCTATACCTTTAATTCCCATAGTTTTATCGGCTTCACTCTTCCGATCAAAGATGCATTTGTCGATCGATTGTGAACCATGCTCGAATTCGATGTTGTGTAAACTTTGATGTTGGGAGTGCAAACCACGTTATGTAGGTGAAAGAACATCGGATGTGGCCTGTGTTTGTCGCCAGGGGGTCCGTTCGCATTGGCAAGACGGCATTGGTATGGCACCAAGCCATCAACGATTTTCAAGTAATCCCTTGTTTGTTTCTTTGTCCGCATATATTGTTGTTTAACAATCCCAACATAACCACAATGACAGGGCACTCGGACTAAACCATCATCAGCCGCAGCAGCCGTTGGACTCGCAGCAGCAGAGGCAGTTGGAGTATTCATGGTTGAAACTAGTTAGTCAGATCGATGCAAGTAAGCAATTTCACAAATAAGAACATATTCTCTGTTCCATGGCACGACAGCGGGATAAGATAAGAACAAAACTCCGCCAGCGCCTGCTGTGCAGGTCAGACACAGTTTGCGCAGTATGACGTAGTTTTTTTTTCTGTTCGACTTTTCTTTTCTTTTTTGCTTGATTTGTTTTTGGGACCTCGACTTTGGCGGCTCACACCAATTGTGGAGGAGCTTCTGCTGCACAATCATAAATTATGAACCCTACTGGCCAAAAAGATGATGTGCATTGAAGCTTGGGATTAGCCAGGCAATACACAGATGCTTTGCAGATAGCGTAAATATAGTACTATATATAGTGACTGATACAGATTTGCCATTTTGTAAAGCAAAAATGCCAAGTAACTTGTAAATAAGTAACAGCATGTTAAATCTGCATGTTAAGGAAAATATTTGACTATCGCACCTAAATGCCAGCAAACAGAAATAAGAAATATGCAAATTTGTGTATGTTGAACAATGGACTAACCGTTTAAGTAATTGAGTCTCCATTTTCCACTGTTTACATTTTCAGCATTCAGCATCCAAGTCCACTTTGAGGCTGAGAACACAATGTAGTTGAGTGGAAATCCCCTATTCCGTTCACTTTGGCATGTCCTGGGACACCGCAATTGAGCATTTGGCTGGCACATTAAGAAGGCGACTGAGCCTGGGGGGTGGAACGGCCAAATAAACATAAATGCGTAACTGTCTGAGCTGTAGCTGTAGCCGGAGCTGTAGCTAAAGTGACTAAAGAGTGGGCGTTGCTCTTCAATCCAATTTTGAGGATTTGATTCCATTTAGATGCAGCGAAGGATTAGGAATAGGCAAAAAAGGTTCTGCAAAGCCAATAATGGTATTTTATTTCCCTCTGGCGTACATTAAAATCAAAAGAAGAAAAAAAAACATAAAGAGAAAGAGAAAGAGGGGGAGAGGGAGAGGGAAAAGTAAAGGATTTACTCAATGCGAAATTAATGATGTTTTCCCATTACATTTACATCCCATTATATTATAATTGAATGCCTAAACATTAACTTGAACAAATGCTAACACATGTTTGTTAACCATTTAATAATGCAAACATTTTTAATGTGTCCAACGAAACTAGTTTGCCTCCGAGAGATTCAATAGTCACTAAAGAAGTTGAACAGGTTTTTGAGAAATCGTCGATATCATATTACGCGTACATTAATATTGGAAAAGCCAGTTGTTTTTTCTTCTCCGATATACATTTATGTATAGGAATTACACTTGGCTACATAATTAGTTTGCAATAGGGGAAGATGAACTATGATATTCAATCGATGAAACTAGCAATGAATACCAATGAAAAACACTAATTAATATCATGTTATTTACAATTAAAGTAAACAAATCATACAAATATAAAATAATACTAATTTACATATATTTTTTCCAATACTTTTCAGAGTATTTTGTTGCTGATATTTCGTTATTATCTTGTATTGAATATAATTCCTTCTGACCATCAGAAAATATCTTATTTTGATTAGCTCATCATATTGCTCTCTCAACTTTTACCATCTACTTACTCTCATTGCAGCTCTGCAGGATAAAGCGTTCTCTTAAGACACCAACTAAATAAAATTTTCAGCTATCTTATGTGGCTTAAGTAAATGTAAATGTAAATGAAAAACAAAAAAAAAAAAAGAAAAACAGTTGTGCCATGGTGTCAACCATAAATAAAAACATAAAAAAACAAAAAACATAGAGAACGTCTTGCCGAGCAGAGCTGGCTTTCGGAGCTGTCAAAAGCTGTTCAATTGGGGTGTTTAATGGGTCAATAGAAGAAGTGTCTGCTCAAGGCGAGTTACTTTGTGCGAGTGCTATGCGAGGGTCTATGACGAGGACTATGATGATGATGATGATCTTGAACCACCCGGCAGAGCGCACATTGCCTGTGGCTAACTTTTATGGTAGTAGCTGCTGCTGGTCGTATCTACCAATTAAATAGCTCCTGGTATTTGTTTACCAGCTGGATTGGGGCTTTTCTTTGGCCCGGGCATTCGAAGTTTCACGAGTTAATGCGATAAATTTGCATATTTTGATTGTGTTGCGGTCAACAATGGGTTGCCTTTTGAATTAATGGGATTTCGCAGGCTTATGCAAAATCCGCCAAATATTTTACAATTTTAATTAAATTATCCCGAGCTTTTAACACTGCCAAGCTGTGAATACACATTATATACAGATATATACACAGTATATACTATGTATGAGCAGTTGTCTATTGCTTTATTTGTGGAAAATAACAGTGGCATCAGCGACTCCAATTTTACATAAGTGATATGCTTTAAAGCTGCCACATCCTTGCAGCTGCTCCTGCTTCAGCTGCCCCAGCTGCTCCAGCTGCTCCAGCTGCTCCTCCTGCTGCTGTCGATGGGCTTTGCCCCTAGCAAAACCGCAACACGCATTGCGAAAATTCAATTTCAATATGGAAATTTTGCGTTGGGCAGATCCACGTATACGCCTTCACTGTTTTAATGAGGCTGCAAGCTTCCGACAGCGCACACAGCAGCCTCGAATGCAATTTTACGATATGCCTGTTCTCGGCCACTCCCACGCAGCCGGCAGCCTTCAGCCTTCAGCCTGTAGCCTGCAGCCTGTCCAGAAATGTGTTGGGCGTATCGGACTGTTGGGCTGTTTGCTTTTGCGGTTGCGTCAACACGTGTTTTCCTATAACAACAAAGTGTAGCCAACTGACCCACCAGATAGACATATATATATTTATGAAATAGAGTACCTGAACAAGAGCCTGGGCCTACTATGTTTAGCTCATTATGTTGCTAATAGATGCATATCTAATACAGGAATTATTTGTATAGCATGGATACAGTTTGATTACGCACACAAGCTGTGCCTAACTTGTTGTTGGAAGTAAATCATCAAAATGTTTTTTGTTGATGATAGTAAATTATTTAAATTAATTACTATTCAAAATTAGGCTACATGTTTATGGTAGTTTGATAATTATTCGAAACGAAGTGAGAGATTATTGGACTCCTTTAATAGAAGGATGCTTAGGCTAGCTTCAAATTGTGTGAATCGCATAGAAAGGCAATACATGATTGATTGCTGTTTGAGGCTGCACAGACTAATTTCGCTCTGTTTGTTTCACTTTCTATTAGGAATAGTAGAAATGGTAAAATATGTAGGCATAATCCGAAACTGATAGACGAACAGATAGATGAACTGCTGTTCAGCCAGATCAAGACTATAAGCATAAGTGCTTAAATCACAAAAAATAGAATACTCTATCGCCTCAGCCATACTTTCTCATATTATTAAATTAGTTTTAAGATTATCGATCAATTTTGTTAGCTTATCGTTGATTTCGCACCACTGTATGCCCGTTTGAGTGGCGCGTAGCAAATATTTTTTGACATCGATAAGAAAAGCAACCCCTTACAATGCCAAATACATGATGTATGTATGTGTTTTTGCATTAACACGACTCCTTTTCACATCCATTCACATGGGATGCGTGCGTGTGTTGAGGCCTTCGTTGTTTGGGCAGGAGTAATCAGTCATATTATAATTTTGATTATCCCACAGCAAGTCAAACCGTCACGAAATCCCTTTTAAGTACAGCAAAATATTAGCAACATCATTATTGTCGTCGACGTTAACAGCAAAATTCGCTTTTGTGGTGAATCAATGTTTGCGGGGTTGGTTTCACGGATTTGTTTGCAACATCAAAAAACATACAATATAATCTAGTGAGACTGAAAAACCGTGGGATCACAGACACCAAATCGTTGGCGAAAAGCTTAAATGTTAAAGTGTGCGAAATTGAGATAAGCTTTTTCTACAGAGGTAAGAGTTGAGATCTATATCTATCTATATATAATAGAGTCATATAAATAAATTCTCTTGGGAAACTCCATCTCTAATCAATGATCAATAAAGTTTCGTTTGTGAAAGCTATGAATAATTAATTCTAATCAATTATAAATAGAAATAAATTAAGTATATATAATTACTTGTCATTTGTATAGTTCGAAGAGACTTGCTTAGCTTGTACTTTTTCCGGGCAGACGAATCTTAAATGAAGATAAATGCTGACCGTAAATATTTTGACTTCTTTCATACAAACAGTAAAGCAGGCAGGCAGGCAGGCAGGCAAGCAAGGAAAACAAGAAAGAATGAAAGGAAACACCTCAAACAATAATTCGCCAACGCTCAATTCCAATCCAATGGCAATGGCAATGGCAATGGGAATTCCATTACCAACCCTCAATGCCTCAATAGCTCATCGGATGGTATGATAGCACTTCAAATAACATCATGGCTAGATTAGGGGTTTCCGTTCCCAAAGCGCATAGACAATGCTCGAAATTAAATGACAGCCAAAAAGGTCATCCTATTCAATCGAGGACCACTGCTCGTGCCCGGGCCTGGCTCGATATTTATTTATTATTATAGTGCGAAACGCATGTGGACTGCCCAGCTAGACTAAGGAGATGTTGCCACTGAAGCGGGAAATGGGTTCACAAAGAGAGAGAGAGAGAGAGGCTAAAAGGAGAGAGAGAGAGAGGCTAAAAGGAGAGAGAGAGAGAGTGAAAAGAGCAAACGAGAAAGCCAATCATCGAGCTGGACAATATGCCAAGTGATAAATGACTTGGGTATTATTCTTGTATTCGTTTTAATACAGTTGGCGGTCTCTGACAGTGTATGGGATTTATACTACAACAACGGCCCGAAATACAATAAGCGCGTCTGCCATATCGATGGACATAAAGGATATTGTGGCAATTGCGACAGGAAAACAAGAGTTTGTGTTTGGTACTGGGACCGGGACCGAGACGGGGACCACAGCGGTAGCAGCCAAACTGCAGACTACACAGGATGTCCTCATACTCTCACTCTCTGACTGCTTAATGGCAACGGGTGGTCCATCTTGATTCCTGGTTAGAAATGATAAATGTGTTTATTTCCTTTGGCTAATATGTCACACACATATCATAATGTAAGCGATTTCTTGCCTAGCTTGTTGGGAAAACTCGTTTTGGTTTGATTTGACTTATGAATGAATTTTAGAAATTTTTATGTTTTTGTTACATTTGAGAATTTCCCATTTGCAATTACCACCCAATTAAAAGCTGTTTCCCAGGCAATCATATTCAAAATATATATCCCCATCCCTATGCCTACAGAGTATTTGCAAGTCAAGCTCTAACTTGCAGCTGCCAAGAGAAGAAAGTCTCACTCTTGGTATGAGATATTTATGCATAAGTACACTTTCTATTTCAATTTCTATTGCTATTTCCATTTCCATTTCCATTTCTTAGGCAATCAACGGCTGTTACATAAGGAAAAATGCTATAAATTTTGGCACAGCCGGCGACATTTTAAAACGAATTCGAAAGTTTTATTGTATTAAATGCGACGAGTGTTTGTGACGTGGGTGGCGCATTTAACCCTTAATATTCTATAAATTTCCGACACATTATTAAAACATAAAAAGCGTCAATAATCATTTCAGATTTGAAGCGATTTATTTTCAAAAGGCTTTTTACGCAACTTTCCATGCCACCCAGCCCCAGCGCCTCATTCAAAATTGGCGTCAAACTTTGCTGCTCCACAACAATATTCGAAACACTTTTCAAAATGTAGTGAGTGTGAGAGAGAGGGGGGAGTGTGACTGCGATTGGGGTTGGGGGTGGTGTGAGAGGCGTGTTATGATTTTATTGATGGTGGCCGTGCGGCGGTTGCCAGAACACTTTACACATTTGTCGCAGATTGTTTCATTTGAAACATTTCCCCAGCAGCAGCGCAACGACAATCGTCCTGACAATCCTTTACACATCTGTACACGAACACCTATGTGTCTGTGTGCCTATGCGTGTGCATGTGTGTAAAATTGTGTATGAATGCGTTTTATATAGTTTCACATCATGAATAGACATCGCCCTTTACCCCCTCTGAACAATACGTGGGCGTAAGTTCCACATTCGCTATAGAACTCAATGTATTCCGGCATTAAATTTATAAAAAAAAAGTATATATGGGACACAGAAAAGTTAGAAAATATTATTTATTATAATAGCAACACGTGCCAAACCAAGGGAAACAAAATCGATAGATTTTAAGTGTTTTATGTGTGGATAAAAACATCTCCAACAATATGAACAATATGAAACATATGAAGAGCACTATGAGAAAGAAGAAGAAGAATGCCATTAAATTGAAAAATAATCCATAAATGAGCTTAGCTTGATTGACTGACGAACAGAGAGACTGAGGAAACAATTGTGGGACATTGACGCATGTGAGTTGATTCAAATTTAATATATATACATATATAGAATAGAGTTGAATCTGATTGACTGACTGATGGTGATTTGTCTTATAGACTGACTGGAAAGGAATAGAGGAATTTAGCTTGAATTGCATACTATTTATATACATATACTGCTGACTGATATTTGTCTATAACTCATATATAAAACAGTTCGTTAGAGATTTTCTTCCCTTACATTTAGTTCTGAAGTCAGTCAGTCTAGCTCTAACATATATTTATACGTGAGAAACTGTTATGCTCATAGGCGAATCCGGCACATGTTGTATATTTCACACAAGCATAAATAAAGCAATCACACATTTGTATGAAATCACTTGAAAGTGTTGAATATTATAAAAATATATCAAAAACAAACCGTTGTGCGGCTTTTATAACTCGGGTGTCAAGCGGCCCGCTGACAATAAAAGCTTGGGAAAAACAATTTCCAGGAATATGTTCCGGAATTCGGTGTTAAACAACAGTGAACAATCCGTCAGTAGTCAACTGAATGCGGCTCGGATTGCGGCGACATTGGCATACAACAGGAAATCGGATCTGACCAGACTGAAATGTAAACAGACACGTAGTGGTTGAGCCACTCATAGCAGTATTAGCCGTAGCGTAGCTGTTACAGCAATTTTGGATACACCCAGATATAATAGCCAGTCAGCAAAATATATATATTCCCCGTCCCATACAATGTAAGCCATATGATATAGATATGAGTGCAATCGAGTGGTTAGTAGAATGGCTTATATATTGAAGATGAGGCAAGGGCTAAGGCAGACTAAGAGTATCTGTAGAAACTAGACCTAGAGAGTAGATCAGTTAATCCAAAAATGTATGTATGTAGTGTATCTTAACTTCTCTTAAAACTCTCTCTTCTAAAAACGTTTTGATATCATCTTAATTCTGCTTGTATCTTGATATCTGAAACTCCTCTTTAAGCTCCCTCTTCCTTTCTCTCTTGCTCCTTTTGATTGGGCTCTAAAATAAAAATAAAAAAAAGTCTGTTGCACATGTATATTATCGCAATAATCGTTGACAAATGTCGAATAACAATTTCACTCTGGCAATAATCTAGTTTGGGCTGTCAGACAAGGGGACATCATTACATTTCATTGATTTGGTCCAGTTTGACAATCGTCTCGAAGGGTTCCACGGTCGGAAGCGATCAATTAGTGAAGACGACTGGCCATCCGTTTAAAATGTAAAGCACGTACCGCCTGTGTGTTCTGACAGTCGATGACGATGTTCAACTCGATGTCGATGCCCAGCCAAAGGACTCAGGCTCCATTGAATATGAATTCATAATAAAATAATTCCGAAACATACGAAAAAAAAAAACACTTGGTTTCCTTTTGCTGTTGCTGTCTTCCTTATGCTTCTTCTGTCCGATTTTTTTTTCTCTCTCTTTACGATCAACATTTTTGGCCTTCATAAATATAAAGTCATCAGAAAATATGACAGTTTTATGTTCATTTCGTTGCGGTAAATGTTTTTGGCGACAAAAGACATGGTTCTGAATTCATCATTGTTAACATATTGTACTGCCTGACCATAAATGGAGCTGTGCTCTGGGCTCCGAATACCCCGTGCCAGGGAATTCTCTTTGAAAATGTATTAGAAGCAGTCTCAGCAGACATACAACTTGATCAAGTTTTCGAGTTTGAGTAATAACTTTTTATATACTTTTTAGGAACTTTCAATTTTGATATATGCCGCAGTTAGTTGAGATCTCAAAATACTTTAACAACTTTTGCAGCTAATTTGAAGCGTTTTATTTTTACTTCACTTCTCGTCTATATATATTCACAATCATTATCGTAAAACCTAGCCCAAACAAATGACAATGATACATGTTTAGACTAGGCTATAGAATACACATAAATTCCATTATTGTCTCGCAGAGAATTTCAATAGAAGGCAATTAGCGCACATTGAAAATGATGGCCAGATTCGGTTACAAAATATATGATTATTTGTTTGTGAAGTCGTAAAAACTGCACCAAGTGCAGTTTTGTATCAACATTTTAATTATACAGCAATTTGATGTGGAATAAATTAGAGGTCTGGCCGCGATTCCCCTTGTTCACAACTTCCAAATACGCTCGAAAATGAAGACGTTCCGTTTCGACCGTCTTGCCTTTCTTTCTGTAGGTAAAAATGCTCTGGCATCTAATGGGCGCCCTCTTGGGTTCCAATGTGCTCAATAATTTTCCACAATTTCAGCTGTCAGTCGAGGTGTCAAATCGCAGCTACTCATGCTGAGCGGCTGCTGCTGCTGCTGCTGCTGCTGCTGTTGCTGTTGCTGCCTCAGCTCGCAGGCATTGCTTCTACTGGCCCAGCCACGCCCCCGACTCTCCCCAATGCCCGTGAGTAATTTAAATTAAGCATCTGACGCACACCTCTCTCGCTCTCTGCATAGTATTCTTCTGACAGACAACGCGATGATATGGGTAAGCAGCCACTTAACGATGCCGACTCTCAGTCTACATATATCGTCAGCTCATGTGGCGCGATCACTGTCAACAAAACCGAATACAACGAATCCCTAGGTGGAATCAACATATAGCGGCATGTACAACTCATTATACTACACGTTTGCGTGAAATGTATATTTGCGCTGTTTGCGCTGTTTGAGCTGTTTGCCCAACAGCTTTCCTGATTACCAGACAACGCCTTAATAATCATTATATTCATTGAGAAATTCCAAATATGTTGTTAAGAAAAACGTGTTGAAAATGTTTTCTCTTGCGAGCTAATTGTTTAAATTAATTGTGCTAAACTATGCTAGATTGCCAAAAAACAAAAAAAAACAGCATGTGGGGATTAGTTTTCATTATGATATTAATAGAGATCGATTGTATTATATATATAGGAAAATATGCATAAATATATCATATACACATATATAATTATGTGTACATTTAGATTAATACATTCTTGCATGTAAAGATATTGCTAAGTCTCTCTCTCTCTCTCTCTCTCTCTCTCTCTCTCTCTCTCTCTCTAGCTTTCCATCAATCACTAACGCTTTATCTCTTCCTCTCTATCATTCAGTCTCTGTCACTCTCTTCTTTGCTAACCCTTTCTTCTTCATTTATCTGTCTCTCTCTAGCTATAGCTCTCTTTATAGATAAAGAGTTTTCTTGCTTTGTCCTCTTACTTAACTCAATGTCTATCTTTCTCTCTCTCTCTCTCTCTCTCGCTCTCTTTTCATACTCTCTTTGACTTGAATATAAAGTGAAAAAGCAACACCTAAAACACAAAGTGTTGAGCGATTTGCGTATAAAGTCCATCCAGCTTGTTGCATAATCAAATAAATTGCACATTTAAAGCGCGATACACGAAGTGCAACACATGTGGCTGACTTGATATAGGGTATGCACATATATACACATATGCATATACTATATATATATATATATATTTAAGAAGAATAAGAAAAGAAATAAATAAATATAAATATCACGGGACAGGCAGGCAGGCAGGCAGCCCATCAAGCAAAGGCGTTTGCATTCACATTTAATTGGAATGATTTGATTTTGATGCTGCGCCTCGATAATTTAAAACTTTTCAATTTCAACAAACGGGCGAGCATTATATATTTAACAATGATTGGTTGCTGCTTAATTTTGTTTCTGTTTCTGTTTCTGTTCTTGCTGTTCCTCTTGTTGTTGTTTTGTTTTTTGTTTTTCGTTTTCAAGTGCTGCCAGTGGGAACACACAAACTGACACAATCACGACATGCAATAAGAAACATCCCAAGTGTCTTATCTGCCACAGAGATCGCGCTTGCCGTTGCCGTTGCAAGCTCTGCCACAGCGTGTTGCACACACATTCGCTGTGAGGTGCAAGGCACTGTTCGTGTGTGTGTGTGTGTGTGTCCTCAGGTGTGTAGGTGTAGGTTGCACCCGCCGAACAAGCAACGCCTCACCCACATGTGAGTGCCTTATTGATTCACATGTTCAAGTTGTTAAAGACGATCTGATGCACTCGACTTACCAAAACCACGATTTAGCCAGAACCATCTTGACTAGCGACTCTTACATATGGTTACAGCAACAGCTACAGCTACAGCTACAGCTATATTTGGACCGGATATACGGTTCAAAGTAGCACTCTATGTGTTTATGTGGAAGTGAATGAATGGAGTAAAACAAACTTTTATATTGGTAGAGTTCTTTCCCTCTCTCGTAACTAGATCCAACACATATCTGCACTGGCTTAAGAGAGGAAATGCCAATGGCATATGAGTGCTCATAAGTGTATATAAATCAAGTCTTATTGCCTATACAAGAGAAAAGAAACTGTGGTGCTATTTTTTTTCACCGGCTCCCTGTATGTATAGCTAGAATCCCAGTAGACTTTACTTTACTTTACCTATTTAAGTTCTCAATTTTTATATCAATTCCCTGCTTAACATTTTTGCGTTCCTCTTACAATAATTGAGATTCGCTTTGCATTTACCGCCAACTCAATCAACTTCTCTCCCTTCTCTGTCACATTTGTCACTGCAATACGGATGCAATAATCAGCGTAATATTCATGGGAATACGCGCAGCAGCTCCTTATTCTTATTTTTGTCTGCCTAAGTAGCTGCTGATGCTGTTGAATGTCTTTTGATCTTTTAATTTGCTGCATAAACACAATTTAAATCAAAGGCCCACCGACTGCCACTTCCGCGGCCCCCACGTGTCAAAATATGTGTGTAATATGTAAAGTATGTGCGAGGTGTAATTGTGTTGAAAGGATGCATCAGCACGATCTTGTCAAAGAGAGACAGAGTGAGAGAGTGAGAGAGAGAGGGAGAGAAGGATGGGCGTATTATTTATGTCTTTTATATATATTTCAAGTATTTGCTTGATCATAAAGCATAAATGCTTCGTTAAAGACTGAATGCTCAGCGCTTAATTCCTTTAATGAGCTCTATTTCATGTCACTGCTGAGCAGAGTTTGCCTTGGGCATATTCGTTATATAATCTCAATTGCATTGATTGTTTGTATATAAGTTCAACTTCTCTATAGCTGCACTGCACTGCTCTCTCTCTCTCTCTCTCTCTCTCTGTCTCTTGTCGGACACTTAATAAAACTTTGACTGCAAGACAAAACCTTTTCGGGTCGTCGTTCCACTTGGCCAAATGCGGAAGTTGAAATTTTGCATTTTTATTTTGCGCAACAGACTCTTCTGAGCTGAACTGAGAAATCATTTGTGTAACGATCCCAGCATTGTCTGAAATACCAGCCTTTTAATAACATGTCATTATCGTCATATTTGTTTATGAAGTTCAGTCCACCTGTATATTTAATCAACACGTTCAACTAACTGAAATGCACTGCCTAAAATTATCATAATAATTCCAAGAATTATGAAGCGAATTGAAATGAAATTCAAGTGATTTCTACATATATTGTTTATGTTATATTTGAGTAGTAGATACTATATGATTCATAGAGAAGTTATTTAATATTAATTTAAAATTATTCTATCACTGAATTCTTCCTGAACACATCTCTATATATGTATATTCCTCGTAAAGTTGATGAATTGATGCGAGACAAACGACTTTTGCACATGGTTAAGCAATTTGTTGTAGTTGGCAACTTATTCAAATGTATGCGCAGACAGTAAAAGGCCATAGAAATATTGTGACAAAGTTATAAAGGCAACTGTGGAGGCATCCCAATTGAAGGTTCCAGCTTAACTGGAAGCCGACGTCTTATGGCAACAAAAGGTTTTTTTTTCTTTACTTTTTTTTTTCTCAATCCCACACAAGCAGCGTAATCTGGTGTCTTGTATAAGGCGAAGAAAAAACCAGTAGCACCCAAGACTAAGCAGAAGAAGAAGAAGAGACTGTATATACATATAAAAAAAAGAGAACTCTCGAATATTAAGCTGACGTCTGTTTTTATGAAGTAAATTATTATTTGATGCGCCGAGCACTTTGTTGATTCTTGTCCCTCTTTGTAACTGGGTGGGTTAACAAAGGCCTAAATGCGAGATCGTCGGGCGGGCATTGTCAACGCCGTTAAAACTCTGTCGTCATTTGAAATTGGAACGGATAACGTTTGTCAGCTTAAGTCGATCGCAATATCTGGTCTGGTATTTTCAGTCCAATGATTTAATTATGGCGGGGCGGGCAAACGCACAACACACACATCAACACAACTTTCTTTTATACAAATTATTCATTCTTAAATAGTTTTTGGGCAACCCAGACGCGCTCCAGTGGAGTCAGCTAATCGGTTTATAGTATTACTCTTATGGACTCGGCGGCGGCACAAAGACCGAAACAATAGATCCATTTACAAATGCACTTTCGTTTCATGGAAAAGATATGAAAACTCTATCAGATCGCATTATAGCTGCGATCATTTATATGCACGATGCACATTAAAAATGTGTTAAAGTGATATATTCGTGTTGTGCTAATAGTTGTATGTGTCTATATATGCGTGTCTAGATATGTATGTATGTCTAATTTGTAGTTTGTTTAATTTGGCTATAGCTTGAGTTTATAATATGTAGCGTAAAATCCTCAGGCTATAAAGCTTCTCTCAAGTGAGTTTTCCTGTAGATAAACCAGATTCGCTCAATACTCATTTGATTCCCTCTTGACAGCTAACCAAATAAAAATCAATTACGCTTCGAGTTCTCTTTGTAATAAAGACCGACAAGCACAGTTGTCATGTCAATGCAGCTCAGCTACAGGGTATAAAAACTTTACACTAAAGAACAGCAAAGTGAAGTGAATCCATTCCTTTGGCTGCCCAGTAAAAATCAAAAGAAAATCGCCTATCGGTTCAGTTTCTTACTATGTACATATATCCTATAGACACACAAGATACAATTAACAATTACAATAACAAACTGTGCCCACTAGCATATTACTGTCATTCAGCTTCGGCTTTGAGTTCTGTTTAGGTCTGCGAATGCGCTTCCGGTCTGCGTTGCAGGAAAACACGTTTCGAGCAAAATTAAATTTTGCTTTTCAGCTTTTTCGACAGCTTTTAGTTCTTTTTGCTTGCAGAAGACGCACAAGAAGAAGAAGAAGCAGAAGAAGCAGAAGAAGAGATCGTCTGCATTGACATGAGACCAAGAGACAAAACAGACAACAGACCAAGAGACAAGACAAGGCCAATCAAGACGATGACTACTTTCTGACTTTGACATTGTTAGCGATTAATGAATGATTCGCAACTTGAAGTCGGGTTTAAGTTACTAATATCAATTATAATTATAATCATAATGTGCAGTGCGTTAGTATTATAAATGAAGTTAAGCGGAAGACAAAATATATAAACTTTATGACATTTCATTTAATGAAAAAGATTTTTAAACAGATTGATAAAATTTCGTTGAAATTTTTAAACAGAATTTTAAATTAATTCCTTTTTTTGATTGATATATAAATAGCGATAAATAGCAAAACACTCGGGAAGAATCTCAGACTCCTCTATATTCGTTAATTTTCTCTATTTTTCTACTCCTCAATATATTTTTAAATATGTAAATACAAATGTCTGAATAGGCGAATAGAGGAGTAAAGTAGAGTGGAGTAGATCAGAGAAGAGCAGTGATAATCGATACAAATTCGGAGTCTTCTGAGTCTTATTATAGGACCTATTCAAGTACGACTTGCAGAATTTTGGAGTAGTTTCATATCCTATCAATTTTCTCTATTTTCTAGATTTTTCTCCAGCAATCAGTTGAATGTAGGAACTGCAGCACTTAGTTAAATAAAAAGTCTGTACTTCTTTTTATATATGTATTTTCATTTTTTATTTGTATTCATTATTATTTATATGTATGTAAGTATATATACAGTTGCATTAAGTATATTACACTAACCGCTTAGGGCGCTAAGAACTATGCGAGCTTACATTCAAATTTGTGCATAAAATACAGCAATTATTCAATATATATGTATGCATATATATATATATATATATGTATCTTTATATATATATATATAGGTTCGTACACTAAGTATAAGTAGGTAAATCGTGTTTGCCAATTTATCAAATAAATACATACAATACAAATACAATACAATAAATTAGATTTACAAACGACAGGAACAAAGTTTGAACTTAAGACAATAAAAACAATAAACCACTAAATCAATCATTGCTCGCATTTACTTTCATATTTGGTTTGGGTGAGGGCGGGATTTCCAGGGCTTAAGATTGGGGAAATGTGATATGTTTTCTTACACTTTTTTTTTTTTTTATTTTTGCTTTTTTGTTTATTTATTTATTTATTTTCTTTAGATTTTAGTGTTCCACCCGTTATACAAGCAAGAAGAGAAAATTAACATATACTATATATATATAAGATATTGAAAGATATTGATCTACATACATAGAGATATCGCATAGATCAGCATCTGTAGCCCATTATTGGTGAAAATAAAGTTTGTGATTCTAATCGCACAGCTAATCGAAATGTGAGTGTATATTTCATTCAGGCGGTATGTGGGGATCTTTAGGGTTTTCTGTTGTCTCGAGATGCATATTTAACTGTGTTTTCCTTTATATTCTGCCTGTGTAAAGTATACCCTGTACACACACTGCAATTGGGTATATGTTGCGTGAAAGTGTTTTTCTTTTTGTTGTTGTTGTTTAATTTCATTTCATTTCTAGTTGTCATTGGGGTCGTTTTTCACTAACTCTTACAAATTTACTTCCTATAAGCTCTGATTGCGTAAGTTGTATGTATTAAAATTAATGTATTTTCAATTAGATTTAGGATTTGCATTCCCACAAAAAATTGCACAGAGTCCTTTGACAGGATGGCGGCCAGTCCAATGCCAGCGCCAGCGGGATGATTCTTGCTATTTGGTGTAAGCGGCGTTAATCAATATACCGAATAATCACATGTAAATTATTGTCCGAAAGTAGCCCGATCTGCGTCGACTATCCAAACTGTCCTATATACTACATATAGATCGATAGCTCGATAGCTCGATAGCTAGGCGCATTTGCTGGCTGAGTTGCCTCTTCCTCCCGCATTTTAGACTACGCCCGTAGTAGTTGGCTACGGCCGTAGCAGCGCCAGCTTTGGTGCTTGCTGCTGCAGGTGATGCTCCCGCATGGCGATCAGCGACAGCGACCGGAATGCCGAGATCGGTGATGCGCCCGATCCATTGGCCACCGCCGGTGGCAATGTGACGTACGGATCAGGGGATGCGGACGCGGGTGCAGATGCTGATGCTGATGCGGATGCGGATGCTGTTACGGATGCGGTTGCGGATACGGAAGCTGATGCTGAAGCTGAGTGCGTTGGGTGTCATGGCTTGCCGCTCAGGCTGGTGACATTTACACCAGGCGAGATCTTCCCCGAGTTGGAGGAGGAGGATGACGAAGTCGAGTTGCTCGAAATGGGGCCCATCATGTGCTGAGCCGCCGAGTGGGCATTGCTGGTGGGTATATGCACCACATCGCAGCCCATAGACGAGGACGAGCTGGAAGCAGATGGTGACGCACCTGGCGGCGGTGCCACCTGCGCTGCGCCCACATTGCTGCTGGTCGTCAGGCTGAGCGGCGCAAAGTGCTGGCCAGTAGCGGCGCCCGATACGGCCGCCTTCCACAGCAGCGGATTCATGCCGAGTCCATTGTGCGCTGCCAAGCTGGCGCCAAAGTGCCGCTGATGCTCGAGAAACTCCTGCGTGGGTGCGCTCAAGTGTGCGGCAGCTGCCGCAGCCGGGCCGTAGAAGCCGCGATACAGATCCGGACGCACATAGGGCGCATAGTTGGGTATGCGAGCGGCCAGCGGGGAGAGTATCTTGCCAGGAGACGGATGCTGATGCTGGCCCGCATGCCCGTAGAACGGTGGCTGGGATGGCGGCAGCTCGCCAGCTGGCGAGCTATCTTTGGCCGAGTTCGACTCCTTGCCATCCTTGGCCATGTCAGCCAGCGACCAGATGCGCGGCTTTACAGCCAGACTGCCGCCAGTTGCTCCGACAGCTGTTTGCAGGGAGTTCTGCTGCGCTTGCTGCGCGTGCTGCTGCAGCAGCTGCTGCTGGTGGTGGTGGTAGGCGGCGATGTCTGGGGGCGAGCCTGTCGGGGGGCGGAAGTGGTGATGCAGGGCGGCGGGATGGAAGAGCGGATGGGTGCCTGGCCGGTCGTAAAGGTCTGGCGATCCATTTGGCGAACCGGGCCGCGACTCGGACCACTCACTGTTGTTGCTCTCGCCGGGACGATCGGTCATCATATCGCCCAGTCGTCCCATGCGATCCTTGTCGTCATTCGAGCCCAGACCCGAGTCCTTGGCATCTACAAAGAGTTAAATGAAAACCAAATTAATATTTGCAACCCAGAAGATATTCCCTTAACTCTAAGCTGAAATGGACATATGCGACACATGCGTATAGCTAGAGGAATCGGAGATCTTGGCTTACCTAGCAAATCATTCTCCTCCGTGTTCTTATCGTTGTCATCGTCGTCGTCGATGTTGGCATCGTCGTCATCGACTCGATTCCTGGGCTCCCAGGTCATTTTGTTCTCCTTTTTCAGTCTTCTTCTCGCATTCGCGAACCAGGTGGACACCTGGGTCAGCGTCATTTTTGTGATAATCGCCAGCATTATTTTCTCGCCCTTTGTGGGATAAGGATTCTTTTTGTGCTCGTTCAGCCAGGCCTTCAGCGTGGACGTCGTCTCGCGCGTTGCGTTCTTTCGCCTGGCACCATTCAAGTCCATGCCATAGCTGCAATAAAGAGTTGAGAGTAAAGTCGAAAGGATTAGCAAATACTTTTGGCACTCAATGAGTCGAGGCACAGAGATAGTTCAAAGGTCTGCAACCATAGCGATAGTGGTGGCAAAACTAATAAGTAAAACGGGATTAACAGCTGCTGTAAGAATGAGTGGAGAAAGTCGAAAGAACTCGTGACCTCTAGGAGTTGTACACTGGTGGCCAAAATAGTAGGCGTACTTGAGTTAAAGACAAAGCTATGCTGGCTAGCCAATTAGAACTGAGCTATAGTAGTGTACTAGTGGCAAAAATAATAGGCAAGCTTAGCAAAAAAAAAGCCGTCGGCTGAAAGTTCATAGTATTAGCAACTGCTGACACAGTGCTGTCCTAAATAATAGGCAGACAATTGCATAACTAAGTGCCGTCGGCATTTCAAGCCCTACAGCTTGGCTAACTGAATAGCACCTGAGCTGATTTAAAATGCAATCGCTTGCAATGCTTGCAATGCTATTAGAGGCGAGCATCGTCGTCGGGGGCAGACCATTCGCAGCACTTGTGCGGAACATTTGTTTATAATAAACACATTTGCCAGCCCATTGTCCAATGGCCGGTCTGTCTGTGCCCGAGCTTCATTTATGCACACATGTGCAGCTTTGCGGTCTGTGCAACACATTTCGGGGCTGACCATGGTAATTGCACTGGGCGTGCGAGTGTGAGTGTGAGTGTGAGTGTGTGCAGCAACTGTCCTTTATCGTTTTTTGTGGCCAGTTAACATGGACATATGCATGAGTGTGTGTGCAAGTGCATCCATAGACAGCAGCAGCAGCAGCAGCAGCAGCAGCGGAACAGCAGATATGCGTACACATGTAGCTGTCCCATTTGTAGTTTCCAGCCAGCTGCACAACTGGTGGACGGACTCGGATACTGATGCCATTTCGCGGCAGTTGCCTCTACCTCTACCTCTGGCGAGGCACTCTCGCTGTGTCGCTGTGTGCGTTGCATTAATTAATTTAAATTTGAAAACGAAGTGTCGCCGAGTGCAAAACACCTGCGCCGACAGCCACTCTCTGCCTTTGATCACTTGACAGTTGAATAAATTTTTTTAATTTTCCTATCAACGTCCGGCGGGCTACACACAACTATACAAATATACAAATATACAAATATATATATATATATATATATGAAGTATATATATATTTATATATCGATGCTGGCTGCCGATTGTCAAACAAAGCAGCAACAAATCGGGCCTGTGTTCACGCCCCTTTTTAATCGAACAAGGTGGGGCTACATTTCTTTGAAGCTAACCCACTGAATGGGGAATCGCATTCGCCAGTGGGTCGCCAGCTGCTTCGCCGCTTGCCAGCTTGGCACGTCACAGCGAAATAACTCAAAATTGATTTATTGTGAATATGATTCGATAGACAACAACAACAGCAACTGCAACGACATGACTCAACTTTCAAATTTTTGTTATGGGTGTCAATTACGAGTAGTGGAAACAATGAGCAGAGCCAGCCACTCTACCTGGCAAAACGTGACGTGACGGGATGTTGTCAATGGTCGAATCGAACAACTCTGTTTCGGAAATTTATGTGAATATGTGAATGAGCCACTCTGAGCAATGCGTTGGCCGACGGAAGCGACTCTCCACCATCGCCCATCGCCCATTGCCCATCGCTCATCAATTACAAGCAAATAAATTGTTGTTAATGATAGAAAATCAAATACTTAAGTATGTTTATTTTATTTGTGTTGCTGCTGCGTGCCAATGCGACTGGCTTTTACTTTTTACGCCGTATTTGGGCTGCATTTTGAATGCAGCTGCACGCAACTGTGGCACAACTTTCGACAGACACTGTTCTGGCCGGCCAACTCCTGCCTGCCTGCCTGCTGGCTTGTGGCCAGGGCCGCGCCCTAGTTGAGCATTTGCCTCTTTCCATGTGCTGGTCACGTCTACGGGCTGTGATGTGTTGGCGTTGATCGCCTGTCGGACCACCGTTCAAGTTCTCGCCAAGCCGAGTCTCTTTCTTATTTCTTACGATATATGTACATATTTTCTACTAGCAAATCTTTTTTGACTCAATGTCAAGTGTTTGTTATTCAAGCACTGCACTTACCTATTAAAGGGATAACCGGCAAAGGCTGCGTCATACGGATGATACATCGATGGATATGGCCAGGGAGCTGCTCCCGCCACCAGATTCTCTTTCAAATCGATGCCAGCCTGCAATAGAATAATTCAATATTGTTAGTCTAATCATTCAAAGATTCATATTTATTATAACAAATAACCTATATACGATTATCATGGTTTTTTTTTTTTTTTTTGGGCGAATTTGAACTGTTTGACCACTTGCCAAGACCTTGAACCGAAATTATAAAAAATCATGTTAAACAAATCATTAGTACATATTTTACGCTTTCAGCTTGAGTTTTTAAGAGGTATACGTTATCAACGGCAC
Source organism: Drosophila koepferae (assembly GCA_030914345.1). Classification (NCBI taxonomy): domain Eukaryota; kingdom Metazoa; phylum Arthropoda; class Insecta; order Diptera; family Drosophilidae; genus Drosophila; species Drosophila koepferae. Next base: position 9,380,210 of record JAUESR010000202.1, read on the forward strand.
GAAGTCTGAACAGTGGGAGAGAAAAGTATTTTCATAGAAATTATATAAGCTGACTTTGAAGCATAAGAGTTATAGATAAATGTCAGGCATATGAATGCTAGTTATATAAAGCTACTTTCCTATTAGATTCTTAATATGGCTATACTCAGTGATCAATTGGTAAAGATATAACAATTAAATACTGTTAAGGATCGATTGGAAATTAAGTTCTTTTTTCGAAATCTTTATAGAAATTCATAATAGATACTCTACAGTCTACAGTCTTCTAGTCTTTTATAATCCCATTATTTGAACTGATATTTGATGCACGTCTGCCCACTGTACATATTCATTGATAACTGATAAAGCCAGACCAGACAGTAGTAGACCATGAGGACAAGACGTGACCAAAAGGCGTTCGCATCCGCGTCCACGTCTGCATAGCTCTATTCGCCACATACACATACTATTATATACATAATTATAGACAGATACTTTGGATTCACAGCTACAGCTACAGCTACAGCTACAGCTACAGCTACAGCTATAGCTATTTAATTTGATAATGAGATGCGAATACATGAGCGCTGTACATAATACAAGCGTGCAAGTAAATGAAACATATGTCAGCCTATGGAAATCTCTTGCCACGGCGCGTAATTAAAATCACAAAAGCACAGTCACATGTGTGTGTGTGTGTGTGTGTGTGTAAATTGTTGATTAAGTGTAACATGACAATTACTTATATACACATTTAGTAATTTAGTCTTGTCTAAATTCACTGCGACAGATGTCGATGTCAGCTGTTTGTCGTGTACCAAGTGATAACAGGCTAAAGATTGCCACACACACAAACACACACACAATCTAAAGGTAGCCAAAGGGGAGAGCAAAGGAATCGTAGATTGAGAGAGAGAGAGAGAGAGAGAGGGAGAGAGGAAGGGGCATAAGTGGCAACTGAAGTGAAGAGCAGCTGCTGCATTGATAACAGAAAGCTGAAAACGATAAAAAAAAAGAGAGAGAGAGAGATGAACATAAGCCAAAGGTGTGAGAGCATTTATTACAGGGTATATCAAGCACAGCTAGTGATGAACGAGAGACTATTCAGTTGGAGTTAATCAAAAAGTCAATGATGAATGCAATGACTGCACATAAGTTTCGGGTCAAGCTGTACAATTTATGGCCAATGGCTTTTAGAGGGTATCTGGGCGAGGGTAGCAAAAGGTCATCAATGTTTGAACATGATGTAAACTCTGGGATTGATACACATCTCGGTACATGACAACGCACGGGAAGCGCACTGTAGTTGCGCCATGTGCCATGTGCCCGGGGCAGGGGGAGTTCCGCTCGCATGTGAAATATGCGAATTGCATGCGACATTGAGGCGGCTGACAACAGTTGTTGCAGTTGCAGTTGCAGTTGTTGTTGCAGTTGTTGTTGTTGTTGCATTTGTTGTTATCTTGGCCTGGTCCGGTCTGGAAAGCTGTGCCGTCCCTTTGGCGAGACGACAGCAAATCGGAAATATTTGTGTGTCGCCAATATGAGAATGTTTTGCCGTTTAGCCAGACTATCAAAGGCAATCGGAACAGCTAGCTGACAATGGCAGAGGCAGAGGCAAAGGTTCGTCGAAGGTTCGCATGCCCAGCATGTGGTGAGTTTTTGAGCCGAAGCAGCGATAGAGACTGATAACCGGCGACAGAGTCAAAGGCAGACAGCAGACGACAGACGGAAGACTGAGATCGGCTGTGGTCGCTGTGTCTACTGACAGGTCTACGGCCAGGAAGAGAGCTCGTAACGTGCAGTTCGCAGAAGTCATTTAGCAAAACGTTTTACAACCTTTTGGCCAACTCTGACAATATTAAATTACAGTTCTCGACATCCACAAATACACAAGTCGGCGTGCGGAAGGTCGAAAGTTGCCATCGAGCGATCAATTACCAGAAGTTGACTGTTGCAGTTGGATACCGATTCGGATTTCGATTCTGATTCAGATTCAGATTCGGATGCGCAATTCTCGATTCTCGATTCATTGAGGAATCGAGAAAGGGTCGCTACACTGAACCGGTTTACATTTTTACAACTTTTACAATAATCGCATTCAGCTATCAAACGTGCAACGTGCAACATGTTCAGCAACAGCAGCCGCAAATAACCAAAAAGTATTCGCATCCACAGATCTCTCCCTCTCCCTGTGTGTGTGTGTGTGTGTGTGTGTGTGTTTGGAGTGCGTGCTGCATATGGACATGTACATGGACATGCGAGTGAAGCGCATTCGGTGCAACATCCCATAAATTGTTGCGTTTGCTACTACATACATAGGAGCACGGCAGCCGTTCGTTCGTTTGTTCGTTCGTTTGGTTGTCCCAGCTCCAGCTCCACCTTCGCTACCGGCGAACAGCTCGCCCAGATTTTTGCGTGTGATGCAAAATATGAACAACATGAACAGTCGACATGTGTGTGCAACTACGTTTTGCGTTTATTATTACTGGTAGTGCAACAAGCGCAACATTACATTGCCGCGGCGGCATCCATTACTGCGCCACAGCATTTAGACCAGAACACGGTTTGCGTCGAGGCATTTGTAACTGATATATACATTTTAAGGTAGCTGCTCGCTTAGTTACCAGGAAGTTATTCCTCATTATTGAATTATGTTCGAAATGCGAGTCATCAATTTCTCTCTTATTATTCTTCTATTTCTCTTCTTTTTGTAGAGCTAATAATATAATTTATTTATTTATTTATTTCTAGACGAAATACTTAAATAAATGTATTCAAATTATCAGTTATTCAATGCATAACAAATTTTTTTAGTCTGCAGTCAACTGAATCTTAGCTTTATCAACTGAATATTCCCCAAACTAGAGCAATTTAGCCACTCGAAATTATTTACGAAAAATATTACATTGGTCAATTCATACAATGATTACTGTATTTTGAGGTATCGATACCATTGTACCGGCAACACTTTGGTGACATTGGCAACGCATCGTAGCTGTGTGTTGGTTCACGCATTGCGGAGTGCGATTTCGCGGGTAAATTAATGAATTCATAAGACTCGTAAGAGAGAAAAAAGTAACACGAAAATGAAAGCGAAAAAACTAAAACAGGGTATTCAGCTGATTTTCATTATTAACTAAATGTTTAAGGCGCTGTCTGCGCTTCACGCCAGCCTCAATGGATGTCCCACGAACATTACGCGACATCGACAATTGGCCGACACGTCGACGGCACTGAAGGTGGCTCCACAGAGCTCCCGGTTGGGGCATGGGCATGGGCATGGGCATGGGCATGGAATACGGGTGCAGTTTTGTGGTTTGCCTGTGGTCTGTCGCCTGATGCGCCGCGATGCGAATGATGCGCGTAATGACGGGTCGAGTTAATTAATTGCTGCTTCGATTTAAAAATAAACGCACGTTTACGCAGCGCATTCCTGTCTGTACTCATTGGAACGAGCCGCTTCCGAAGAATGAATGGAATCAGCAGCAGCAGCATCTGAATCTACATCTGTAGCTGTTGCTGTTGCTGTATCAGATTTAAGATTGACGACAGCGACGACTTTGACTTTGACTTTGAATGAAATAGAATTTGTGGCAGCAGTTGTCCCTCAGGAGCTGGCTTTTGCAGTTGACAGTTATTGCGCCTGGCGCTTATAAAGTTGTTCCACTCCTGATGTGAATGTGGCCGGGCGCCTGTGGCTGCTGTTGTTGTTATGTGAACGTTGTTGTTGTTGTTGTTGTTGTTGTTGCTGCTTGTTGTTCGTTGTTGTCGTTGCCATGACTGCTAATTTGTTGTTTGTTGTAGGCAGCCATTCAAAAAACATTCTCGTAGACACCCTCGCCACCCCCTGCGACCCTCCCCACCCTCCCTCTCTAGCTATATATAAAAGTGCAAAATTTACTGTTAACGAACATTTTCAACTTTGCCAAAAAGCCAAACAACAACGGCAGCAACACAAAAACTTTCCACAACACTTACAGCAGCAGCAGCAGCAACAACAATGCGAACGTGCGCAGTTTGAGGGCAAATGTATTTAGTACTTGGTCCTGCTGCTTCTGCCCGGCCCGGTCCTGGCTACCAACGCACCCGTCACCTTGCCATTAAGGACAGGCAACCACCCCCGAAGCAACATACAACGACGACGCCAACGACGACGACGACGACGTCGACACTTCGACATTTTCAAAAGTTGACAAATCAGTGCATGTACGTTTCTCCTCGGCTCAGGCCTGCGCCTCCTTTGGCTCGGTGGTTGTTTCCTGTCATGTGGGTGGGTGTGGGCGTGTGGGTGGTTGGCATTGGTGCGATTTGTAGTTGCTTTTTGGTTACATTTGGCAGGCAAGTTGCCAGCGGCAAAAGTTTTTGTAGAGTAGCTCCCACAGGAACTCGGCTGAGGATATGGATGCGGCAAGCACACACACACACACACATGAGTGTGTGTGTGTTGTGCCTGGAGTAAGATTATTGTCGAGTGCGAAATTTCATGCCTGCATTGTTGTTGTTGTTGATGATGTGTTGTGGCACTTAGTGCTAGTATGAAAAAGTCAATATACTCCAGCTGCAGCAGCCCGGACTCTGTACTCCAGAGAGGACGAGCTGGCGTGCTGTAGTTGTTTTTTGGCTGGTCTCAAAACATCAAGTGCTTAGCACCAGGTCCGAGTCCAGTTTTTGGCTTGAGGACTCTGTCTAATTGGGCAACAGAGTCGAGTGCAAATGCGTTCGCCAGTTGCAACATGTGCCACAACGTCAATGTCAAACGAAAAAAAAATAAAATTAAACGGAACAGCAGAAGAGCCTTAAGGATAAACGAAACAGAGAGATTAACTGACGGCCCGGCCTGTGACTCGAATAGGTCGGGGGCGGATCACAGGCGGACAGGCTGTCAGTTGCGTGTTGACAAATTTATTAATAAGGTACGAAATACGGCAGTCGACGCCCTCAACGGGCACGGCCTGGCCTATTTGTTGGCGGCTCTTCAAATGTACTTTTGCCATTTGAAATGACAGCGCGTTGTTGCACCATCCCAGCGCAGGCAGTTGAAGGAAACTCTGGTGGCACAGCCACTTCCACATCCACATCCATGGCCACATCCACCTTCAGTCATCATCCACCATCCACCATTTAGCATGCGTCGCGCTTGAAGACAACGAAATATATGCCCGTGCTGCGGCAAAATGACAGCCGCTTGACAGCTCGTGTCAAAGTAATGAATCCACCGCACAACGCCCGACACTTTTACAACTCCTGTGCCCCGGTACCCAGAGCTATATGTCTCTCTGTCTGTCTTTCTATCAATGTGCGTGTGTGTGTGTGTGTGGATGCTAAGAGAAATAGCTCCAGTTTAGCGCCGCTCGGGCCAAAAGAATATGCCGCATTGACTAATTACGATCGCCCGGATGATTTATGCAGCTGTGCGACGGAAAATTCGAAACCGTTTGCCTTTTAAACGCCTCAATCAATATGGAAACATATATATGCTCTTACTGGTACTTCATCCAGTCAAATGTATATATACATATATGTGTATATATCTGTATCTTTTTCATCTGAATGCGCTGCGTCAGCGTAGCGTAGGCGCCTTTTCGGATAACCATTGAGTGCGACAGTTGTTGATCGCCGATCGATAAATTTCAAATGCGACGAACTTTTGTGTTTCGCTTATGCTTTGCATCATTTGCTCAGATTTTTTATTTATTTTTTAATAAGTCGCTGCTTTATAACAATGCGAAACAAAAGCCAAAATTTATGCTAAACCGCGGCTACTGGCGGCAGGTCGAGTTTTTTTTTTTTTTTTTTTTTTTTCTGGTTCGCTTTTTGTTGCTCTTTGTTTGTCTGTGTCTCTAAGCTTCTTCAAATGCAAATCAATATACTTATGCACACACACACACGAGCGTAAACTTCACTAAGTAGTATGTCGATCGATTTTTTCACACACGCACTCACACACACACACACACACACAATCGCATATCGTAAGTCATGAATGTCGTCTCGTAGTTTTTAGCTCATTTGACATAACTACAAACAGCATTCAAAACTGGTTCAGCACTAAATCAGTTCACTTTTTCGATTCATTTCTATATATATTAACATATTTTCATTTGTTTAATTTAAGGAATCTTGTTCACATATATCTTATATATTAATTTATTAGTGATCAAACTTTGGCTTGAAAAAAATTTTTTTTTCTTTTAAATTATAGCACATAATTCAGACCAAAGTTGATAATTTGATAAAGCTATTTTGTGCGCCATTAAATCTGAAAACAAATGTCAACCAGCGGCAAATATTTGTAGCTATATTTACGATATGCGATATGTAGCTGGATTAGAATGTAACTATAAGGCATGCCTGATATATGTGTGACATATTTTGTGATTTGAGAGGTAAGCAGAGTCGATTGTAGGAATTGTTTTACTAACTAATGTAATAGAGTCATTTATATGAATAGGCAGAGTCCGTAGAAACTATAGATATCAATTTCTAGTAATTATAGAGTCTATAGAATCTACAGACTTCAATATCTAGTAAATGGTATCTATTGTATAAAGAGAGTCAATTTTATAGCTAAAGATTCTCTATCTCTATCTCTATCTTAATTCCATATAAAATATTCATAAAGTCATTTAAAAATTCCATTTGAAAGTAAATACAGAAAATTCCATTCAAAGAGCTCCCCAAGACAAATATGAATTGTCACTTAAGCCATTAATAAATACTATTTATAAAGAAGCAGCAGCACTTAATCTTCATATGATACCAAATTTAAAGGCATTATAATATTAAAGTGCAGCTCAGTCAGCGGCTAATTGATTGTCTTCGAGTCCATATGTCAACTATGAGGCTAATAGCCAGAGAGTTGGACATTATTTGGAATTCGAGTGAATTGTGCAAGCCACACAAACAGAAGATCCGGTCAGCGTCACTGTGGGAGACTTGACCCGTAGCCCTACCGCTGCCGCTGCCGCTGCCGCTGCCCCTGCCCCTAGATGACCCTCGGCACGGCATGTGGTCCGGAAAGTCAAACCAAATAGAATTGTTTGCAAACAAAAGCAAATTACACGCTGCTATTAGAAATAATTCGGCGAACAATGGACACGCCGTGAAGCGCCGGACATGCTGTAACAGGGACGAGAACGAGAGAAGGAGAGAAGGAGAGAAGGAGAACGAGCACCAACCGATGGCCGATGCCCAATGGCCCGATGGACCCATTGTAAGACCCAACACACTGACAGCAGCAGTCGTAGCAGCCGCAGCAGGCAGAGCATAAAGCGAGCTCTGTCTCATAATAATGCGACTTGAAATATCACCCAGACTGAGAGCCAGGCCGAGCCTTGGGCAGGTCCTAAAAGGTCAGAGGCATGCCACAGGCATAGGCAGCTGGCACAAGTCATAGGTCTAGGGTCCATTCAAGCTGAGCTTCAAACTCCAAGCTCTTGACAAATCTCTGCCTAGAAAGCAAAAGCAACAGCAACAGCAAGAGCGAGAGCGAGATCGAGAGCGAGACGAAGTTTGTTGGCAGAGAACGTAACACATGTTCGGAAGCCTGGGCCCATGGAGCTTGTGTGCGTGCCACGGGCACACGATCAAATGACGAAGACGCGGATGGGAGAGGGGGAGAAGCAGGCGGAGATGGAGCATGACGATGACGGTGGTCCCTGCTCGGACGTTGGACAAATTCACAAATTTATTGCACCATTGTTAAGACGCATGACTTATGAACAGACCGTTTAGCCTGGCCCTGGCTGGACCTGATCGGCCCTGGCCGGTTGAAGTATGCATGTTTGGAGCTTGACTTACCGGATTAGCGTAGAATGGTGGCTGATCGGCGGCAATGCCCGACAGGTAGGCAGACATGCCCTCGGGATAGACGCCGAGCGGTACGCCGCCGGGACCGGCCACGAGTCCGCCGGCTGCGGCCAAGCGCTGATAGTTCAGCATGTCGTATTGGCAGGAGCATATGGTCTGTCCGCTGACGGGATCCGTGTAGATGGTGCGTCCCGTGTCGCAGCAGCGATTTGGATTCGGGTTGCCCGATCCGGGCGCTGGCGGCACGCCCGGCGGTGGGCCAACGCCCACAGCGGGCAACGTGGAGGGGCCGGCGCCAGCGCTACTGCTGCCGGCAGACGCGGAGCCGTACGGCGTCACTGCTGATGCGCATGGCGAGCCGGAGCGTGCGCCCGGCGGCACTGTGGAGGTGACCATGCCGGGACCCGGTACGGTCAATGGCAGAGGCAAACCTGTGGGCAGGCCGGCGGCAGCGGCGGCTACGGCGGCGGTCAACGTTGGTCCCGGACCGGAGCCAGCAGCTAAACTGTGACCTGAGCCAGAGCCGGAGCCGGAGCCGGAGCCGGTGCTGGTTGTAGGATTCGCTAGCGCTGGCAGAGGTGTCAACGTTGCTGTCCCTGTTGGCTGCGTGTGCGGCGTCTGTGCGGCGTTCGAAGTGGGCGTGGTAGGCGATGAAGCAGCAAGGCGAGTTGAAACGGCATTCTATAAAGAAGAAGAAGAAGAAGACGATGAAGAGAAGCCAAATGAGTTACGGAAGCATTGTCAAGGGGCACATCTACTGTCTCTACAGTGTCTACTGTGTCTGCTGAGTCTACTGTCTATGCTACTCTCTGTCTACTGTACCTGGGCTACGGCAAAACTTAATTAAAATCGTTGCCCCCCCCTTATCAATATCAATGCGATAAGCGTGCGCGTCTCTTGTGTACACACACTCACACACACACACACACACACACGCTGATACACTCACATATGGAGACCCTCGAGCTAAAGCCTGTAGAGTACCCCTAATAGCCATCTTCGATTGCGTCCTAGGTGATCATCAAAGTGGGGCCGCCATTAACAACAAATCATGTTTTCGATTGACAACATTGATTTAAATTACACAGCCAACTGCAACAGCAACAGCAATAACAACAACAACAACAACAACAACAACAACAACTTTGTGTGTGTTTGCCTGTCCAATAACTGGGAACGGGCTTTGTGCATCTCTTGGTCCGTGCCCATGTTTTTTTTTTTCTCTTTTTTTTTTGTGTGCACATAAGCCTATCGCGCACTTTTGTCAACACTTTTAGTCAAGCAACAACTGCAGCAACAGCAACAACTGCAACAGCAACAACAACAACAACAACAACACATTCGCACACATGCGGCATGCAGACACAAACAAGTTTTGAGTTTTATTTATTATCGTCTCTTTGGCTGCTTTCGTAAACTTTTCTCGATTTTGGTTTTCTTGTTGTTGTTGTTGTTGTTGTCAGTTGTTGCTTGTCTTGCCCGTTTTTTTCTTCTTCTTCTTCTTTTACAAATGATCCAAGGCTCAAGATTGGATTTTTATCGCCGGCCAAACAGTGAGTGATACCACAAACTAGGCAGAGATAGCCAGATAGACGGATGCACTGCCTCCTACTCTGCTCTTTTCTCTGCTCCTCTCTCTCTCTCTCTCTCTCTCTCTCTCTCTCTCTGTCCCTCTGCTGCTGCTGCTAAATGACAACTCAAGTGGCCATACGCGATTAAAAATTAATTCTCTGACCCATATGAAGTCCGCTTCAAGTTGGGTTATCAGTTGGCGCCTTTGAATCAGCCGCCGTAGCGATGTTTATCCGTGCATGGGTTGGTCGGCCATGTCTTTTACTTTAAATGTACGAATATAGCGACATGCGTATGCATACACACATACGCTCCTATATATGTACATATGTACATATGCATATGTATGTGAGTTTCTAGTGTAGCATCCAAAATGGAAGCGGCGAGCACTTTTCGAATATTGGAATAAACAAAGCAAAACAAAACTCGAGTCTTTATACCAAAGTGTTAAATATCAACACACACACACACACACACACATACTCTCTCGCCCCCTCCTCTTCTTCTCATTCTCTTGCTCTCTTTGTGTAGTTATGTGTGACAGAGGAATTTTTATCTAAACAGCGATTTGCATTTTTTTTTTTTGCTGCGACTTCAATTCGGATTTTTTCGTTTTCGGTTTCGGTTTCGAATTCGGATTTGGTTTCGGTTTCAATTTTCTTTGTTGTTCTACAAGTTGCATTTCATATTATTTGTTGTTTTTGTTGCTGTTGTTCGGTTGTTCTGTTGTTATTGTTTTGTTTATCGCAAGCATTTTATGGGCTCTTTTCATAGCGCTTGTTCTCGTTACTTATTTGTAATTAATGTGCCAATGTGTGTGTGTGCAAGTGTGTGCGCGTGTGTGTGTATGTGTGTGTGTTGGCGCTGAAGTGTCAAGTAGAAGTTGAATTGATTACATTTGAGTAAAGAGGCAACATTAACTTGCCATATTTGTCACTCTTATATAGATCGCATTACCAGACATGCACACACACACACACACACACTGAAATGTGCATTTTAGTATAAGCATTCAAGTATAAGAGCAAAACAGTTAAAGCAGCCGCAAAGTATTTGTCACTTTAGCTGTATTACGTTTGCAGTTATGCAGTATATAGCCCCTCTTACTCTCGCACTCTCGCTCTCGCTCTGACCATCTCCCTCCCCCCTGCCATTCGTGCTGCCCAATTGGCATCATGTATGTACTACAAGAGGCAAAACACAGAAAAAACGAGTGTTCGAATGTGGCATCGAAATGTATGGCTGACATTTGGGGATTTCGAGTGGATTTGGCAGACATCGATTTGAAATTTTCTTTTGTTACGGATTTATTTTTAACAAAATGCTTGCACATTGCGATCCCATCTTCTTCATCTTATTCAGCTCTTCCTCTTCAACTTGTTTTCTGTACGATCTGCTTCTGTCAAATCCAATTGCAGCAACTAACAACATGTTGAACATGCTGCAAATTGATTTCGAGCAACAAATTTTATATAAACGGGTATATATGTATAGACTTTTTAGCAGAACTTACAAATATTGCAGAGAGTAAGAGGGAATGAGAGAGATGAAGGGAGAGCGGAAGAGTTATGTAAGCTAGTCTGTGTCTATGAAAATATTAGCTTTTTCTGTCCTTTTGTAAATTGTATATTTGTATATTATATAAGTTATATTACTTGTCATGATATAAAACATTTCTTCTCTTAATAAATCAGGCAGCTTATTGATGTTATTTTGCAATATGTTTCCAATTTGATTTCCTGCGAGATTGCATCTTTAAACTTAACAAATTTCATAGAAATTCCATCTTTAATCTTATAAACATAATTAAATATTTCCTTACAGTTCAAGTAGCTGATCTATAAGTAACGAGATTTGTATGTACTGTAGAAGATTTCCTTAAAGATATTTTCTTATTGATTCCTAGAGTCCCTAGTCTAATCTTAAAACTTTTCGTATGTTCATGCAATCGTAATATCAATAGATAATGAGTTGTGCCAAATTCCTTTGAATTTCAATAGATCTCGATTATTCAGCGGTCTGCTTTATATGCAACTAATTGCCGGATATTAAATAAATAACCATTAAATCAAGATTGTGATCTTAATTAAAACATTTCCTATTAGATTTAGAGGCGAATGATATTCTGATTGTTAATTTTGATTGCTAAATCGGCAAATATAGCTCCATGTGATGTCATATATCATGTTGTATTGTCATTTAAGCTCAATAAGATATTGCTCGAGTATCAGTTAAATTAGTCTCTATTAAGATCTAGTACTGATTTTCTAGTGTTTTTTCTATATATGACTGATCTGATTACCATAATTCTTTCTCTGTCTTATTAATTTCTATGTAGATAGAGGATCGGGCTTTACGTACCATTACTAAACAGACACCGGTTTCATTACTGTGCACTGTCATTTAATTTAGGTTTGCTTTCCAAGTTTGAACTAATAATATTATTTGTATATTTTAAAAAATCGCACGGCACGAATCGAACGAAACAAACGGAATTCGTAACACAATTTTCCAATTCCTTTGAATTGAGAAACGATTTTCGCTTCATTAACTAAAAACTTCTTCCGTGAGTTGTCTCCAAATTCTGTTGTTTGAATTTTCTTTTTAACTTTTTAGCAGATTTTGTAATATTTTTTTATCCATGTAGCACTCTCTTTGTATGTGTGTGTGTGTGTGTGGGTGTGAAACACTTGATTTGAATAAACTTTCGCGAATTTGTTTTACACTTTTTTGTTGGTGCGCATTGCCGACGGTCAAACGATCGAGCGGTTAAACAATCCAAGAGTCGGGAATAGTTTGCGATTTGATGGGATCTTAGCGCCTGCTGCTGCTTGTTTATGCTTATGCCAGGTTATAGTCGCCGCCGCCGCCGTAGACGAAGATGGGCGAAGACGAAGTCGAAATCGTAGACGGAGACGGAACTGGAGTCGTAGTTGGAGTCGGACTTGGAGTCGGAGTTGGAGTCGAAGTCAGAGACGATGGCGTTGGCGATGGCGATGGCGGTGTCGATGGCGATGGCGAAGGCAAAGAGGCGAAAGCAGCGAGCCAATGCAATGCGATTGTACGTACGGGCACACTGAATGGTATCGAATCGAGCGAGGCGAGCGGCACGACAGGCACTAGCGCTACGGGCACTGGCACTGGCACTGACAGAGGCGCTGGCACTGACACAGAGGCAGAGGCGCACAGGCACGAACGGAACGAACGGAACGAGCTGACGAACGAACGATACGAACAATCTGCGTAACAGCCAAAAGTAGACTAACATGAGTTTCTTGAGCAAGTACAAAGTGTACGACAAATGGGAATTACACGACAACCGACAATCGAAAAACAGCGAAAACAGCAACAACAACGACAACAACAACAGCAGCAGTGGTAGCAGCGACAGCAGCAGCAGCAGAGCCAGCAGAGCCAGCAGCAGCAGCAGCGAGAGCCAGGAACACACAGATAAGCGTCGAGTTATACACAGATACGCCGCCTGCGGCTGTGTGTGTGCGAGAGAGCGCAGCGCAACGGTTGGCAAAACTCGTTTCTCCCCTAATTGTGTACGATTGTGTGCGTGTGCTGCTCTCTCACGAGCTGTTGGTGTGTGTGCCGGTGTGCGTGTGTGCGCTTGTACACGTGTGTGTGTGAGTGAGCTAAAGCAAAAGCAGAAAAAGTATCAACGCTAACGACAACAACAGCAAGGGGAACAGCAACAAAAACAACTGCGACAGCGACCGTAACAACGGCAATAATGATTATCATTAAAAGTGGGCTGGCTGTTTGTCACGCGGCCATGGGTGCGAGCGAGACGGGTTGCTGGTTCAGCAGTCCAACAGCGAGAACCGGTTGCGTCACGGCAACAGCAACTGAACTGCTGCGGCTGCAGCGATAGCAAACGACAAACGGCAAACGGCCAGCAGCAACATCTACTACAACAACAACAATGGGGCGAGCATACAAAAAGTATCTGCTGCTGCTGTTGCTGTTGCTGCTGCTGCGACCATAAATAAAGTATCTGCATTAAGGTGGTGCGCACGAGCGAGATAGCATGCATGAGAATGCCCACGAATCGCATTCGCTCAGCATGTTGTTGCTAGCTGGCTGCTGCCTGTTGGCTGTTGGCTGTTGTCGGCATCGTGTGGACGCGCCGAGTGCGGCTGTGGCCGTTGCCGTAGCTGCCGCGTGTTAAGTGCGAGCGAGCCAGCAGAACATGAAAAAATTAACTTAACAACTAGAAAAATGGCTGTTATTGCGTGTTGTTGTAAATGCCGATGTATGTATTTGTACGCACTGTTGTTGCCTTTGTCGTTATTATTGTTGTTGCTGCTGCTGCTGCTGCAGCAGCTACTACTTGCTGCTACTTCTGCTGCTGCTACTTTTGCTGCTGCTGCTGCTGCTGCCAACTGGGGGCTTGGAACTGGATGTCGGTACGTGTGTACAAGTATTTGTTGCCATAAACAACACGAGCTGCGAGGCGAACCGCTCGCCGTAATGGAAATAAGAAAAACTTGATGAACATGAACAAAACTCGTGAAAGGGGTGGGCCAACGTTTCAGTTACTGCTACAGCTACATCTACAGCTACAACTACAGCTACATCTACAGCTACAGCTTTAGCTCAGTAAGTTTTTATCATCCTCTGCTGCCGCTGACCATGCTGGGCTGGCTGGGCTGGCTGACTGGCTGACTGGCTGTTGCTGGATTGGCGGCATCTTCCGCGCTGCTGGCGCCGACTGTGCCACCGATACCGATGCCGACACCGACACCGCGACTGCCACTGCCACTGGCACTGGCACTGGCACTGGCACTGGCACTGGCACTGGCACAGCCATAGCTATAGCCAGATCCATAGCCACAGTTGCTGGCACCGCAGCTGCTATTGCATGCGCGCTTACATTTTATTACGGAGATATTTGTTTTTTGTTTTCCCTCCCTCTCTCTGTGTGCCGTGACATGGCGTGGGGTGGGCGGGGGTTGGGTTTCTTTAACTTTTTCTAATTAATTGAAACGCCACTCGTGAGGAGTGACGATGACGACGACGACGACGCCGACGGCTGGCCGCGACAAGCGAGACGAGCGCGTGTGAGCGAGATGGCTGGTGCGAGCGGGATGGCGCTTGGGGAGCGAGTGAGAGCGCGCTGTTGAATCGTTTTTGTAGCTACATTTAAGCACACACAAACACACACACACACACACACACACACGCACACACACACTCATACACACACACACACACACAGATGTACGTACACATGTACGAATGTATCCAACATATGTATGCCATTTGAATGGGAAACGTTTGCCGTTGCAGCTAAATTTTTATATTGCCACCCGACATCGCGGCCCCTACCTCCTCGGCCTCCTGCTACGCCCCTCAATTGACACTGCTCGTGCATTTTCCACCCCTCGGAAAAGCGCTGCTGCTCTGCGTGCGGGTGTCGCACACGCCGAAAACAAATTCCTACAGCATTTAAATGAAGTTACTTTGTTGTCGTCATGTAAGTGAGTTGGTTTTGCGACAGCCTCAGATACGTACCCGCCTCCCGTCTCTGCAAGCAGTCTCCTCTTTTTCTTCTTCTTCTTCTTCTTCTTCTACGCATCCTGACAGTCTCTGCATCTCGCTCACACTGAGTGTGTGTGTGTGGCAGCTGCTAGTTGATGTAAACAAAAAAGAATCTAGTTGATGATAATGTTTCTTCTTCACTGAACAACAACAGCTCCTAAACACTTTGACCATATATTGTATCTAAACATTTACGCATAAGCTTATAAGCATTCTAAGGGCTTACAGATGAAATCTGCCCAGGAAATTGACACCTGGAAAACGATTTTATATTTTCCTTTCAAGCATGTACATACAAAAATGTTTACAGTTTTATAGAAAACAATTTAGTTACAAAATATATTTAGAGTTTATTTTTCATTTTACAAAAATATATATTTCGCCTGAATATTCAAGCTTAGTTTACATAAATTAAAAAAAAAAAAACAAAAATAAGAAAATAAATGGTATAATGATTATAATAATATTTGAAAAAGAAAAGCTCACAAATAAGAGTTATCCGACTCATTGATCTCATTTTATTCTTATTCTGAGCAGGAGAATTATATTTTGTTCCGATTCTGTCTTTGTCTGACACGTCGCGTTATATATTCTTTTAGATTCATTTCGCGAGCTATATGATAGATGTTCGCATACTGTGACTATTCGCTGGTGGAGATCTCCAAAGGGCAATGCAAACTGACGTTAAATACACATATTCAAGCATACATGCACGCTCACGCACTCTCACGCACGCACACGAACGAAAACAACCCCGCATACACACCAACACATACAGATAAATGAGCATAGAGCGTCCTTTAATGAAGATCGTGGAAGCAACCAAAAAGTGAGCTCGTTAAGCACAGTTATAATTTGCTACTGTGTGGGTTTCTTTTTCAAAGCGTGAATGAGCATGATGTTATAGCAATGATAATGTTAAAAGATATTTTCTTTATTTTTATACAAGATACTTTTTAAAATTTTGATAATGTTTTAGCATACATAAATATGACAAATATCCAGAAATTACGAATTCATTGGCAAATTTGTTGTTGAATTCAATTCCCCAAACTATTTGTTCTTTAGTTAATTTTAGTTTCTTTAGTTTAGAATCTGAGCTACAAAAACCTACAGATCTTAGGGTTCTTTCGACATTTCATGAAATATAGAAACAAATGATTAAGAATTAATACAATATTTGCTTAAACTCTCTATTCAATATATAATGCCAATCTATATTTACTAGGAATGTATTTCCCATAACTAACTGCAGAGAATTTTTAAAATTGATTATGAACTTAAGATTGATTTGGAAAATAAATCAAATATAGACATACATATATAAATATGCAGGCTCTTATGCCTATTAAGCAATATATTCCCTATGTATTTAGATATTCAGATTCATTCATCTAGTATATTTGATATAGTATATCATGTTGCCCAGTGAAGACAAATTGCCCATGTGACCCATTCATTGAAGCATGACTGAGATCGAATTTCAATGTCTTCT
Organism: Drosophila koepferae; assembly: GCA_030914345.1. Taxonomy (NCBI): domain Eukaryota; kingdom Metazoa; phylum Arthropoda; class Insecta; order Diptera; family Drosophilidae; genus Drosophila; species Drosophila koepferae. The sequence continues at coordinate 9,396,615 of JAUESR010000202.1, forward strand.
GGAAATGAACAAGATTGATAGCTTAGATCTATATATAGTATGTGAAACTCTAAAAGCCTAATCAAAAGCACTGTTCTGTCTGTTTTGATCTTACCAAAATTTCCTAGGGAGTCCCTGCCCTATCCCGAGTCTATAAATTCTGATAAGTTGTAATTGAAACTGTGATATTTAAATGTTGAGCTGAGTTGAGCTTTTAGATAATAATATAAACAATTTCAAAATATATCTCCAATATGAACTCAAATGTTCCTTAAACCGTCTTCAGTTGCTCGCCTCGAGGCTCGTGTCATAGTCTTCTATATTAAAGTTATATTTTCTTAACGAAAGACCCTAGCTTCTGCTCTCATTTAAATACAAAAATCAACAAAGTTGCATACGCCTGAGTGCCTGACACAAACGAATGCTAAATTATAAATAAAATGTCTGATTAAATGATCCTCGCATCAGTCTTGCCGCAGGCCGGGCTGAAATCTGCGGCAAGTTTAGCTGCCAACTCGAGCAGAGGCATATCCGTTGCCATATTTGCATATATCTTGCTCTTCCTCTCCCCCCTGTGTTTTTTTTTTTTTTTGGCAGTAATTGGCCTGCGGGCAACAAATTCAGATCACGTTAAGTCATTGGCGAGGGCACAAAATGCCGTCGCGGTTGCCACTGAAGCTGCAGCTGTAGCCGTAGCTGGAGCTGAAACAGGAGCAGGAGCAGGAGCTGGTGAGCTCGAGACGGCCGCAGCAACAGCCGCAGCTTCCACCACAGCGACATTTGCTGCGAGATGCTGGGTGCACGAGCGGGGTGTTCGTTCAGTGGGAGGGGAGGGGCCCACATCTCTTGAGTGCAGGAGGCGGGCGCTCAATGGCGCTATGGGAGCAGCAGAAAGAGAAAGCTTCGCTGCGAAAAAGCAAAGCTTGAAGCTGGCGGCAGCAAAAGCGGGAGGGCTAGATTATTGCTGGCAGGGCAGTTGCCACCCGCGGCTCGGCTGTGCCAGCAACAGCAACAGCAACAGCAACAGCAACAGAGCCGGAGCCACAGCCAGAGCCAGAGCTACAGATACAGATACTGTGGTAACATCAGTAACAGCGAATGTCGCAGTCGTTAGTCGCAGTCGCAGTCGCAGTCGCCGTCGCCGTCGACATCGTCGTCGCTGTCGTTGTTGCCATCGCAGTCGCTGTCAGCGTCGCAGTTGCCAGTCGAAATCCAGAGGAACAACGTCAGTCTTTGTTTAACGATTTTTATATTTCGAACACGAGATACATTTGTATCTTTTGTATTTTTCTTGTTGCCACAACTGCAGCGTGCGTATCGCTGTATGTGTATCTGTGACGCTGTTGCCGTTGCTGTTGCTGTTGCTGTTGCTGTTAGTTGTGCTCGTATTGGTGGCAGCTTATGCCTTATGCCTTGCCTGAATTGTTATTGTTGTTCTTGTTCGTGTTCTGTCGTAGATAGCAGCAGCAGCAGCAGCAGCAGCAGCAATCGTTGTTGCCTCTGCTACACCTCTTCATCCCTCCTTCTCTCCCTCTCCCCCTCACCCCGTCTCCTTCTCCATCTCATTGCGTATGTGCCGAGTGTGTTTGCACAAAGCCAATGATGATTGTGAGCTTCGGGCTCAATTTTCTTACCACTTCATACAGTGTATCTTTTAGAAACACAACACACACACACACACGTCTGTGTGTGTGTATCTGCGAGTGCGTCGACATGAATTTTAATCTAATAGATACAAATGAAAAGGTGTTTGTTTCGTATGTGAACTTTGCCTCCAACGGGGATTCGCAATCGCGGTCGAGCTTCCCGCCTTTGTAGGCCCAAAGCGTGAATTTGTTGCAGAGTGTAGCTGTCTGTCTCTCTGCCTGTCTCTCTGTCTGTTTGTCTGTCTGTTTGTCTGTCTGTTTATTTGGCGCCTGGTATTGATTCATTTTTCTGTCTGTTCACTTAGTTTGCCACGATTTTTTATTGTTCCCAGCCGCCCTATTGACTATGCGGCCAAGGAGCCGCCCCCTCGAGTCTGCGGTTGCTGCCTCCAGAGAGCGTTTGAGTGTGCGGACGTGTGTGTGTGAGTGTGTGTGTGTGATGTGTGTTAGTATTTATTCAAGACTTGATTGATTTTCAGGTTTTGCTTTCCCTTATTCAGTTGAATAAATAGACACAGAAAGGACATGTATTAAATATTTAACAGTCCAAGTGGAGAACAAGATTGAGAATGGACACGTTGACAATTTTGGGCAAAGAAAAGCCAAGGCAGCCGCAAAGAGCATTAACTTTGAGCCGTATAGACATCTGGGCAATTTTTCAGAAGCACAACTACGAAATGGAGGAGGAGCAAAACATCTAGCCAAGTGATAACCGAGCTGCAATTCGTGATGTTGCTGGCGGGTCAGCAACAGCAACAGCAACAGCAACGGCAACAGCAGCAGCAACAGCAATGGCCAACCAAGAGACTGAGCAAGTAGTCATTAATAAAGAAGCAAAGGTAAGATTTGAGGCTAAGGTAGAGGTGGATGAGTGCGCATTGTATCTGTGTAGCGCTGCATACGGGTACTCGCATACATGTGTGCGCCCCGGGGCAGGGTTTAATGCCGGGGTGTGTAACAAACAAACCAGATAGATGCTCATGGCCTATACACCCATCATCGGCATCGACATGCGATGAACACGAAACAAGTTGTACACAGATAATCATAAATAAACGAGACTCGAGACTGGAGAGACTCGAAAGCTCCAACAGCAGCAACAGCAGCAACAGCAGCACCAGCAGAGAGAGCGAGAGGAGGCCTCAGAAAAAGGCAACAGCAGCAGCAGTAAACGAATGCCTGTAAATGGGTGAGCGAGTAGGCACGACCACATCGACATCGACGTCGTCGTTGTCGTTGTCGTTGTCGACGAGGATGCGGATGAGCACGAGCGCCAGGCTGGAGCAAGCGCCACTCAGAATGTTAATGCCGAGAGCAGAGCTCGAGTCGTGGCACAGCCACAGCCGCAGCTACGACCACAGTCAGAAAAGAAATAACAACAACAACTGAAACACATCCCTGCAGACAATCGTAGAAACACTGCGAGGCAGATAAAAAGATACTTTTGCCATGTAGCTACACACAGATACAGATACATGCTCTGTTGTCCCTCTCTCTCTCTCTCTTGCTCTCACGCTTTCGCGCGCGCACTTTTGCTGTCCCGCTCGCACTCTGGGCAGGGCATAAGATGCAGATGACTGCCATGTCGTGGAGCTACTGCAACAGCTAACAGCGCACAACAGTCAAGAGTCAGCCACCGGGTCTGCCCAATGCTCAATGTAGTTGACCCGTTTAATTAGACAACGCTGCGCTGCGCTGCGTTCATAAAAAGTAACAAGGGCTAAGCTTAAAAGAATGGCCAATTATATAAAGTTCAGATTTTGTTTAAGGGCCGCGCATTAATTAAATTCAAGACAAGCCCCAAAAAACAAACAACAACAACAAAAATAAAAAACAAAACTTTTTCTCGCCCATTCCTCCCCCTTTGAGGTTCAGGGTTTTCTTTTTAGGCTGCTATCCGCGCTGTGGTTGGGCGTACAAGTAATAAATTTAATCATAAACCAAAATAAGCGCGTTTAACCACGCTATCTTTTAACGTTAACGTTAACGTTAACCGACCCACTCCCGCCCATTCCCACCCATTCAGTCCGCTCGGCCCATTTCACTCATTCCACTTTGCTCTGTGCTCTGAGCGCGCTTGTTCGTTCTTCTCATTTTCGTTCGGTTCCATTTCGTGTTTTTTTTTTTTTTAGCGAGGTGGATTCGCATTTGGATGGCAATTCAATAGATACACGAAATCGCACACACACACACACACACACACATGCACGCACGCATACATTACATACGGTGCAGGTCCAGTGGAAAACGACTAAACAAAGTGTAACTGATGTTTTTGTATGTTTTTGCCCACAGAGCGCGCCGACTGTTGCCACCACAGACGCCACCATCTCAGCCAGATTTCGTTGTTCCTAGTTCATTTTTATCGCGTTAAGTGAATATTGGACATGTGCACAACGTATCCACCTCATCCCAACCCAACTCCCTTCCTCGCCAACCACTAGAGAGCAGCAGAGGCAGCAGCAGCAGCAGAGGCTCTCCGTTCGGCTGGGTCATAAAACATTGTACATAGATTGTTACCTTTGGCAACTTTCTTTTCGGGCCTCCGTGTGTTGTGGCCCGTTTTTATCGCTTTTCGCTTTTCGTTTTTCCGTTTTGGGTTTAAGTGTTTATCTTGGCTCTTTCATTCAATTTTCGTTACTTTTTTTTTCGCTCTCGTATCTAACAGTTGTTCGTGTTGTTGCACTCGCTTCAACATGCACAGGGCGTGGCTTATGGTCAATGCAAAGAAGGCAAAACCTAACACGATAAAAAAAAAAAAAAAAAAAACAAAAGGAGGAAAAAAACTGTTCATAGGGGAAGCGCGCAGAGAGCGCGCACACAGGCACAGAACTTTGCTAAGGGGGTTGCCACTCTGCCGCCATGCGAGAGCGAGAGCCAGAGCGAGACGGGGCGAGAGCGAGAGAGTCGCTGAGAGCGTGTAAGATAGAGATGGGGCGTGCGACAAAAATACAAATAAAGAAAATACAAAAAAAAAAGCAAAGAAATCATCGACATCTAGGAGAAGCCACCACAGAGCATGAGGCAGCGACAGCGGCGGGAAAAAGTAAGTGGTTCCGTCGCCCTGTCGACTGATCCAATGTCCTTGTTTGTCCTTACACAAGCCGAACATATCATAATGAGACAACTTACAGTCGCGTCACGGCAAACCCCAAACTACGAACTATGCCAGCAGTTGCTGAAGCAGAAGCTGAAGCTGAAGCTGACGCCGAAGACAAAGTTAATTTGAATGAAATCAATTCACAGACTCGAACCCTAAAGGAACAGCCACAGCAACTCTTGTGCAACTGATTCCAGTTTATTAATTTGCGATATATAACAAATAATGCTGTAGCGCATTGTCATCTATTTCAACTTGACCCCAGCTACACAGTGAAGGGGGAACATCTATCCGATTCAATATGAATAGAAGTGCTTTGCAAATATTTGCCAACAAACTTTTTTTGCTCTCCCCAATATTGAAACTTAATTAAAAATAGATATTACGATAGATATTAAGCTTAATCTAAATATATCTTTTTTTCAGATGTTTCGATAGCATATATACATATGATTGCTATATAGCAGAGATTTATAAAGTAGATCTTGTACTCAGCTGTATGATATATAATATTCAGACATATAGATATATCGAATAAGACATGTAAAATCAATATATTTCTCATTGGCTCATTGATAGGTAGTTTTGGATATCTTTGTATTTCAATATTAAAATGATATCTTTATATTATATTTAGATTATTTTCTATTAGTTTTTTAAGATACTAAAATTTTAATATATTTCTATATACTATATTGTTATTTGATATTTTCGTTTTTCAATTGAGAACTTAGCTTTGAATAAAATATTATATAAAGTAAAAGTTTTAGAAGCTGATTAAGCCAATCTAGTCTACCTACTTTATCGAGTACTAAAGCTCGAAGTTTCCATTTGCCAACTAAAAAAAGAGAGCGAGAGAGAGAGAGAGAGCAAGAGTTTCACTTGACTTGTGGAAAGATTTTTCCGTTTACCAGATATCATTTCCTTCATTCGTATGTTTGTTTTGATGGATCTTATAAGGTTAATTTCGCTTCAAGTTAATAGCCCCATAAAGCGCTAGCTGAAGTCTTTCATTTTTAATAGACTTGCAAGTGCTCGACGCTGCCTCAATTGACATCGGCAAAGATTTTAATTTCACATGTTGACTGCGACTCGACTTTGTTTATTTTATGAACTTTATTAACGCTCTTCGCACGTTAGCGGCTTCACGCTGGGGCAGATGAGGCGGCCGAGGCGGCTGTGGGTGGGTGGAAGACCACGTCTAATATTAATAACAAGCTTGAACCTAATTCCTTATGATAAATGATATAAGTCAACAACCCTCGAGTTGCCCGCTCAGCGCGCCTCCCCCCAACGTTGACTGCGACGTTTTTGCCGACGCAAGCAGAGGGTCGGATGGAGGAGGCGGCAGCGGTGCGGCGCGGTGGTGCGGGGACATGGGAATTTCATTTACACGCGGCGGGATAATGTTCTGATGATGGCATGTTTTTTTGCATACAAAGTATGCAAAACGCAAAGAAGCGGAAAATATTTATGAAATTGCCGCAGAACTCGCAAGCGAATGTCGTAAAAAGTTGGAAAATTAGATTTTTTCTGTGTTATACACAAGCCACCCTCGAAAAAAAAAAGAAGCGGCAAGAAAGAAAGAAAGAAAAAAAAAAACGGTGGCCAGATAACAATGTTCCTTCAGGCCCCCCCGAAAAGATGATGGCGAGGATGGGTGCAGGAGATGCGCGCAGGATGAGGGTGCAAAGTCAGAGGGAGACAACGACAGAGAAAGAGAAAGAGAGAGGGATATATTTATAGTACGTTAAATATTTGCCAACACTCAACTCAAGCATAACAACTCAACTTGAGCCAGCCAGTGGTTATCTACCCCAGGGATACGTCGAGCTTGTCCTGGCAGCGACGTCATCATCATCATCGTCCTCCTCCTGCTGGCCCTGGTCTACGTTTTGGCTACGTTTTTATTGGGTGGCATCGCATACTCGAATTAACCACACTCGCTTTCCTGCCACCGTTTAATGTACTTATAATTTTCAACATGCTAATTTGTTGCTCACATTTTGATGGCCAGTTGAAAATCTCCCCAAGTCTAAGAGAAGTTTCACACACACACACACACACATACACACTTACATTTTTATATAGACATACATATCGAGAGAGAGAGAGTGGCTCTCTGTCTCTGTTTTTATAATCGGCTTAACTGCGGTGGGTAGCCCCAAAGTATGGCTAGGATTTATGTAGGACCATAAATCGTGGTAGGTTTTTGTCGCGTTAGCCTTTGAATAAAATGTTAATATGCTAGCTTGTCCGAAAGCGAGCTGCTGCTGCTGCTTCTGCTGCTGCTCCCAACGGGACCATCTAATGTAATTTCTGTGTAAAAATTAAGTTACCAATAGCCAGGTGGATTTATGTGATGGGAATAGTTGCCAAAAAGAGCAGACAGCTGAAATATCGTAGACTTGAGATAGATTGAGTTGCTCTAGACAGCGTTTGACTGACGAGATACCCTGTAATAAATGGATAGAGATAGAGATAGATAAAGGGAAGTGGGCTGAAAGGGAAGGACAGTATGTGAGAGACTGATCCTGTTGAGAAACAGAGAAAGAGAAATAAATAGATAGATAGAGAGGGAGATTACAGAGGATAGAGGCAGAAAGTTGGCGAGTGAGAGATATTTTTCATTTTGAATGAAAGAAAATTATTATAGATGCAAAGAGTGAAGAAAGTTCGGTATCAAAGTAATCTGGAATATAGAATATCTCCAAGTGCTACACCTCTCCTATTATAAATTTGAAATATATGCAAATATATTTTTCCATCCCACAGCTATATACTTGTTGTATATCATAGATTTTCACTATAAAATCCAGCATATAAAATATTTCATTTTTCTCAAACACTTTATGGGTTGCCTGGAATTTGGATACGCCCATGTAGAAAAGATGGTAAATAAATTATTTGAAATGAAATACATCATCGAGCTCATTACATAGTTATTAAGTGGAAGTGTATGTGGGCTATGGCTGAAATTACTTTGAACGTATATATTGGGAGTCAAATAGAAAATTTTCTTTTGAAAATATGCGAAACATTTGGTCGCTGCGCTGTATTCACATTACGCATTACGGATTTCTGTTTAGTTGGGTAAACAAACTCTGACTCTGACTCTGACTCGGGCTCGGGCTCGGGCTCGGGCTCTGTGGCTGCGACTCGCCTCAGTTATTTGTTTTCACTTATCGCATTACCACCAAAAGCGTCATTACGCATAGGTACTGGGCACCTACCGTCCACTGTGCGTGTGACTCGACTCGAGCCTTGGTGGCCACGCTCTCACCTCGCTCTCTCTCTCTCTCACTGTGTGAATAGAGGTAGCTGCTGTAGGGCCCTACTTGGAGTATGGCATCTCCAGCTCCATCTCCATCTGCATCTGCAACTGCGTTTATCCGGGCTGTGCCTTACAGGATGCGCTGCTGCTGTCTTTGTGCACTGAAAGCGGATTCCTGGAGGTCACAGCCATTGTGCATGCCTACCTCACTCTCTCTCCCTCTCTTTCTCTCTTCCTCTCTCTGTCTTTCGCTCCGGCTGCCTCTGGCAGCGACATTTGCACTCGCACTCACCTATTTAACGTGTTTTCATAATTGATTGCTAAACTGTTTTGTTTAGACCTCTGCATATATTTTTATGCAAATAATTACCAACGAGCACACATAATGGACTGATGCGAATGGATGCTGCCTGCTTGGGCTGCCGTGAGTGGATCTGGCTCTGGTGGTTGCTGTGGTGCCTGGTGGTTGGCGCTTTGCTGCTTGCTGCTAGCTGTTTGCTGTTTGCTGTCGCATCGCCTGCCACTTTGTGCTTGGCCCCAGCTCATTTTGTTTGCGCACTTTTGGTTTGGTTTTTGGCTTTGGGGTGTTGTCATTAAAATATTTTTGGTTTTGTTCAAATCTTTGCCTCTGCCTGCGACTAAATATGTATATTATATATATATATGTGTGTGTGCGTATATAGAAGCACACACATAGCTGCTGCTCATGTGCTGCATTTTATTTGCTTTTCTTTTGCACAGCAACTTTTTGGGCTCTATTCAATTCGCATTCGCAGTTGCTTTTGGATTCGGATTTTTAGTCGAGCTGCGTTGTATTATGCTCGCAGCTCTGCAGTTTTGTTCTGATTAACAATAAGGGCTTATTTTTATAGTAACTCGCATGCGAGGAGGACAGCCTTCTTCCTCTACACTCTCCTCTCTCTCCTCTCTCTCTCTCTCTCTCTGCCTTCGCATGCATATTCATATTCATGTTTATATTAAAAAAGTTTCTAACAATAAGCTTTTCTATATGCTTATTACACATTATGCAGCTTCCAGCTCTAGACGGCCACAAAGAAAAAGTCTGCAAATGAAAGAGATAAATAGGGAATGCAGAAAAAGAGAAAACAAAACAGAGAACCTGCTGGCTGAAAATATCTATTTATACTGGATTAAATTTAATTGGCAAGCGCATTCATTGTCACTCCCAATGTATCTCATTTACAAATCCCGAAAAAAACAAACATTCCGTCTGCCTAACTCTCTCTCTCTCTCTCTCTCTCTCTCTAGCTCTTGCTGTCTCTGTCCATCTGTCAGCAGGAAAAGGCTGTCAATAAAATAGAGCCAGCATCGCATCATAACAGGTTTTGCCTAGAAATCCGCTTAGAATGATTAAAAAGTTGCAAATTTAAGGTATTACCGTGCGAACGCACAAATATGGCCAACATAATCGGATTTTCGAGACCCGAAAATCTGTTTAGGAGCCGAGCAGCCCCTCAGCTGCAGCTCTGCACAGGCATTTCGCATGGTAATCTGCAGCGCACCGAAACACACTGCACAAACTGCAAAAGAGACATCGCAATTATGAGGCGAATGAGCCCAAACAATGCCCAACAATAGATCTGTCAATGGTCAGTCAGCCAGCCAGCTCGATTTGCCAGGCCGGGTATTGAAATGCCGGATAATGTCCGAGAACTGCGAACAGCGTGAAATGAGCAAATTAACGCCCTCCATATCTCTGTCTGAGAACGTTCTGTTTGCTATGGATGAAGATATCATAACAATATCACTAGAAAGAAGCCCATTTTTCTCTTAATCTCAAGTCTTTAAATTTTAAGTAAATTAATTTTAGCAAATTTTTGAATAGCATAAAATTACTTAACTACTATTATCTCTTTTGCCCTTTCTGGCTCTTTCATATATCTAATTTTCAATACATCTTATTATCTATCTGTATCTATCCTATATTTATCTGTATCTCTCCATATCTCTTTCGCTCTATCAATCTCATTCTGCTTCAATTTTTTCTTCTCTCTTGTCTGAACTTTTCTGTATCGATCAATTTTTCTCTTGC